>CM077154.1:42053114-43288092 GCA_039583875.1 Platanthera guangdongensis
TACTCAAAACAAGCCTTAAGGCCTTACAAAATGTTTCACTTGAATATTACATGTTTTACAAACCACGGCACGCAGGCCGGTCATACATGAATAAAATAGTAAACACTTCCACTTGGGCCTCCGAGGGCCGGCTTCGCAAAAAGGGCTTTAGCCCGCTATTGACCGCTTGGTCCAACTGCACCTGCAAGCAACAAACCACCGCACGGTGGCAAAACAAGGCAACGGTCAGCAATGCTGACCAAATTATAACGATCCCGCCCCCAACTCGGGGCGGCGATACTCCTTCCCTGCATTTCATTAGCATATGCGAGCAATAAGCACATAAAGCCATTTCATCACAGACGTTGGCTCGCACGGTCACACGCCCCGTGCTCTCAGGGCACATTCTCGGTGAACCGGTCGATGTCACATCAATTAAAGCCATAGACATTCCGGACTCACCACCGCCACTTGGACGACCAAACCTATGAGCAATTTGTCTTCTTGGCCTGGGTCACGACAATTTAAGACATTGACCACCGAAGACCCTACTCTATGCCAACGGTAAGTGCCATGTGCCTTTAGGTCTCTTTAACCGAACGACATAGAATGGGTACGGTTCCATCTAACCCGTGCTCACATCGCAACGACAATTTAAGCCATTTGCGCGGGTCAAACTTCTGCCGAGTCCCATTTCCATCACAAGTCACATAACCCGGTTATGTTCAAGTTTGCTCTCAAGCCACCAAGTTGGCAAGATCTCGTATCCGCCCAGTTTTTCGGGTGCACCTTTGGGTTAGTCCCCAAGGCTCCTTGCTGCAATCTACCGCGTAGAAAACCCGAAAAACAACCAATAGCACGAAGTCTTCTCCGGCAGTATGCAATGCAACATCACCGATCCAGACCAACATGTCCGGGTAGGCTTCACACATCATGCCTATGTCCGTTCGCGCATACGGACTCTAAACAACGGGGACTTCACATATCTACCCGAAGGAACGCCTCCAACTCTGCGCAAACTCGCGAGAGCGGGCTTCCTATGCTAAGAAAGAGAGCTACTCATGCTCAAGATGAGGATCGTTACCCTTGCGTTCCTCTTTGGCGCCATTGAAAAGTAATCGGATGAAAACAACCGCACTAGCGTTGCCTCCGTGGATCCGGAGTCGGCTCGCGATTCGGAGCTCCGAAGCTCCTCCAATGGCGGATCTAGCTCCTTCTTCTTCCCTTAGCTCTCCTCTCTCTCCAAGGATTTAGAAAGAGAACACTTAAGAAAAGTGAGGGTTTTTGAAGCCCATCCACGGGTATATCCCTTCAGGAACATCCCCTAGCCGTTGGATCTCAAAACAAGGAAACGAACGGCTTTGATTCGGGGCTGAAATGCCCAATCTGGACCGAACACGGCCTAGCACACTCCTGTGTCCAGGGCCGTGTGCCTCATTCGCCGTCAAAATCGAATCACCTGGAACCTCACACGGGTATCGGACACGCCCGTGTTCGAGCTGACACGCCCGTGTTCCACCTGACACGGCCGTGTGACCGGCCGTGTACCCCATGATTTTTCCCCAAAATCAACCCGAGCACTGCACGGGTTCTAGGACACGCCTGTGTCCCTACCCGTGTCACCTTGACACGCCTGGGCTCCAAGCCGTGTACACGGTCTCGACACTTCACGCCCGTGTAGCAGGCCGTATGCTATGTCTCGACACATTGTCGACACCAAAGTGTCGACTTCGCGGGACGAGTGTCGACACGGGCTGACACGCCCTGCGACACGCCCGTGTCGCAGGCTGTGTGCCATGTCTCGACACATCGTCAAAGCACAGTGTCGACTTCGCGGCTAAGTGTCGACATGGGTCGACATGCCCTGCGACACGCCCGTGTCGCAGGCCGTGTGCCCAGTCTCGACACAATGTCGAGACCAAAGTGTCGACTTCCCGTCTTAGTGTCGACACAGGCTTGACACGCCCTGGGACACGCCCATGTCCCAGGCCGTGTGCCTACAGCCAGAACCCAAGCTAGCCCAAAACGTCCCCCTTTGATCCTTTGAGTTTCGGGGCATTACACATATCAAGCATGATAACATGGCTATGGGTTATGTATTCCATTATTGGAGATCACGCGTTCTTTCCAAAACCCATTTCATTCTCCTAATTATAATCATGCACATCCCTATCAGATTTCACAAGAATATCATTTATACGGTCAAACGTATCAATTCATTTGTTCACAAACTTACCTAGACTATTTTTTATCGAACTCCTTCAAACCATTTGTACAATCATGTTTCACCAAACCATTTGTTTATCACGATTATGTATATACTAAGTTTACCAAAACCTCAACATTATTTTACTACGATCTCTCTACCAAAACCAAACCCGGTTCTACACAAACCCAAGAATAACATTTACTTAAGTCATAACTGTATAACAACTTTGACTAGACATTCCCAATGCTACAAGACTCTAATGAAAACATGCAACCATCCGTTAGAAAGGTCTTTTCAAGGGCTACAACTTTTGCGTTTATTAAAAAACCCAAATTTCGAGGTATTATACTCAAAAATGTCCTTAAAGTTTGCTGCGGATAGAAAACATATTTCTGCACGCATCTTAAAGCAAAATGAACGACATCGGTTCAACTTCTTCCTTTAGTTATTTGTTCAAAACCACTCACAAATTTTCCTCCTCCCTTATTCACCATCAATAGTCCATTCCTCTTTACGAAACCTAGTCTAACCTCTTCACTAAGAAGAGAGGAGAGGTTGAAGACATCAAATCCGTAGGACAAGGTCCTAACATGGTCTCTTCCTAGGAGATCTTCATCTCGCAAGTCAAACTATTTTGAGTCGACATCTCTCATAGATAATAACTACATATCTAGCACCAAGGGATAGGGTAGGAAGCTCACCTCGTTTCCAGCCACGGATCTCGTTATCCTTCTCAGCGACATCTTCTTCCTCGTTGGTGTTGTCCTTCACGAAAAAGGAGAAGTCTTTCCTCCAGAAAATCGACTCCAGCAACTTCTTCTCTTTCGATGGTTTTGGTACACGTAATGGATCAGCAAGAAGTGAAGTGATGGATAGGATTTTCCGTAAGTCTCTTTTTATAAAAGAATTAGAGTAAACCACCAGCCACGTGTCACCTTATTACTTGACCATCTCTTATTATTTAAATTAAGTCTTGTCAAAATGACCGGGTGCTGAAAGTTATTATTTCAAGGTTAGCTGGTCACCTAGAGGGGGGGGTGAATAGGTGTTTAAATCTTTTTAGTCTTTTTGCTATCTTGTTGCTTTCTTTTATCTTTCAGCTTAGGGTGATCTAGAGCTTGTCCTTAACATCTGAAATTAATAAGAGGAAAACAAACACACAAACATGCTCCTCAAAGCTTACACCTCAGGCCCTCATCCTTACACTCAAAACTTCAGTAACTTCCTACACTCAGTGTCCTTTTCAGGACACCTACCTCAGAACCAATAGTTTCTACCTCAGAGCTCTGCAGTGCTCCTACACTCAGTGACCCTCAAGCCACCTACCTCAACCAAACACAATGGACTACAGCTCAGGATTCTCAGGCCTACATATTCAGCCACATAGCCCTACTCTCAGAGTGTAGCAGCACTCCTACAGCTCTGATTAATTAATCACCTACCTCAGACTTGAAATCAAGTCTTACAGCTCAGATCCAGTTGGATCCTACAACTCAGAGAGCTTCACTCTCCTACAACACAGGCAGTATTGCCCTACCTCAGGCTTAGAGAGCCCTACAACTTAGATCCAAACTTGGATCCTACAGCTCAGTGATTCAACAATCACCTACCTCAGAACACCAAGCTTTCCTACTACATAGATCCAAACAGATCTGGCACTCAGTCTAATAACTTAGGCCTATAATCAGATTCAGTACACACAGAATCCTACATGGTAAATTAAATAAAGTGTTTAAGTATGTGACTTAGATATTAATCTCTGAGTCTACCTTGCTGGACTGAACAGATTTCAGTTTAGACCACTTACTATTGAAGACAAGAGTCCTCTTAGGCAGCTAACTTCTTTGCTAATCAGATTTACTCAGCAACCTGCTGTTGAAGGAATGAGTCCTCTTCAATAGCTATCTTGTTCTCCACAGACCTATCCCGCTGAAGTGGAAGAAGCTTCAACTATCTTTTTCTGCCCTTTGGCTTTCTCTGCTAGACTTGATCTTTCAAGCTTGTCGGAGAAGATAATGATGTCCAACCGCCTCTTTTTTTTGAAAACCCTAGAAAAGTTCTTTTGACTTGCCCCACACTCTTCTTTTTGTAGCTCTTCGATCAAAGACATTTTTTGAACTTAGTGGGGCCTACTTGCACCATCCAGCTGCATCTTGCTTCAACAAAAGAAGATGTACAGTAGATTAACGACAGGGTTTTTCGTTTTCTGTAGCTTTACTTTACTTGATTTGAAATAAGTTATCTTCGTCGATCTTGCAGATTTTGCTGATATCAGCACCTGTGGACTTGGCAAAAATCGAGCATCTGTAGAATAGGCGTTGAGTGAATGAGCTTCACTCAACGCCAAAGTACTTAGACAAATCTGTCTATCTAGGCATTAACAGCGTTGAGTGAGTAATGCTTACTCAATGTTTTACCCTTAACCCTTTCTGCAACTTTTTCTACATGCATGGCATTGAGAGCGTTGAGTGAACATCCCTCACTCAACGCTTTCTGCCTTAGCCATTTCTGTTTCTTCAGCATCTTAAGAGTTAAGAGCGTTGAGTTAGCATGCCTCAATGCTTTTTTGCTTTAACTAATTTTGTATTATGGCATTGAGAGAATTCAGTGACCACGCATAACTCAATGCTTTCTTCCTTAGCCAGATTTTCTGTTTCAGAAATCATTTTTAGTTCGATGAACTCAGTTCGACGAACTCTGAGCTCAGCTCGACGAACAAGTAAAAACTTAGTTCGATGAATTTAGAGTTCAGCTTGACGAATAAGTGAAAGCTTAGATCGACGAACTCAGGGCTTAGTTCAACGAACTTTAAACTCAGCTCGACAAATTTCTGTGTCAAGATGAACACTTCCTTTGAGAATTTAGTCAACATAATATCATATGCATTGAGTGAGCTTAACTCACTCAATGCTTGTGGACTCTGTAAATATTCATAGTTTTCTTGTGACGTTGACTGACTGAGATTTTATCAACAATTATGGACTTATGGTGTTGAGTGAATGATCTTCACTCAACTCCTGTGGACTTGGTCAGTTTTCAGCCCATTTCTCATTAGGCCTTGACTGCATTAGCCTGTCTCTTAGCCTTTTACTGTATGGCATTGAGTGAGTTGACTTCAATCAATTCCCATGGACTTAGCCACTTAGGCTATCTGTCCCATCATTGCTACTAGGACATCCAATACATTTTTATGTATATCATTGATAAGATTGACTTCACTCAAATTTTGGACATTGAGGGCAATGGACCCAACAATCTCCCCCTATTTGAGAAATTCAAAACTCTTAATCAAGTGAATAGTCAATGACATACATAATACTATGTAGCAATAAGAATTTTAAGGAAATTTATAGTTACCATTTTTTTCACATGTCCTTGTCTGCAGGGTGATCAATACATGCTCCTCCTGAATAGCTGTAGCCACTGCTCCCCCTGAATTGCTGCAGCCACTAAATTGAATTGATTCTGATACACCTTCTTGTCTATACATCTTTGTTGAAGTTGGTGACCGGGCGGTCTGGCGGTTTGTCTTGGCGGGTTGAAGACCGCGCGGTCTGGCGGTTTGTCTCAGTCGGCTTGGAGGCCGGGCGGTCTGGCGGTCTACTCTGGCGGTCTCTCTTCCTCTCTGGTGGTAGCCGTGCGGTTAGCCCTGCTATCTAACCGCGCGGCTTGTGCGGTTTGTTTTGTATAGTCCGCTTAGTCCTGTAAATTTTAGTCCCACATCTCTTATTTGTATTCTCTCATCTCTCCTCCATTCTATATAAAGGAGGGCATACCATTGTAATAGATACCTTTTTTGGATAATAAAGTTTCAATTATTCAAAAGCATATCCGCTTGTTTTCTACTTTTCGCTTCTTTTCGCTACTTTCTAACATGGTATCAGAGGGAGGTTCTTTTCCTCCTGATTCTGTGCCCTCTCTGCTTCTAGCGGCTTGTTTTCTGCTATCCGCGACCTCTTTCGCGACTTGCCTTCTCTTCTGTTCGCCGCCCTGTTCGAGCGGCTTGTTTCTGTCCGCTGCCCTGTTCGCGCGGCTTGCTTCTTGTTCTCTTCTCCTGGTGCCTTTTCGCAGCGACCTGTTTCCTTGTCGCCGCGTTCCTTGCTCTTTCTTGCATCTCCGAGTCTTTGCGGCTTGTATCTACCCGCTGCGGACTTCTTCTCCCTGTCCGCTTCTGCTTTCCCCATATCCGCTTGCCCCTATACTCGCGGTTTGCTGCTGTGATCTGCCTGACCGTGCGGGTTGTTCCTTTCTCACCCGCATCTTGGTCGCGGTCACCTGCCCTTCTCCTCTCTTCTGTTCGCTCGGCCTTTTCAGTCCGCGCGACCTCTTCCCCGCTGTGCCTTTGACCTCTTGCTAGCCGCTGCTGTTCGCGCTACTTGATTATTCCCCTCTACCCGTTCCTGCTTGCTAGTCGCGCCGACCTCATCTTTTGCCGTGCGACCTGTTCTCCTCTGTTCGCCCGACTTTTTTAAGCCGTGCGACTTCTCTCTGCTTCTTGGTAGCGGCCTTCCTAGCCGCCCGACCTGTTGCTGTTCGCCCGGCTTGGTGCTCTTTTCTCTTCTTGCGGCTTGTTCTTATCGTCGCGGCCTGCTCCTCTCTTGCCTCCATGGCTTTTCCCTCCTCAGGCCTGTCCGCATCCGTGGTCACCTCTTCTGGTAGTGCTCATGTTGTTACTCACGGCAGATGGCTCATCGATTCTGGTGCAACCAATCATATGACAGGAAATCCTCAATATTTCTCTCTTCTTGACACACATGCTCGGTTGCCCCCGGTCATTGTTGCTGATGGATCTCCCTCCCCGGTCCATGGGACGGGCATGGTTCAAGTCACTCCCTCTCTCTGCCTAGCTGATACCTTCTATGTGCCCAAGTTTCCGTGCAACTTATTATCGGTTACTTCTTTATGCAAGCAACTACGGTGTTCTGTCATATTCACCCCTAGCTTTTGTACTTTTCAGGATCCGGATTCCCAACGGACGATTGCTACCGGGACTGAGAGTGGTGGCCTCTACTTCCTCGACAACGTTTCTGCTTTCTCCGCCTTCTCCTCCTCCTCTACAGATCTTCTCCAATGGCATCTTCGCCTTGGACATGCTCCTCCCCGAATTCTCCGCCAGCTCTTCCCGCACCTCCCTCCTCATCATCCTCCACTAAACTGTGATGCATGTCAACTTGGAAAACATCACCGCTCCTCCTTCCCCCCAACGCAAAGTCGAGGCTCTTCCCGTCCGTTCGACCTCGTTCACTCTGACATATGGGGACCCGCTCCTAACCTCACCATCGGTCGGGGTAGTTCCTATTTTGTCACCTTCATTGATGATTTCTCTCGCTGTACGTGGGTATATCTTCTCAAAGATCGCTCCGAGCTATTCTCTGTTTGGACCTCTTTTTATTCTATGGTTAAGACTCAGTTTGATACGTCTATTAAACTCCTTCGTTCTGACAATGCTAAGGAGTATCTTAGCCACGACTTCTCCTCCTTTTGTCTTCACCATGGTGTTCTTCGTCAAACAAGTTGTGTCTACACCTCCCAACAAAATGGGGTGGCGGAACGCAAAAACTGTCACCTCCTTGATGTTGCTCGCACTATGATGACTCACATGCATGTTCCTCGCTCCTATTGGGGATATGCTGTCCTCCTCTCCTGCTATCTCATCAATCGCCTTCCCTCCACAGTTCTCCACGGTGCTACCCCCTTCTCCATTCTTTATCCAGACAAGGATCCCTTTCCTCTTCCTCTACACATCTTTGGGTGCACCGCTTTTGTGCACTCTCCCGCTGCCACCCGTGACAAACTCTCACCACGTGCCACCAAATGTGTCTTTCTGGGCTACTCTCCCACTCAGAAAGGATATTGCTGCTTTGACCCTGTTACCCGCAAGCAATTTGTCTCTGCGGATGTCACCTTCTTTGCCAATGCCTCTTACTTCTCTCCCGCTTCCTCTTCTGCCCCTCCTACTCCTACTTCTCATACCAACCCATCCCTTCCCTCTGCTCCCACTACTGTTCCGCCCGCTCCACCCACTACACCGTCTTCCCCATCCTCCTCCTCTCCACCCTCTACTCCGCTTTCTCCCTCCACTCCGCTGCCATCTCTCTCTACTCCCGGGCCAGCTCTCTCCACCACGGATACGCCGAATACTGAGGCACCTGCTGACCTGGATCTCCCGATTGCTCTTCGCAAAGGGGTTCGGGCCTGTACCCAACACCCACTTGCTACAGTTGTTTCCTATGATCGTCTTACCCCTGCTCGCCGAGCTTTTGCACTGGCTATCTCGGCCACTGCCACCCCCCGTTCCTACCAGGAGGCCCTTACTATTCCTCATTGGAAAGTTGCCATGGATGAGGAGATTGCTACTCTCACTGAACGGGGTACCTGGACCCTTGTTCCTCCTCCCTTCGGCACAGATGTTGTTGGCTGTCGCTGGGTCTTCGTGGTGAAGTTTCTCCCGGATGGCAGTGTGGATCGTTATAAGGCTCGCCTGGTTGCCAAGGGTTTTACCCAAACTTATGGGATTGATTACTTTGACACTTTCTCTCCCGTGGCTCGTCTCAGCACTATTCGGGTTCTTCTCTCTGTGGCTGTCAACAGGGATTGGCCCATCTCGCAGCTAGATGTTAAGAATGTCTTCCTCTATGGTGATCTGCAGGAGGATGTTTACATGGAGCAACCTCCTGGGTATGTTGCTCAGGGGGAGACACGGGTATGCCGGCTAAAGAAGGCTATCTATGGCCTCAAACAGAGTCCTCGTGCCTGGTTTGACAAGTTCAGTGGCATTGTTGCGGCCATTGGTTTTACAAGAAGCTCAGCAGATCACTCCTTGTTTGTTCGGAAAACCGCCTCTGGTCTTGTTGTTCTTGCGGTTTATGTTGATGACATTCTTCTTACTGGCGATGACCAGGAAGGGATATTGATGACTAAGAAACACCTTCGTCAACATCTGGTCACAAAGGATATGGGCTCCCCGAAATACTTTCTGGGAATTGAAATCTCTAGAAAGCCCAACTCCATGGTCCTTTCACAACGGAAGTATGCTCTTGATCTTTTAAAGGAGGCAGGACTGACTGGTGCTAAACCTGCACGTTGTCCTATGGCTGTTGGAGAAGACAAAACTTGGACAGATGACTCACCTCTTCTCTCCGATCCTACGAGATACCGGCATCTGGTGGGCAAGCTCATATATCTCACGGTAACCAGACCTGACATCTCCTATGCTGTTGGCAAGGTGAGCCAGTTCATGCAAGCTCCGAGGGAGTGTCATCTACAATCTGCTCTGAGGATATTAGAGTATATTAAAGCTGCTCCAGGGAAAGGACTCTTATTTCAGAAAAATGGTCACCTTAGGGTTGAAGCATACTCTGATTCAAGCTATGCGGATGACAAAGGGGACCGCAAATCGACTTCAGGTTTCTGCACATTTGTTGGAGGCAATCTTGTGAGTTGGAAGAGCAAGAAACAGTCTGTCGTTTCCAGGTCCAGTGCAGAGGCGGAATATCGCAGCATGGCATCGACTACATGTGAGTTGAAGTGGTTGCGGGATCTCATGCTTGACTTAGGAGAGGTTTACAACTATCCTCTTCCTATGTTCTGTGACAATAAGGCCGCGATACACATTTCCAAAAATCCGGTCTTTCATGAGAGAACAAAACACATAGAAGTCGACTGTCATTTTATTCGGGAAGAAATATTGAAGAAACAGATTTGCACTCCTTTTGTTACTTCCGGCAACGAGTTGGCAGATGTCTTCACCAAGCCGGTGTCCGCTTCCTTTTTCCACATCTGCGACAAGCTGGGCATGATCGATATATATGCTCCAGCTTGAGGGGGAGTGTTGAAGTTGGTGACCGGGCGGTCTGGCGGTTTGTCTTGGCGGGTTGAAGACCGCGCGATCTGGCGGTTTGTCTCAGCTGGCTTGGAGGCCGGGCGGTCTGGCGGTCTACTCTGGCGGTCTCTCTTCCTCTCTGGTGGTAGCCGTGCGGTTAGCCCTGCTATCTAACCGCGCGGCTTGTGCGGTTTGTTTTGTATAGTCCGCTTAGTCCTGTAAATTTTAGTCCCACATCTCTTTTTTGTATTCTCTCATCTCTCCTCCATTCTATATAAAGGAGGGCATACCATTGTAATAGATACCTTTTTTGGATAATAAAGTTTCAATTATTCAAAAGCATATCCGCTTATTTTCTACTTTTCGCTTCTTTTCGCTACTTTCTAATAATCTTTTTGCATGTACATCTTGTCCTCCCCCTTATTGACTTCAGCAAATAGCTGGCAAGGTTCGGAATTTCTGGAACATGCTCCCCCTCAACTGATGCACCAACTTGAAGAGTCTTCATTGTTCAGAAGAAGAATTCCATCTGAAAAATATAAAATAATTTGCAACAAAACTGATGAGCAACTGAATCTATATCAGGTTTAACATACCCAACTCAAATTTGAGGGTGTTAAATTTAAATTCATCTAGTGGCTTAGTGAAGATATCAGCTACTTATTTGTCGGTTGTGACAAACTCAAGGTTTATATCTCTACATTCCACATGCTCTCTAATGAAATGATATCTTATTTCAATGTGCTTAGTTCAGATATGGGAGACAGGAATCCTAGCAATTGAAATGATACCAGTAGAATCACAGAATAAGGGACTTCTAGTAATCTGAAGGCTATAGTCTTGGAGCTGATGCTGGATCAACAACAACTGAGTACAGCAGCTACCTGCTGAGATGTACTCTGACTCTGCAGTTGAAATTGCAACACTAGTTTGCTTCTTGCTGCTCCATGAAACTAGTCTTCCTCCCAGGAATTGACAGGTGCCGGAAGTGCTATTCCCGTCTTCTTTGCAGCCGACAAACTCTGCATCTGAATAGCCAGTTACTTCAAATTACCCATTCCTATGGTACCACAGGCCAAGATCAGGTGTGCCCATAAGATACCTCATAATTCTTTTTACAACAGAGTAATGAGAATCTTTGGGGCAAACCTGATACCTTGCACAAACACATGTAGCATATATGATGTCTGGCCTACTAGTAGTTAGATAGAGAAGAGAACCAATTACCCCCTATACAAAGTCTCATCAATTGTTTTCCTTGCCTCATCTTTGCATATGGACATGCTTGATCCAATGGGAGTTCTCATGGTGGAGGAATTTTCCATACCAAATTTCTTTATTAACACCTTAATGAACTTAGACTGGGATATAGACAAGCAATCATCAGTCTATCTTACTTTGAGACCCAAGAAGAGCTTAAATTCACCTATACAGCTCATCTCAAACTTCCCCTGCATAAGTTTGGCAAACTTCCTGCAGAGGTTGTCATCAGTAGATCCAAAGATGTTGTCATCTACATAGATTTGTACTAGGGTGATCTTACCCTTTGATTCCCTAAGGAATAGGGTCTTGTCTATCTTCCCCCTTGAGAATGCCTTCTCAATGAGGAAGTTAGGCAATGTCTCATACCTTGCTTTAGGGGCTTGCTTTAGCCCATATAAAGCTTTCGTAAGTCTATAAACAAAATTAGGTGAGTTAGCAACTACAAAACCTGGAGGCTTTTCAACATAGACTTCCTCTTTTAAGTCACCATTCAGGAAGGCTGACTTCACATCCATTTGGTAGACTTTGAATCCCTTGTGTGCAGCATATGTAAGAAATAATCTTATGACCTCCAATCTTGCTATAGGTGTAATGGTTCGATCATAATTAATGCCTTATTCCTGTCTATACCCCTTAGCTACTAATCTTGCCTTATTCTTAATTATAATGCCATTTTCATCAAGCTTGTTTCTGTAAATCCACTTGACTCCAATGACAATATGTTCATGAGGTCTAGGAACCAGCTTTCAGACTTTGCATCTTTTCAATTGGTTCAATTCCTCTTGCATAGCCATTATAAAGAATTGATCTATGTTGGCCTCTTCAAACTTCTTTGGATCAACTTGTGATAGAAAGCTTGCAATCATGGCTGCATTCAAATTCTTGCTTCTGGTCACCACTCCATGTCTTGGTTCACTAATGATTTGGTGAGCTGGATGGTCTCTTAAATGCCTTGTTGCTGGAGGTAATCTTCTTTTAGTTTCAGCTTCAGGAACAGTTCCTTGCTGATCTTCATCTGCTCCAAGTGTGTTTGATGGACCTTTTAGAATATCCACTTTATTCTGGATAGCTGGTTCAGCTTCCTTGATGGTTAGATTTTTCATCATCTGTTCTATACCTGCAGTGCTAGAAGAGGGGCTTGACAGCACCCTGTTAATCATGTTAGACTCATCAAAGACTACATATACTGACTCTTCTACAACTTGGGTTTTCAAGTTGTAGATTCTATAAGCCTTGCTATGATTGTTGTAACCAACAAAAATCCCATCAAAGGACTTAGCAACACAGTTAGTGATATAGGACTTTCCATTATGAAGCACATATCATTTACTACCAAAGATTCTGAGAAAACTCATGTAAGACCCATTTTTTTCTTTTTAAACCACAAGGTCTTAGGCCCAGAACCGCAGCTTTGTGGTGAAATCATCACGCCCGGGAAGGTCGTCACTACAAAACACCGATTCTGCCGGCTATATCGATCACATAATAGTAGCGAAGTATGAGAGTACATGAAATTAAAACTCTAACACATGTCCACAAAAGATCACATATATAGTAATAATTCTCCACAAAGGGAGTGCCCACAACAATAATAATAAAAGTACTGAAAATAGGGCTCATGCCCGATATATCGAAGTCCTCACTACAAGTCACTCATCGCAGAAGCAAATCTATAACAACTACTAGAGATCAGGACTCACTGTCCCAGTTGTCTGAACTCTGGTGCTAGACTGTCCCGTCTCCAAGCATGCCGACCTCCGGGGCTGCACCTCCAAGTTGGGCTCCACAATCCCCTAAAATGATTTGGTCCAAAAACCGTTAGTCTAAAAGACTAAGTCCTATCATCCCCTACCGGTCCCCTATGGCTCCTAGGCACCGAGCGGAGAGGAGGAAAGGAAAGGTAATGAAGGTGGAGAATAATCAAGGCAGGTGACGGTGGAACTATTCTAGCAGTTATTTATAATGTATTTACAGCTAATGAAGGATGGTACATGCTAGTCGTAAGGTAGAAAGTAAAAAAGAGCAGTAAGTATATGAAAAGAAACAAGTAACCTTAACTTATATGAACTAGGATCATCTTGCCCTTTGATTCCCTAATGAATAGAGTTTTGTATATTTTCCCCCTTGAGAATTTGTTCTCAATGAGGAATGTAGATAGAGTTTCATACCAAGCCCTAGGGGCTTGTTTCAAACCATATAGTCCTTTCTTAAGCCTATAAACATAATTAAGATAGAGAGAATCTACAAAACCTGAGGGTTGTTCAATATAGACTTCCTCTTTTAAGTCACCATTTAAAAATGCTGACTTGGCATCCATCCGGAATACCTTGAACCCTTGGTATGTTGCATAGGCAAGGAATAGCCTTAATTCTTCCAACCTTGACACTGGAGCAAATGTTTGATCAAAGTCTATTCCCTCTTCCTGCTTGTAGCCTTTTGCTACCAGTCTTGCTTTGTTTTTGACTATGATGTCATTTTCATCTAGCTTGTTCCTGTAGATACACTTAGTCCCTATGACATTGAGATTCTTTGGTTTAGGAACCAGCTCCCATACTTTACATTTTCTGAATTGATTCAGCTCCTCTTGCATTGCATCAATCCAGTTTGGGTCTTGTATGTCTTCTTCAAATTTCTTGGGTTCCATTTGGGACAGAAACTTGAGCAAACAGCTGTGTTCATGTTCCTGCTCCTTGTCTGGACACCATGTCTTGGATCACCAATAATTTGGTGTGCTGCATGATCCTTTAGATGCCTTGTTACTGGAGGCAGTCCATCTACACTTTGATTTTCTCCAATCTCTTCAACATGTTGTACTTCATTGTCCTCTTCATCAGCTTGAGGGTCTTGTACTCCCCCTAGATAACACCCATCAATTTTTTCATCCTGTCTTGCTGGTTGGTCTTCATTAATGGTTAGCTTGTCCATCATTTCCTTCAAACCTGTAGAGCTACAAGATACACTAGATTGCTCACAATTGATTAGTTCAGTTTCATCAAAGACTATATGAACAGATTCTTGTACAACTTGAGTAGTCAAGTTATAGACCTTGTAAGCTCTACTGTTGTTGATGTACCCAACAAATATCCCTTCTTGGGATTTGGCAGCAAACTTAGTTAAATAAGACTTCCATTATTAAGTACATAATACTTGCTATCAAAGATCCTAAAATAGGATATGTTTGGTTTTCTACCTTTCATAATTTCATAGGGTGTCTTTTTGTGACTTTTAGTGATGGATGTTCTATTGAGAACATGACATGCATTGTTTACTGCCTCAGCCCAGAAATATTCTGGGAGAGAAGTGTCACTTAGTAGTGTTCTACTAGCCTCAATAAGAGTCCTATTCTTTCTTTCAGCAATACCATTTTGCTGAGGAGTTCTAGGTGAGGAGAACTCTTGATGAATCCCTAGTTCTTCACAAAATCTTGTCAAGCATTCAGACTGATATTCAATCTCATGGTCACTTCTGATTTTGATCACTAAACTGTTAAGTTCATTCTGAATTTACCTAACAAAATTGTGGAAGACAGTAGGGGTTTCAGATTTCTGCCTCAGGAAGAAAACCCAAGTAAATCTAGAATAGTCATCCACAACTACAAGTGTATAGACTTTCCTACCTAGACTATGAATTGGAATAGGACCAAATATATCCATATGCAGGAGGTACAAACACCTCACAGAATCTTTGGTATCATGTCCATGAAAAGAGGTCTTCATCTGTTTGCCCTTTTGGCACGCTGAACATACACCCTCTTTTATGCACTTGAATTGAGTACCATTCCTCACTAACTCCATGATATAGAGTTAGCCTATAGTCTTAGAGTTAAGGTGAGCTATCCTCTTGTGTCATTTGAAACAATGAGATGCTTTCTTATCTGCAACCAAACATATAGGAGAGTTCTTATTCTCACAATCAAAACTGAGACAATAAATATTTCCTTTTCTATAACCTGACAAGATGACCTCTTATCACTTGTCCTTCCAATCTTACACCCATTCTTAATAAATGAAGTGACATAACCAAGATCACTCAGTTAGCTTAAGCTTATTAGGTTGTGTTTCAAACCTTTCACATAAGAAACTTGGGTGATAGTAATTGAGCCATTGGAAATGTTACCAAACCCTTTAATGATCCCCTTTTCAGATCCACCAAAGATCACTTTGGGTCCATTCTCTATGGGAGAGTAGTCCTTCAACATCCTTCTTGTTCCAGTCTTGTGCCTGGAACAACCACTGTCCAACTACCATATTGGGGTATGGCCACTTGGACTCACTTGCATCAAATATAATTACTTAACCTTAGAACCACAATAAGTATCGGGTTCTAGGATCAGGTTAGTCTGAAACTTGACTGATTTCCCTGCAGTCTTTCTAACAGGTAAGCTGACATTTTTCCTGACACTGGTGTTGTGCCAACAATCTATGGCATAATGCCTAAGCTTCCCACAGCACCAGTACTCATATCTATTGTATCTTCTTTTAGATACAGTCTTAACATCATTGCTCTCAGCTGTCCTTTTGTTTAGTGCTGGGGCTGGTGCATCAAATACCAATGATTCCTGAAGAATATGATGTTTTTGTACATGGGCTGCCCTATTGACATTTGCACCCTTATCATTAAGAATATTGGGCTTACTGTGACCATGTGTAATGTCATGGTCATACATGTTAGTGGGCTGCATCACTTTCCTAAAAGCAATAGGGGGTTTGAAGGCTTGTGGTTGAATTGGAGTTTTGCCTTTTCTTTTAGAATTTGCTGCCCTAGTTCTTCGCTTAAAACCTAGACCTATCTTACCCTTTTGTGCAATGAAGTTATCAATCAAAGGTAAGACAGACTTTGGCTTTGAGAATTTATCCACAAGTTCCTTTTCTCTTTGTAGTCTGACTTCCAGACCCTTGATCTGATCATTTTTGAATGTAATTGTTCCCATCTGAATAAAAGTTATATTTTTCCGCTTGGCAAACTCGTTCATCTTCTGATCCAGCAATTTTTTTGAATCAGATGCAGCCAACTTAAGAGCAGCAATTTCCTTAGCCTAGTTTTTGACAAGGTTTCTGCTTCTCTTAAGTCCATGCAACAGATCACCATACTCATCAATAAGTTGATGTACATCCCCTTCAGATTCTGAACCATCCACATCTCTTGATGTAGATGCTTCTGATTCTGATCCAGTATAATAATCAGAAACTGATGAAAGGTTGTTTACCTTACTTGGACCAGGCTGATCCTGACACTGATCTTCTTCAGATATAGCCATCAGGCCTTTGCAATGAAGATCAATCCCATTGATAGAATCCAGCATTTATAAGAATTCTGTCTCCTCTGAATCGTCTTCAGCTGTAAATAGTCCAATGTAGGTTTCAGCTTCAGTCTCAGCTTCAGAATCTGATGATGAGGAATCAGTCCAGCTTTTCTCCTTTGCAACAAAGGATCTCTCCTTCTTGCCCATGTTTTGCAATTTCTTCTTATCATTTGATTCCTTTCTTTTGTCAGGACAGTCAGCAACTACATGTCCAGGCCTGTTGCAAC
Organism: Platanthera guangdongensis; assembly: GCA_039583875.1. Lineage (NCBI taxonomy): Eukaryota > Viridiplantae > Streptophyta > Magnoliopsida > Asparagales > Orchidaceae > Platanthera > Platanthera guangdongensis. The sequence continues at coordinate 42,069,917 of CM077154.1, forward strand.
AATAGCAAACAATTTTAGTAGAAGTTAATTTACTAAGTTTAGTGACATACCTGTCCTTTCTTGAAGATTTCTTTTGCTGATAATAATCATCCTTGGACTATGAGGAGGATGGCTTGGATCTCCACTATTTTTTCTTTAAGAATCTTTGAAATTGCCTTATGAAAGTAGCAAAGTCTTCATCAGAATTAAGGCTGTCTGATGTGTGATTGTCAGAATTTTCTAAGATAACTTCAGCAGCTTTCTTAGGAGGAGATGGAGACATCCTCCTATCCTTCTTTGTGGCTTCAACCTTGAAGGCAACTGACTTTTCTATGTATTCAGACTTATTGCTTTTCTCCACCTCCTTTCTAGTAGTGAGCTACATCTCATAGGATAATAGTTTTCCAAATAGAGTTGGTGGAGGTGTATCTGCAAGCCTGGCCACCTCTCTGATGGCACATATTTTAGTATCTCAGTCCTTGATTAGAGATCTAAGAAACTTATCATTGAGCTCATATGTGCTAAAAATCCTTCCATATGATATTAGTTCATTGACTATTCTAAAAAACTTCTTGTAGCACTCAGTTTTGCTGTCTGTTTTGGCTTTTCTAAAACTTTCATATTCCTGATTAAGCATAGACTTCCTGTCCTCTCTCAATTCTTCTGATCCCTCCATGTAGACAATCAAGGTGTCCCACATCTCCTTGGAGGTTTTGCAGTGAATCAAGTTTTGGAATGTTGGGTCATCTATAGCACTAACTATTATGTTTTGTGCTCTCTTATTCATAGTAGCTAAGATGATCTCATCCTTTGTCATTTCAGAATAATCTTTTGGAGTCCTGAGATTTGCATCAAGAACTGAGATTTTCATAGGAATGAATGACCCTTCTTTAACTGTAATATAGATTCTTGGGTCAGGTGCTTCCATAAACATCCTGACTCTCTCTTTCCAAATACCAAAAATTTCTTTCCTACAGATAGGTAATTTCATGGATCCAAGTTCCTTGTGATTTTCTCCTGAACCCATTTTGTCAAAATGTTAACTGCCTTACAGATCAACTCAAACTGTTAAGTCTTTTCTTGAGTAACCTCCCTCTAATACCACTTGAAAGCATTAGTTTCAAGATGTCCTAAACACCTAGAGGGGGGGGGGGGGGGGTTAATTAGTACAATTCTTTTTCCTTAAGCCCGATAATCTTTTTACTATTAAATCACAGATTATTCAGCAATTAACACTGCACAGTTCACAGCACAGATTATACAACACAGCAACACAGTAGACACACAGTTTTATAATGGTTCCCCAAGTGATGGGTACATCCAATTTCCCCCTTCGCCTATCTAGCAGTGTACTAGATTCGGCCTAACTTCCTTCTTCCTTCTCAGATCCTCAGATCTTACAACTCAGAACCTTGAATGGTTTCTACAACTCAGACTTCAGCAAGTCCTATAGCTCAGATTCTCTCAAAGAATCCTACCTCAGAGTGAGTCCAAACTCCTACAACTCAGGTAATTAAGCCCTACCTTAGCCTCTTTTCAGGCCTACACCTCAGAGAAATGAATCCCCTACCTCAGACAGTCAGCCCTTCCTCAGCCTTTATAAATTCAGGCTTACAACTCAGATCTATAAAAGATCGTGCAAAAAAATTGATGATACAAAAAATAATTCCTTCACCCAGATAGAGAGAAAAAGGGTGAAGGCTTCTTGATCAGTTCTTGATAGATCTGACCACTCTAGAATCAACCTCTCTTAGCTACCTAAAAGCTTCTTGAATCTGAACAAAGTACGATTGATCTTCTTAAAGTTGGAGATGATCCTCAATCCAACTTCTTCTAATCAGATATGGTTCTGATTTCTTCTTGCAGACTGTTCAGGATCTGCTCTCTGGATGACTTATCGATTTCTGGATGAAGACTTCTCTCCTTATTGTTGGCCTTTTCTCTCCTTAGCAGCATCTATCACATGATAGAACATGTCTTTATATAGGCTCCATCTGAGGTTACCGGCTGATTCGGTTCCTAACGGCCTTCTGACAGCTCTGACAAATACAACAGCATTGTCAGTTATGATAGTTGTCAAGTCTCCAGAACTACATTGTACTTTGACTCAGCAGCAAAGTGTCGAGACAATTCTTCAAATGTGTCGACACAAATAGATCATGTGTCGACACAACTCTTGATGATGTCGACACAACTTTTATAATGTCGACACAGTTTCTCTTTAACTTCTTGACATAGCTTCTACAGAATGTGTCGACACAAGTCTTGTGTGTCGACACAATCACTTCTTGTCTTGACATAACTGACTTCAACAAAAATTCTGGTGTGTGTCGACACAAGTCCTGTATGTCGACACAGTTATTGTTGAATGAGCTTTTTGTGTGTCGACACAAGTCCTGTGTGTCGACACAGTTGTTGTCGACAGAATCTCTGTGTGTCGACACAAGTCCTGTGTGTCGACATAAACTGTCTCCTGGTGTCGACACAGTCTGTCGACAGAATCGCTGTGTGTCAACACAAGTTTTGTGTGTCGAGACAAACTGGCTCCTGGTGTCGACACAGTTTTTGTCGACAGAATCTTTGTGTGTCGACACAAGTTCTGTGTGTCGACACAAATTGGCTCCTGGTGTCGACACAGCCTTTCCCATGTGTTGACACAATGCTTCTCAAGTGTCGACACTTGTACTTAGAAAATTTTCTTTCATTTCCTTAACCTGTACATGGAAACTCAACACCACATCAAATACACCTTGATGAATATCATTGAGTTAGGTGAGGCTTCTCCAAATCTGATACACATTTTCCAATGTACGCAACACAATGCCATAAGTCTGAGTAAAGAATTTGGTGACCAGGCGGGCCTTGTATCGATCCACGCCGCCGTCTGGGCGGAACTTCACAACAAAGACCCAGTGACACCCAACCACATCAGTGCCCAAAGGGGGTGGAACAAGGCTCCATGTACCCCTTTCAGTGAGGGTAGCGATTTTCTCATCCATGGCAGTCTTCCAATGAGGAACATCAAGAGCTTCTTGGTAGGTGCGGGGAGTGGCAGTGTCAGAGATAGCCAAGGAAAATGCCCTGCGAGAAGTAGTTAGACGATCATATGAAACAACAGCAGCTAGCGGGTGTTGGGTACACGACCGCACCCCTTTACAAAGAGCAATGGGAAGATCCAGGTCTGCATGTTCCTCAGTTTCTGGGGCATCCGTGGAGGAGAGAGCTGGCCCGGGATTATTGAGACGACTGCGGAGAGGAGGGAGATATCCCGGGAGGTAGGCACGGTGGTGGAGATGGTGGAGACGGTGGAGGTGGAGGAATCTCGGCAGGTATATATGGGACAAAAGGGGTGGTATGAGAAGGAGGAACATCAGGAGGAGAAGAGAAGCCGTGAGAGAAGTAGGATGCATTTTCAAAGAAGATGACGTCCGCAGAGACGAACTGCTTGCGGGCAATAGGGTCAAAACAACAATAACCTTACTGAGTGGTAGAATACCACAGAAAGACACATTTGGTGGCCCGTGGTGAGAGCTTGTCATGGGTGGTTGTGGGAGAATGCACAAAGGCTGTGCACCCAAAGACACGGACAGGGAGAGGAAATGGAACCTTGCCCAGATAGAGAATAGAGAAGGGGGTTTTGCCGTGGAGAATGGTGGAGGGAATGCGATTGATAAGATAGCAGGAGATGAGAACAGTATAGCGCCAATAGGAGCGAGGAACCTGCATTTGTGTCAGCAGAGTGCGCGCGACATCCAGGAGGTGACGGTTTTTGCGTTCTACCATGTCATTTTGCTGTGAGGTATAGATACAGCTAGTTTGATGAACAATAGCATGTTGCATACAGAAAGAGAAAAAATCATAAGTAAGATATTCTTTTGCATTATCAGAGCGAAAGATTTTAACAGAGACATCAAATTGATTCTTAATCATAAAATGAAAAGATGTTCATAGATTGAATAATTCAGAGCAATCTTTTAAGAGATACACCCACATACAGTGAGAGAAATCCTCAATAAAAGTTAGAGTTGAGAGATGGACTCTACGGAGGAAGGTGGGGCATAAGTTGACGAAGAAGTCATGGAGGAGCATGACCAAGACGAAGGTGCCACTGGAGAAGATAAGTAAAAGAGGTGGAGAAGGCGGACAGCGCGGAAATGTTGTCGACGAAGTAGAGGCCGCCTCTCTCAGTCCTAGTAGCAATTGTCCGTTGGGAGCCCGGATCCTAAAAAGAACAAGAAGTAGGAGTGAATGTGACATAACACTATAGTTTCTTGCACAGAGAAGTAACAAAAAATAAATTGCAAGGGAACTTGGGCACGTATAGGGTATCCGCCAAACAAAGAGATGGTGTGACTTGAACGACTCCCGTTCCGTGGACCGGTGATGGATAGCCGTCCACAATAAAGACCGGGGACAACCAATCATGCTTTTCTAGGAGAGAAAAACACTAAGTATTGCCGATTATGTGATTGGTAGCACCAGAGTCGATCAGCTATTTACCTTGTGTAACGACGTAGGCACTACTTGAAGACGTGACCACCGAGGCGGACTGCTTTGAAGAGGAGGTGGAATCATCGCCTGTTGGTTGAAGATGAGGATGCTTCTTCCAACAGCGATCAACCGTATGGTCGGTGCGGCCACAGTGAGAGCAAACAAAATGGGAAGCACCGCATTCAACGGATTGGTGGCTGCGGCCACCAGAGCCACTCCGCTGAGTCTAGTGAGCGTAGTTGTCCGGTTGAGGAGGGGAGGATAACAGCAGATGTTGTAGTAGAGATGAAACCGTGGCTATGCGGGCAGCATTGACATCCAGGGTGGGAGATTCCGCCTCGCCAAGGATCAGTTGACGGATCATGTCATAAGACTCAGGAAGTCGTAGAAGGTAGCACATGTAACGACCTGGCCCGCTAGGAGCACATCGCCGCCCGGCCCACCAGCAACCCAAGGAGTACACAAGGTGCCACGGTGGTACAGCTGGAATATACAAGGCCTGCAGGCCATACACCCCAACACAAATCTCTGCGCCTATTTCTCAGCAGCGGTAGGTTGTTGCCATGGGGTTTCGAACCCAAGACCTTGATAATACTCTCTTCCAACAAAGCACATTCCCAAATGAGCCGTCACCAACTGAGTTGCAGCAGCTCAGTTGGTGATGAACTCTGTTGGAAGAGAGTCTTATCAAGGTCTTCGGTTCGAAACACCTTGGAAACAACCTACCGCTGCTGAGAAAGGTGCAAAGATTTGTGTTGGGGTGTACGGCCTACAGTAATAAATTATTTTTATAGATTAAAATTTACAAAGTTTTATAAAATAAAAATAGAAATAATAATTCATATTTTTTGCGGTCATTTTAAGTACTCATATGTATATGTTTTGAAAAAGATAAGATTTTGGGTGCATACGCAGCCCGCTCATATGCGGACGCAACGCGCAGCGACGCATCGAGCACTGGCGAAGCCCGTGCGCAGGCGGGCAACCTGAATGTAAGGCCTCCCGAAAGTTTTGAGCATGAGCGTAACCCGTGCGAAGAAGCTCGTGTGTGTATATATATATATACTAGCATCTTCGAACGGGCTTCGCCGTTCACGATGCGTCGCTGCGGGCTTCGCCCGCTTGAACCAAACAGGCTTTGCACGAAAAAAAGCGACATTGTTCGGAGGCGGCGACAATGTTCGAGGGCGGAGACAATGTTCAGGGGCGGCAACAATGTTTGGGGGCGGCGACATTGTTCGGGGGCGGCGACATTCGTTGACAGTGCCCATTCTCAACGCGGCATTGCGGCTGTGCCCACAATCCGAAGACATTGGTCGTGGGCGGCAACATTTATCATGGACGGCGATATTGGCCATGACGACGATATTGGTCGTGGGTGGGGACATTGTTTGTGGCCGACAATATTTGTCGGGGGCGGCGATATTAGACATGGCAGCGAGATTCATCGATTAAATGAGAAGTTTCTCAACATGGAACTCATGGATTAAATGAGAAGTCCCCCAAAAGATGAGATGCACTCATACACTCAATTGCAAATGTAGATTCTGAAAAAAAAACATAAAATGCATGAACAAAGACAATTTTAGAATACAAATTGTTTTGATATTTTGAGCACGTGATGTAATAAAAAAACCTGGATGAAATCAGAATCTATCCATAAATAAAAATATGCACCTTAATGAAGAAAAGCTTAAAAACTACTCCAAGAAACTTCTTCAAAAGATTAACTAAAAATACCAATGTTTATAGATTATACCTTTGCAGTATGAAGCATTCCTTTCCGTGAAATATCTACAACAACTATATTTTCTAAAATATTTGTATTATCCAACAGATACTCCAACAGGCTGCCGAAGCCACAACCAAAATCTACATTTATAAGAAAAGAAATAATAAAACCACTATAAATTACAGGTACAAAGATGAAAGCGGAGTGGCCAAAAATACCAATCATGTAGCATGCACACTTTTAATCCCGCATCTCTTTGGCTTTACAACAAACAAATTGTGAGCATAAAAAAGAATTGCTCGATTTTGTTTGATGTTGAACTTGGCATATGCAACTATTTATTTACTTTAAGTGATAAGGCAAGGTGTACAGTAAAAGATTGAGAAGCATTCATCTGATAAGAAAAAAAATGTAGCTACTTAACATAATAATTGCAAATGATATCTATCTACTTATATATGAGCTGAAAAAAGGACTGCTATGGAGAGCTGATGAGAAAAAAAGCCTACTTGTGTAGAAACTTGAATCATTTCGGTAACTTAAATAGGTTGAAATAGACGTAACTACCATGGCTCTTTACACAAATAACTCATATAATCTCTCATGAACTCCTCTGTCAAAGTCATGAATACCAATAACTCAGATTGTGAGCATTTCCAGCACGCATCAATCTAAGAGGTTGAACTTTATCCTCATATGTGGGTGGACAGCTTTTCGCACGGGCTACACATTTTTTGACGAAGCACACTATTATTTATGCTGCTGAAAATAGCTAAAATGTTGAGTTCAGAAAGAAATTGGAAGACCATTTATTCATGATCAAATTTGAATATAACAATGGTGAAGTTGACATTAATAAATACCGCAATAACTGCATTTCCAAGTGCTAAACCTTATAAAATTGATGAAGCGCCATCAAGCATACCTGAGCCCAAAAACACGCCAGTTCAGAGGCCTCTTCAAACTTCGAAACTCAAAGAGACATCACCTGCCATCGTCAATCTTTCCCCCAAGACCTATTTGCGCTGCAAGGCGGCTGGATAAAGTTGGTAACAAACTAATAAGAAAACCTCTGTGTGCATGCTTTAATCTGCCAAACAGAGAACCAAACATTTGGATTTCTCCCATATTTATCATGTGTAAGCACTCCAACATGAACTTTTTTGGAATAAAATTCAGAATCATATTCACAATAATGGTTAATTAAGGCTCCGTTTGGGGGGACTTATTTTCACCGGTCAAACGGTTACGACCGCATGAACCGGACCTTAGTCGTAACCGCTTAACCGGTAAAAATAAGTCCCCCCAAATAGAGCCCAAGTGTCATAACTCAAAGAGACATCACATGTCATCGTCAATCTTTCCATAAATATATCTTCCTAACAGTTTTAAGTTTTCTGGATTGAACACTCTAGCCCAGCAACTTTTTCCTCTAAGTCTTCTTAATACCTATGAAAATTTTCAACTTATGTACTATTAAAGCTACTAATTTAAGTAAAACAACCACAGTTGCATTAAAAGAAATGATAAGTGGCAAATAAACGGTCAACATTTCGAAGAAGAAGTAGAGGGAGAGGTTACTTGGATTTTTAGAATGAGTTTTTCTCAACTATGCAGTATTAAAAAATAACAAATAATTATTAGAGAAGAGTAGGGATATGTTGCATAACATTTGTTGGTGATGCCTCTTATCAATATGATTACTCACCTCCTCAGCATATTGTTGCTATGAGTATAATGTTGCAAGAATGCTTTAAGCATAATATTGAATTCCCAAGAAAGCACTCACACTTCTTTGGAGCAAATTTCCACTAATACACAATAATCTAAGCACCAAAAGCACATGGTAAGTTAAACATTTCTTAATCAATGACAGTACATGCAATATTGCATAATTTATGACAAAAAATTGACCTAAAGAAATAGAAATTCAAAATACTCAAATGAAAAGAAAATATTTGTATAATCTCATGTTATGAAGAACATAAAAGAGCACTGTAAATAACATCATAACTCATAAATTTGTGGTTGCATAAGTTAATGCTTAAGCTTGATAAAATATGAAAATATCGGCTTCCAATGTGATTTTAATACCAACAAAAAAGGAACATAATGAAAATAGGAATTTCAATTCATAAGGAGTTAAATTGTGTTACTCTGCTCTGCAAAAAAAAACACAAACATAATAGGATTTTTAGACATTCAAAACAGCTTAAAAATAAACATTTTGTTGGATTAGGAATTTCAATTCAAGCAGTTAAAAAGATAGATGTTAGAGGATACTATATAGCATGGATATTACACGTAGCTCATGAAGGAAAACAAACAACCCATGTTGGGTATTGTATCCACAACGTACCTGATTTGAAGAAGCCCCTGAACAAGCTAAGGTAAATAGACAATGTATTTGATGAAATCTTTTAAGTTGTGCTTGCAGTTATTCCACGCTAAGTACACACCAATGTCAGGGTGCAGTAGGTCAATATACACGGGTCTGCGCGACGTAATCCCTCGTTGAGCAGATCAGTGTGTTGGCCTACGTGTACTCTCTCTATTGGAGTGTACTTATTTTCAAGTACAGGGCTGTGATAATGCAAGAGCAGACAAGGAGTAAGGATGGGTCAAAGAGCAGCTCATGGGTGGAAAGATGAAAAATCGTCTAAGTAATAATCGACGAGAATCACTAGTGATTCTCGTCGAATCATCGAGAATCACTAACTGATTCTCGCCGACTCTATCCGGCTAAATCAGAGCGCGCAAATCTGTCGCTAAGTCAATATCGTCGAGAATCACTGACTGATTCTCGCCGAATCTCTGAATGAAGATCGACGATCGTCGAGAATGACCTTCGATTCTCGCCGACTTTGCCTTAGGAGAATTTTCTGGAACCCGCTGGACCGGACTCAGCCGCTGGCACTGTTTTGAACCGGGCTTGGGGTTTCTTGTTGGTGGGGCCCACAACGGTCATCTTGAAGACCTAATGTATAAATACTCGCGTATTTTTGAACAGTCGATGAGCGATTTTGAAAAAGGAAGAAGCCGAGCCGCCGACGTGACCTAGATCGTGAAGCTTGCTCCGCCGCCGTCGCCGCTTGTGCCAGTTGATCGCCGTCTTTGATCGTGGTTTCTTCCAGATCTCCCGGTGAAAGAAGCTCAGCCAAGCACAGCGTCTCACGCGTCTAACCAGAGATCCTTTGTCTATTGATTCGTAGATCGGGAAAACCTTCCCCTTCCGAATCGATCGAGACGACGATCCTAGTGTGACCGTTGGAAGATCTTGCTTGCTTTGCTACGAGAGTTGAATCTCCAAAGTACAGCAGCAGCACTCTGTTGTCGCCGCCGATCCCGAGAACCAAGCCGCCGCCCTTCTTGCTGCCGCCGGTTTCGGGAGAGATTCTCTCTAAGTGAGATTTAGGGTTGTGGACTCTTCGTTGACTTCAAGAACACGTCGTCGAACGAAGAGGGACACCTTATTCTCCATAAGTAGTTTGTATTTCTAATACACTCCAATTTCTATTTTGTTGTAAAAGAATGTTGGTTCCTAGTTGTAAGGGTTGGGTGCAACCCGTATTGTGGGAGTGGTGACTCCTACGTGTGGAAGGGTTCCTTCCGTTAGTGCAAGGATTGGATTTCAATCCTGTTGGTGAAGTGACCGAGTCGTCCCTGGTTAGGAGATAGGTCGAAGGGGGAAAGTGGACGTACCCAAATCGGGGAACCACTATAATTTGCTTGTGTCCTTTCTGTGCTGTGTTGTTTTGTTTTCTTGTGCAGGTACGACTTTAATTCCTCAAAAATGCTGCAAGCCACCTATTCCCCCCCCCCCCCATAGGTGAAGGTAGTTGACACTAAGTGGACTTTCAAGTGGTATCAGAGGGAGGTTACTCAACAAAAAGTTTCACACCTTGAGTAGAATCCTGCCACCAGTGTCAAAAGCATGGAGCTGGATCATGGGATCTCTCCACTAAGACTTCCCACGTGCACAAAGGAGTATTATCCCGTCTGGAAGATGAGAGTGTCCTATCAGTTGGATGCTATCGATCCTCGAGCATCTCTCATCTTGGAAGAGGGTCCATTCATTCCTATGAAGACCTCCGGCTCTGGAAAGGATATCCAAATTCCCAAGTATATTACTGAGATGTCGGATACTGAACTCTCATTATTTAATCTGGACAAGATGATTCGTCAGATCATCATGGATGTCTGGTCTGGACCTTCTCGATCTAGATTGGAAAAGTGTGGGACGGCCAACTCTATGTGGGTAACCATCTCAGATCTCATGGATGGATCAGAGAAAGCAGGGATCTGCTGTCAGCAAGAGGATGAAGCCTATGTGGGGGTCCTCGCCTCTGAAGATGAAGGCAAGGATCAATCAGACAGCATCAGGGCTCCGGTGTCCTCGTCAGAGACTGAAGAATAAATTGAGGAAAGCAGTTCTGATGAAGCTGACATAACGGTCTCTGGCGATAGTAACAGTAACTCTGAAGAGCAGGTAACTTCTTCATCTTGCCCCTTTTCTCTTGAAGTTCCTGAAGACAGGAATTGTTACCCTTCAGAAAATCCTAATTCCCTGAAGGGAGCCCTTCAGAAAAGCAACCTACTTGTTGAGGAGCAAGCTCAGGAGATTGCTCGGCTGAAGATCTTGTTGGTTCTCCAATTGGCATCCAACAAGGTCAACGACTCTAAAATCTCAGATCTAGAGAATGAGAAAATGATAGTATCCAACTTTTCCAAGGTTGATGCTATCAAGAGAAAGGAAGAAAATGGGTGGATCTCCCGAATTATCAATTCATGGAGAAATGGGGAAACGGTATTCAGACCCCCCACTCCAGGCAGAAAGGGTACTCATCATGCCTTCAGGTATGATCACAGGAACAACCGTGGTCACTACAAGGGTGATCTGCCCTCATGTGGAGACACCCATAGTGCAAGGGCTGTCATGGACACCCTTGAGAGAATACCTAAGGCTCATTCTGAACCCTTTGTATTCTCGGCCACTGCACCAAATCGGCATGAATCTTCTGGTATCAGCTCTCAGTGCGCTTCTCACCACCCTAGGACACAGGAAAGGGAGGTTAGAAGTCATGCAGTTAGTTCTCATGGGGCCTCTGGAAGGGTGCTGATTGAAAGGAAGGCACCACCTCCCAGGCCTCATGATGCTCGCTACATGCATTCCTTCCACCCTTCCAAGTGTCACGGTGGAAGAGGCAATTTTGTGAGCAGATCCGGCTCTATCCCGTTTAGACCTAGGACCATGACTACCTCAGTCACTGGGTCAGGTCAGAAACGGAGGTACAACATTCACACATGTTGGTGTTGTGGCAAGGTGGGACACTTTGCCATAGACTGTTGGCACAACCCCTCTATGTCAAGGGCAAGGGCTTATCCACCTCTTCTGGGCAGAGGTAGTCTTCCTGACAGGATTTCTGAGGGAAGGCATTCGAGTTTTTATGCTAACAAGAAACTAGGACCCAATACATATTGGGTTCCTAAGGTAAGGTAACACTCTTTTGCAGGGTAGTCTAGGTTCCCGTAAATATGATGGGAACTAGACAGAAGATGTTTCAAGAATGAATTGGAACAAGTATCTGGAATAACAGAAGTACTATCTACAATGGAATCTTGCTTAACAGCAATTCTTCCAGCGGTATTCTTAAAGATGCAGGTGCATGACTTGAACAGCTGAGTCTTGATGAGACCGCTAAAGATGAAACTCCTAAGTACGTAAAAGTTTCCACCTCAACGTCAACTGGGAATGTTGAAGATCAAAATGGAGCAAATCTCTTAGAAGAAGGAGAAGCCCAAGAAGTAGTCGAAGCTCCAGACGCCAGACTTCTAGAGCTCCGACACGTGAGGGATCATCCTAGAGTTCAGATCATCGGAGATCCTCGTGACGGTGTCAGAACTCGAAGAGGTACTATTAACGAGATTTTGCATCTTAGCTTCCTGTCACAGGTTGAGCCAAAGAAGTTCGACGAGGCGAACAAAGATGCGGCATGGATTTTGGCCATGCAAGATGAACTGCATCAATTCGAACGATGCAACATTTGGACGCTGGATCCCAGACCACAAAAGCAGAATGTGATTGGCACCAAGTGGATCTTCAGAAACAAACTGGATGAACATGGTGTCATCATAAAGAATAAGGCCAGGCTAGTGGATCAAGGTTACAGACAGGAGGAGGGGATTGACTTCGACCAGACCTTTGCACCAGTGGCAAGGCTCGAGGAAATCAGATTGTTCCTGGCGTATGCTTCGCACAAAGGATTCACAGTCTATCAAATGGATGTGAAATCAGCATTCTTGAACGGAGACCTGAAAGAGGAAGTATACGTCACTCAACCCCCAGGTTTTGTCAATCCTACTTATCCCAATCATGTATATTTTCTTAATAAAGCTCTATATGGTTTAAAACAAGCTCCACAAGCTTGGTATGAGACTTTATCTAGTTTTCTTCATGAGAACAAGTTCTCTCGAGGTAAAATAGATAAGACATTGTTTCTCAGGGAAGTCAAAGCCAAGATTTTGCTAGTGCAAATCTATGTCGATGACATTATATTCGGCTCAACGGACAACAATCTTTGCAAAAAGTTTTCTAAACTTATGCAAGGAAAGTTTGAAATGAGCAGTATGAGAGAGCTAAAGTATTTCTTGGGACTTCAAGTGAAATAGTCTGAGGATGGAATCTTCATCTCTCAGACGAAGTTCACAAATGAACTCCTCAAGAAATTCGGTACGGAGAATGCAACCTCTATGAGGACTCCAATGGGTTCCACTATATCTCTAGATAAGGATGAGAAAGGTAAACCTTTCGATGAAACCAAATACAAAAGCATCATTGGATCCCTGCTTTACCTTACTGCCAGTAGACCGGATATCATGTTCTCCACATGTGTCTGTGCCAGATATCAGGTGAATACTAAGGAATCTCACTATGTCGTTGCAAAGCGAATTCTAAGATACCTTAAAGGTACTCCCAATCTTGGCTTGTGGTACCCGAGAAACAATGATGTCGAGCTATTAGGTTTTTCAGTTGCTGATTTTGCAGGGAGTAGGGATGACAGGAAAAGCACTTCCGGGACGTGTCAATTCCTCGGAAGAAGGCTTATCTCATGGAATAGCAAGAAGCAGAATTGTGTCGCAACCTCCACAGCAGAGTCTGAGTACATCTTGGCAGGCATCTGTTGCGCACAACTCCTATGGATCAAAAACCAGTTAGCCGACTACGACCTTCAGTTCAAGGAAGTACCAATGTACTGCGACTCCTCCAGTGCAATTGCAATTGCCAACAATCCGATATCGCACAGCAGAACGAAGCATATTGAAGTGCGCTACCACTTCATTCGGGAGCGCGTGGAGAACAAGGACATCTCTCTCTGTTATGTCCCCACAGACAAGCAGATTGCAGATATTTTCACAAAGCCCTTAGACGAAGCCAAGTTCAGTCTTTTCAAAACTGAATTGGGGATGCTAAACTATGAGGAATGAAGACTACAGAAGCTCCAAGCTCGTGCATCTAGGGGGAGCCTCTGCCAGGAACTCAAGTGTGAGTACAGGTGCAAGAACTGAGGGGGAGCAAGGGTTCAAATGCAACAGACCCAGATTTGCAGAAGCCGAAAAGGGGGAGATTACCCTCTCGGCTAAGGCTAAGGTGGCTCCAAGTTTGCTCTCAATAAATTGGTATTGGTAATGAATATCTCTCTCAACTCAATTTTAAGTTTATGATTTTCATTTCCATACGCTCTATTCACCTTAGCTTGTAGGGTTTAGGCTTCTTCAAATAGGGGGAGATTGTTGGGTATTGTATCCACAACGTACCTGATTTGAAGAAGCCCCTGAACAACTAAGGTAAATAGACAATGTATTTGATGAAATCTTTTAACTTGTGCTTGCAGTTATTCCACGCTAAGTACACACCAATGTCAGGGTGCAGTAGGTCAATATATACGGGTCTGTGCGACGTAATCCCTCATTGAGCAGATCAGTGTGTTGGCCTACGTGTACTCTCTCTATTGGAGTGTACTTATTTTCAAGTATAGGGCTGTGATAATGCAAGAGCAGACAAGGAGCAAGGATGGGTCAAAGAGCAGCTCATGGGTGGAAAGACTAAAAATCGTCTAAGTAATAATCGACGAGAATCACTAAGTGATTCTCGCCGATTCGGCGAGAATCACTAGTGATTCTCGCCGAATCATCGAGAATCACTGGCTGATTCTCGCCGACTCTATCCGGCTAAATCAGAGCGCGCAAATCTGTCGCTAAGTCAATATCGTCGAGAATCACTGACTGATTCTCGCCGAATCTCTGAATGAAGATCGACGATCGTCGAGAATGACCTTCGATTCTCGCCGACTTTGCCATAGGAGAATTTTCTGGAACCCGCTGGACCGGACTCAGCCGCTGGCGCTGTTTTGAACCGGGCTTTGGGTTTCTTGTTGGTGGGGCCCACAACGATCATCTTGAAGACCTAATGTATAAATACTCGCGTATCTTTGAACAGTCGATGAGCGATTTTGAAAAAGGAAGAAGCCGAGCCGCCGACGTGACCTAGATCGTGAAGCTTGCTCTGCCGCCGTCGCCGCTCGTGCCAGTTGATCGCCGTCTTCGATCGTGGTTTCTTCCAGATCTCCCGGCGACAGAAGCTCAGCCAAGCACAGCGTCTCACGCGTCTAACCAGAGATCCTTTGTCTCTTGATTCGTAGATCGGGAAAACCTTCCCCTTCCGAATCGATCGAGACGATCCATCCTAGTGTGACCGTTGGAAGATCTTGCTTGCTTTGCTACGAAAGTTGAATCTCCAAAGTACAACAGCAGCACTCCGTTGTCGCCGCCGATCCCGAGAACCAAGCCGCCGCCCTTCTTGCCACCGCCGGTTTCGGGAGAGATTCTCTCTAAGTGAGATTTAGGGTTGTGGACTCTTCATTGACTTCAAGAACACGTCGTGGAACGAAGAGGGACACCTTATTCTCCATAAGTAGTTTGTATTTCTAATACACTCCAATTTCTATTTTGTTGTAAAGGAACGTTGGTTCCTAGTTGTAAGGGTTGGGTGCAACCCGTATTGTGGGAGTGGTGACTCCTACGTGTGGAAGGGTTCCTTCCGTTAGTGCAAGGATTGGATTTCAATCCTGTTGGTGAAGTGACCGAGTCGTCCCCGGTTGGGAGATAGGTCGAAGGGGGAAAGTGGACGTACCCAAATCGGGGAACCACTATAATTTGCCTGTATCCTTTCTGTGCTGTGTTGTTTTGTTTTCTTGTGCAGGTACGACTTTAATTCCGCAAAAACGCTGCAAGACACCTATTCCCCCCCCCCCATAGGTGAAGGCAGTTGACACTAAGTGGACTTTCAACCCATAATCAACAGGAATTAAATGCAGTTTTATCTCCAAACCCTAAACCTTAATCTTTGGTTAAGAACAAAATTCAGGAAGAGTGTAAAGTGAGATCGGAGAACTAACCCCTTGAGATGCTTTAGCCTTGTCTGTTTTTGATATGACCACAATGCAACTTAGATTCTCGTCAAACATGGGAAGCAGACGGCCTTGAAATGGTGATCAATCTCCTCCAGCGTCTGATCCGCGGTAGCAGTTCTGATCGTAGTTGACATCACATCTCCCAGCAACGCCGAGGGTTTCATCTGCAACAATACAACATGCAAAACCCTAAATTCAAGAATCAAAGAGGAGCCAAACCATAGACGACAAAGAAACTTGGGTAGAGAGAGAAGACCAACCCGATCATTAGTGATCTGCATCTCAAGATAGCCCTTGAGATCATCATAGATGAGGAGTGACAAATTGTCCGACCACTTGCCGGATAGAATCCTCTCCGGGTTATCATCAATCTCGGTCCGTAGATCATCGAAGGGGGAAGAAGATAAGACTAAAGCTCGAAAATCCCTCGCATAACAAAACCCAGAAAAGAGATTCGAATTTACCCATTGGCAGCATCGACATGCGAGGGGCGAGCTCCGAATCTACCTGAGATAGATGACAAATTTAGGGTTTTGGCACTGCGGTCGAGGAGGAAACTGTCGGGAAGACCGCCGATGATTGTCGTCATCATCGCAGAGGATAAGCAGAAAGTCTTAGGAGAGACTCCGGAGGGAGCATGAGTGATGCGAGTGTGCTAACCATGAATGTTGCAAGACAACCCGACTTGCCCGTTCTCCATCTTTTCGCGCGGTGAGGCCAGCAAATGCGGTAATTAGCAAAGCTGCTCTCCTGTCGGTGGCGGATCGTGCGTTTATTAGTATTCCATCAAACAGAAAATGGACGGTGCACGTGAATTTTCTAAGAGGATCCGTGGCTTCTTGCCTGAGACAATCTGCGGCTTTTTCATAAGTTCATCCATGGCCGTTGATTAACGGATGATTGTACGGATAATATTGAAAGTATGGTGTGCCTTTGAGATATGCATATCGATTTATATAATAAAGATATATATATATATATATCTTTATTATATAATATAATAGTCCTATTTGAAATCACTCCACCAGCGGAATCTGGACCGTCGGATCAAGCATCATCAAAAGTAGGTCGTTGGATTCAAAGCAGCAGGACTGCCAATAACCAAAGTTCCAAATAAAATACTGTTCATCATCCCAAAAATCCCGATAACCAGATCCGCATCCCGTCCCCCCACGGCCTCAGCCCTCTGCCGGCGGCGGAGCCGCCGGCGGCCTGCCCCTCGCCCACCGGCGGGTTCGCCGGCATCCGGCGAACCCGCCGGTGGATGCCGGGCAGGCCGCCGGGGGCTCCGCCGGTGGCGGCGGGGGTGAGCCGTGAGGGGCGCGGGTTTAAAAATTTGTTTTCCCCATTTTTGGATTTTCTATATATTTAAATAATATATATTATTAATAAATAATTATTAAATAATTAATAATTATTTAAAAATCAGAAAATTTAAATTTAAAATTAATAAATAACTTTATAATTTTAAAGTTACAATTGGCAGTCCGGGGGGGCGGGCGAAGCCCGCCGGGGGGGAGGGCAAAGCCCGCCGGAATGCCAAGCGGGCGAACCCCGCTTGGTTACGGACGAAGCCCACAGCGACGCATTTCGAACAGGCGGAGCCCGTTCGAAGATGCTGGGGGGGGGGGGGGGGGGGGCGAAGCCCGCCGGAATGCCAAGCCGGCGAAGCCCGCAGCGACGCATTGAGAACGGGCCGAGCCCGTTCGAAGATGCTAGTATATATATATATATATATATATATATATATATATATATATATATATATATATATATATATATATATATATATATATATATATATATTACTTACATATCTATGTAAGTTTGCTTATATTAATATTATGTGATGATAAATTGTTGGTAAGGTAAGGGTTGTGTGGTAGGGTTAGCATGTGTTCTAAAACTACCGTAGGGTTGTAGTTTCTTGATGATCAATCTATTATGCATATTTGTGAGTTGCACACTATTTCAATTGACCTTTTATGTCAAGTTAAAGGAATTAATAAACTTCCTCAAATTTTAATGAATTGAAATTGGGCAAGCATTATCAATTAGTTTGTTGCCACTTAAGTTTTCACGTCTGCTACTTATTGCAACCGCTAGTGTTAAATAACATTTAAAGAGATAAATGATTATTTAAGTGTTTATATTGAAGACGTAACTAATTCAATTACAGATGACATAATCATCTTCTGCTTTCAAAATATATGTCCATGAAAAAAAAAAGAACTTCTTGAGTTGTAAATCTATTTATAATGTTTTTTTGTTCTAAAATATATTATTTAGATATTAAGCACTTGCTTATTTATGTTCACTCTTGTTTTATTACAAGTGCAAATATAAGGAAATATTTCAAATAATGAGTTTTAAATTTTAACTTCGCCAGTTTCACAAAAAAAAAACTAGTCATGCAACTGCCCTATTGCCATTATTTCAATTTTTTGCACTCTATAAATCTATTATAAATAGTCATGCTCAAAAAGTCCGCCGGGCTTAGCGCGGCCCGGTCGGGGACGGGCCCGTTTGAATTGCGCTCGGGCCGGGCTCGGGCTCCCTCTCAAAGGGGCAGCCCGATTTGGCCCATCAGGCCGGCCAGAACACAAAAGGCTAGATTTAAATCCCGCCTAATCATAGACGGGATTTTTGCTTAGCCCGGTGCGAGGCATAGGCTAGCCCAGCCCGGCACGGCCCGGGCCAGGCACCGGGCCGGGCAACCGGCAAAAAACGGGACCCGGTAAGGGCCCCAAGACCGTCCTTGGCCCAAGCCAGACCTAGCCGGGCTTTTCCCGGGCCGGGCCCTGGAGGGCTTTCTAGGCTTGGCTTATTTGCCCACAACTAATTATGAAGGTGAATTTAAAGTGTTCTTGATTTGCCAAGTCATATGAAAGAAACAATAGGATTGTAGACCCACGGTCACAACTTATTTTTGGAAAAAAAAAATCATTAATATAAAAATATAAAACATTCGGGACCATGAAGCCTTAACCTTCTCTTCCAAAGTTTCTTATTACAAGTAATATCTTCAGTAGGACCCCATTCGAACAACAGAAAAAAGATTTTAAAAAACATTGGAGAAACCGACAGTTGCCAAGCAAGAACCAACTAAGGAATCATTTGCTGAACTCCATTATCCAAGCATTGGAGAAGTTGCAGAGAACTTTGAAACCAGAAAATCCAGATTGCTTGGCCAAAATCCTAAATTCTCTCTCTGTCCTCTCCCTTCCACTTGGACTCTCTAGCAGCATTATCACGTCAGCATGCAATACGCAGTGCGTTGAATCCGTTGAATCCACGATTTCGGGGAGGATGGAGTCTACTACAATCACCTTGCCGTTATCTGGAATTGCTTTCCAGCAACTCTTCAGAATCTTTATGCTGTCCTCGTCGTTCCAGTCATGAAGAACCCACTGCAGATTCCACGAAGAGAAGAGTATTAAGTTTTGATATTTACATGTATATAAGTCTAACTGTTGTTTCATGCAGAATTACGTACCTTTAAGAGCAAGGCATCTCCACTGGGGACGCTCGCAAAGACATCGCCGCCGTGATGCTCCACACCTACAGAAAACAGATAATTATAACATGTCATTCCTGAAGAACATGGTATCGGCATTCGCGCTACATTGTGAAATATATAGATTGCTAAGGGGAAGACCAGGCAATGGTGGCGCTTGGGCGATGACGTGAGGTAGATCAAAGTTGATCCCTTTGATGTGCGGATGTTTTGCTGTGATCATGCTAAGGGTGCCGCCGGTGCCGCCGCAGACATCGACGAGGACATCCACGCCCTTGAATCCGTCGTAGATGCTGAGGATGTTCTTCCAAATTATTATAGTGTGGCTCCTCATTCCTTCATTGAACACCTTACTGAACCTGGGATCAGTGGCATGATACTCGAATTCCGTCAATCCCCCGTGCGCCCTGTTGAACGCCACCCCGCCATGGAGTATTGCGTCCTTTAAATGATACCTTTAAGCAAAAATAAAAAAACACGCAAGTTAAGGAAGGAGGCTACAACTAGTCTTCCTACAGAACGAAGTATATATGGAAATTAACAATTTCTCAGGTGATCAATATTTACCAGCTTTCCATGGTAACCCAATCGTTGCTCATGAGGGCAAGGGAGGCCAAAGAGACGCCGTCCTCGTTTGGCATGAAGTACTTGCAGACTGGAGCAGCGCCGTACCTGCGGATGGTCCGGCCGTCGGCGTCCATGCTGGTGGAGCTGGTGAAGACGCGGTGGCTGGCGAGAAGGCGGAGGACACGCTCCAGCTTTGAAGGGGCAAGGGGGTTAGTGGCTTCAAGTAGAGAGGCGAGTTCTTCGGCAGATAGCTCCACGCCAGGGGCGGCCTCGGAGAAGATTTTAAAAAGACCGAGCTGAATGGCGGTAGAGATGGTCATGGGGAGCACGGTGTAGCTGCAAAGCTTTATTGCGTAGTTGCACGCTTCCATCTCTAGATCTGCTTTTTGATCACCCTCCAACTTTCTCTGGGAAACAGAATTCATTGTAGCTGCTTAACTAGCTTAGTTCAGATGGGAGCAGGAACGGTGAGGAGCAAGAGAGAAAAAACGAACTACAAATTCTCTTTGATTTTCTGTTGGTATCGAAACTCCTCACTTTTTATAGAGTGCAGTGGCAGAACACGATGTGAAAGCAATTAGACTCGTTGAAATCAACTCAAGTCTGATTTGAGAACGCTATGAATATAATATCTATATAATATTCAAACAAGTCATGAGTGGGGCTCACGTGTGCATGTGCTTCACATTCTATTACTCATGCTCCTCGCAGTTTCTCGCACCGCTACCAGTTCCAGAGATTGATCAACAACAGTTAACCGAGGCGACGTACGTTGTCAAATTTTTATAAACTTTGACTGATGACTTATGATGTCATTTTGATACGATGTGTTTTAGTACACCTATAATCATAATCATGTCGGCTTAATCAAACTATTTAATTTGTAATTTCACCTTATATGTTTTTATTACAAAAATTTTTTGGTACGTTTAAGTTCCATTAATTTGTACGTATATAAAAAACTTTTTCAATGAAACAAAAGAGGAGAGGCATGTGAGTTCCCAGCCCCCACCAGAACTAAGCTGAGGAAACGTCCAGCTGACCTAACCACCATCTTGCGAGCTCCCTATCTCAAAGCCACCGAAAATAGTAGAGTCGTGTCGCGGAAGTGCATTTCGCGACATTGTGACCTTTGTAACTCCATACCGCCGGAAATCAAGCCGCCCTATTTGCCATAAACTTCGGTCACCGTAAGTTACCAAAAAAATCCCTACTTTCATTTTCTTGTTGTACTTTAATCACCGACTAATTCCACGCAGATCCTTTTTTATTTTTCCATACTGAAGACTTACAAGTTTAAAAGAAGACTAACTGTTAGTATAAAAGAGTAAAAGCAGGTGGCGTGAGGAGGCAATGACGTTGACAGCAGAGTGATAATGAAGAGGATATTAAGATATTTATATATATATCACTGCACAGAAGTCTTACACAGACTTACACCATAACAGCAATATGACATTATTTATTATTTTAATACATCATGTGTCTATTTATACTGTTTCAGGAAATGTGAAAAAGTGCAGCTATTAAGTTGGCTTTGTTTGGAAAGAGTGCCGCATCTGTTCTGGTTGTTTTATCTTCACGCCTCCTTCTTCATATCGTTTCATTTGCGCCGGTTAATTTTTGTTCTTATCTTTTCAGATGTATATAGAGAGCTGCTTTGAACTGATTTATCTTTGGCATCTATATAGCTTACTTTCAAAACCCCTTCTTAAGCTAAGAGATCTTATACCCCGATGCGGTGGCGCAGTTCTTCGAATCTTGCCCTAGGTAGCGGCATGGTTAGGAGATCTGCTAGCTGATCATCGGTACCTACCTATTCTAAACTTATTTCTCCTTTCTCAACATTTTCTCGAATATGATGAAAACGTATCTCTATATGCTTACTTTTTTGTGATATACGGGATTTTTAGCTAATGCAATAGCAGAGGTGCTATCACATTTGATGATGGTGAGTTTTACCTCTTTCTCTTCTTCTATTTCATTGATAAGTCGTTTGAGCCAAATACCTTCAGTGACAGCTGAGCTTAGCGCCATGTACTCTACTTCCACTGTGCATAGGGCTACAGTTTGTTGTTTACGGGAAGGCCATGAGATTGGATTGCTTCCCTTGAAATAGACAAAACCTCTGGTACTTCTTCTATTATCTATGCATCTACCCCAATCTGAATCTGAATATCCTATCAGAATATTTTTCTTAGTATGTTTATAAAATAACCCATATGTTTTTGTACCTTGGATATATCGTAGAATGCGTTTGGCTGCTCCCAAATGTTGTTTGGACGGATTACTAACAAATCTGGAAAGCAGGCTTACAACATTCTCTATATCAGGCCTTGTATTTGTTAAGTAGATGAGTGATCCAATGAGTGTTCTATAGCTTCCTTCAACTGTTGCTTCTTCAGGCCTTGTACAGAGTGTGGACTCACATAAACATCATGTGCCTCGGAAGTGCATTTCGCGACATTGTGACCTCTGTAACTCCATACCGCCGGAAATCAAGCCGCCCTATTTGCCATAAACTTCGGTCACCGTAAGTTACCAAAAAAATCCCTACTTTCATTTCCTTGTTCTACTTTAATCACCGACTAATTCCACGCAGATCCTTTTTTATTTTTCCATACTGAAGACTTACAAGTTTAAAAGAAGACTAACTGTTAGTATAAAAGAGTAAAAGCAGGTGGCGTGAGAGGCAATGACGTTGACAGCAGAGTGATAATGAAGAGGATATTTAAATGTTTATATATATATATCAGTGCACAGAAGTCTTACACAGACTTTCACCATAACAGCAATATGACATTATTTATTATTTTAATACATCATGTGTCTATTTATACTGTTTCAGGAAATGTGAAAAAGTACAGCTATTAAGTTGGCTTTGTTTGGAAAGAGTGCCGCACCTGTTCTGGTTGTTTTATCTTCACGCCTCCTTTTTCATATCGTTTCATTTGCGCCGGTTCATTTTTGTTCTTATCTTTTCAGATGTATATAGAGAGCTGCTTTGAACTGATTTATCTTTGGCATCTCTATAGCTTACTTTCAAAACCCCTTCTTAAGCTAAGAGATCTTCTACCCCGATGCGGTGGCGCAGTTCTTCGAATCTTTCCCTAGGTAGCGGCATGGTTAGGAGATCTGCTAGCTGATCATCGGTACCTACCTATTCTAAACTTATTTCTCCTTTCTCAACATTTTCTCGAATATGATGGAAACATATCTCTATATGCTTACTTTTTTGTGATTTACGGGATTTTTAGCTAATGCAATAGCAGAGGTGCTATCGCATTTGATGATGGTGAGTTTTACCTCTTTCTCTTCTTCTATTTCATTGATAAGTCGTTTGAGCCAAATACCTTCAGTGACAGCTGAGCTTAGCGCCATGTACTCTACTTCCACTGTGCTTAGGGCTACAGTTTGCTGTTTACGGGAAGGCCATGAGATTGGATTGCTTCCCTTGAAATAGACAAAACCGCTGGTACTTCTTCTATTATCTATGCATCTACCCCAATCTGAATCTGAATATCCTATCAGAATATTTTTCTTAGTATGTTTATAAAATAACCCATATGTTTTTGTACCTTGGATATATCGTAGAATGCGTTTGGCTGCTCCCAAATGTTGTTTGGACGGATTACTAACAAATCTGGAAAGCAGGCTTACAGCATTCTCTATATCAGGCCTTGTATTTGTTAAGTAGATGAGTGATCCAATGAGGCTTCTATAGCTTCCTTCAACTGTTGCTTCTTCTTTTCCTTCTTTAGTTAATTTTTTTGCAGTTGACATCGGTGTAGAGACAGGATTGCAGTTTTCCTATTTAAATTTGTGTAAAAGGTCACTGCCATACTTTTCTTGAGATAACATGATACCTGCTGAAGTTTGCTTGATTTGTATGCCAAGGAAGTACTTGAGTAGACCCAAATCAGTCATTTTATACTTCATTTTCATCTCTTCTTTGAAGTTCTCTAGCTGTTGAATGTTATTACTTGTAAATACTAAATCATCAACATAAATTCATATAATTAGTATGCTACATCTTCCTTTTTATGTATAAAGAGGAGTCATTGGCACTACGTTGGTAATTTTGCTGGATTAGTTAAGAATCAATATTTGAGTGCCACGCTCTTGGAGCTTGTTTCAAGCCATAAAGTTCTTTTTGTAATATGTAGACTTTATGATTGTCCCCTTCTATATCATAACCTCTTGGCTGTTGCACATAAACATCTTCTTTCATCTCTCCATTCAGAAAAGTTGATTTGACATCAAGTTGATATAACTTGAGTCTATTTTGTGTTGCAAAGGAAATGATGGCTCGAATGGTTTCTAATCGAGCAACTGGAGCAAAAGTTTATTAAAGTCTATTCCATGTATTTCGGAATAGCCTTTTGCTACTATACGAGCTTTATATTTGTTAATCGATCCATCCTCAGTTCTCTTTGATCTTGTAGACCCATTTTAGGCCTATTATCTCTTTATTGTCCAGTGACTCTACTAATCTACATGTATTATTTTTCTCTGCCATTCTTAGTTCTTCCTTCATTGTTGTCCTCCATTCGTGCTTAGTGGTTGCTTCTTCAAATGTTGTTGGAGTAGTTGTTGTGAGGGAAATTTCACACTATTTATAAATATCACTGAGTAGCTTCATTCTTTAGGGTGATGATGAATCTGAAATAGAAGTATCACAAGTATCTTGATGGATATTCTGAACTTCATTTGACTCTATGGTAGCTGTTTCAGTTGATTCAACCATCATGTTTTCCTAAATATAAAGCAGAAACAAAATTAACTGGAATTTTTCTAAGTCCAGAAGCGTTGAGTGAAGCAGATTCACTCAACGCTTCTAATGAATATGAAATCGCTGAAACATAGAATTCTCTCATCTGATAAATGAAAAATCGCTTAGATCGCTGAGACAAATCCGCTGAGATAGTTAAAAGTGAAAAAACCGCTGAGACAGCAGATAAGAGGAAAGTGCTGAGACAAAGGCTTGTCTCAGCTAATAATGGAAAACTGCTGAGACCGTTGAGACCATTGAAACAAAACCGATGCGACAAATCTAGGGAATGTTCTAAGTCTAGAAGCGATGAGAGCCAATGCTGATGGCGTTGAGTGTCTCAACATCACTCAAGCTTAATGGGATTCTGGAATATTTTCTAAGTCCAGATGTTGATGACCACTGCTGACGTCATCAAAGTCAAAATTACAGGAAGCCATTGCGGGAAAGCTGCTACAGCGCCAAAAGATGCTTTGTCTCTTTCTGATGGAGATGACGCTCACCAATACTTGGTGGTCCCACATACTATGGAGCTGTTGATTCAAATCAACGCATATAAAAGGGGAAAGAGTAAATTATTAGTGTTAACGATTCAAAGGAACAGAAAGAGAAATTGATAGAGGCGGCTGGACATTTACTTCTGATCTTGCTTGAAAGCTGAAGTCCAGCCAGGATATCCTGAAGGCAAGAAAGGATGGATGGAGCTCTTCAAGCTCAGCAAGGTTGTTCTTTACAGAACAGTTTAGCTGATTCATCTCTTAGCAAGGTGGAAGCTGCTCATCAATGCAGTAGTATAAAAGTGATAGCTGCAGAAGAAGGCTGATTCCTTCTACAGCTGGTGAGTTGTACTGAAATCTACTCAGTCCAGCAAAGTTGACTTAGAGTTAATTCTCTAAGTCAGTTATTTCATTTTCTTCAATTACTGTTTTATTTCTTATAGGATTCAGATTTCCTGAATCTGAGTGTAGGTCACTTTGTGCATGAGGTAGGTGACAAATTTGTCACTGAGGTAGGTGCCTGGAGGGGCACTGAGGTAGGATCCAAGTGAGGATCTGAGCTATAGGGCTTAAGTGCCAAAGGTAGGAGAGAGTTGCTCTCTGAGTGTTGGGCCTTTATGCCTGAGGTAGGTGACAAACTTGTCACTGAGCTGTAGGTGCCTGGAGGGGCACTAAGGTAGGTACCTGGAGGGGTACTGAGTTGTAGCAGTGAAGCAACACTCTAAGTGTAGGGCCTTGTGCCTGAAGTTATAGGGCTGAAAAACCTGAGCTATAGGCCTTAGAGATATGGCTGAGGTAGATGGCTTGCGGGTCACTAAGTATAGGAGCACTGCAGAGCTCTGAGGTAGGATCCTTTGGGATCTGAGGTAGGGCTATCCTCCCAGCCTGAGTGTAGGGCTTAACAACCTGAGGTAGGTGGTCTGCTTACTACTGAGTGTAGGCCCTTGTGGCTGAGAAGTGAGTCTTGGAGGAGACTTGAAGATCCCGCGGGATCTGAGATGTAGTCTCTTAGGAGCAGTTTGGAGGAGTTTGTGCCGAGTCCAATAAATAAGCTTGGATAGGTGGAGAGGGAAAGTGGATACACCCAATTGGGGAACCACTATAAATTCTGTTGTTTGCTGTGTATGCTTATTTGTCTTTATGATTGCAGTATTTAAGGACAAGCTCTAGATAGAAAAATTTGAAAACAACAAAAGATTTATTAAAAGCTCAAAGACCTATTCACCCCCCTCTAGGTGATTATCTAACCTAAAGTTAAATAACTTTCAAGTGCTATCAGAGGAAGGTTACTCAAAAAGGATTTAACAATCTGAGTATACCTCCAAGGTTAGCTAAAAGGGTTACACTTGTGGGTTCAAAAGAGAACCACAAGGAATGGAGATTCAAGTCTACAACAAGGAGAACTTTAAGACTTGGAAAGAAAGGGTCAAGTAAATCATGGAAGCCTCTGATCCTAGGATGCTTGCAACAGTTCAAGAAGGACCTTTCATCCCCATGGAAGTCTCAACTTTAGATGCAAGTATCAAGACTCCAAAGAGTTATCTAGAGATGTTTAAAGAAGAAATAAATCTTGCATCTATGGATAAGAGGGCACAACACATTATGGTGAGTTCCATGGATGACTCAACCCTCATGAGAGTGGTCCACTACAAGTCAGCCAAAGAGATGTGGGATCCTCTCACTGACTATATGGAAGGGACAGGGAAAGTCAGTCTTTCTAACAATGGCTCAGAGTCTGAAGATGAGAAGAAGAAGAAAAAGTCCTTTGTGACCAAGAAGGAGAGAAGCTGGATAGATTCTTCATCCTCATATTCTGAAGATAAAGAGGAAGAAGCCTACTTAGGGATGATATCAGTTGCTGCAGATCCAGAAGAAGAAGTGGAATATCCTGCTGCTAAGATAGGAATAAGGGCCCCTCTGTAACTCTCAGACAGTGACAATGAGGAGGATGAAGAAAACTATGGATGACATGGGTTGATGGCAATGTTTATAGAATAAAGAAGTCAGGAAGAATCAGAATCAATCAAGGTTCAATCTCTCTCAAATTCTGCATCTTTCTCTCACTTTAAATCCAGTCCAGATACTGATACATCTTCATCCTGTGATGAAGATTGCTATGAATCTGCGACTGATGCCAATCAATAGATTGACAAGTTTGGACTACTCCTAATTGCTCTAAAGGAGAGCAGATTACTTGCCAAGAGGAAAGCCAAGGAATTAGAGGTCCTAAGGCCTTATAAAACACTCTATAATAATAAATCTATTGAGTTTTATAAGGAAAGTCATGAGATGTCCGAGCTCAAGAAAAATCTTGAGTGTCAGACCATGTTTCTAGAAGAAAAGAAGAAGCACATCAGATATCTGGAACAAAAGTTCTCAGAGAGGTCGGGGATTGTAATTAATCCTTCTCAGTCATAGGGTCAGTTGCCAAATGCTGCAACTTGCCAAGTCCCTGAGAAGCTGGGTATTGACCACATCAATCACCACTTCAAATCTGATTTCCCTAATAAGAGAACACTGTTTCAAAAGGTAAATACAACTTATAAAACTGTCAAGGTTTCACCACCCTAGAAGGATCAATCAAATGTATGCTCTACTATTGGGGTGAAGGCACATAATCCAAGAAAGAGTGACACTGTCCACTCTAGCCACAAAGATCAGGAGAAGATCTTTAGATTTGGATCCAAGTATCCTTTATCTAAGGAAATGAGAATGTCCACTATATGACAGGCTCCAAAAATACATCAGACCCATTTTGGACCAACTGTATTCAGTTCCTCAGGACATTCACTCAGGAAGAAGGGGGCAGCATTATGCAATGCTCATCCAGCAAAGCCTGGTGTTGCTCACATCTCTCATGGACAGCAATTCTGTGCTGTCGTAAAGAGAAGATACAACATTCACAAATGTTGGTGCTGTGGAAAGGCGGGTTACTTTGTCATTGATTGTTGGCATAACCTGAATGTGACTAGTGGATAGAAAGGTGCTCAGCCCAGACAGAGAGTTGGACAGATGTTTTATGATGCTAACAAGAACTTAGGACCCAATTATCATTGGGTGCCTAAGGGAAATTGAATTATTTTTTGCAGGATAGTCCAAGTACCTGTCCACTTAAGACTTGGTATTTGGACAAGGGGTGTTCCAGTGAAATGACTGGGACAGGATAGTTGCTCTTGGTATATGCTATAGGAAAAACAACAAATTAAGGTTGAGGCTGTCAAGTAAGTAATCCTCAAAAGCTAGAGCAAGCAAACCTCAAGGTATTTCTCTATCTCTTATATAGAGATTAAGTTAACCATTTGTTAAGTTAGTTGTGCTCGAGATGAATACAATCTAGCACATCAAATAGAAAAACAGTGATTCAATTATTCACACTGTTATTTTTTTGTAAGCATTACTCAAAAATTTCAAATAACCTATTAAGCAAGCTTTAGGGCAAAACAATGCACAAATTGGGTGCCAATAGAACTGGCCCTGGTTTCAAAGCAATCAGTAAGGGAATTGTACAACCTTTTTTAGGTCACCTTCTTTTTCTTTACAATTTACTACGCCAAGTAATTTGTACAACCAATCAGTATGGGATATAATAAAAGCTCTAAGTGTCATGTATCATAACAGGAATGATTGAGTAAGCCGTAAAGTCTAAAATACTAAATTTAATAGTCAAATGAAAAATTTAATTTAATTAATTATATCTTTTCATTACATATATAAAGGTGACAAGAAACGAAAAGCCACATTGCTCTTTAAAATCCTTAACCCTAGCCGTCGAGACCGAAACCATCTCAGTGTCTTACCGCTCTAATTCAATGGCTCCAAATGTCATCATGGAGCTTCAGGATGGATACGAAATAGTGAGGGATGGATTCAATCATTCCTCTCCTGAGATTAAAGCCGTGTTAAGGATGATTGAGGTTGCTGGCTTAAAATACACTCTTTCCGAAGCCTCCACCATTCTTAGAAATGAGGATGTGGAATTCTTCTCGAATATTAAGATGTCTCATTCTCAAAACTCTCTCAGGTCTAAGATTGAAGATGTGAAAATAAAGGTAAACCCTAAGAGATTAGGAAAGGCACTTCATATCCCCTTCGTCAGTCCTAGCGAGGAAGAGGAGCTCGCTGACATAGACAGAGATAATGCTCTCTTATGGTATGGATACAATGAGGCAAAGTCTGGGCCTCTTAAAAGGAAATTTGTCAATCAGAGAGGAAAATTATTAGCAGACATTTTAGGGAAAGCCCTCATATACAAACCTAGATCACATGACACCATCTCCAGGTTCATGTTTGAAGTCATGACCAGAATTATACAGAATAGAAAGACTTCATGGACTTCTCTCATCTATCAGAGAATAGTTTAATGTATATCCTCTCCAAATATGGGAAGAATTATTTCCTTATATCAAGTGAACACCTATCCTGATACTTTCACACAGGAACAGGGTGTGAAGATTCACTACTTGAAAAGAATGGACATAAAAACTCTAGATAGATTCTCTAGAGTCCTACATATGAGCCAACCTACAGGAATAAAGGAATCCTCCAAGGGTACAAGGAAGAAACCCACCGAGGAAGAAAGAACTTCCAGCCCTGAACCAGTTCTTGGATCATCCTCTCCAGCTGATGTTGGTCTGCAGGTTGACTTATCTTCCAGTCAATCCTCTACCAACATTCAAATTCAGGATGCTGCTGTGCATGTTGATAATATCCTTGCCAGCCCAAGATCAGGACAGGTGTCACAGATTGCTGCTGAAGAAGAGGTTGCTGCAGAAGATAACCGGGAGCCACCCGAGACTTTAGATAACTATCTTAATAGGTCAAGTCAAGAGATGATGCTCAGTCTGAGGGGGAGCATGATCAGATGGATGTGACAAACTTGGATCAAGTTGTCAATGAGATAGTTGAGTCTGCACCAACTACAGGTAAAAATCATTCCCTCTAGATTAATAGTGTTAAAACAGCTTTAACTAAGAAAATGTTTCCTTCTATAGGTGCTGTAGTTGTGGGGGAGACTTCTCAGATCGCTGCTCAGGATTTTATACCTCCTCTTATGGGCCATACTTCATCTACCCTCATCTCTAATGAGGAATTTTTAAACCAAATTAAAGTACTCTTGGATAATCAGACCATAACCCTCAAGGAGTATGTTGATCTATCTGTTGTCAAACTGAGGGATGAAATGTCAGCCAAAGTAAATGAAAGTAAAGAAGAAATATCATACTTAAACAAACAGGTCACCACCTGGTTTGACAAGGCTGGAACTGCTGGAATCAAGCTGACCACCTGTAACAGCCCAATTTTCAGCAGGCAAAATTTTGGGTGACACGGCCTGGGACACAGGCGTGTCCCAGGGCGTGTCCAGTGTTTGACGAGTGTTCGGGAGGAACAGTCGACGAGTGGTCGACACAATTGGTCGACGATCGTCGAGTGCTGCGGACACGGCCTGTAACGCGGGCATGTCACGGGGCGTGTCAGCACGGTCGACGAACTCAGCCCGACGACTTTGAGCTGGGGCATGTCTAGTGCCGTGTATGGCACACGGCCTGGGACACGGGCGTATCATAGGCAGTGTGAGTCTCGGGTGATTTGAGATTTTTCAGTCTGATGAACACGGCCACAGACACGGGCGTGTCTGCGCGGAATCGTCGAACGAAAATCGTCGAACGAAAATCGTCGAACGCTGGGCCAATCGACGAGCGCTGGCCAACTCGACAAGCGCTGTCAAAATCGTCGAACGCGGAATCGTCGAACGCGGAATCATCGAACGGAAATTGTCGAACGCACTGTTTGACGATCGCTGGTGAGATCGACGATCTCTAACGAGCTCGACGATCGCTGCCTGATCGTCGAACGCAGATCATCGAGCGCAGATCTGTGTCACGGGCGTGACTTGGCTGACATGGGCGTGTCTCGTGGCGGTGACCTATTTTGGGGATAAGGCAGGTTGAGCACCGCTTAGAGACACGGCTTGTGACACGGGCGTGTCACAGGTTGTGTTGGACCCGAAAAGCGGTTTTGCGGGTTTTTCGTGGCCGTTCATTTCCTTCAGCTGCGATCCAAAGGCTGAGCTTCTTTCCTACTTCATTAAGTCCGAAAACAGAGAACGTATTCTCATTTTGTTCTTTCCTTCATCTTTCTAAAAGTTTAGAGAGAGAAAGGGTGAGGAAGGAGGAGGAAGAAGAAGAAGGGTTGCTTGCTGGTGGAGCTTGTGAGTGTCAAGCGGAGATCCGAGGCCATCTTTGTGGAGGAAACGCTGTTGCGACTCTTTCAAGTTACCTTGGTGCTTATGGCACCGAAGCGGTCTGCAAGGGTAACGACTTTTCTTCCTAGCCATGTGAAGTCTTTCTTTTGGCATAAGTATGTGATTTCCCCCACCAAAAGGTGGTTGATTTTGGGAGTCTTTGGGTGGATTCATGGAATCCCCTTGGTTGGCATATAGATCCAGAAACGGAGTACGGAATAGGCATGCAGTGTGAATCCCATCGGACAGGTTAGTCTGGATTGGTGATGTTGCATACGAACCGGAGAAGACTCCATGATAAACGTGTAGTTTAGGAGTCTACGGGTTGGACTTGTGAAAGAAAGTAGCAGGAAGTACTGGAGTGGTAGTCCAGGAAAATATCTGTGTTATGCTTGTGCTATTGGGTCGTACCTGTGAATGAGTAACAGGAAGTACTGGTGTGACCAGGAAAGGCCCTTTGTGATGCTTGATGTCATAGGTGGTACCTGTGAAGCGAGTAACAAGAAGTACTGGCATGATAGCCAGGAAAGACCCCTGATATTTGTAATACTTGCAGCGTCCACCTGTGAAGAGAGTAGCAGGAAGTACTGGTGTGCCCAGGAATGACCCGCTAATGTTGTGAGAGAATGAGTGTAATAGAAATACCCAGGCTTGAATGCCAGGACAGGATCGGTGAGACCTACCCGCGTCTTTATTTAGCCGCGAGTACGTCGTGCTCGGTGATGGCAAGGCGATTTGAGCAACAATGGGTGGAGGATCTGACCTGCGTTATGTCCGTCTGACATGAGACCAGAAGGTGCGGTCTGTTGGAGCGCATAACAAGAGTATTAGGCATACGTGTCGTGATACAATGGGGGGCTACGGGCCATCCCGGCTCACTAAGACTATAAAACTTCGGCTGCATGCCATGGAGTAAATGCTCAAGTGAGTTGTCGTTGGGCTGTGACCCTGATACGGTGGTGGGCAACTGATTTGCCAGTACACCAAGAATGTGCCCTGAGTGCACGGACCGTTGGGCCGGGTGGCTGACGGTTGTGATGGCATGTGTGCGTGAAAGCACATTATATGAGATATATTGCCATGCTTGTGATATGATATGCCTGCAGGGAAGATTACCACTGCCCCGAGAAAAGGGGTAGGGTCGTTATAATTTGGTCAGCTGAATGCTGACCATTGCCTCTATTTTCCACCCATGGGTGGAATGTCCCTGTGCATGTGCTGGAGAACCGAGCGGGATGCATAAGGGTTGAAGTATCTACTCCTTTTGCTGCTGCCGCTGCTAGCCCTCCAAGGCTATTGTGAATGTACATGTTATGTTTTCTTTTGATGTGCCCGACCTGCGTGCCAATGTTTGGGCCACTATTTGATAGCCCTGTAAGGCCATAAGGCGAACGTTGTTTACATGTTGTAAGACATTCCTATAATCTATAAAATGTGGAGTTTTATATGTTGGACATTCAAGAGAGGAGTTCAAGTGTATAGGCTTCCGCTAGAATGCAATGTGTTAGGTGCGCTGTGCTACTCTGGTATCATTCTGTAGCTTCATCGTCTATTTTGTGGTATATGTTGTGGGGCCCCGGCAGGACCTTCTAGTATATACTATATGAACAGATGGGGTTGTTACATTTTTGGTATCAGCCATCTTGGTCTTTCCCTCTCGCAGTCGTGGTCGACTTCTTTTCTGGGGTGGAGAGCACGTGTCTGTGCAAACCACGTTAACACGTTTGAACTCCTGAATGTCCATGATAGGAATGCAAATTTTTGTGTTTGAGGAACCTACACGTTCCTATCTTGTTGCTTATTTGTGTAATTTTCCGAATGTAGGCGACGAGTGCGATGGCAAGGCAGCAGGAACCCAACACTCGATGGGAAGCATGACATCAACTGTGGTACCAACATCTCCTCCATCGATAAAAACGTCTTGACTGATTGCCGATGTGGTTTTTGCAACGCTCAAGGCTTACCATGAGGGATAGGTTCAACCCTCTGATCCAGTAATATGTCCCATGCCGGGTAGTGAACTTGAGCAGACGGTAATGGGAAGTGCCTCAGCTTCGTCGGTGAACGTGTGTTTGCGCCAAGGAGAGGACACAGTTGAGGACTATTTTCATGCATTTGTTGTAATGAGACAACAACCCAGTTTGTGTTTGAAATCGAGGGGATGAAGATCAATCGGTTTTATGATGGGCTACGTCAGGAACTCCGTTTCTTGTTGATGGGTCCTAAGTTCTTGGGATTCCAACCACTGGTGGAGGCAGCTAGACTGTTGGAAATGGACTTGCTGAGAGCCCAACAGATGCCTGCGACCAGGAAAGTGCGCACTCCAAGGGTTGGGAAGTCTGCTCACCGTAATAGGCAAAGACTCGAGAAGCGTAGTTGTTATGCTTGTGGTCAGGTAGGAAACATCGCTCGGGAATGTTGGGATGGTGTTCAGCAGCCAAAGAAGCAATACAAGTACTATTCGTGTGGTAAAGCAGGACATAAAGCCCGAGAGTGCCGCGTTGGCTCGTAGCGGGAAATAAAGGAGAAGGAAATGTCGACGTCATGATGTACATAAATAATTGGGCTGCTCATGTATAGTGGCTTATGTATGTGTTATATGTACAGTAAGCCGTTTTGGATGATAGTTCTATTATGGCATTTATGTTATATCACTACCATACATGGATGTGTGGAATCAACGTGTTTGTACGATAGATGTGAACATGACTAGATTGTTGATGTTTTATGCCATGGGGACACTTGTGCCCAACCTTGTCAAGAGTCGTCGACGTCTAGTTGAGCAGGAAATCAGAGCGTCTTATTTGGAGACAGAAAAAGCAGTGGTGGAGTCCTCTGCGTCCCAGGCGCAATCCTAAGTGTTACGAGGGCGTGATAATCATATTGCTTGCTTTTGTTTGCATCTTGTGTATGTTGCTTGTGTGTGTTACGTGCACCACGGGCTTTGCGATGATTCAGGATACACTGACGGAAGCACTATTTGATACGGATGCTGCGTATTCTTTTCTGTCTAGCGAGTTTCTAGCGCGGCTTGGGATACCTAGTCGCGTGAAGACAGATATCGTCAGAATGGTGTTGCCAAATGGCTGTTGGATGCTTGCGGATCAAGCTTGCGATATGGCGGTCCAATTAGGAAGTTGGGATTTCAGTTTGACTACATCTGGATTGCCAATATCGGAATTTGACGTGATATTTGGTATGGATTGGCTTGCGGAGTAGCATGCCTTGATTGATGTTGTTGTCTGCACTCCAAGTCTTGAAGGCTGTTCGGAAGGGTGTAGAGTGCTACTTCGCTCTGAGTCAGGCTGTTGAGCCAAAGGCCAGTGTGCGTGATGTTCCGATTGTGCCAGAATTTGCAGATGTGTTTCCCAAAGATCTCCCTGGGCTACCACCTCAGCGTGAGATTGACTTCACGATCGAGTTGGTGACAGGTGCGAAACTTGTGGCCCGCTCACCATATCGCGTCGCGCCAAAGGAAATGGCGGAGTTGAAAGTCCAACTATAAGAATTGATGAAGCAGGGTTATATACGCCCAAGTATGTCTCCTTGGAGCACCCTTGTGCTTTTGATAGTGACTTGCGGTTATGTATTGATTACCGAAAATGAAATAAGCAGACCGAGAAGAATAATATCCGATTTTGCGGATTGATGAGCTGTTTGATCAGCTAGTGGGATTGTCCATCTACTCAAAGTGGGACTTAAAATCTGGTTATTACCAATTGAGAATCCGGGAAGAAGATATTCCCAAAACCCCATTTGGAACAAGGTACAGGCACTACGAGTTCACAGTCATGCCGTTTGGGCTGTGTAATGCGCCTTCGGTATTTATAGACTTGATGCA
Source organism: Platanthera guangdongensis (assembly GCA_039583875.1). Taxonomy (NCBI): domain Eukaryota; kingdom Viridiplantae; phylum Streptophyta; class Magnoliopsida; order Asparagales; family Orchidaceae; genus Platanthera; species Platanthera guangdongensis. Next base: position 42,105,023 of record CM077154.1, read on the forward strand.
CTGACTATTCCGCGAGTACCTGAATCTGTTCGTATTAGTGTCCATTGATGATATCCTGGGGTACTCGAAATCAAAAGTGGATCATGAGAAACATTTGTGGTTGGTGTTGACTAAATTGAGGCAGAATCAGCTCTATGCCAAGTTTGCGAAGTGGGAGTTTTGGATATTGTCGGTGGATTTTCTGGGCCATGTGGTGAGTGGAGCAGGCATCGCTGTGGATCCAGCGAAGATAAGGGCTATGGAAGAGTGGCCAGAGTTGTCTTCCGTGGCCGAGGTCAGGAGCTTCCTTGGACTTGCGGGCTACTATCGAAGATTTGTTGAGAATGTCTCGCGGATCGCTTTGCCGCTAACCATGCTGACGAGAAAAGATCAGAAGTTTGTTTGGACGCCAGAGTTCACACGAGCTTTTGAAGAGCTGAAGGTTCGGTTGACCACGACGCCGGTGTTGTCTTCGCCATGTGGTACCGATGGATTTGTAATCTAAAGTGATGTTTCTTGGAGCGGCTTGGCTACGTGCTTCTGCAAAATGGAAAGGTGATTGCTTATGGCTCACGCCAGCTGAAAGTGCACGAGCAGAATAATCCAGTCCATGATCTTGAATTGGTCGTGATCTTTGCACTAAAGTTATGGTGACACTATCTTTATGGAGTGAAGTTGGAGATCTATACAGATCACAAGAGCTTAAAGTACCTATTGGAGCAGGAGGACTTGAACATGCGACAATGAAGGTGGTTGGAGTTCCTCAGGGACTACACCTTTGAGATTAACTATAATCCCGGGAAGGGAAACATAGTTGCGGATGCCTTGAGTTGGAGAGCTCTGGCTAGAGCGAGTTGGTTATAAAGGCATGATGAACATCTCATCCAGGAGCTAGAAGCGTTAGAAATTTATTGTGTTGACAAGAATTCTACCGCCAATGCATGTCTGAACTGGACGGAGGTGCAATGTGACCTTGCAGACCGGATTCGACGAGCAACGGGGTTAGATGAAGATCTTTTACGCTATGTTAATGAGGGGCCAGAGGGCAAATTCTCCTGGAATGATGGTCTTTTGCGAAAAGAGGGCCGTTTGTGCGTCCCAAATGTGGGTAAATTGAGGGAAGAACTGATGGATGAAGCGAATTATACAACGTATTCCATTCACCCTGGGAGCACGAAGTTGTTCAATGATATGAAAAAGCTATTCTGGTGGCCATGGCTAAAGAGAGATGTTGCCCTCTATGTGGCCAAATGCCAAACATGTGCGATGGTGAAGGCTGCATGCCAAAAGCTAGGTGGTTATTTGAAGTCGCTGCCGATTCTAGAGTGGAAGCTTGATGATATTTCCATGGATTTTGTGCACGGGTTGCCGAGATCTCAGCGAGGAAATTATTCCATCTGGATGATTGTTGACCGTCTAACTAAAGTGGCACATATTCTCCCGAACAGGCGGGATGATTCGGTCGAAAGTTTTCCAAAATTATATGTTGACCAGATTGTGCAGCTGCACGGTGTTCCTCGGAGCATCGTAAGTGATCGAGATGGGCGATTCACGTCAAATGACTGGAGGCTAGTTCATCGACTGTTGGGCACGAAGTTGACATTCAGTACGGCCTTTCATCCCCAGACGGATGGCCAAAATGAAAGAACCAACAGGACTATGGAGGATATGCTCAGGATGTGCGCCCTAGACTTTGGAAAGAAATGGGAAGATCATCTCCTTATGGTGGAGTTTGCCTACAATAATAGCTACCAGGAGAGCATCGATATGGCACTGTATGAGGCTTTGTATGGACGGAAGTGTCGTACTCCGTTAGCTTGGGTAGAGGCAGGCGAAGCCAAAGTGTATAAACAAGATGAAGTCGATGAAGCAAATTCAATAATTCGTACGATTCGGGAACCGTTATTGATTGCTCAAGATCGACAAGCGAAGTTGGTGTAGGGGTGTACGTGACACGGACGTGCTTACGCTAACGGTAGCTTACCCATCACAGAACATAGAAAATAAAGGGAGTGCTCCGACCAAAAGCGAACGTAAAGGGGTCGGTTGGCTCTCAAAAATACGGGACTCGATACCACGTCTTTAGGACCTAACTCTCCAACAAGCACACAACTCGCTCCTAGCCGGACTCGATACCACGTCCTTAGGACCTACCTCTCCAACAAGCACACGCCTCACCGCACCTACACAAGCATCTATTCTTTTCACAATAAGCCGTCAATCACAGCAATAATATATTTAGGAGCGGCGGTAAACGATAAAGAGCGATCAAGAACAAGTTGAGATTAACTCCCTTGTTAGCACAAAGCGTTCCCAAACTTGGAGAACAAGTCAAGGCTAGGCCTAGTTTGTTCTCCAACGAATCTTCCCAATCCGGATAACAAGAGGGTCAATAACAACGTTTCGATTCAGATTTTTGCAAGCGGAAAACACTTTAAAATCCCAGAAAAGACGGTTGAATAACCTCCACAAAATCTCACAGCAAGAAACACAAAGATAGGGAAGAGATTACCCAACCAAGAAGATGATCACACAAGATTTGTGGGAGAATCACTCTCTCCACGGTTCCATCGGTTTCACACCGAATGGGGCTGCTTCCCTCTTCCACAGAGTCGCACCGATAGAAGCCACGCCGGAGTCGCACCGAACGGGGATGGAGGAGGCAAGGCTTGGCTTCACACCAAGGGGGGGGGGGGGGCTAATGGAATCTCTCCATGGTGGCCGAAATTCCTCAAGGGGGGTTTAGGTTTTCTTTTTCCAATCCTCTAACTCATCATAATATCCTCCTTTAAATAGGAGTTACAAAAGAGATCCAACCGTCCATGATGGAGATGAAATCTCATCCATCCGGGCGGTTAAATATACACCAAATGTTTAGTAGCACACCAACATGAAAATAAAAATTAATACAAGCCATATGTTTAAAGCAATTAAAATAAAACTAAGTAAAACTTTTAAGCAAGCTTTGCGCGCCGCGGACGGAGGTTGTATCGCAGCTTTCCGTTAGCGTCCGTGGCGTTGTCATGACGTCGCAAATCTTTAAATTGTTGCACCGCGGCAACCGGGTCATCATCAGGAAGTGTTGGAGGGGCCGCACCATCAATACTCCACCACTCAAAATCTCGCATCTCCGATGCGTGTGCCGAGAGAAAGCGGCGGAGAAGCTCGGCATCCAAACGTTGAAGCTCCGTCGCGAGTACCCATGAGTCGTCCGAAGGTGGGCGGTCACGCCAACGGATGAGGAAGCGGTAGGTAGCACCGTCAGTAGTAGTAAGTGGCTTAGCAGTGAGTATCATATCTGGATGGAGAAACGTCTTGGGAAACCTGGGAAACATGTCAGCAGTAGGAATAAAAGAAGGCAACGTACCATCCGATGTTATACCTGCGGGGACCGAAGGAGAGAGATCATCCGAACAACCACTCCCCAACCCGTTAGAAATTTTAGTGGAGGGAGAAGACAACAAAGAAACCAACTCTTGTGGAGGCGCAACAAACAGCGTCAAATACGAGACGTTAAAAATAGGGGAGATACCCCATTCAGCATGCAAATCCAATACGAAAGCGTTGTCAACTAGCTTCTTTATAATCCGAAAAGGACCGGCGTGCTTTGGAGCTAACTTTTTAACGGTGCCAGTTGGCATTCGTTCGGGAACTAACCGTACTAAAACCAGATCGCCGACCTTAAAGTGTGACACCTTCCTATGTAGATTAGAGTGCGCTTGATAAGACTCATATTGAGCAGTCAAGGTAGCTCGTATACGTGCATGTAAGTCGTGAATATGTTGGGCGAAGGATTGTGCAAACTGACTTGTTTTGTATGTGGGTTGTAAGGGGACCAAGTCAAGTGGCACAGGGGCCTTATACCCGTGAATAATTTCATTCGGAGACATACCCGTGGACCGATTTTTAGAATTATTGTAAGCCAGTTGTGCATGTGGAAGAAGTAAATCCCAAGTGACTTTATGATCGCCCACTAGACATCTAAGAAGATTTCCTAGGCTCCGATTGACTACTTCCGTCTGGCCATCAGTTTGTCGATGATAAGCCGCAGAGAATAATAATTTTGTTCTCATAAGAACCCACAAGGGTTTCCAAAAGTAGCTAGTAAACTTGACGTCCCTATCCGAGACAATAGTCTTCGGAACTCCACGGTGATTAACGACGTCCTTAAAATACAGTTTCGCAATGTGAGAAGCGTCGTTGGTCTTACTACATGGGAGGAAGTACGCCATCTTGGAGAACCTATCCACAACAACGAGTATAAAATCATGACGTCGAAGGGTGGGGGGGAAGGCCTAATACGAAGTCCATGCTCACGTCTTCCCACGGAACGGACGGAATAGGTAGCGGGGTGTATAAACCTACATTGGACTTAGTACCCTTAGAAACTTGACACGTACGACAACTGCTCACTACTTTCCCAACCATCGCCTTTAGCTTAGGCCAAAAGAATTTCTCCTCTACGAGCGTTATCGTTTTGTCTCTGCCAAAGTGACCACTCAAGCCACCACTATGTAACTCCCAAATGATGTGGAGTCGCAAAGAGGAGTGAGGGATACACAATTTTCCGTGTTTGAATAAATATCCGTCTCTAAGTGAAAAGGCCGTGACGGTCGCGGGAGAGCTATCCTGGGTAGATAAGTATGGCTCCTGAAAATCAGGGCATGTGGCGTATTCATCCTTTATGCGCTCGAACCCTACCACGTGGACTTGCATGGAGGAAAGTAAGAGGGTGAGGCGACTGAGTGCATCGGCAACTCGATTGTCGGACCCCTTAAGGTGCTTGAGAGTAAATGTGTATTCTTGCAAGAAGGATACCCATTTAGCGTGGCGTGGGCTGATTTTGTGCTGACCATTGATGAATCGTAACTCTTCATGATCAGAGAGGATCATGAACTCCTTATGAAGGAGATAGTGCCTCCAATGATGCAAACATCTAATGACCACGTAAAACTCCCTATCGTAATTGGAATAATTTAATTTAGAACCCGCTAACTTCTCACTAAAATAACTAACCGGGTGACCCTCTTGACCAAAGACACCTCCAATCCCTATGCCAGATGCATCACAAGTAAGCTCGAAGACCTTGGTGAAGTCTGGGAGACGCAACACCGGTGCTTCGGTCATAAGCTCCTTAATACGATGGAATGCAAACGTGGCGGATTTGGACCATGTGAATTCGCCTTTCTTCATGCAGTCCGTAATGGGTGCCATAATGCTACTAAAATCGCGTATGAAACGACGATAAAAGGTAGCTTACCCGTGGAAACTACGCACCTCACGAAGGCTAGTGGGCTCGGGCCAGTCTCTAATCACTTGAACCTTTCCTGGGTCGACACGAATTCCTTCTGAGCCAACTATGTAACCTAATAATTCAACCTCTGAAACATAAAACGTGCATTTCTTAAGATTTAGATATAAGGTTTCAGTCCTTAAGGTGGAGAGGACTACTTTGATGTGGGAGAGGTGTTCGGCGGGGGAGGTACTAAAGACTAGGATGTCGTCGAAATATACTACAACAAACTTCCTCATATATGGACTAAAGATGTGCGTCATCATCCGGGAGAAGGTGCTGGGGGCATTGGATAACCCAAAGGGCATCACAAGCCATTCATACAACCCGTCCTTAGACTTGAACGCCGTCTTCCACTCATCCCCCTCTCAGATCCTAATCTGGTGGTAACCACTCCGTAAGTCCAATTTTGAGAAGATAGTGGCACCCGATAGGACATCCAAGAGATCATCTAGTCGGGGAATTGGAAACCTATATTTTATACTAATTTTGTTGAGAGCTCGGCTATCAACACACATGCTCAAGGTGCCATCCTTCTTAGGGGCAAGAACAGCGGGGACAACACATGGGCTCATAGTCATCCTAATAAATCCCTTATTTAGCAAATCCTCTATTTGGGTTTGTAACTCCGTGTGGGCAGTAGGATTAAGCCTATAGCGTGGTTGATTGTGTAAGGACGATCCAGGGATAAGGTCAATTGCGTGTTGTATATCTCTAAGCGGTGGTAACGACGAAGGCAACTCTTCCGAGTATACATCCCTAAACTCATCCAACAATACCCGTAGCTCTCGGGGTAAATCTTCCAACACGCCACTATTAGTCTTTGCACTCAGGAGAACGAGAGCGTACATTATTCCCCCAATGAAGGGATCCTTCACAAATTCCTTCCTACCAACTAAACTCAAGGATTTCCTCCATACTGGGATGGTGGTATCCTTAGCCAACACTACCAGCTATTTTGGCACAGTCGGTCTCAAGGTGACGATCTTGCCATTGAATTTGAACTCATAAGTGTTTGCACGACTATAGTGCGTCACATCACGGTCATATAGCCAAGGGCGGCCTAGTAACACATGACAAACGTCCATCGGTAGGACGTCGCACCAATCCTCATCCGTGTAGGATTTGAAAGATAGGGGGACTAGGCATCGTTGGGTAACCTTAATAGTAACCTTACTAATCCAAGCGACCTAGTAGGGGGTCGGGTGCGGCTCGACAGTCAAGGACATACGCTTAACAGCGTTCTCAGAAACGGCATTTACGCAACTACCACCATCGATAACTAATTTGCAAAGTTTTTCTCCACTCTTAAAGATCAGGGAAAATATGCTCGTCCTCTTCCAGTCGTCTACGGGACGAGGAGTGGTCATAATGCAACGCATCACCATAAGGCGGTGATCGTCCTCCAAGTCACTAGGGACTCCGTCGGGGTCGCTCTCCTCTTCGACCTCATAGACATAATCGTCGGGGTCGGTAGCGGACTCTAGCAAGGCTATGGCCTTCGTCTTAGTGTGGCACTTGTAGGCATAGTGGCCTTGAACACCGCATGAGTAGCAAGTGGTGTTAGCCTTGCAAACCTTTCCAATGGGGATACACTCACTAGCGGGGTTCTTGGTATTTATAGCGGTAATCACTACGGATTTCGACTCAGAGGATCTAAATTTTCCCTTATCAGGAAAAGTGGAAGTAGATGCCCCAGTGGTGGACTTATTCTTCATATTAGAATAACGGGAGTGAGCCTTAGATGCTAGGTGCTTTTCAATGTCCAAGGCGACATTGAAAGTCGTATTCAAGTCTGTGTGACCGTAACGCAAGAGTTTCCGCTGAATGTCGGGGTGAAGTCCCTTTCGAAATCTAGATAAAGTGACTTCGGGGAGCTCTCGAAGATCACATCGTACCATACGGTCCTTAAGTTCTCCCATATATTCAGCAACAGACATTGAGCCTTGCCGAAGGGTGGCAAGCTCATCGAACATCTGCGTCCGATGGTACGCGGGAACGTACTGATCGGTTAGTAGGTTCTTCATCACAGCCCATCCAATGAGTGGGACCCCGTGCCCAGCTCCTAACCTACGCTCTTCATTCAGCCAATAAGTTTTGGCACGTCCCGTTAATTTCATCCTGGCAACTTGAACCTTTTGGAGGTCCGTGAGGTTGTGCCATTCGAAATAGCACTCCATGTCTATAGCCCAACGGAGGAAGATCTGGGGATCTCCCATGACATCATAGGTGGGGGCATTTATCTTGATGGCCCTCGTGATATCAAATCCTCGCTCGGGGCGGGGTTCTCGAGGGGGCACACGGGGAGAGTTTCCCTCAGAATCCGAGTCAAAGTTCGGTTGGTGCCGGTTGGGCTGCCCAACATCAACGGGAGGTGGGGGTGGCCTTTCCTGATTTCGTAGGATCTAGGATAAGACGTTCCTAAGCTCAGCCATTTCGGCACGAAGACCCGCTATAGCCTCGGTGTTGGGATCACCATGCTCGTTCGCATCCATCCTAGACGTAGACGGGGTTGAGTACTCCGTTCCTAGCCTAGTGCGCATTCAGGTTTGGGAGACCCCGAGCAAGATGAATTTTCCTAGGGTTGAAGCTATACTGGAAATGGAATATTTTTAGATATTCCCGATGGGAGTAAGGCGTAGATCATTAAATTTTGTTTTTTCAGATTTCGCAGAAAATTACAGATTTTAGCCCGCTATTGGCAGACCACAAATTTTTTTTTTTTGATTGATTTTTTTTTTCTAAGATTAGATGGACCGACAAGGAACGCAGCGAGGATGTTTGCAACGTAGAAGTTGAAACAACCTCACTTCGATAAAAAATTGGTGTAGGGGTGTACGTGACACGGACGTGCTTAAGCTAACGGTAGCTTACCCATCACAAAACATAGAAAATAAAGAGAGTGCTCCGACCAAAAGCGAACGTAAAGGAGTCGGTTGGCTCTCAAAAATATGGGACTCGATACCACGTCCTTAGGACCTAACTCTCCAACAAGCACACAACTCGCTCCTAGCCGGACTCGATACCACGTCCTTAGGACCTACCTCTCCAACAAGCACACGCCTCACCGTACCTACACAAGCATCTATTCTTTTCACAATAAGCCGTCAATTGCAACAATAATATATTTAGGAGCGGCGGTAAACGATAAAGAGCGATCAAGAACAAGTTGAGATTAACTCCCTTGTTAGCACAAAGCGTGCCCAAACTTGGAGAACAAGTCAAGGCTAGGCCTAGTTTGTTCTCCAACGGATCTTCCCAATCCGGATAACAAGAGGGTCAATAACAATGTTTCGATTCAGATTTTTGCAAGCGGAAAACACTTTAAAATCACAGAAAAGACGGTTGAATAACCTCCACAAAATCTCACAGCAAGAAACACAAAGATAGGGAAGAGATTACCCAACCAAGAAGATGATCACACAAGATTTGTTGGAGAATCACTCTCTCCATGGTTCCATCGGTTTCACACCGAATGGGGCTGCTTCCTTCTTCCACGGAGTCGCACCGATAGAAGCCACGCCGGAGTCACACCGAACGGGGATGGAGGAGGCAAGGCTTGGCTTCACACTGGGGGGGGGGGGGGGGGGGCTAATGGAATCTCTCCATGGTGGCCGAAATTCCTCAAGGGGGGGTTTAGGTTTTCTTTTTCCAATCCTCTAACTCATCATAATAGCCTCCTTTAAATAGGAGTTACAAAAGAGATCTAACCGTCCATGATGGAGATGAAATCTCATCCATCCGGGCGGTTAAATACACACCAAATGTTTAGTAGCACACCAACATGAAAATAAAAATTAATACAAGCCATATGTTTAAAGCAATTAAAATAAAACTAAGTAAAACTTTTAAGCAAGCTTTGCGCGCCGCGGATGGAGGTTGTATCGCAGCTTTCCGTTAGCGTCCGTGGCATTGTCATGACGTCGCAAATCTTTAAATTGTTGCGCCGCGACAACCGGGTCATCATCAGGAAGTGTTGGAGGGGCCGCGCCATCAGAAGTACTACAATGCTAAACACCGGAACGTGGAGTTCGCGGTAGGATAGTGGGTCTACTTGAAGATCAAACCATTCAAAGGTGTCTCTAGGATTCGACGTTTGAAAAAGTTGAGTCCAAGATACTTGGGTCCATTTGAAGTGGTTGAGCGAATCAGAGAAGTTGCATATTGGCTAGCTCTTTCGGCAGACTTGAGTGGACTACATGATGTGTTTCACATCTCGGTGCTGCGAAAGGCCGTTAAGGATCCAACTCAAGTGATCACGGAGGAGCAGGTGCCGGTGGAGTATGGGCTAACGACGAAAGTGAGGCCCATTCGGATCGAGGATCGAACTGAGAAGCAGATGCAGAACAAGACAGTCGGAATGGTTAAAGTCCGGTGCGACAACTGCGGCCATGAAGAGCTTACATGGGAGCGAGAGCAAACCATGCGAGCTGAGTTTCCTGCGCTATTTTGTGTAAAGTAAACAATTTTGTTGTAACATGCCACTTGTAATGTTATAACCTTTTGCTTGCTGATGAGTCCACATTTTACACTGATTTTTGGACTCAGCTGGGCTAGTTTTATTGTCTTAGCACTACACTTGAGAGCCTTTATTGCTTATTTGTGCTTATGTACCTATTTCACGATTAAGTGCACTGTAGGCCCGCTTCTGTGTGCTTTATGTGTTTCTATATTGTTGTTATTCTTTAGCCCTATCTCGGGGATGTGGTGTGCACGTTCTGGTGGCCTATCTGCCCCTTATGCAGGTACAGTGGTCGTGTGCATGCTCCGGAACTGCTCGGTAGACTCCGACGATGCAGGAATACTGCGCACGACCACTGTACTTACTGCGCACGACCACTGGTCGTGCGCCACTGTTCGTGCGCATTACACCCCTTTTTTCCTAATCCTGTCTCGGTAATCGCACGAGCACTAGCCATAGTGCGCATGACCACTGGTCGTGCACCACTGCTCGTGCGCATATATGATGTTGCTTCTTGTCCAGGTTGTAGGTTTATTTGGAAAAGTCGCACGATCATCGACCTACATTGCGCACGACCACTGGTCGTGCGCCACTGATCGTGCGCACTGCTTCTGCTGCCTCCGTATTTAAGGCCCTGCTCCGCGTTTTAGGTCAACGCCTGTCATTTGCTGCGATCGGAGAGTGCGCGGGAATCACCATTTCAATTCTCCAGCTGCTCCATCACTTCCACCTTCGTCGGGAAGCCATTGCCAACTACTCCGAAGCTTTTCAACTCTACGGCGAAGCCCTCGGCCATTGATGACTTCAACTCCAAGCTTTCCTGCAGAGTTGGTGAAGTGGATAACCTAGAGAACGAACTTAAAGGCCTTCGAGGTGACAGCTCGTTGGTACCGAAAGCCTCCTTGGACTGAGCCCGGAAGCGGATTGACAACTCGCTACTCCGGCCACGACCCGCGGTGGATCTTCATTCTCTTTTGGTTTACTCCTCTTCTCCTTCCTCTGTGTTATGAATGTTTTGAGCAGTGTAATGAATACTTCCATCCATGAACATCAAGTTTATTCTATAATTAATGGAATGTTAGTATCTTCTTATGCTTGTGAGTATTGTCTGTGAATGTGCCTCGCTCACCCCACATCCACTTCATTCCCGTGTCTTGTCCGATTGCACTCCACACAAGAACACTGCAATCCATTAGCTTCCCTTCCACTCGCCCAACTGAAGTTCGGCATCGCGGCCGACAAACCCACTCCACCTTGCGAAGCGGTGCCTTAGACCCGCATAGCTTTTACTAGTTCAGTAGATCAAACATCCACATTCTCTCAAGTCCTCTATTTCCTTTTTGTTCTATTTATAACTCTCATAACGATATTCTCGGTACTGTTGCCGTTCTACGCTAATTGCATTCCTCAAGAGACCGACACACAGGGATTTATTCCCAAAACTTTATTACTTGTGCGACCGGTGCGCTTGCCGATTTACACACATCATGTTTTTGGCGCCGTTGCCGGGGAATGCAACTGTAGAGCGACTCTGGATGACTTCATATATTGTTATAAGAGTTAGTATTGTTTCTTTTTGACTGATGTTTCCTTCTAGTGTGCAGTTGTTTGCCACAGTGAATGCAGGGTCGAGGTACAGGAGATCTAGTAGCCTACTACCCCTTTTCATTCAAGCCTCTCTCAATGACTACAATTCAGCAGCAGACTTATAAAGCAAGCCTTATCAACCTCACATACCGAGCAGAAATGGGAAATAACAGTTTCGAGATCTCGCCTGACCTCATCGAATACATCATCGAAAACTGTCAATTCAGCGGAGACGAAAAAATAGATGCACTATGCCACGTGCAGCGGTTCTTAGAAATTTACAACACAGGTACGCCAAATACTGCCAACAATGAGCAGCAGAGGATCTGACTCTTCTCCTTCTCCCTGAAAGACGAAGGAAAGCGATGGTATCAAGATATCCGGAAGAGAATATCCTCATCCTGGAAACAACTCGAAAGGAAATTTTTGGCCAAATTCCGACAACCAATGCTAGCAATAGACAATTACAAGGAGCTAATCACCTTCACCCAAAGAAATGAAGAGACCTTGTTCGATACATGGGAGTGTTTCTAGTCCCTGCGATGGGAATGCTGCAGAGTGGAAATGTCAGACATCCTCCTAATCCAAACTTTCTACTTCGGCATCGCAGACAGATTCCAGCCATTACTTGACATCGCAGCTGGTGGAACCCTGTTTAACAAATCCAGTGAGGATGCCTGGGAAGTTATAGACAACATTGCCCAAACTAGTAGGCATTGGAACTCTCCGCCTTCTCCCAACTTTCCGGTAGAGATAAATTCAGTAGACTCTGATGAAGCCACCGACCACAATCTCTTGTCAAAGACAGAGCAATTTTTTTCTTACGCGTGCAAAATGATGGAGATGTTCAATGACCAAGCCACCACCATTCAACGCCTACAAACCGCCATAGGGATTCTCACGGAAACGTTACTATGTTCAGTCAATCAGAAACAGGAAACGGTACATACTATGAGATTAAGAAGTGGAAAAAGCCTAGAGAGGGCCTCGCCTCCTAACCCTCCCACACAATCACTCCGCGAGCCCATCGTCGATTTGATAAAGGAACCCCCGTCCTCACCTACCGCACAAGAACCCATGGCAGTACTACAACCTGTGAAGAACGCCGTGAAGCCGCCATTTCCCCATCGACTGTAAAATGAAAAGGCTGAAAAACAATTTCATAAATTCCTCGAGATCATGAAAGGAGTGCAAATAAGTATACCTCTGACAGAAGCTATCACTTAGATCCCAGGATATTCCAAGTTCCTAAAGAACCTCATCACACGGCGTAAATATTTAGAAGGACTGAAAACGATCAATCTCACTGAAGAATGCTCAACTCTCCTCGCCAACTATTCCCCAACCAAACAAAGAGATCCGGGCAGTTTTACCATCCCCTGCAGAATTGGCCTCCACCGATTCGGACGCGCATTATGTGATTTGGGAGCTTCAATAAATCTAATGCCGCTCTCCGTCTTCCACGAGCTAGGAGTTGGGATTCTACAGCCCACCCACCTGAGGTTGCAATTAGCTGACAGATCGGTAGAACAACCGGCCGGAATAGTCGAAGATCTTAATGTCATGGTCAACAACCTCGCCTTCCTAGCAGATTTCTTCATTCTTGACATGATGGCCGATCCCAAAGTGCCCATATTACTAGGACGACCCTTCCTTGCCACGGCCCGTGCCATTATCAATGTTGACCAAGGAGAGCTCACACTAAGCCTAGGGGACGAAACGATTTCTTTCAACGTCCACGAACCTTCCCAACATCTCAGAATCACTAATTGTGACGAAGCATATTTGATCGACGAACCGGACTTGTACAGCGAAATGATTCTTGACCCAGCCGAGCCAGTGCGGGAAGAGGAGGATGCCACTAATGTCCCGAGAACCCCGCATCCAACCAAAGAACCTTTCATCACATCTACCGTCACAACCACTGCCACAACTCTGAAGCCACTGCCTGAATCCCTGAAATACGCTTTCCTAGAGGAAGGCACAGTGTGCCCAGTCATTATCTCTGCATCTCTCTCCGTCGATAACGAACTCGCCTTGGTTAATGTCTTAAATAAATACAAAAATGTGTTTGGACGTTCATTAGCTGACATAAAAGGGATCAGCCCGGCGTTTTGCCTGCACAAGATTCTGCTTGAAGATCAATACAAGCCGTTGGCACAACCTCAAAGGCGACTGAACCCCAAGATGCATGAAGTGGTACAGGCAGAAGTAATCAAATTGCTTTATGCGGGTATCATTTACCCCATCAGCGACAGCAAATGGGTCAGCCCACTGCAAGTGGTGCCCAAAAATGGAGGGATTACTGTGGTGGCCAACGAAAAGAATGAATTATTACCCACCCGCGTGGTCACTGGGTGGAGAGTCTGCATAGACTACTAGAAACTGAATGAGGCCACTCGCAAAGATCATTTCCCGCTACCCTTCATCGACCAAATGCTGGAAAAATTGGCCGGTCAGGAATACTATTGTTTCCTCGACGGGTACTCAGGATACAATCAAATCACAGTTGACCCCGATGACCAAGACAAAACAACGTTTACATGCCCTTCCGGCACCTTCGCATTCAGGAGAATGCCATTCGGATTGTGCAACAGCCCAGTAACCTTCCAGCGATGCATGATTGCCATCTTCGGTGACATGATTGGAGACTTTCTCGAAGTCTTCATGGACGATTTTTCCCTTTTCGGTAACAGCTTCGATTCCTGCCTTGTGAATCTAGACAAAGCTCTGAAGCGTTGTGAGGATACAAACCTTGTCTTGAATTGGGAAAAATGCCATTTCATGGTTCGCGAGGGCATTGTCTTAGGCCACACAGTCTCTCACAGGGGGCTCGAAGTCGACCAAGCAAAAGTCAGTATCATCAAAAATCTTCCTCCTCCATCTTCCGCCAAGGGGATCCGCAGCTTCTTGGGACATGCCGGTTTCTACAGAAGATTCATCAGTGATTTCTCCTCCATATCCAAGCCCCTCACAAATTTGCTGGCCAAGGACATCCCATTTGACTTCGAAAAAAAATGTATGCAGGCCTTCGAGACTCTCAAAGATCGACTCATCTCCGCTCCAATCTTGGTGGCACCAGATTGGACTTTGCCTTTCGAAGTCATGTGCGACGCAAGCGATGTTGCAGTCGGAGCAGTGCTCGGTCAAAGGAAAAACAAAATCTTTCATACTATCTCCTACGCCAGCCGGACTCTCAATGATGCTCAACTGAACTATACCACTACGGAAATGGAGCTATTGGCAGTAATCTTCGCTTTCGAAAAATTCCATTCATACCTAGTGTTATCTAAGGTCATTGTGTACACTGACCATGCTGCACTAAGGTATTTATTCAAAAAAAAAAGGCGCCAAGCCCCGATTAATCCGTTGGATTCTTCTTCTACAGGAATATGACATCGAGATCCGAGATAAGAAAGGGGTCAAAAATGTCATCGCCGATCACCTATCAAGATTGGAGAGCAACACCGAAGGAGTTGTACCCATCTGCAACAGCAACGAGATTGCCGACTGCTTCCCGGACGAAAAATTATTCACCATCTGTTCACTCACTCCGACAATCCCGTGGTACGCAGATATGGCCAACTACCTCGCTTGCAAATCTGTCTCCCCTCACCTGTCATCGCAGCAAAAGCAAAAAACTACTGTCCGACGCCAAATATTATTTCTGGGAAGACCCGTTACTATTCCGTACTTGCAACGACAGCATCATCCGACATTATGTACCCGAGACCGAATTTCAATCCGTCTTAACACACTGCCACGATCGGGAGGCCGGCGGTCATTTCGGCGCCACCCGAACAGCACGCAAGATACTGCAATGTGGCCTATTTTGGCCCACCCTTTTTAGAGACACACAAGCTTACATCGCAAAATGCAATGAATGCCAAAGGACAGGAAATATCTCCAAGAGGGATGAAATGCCTCTCAACAATATGCTCGTCTGCGAACCATTCGATGTTTGGGGAATTGACTTCATGGGACCCTTCCCAATGTCGCATGGAAAACTCTATATTATTGCCGCAGTAGACTATGTTTCCAAATGGGTCGAAGCCGAGGCTGTCGCAGCAAATGATGCCCGCACCGTTTTGAATTTCATAAACAAGAACATTTTCTCTCGATTCGGCGCCCCGCGCACCATCATCAGCAACGGCGGGAGCCATTTTTGCAACAAGTCGTTCTTGCAACTCATGAAGAAATTTTTAGTCCACCACAAAATCTCTCTTGCCTACCATCCCCAAACCTGTGGGCAAGTCGAGGTCTCCAATCGCGAGCTCAAAAGAATCATCGAAAAATCCATCTATTCCAACCGAAAAGATTGGGCCAAAAAGGTCGACGACACCTTATGGGCGTACAGAACCGCCTTCAAAACCCCTATCGGTATGACCCCTTTTCAACTCGTCTACGGAAAAGCTTGCCACTTACCAGTCGAGCTGGAACACAAAGCTCTATGGGCAACCAAATTGCTAAACATGGACATCGAAGCCGCAGCCGATAAGCGCCGCACGCAAATGAACGAATTAGAGGAGCTCCGGCATTTTGCATACGAAAATGCGCGGATATACAAAGAAAGAACAAAAAAATGGCATGACCGTCACATCATCCCCAAAGACTTCCAACCAGGCGACCAAGTCCTGCTGTACAATTCCCGCCTACGCTTATTTCCCGGCAAACTCAAATCGCGGTGGAGCGGCCCTTTCACAGTGATCGGAGTCTCCCCTTTTGGCGCCATCGAAATAGTCGGGAAAAGCGGAGACAATTTCAAAGTCAATGGGCACCGGTTAAAATTATATGATGGCGGCGCAACCACCAGCAACTCTCAAAGCCTGCAGCTCGCCGACCCCATGCAAAGCAATATCGACACTCCTTGATCGACTATGGCAGCACCGCCAACTGACGACCACGCTTTCTATTTCTTTTCTATTGTTTATATTTTCTGAGCAAGACAACTACTATATTTTTGTGAGCGCCCATCTGGGAGCCGACTGTTGTCTTTTTTTTTTATGAGTCAATATTCTATTTGAACTGCTAATACAGGTATTTGGTCCACCTTAAGGACGGTAAACAAAAGGGCTTTCGGGAGACAACCCAAGTTGGACCGTTTGACCCTATGCTGTGTTTTGATTTCTTTTTATATATTCATATATTCCTGTTTCCATATTTTGTTTGGCTGGCATCCTTTAATCGTAGGTGCAGGAATATTTGATGCGCGGCAACTTGGCCGCACTTGGACATCTCATTGAACGACTGGTATGCTCAATTTTGAGCATAGGTACTTCCTACCCTTGCTGTTTATCAAATATGACTCTCTGATTTTTACTAGTGGTTGACTTTAAGTCTGGGGGGGGGGGGAGAGAGAGCATGCCTGTAGTCACTTCACCACACTTTCTGTCGCATACCAGTTTCTTGTTTACTTATTTCTTGCTTTATGTTGCACACACTGAATCACCCACACGAGTGCGCTCTTACCCACACGCACAACCCGAGTCGAATTTATTGCTTTTGTGTAAACTTTAAAATAGTGGTACTGGCTTCGGATTTCAGGATTGAGTAGTTCGAAACTCATGCAGTGCTCCTAATCGAATACTCATGGTTTGTGTAGAGTTAGGATAGAATTAATTTTTCTTTATGCTCGTAGATTTATTCTTTTCTGCACACGTAAATATTGTTTGTACTGCTCAAAATATGAATCTGGGATAATCGAACGATAATGTAGGAATGTGTGTAGCCCCCACTAAACTCGTATTGCTCGAGTTGGGAGGAAGGATCATCTTTCTCGGTGGCTAAGAACTTGCCCAAAGCTACTCTCGAAGCATTGGTGCACGGTTAGTCAAGCGTGAGCATGACGTAGGCCTTCATTTTGGCTAGTTTGAGCCTTGTTTAGCCTTTCCTACCTGTTAACCGTTGCATGCCAAATTTGTTCCTACCCTTCCTTTGATCCAGCTCCACTCACTTTCACCAAGGCCTGAAGCTATACCCACCATCGCAATCAAATGCTTGAGCTGATTTGTATTTACTGTTTTGCCAAGGTTGTGATAAGTGGACATTGTTTTTGGGGGTGCTGAATTCATTCACGTTTTTATTGCTCCGTTTGGGGATTGCTAGCGCAGAAAAGAGAACAAAATTTTACGAAAATAAAAAACTGATTCGCGCAAAAGCGAGAAAAATATGAAAGAATTGCTTTGAGATTTTGATCCCCATCCACTTTATTAAATTTGGTCGGGTTCAGCCGTGTTCCCACCCGGATTTCAAGCTACGTCTGGTGGCGTGTGCCCCATTCATTTCTAAGTGCCTGTTTTGGTTTGGGTTATTTTTGCTCGCTTTGGTTGCATAGAGCCTTCATGTTTATCTTTGATTACCAAGCCGTCGCCTAAGCCCCATTTCCTCCTACAAGTCCTACTGATTCAAGCTTGAGTCTAACCCGCGCCGTGGAGAGAGTGTGAACGTGCAAGCGTGTGGTCCCCGACATTGGTGGATTCCTTTGGAGGTGATCCTGAGTCCCAAACTTTGGCAATGCTCACCTTAGTGGCCTGCCTACTTTCTTCCTACACATGATCACAAGATTCTCCAGAATTCTAATTTTGAGCAATTACAATATTTATTTACGTCTGTCGAATAGTTTAAACTACGTTGTATAATTAAAAAGTTTTTTTATTATGTCTTCTATACCCATGATATATTTGATTTCTCGTCTTCTTTTTCAAATTTCTGAGCCAGTTAGCTATCTTCTAGTCCACGGAGTCATGATTTGCTCGGGACGTGCAAATGGTTAAGTCTGGGAGTGTGATGAGTCCACATTTTACACTGATGTTTGGACTCATCTGGGCTAGTTTTATCGTCTTAGCACTACACTTGAGAGCCTTTATTGCTTATTTGTGCTTATGTACCTATTTCACGATTAAGTGCACTGTAGGCCCGCTTCTGTGTGCTTTCTGTGTTTCTATATTGTTGTTATTCTTTAGCCCTATCTCGTGGATGTGGTGTGCACGTTTTGGTGGCCTATCTGCCCCTTCTGCTGGTATAGTGGTCGTGTGTGTGCTCCGTAACTGCTCGGGAGACTCCGACGATGCAGGAATACTGCGCACGACCACTGGAATTACTGCTCACGACCACTGGTCGTGCGCCACTATTTGTGCGCATTACACCCCTTTTTTCCTAATCCTGTCTCGGTAATCGCACGAGCACTGGCCGTAGTGCGCACGACCACTGGTCGTGCGCCACTGCTCGTGCGCATATATGCTGTTGCTTCTTGTCCAGGTTGCAGATTTATTTGGAAAAGTCGCACGATCATCGACCTACAGTGCGCACGACCACTGGTCGTGTGCCACTGATCGTGCGCACTGCTTCTGCTGCCTCCATATTTAAGGCCCTGCTCCGCGTTTTAGGTTAACGCCTATCATTTGCTGCGATCAGAGAGTGCGCGGGAATCGCCATTTCATTTCTCCAGCTGCTCCATCACTTCCACCGTCGTCGGGAAGCCATTGCCAACTACTCCGAAGCTTTTCAACTCTCCGGCGAAGTCCTCAGCCATTGATGACTTCAACTTCAAGCTTTCCTGCGGAGTTGGTGAAGTGGATAACCTAGAGAACGGACTTAAAGTCCTTCGAGGTGACAGCTCGTTGGTACCGGAAGCCTCCTTGGACTGAGCCCGGAAGCGGATTGACAACTCGCTACTCCGGCCACGACCCGCGGTGGATCTTCATTCTCTTTTGGTTTACTCCTCTTCCCCTTCCTCTGTGTTATGAATGTTTTGAGCAGTGTAATGAATACTTCCATCCATGAACATCAAGTTTATTCTATAATTAATGGAATGTTAGTATCTTCTTATGCATGTGAGTATTGTCTGTGAATGTGCCTCGCTCACCCCACATCCACTTCATTCCCGTGTCTTCTCCGATTGCACTCCACACAAGAACACTGCAATCCATTAGCTTCCCTTCCACTCGCCCAACTGAAGTTCGGCATCGCGGCCGACAAACCCACTCCACCTTACGAAGCGGTGCCTTCGACCCGCATAGCTTTTACTAGTTCAGTAGATCAAACATCCACATTCTCTCAAGTCCTCTATTTCCTTTTTGTTCTATTTATAACTCTCATAACGATATTCTCGGTACTGTTGTTGTTCTACGCTAATTGCATTCCTCAAGAGACCGACACTCGGGGATTTATTCCCAAAACTTTATTTCTTGTGCGACCAGTGCGCTTGTCGATTTACACGCATCACTTGCTGGTTGCCAACCTCTATACCAATTTCGAGAACGGAATTTCTTGTAGGAGGGGAGGATTGTAACATCCCAATTTTCAGCAGGCAAAATTTTGGGCGACACGGCCTAGGACACGGGCGTGTCCCATGGCATGTCCTGCGTTCGACGAGTGTTTGGGAAGAACAGTCGACGAGTGGTCGACACAATTTGGTCGACGATCGTCTAGTGCTTCGTACACGGCCTGTAACACGGGCGTGTCACAGGGCGTGTCAGTATGGTCGACGAACTTAGCCTGATGACTTTGAGCTAGGGTGTGTCTAGTGCCGTGTATGGGCACACGGCCTGGGACACGGGCGTATCATAGGCCGTGTGAGTCTCGGGTGATTTAAGATTTTTCAGCCTGATGAACACGGCCACAGACACCGGCGTGTCTGCGCGGAATCGTCGAACGGAAATCGTCGAACGCTGGGCCAATCATCGAGCGCTGGAAAACTCGACGAGCGCTGGCAAAATCGTCAAACGCGGAATCGTCGAACGCGGAATCGTCGAACAGAAATAATCGTACGCACTGTTTGACAATCACTGGTGAGATCGACGATCACTGGCGAGCTCGACGATCGCTGCCTGATCGTCAAACATAGATCGTCGAGCGCAGATCTATGTCACGGGCGTGACTTGGCTGATACAGGCGTGTGCCGTGGCGGTGACCTGTTTTGGGGATAAGGCGGGTTGAGCACCGCTTAGAGACACGGCCTGTGACACGGGAGTGTCACAGGGCGTGTCGGACCCGAAAAGCGGTTTTGCGGGTTTTTTGTGGCCGTTCATTTCCTTCAGCTGAGATCCAAAGGCTGAGTTTCTTTCCTACTTCCTTAAGGCCGAAAACAGGGAATGTATTCTCATTTTGTTCTTGCCTTCATCTTTCTAAAAGTTTAGAGAGAGAAAGGGAGAGGAAGGAGGAGGAGGAAGAAGAAGGGCTGCTTACTGGTGGAGCTTGTGAGTGTCAAGCGGTGATCCGAGGCCATCTTTGCGGAGGAAACGTTGTTGCGATTCTTTCAAGTTACCTTGGTGCTTCTGTCACCGAAGCGGTCTGCAAGGGTAACGACTTTTCTTTCTAGCCATGTGAAGGCTTCCTTTTGGCATAAGTATGTGATTTGTAACAGCCCAAAGTTCTGAAACAAGAAAATTTGGGTGACACGGCCTGGGACACGGGCGTGTCCCAGGGCGTGTCAGGTGACACGGCCTGCAACACGGGCATGTCTCAGGGCGTGTCGAGGTTGTGTCGACGATTGGGCTTTGTCTCGACGATTTTTGATCTCGACGATTCGTCGAGAGGAGGCACACGGCCCAGGACACGGGCGTGTCCAAGGCCGTGTCGCATTCTCGACGAGTTTTTCTCGACGATCGTCGAGTGTCGAGAAGTGCGTGTCGAGTGTTGAACACGGCCTGTGACACGGGCGTGTCACAGGGCGTGTCAAATCAGGCGACGAACTCAGCCCGCCGAAGGATTTCGACAGGGCGTGTCTTTGTGCCGTGTCTGGGCACACGGCCTGGGACACGGGCGTGTCACAGGCCGTGTGAAGTCTCGGGATGATTTGGGATTTTTTTCCCCAGGTACACGGCCACAGACACGGGCGTGTCTGAAGGCGTGTTGGTGACACGGCCCATGACACGGGCGTGTCTCGTGGGCGTGTCACTGGTTTGGATAAGTCGGTTGACCACCGCTTGGGGCACACGGCCTGGCACACGGCCGTGTTCGAGGCCGTGTCGGGTCAAAATTTGTGTTTTTGGCAGAATCGTGGCCGTCCATTCCTTCAGTCTGGATCCAAGGGCTGAAGCCTCTCCCTCTTTTTCCTTAAGGGCCGAAATCAGAGAAGTATGAATCACTTTCATTTGGCCTTCATCTTTCTTCAAGCGGGAGAAAGAGAGAGAGAAAGGAGGAGGAAGAAGGAAAGGGGGCTGCTGGTGGTGGTGCTGCGGTTTACCGACGAGAGATCCGAAGCCAGCGTTGCGGAGGAAACGATCTTGCGAGTCTTGCAAGCAAGCTTTGAAGCCATGGAACCGAAGCGGTCGTCAAGGGTAACGACTTTTCTTCCCTAGCCATGTGAAGGCTTCCGTTTTGGCATATCTTTTGATTCCCCCACCAAGAGGTGGCTGCTTTTGGGAGTCGTTTGGGTGATTCTTGCAATCCCCTTTGTTGTGCATATAGATCCGAAAATGGAGTACGGAATAGGCATACTGTGTGAAGCCCATCTGGACAGGTTGGTCTGGATTGGTGATGTTGCATACGAATCGGAGAAGACTCCGTGATAAACGTGTCGTGTAAGGAGTCTACGGGTTATACCTGCGAAAAGGAGTAGCAGGAAGTACTGGGGTGGTAGCCCAGGAAAATAGCCTTGTGATAGTTTTGGGTCCAACCTGTGAATGAGGCACAGGAAGTACTGGTGGGACCAGGAAAGACCCTTTTTGTGATGCTTGATGTCATAGGGTGTCCACCTGTGAAGCGAGTAACAGGAAGTACTGGTGTGCCCAGGAAAGACCCCTGACATTTGTGCTTGGCGGTGTCCACCTGTGACAGGAGTCACAGGAAGTACTGGTGTGCCCAGGAAAGACCCGCTATTGCTGTGAGGAAATGGGTATAGTGACATACCCAGGCTTGAATGCCAGGAACAGGATTGGTGAGACCGACCCGCGCCTTTGATATAGCCATGAGTACGCTGCACGCGGAAAAAGGCAAGGCGATTTGAGCAACGGGGGGGTGGAGGATCCGACCTGCGCTATGTCCGTCTGACGTGAGACCAAAAAGTGTGGTCTATTGGAGCGCATAGCAAGAGTCTTCGGCCTGCGCGCCATGACACAACGGGGGGCTACGGGCCATCCCGGTGTCCGAGGACTAACTCCGGCTGCACGCCATGGAGTAAATGCTCAAGAGATTTACCGTTGGGTGATAACCCTGATACGGTGGTGGGCAAGAGGTTGCCAGAACACCAAGAATGTGCCCTGAGTGCACGGACCGTTGGGCCGGGTGGCGAACGGTTGTGATGGCTTGTGTGCGTGAAAGCACCTTTTGATGATATAGCTTGCCATACTTGTGATATGATATGCCTGCAGGGAAACATACCGCTGCCCCGAGAGAAGGGGTAGGGTCGTTATAATTTGGTCAGCTGAATGCTGACCGTTGCTTTTGTTTGCCACCGTTGGGTGGATTGTCCTTGCACAGGTGCTGGAGAGCCGAGCGGGACGCATAGAGGTTGATGCTCCTGCTGGTGTTGCTGCTGCTGCTGTTAGACCTCGAAGGCTAAGTGTGTTCTTTTGTGTGTTTTCTTTTATTGTGGCCGGCCTGCGCGCCAATCTGTTTAGGCCACTGTGTGAAAGCTCTGTAAGGCCATAAGGCCAACGCTTTGTTCATGTTGTAAGACATTCCTATATATATATAAAATATGGAGTTTTATGTTTGGACATTCATGAGGAGTTCAAGTAGTTTAGGCTTCCGCTAGATTGCTTGTGATAGGTGCGATGCGCTACTCTGGTATCATCCTGTACCTTCACCGACTGTTTTGTGGTATCGGTTGTCTTGGTCTTTCCCTCTCGAAGTCGTGGCCGCCTTCTTTTGTGGGGTGGCGAGCACGTGTTTGTGCACACCAAAGTCTACGAATGAACTCCTGAATGTCCATGATAGGAATGCATTTTTGTATGTTTGAGGAACCTGCGTGTTCCAATTTTGTGTTGTTTGCTTGGGTACGACCGCTAATGTGTGTGTCTTGTCCACCTTTAGGTGACACGGAGTGGAGCTGGGCTGTCTGAGCCCCAGCGTTCTGATGAAAGTACGGCACCAGCCGCGGTGCCTACACCTCCACCGTCTGCGGAACATGTCCGTTTAGTTGCGGAGGCCTTATTTACCATGATCCAAGGTCAGCCACTTAGGCAGGAGCAAGCGGCTGTGGGGCCAGAACAGGTGGCGGCAAGGCCGGAACCTGTCATGGATGTGGTTCCTCGAGCGGCTGAGAAGCAGCTAACACGGTTTATGAGCTTCCATCCGCCTACGTTTTCGGGAGCGGGAACCCCGACGCACGCTGAGGATTGGTTGTCGCGCGTCAAGCGAGTGATGACGGCGATAGGAACGGCGGAGCATCAGAAAGTTACCTTAGCCACCTTCTTGCTTGAAGGAGAAGCTCGTTTATGATGGGATGAGATGGAGTTGCATCATTTGGCGGGTCGTCCGTTAACCCAAGTATCGATGGAAGAATTCTCTCGGCTCTTCCTAGCAAAGCACCTTCCTGTGGCGCAACGGATAGCCATGGAAAATGAATTCCAACGGTTGACTCAAGGTGAGGGCAGTGTTGATGCGTACCTGCATGAGTTTACTCGCTTGGGGCGGTGTGCGGGTTCCATTTTTGCTGATGAGCAGAGGAAGACTAATCGGTTCTATGAAGGGCTGAGGGACGAGCTGAGATTCCTTGTGTCCAGTTCTGTGAACCAAGGTTTCCAAGCATTGGTTGACACCGCAACCGCGTTGGAAAAGGACATGAAGAGGGTGCAAGGGAAGAGAGCTTTGGTTGTGTCGCAACAAGAGTGGAAGGCACCCCGATCGGGAAAATCATTTTATAAGAAGAGATGGGGTAAGAAGTCCAAGCCTAGTGGACAAGCTCCTTCATCAGTTGCAACGGGAGCAACATCAGGGGCAACCTCCAAGCCAGAAACTCGTACCTGCTTCAATTGTGGTAGGATGGGGCATATTGCGCGAGATTGTCGGATGCCGCCAAAGAGTGAAAAGAAGGCGGGTGCATCTTATGTGGAGAAAGGAAAGGCGGTGGTGGATTCCTCTGCCTCGCAGGCGCAACCCCGAGTCTACAATCTTGGCCTGCAAGAGGCCATCAAGCAGAGTGACGTGGTCACAGGTATGAGTTTAGTTTTGCTGATGCGATGGTTTGTATGCTTTGTGTAGTCCTTCTATGTTTGTGGTTTGTGTGTGTGACATGTTTGTCATAGGTTTTGTAATGATTCGGGACACGCTGGCACGAGCACTGTTTGATACAGGGGCATCGCATTCTTTTCTGTCTCGTGAATTTGTTACGCGGCTTGGGATACCCAGTCGTGCAAAGACAGATAGCGTCAGAGTAGTGTTGCCGAATGGTTGTTGGATGCTTGCGGATCAAGCTTGCGATGTGGCGGTTCAGTTAGGAAGTCGGGATTTTTGTTTAACCGCATTTGTTTTGCCAATATCGGAATTCGATGTGATTTTTGGGATGGATTGGCTTGCGGAGCAGCATGCTATGATTGATTGCCAGTCCAAAGAAATCACGTTGGGCCAGAATACCGAACAGGAGACCAAGTTCGCGGGTATGCGAGGAGTAGGCGGGACGTTGATGTCTGCACTCCAGGTAGTCAAAGCTGTTCGGAAGGGTGTGGAGTGTTACTTTGCACTAATTCAGGCTGTTGAGCCTAAGGCCACGTTGTGCGAGGTTCCGATTGTGGCAGAATTTACAGATGTGTTTCCCACGGATCTCCCTGGGCTACCACCCCAGCGGGAGATTGACTTCACAATTGAGTTGGTACCAGGTGCGAAACCTGTGGCCCGCTCGCCATATCACGTTGCGCCTAAAGAGATGGATGAGTTGAAGGTTCAACTACAAGAAATGCTAGAGCAAGGTTATATCCGCCCAAGTATGTCACATTGGAGCGCGCCTGTGCTTTTTGTAAAGAAGAAAGATGGTGGGTTACGGTTGTGTATAGATTACCAGGAATTGAATAAGCTGACCGAGAAAAATAAGTATCCTATACCTCGGATTGATGAGTTATTCGATCAGCTGGTGGGATCTACCGTCTATTCGAAGTTGGACCTGAAATCTGGTTATTACCAGTTAAGAATTCGGGAAGGTGACATTCCCAAAACCGCATTTGGAACGCGTTATGGGCACTATGAGTTCACAGTTATGCCCTTTGGATTGTGCAATGCGCCTTCGGTGTTTATGGATTTGATGCACCGTATTTTCCGTGAGTACCTGGATCTGTTTGTGATCGTGTTCATTGATGACATCCTGGTGTACTCAAAGTCCAAAGCTGAGCATGAGATTCACTTGCGGTTAGTGTTGAACACGTTGAGGCAAAATCAGCTCTATGCCAAGTTCTCGAAGTGCGAGTTTTGGCTATCGTCAGTGGCATTTTTGGGCCATGTGGTGAGTGGAGCGGGCATTGCTGTGGATCCAGTGAAAATAAGAGCCATACAAGATTGGCCAATATTGTCTTCCGTGGCCGAGGTCAGGAGTTTCCTTGGACTTGCGGGCTACTATAGAAGATTTGTGGAAAACTTCTCGCGGATCGCTTTGCCGCTAACCACACTGACGCGAAAGGATCAGAAGTTCGTTTGGACGCCAGAGTGCGCACGAGCTTTTGAAGAGCTGAAGGTTCGGTTGACCACGGCGCCGGTGTTGTCTTCGCCATGTGGAACCGATGGATTTGTAATTTATAGCGATGCCTCAGGGAGCGGCTTAGGCTGCGTTCTTCTGCAGAGCGAAAAGGTGATTGCTTATGGCTCACGCCAATTGAAGGTGCACGAGCGAAATTATCCCGTCCATGATTTGGAATTAGCAGCGGTGATTTTTGCACTCAAGCTGTGGCGGCACTACCTTTATGGCGTGAAGGTGGAGATCTATACCGATCATAAGAGCCTAAAATATCTGTTGGAGCAGAAAGAGTTGAACATGCGACAACGAAGGTGGTTGGAGTTCCTCGGGGACTACACTTTTGATATTCACTGTACACCCGGGAAGGGGAATGTTGTCGTAGATGCCTTGAGTCGGCGAGTTCCGGCTAGAGCAAATTGGTTACAAAGGCATGATGAACGTCTTATCCAGGAGTTGGAAGCATTGGAGATCTATTGTGTTGACAAGAATTCCACTGTCATTGCATGTTTGAACTGGACCGAGGTGCAATGTGACCTTGCGGACCGAGTTCGACGGGCAACGGAGTTGGATGAAGATCTCTTACGCTATATGAATGAAGGGCCAGAGGGTAAATTCACCTGGATTGATGGTCTTTTGCGCAAATAGGGCCGTTTGTGCGTCCCGAATGTGGGGAAACTGAGGGAAGAACTGATGTATGAAGCACATTATACGAAGTATTCCATTCACCCCGGGAGCACAAAGATGTTCAACGATATGAAGAAGCTTTTCTGGTGGCCAGGGCTCAAGAAAGATGTTGCCCTGTATGTAGCCAAATGCCAAACATGTGCGATGGTGAAGGCGGAATGCCAAAAGCCGGGCGGTTATTTGAAGTCACTGCCGATCCCAGTGTGGAAATTTGATGATATTTCCATGGATTTTGTGCATGGATTGCCAAGATCGCAGCGAGGAAATGATTCCATTTGGGTGATAGTTGACCGGCTAACAAAAGTAGCACATTTTCTCCCGAACAGACGGGATGATTCAGTTGAAAGTTTGGCAAAGTTATATGTTGATCAAATTGTGCGGCTTCACGGTGTTCCTCGGAGCATCATAAGTGATCGAGATGGGCGATTTACGTCAAATGATTGGAGGCTAGTTCACCGACTGTTGGGCACGAAGTTGACTTTCAGTACAGCCTTTCATCCCCAAACGGATGGCCAGACTGAATGTACCAACAGAACAATGGAGGACATGCTCCGAATGTGCGCCCTTGACTTCGGAAAGAGATGGGAAGATCATCTCTATATGGTCGAGTTTGCGTATAATAACAGCTACCAGGCAAGCATTGGGATGGCACCATATGAAGCTCTATATGGAAGGAAGTGTCGTACTCCCTTGGCTTGGGTAGAAGCGGGTGAAGCCCGGGTTGTTAAACCAAATGAGGTGGATGAAGCAAACTCAACCATTCGGACTATTCGAGAGAGATTGCTGATTGCTCAAGATCGACAAGCGAAGTACTACAACGCCAAGCACCGGAACGTCGAATTTGCGGTTGGCGATTGGGTCTACTTGAAGATCAAGCCATTCAAAGGTGTCTCCAGGATTCGACGATTGAAAAAGTTGAGTCCAAGATATTTGGGTCCTTTCGAAGTGGTTGAGCGAATTGGCGAAGCGGCTTATCGGCTAGCTCTGTCGGCGGACTTGGGTGGGTTACATGATGTCTTTCACATCTCAGTGCTTCGGAAGGCCGTGAAAGATCCAGCTCAAGTGATCGCGGATGATCGGGTGCCGGTGGAGTATGGGCTAACAACGAGAGTTAGACCCATTCAGATCGAAGATCGAGTCGAGAAACAGTTGCGGAACAAGACGGTCGGTATGGTAAAAGTCCGGTGGGACAACTGCGGCCGTGAAGAGCTGACATGGGAGCGCGAGCAAATCATGCGAGAAGAGTTCCCTGAGTTGTTTCTGTAATTTGGAGCCAGAATATTGTAACATAAACGTTTAGATATATATAGATATATGTTGTTACATTTTTCTTGCTAAGTCTGTTGCTTTCCTGTCTCTAAATTTCGAGGACGAAATTTCTTGTAGGAGGGGAGGATTGTAACAGCCCAAAGTTCTGAAACAGGAAAATTTGGGTGACACGGCCTGGGACACGGGCGTGTCCCAGGGCGTGTCAGGTGACACGGCCTGCGACACGGCCGTGTCGCAGGGCATGTCGAGGTTGTGTCGACGATTGGGCTTTGTCTCGATGATTTTTGATCTCGACGATTCGTCGAGAAGAGGCACACGGCCCAGGACACGGGCGTGTCCAAGGCCGTGTCGCATTCTCGACGAGTTTTTCTCGACGATCGTCGAGTGTCGAGAAGTGCGTGTCGAGTGTTGAACACGGCCTGTGACACGGGCGTGTCATAGGGCGTGTCAAATCAGGCGACGAACTCAGCCCGCCGAAGGATTTCGACAGGGCGTGTCTGTGTGCCGTGTCTGGGCACACGGCCTGGGACACGGGCGTGTCACAGGCCGTGTGAAGTCTCGGGATGATTTGGGATTTTTTTCCCCAGGTACACGGCCACAGACACGGGCGTGTCTGAAGGCGTGTTGGTGACACGGCCCATGACACGGGCGTGTCCCGTGGGCGTGTCACTGGTTTGGATAAGTCGGTTGACCACCGCTTGGGGCACACGGCCGGGCACACGGCCGGGCACACGGCCGTGTTCGAGGCCGTGTCGGGTCAAAATTTGTGTTTTTGGCAGAATCGTGGCCGTCCATTCCTTCAGTCTGGATCCAAGGGCTGAAGCCTCTCCCTCTTGTTCCTTAAGGGCCGAAATCAGAGAAGTATGAATCACTTTCATTTGGCCTTCATCTTTCTTCAAGAGAGAGAAAAAGAGAGAGAAAGGAGGAGGAAGAAGGAAAGGGGGCTGCTGCTGGTGGTGCTGCGGTTTACCGACGAGAGATCCGAAGCCAGCATTGCGGAGGAAACGATCTTGCGAGTCTTGCAAGTAAGCTTTGAAGCCATGGCACCGAAGCGGTCGTCAAGGGTAACGACTTTTCTTCCCTAGCCATGTGAAGGCTTCCGTTTTGGCATATCTTTTGATTCCCCCACCAAGAGGTGGCTGCTTTTGGGAGTCGTTTGGGTGATTCTTGCAATCCCCTTTGTTGTGCATATAGATCCGGAAATGGAGTACGGAATAGGCATGCTGTGTGAAGCCCATCTGGACAGGTTGGTCTGGATTGGTGATGTTGCATACGAATCGGAGAAGACTCCGTGATAAACGTGTCGTGTAAGGAGTCTATGGGTTATACCTGCGAAAAGGAGTAGCAGGAAGTACTGGGGTGGTAGCCCAGGAAAATAGCCTTGTGATGGTTTTGGGTCCAACCTGTGAATGAGGCACAGGAAGTACTGGTGGGACCAGGAAAGACCCTTTTTGTGATGCTTGATGTCATAGGGTGTCCACCTGTGAAGCGAGTAACAGGAAGTACTGGTGTGCCCAGGAAAGACCCCTGACATTTGTGCTTGGCGGTGTCCACCTGTGACAGGAGTCACAGGAAGTACTGGTGTGCCCAGGAAAGACCCGCTGTTGCTGTGAGGAAATGGGTATAGTGACATACCCAGGCTTGAATGCCAGGAACAGGATTGGTGAGACCGACCCGCGCCTTTGATATAGCCATGAGTACGCTGGACGCGGAAAAAGGCAAGGCGATTTGAGCAACGGGGGGGTGGAGGATCCGACCTGCGCTATGTCCGTCTGACGTGAGACCAAAAAGTGCGGTCTGTTGGAGCGCAGAGCAAGAGTCTTCGGCCTGCGCGCCATGACACAACGGGGGGCTACGGGCCATCCCGGTGTCCGAGGACTAACTCCGGCTGCACGCCATGGAGTAAATGCTCAAGAGATTTACCGTTGGGTGATAACCCTGATACGGTGGTGGGCAAGAGGTTGCCAGAACACCAAGAATGTGCCCTGAGTGCACGGACCGTTGGGCCGGGTGGCGAACGGTTGTGATGGCTTGTGTGCGTGAAAGCACCTTTTGGTGATATAACTTGTCATACTTGTGATATGATATGCCTGCAGGGAAAAATACCGCTGCCCCGAGAGAAGGGGTAGGGTCGTTATAATTTGGTCAGCTGAATGCTGACCGTTGCTTTTGTTTGCCACCGTTGGGTGGATTGTCCTTGCACAGGTGCTGGAGAGCCGAGTGGGACGCATAGATGTTGATGCTCCTGCTGGTGTTGCTGCTGCTGCTGTTAGTCCTCGAAGGCTAAGTGTGTTCTTTTGTGTGTTTTCTTTTATTGTGGCCGGCCTGCGCGCCAATCTGTTTAGGCCACTGTGTGAAAGCTCTGTAAGGCCATAAGGCCAACGCTTTGTTCATGTTGTAAGACATTCCTATATATATATAAAATGTGGAGTTTTATGTTTAGACATTCATGAGGAGTTCAAGTAGTTTAGGCTTCCGCTAGATTGCTTGTGATAGGTGCGATGCGCTACTCTGGTATCATCCTGTACCTTCACCGACTGTTTTGTGGTATATCCTGTGGGGCCCCGGCCGGACCTTCTAGAATATATCATATGAACGGATGGGGTTGTTACATGATTTCCCCCACCAAAAGGTGGTTGATTTTGGGAGTCTTTGGGTGGATTCATGGAATCACCTTAGTTGGCATATAGATCCGGAAACGGAGTACGGAATAGGCATGCTGTGTGAAGCCCATCTGGACAGGTTGGTCTGGATTGGTGATGTTGCATACGAACCGGAGAAGACTCCGTGATAAACGTGGAGTGTAGGAGTCGACGGGTTGGACCTGTGAAAGAAAGTAGTAGGAAGTACTGGAGTGGTAGTCTAGGAAAATATCTGTGTTATGCTTATGCTATTGGGTCGTACTTGTGAATGAGTAACATGAAGTATTGGTGTGACCAGGAAAGGCCCCTTTGTGATGCTTGATGTCATAGGTGGTACCTGTGAAGCGAGTAACAGGAAGTACTGGCATGATAGCCAGGAAAGACCCCTGACATTTGTGATATTTGTGGCGTCCACCTACGAAGAGAGTAGCAGGAAGTACTGGTGTGCCCAGGAAAGACCCGCTAATGCTGTGAAAAAATGGGTGTAATAGAAATACCCAGGCTTGAATGCCAGAACAGGATCGGTGAGACCTACTCGCGCCTTTATTTAGCCGCAAGTATGGCGTGCTCGGTGATGGCAAGGCGATTTGAGCAACGGGGGGTGGAGGATCCGACCTGCGTTATGTCCATCCGACATGAGACCAGAAGGTGCGGTCTGTTGGAGCGCATAGCAAGAGTCTTAGGCCTACTTGCCGTGATACAATGGGGGGCTACGGGCCATCCCGGTTCACTAAGACTATAAAACTCTAACTGCACGCCCTGGAGTAAATGCTCAAGTGAGTTGCCGTTGGGCTCTGACCCTGATACGACGGTGGGCAACTGATTTTCCAGTACACCAAGAATGTGCCCTGAGTGCACGGACCGCTGGGCCGGGTGGCTAACGGTTGTGATGGCATGTGTGCGTGAAAGCACATTATATGAGATATATTGCCATGCTTGTGATATGATATGCCTGCAGGGAAGATTACCGCTGCCCCGAGAAAAGGTGTAGGGTTGTTATAATTTGGTAAGCTGAATGCTAACCATTGCCTCTGTTTTCCACCCTTTGGTGGAATGTCCCTGTGTAGGTGCTGGAGAACCGAGCGGGACGCATAAGGGTTGAAGTCCCTACTGCTTTTGTTGCTGCCGCTGCTAGCCCTCGAAGGCTATTGTGAATGTACATGTTATGTTTTCTTTTGATGTGGCCGACCTGCGTGCCAATGTTTGATCCACTGTTTGATAGCCCTGTAAGGCCATAAGGCAAACACTGTTTACTTGTTGTAAGACATTCCTATAATCTATAAAATGTGGAGTTTTAAATGTTGGACATTCACGAGAGGAGTTCAAGTGTATAGGCTTCCGCTAGAATGCAATGTGTTAGGTGCGCTGTGCTACTCTAGTATCATTATGTAGCTTCATCGTCTGTTTTGTGGTATATGCTATGGGGCAACGGCCGGACCTTCTAGTATATATTATATGAACAGATGAGATTGTTACACCACACTCATGGAGTCCTTCGACACAAGCCAAAAACTCACTACAGTTGACATATGATATGTAAAGAATTATGTGAGTACAACTGATGAAGTGATCAAGGGTGCAACAGACTATGTCAATCACCATGTCACCAAGGTTGCTCTCCACTCCATAGAGTAGGCAATTCGCTTGAGGAATGAGTTGCTTACTAACAATGAGAGAATCCTCCAATCTTTATCAAACAAAATTGAAGAAAATTCCTCATTACTGCAAAAGATAATATCTGAAGAAGGCAGAAAGGGGGAGAGCAGCCATGCTAAGATAACATCACTCATTGAAGATCAAGCCATCAATGTTATTCAAGGCACCATGGTGGCACTACACCTGCCCTCCTAGATAGAAAGAGGCCAGAGGACCTAGACTTCCCTGCACAAGCCAGAATTGCACAGGATGCACAACTCGCTTCCAGAAGAAAGAGGGAATGAACTCAAATGGCTGAAGAGTTCATGACGAAGAGGAGAGCTGAGAATATAGATGACCCAAACTATGAACAGCTAAGTGAGGCTTCTGAATCAATCATTATCAATGCCTAGGTAAGCCATGGACAAATCCTGAAGAACATTGATAGTGTATACCCTTCTGAGGAATGGATAAAATATTTGGAAAGGAATTCCCTAAGGGAAAGAGTATTTAAGGATAATCTGGTACCCCGAGAAAATAGCTTCCAAATATATTCCAAAGCCATTTCTTTACTTCAAGAGACAGGAGAACAAAGCTGAAAATTTGAAGAAGACTAATGGAACCAAGGATGCTTGGGAAAGTTCTTCAAAGAATAACTGATAGAAGATTGCAAGACCTAAGCTTATTCCAAAATTATTGTCTAATCTATGTGTAAGTAAGGGTTAGATCTGAAATACTCTAGGGGGGGGGGGGGTGAATAGAGTATTTAGGATTTATAAAATTTTTGTTAATTAATTCAATCTATTACTAGTGCTACAAAAATTAAATTAAAAACACAAAACACAGTAACCTAGAAAGCACAGCCATAGCAAGAACAAAAGAAAAGAGCAGCCCAGACAACACAATAATTTTATAGTAGTTCCCCTAAACTTGGGTACATCCACTCTTCTACCACCCTGGTAGGAATCCACTCAGGTTTTTGATCAGGTGACTGCTACCAATGACCTTTTGAATAGGTTCTCAAAGACCAATCCTCAAGTCTTTTGATCAGGTGACTTGCAACCAGGAATAACTTTTGAAGGGAGTTAGGAACCCTTTATACAGTGGGGGATGATAGAGTGATTTTGTCTTCTCTTTCTCAGATACAACTGAGAAGACTCGAGTGGAAAAATGATGTTAGCAAAGGCTCCCCCTGAGATATAGAATGATTCAGGAAGTTGAAGCCTTGATGCAGGGTGATAGGTCTTCAAACTTTTTTCTTGGACTAGAAGAACTCTAGAAACTTCTTGACAGATAGAATGTTTGTTGTCCTTTGAAGAATCCTGGGATGTAGAAGGAAAAGGACTCTTGATCTTGAATGTATGTTCTTCTTCTTCTTTATCTTGCTGTTCTTTTCTCTGGTCAAGGGCTAGGGCTTCTTGTCTCTTGACAGTGTTGTTGTCCTGAGAGCTCAGTGTTCTGTATATTTTCTGTGTATGTTTTTCTATACTCTTGTATTGCTATATTCTCTGTGTACTGTCGAGAGAGATGAAGAAAGTCCCTTTTATATTTTCCATATAACTTCCTTTTGAAATTTGAATTCCTTTCTGTATTGAATTCTGACGTCCTGGAGAATATTTGCATTGATTGATTTCCCCAACTATCCCATGGAAAAATGGTAAGAAATAATCCTGATGAAGACCGTAATCAATGCTTGCTTCTAGCGGTAATATTCAGAGAATATTTATGCATTGATTACTCAGGAATTATTGCAATAGAAAAGAGACAGAGGGAGGAAAATTTCTAAGTATGGAAATTTATAGAATTCATTGAACAAAATTCGTCGATCTGTGACCAGAGTTCGTCGAGCAGAGAAGTCCAGTTCGTCGACAAGAAAATAGTTGTTCATCGTGCTAAGATCCAAGATCGTCGACCTAAGAACTGATAACTGCTTTCTCTAGACCCGTCAATTCTGTGAATTAAGTTGGTCGAGCTAAGAATATAACTTCGTCGATTGGGGTTCAGAATTCCATGTTTCTTGGACTTAAGAATGTTGAAGTAATGTGTCTAGAAATCGTCAACCTCAGAACTGGGTTTGTCGACCTGAGATCTAGTTTCGTCGAGCTGAGAGCTTCTAACTGCTACTTAATAAATCTTGCCAAGACTGTGGTCTAAGTTCGTCGAGCTGAGAAGGTGAGTTCGTCGACTGGGGTGTGTTCCTGAACTTAGAATACTTAGATGTTTCTGGAACAAGATGTTAAAGTAGAATACCCAGAGATTGTCAACCTGAGAACTAAGTTCGTCGACTGGAGTTAAGTGTGAAGAATTCTGGACTTGGAATGTTGAAGTATACTCAGGAATTCATCGACCTGAGATTCAAGTTCGTCGAACTCAGCTCAGAGAATTTTCACTGATTTCGTCAAGCTGAGCACGAATTTCGTCGACCTGAGTTTGACGAACTTCGAAGTCATTTTCTGAGTTTGGAATTTCTCTAACTCTTGCGTCTTCTGCAGTCTGTTGATGGCTGGTCCATATGTTGTTGACTCTAAGGACATGGCCTAGACTCTAGAACTCATACATGACCCTGGCTATACATGTTTGGTCAAACATCCGAACTTAGTGAATCTAGCCCAAATCCAACTAGGGATCCAACAATCTCCCCCTATTTAGGTAAGGTCACTAATTACAGACTCACATTAATAACAAAGCAATAAAACATATATCTGGCATGAAAAATTTAAATGTGCAGTAGATATATATACACACAGAGCTTTGTATCAGAATATAAATAGATAGTTTTAAAATAATCAAAAGACTTAAACTGTTCAAAGTTCATTTCTTCTTCTTCTTCTCCTTTTGTTCTCCTCTTTGGCTTTGTCTCCAGATTGTGTAAATATAATTTCCCTGTTAGGATCTGCAGCTTGAGCCTTAGTCATTGTCATGTCAGCAGCCCCAATAAAATTAAGAGATGTACCCATAGGCACTACTACTTCTGGATGTAGTTTCATATAATCATCAACATTAAAAAACTTATTAGCCTTAGCAAACCTGTTCAGTTCTTCCTTTCTTTATTTGGACGTTGTAGTATATTCAGATGGATCCTTCCCTTCAGCTCTTGCTTTGTTGATCATGGATAGGCCAACCAATTCCTGGAATCTGGCCATCCTAGCAGTTGTGGCTGACTCTGGATCTTCAAATGGTACAGGAGGGGAAGCAGGTCTCGTGGGGCTTTCAGCCTTTTGATGTTCAGCGAATTTTTGCTATTGATCTTGTTGATGCTGCTGCTGTTGTTATTGGTGCTGCTTGCCAGATGAATACTGTCTTTTCTGGCTATTTCCTAAAGATGAGGACCTACCCTGCTGTCGTTGATAATTTTGAAACTGGGTAGTCCTTTGAGTTGATGAACTTGAGGCACCAGCAGCTGGTGGAGGAGGAGGAGGATCCTTTCTCTATCATTGAGGAGGTGGGGAATATCTTCTGCTTTTCTTCCTTTCTTTCTATTGATTCTTGGGCAGCCACATCCATGCTGGCATGCCCTTATAAGGTGTGATCTTTTGAAGTATATAGTATGCTATGTCATTTGCTGGATTTAATTTTGGTGCAGGAGGTGGAGGAGTTTTCATCTTCTTAGACACTTTCTTTTTCTTGGGCTCATCATCTGAGTCCTCCTCCTCCTCCTTATCATCATCAGAATAATCTTGTGGATTATAATACATTGCATTTATTTCTTTTAGGGCTTCAGTAGATATCAGAGGTTTCTCAGCCTGGGAGGGAGCTGGAGGAGGAGGTGGAGCTGGTGCTAGAGCTGGAGAACTGTACGCTTCAGTGCTTTCAGCAACTGACTTATTTTCCTCTTCTATACCTGCCGTGATCAGTGCATCAAGATCATGCAGTGGTGAATCATCCATAACAAAAACTGGGGCAAGAGGAGATGAGACAATGGGTGAAACAACCTGTGGTGGAGATGGAATGGCTGGAGTCTTTGTTACTACAAAAGTAGCCTTTAGTTACTTGACAACTTTTGGGCTTATTGGTGTGGTGTAAGGAATTATAGCCATGGATGGCTTAGTGCTGCCTTCTGGCAGAAAGTTCAAATGAACTGTATCAAAAGTTCTCAATAAATTTAACAAATCTACTGTGGGATTTATAATAAAATCACAAGCAGGTATTATTTCCTCTATTGTTGTATCATTCACAGTATCTATTTCCATATCTGTTTCAATAAAATTAATGAAATCAATTAAATCTTTATCAGCATCTGCTGCTGCTTCTACTTCTTCTGTTTCTACTGCTTCTTCTGTTTCTAGTGTGTCTACTGTTATTGCTGCTGCTGTTACTTCTGCTGCTATTTCTGCTGCTACTTCTTCATTGAGTATCTCCCCCTGCCTGGTTTCAGTGTATACTAGAGCTAGACCCCTAACTAAAGAGGGAGGAGTAGAAAAAGCAGATATTTTGGTAGCTAGGGAGGAAATGGAAGAAGCAAGAGGTGAAATGGCCTCTGCTATGATTTTTTAAGAATGGGAGTTTGAAGTGCAATGAGTGGTGGTATGATGGAGGGATCCAACAGTGGAACTACATAGGGTGGTGTAGAAGGTGTAGCAGTGGAGACAGAGGTAGGAATGTAGGAGGATGGTGGAGGTGGAGGTGGAGATGGTTTATCTTGCATTAGTTCATCCTGAGGAGTAGATGTATTGAGGTGGGGGGGGGGGGGGGGGTGAAGGCAGATTGAAGAATGGGATGTTGTCCAAATAGGGGGGGGGGGTATGGGAGATGAAGGTGGTGCGGAAATGGGTGTACCATGAGGGGGTTGAGGTGGGGTTGGTTGTGGTGATTGCGAAGGAGAGGGTGATGAGTCCACTTTATATACCTATTTTCAGACTCATCTGGGCTAGTTTTCACATGGTTGCACTTCACTTTTAGTTCTTTATCGTTCCTATTTCATCTGATCGTTATTTCCATAGGAAGTGCATATTTATGCCTGTGGTTGTGTATTTTGTTGTTTTTATAGTTTGTACTCCCTTTTGCGTTTGTCTGGAATGTCTACACAGATTAGTGGTTGTTTTTTCCTTTCGGTACAGGGGTCGTGTGCGTGTTCCGGGATGGTTGTGAAATAGGAATACTGCGCATGATCATGGGATCTAATGCGCACGACCACTGGTCGTGCGCCCCTGATCGTACGCACTACTCTACGTTTTCCAGAATCAGCCTGGGGTAAGCGCACGACCACTGGACATACGGCGCACGATCACTGGTCGTGCTCCACTGATCGTGTGCATTGATTCCTCTTTTCTGGAGTCCTGTCTGGGTAATCGCACGATCATTGGACTTAGTGCGCACGACCACTGGTCGTGCGCCACTACTCGTGCGCATTATCCCAGTTCTTCTTCCTGATATTCCATGCCAGTGCGCACGAGCACAGGACATAGTGCGCACGACCACTGGTCATGCGCCTGTGATCGTGCGCATTGTTCATTTCTGCTTTTGTATAAATAGTGCAGGTCTCGCCCTAATCCGAAGAGGATCCGGAGATCGCTCGTTTTCCTCCGCCGTTTTCCGCCTTCTCCGCAGTTCCCCTTCATCTTCCACCCTAGCGAGGTGCTCCGGGCAAGCTTTCACCGCCAAATCCGAGCCGGAGCTTCCTCTCGGCCTTCTCCTTCATCCATGAGCTTCAAGTAGGGTTTGACGTCATAGCCATCAAGTAAAGGAAAGCTAGCAAACTTCGTCCGCTATCGTGAGACAAAGAAGACAGGCCATTGGAAGGTGGTGACAGCCCTTCTCTACCCCGGACGCAGTTGAGGACCGAGCTTGGACGCGAAATGACAACCCGACGATTCCAACCGTGAATCCTCAGCAAGGCTTCGGATTCGGTCGATCTCTTGACTTGTTCTTGCTTTCTTGTTGAATATTGGTGTTTAACTTTATTTATATTGATGAAGTATGTTTAGTTTGTAAACGTTGTGTACAATTATGTCTATGTGATTGTATGTTTTCGTTATATTTACTTGAGTTGCGCCATATTCCATCCACCACCATCCATCCTTGCCGCACTAGCAATTGCTAGTGGCGTGCGTAGCGAAGAGGTGCTCACGACCCTCATTCCGCCGTTCTAACCACCTCATCCGCTAGCCTTCTCGTCCATCCACCTAGTGATTCGGTGCATAGCGGCCCGACTAGTCTTCCATCCCACCTGGCGAAGCATCGCATAGCGGCGTTGCATAGGAGTAGTTGATAGCTTTTTATTTTCTATTTTCGCAATATCAAAACCTCCCCTTAGATAGCTCCGACCTGAGGACTTCAATCTCAAGTCCTCCTCGAAAT
This sequence comes from Platanthera guangdongensis, assembly GCA_039583875.1. NCBI lineage: Eukaryota > Viridiplantae > Streptophyta > Magnoliopsida > Asparagales > Orchidaceae > Platanthera > Platanthera guangdongensis. The sequence continues at coordinate 42,143,476 of CM077154.1, forward strand.
TAACTCCACCTTACTGTGTTCCTTGTGAGATCGATACTTGGGAAAGCCCCCATTTTATATTACTTGTGCGACCGGTTCACTGTCGTGATCTTATAACATCAGGTTTTTGGCGCCGTTGTCGGGGAACACAGTCGTGTGAGTTTGTGGAGAGGGAGATAATAGATTGAAGCCCTTTTCCATTTGTGCATATCATTTTTTTTATTTATTTTCTTTGGTTATTAGAATTTTATTTTGCTTATTTCTTTTTACCCTTTTCTGATTTTTGATTTAGATAGCAGATCCGTGCTATTTTCATTTTAGCTGTGTAGCACTATTTCAACAATTATTTTTGTTTGTGATGGATTCTGATGCTGAGTGACGTATCCTTGACACTTTGCGCCGATCCATCGATGTCATTGCTATTATGAATGCCGAGCATTGCATTCGGTGTTTGTTATGTCAAGGTGAGGGCCACATGTTGAAGGATTGCCCTAGTTTGCGCAAGCCTTCTCCCTCTAAGGGAGTGTGCACAACAACCTCCCGTTCGCGGAAGACTGTTGTGGACAGGCCTACCAGGGTGTTGCCTGGCCCATATACTGATATAACGCACTTTGCTCCTTCTTTACCCGTTGAGATTACTGAAGAATCTCTGGCCGCATACAACTCTTTCATGGGTCCCTTGATCCCTTTTTACGAGCTTTCATTGAGTGATGATGATCACTCTGGTGTTAGCCAACGAAAAGAGGAGCAAGAACTCATGAACGCTCCTGTATGGGACGATGAGATTGTTCCAGTCATCGACGGGGTGGCATCAGCAAATGATTTTGCGATGGGGCCTGCTTATTCAGTGCTTGAGTTTGAGAGCAGCCTAGCCCCTCTGTATTTTTTGCCTGATTGTGCTACTCCATTTTCTTGTGAGTCGGTTGATGATGCCGTACTTGTTGATGATTCGGTGCCTGAGGTTGCACCGAAGTGGGATGATGATTCCTCTATCTCCGACGGTGTACAACCCCATGTCCGGCGAGCGGGTCCCGCCAGGGAAGTCGAGCAGACCTAGCCCCGCGACCCGCACCCAAGCGGCAAACAGACATACGGCAGGAAGGCTGGCCCGCTCCCGCCCATTTCATGCGAGCGAGCCGGGCGAGGCGAGCGAGCGGGTCGTGCAGAGAACCGCTGGCCAAAGCAGATGGGTTTGGCGACCCGCGACTAGCGAGCCGACCGGGGGGTCGCGGTGGCCACCGGCCAGCTCCTACACGCGACCGGGCTGCCGCCCCACCCCGGCAGAAGACAGGCAGGTCGCGGCGGTCCGGCTCGCGCTCGCCCAGGAAGAATAGGCGGGCCGCTGGAGCCAGGTCGTGCCCGCCTCCTACGGAGGAGGATTGGAGGCGAGCTGACTCCCCAGGGGTGCGAATAGCCCCTCAGAACGGCGGAGCCACGCTGTTGGCAGACCAGGTTGGACTCCGCATAGCTACTTAAAACAATGGAGTTTGGTTGTTGGCAGACCCAACCAAGGGCCTTTTGGTATTTTCAGGTCAGTTATTTTGGTTATTGGCAGTTCAGATTCCGAAAAACTATAAATAAGACCCAAGGGGTACCTCAGAGGGGACGCTTTGAGTGCCTCCTTACTCTCATTTTCAAGTGCTCTCTGAGGGTATCTTAGCTCGGCTTCTGGCTAAGGAGGGGAAGCGCTTAAAGATCTTCCGGGTTTGTGGTGGGACCTCCCTGCCGAGCCCTTGGGTCTGTTTCTTCTTGTCTTCTTCGTTGTTTTTCTTGCAGGAGCAAAGTAGGCGCGAGACCACCCCTTCCCCAAGGGTCGAACTCCACAAGAGGCCGGATTCCGGTTTCAACATTTTGGTGCGGTGAGCGTGGACAGTGGTCAGCGCAGAAAAGCTTCGGCGAGCTCAATGACGGGAGGACAAGGATCTGACAGGCAGGACTCGCCGCCCCCCCGCCTCTCGCAACAGTAGGGATGTTGGAGGACTTCAGGAACGAGGTGCTGGGCCTCGTCAAGATTGCACTCGGCGCGCGGGCCGAATACTCGACTCCGGCAGCCCAGATCGCGGCCGCCCCCTCTTTGGGCGAGGACGCCCCTGGCCGGCGAGCTGGAAAGGAAGTGGCCGAGGAAGGCCGAGGGTGCGAGCTCTCAGGGCGCGAGCTTTTCCCCGGCTCGGCAAGCCGAGGCAGGTTCGGCGAGTTGGGCTTGCGAGACTCGCCGGCTCGCCCAGTGGGGGGGGGGGGGGGGGGGCAGTCCTTTCAGCGAGCTGGTCTCCTCAGCTCCGGTCCTAGATGGGTTCAGGGAACCCGAGATGTCTTACTACACTGGGAAGGGAGACCCGGTCCAGCATGTCCAATGGTTCGAGGATGTGGTCTCCATCCGACAGATGTCGGACGGATTCAAATTCCGACTCTTCGCCATCACTCTCCGGGAGAAGGCGAGGGAGTGGTTCCACCAGCTGCCGGCTAGTTCCATCTACTGCTTCGAGGACTTGCGCCGAGGGTTCATGCTGAGGTTCACTACTTCGAAGAAGAGGAAGAAAGAGTCTGATTCCTTGTTCCACATTAAGCAAGGAGTGAACGAGATGTTGAGGAGCTATGTGGATCGATTTCAGGAGGAAGTCACCCAGGTCCAAGAGATGCCGGGCCATAGTCTGATGATGGCCTTTAACCTGGGCTTGTAGGAGGGGTTTTTCCGAATGGAGCTGAAGAGAGTTCCCCCTCTCTCCTACGAGGAGTTGATGGAGAGGGCGGCAAGAGAGGTCGACGGGGAGGCGTCGAATCCGGAGTTTGCAAGAAATCTAGCCAGGTGGGCCACCGAGGAATAAAAAGAGCCGAGAAGGGAAAAGGCACAGGAGGAGAGAAGGGGAGAACCTAGGCAGAGGGAGCAAAGGCAGCTCCAGTGGCAACAACAGCCGAGGTGGGGGCACCAGGAGCCCGACCGCCGGCTGGGCTGGAGACCTGAGTGGCAGGGGCAGGGGCCACCAAGAGGATACTAAGGAAGGGGCCACCATCCCGGGAGGCAAGAGCAGTTCCATCCTCCGGGCTGGAGGCAGGGCCAGAGGCCCCGACTCCCCGATCAGGAGGAGGCCATGGCCATAGCTTTGGGAGCAAGGAGGGGAATCATGAGGAGGAGGAGAAGGGAGGTCAGGGTGGAGCTGCCCTATTGCGACTTCCATCAGGAAGAGGGGCACGCAACAGCCACGTGCCTGGAATTCTTGGAGATGAAAGGGAATAGGGAGCGGTAGCAGCAGCAGCAGGAGGCGCGACAAGAAGTGAGGATCGAGGAGGTCCTGCCTCGGGCGGAGGAGGATCGTTGCGAAGACCGGGTGGATGTCGGGACCCGAGGAGGGATCAGAGTGATCCATGGGGGAGTGGGGATCGAGCCTTCCCGCAAGGCAAGCCTCCACACCATGTACCGACGGAGCGTCGCCTCTACATCCTAAACCCCACCGCCGGAGGAGAGGATCACCTTCTCCAGGAGTGATATGCCAGACCACGAGGATCCGTTCTGTGATGCGCTGGTCATCAAGGCCGCCATCGAAAATTTCACCGTCTCTCGGATCCTCATGGACAATGGGAACTCCGTTAACGTCGTCTTCAAAAAGGCATTTGACGCGATGAAGGTGGAGGCTAAGAGGGTGCTGGCCTTGGACGGGCCCTTGTTCGGGTTCTCGGGAGAAAGGAAGGAAGTAGAGGGAGGAGTCGGCCTCCATGTCACCCTGGGGGGAAGTCCCGAAACTGCAAGTTCGTCATTGTGGACGCCCCCGGCAGCTACAGTGCCATCTTCGGGAGGCCTCTCATCAGCTCCTTCCGCTGCGTCCCCTCGTCTTTCCATCAGTGTTTGAAGTTCAACGCTGAGGGGGTCCAGGTCAGGGTCAGGGGGGACCCAAAGGTTGCGCGGGAGTGTTATGTCACTGCGGTGAACACCATCTCTTGGCAGGAGGGTGCCGAGGAGATGGGACAGAGGATGGAGGAGGTCGAGCAGGAGGCAGGAGGGGAAGAGCTAGAAGTGAAGGACCACGCAGGAGAGGCGGCAGGAGGAGATCTGGAGGAGGTGGCCGAAGTGAGGGGCGCGGGAGAAGAGATGGAGGTAGAGGTCCCCATTCCAGATGAAGAGGATGCCGAAGGATGGGGGGAGCGGTCCAGGCTGGAGGCGGCAGAGGAAGTGGTGGAACTAGAGGTGCTCACCCGGGGAGGAAGGATGGAGAAGGTCCGCGTCAGCGGAGGGCTGACCCCGGAGGATCAAGGCAGAATGCTAGAGTGCATCCAGAAGAACGTGGACATCTTCGCCTGGAACGCCGCGGAGATGCCGGGGGTTGACGCGGATGTGGCCTGCCACCGCCTCAACCTGGACCCGGGAACACGCCCCGTTCAGCAGAAAAAGAGGTCCACGGCGGACAAGCTGGCGGAGCCCATCAGGGAGGAGGTGGCAAAGCTTCTCAAGGCGGGCTTCGTGTCCGAGATTCAGTACCCCGACTGGGTCTCCAACGTTGTGATGGTTAAAAAAGGAGACGGTCGTTGGCGATTGTGTATCGATTTTTCCTTACCTAATAAAGCTTGTCCTAAGGACTATTATCCTTTGCCTCGGATCGACGCGCTGGTTGACTCAGCCGTCGGCTTTTCTGTAATGAGTTTTTTAGATGCCTTTTCAGGTTACCATCAGATCAGGATGCACCCCCCGGACATCAAGGATGTCTCGTTCATTACAGGGGACGGCTGCTATTGCTACAAGATGATGCCATTCGGGCTGAAGAACGCTGGGGCCACCTACCAAAAATGATGGATAGGGTCTTTAAAGAGCAGAAGGGGAGGAATTTGGAGGTATACGTGGATGACCTGATGATCAAAAGCCGGGATGTGGACTCCCACCTCCGGGACCTGGAGGAGACCTTCGCCACCCTGCGCAGATACAAGATGCGGTTGAATCCCCTTAAGTGTGTCTTTGGGGGCAGCCGGGGGAAGTTCTTGGGGCATCTCCTCACCCCCACGGGGGTCGAGCCGAATGCTGACAAGGTCAAGGCTATCCTGGAGCTGGGGTCCCCGCGGAATGCAAAGGAGGTCCAACGACTGACGGGGAGGCTAGCAGGGCTGAGTCGCTTCCTTTCTCGGGCAGGGGAGAAGTGCTCCCCCTTCTTTAAAATGCTAAGGGGCGGTCAGAGGTTTGCGTGGACCAAGGAATGCGAGGAGACGTTCCAGGCCCTCAAGGCACAGTTGACACAGGCTCCGCTGCTCCAAGGGCCGAAGGAGGGGGAGGATTTGTTCTTATATCTCGGGGTCGGGGCAGAGGCTCTGAGCTCCGTCTTGGTTCGAGAAGAGGGAAAGAGACAGCTCCCTATCTATTACGTCAGCCGGGTCCTGAGGAAGGCCGAGCTCCGGTATCCCATCTTGGAGAAGCTTGTATTTGCCCTAATCATCTCGGCTCGGCGGCTGCGACCTTTCTTCCAGGCACACTCAATCCGAGTGGTGACCGACCACCCCCTCTGCAACATCTTCGAGGGGGTGGAGCATTCAGGCCGGCTGGCTAAATGGTCGGTGGAGCTGAGCGAGTTCGATGTCTCCTTCATTCCACGGCTCTCGATCAAAGCCCAGGCGATGGCCGACTTCCTGGCCGACTACGTGGTGGAATTTGCGGAGGAAGAACTCACCCGCCCGACTCCTTGGAAAGTGAGAGTGGATGGAGCCTCAGGGAGGCATTACCTTGGGGTGGGGGTGGTCCTAGAAAGCCCTCAAGGGACTTGGATTGAGCAGACGGTGGTAGTTCACTTTCCCATTACCAACAAGTAGGCCGAGTACGAGGCCATGATAGCGGGGCTGCGCCTGGCCAGGGAGCTGGGGGTGCTGGATGTGGAGGTCCTCACTGACTCCATGGTGGTGACTTCCTAGATCAACGGGGAGTTCGAAGCAAGAGAACCCACCATGAAGTCATACTTGGCCAAAGTGAAGGGGGTCATAGGCACCTTCCAGACCTTCTCCATCCGACACGTGCCAAGGGGAGAGAATGAACAGGCCGACCAGCTAGCAAAGCATGGCCCCCGGGTGGGGGGCACCATCACCGACCTGTTCCGCCCCTCCATCGAAGAAGGGGAGCTCATGGAGATCGACCAGCAAGCTTCGTGGATGGATCCAGTAGTAGTTTTCCTCTCCACGGGAGAATATCCGGAGGGGGTAGACAGGAAGAAGCTGAGGCACAAGTCAGCTTACTACCTCCTTAAGGACGGGCAGCTATACAGGAAGACCCTCTCCGGGATGCTGGCTCGCTGCGTAGCCGAGGGCGAGGCACAGAGGATCTTGGAGTAAATCCACTCCGGGGAGTGCGGGAGCCATTCCGGGAGTCGGACCCTGGAGGGAAGTATAGTCAGGAAAGGCTATTTCTGGCCCACCCTGGGCCGCGACGCCGCAGAGTTCGCAAGGAGATGTCATAAGTGCCAGCTATTTGCCCCTCTCCAGCTACGGCCGACCCAACAACTCAGGAGTATCACGGCCCCCTGGTCCTTTGCAATCTGGGGAATGGATTTGGTTGGACCGTTTCCCCAGGCCAGCGGTCAGAGAAGGTCCCTCCTAGTGATGATCGACTACTTCTCGAAGTGGATGGAGGTGAAGGCGTTGGCCAAGGTGACCTCCCAAGTGATCAGGAACTTTGCTTGGGGGGAGATCATCTGTCGCCATGGGCTGCCCCAGGCCATCGTCACAGACAACGGACCCCATTTCGCCAGTGCCGAGTTCACCAGCTTCTGCGAGCAGCTTGGAATCGACCTCAGGTTTGCCTCGGTCCACCACCCCAGGAGTAACGGGCAGGTGGAGGCCGCGAACAAGATCATCATCAATCTCCTCAAGAAGAAGGTGGAGAATTTGAGGGGGAGCTGGGTAGAGCAGCTCCCCGCAGTTCTTTGGGCCCTAAGAACCACCCCTAACACGGCTACGGGGGAGACCCCCTTCAAGCTCTCCCATGGGTGCGAGGCGGTGCTCCCCGTAGAATTTGAAGTCCAAACGCCGCGAGTCGGGGCGGCCAGAGAGGGCCGAGAGGAATGGCAAGCCGAGAACGAGGGGGAGCTGAAACTCTCCCTTGACATGGTGGAAGAATTGAGGGACCTTTCGACCATCCGACAGGAGGAGGTAAAAAGAAGGATGGCCAGATACTTTGACAAGCATGTCAGGGTCAAGCAGTTCGCTGAAGGAGACCTGGTGCTGAAGAAGGTAGACGCGGCAGGGAGGTCAGCGTCCGTAGGGAAGCTCAACCCCAGCTGGGAGGGGCCGTTTATTGTGAAGGAAGCTTTGAAGTCAGGGGGCTATCGGCTCCAAAATGTAGAGGGCGAGACCCTGAGTCTCACCTGGAGTGGAGACGACCTGAAGAGGGTTTTTCCCTAAGCGCCTGTAAGCAACACGTTGGTTATAATGAATTCCTCCCCCCCAGTATTGTCATGACCAGTTTGCATAGAGAATTGGAATGTGTTTGGACCCGAGAAGATCCCGCTGCCAGGCTCTCACCTAGCTGGCAGGGCCGGAAGTGACTCGGTGTCATCCCTAGCCTCGAGAAGATCCCGCTGCCAGGCTCTCACCTAGCTGGCAGGGCCGGAAGTCACCCGATGGAATGTGTTTGGACCCCGAGAAGATCCCGCTGCCAGGCTCTCACCTAGCTGGCAGGGCCGGAAGTCACTCGGTGTCATCCCTAGCCTCGAGAAGATCCCGCTGCCAGGCTCTCACCTAGCTGGCAGGGCCGGAAGTCACTCGATGGAATGTGTTTGGACCCCGAGAAGATCCCGCTGCCAGGCTCCCACCTAGCTGGCAGGGCCGGAAGTCACTCGGTGTCATCCCTAGCCTCGAGAAGATCCCGCTGCCAGGCTCTCACCTAGCTGGCAGGGCCAAAAGTCACTCGATGGAATGTGTTTGGACCCCGAGAAGATCCCGCTGCCAGGCTCCCACCTAGCTGGCAGGGCCGGAAGTCACTCGGTGTCATCCCTAGCCTCAAGGAGATCCCGCTGCCAGGCTCTCACCTAGCTGGCAGGGCCGGAAGTCACTCGATGGAATGTGTTTGGACCTCGAGAAGATCCCGCTGCCAGACTCTCACCTAGCTGGCAGGGCCGGAAGTCACTCGATGGAATATGTTTGGACCCCGAGAAGATCCCGCTGCCAGGCTCCCACCTAGCTGGCAGGGCTGGAAGTCACTCTGTGTCATCCCTAGCCTCGAGAAGATCCCGCTGCCAGGATCTCACCTAGCTGGCAGGGTCGGAAGTCACTCGATGGCAATGATTTACGACCCAGAACGAATTACGCTGCCGGGCTCCCACCTAGCCGGCCGGGCCGGGAACTACTCGAAAGGCGTTAATAGCAGATCAGAATCACAAAAGCTAACCAAAAAGGGGGGGGGGGGTCTAACATAGCCCCCCAGCCCCAGGGAAGGCGGCCGAACGGAGGCGAAAACCTGGGCGAGGGTCCGCAAGAAGTTTGATAACCCAGACAAAGGACGAGCCGGCTCGCCTCGCTTGATGGGAGAAGCAGCCGCATCATCAGGGCTGGGCCGCAGAGGCAGGCCACCCTCCGCGGTAATAGCAAATATACAGAGGCAGGCGAGAAAGCATTTATAAAAGCAATAGTAGATAAAAATCACGAAGTCTAGGCATAGCTCGCGTGTGCGTCTCAAAACAGCTAAACGTGCAGTACATATACATCTAATAAACAAATATCAAAAGAGCAGGGGTGACGCGAGATTCGGTGGGAGAAGTCCTAAATACGCTGGAAGGATTGGTCTCAAGGGTCCGGTATGGGGAGGAATAACGTCGGAACCACGTCGCCCGCCGAGAGCTCCGTCGCCTCGCTCTTGAGAATATCCGCGCGTCGCAGCATCTGCATCGTGTACTTCGCGGCGCTGGCGGCGTTCTTTTGCATCAGCACCTCCAACTCGTGGTCATAGTGGTGCGCGAGCGGGCAGCCCCTGTTATCAGGCGTAGGGACAGCGGCGGCGGCCTCCAGCTCGCGTACCCGTGCCTCCAGCACTGACTTGTCCTGAGCAAGGGTGGCGATGTCAGCACCCATCCGACTGGCCGTCGCGGCATCCTGAAAAGATTAAAAGAAAGTTATAAGGTGGATTCGCGAGAAAGGGCGGTTGTCGAGGGTGAGCACATACCACCCCGTACAGGTACTGCGCGAGGGACTCCTCTGCCGCGTCGGCCCGCCTCCTCTGAAGGTTCGCGTCTTCCTGAGCAAGCTTTTGGGCCTCCTCCCTCTCGTCTGCCAGCTTCTTCAGGGAGGTGGCGTTCCGCTCCAGCTGGGTGCAGCGCCTCCCTACCATATGAGCTAGCTCCAGGCCGCGTAGCTGGGCCCACGCGCTCTCGTGAACCAATACTCGCGTCGCCTCTTTGTCGTAGATGGCGGCGTCTTCTCGCGAGTACAGGCCGAACGAGAAATTATACACCTCCCCGCCGATGGTGTCCTGCTCCAGCCAGCTCGGCAGCAGAGTCGAGACCACCGCGCAGTTAGACTCCTTGTCCCATAACAGGAGCGGGACACCGAGCTCGTCCAGATATTTCTCGCCGTAGCCAAAGTTGCGATGCCCTCTCAGCACCGGCTTCGCGGCGGTTTGCGACCCGTCTGGTGGCCCCGAAGTGACCGCCGCTCTGGCGGGGATGTCGCTGGTCGAAGCGATCACGGGAGGGGAGCCCTCGGTCGGCAGATCTGCCGGGGCCTTGCCTTTCCCTTGGCTCACAGCGGGTTGCCGACCCGAAGTCTTCGCCTCTTTCGGCGGGGGAGTGGGCTGTCCGCCGCCCGGCCGCTTCTTGGCCAGGACCGACGGGTGGTCGCGCTGAGCGGCGTCCGCGGCCTGCGCTCGGGCGAGAACCCCGGGAGCGATCCGAGCGCTCTCGTAGGGGGGATGAAGAGGGATGTCCCGCTCGCCTGCTGAGAAGAGGGGATGAGACAGAGAAGAAAAGGGTAAGGCAGAGCAGTGACAAGTGGCAAACCTCCCCCTGGTGGGACGGCGGCAAGGTCATCAAGATGGCGGCGCAGATACACGACCTCGAAGTTCTTCCCAGCGAAGAACCCGCACAAGTCGGCCTCATGGCCCCCTAGGATGTGCGGACGTTAACTCGCCTCGCTGAGCTGCACCGGCGAGAAGGGGACATTGCCGAAGTCCCCTTTGACGAACAGGAACTTCTTGAGCCAGTTATGACTCTTATTTACCGTCTCCCGCACCTTGAGGTGGGCGCTAGAGAAGTAGGCGGTACCATCCCGGTTCGCCCGGAAGGAGAATAGCTTCCGGAAAACAGTGAGACTAAACTCGACTCACTCCTCTCGCAGAAAGCAGGTGAACCCCACCATAACGGCTATGGAGTTCGGGGTCATCTGACCCAGGACGACCCCGAAGTACTTCAGCATTTGGCGTACCTCGGGCCACATGGGAAGTCGCAGGCCCACCTCAAAGTGAGCCAGGGGTATGGCGAGCTCGTCCCTGGATAAATCATTGATCTTCTCTGTTTCCCCGGGCCGTCTCGCCGAAAAACCAGGCGGGACGTGGTCACCGAGAGCATCCAGGTACTCGCGTTCCGAAATGACGGTGTGAGGGAAATCGTGCTCTGAGAAGGTCCAGGCGCACTTGCTTCGACCGTCCGCATCGCCGCCGCCACCGCCCATTTCCACCGAATCGCCACCGATCGTGCGAGACAGATCCAGAAGGCGAGCACGAGCCGAGCTTCGCAGAGAGCAGGAAGCGGGAGAGTGTTTTGAACCGGTGAAAGAATAAGAACCGGCAAGGCCTATTTATAGGGAGAGAGAAAGGGCGGGAAAGTTACCGCCGAATGAAGGAGTGCGTGTAGCCAAAAATTAGCCCGACGGTTCGACTTCCCAGCGCGCAACCGCACCACAAAGGCCGATCAGGCGCGGTTCTCGCCCGGCCGCATCCGCGCAGGACTTGAGCGGGCGAGTCTCGGCCCGCACCCGCCCGGGATTCCGCGCGAGTCGGGAAAATCCCGGCTGGCGAGCCCCATCGGCTCGCCCTCACCCCGATCGGCAGGACGGGTAGAGCAAATCCTTTCCCTGACCCGCCCTATAGAGAACGAAAGCAATAACATGGTAATTTCAATACACATCAGCAGCAAAAATTAGGCCCGCACGCGGGCAAAAAGAGTTGCGAATCGCTACAGGTACAGGATAACTTTGAAATAATAGCAACTCCGCGGTATCCCGTGAGTAGGGGGAAAAAGGCTGGATCAGTACTCGATCCACTTCTACCTGCCCCGTTGCTTCGTTCCCGATCGCGGCGGCACGCGAGGATAGTGGTAATCGCAAACCGCCACCAGCTCCTGCACAGCCAGGCCGACTTGCTCTGAGACATTCCTAAGATGCTCCTCGTCTCGCGTAATGTGCACGCCCGGTGAAGTGACATCGTCGTCTTCTGCTGTGCGCGGGGGTCTCTCCAAGGGCGCGAGTCGGGCCGCGGTGTCGGCTTTGTCTTGATCGACCCTCTTCATGATCTCCTAAAGTAGCAGCGTGTGTTTCTGGAACAGCCATGTCACCTGCCTCTTCATCCCCACCGCATCGAGCGGGTCTCCCAGGTAATCAAAAACACTGTCCACGTCGGGCGGAGGTGAATACCCTTCGCTCATCTCAGTTTCGGCGGAGACCATGTTGTAGCCTACAAAAGGGCGATTCAGAAGGAGCGAGCGAGGACAAAGCCAATGGTGAGCACTAGCTTACCAGGGGTTGGCACGTCGTCCGCGCCGATGGATGGGCGAGAGGAGCCCGGCTGGCCTTGAAAGGCTTCTCCCTCGAGGGCCTCAAGAGATTTTTCGAGTCCGTGGGGAGCCGGCGAGCGAGGGGTTTTCGCAGGTGGGCGGTCCAGACCTGGGGAACTAGCGACCCTCTCAGGCGACAAGGGAGGGGGGCGATCCTCTCCCCCGTTCCCCACCTCTTCACATGGAATTGCCTGCAAGACAAAAGATCAGAGGTGCAGCGATAAACTGAAGAAGGTCACGTACCCCAGGAACGACCTCAACACCCGCCGCCGAGCTGGAGCCCGGACGGTCGCCCGTCGGAGACCGCCTAACAATCTTTCCCTTCGCCGGCCTAAAGAGAGGGCCGGGAGACCCACGTGCTAGCCAAGGGGCGGCTTCAAGGGCCTCCTCTCGAGTCTTCTGGCCCGCTGCCGCCAGGCGAGCTTGCACCTCATCGCTGACTGGCATCGAGAAACTGTAGTCTGTTCAAAAAAAATGAGGGGATCTGGCGAACCCCCCTAGGCTCAGCAGTATATTTATACCCGGACAGTTGGGCCCCACCAGAAGATTCCCTGCCAGCTCAGCACAGTACTCGCCGAACACGCGGGTTGGATGATTCTTTCTGAGCTTGCATCAAGCTCAAAAAGAGAGGGGATTGTGTACAACCCCGTGTCCGGCGAGCGGGTCCCGCCAGGGAAGTCGAGCAGACCTAGCCCCGCGACCCGCACCCAAGCGGCAAACAGACATACGACAGGAAGGCTGGCACGCTCCCACCCATTTCAGGCGAGCGAGCCGAGCGAGGCGAGCGAGCGGGACGCGCAGAGAACCGCTGGCCAAAGCGGATGGGTTTGGCGACCCGCGACTAGCGAGCCGACCGGGGGGTCGCGGTGGCCGCCGGCCAGCTCCTACATGTGACCGGGCCGCCGGCCCGCCCCGGCAGAAGATAGGCAGGTCGCGGCGGTCCGGCTCGCGCTCGTCCAGGAAGAATAGGCGGGCCGCTGGAGCCAGGTTGTGCCCGCCTCCTGCGGAGGAGGATTGGAGGCGAGCTGACTCCCCAGGGGTGCGAATAGCCCCGCAGAACGGCGGAGCCACGCTGTTGGCAGACCAGGTTGGACTGCGCATAGTGATAAACTAAATATGCTTTTTTAAAAATTTAGTCATTTTCATTTATTTTCGGACTTATTTTTGTTTAAAATGTTCCTATTCTTGTTTTTCTCCTAACTTGTTTTATTTGATTTTTCAGAAAAAGTTCAAAATCTGAAAATTTGGGAAGTACCCAACATGGGTCAAGGGCCTTTTGGTATTTTCAGGTCAGTTATTTTGGTTATTGGCAGTTCAGATTCCGAAAAACTATAAATAAGACCCAAGGGGTACCTCAGAGGGGACGCTTTGAGTGCCTCCTTACTCTCGTTTTCAAGTGCTCTCTGATGGTATCTTAGCTCGGCTTCTGGCTAAGGAGGCGAAGCGCTCAGAGATCTTCCGGGTTTGTGGTGGGACCTCCCTGCCGAGACCTTGGGTCTGTTTCTTCTTGTCTTCTTCGTTGTTTTTCTTGCAGGAGCAAAGTAGGCGCGAGACCACCCCTTCCCCAAAGGTCGAACTCCACAAGAGGCCGGATTCCGGTTTCAACAGACGGAGAAGGTGGATTTTCGGAACACTTTTACGCACCCCGGTGGGATGAGGAATACCCTATTTCCGATGCGGAGGTTTGCACCTCCTTATTGGATGAGGCCGTTTTTCTTACCACCACGGACCTTGAGTTCTCGGATTCCCCTCGATACGACTCGTATGATACTAACGATGATCTCTGCTTGGATCCTGATGAGAGTGATACCGGGATCACTCTCCCATTTTCTGATTTTTTTAGTTCTTCGTCTCCTTTATTTCTTGATCCCCCTTCCTTATCTGAGCTTGTGCAGGATGAGTCTCCACAAGTACGTTGGGATGACGATGAGCTTTGTGCTCATGCCGTTGCCATCTCCTCCTGCGGGCCTGTGATAGGCGATACCTTGCTAGGCAAGGATTTATTTTGTGATAAGATGAGCGAGGACCAGTGCTCCTCCTCTTCTTATTTCCTATTTCCTCTTCCTGTGTTGGGCAGGTATTACTATTTAGGTAGACGGGTAACTGCTCTATCACCGTATCGGTACCCGTTACCGAAATGGATATTGGAACAGTTACCTGTGCACTTTTCTTTTCATAGGCCTATTAGCTAGAACTGTAGAGAATTTAATAAGTCGTGCTGGGATGACAATAACCCCAGTACTTATCTTTCATTTCCTGCATTTTTATTTTCATGTCTATTTTAGTTTTAGCATTTCTTTTTGTATATTTTCTTGTGTTTTTGCGGAGCTCACCCCTGCAGGTATTCTTGGCAAATTGCATTGGCAGGGTTCTGATTCTTCGTATGGCGGACCTGCTTCAGGTTTTCACGCGTCTTCTGGTATGCTCACTAGCTGAGCATTGGGTAACCTCTTCCCTTAGCTCTTTATGATTTTAACTTCTCTATCATATGCTGTGTAGTTTAGTTTAAGTCCGGGGGGAGAGATCTGTTACCTATTGCACGTACACATCTTATGTGTATACTAGAAGCTTTTATTGTTTTATTTTGCTTAGTTCATTGCATCACACACCACTGCACCCACATGAGCGTGTGCTTAGCTTTTTGCGTGCTGCGAGTTAAACTCATTTCTTCGTTAGATTTTGGAAAATTATGTTGCTGACATAGGATTGTGAGACGGAGTAAAATGTTGACCTTGCTGTGCTCCTAGTCAACTGCTCTCATCTCGTGTAGAAATTCGAGTAGATTTAATTTTTCTGTATGCTTTTAGTTTTATATTTTTCTAATTGTGTAAATACTTTTTATTCTACTCAAAAGTTGGTGAATTCGGTGTGAATCAAACAGTAGTTTAGTGATGTGTGTAGACGGCCGTTAGGTTCGTATTGCTCGAGTCGGGAGGATGGATAGTCTTTCTCATTGGCTAAGAACTTGCCCCAAGCTATTCTTGAAGCATGGGTATAGGTTAGTCATGCATGAGCGTGATGTAGGCCATCATTTTGGCCCGGTTGAGCTTTGTACCATTCCTAGCGTCTTATCCTCGCTAGCCCTATTGTGCCTACCCCTCCTTTTGATTCAGCTCCACCTTCATTCACCAAAGCCTCATATCCAATCCTAGTCGCATACCCAAGTTGAGCTTTAGTGTTTACATTTTAATGTTGGGATGTGATGTGGTGTTATTACATGTGAAAATGTGGATGTGCTCCAATGTTATATTTGCTGAATTGTGAAAATAAAATATAGAAAAAGAAAAAAAAATATTTGTAAAGAAAAAGAAAAAGAAAAAAAAAGTGAAAAGAAAAAAGTTTAAATTGAAAATCTTTTTGGGAAATGTGATTATATTTGGAGTAGGCGGTGCACACACCCATATGTTAAAAGCTAAGTTTGGGGGTGTGGTGTACCCCCGTGTATTTTGCTTAGTAGAGGGATTCCTTTCATACTAGCTCATTTGGGTTAGGTGCATAGCCTTCTTATTTATCCTTGTTTACCTCACCGAAACCCAAGCCCCATCTCTTCACCTAAAGTCCTACTGATTCGTGTGTGAATCAAACCAGTGCCGTGGAGAGAATGCGAAAGGGCAAGCATATGGTCACCGACATTGGTGGATTCCTTTGGAGGTTATCTGGAGCCCCGATCTTCGGCAATGCTCGTCTAGCGATTAGTCTATTTTCTCCCTACGCGTGACCGAATGATTCACTATGATTCCATTTTTGAGTAATAATAAAATTTTGATACGCATTGTGAAAAGTATAAACTATTTTGTATACTTAGAAATTTCTTCTATTGTATTTTTACGCACGCGAGCATGAGACTTCGCATGGTACTCCGTTTCGCAATTTCTTTGTTAACTAGTATTTTTCCCTATCTGCTTAGATTTTTGTTTGCTCGGGACGCGCAAATAGTTAAGTCTGGGGGTGTGATGAGTCCACTTTATATACCTATTTTCAGACTCATCAGGGCTAGTTTTCACATGGTTGCACTTCACTTTTAGTTCTTTATCGTTCCTATTTCATCTAATCGTTATTTCCATAAGAAGTGCACATCTATGCCCGTGGTTGTGTATTTTGTTGTTTTTATAGTTTGTACTCCCTTTTGTGATTGTCTGGAATGTCTGCACAGATTAATGGTTGGTTTTTCCTTTCAGTACAGGTGTCGTGTGCGTGTTTCGGGATGGTTGTGAAACAGGAATACTGCGCACGATCATGGGATCTAATGCGCACGACCACTGGTCGTGCGCCCCTGATCGTGCGCACTACTCTACGTTTTCCAGAATCAGCCTGGGGTAAGCGTATGACCACTGGACATACTGCGCACGACCACCGGTCGTGCGCCACTGATCGTGTGCATTGATTCCTCTTTTCTGGAGTCCTGTCTGGGTAATCGCACGATCATTGGACTTAGTGCGCACGACCACTGGTCGTGCGCCACTACTCGTGCGCATTATCCCAGTTCTTCTTCCTGATATTCCATGCCAGTGCGCACGAGCACAGGACATAGTGCG
The DNA here is from genome assembly GCA_039583875.1 of Platanthera guangdongensis. Taxonomy (NCBI): domain Eukaryota; kingdom Viridiplantae; phylum Streptophyta; class Magnoliopsida; order Asparagales; family Orchidaceae; genus Platanthera; species Platanthera guangdongensis. Next base: position 42,159,710 of record CM077154.1, read on the forward strand.
CACGACCACTGGTCGTGCTCCTGTGATCGTGCGCATTGTTCATTTCTGCTTTTGTATAAATAGTGCAGGTCTCGCCCTAATCCGAAGAGGATCCGGAGATCGCTCGTTTTCCTCCGCCGTTTTCCACCTTCTCTGTAGTTTCCCTTCATCTTCCACCCTAGGGAGGTGCTCCGGGTAAGCTTTCACCGCCAAATCCGAGCCGGAGCTTCCTCTCGGCCTTCTCCTTCATCCATAAGCTTCAAGTAGGGTTTGACACATAGCCATCAAGCAAAGGAAAGCTAGCAAACTTCGTCCGCTATCGTGTGACGAAGAAGACGGGCCATTGGAAGGTGGTGACAACCCTTCTTTACCCCGGACGCAGTTGAGGACCGAGCTTGGATGCGGAATGACAACCCGACGATTCCAACCGTGAATCCTCAGCAAGGCTTCGGATTCGGTCGATCTCTTGACTTGTTCTTGCTTTCTTGTTGAATATTGGTGTTTAACTTTATTTATATTGATGAAGTATGCTTAGTTTGTAAACATTGTGTACAATTATGTCTATGTGATTGTATGTTTTCGTTATATTTACTTGAGTTGCGCCATATTCCATCCACCACCATCCATCCTTGCCGCACTAGCAATTGCTAGTGGCGTGCGTAGCGAAGAGGTGCTCACGACCCTCATTCTGCCGTTCTAACCACCTCATCCGCTAGCCTTCTCGTCCATCCGCCTAGTGATTCGGTGCATAGCGGCCCGACTAGTCTTCCATCTTGCCTGGCAAAGCATCGCATAGCAGCGTTGCATAAGAGTAGTTGATAGCTTTTTATTTTCTGTTTCCGCAATATCAAAACCTCCCCTTAGATAGCTCCGACCTGAGGACTTCAATCTCAAGTCCTCCTCGAAATTAACTCCACCTTACTGTGTTCCTTGTGAGATCGATACTTGGTAAAGCCCCCATTTTATATTACTTGTGCGACCGGTTCACTGCCGTGATCTTATAGCATCAGAGGGTTGATGGTATTCCTGAATGGGAGAGGAGGGAATTTCAGTGATATTGATTTGTGGAGAGGTTGCAGGAGATGAAGCTGGATTAGGAATATGAATTGGTTGTTGTGGTTGTTGAAGAGAATGAATTGTGGAAGAGGGTTGTTGTAGCATCTGATGTTGAGGTGGGATAGCTGGAGGTGAGGGAGGTGGAGGAGGGATCTCTTCAGTAGGGAGGGAAGTGGCTGGAGCAGCCCTAATACTCTCAAAAAGCTCGGTGGAGGAGAAAGAAGCCTTGGAGGGCTTGGTGATAGTCCTCTCCCACCTGCCAAAGACAGCACATGTGAGCCTCTTGGGGGCATTGATAAATATGGTCTGTGAGACCAGGGATTCAGCAACCTTTTCTTTTAGGAAGATCCTTAAGATCCTTCCAAAATAGACCTCTTTCTTTGTATTCTTTTTCTTAATCAGATCAAACATGATCTGATCCCAGTTCACCTGCTTCTTGTTTACTATTGCACACATAACCAGAAATTGGTGCCTGGTTATTTAGTTGTGGGCAGTGTGCTTGCCCAGTAACACTTTGCCTACAATGTCTGCTAGGAATTTAAATTCAGCAGACATGTGTTTCTTCAGCAACTTATTTGGGGTTTCTCCAGAATACCCCATCATACCCAGCATCACATCATATTCCTCAGTATGAATTTCCAATTCTTCTTCACCATTACTTAACCCAAAAATTTCTGTGAGGACATCGGGAGTAAGAGAAATAGCATTACCTGATACTGTCCCTATTAGAGTGTTCTCATCTGTGGTGGAGGAAGTATAGACCCATACCCTGATTTTAGCGCTGGCAAGTTTGATCCTGGTTGACATCAGTGTCTTTAACTGCTATTCTTCAAGCAGTTGCAGGATTTCCAGGAAGATTGGGTCTGAATGCTGAAAGGAATCGAAATCGACATCAAAGCCGGTGTAGAATTTCATTGATGCTAGATTTCCTGCTGGAATTGACATTAGATCACCTGCAAGAGAAAAACGACAATCAAGTGCAAAGAAACTGAAAGTGTGGGATGGAGGTCGAAGAAAACCTAGATATAAGGTTTTCCAGAATATGAATCGACAAACTCCGTTCCACGAAAAATAAAATAATTCTTCGATCTGAGATCGACGAAATAATTTGTAGTAAAATAATTCGTCGAGCTTAGTTTGAAGATTTGAAGTCATTTCGTCGAGATACGTTCGACGAAAGTTTTCAGAAGTACATTCATCGATCTCTAGTCGACAAACACAACTTCACTCACAAAGAGTTCATCGATCTCCGTTCGACGAATATCTCAGGAACTTTTCCCCAGTTCGTCGAGCTCCGTTCGACGAACTTTGGTAAATTCGTCGAGTGCAGACATAAATTAAACTAAGGCTTCTCCATTGATCATTCCAAGCTGATTTATAAAGAACAAGTGATTTCATTCATCTAAGGGTTGGGTGAAAATATCAGCTCTTTGTAAATCAGTGTAGATATAGACAAGTTTAATTTTGTTTTTGTCTATACACTCTCTAATGAAATGACGCCTAATGTCTATATGCTTAGTCCTACTATGATGCACTGGATTCTGTGCTATGGATATAGCACTTGTGTTATCAAATAGTAGAGTTGAATTATTTAAGTTGAAACCATAGTCCAGGAGTTAGTTTTGGATCCACAGTATCTGGGAACAGCAACTGCCAGTTGCTATATATTCTGCTTCAGCAGTTGATGTGGACATAGATGACTGCTTCTTACAAAACCAAGAGACTAATCTCATACCAAGGAACTTACAGGTTCCTGAGGTACTTTTTCTGTCCACCCTGCATCTAGCAAAGTTAGCATCTGAATATCCAGTTAAATCAAATTCTGACTCTGTAGGATAGAATAGGCCTAGACTAGGACAACTCTTTATATATCTAAAAATTCTTTTTAGAAAAATTAGGTGAGATTTTTTAGGGTTCACTTAGAACCTAACACAAAGACATGTGACAAACATGATATCAGGTCTGCTAGATGCAAGATTAAATAGGGACCCAACAATGCCCCTATATAACTTCTGGTCAACAGGTTTTTCATGTGGATCAGAATCTATTACAGCATTAGTAGCCATATGTGTTTTCTTTGTTGAGGCATCAGCCATCCCAAACTTCTTAAGAAGCTCTTTAGCATACTTAGCTTGGGAAATAAAGATGCCATCAGGTAGCTGCTTCACTTGGAGACCAAGGAAGTAGGAGAGCTCACCCATGCTACTCATCTCAAAATTAGAATGCATGAGGTCAGAAAACCTCTTGTATAGTTTAGAGTCAATAGATCCAAATATGATGTCATCCACATATATTTGTACTAACAAGTTTTATCCTTATGATGTCTAGTGAATAGTGTTTTATCTACTATGCCTCTAGTGAAATCATGCTATATCAGAAAGCTAGCTAAGGTCTCATACCAAGCTCTTGGAGCTTGCTTTAGACCATAGGGGGCTTTATGTAATCTAAATACATAAGAGGGATGAGTTGGAGAAACAAAACATGGAGGTTGTTCAACATAAACCTCTTCTTTTAGTATTCCATTTAGAAAAGCACTATTTACATCCATCTGATATACCTTGAACTCCTTGTAGGCAGCATAGGCAAGAAAGATTCTGATTGCTCTAACCATGCAACTGGTGCAAAGGTTTGATCATAGTCTATGCCTTCTTCTTGTCTGTATCCTTGAGCAACAAGGCTAGCCTTGTTCCTCACAATTGCACCTTGGGCATCTAGGTTGTTTCTATATACTCATTTGGTTCCAATGACTGGGTAGTCTTTGGGTCTTGGAACCAAATCCCAAACTCTACATCTCTCAAACTGGTTGAGTTCCTCTTGCATTGCAATGATCCAGTGGGGATCTTGCTCAGCATCTTTTATGGATTGAGGTTCAACTTGAGAGAGAAAACATGTATGCATCACATCTTGGTTGAGTTGATGCCTTGTCTGTACACCTACTGTTATGTATCCAATCACTTGTGATCTAGGGTGATCCCTTAGTGTGACAAGATCAGTGGGTGGAGTTGGTTCAGCAACAGTATTTTGATTTAATTCCTCTTGTGGAATTATGTTTGCTGTTGGATGAAGTTAAGTCACTTCAGTGCTTTCTTCTCCACTGTCTTCATCAACTTGTGGAGAAGGATGTGTTGGAGCCTTTTGGGTGAGGCTAAGTCTATCCAAATTCTTACACAAGTGAGGTACCTGCAAAGGATTACTGGTAGAAATCTCTTTCTCCTTGTAAGACATGTTAGTTTCATCAAAAGTAACATATATAGATTCCTCAATTTTTAAAGTTGATTTATTAAACACCCTATAAGCTTTGCTTACTTGGGAATATCCTAGAAAAATTCCCTCTTTAGCCTTAGCTTCAAACTTTCTAATGTATTTCTTGTTGTTATTATGTATATAGCATATGCAACCAAATACTTTAAAGTGGGTGATTTTAGGTTTCTTCCCTTTAAGTAATTCATAGGGAGTCCTATTCTTTAATTTATGTATCAGGCTTATATTTAGTATATAATTTCTGTGCTTACAGCCTCTGCCCAAAAGGATAGTGACATATAAGTATCTGCAAGTATTGTGCCTGCAACTTCAATCAGGGTTCTATTCTTTCTTTCAGCTACCCCATTTTGTTGGGGAGTTCTAGGAGCTGAGAAGCAGTGCCTCATACCTTACTTCTCATAGAACTCATGCATAAGAAGAGACTCAAACTCTGTACCATGATCACTTCTGCTCAATGCAACATGAGTAGAGTACTCAATCTGTATGGTCCTGAGAAAATCTGTAAGAACTTTAAAGGTATCTGACTTAGATCTCAGAAAGAACACCCAAGTGAATCTTGAGAAGTCATCTACAATGACTAAGGTATAGGATTTCCCTCCTAGGCTTTGTACAACAATGGGTCCGAAGAGATCCATGTATAGCAAGTACATTAGCTGATGTGCATTCTGCCACTTTTTGGAAAATGTCATCAGACATTGTTTGGGCCAGAATATTCATGGCTTTGGCATTAGCAACCTTTGCTTTCTTCTGGGATTCAGTCCACTCAGGTGGTGGAACTGCATTAGTGATTGAACCTGCTGTAGATGTAGAGGTAATAGCTTGAGGAGGTCCTGTCAAGATGGAATTGTAGATATCCTTATCAATAGAATTCATATATAACTTTATTCTTGCCTTCCAGATGGCAAACTTGTTTAAGTTGCATACTGGAGGTCTGGTGCTTGCATGATCTTTGTTATGTGTCATGCTGTGAATATATATCTAATAGAAATAAAACTCAGATCTAACTCAGGAACTTTTGGTTCAAGGGTTAGCTTGTACAACTAAAGGAAACTTGCTCTGATACCAATTGAAAGTAAGGGTTAGATCTGAAATACTCTATAGGCGGGGTGAATAGAGTATCTTGAAAACTTAAAACTTTTTGCTGCAAATAAAAACAGACCTAAGATAAAGTAATCTAGCACAATATATCACAAACATAGCAACCTAGCTAGCACAGCCACATAAAGAACAAAAGAAAAAAGTGCAACCAGACAACACAAGAATTTTATAGCGGTTCTCCTAAACTTGGGTACATAGACTATTCTACCACCCTGGTAGGAATCCACTCAAGTTTTTGATCAGGTGACTGCCACCAATGAGCTTTTGATAAGGTGCTCAAAAACCAATCCTCAAGTCTTTTGGTCAGGTGACTTGCAACCAGCAATATCGTTTGAAGAGAGTTAAGAACACTTTATACAGTGGGGGATGAGAGAGTGATTATGTCTTCTCTTTCTCAAATACAACTGAGAAGAATTTAGTGGATCTTGATTTTGACAAAGCTCCCCCTAAGATCTAGATTTGTTCAGGAAGGATGGAGCTTTGCTTCAGGTTGAGTAGGCCTTCAATGTTTCAGCCTTGACTAGCAGATATCCAGGTGCTTCTTGACTGATATAGTAATTGTTGTCCTTTGAAGAATCCTGGGATGAGGACAGAAGAAGACTCTTGATTTTTGATTGATGTTCTTCTTCTTCTTCAGCTTGTTGTTCTTTCTCTGTTCTAATGCTTCTGATTTTGCTGTGTTATTGCCCTATGTATTTTTTGTGTTCAGACGAGAAGGAAGAAGAAAAGCCTATTCAATTTGTTATTGTCTGTTCTACTAAAGGAATAAAAAGAAAAATCCTTTTTATATTTCTATGTAATCTTCCTTCTGAATTTGAATTTCTTCCTTCATTCAATGCTAACGGCCTGGAGAATATTTGCATTGATTGATTTCCCCAACAGTCCTACTGAAAAGCGACAAGTACTAATCCTGATGAAGACCGTAATCAATGCTTGCTTCTAACGGTAATATTCAGAGAATATTTAAGCATTGATTACTCACGAATTATTGCAATAGAAAAGGGACAAAGGGAGGGAAATTTCCAAGTCTGGAACTTTACAGAATTCATTGAGAAGAGAACAGAATTCGTCGATCTGTGTCCAAAGTTCGTCGAGCAGAGAAGTCAAGTTCATCGACCAGATAATAGTTGTTCGTCGAGCTAAGATCCAAGATCGTAGACCTAAGAACAGATAACTGCTTTCTCAAGACCCTTGCCAATTCTGTGCATCAAGATCGTCGAGCTGAGAGTATAACTTCGTCGATTGGAGTTCAGAATTCCATTTTTCATGGACTTAGGAATGTTGAAGTAACGTGTCCAGAAATCGTGGACCACAGAACTGGGTTCGTCGACCTGAGAACTAGTTTCATCGAGCTGAGTGCTTCTAAATGCTACTTGATAAATCTTGCCAAGACTGTGGTCTAAGTTCCTCGAGCTGAGAAGGTGAATTCGTCGACTGGAGTATGATACTGTACTTCGAATACTTAGATGTTTCTGGAATAAGATGTTGAAGTAGAATACCCAGCAATCATCGACCTGAGAACTAAGTTCGTCGACCTGAGAACTAAGTTCGTCGACTGGAGTTAAGTGTGAAGAATTCTGGACTTGGAATGTTTGAGTATACACTGGAAATCGTCGACCTGAGATTCAAGTTAGTCGAGCTCAGCTCAGAGAATTTTCTCTAAGTTCATCGAGTTGAGCACGACTTTCGTCGACGTGAGTTCGACGAACGTCGAACTAATTTTCTGAGTCTTTGAAATTTCTCTAAGTCTTGAGTCTTTTGCAGCCTGTTGATGGTAAGTCCATACAGTGTTGACTCTAAGGACATGGCCTAGACTCTAGGACACATACATGACCCTAGCTATATATGTTGGGTCAAGCATCCTAATTTAGTAAACCTAGCCCAAATCCAACTAAGGATCCAACATCCCCGGCAACGGCGCCAAAAACTTGATGGAGAATTTATATAGTTTTCAAATAAAACCAAACTAAAATCCCAAATAGGCAAGTGTATCTATCGAAATATAGTATAGGAAATGTCGTATTAGACTCGGGGCCTATTGAGTACTTCTACTCACACAAATTAATATTATTTTATTGAAATATAAATTGAAGATTAATAAAAACTAAATGAAGAAAAATGAAAAAAAAACAAACACTTGATCTAAAGAAACTTTAAAATAAACATATCATAAAAGCTAACTTAGCAATTACCTACTTCGACCGTGGAGGTTCCTAAATTACAAGAGCGCCTATCTCGAGAATACGCTCTAGACTAAACTTAGGTTGATCGATTAAGACACCTCGGCCAGTCGAAACCCCTAAACTTGCCTTATGTCGTGAACCCCACTATTGGATTTGACTCCAATCCTGAGGATCCGTGTCATTCTCTCTCGAGGAATGCATGTGGCTCCTTCTACCTTTGAGTGATCTACTCGTATCCACAACCTCTCGGTAAATCTAAGATACAGATCTAAAGTCGAAATCGAATCATTTAAATCAAAGATAGATCGAATCAGAAATAATAGAGTTTTTGCTAAGGAAGAAGAACTTTATTTTATTCAAAAGCTTGTCCCGATCAAGTGGTAATGAAAAGAGGCTACATGTAAAGATTAACAAATACAAGCTTGAAATAAAAGTGCTAGAAATAAAAGTTAACTATCAAAAAGTACATAAAAGAAAATGCATGAAAACCATAAAATAAGTTACTAAACTACTCCTATCTGCCTCCCTAGATACTTCCTCAGCTCCTGGCATTGTCTGGATTTTATAGTAAAATTTTTGGAAGGTCATGCCCTAGTTCACGCACGTGACCTAGGCCATGTAAGGCTCGAAAACTGCTGTCTTGAAAGCCCGGGAACATTGGAGAAAAACTACCAAAAGTCATCGTTCTTTGGGTCACTCTCCTAGGTCACGGCCGTGACCTAGGGCGTGTCAAGTCCGTTACTGTAAATGGCAGGAAGGAGAAACGATAGGAATTTACTTTGGCAGTTATTGAAGTGGTCACACCCCTAAGTCATGTCCGTGACCTAGGGCATGTAGGCGTGAACACTTTGCAACAGACACTGCAGATTGATGACCAAGTAACGCCGAGAGTCATGCCTATGATGCACACTCGTGACCAATAGGTCACGCCCATGTCAGTGGGCATGTAAATTGAAAACCACTTGGAACCAAAACTGCAGACCCGTCAACTAGTGACGCATGCTGGTCTCCCCGTGACCCATAGTTCAAGACCGTGACCAGGGCGTGTAACTTTTATCCGATGTGGCATGTACTCTAGAGCTCCTTCATGGGTCACAACCACTTGTCATGCCAGTGACTTGAAGGTCAAGGCCGTGACAGGGGCGTGTAAACGTGATTTTTTAAGGAATTCTTTGTTTGTTCTTCGGATTGGCCTAACATGCTCCAATTTGTTATCTGCAGCCCAAATAGACCTAAAAATATGAAAAAAAACAATTTTTTTAAAATATTAATATAAAGCTAAATAAACTATACTATTTATTTAATAAAAACTAAACTAAAATAACTATATAAATTGACCTATCAACAACCTTCCATTTGCAGAATATGACAAAAGTTGGCCGCCGACACCATCAATGGCTTATTCCATCTTTCCCGTAATGAATTTGGAGTGCGTTGAATTTGTTGACATTTGTTGACTCATGCTGACGTCAGTCATTATGTACTTAGCCGAATTCACAAAATTGCTTCAAGCGTTGAGAGCGTTAAGTAAATGTCCATCACACAATGATTCTGGACTTAGTCATTTCTTCAGTTCATCCACGCATTGAGAGTATTGAATGAATGGGCTTTACTCAATGTTTTTTACCTTAACTTAATCTTCCTCTGTTTGAAGGAATTGAGTGAGCTGGCCTCACTCAACGCTTTTACACTTAGCCAACATAGCGTTGAGTGAGCTGGCCTCACTCAACGCTTTTATACTTGGCCAATTTCCTTATATCTAATGGTGTTGAGTGAGCTGGTGTTTCTCAATGATTTTATACTTAGCCAATTTTTCTTTCTGTCTAATGGCATTGAGTGCTAAAGCTTGTCTCAGTGCTTTCTGTCATTAGGCGTTGAGTGAACTAGCTTTAATCAATGCTTTTCTACTTAGACATATTTTACTGTCCTTCCTTCTGGTGTTGACTACTAAAGCTTGTCTCAACGCTCTGTTATTTGGCATTGAGTGAACTGGCTTCACTCAACGCTTTTGTACTTAGACATATTTTCCTGTCTATCTCCTTTGGCTTTGGCAAAATAAGCTTTACTCAAAGAATTAAGTAGTATGTCGTTGAGTGAGTTGACATCACTCAACACCCATGGACTTTGCTGAATTTTTTGCTTCCTGATGCATAGGCTTTGACTGTCCATACCTGACTCAGCGCTATTTGGCTTATGGCTTTGAGTGAACTGGCTTCACTCAATGCCTATGGACTTAGCTGAATTTCTTGCTTGACAACATCTTTACTTGACTTCTGGCGTTGAGTGAGCTTTCCCCACTCAACACCTATGGACTCAGTAATATTTTTCTGTCCAGCTTTCTTTCTCAAGGCTGCTGGCATTGAGTGAGCTTGCTCCACTTTATTCCTGTGGACTTAATGTAATTTTTTGTCCACCTTTCTTTATTAAGGCAGCTGGCGTTGACTGAGTTTGCTCCAATCAACGCCTTTGGACTTAGTAATATTTTTCTGCCTGATCACCAGCTTACATGGTGTCCACCTATCCAATCAATTTACAAGGGACTGACCTGCATGCATAAAATCAAACAAACATCAAATACAACTAGTGTATGTGTCATTGACTTGTTTGACTTCTTATAAATCTTCTCCATGTGGATCAATGGACCCAACAATCTCCCCCTATTTGAAGAAGTCAAAACCCTTATTCAAATTTTTCACATTTCTTAGTCAATGACACAAACAACATATGCAGTAATAAAATGTAATATTATAATAGAGCAGATCTAGGAAGGATATCACATTTCCCACCTGTTTGGTGAGCATCACCTGCTCCCCCTGTTTTGTTGCAATTTATGTGATATCACTTGAATGCTACATGGGAGCATTTCTTTCTCCCATTAAATCTGATGCCACTTGATCAAAGAAGCATTTGTTTCTCGCCCTGAATTTGATACCACTTGATCATTCTATGATGCCACACTTGATGATTCTACACTTGATCAATCTTTGAAGCCATTTGATATACCACTTGATTAATTCCTTCTTTCTCTTCCCCTTTTTGACTTCTGAAGATTACTATGGGAAGAGCTGGCTTGTTTTGATGTACTTCTCCCCCTATCTGATTGTAGTTGATACCCTTGGTACAATAACTAGCTACCTCTTTATATGAGGCTGATTCTACTCCTGTAGCTGCTGGACTTGCTCCTAATCAATAGGAGCCACTTTTTCCATCATTTTACTGACGGTCACTTTGGTCTTCTTACCATATAAGGTCTTCATCTCCTACAAGAAGAACACATCCTGCAACAAAACTAAATTTATAAGGATTAACTGAAGCTAGACTAGATTCAATATGCCAAACTCAAACATGAAGGTGTTGAACCTTGCTTCATCCAGTAGCTTAGTGAAGATGTCAGACACTTGCTTGTCTATGGGGACAAACACAATACTAATTTCTTCCTTTTCCATATGCTCCCTAATAAAGTGATATGTAATTTCTATGTGCTCAGTCTTGCTGTGTGAGATAGGATTCCAAGCAATAGAAATAGCACTAGTAGAATCACAATAGAGAGGAGTTCTACGTACCTTGAGGTCATAATCCTGTAGTTGATGTTGAATCCACATAACCTGAGCACAACAGTTACCTGCTGAGTTGTACTCTAACTCTGCAGTTAGTATAGCAACATTTGTTTGCTTCTTGCTGCTCTAAGACACTAATCTTCCTCTTAAGAACTGATAGGTGCCAGTAGTGTTTTTTTGTCCTCATTGCATCCTGCAAAATCTGCATCTGAATAGCCTATCAGTTCAAAATCCCTATTTCTAGGGTACCATAGGCCAAAATCTGGCATACCCTGAAGGAATCTTAAGATCCTCTTTAGAGCAGAGTAGTGAGAGTTTTTACGGTAGTCCTGATACCCAGTACATAAACATGTAGCATATATGATGTAAGACCTACTAGTAGTGAGGTATAAAAGAGAACCAATTATTCCGCTATACAAAGTTTCATCAATAGGCTTCCCTGCTTCATCTTTATTCAAAGACATACTTGATCGCATAGTAGTTTTCATGGTGGAGATATTCTCCATTCATATTTTTAATCAACTCCCTAGTGAACTTGGAATGGGATATGGACAAGCCAGCATCAGTCCGTCTAACTTGGAGTCCCAAGAAGAACTTGAGCTCACCCATACTACTTATCTCAAACTTCCCTTGCATACGTTTAGCAAACTTCCTGCAAAGGTTGTCATCAGTAAATCCAAAGATAGTGTCATCAACATATATCTGGACAAACATGATCTTGCCCATAGATTCCCTTAGGAATAGGGTATTGTCTATTTTCCCCTTGAGAATTAGTTATCAATGAGGAAATTTGACAAAGTCTCATACCATGCTCTAGGGGCTTTTTTAAACCCATATAGAGCTTTCTTAAGCCTATAAACAAAATCATAAGAGTAAGAGTCAACAAAACCTGATGGCTATTCTACATAGACTTCCTCTTTTAAGTCCTCATTCAGGAAGGATGACTTAACATCCATCTGGTAGACTTTGAATCCTTGGTAGGCAGCAAATGCAAGGAAGAGTCTTATAGCTTCTAGTCTGGATACTGGAGAAAATGTCTGATCAAAATCAATCCCTTCTTCTTTCATGTATCCTTCAGCCTCAAGTCTAGCCTTGTTCTTGACAATAATGCCATTCTCATCTAACTTGTTCCTGTAGATCCACTTATTTCCTATAATATTATGTCCATTAGGTATGGGAACCAACTTCTAGACTTTACATCTCTTGAACTGGTTCAATTCTTCCCACATTGATCCAATCCAGAATTGGTCTTTGATTGCCTCTTCAAAATTCTTTGGCTCTACTTGGGACAAGAAACTTGAGTAGAGTGTTGTGTTGATAATCTTACTTCTGGTCAGTACTCCTTGGCTTGCCTGATAAATTATTTAGTTTGCTGTATGATCCCTTAGATGCCTCACAGGTGAGGCAATCTAACTTCAGCTTGTTGTTCTTCATTTTCTTCAGCTAGCTGTTCTTCGTCCTCAACTTGTAATTCTTGAGCTCCCTCAAAATAGTATACATCTTATCTCTTATCTTGGATTACTGGATCATCTTCCTTGATGGTAAGCTTGTTCATCACCTCCTTTATGCCTGAAGAACTAGAAGAAGAGCTAGGCGTCTCACTGTTAATCATGTTGGATTCATCAAAGACAATATGAACTGACTCTTCTAATACTTGACTTGTCAAGTTGTAGATACTATATGCTCTACTATGGTTGTTGTACCCAACAAAGATCCCTTCATGGGATTTGGCAGCAAACGTAGACACATAGGACTTCCATTGTTCAGTACATAGCACTTGCTACCAAAAATCCTGAAGTAGGATAAGTTTGGTTTTCTACCTTTCAAGATCTCATAGGGAGTCTTCTCGTGGCTTTTGGTGATAGAGGCCCTATTAAGGACATGTCATGCAGTGTTTACTTTGTCAGCCTAGAAATATTTTGGGAGTGATGTGTCACTCAACATGGTCCTACCATCCTCTATGAGAGTTCTATGTTTCCTCTCAGCTATTCCATTTTGTTGAGGTACTTTAGGTGAGGAGAATTATTGGTGAATCCCTTCCTCTTCACAGAACCTTGTCATGTTGGCAGACATAAATTCAGTCCCATGGTCTCTTCTAATTTTGACCACAGTACTGTCTAGTTCATTCTATATCTTCTTGACAAATGTCTTGAAGACTTCAAGGGTTTCATCCTTTCTCTTAAGAAAGAACACCCAAGCAAACCTAGAGTAGTCATCAACCACCACAAGGGTGTAGACTTTCCTACCTAGACTATGAAGTGGCATAGGACCAAACAAGTCCATATACATGAGGTATAAGCACCTCACTGAGTCTTTGTCCCCAATGTTCTTGAAGGAGGTCTTAGTCTGTTTACCCTTTTGGCATGCAGAGCAAATACCCTGCTTAGTGCATTTCAACTTGGGGCCATTTCTAACTAACTCTTCACTAAAGAGTTTGCATGTGGTCTTGTAGTATAGATGAACCAGCTAGGCATATGGCAGTGTCCTTACTTTCACAAACAAAATTAAGACAACAGATATTTCCTCTCCCAGTGCCTGTTAAGATGACCCCTTGATCACTTAACCTCCTAATTTGGCACTCATCCTTAAGGGAAGAAATGTCATAGCCAAGATCATATAGTTGGCTTATGCTTATGAGGTTATGTTACAAACCTTTCACATAAGTGACTTGTGTGATAGTGATTATGTCATTTGATATCTTGCCATACCCTTTAGTCACTCCCCTTTCTGAACCACCAAAGATGACTTTGGTTCCATTATTTACTAGAGTGTACTCCTTCAGCATGCTCCATATTCCAGTCATGTGTCTGGAACACCCATTATCTAAGTAATATTTAGGGTTATGGCCACTTGGACTAACCTGCAAGGCATAATCAATTAATCTTAGGACCCAAATTCTTGTTGGGTCCTAGGTGTATGTTAGTCTGATAATAATCATGCCTACCTGCAACTCTTCTGACAGGTAAGATCTCTTTTGTTCATGGCACACTTGTATTGTGCCAGCAATCTATAGTATAGTGGCCCACTTTGTCATAGCATCAACACTCATAGATGTACCTGCTTTTAAGAACTGGTCTTGTAGCAGTGCTGTCAGCAGCTCTTAGTCCAGAAGGTATATCAACAATCTTTTTCTTGGATCTTCCAGCCATAGTCTGACTTGGAACATATGATGGTGACGTTGCTGATGCAGTCGTTGATCCCCAACATAGAGAGTTCGTGGATTGGGACGGTCGTTGCTGCAAGAACGAAGATGGGAGTCTACTACGACGTTCTTCGCCAACGTCGCTACATATTTTGCACAACATCCGCTGCCGCCATTAAATAAAAATATATAATTATAATTTAAATAATTATAATTATATATTTGAGAACTTTTCTATTTTTATGCAATTTTATTTTTAAGTACTTTAATATTGTATTTTTAATTCATGTAATTATCGGTGCATATAACCATCATATGCTCATTTAATTTCTTTTATTTCATGTATGATGGGTGCATATAACATCTCATGTTTAGTTTATTTTCAATGAAGGAGATTGAGTGGTGCAGGCTATACATAGCATTCTAATGAAGGATTTTAGTAGATGAAGAATGAAAAGAAAATTGAAAACGTAAATTTGGCCCCCCTGTTCCATCTCTCCCTCTCTTGGAAATTTCAGCCAACTCTCTCTCCCTCTCTCTACCTAGCCACCGGCCTCCTCCCTCTCTCCCTCTCTATTTCGGCCACCTCCTCCTCCTTCCCTCCTCAAGATCTCCCTCTCGTCTTCATCCCCAAAGAAAACCAACCACTTCCCTTGTCACTTCAAACAAACTGTCGGCCACCACCTTCTTTCTAAGGTTCGGCCCTTCCCCAAGCTGCCACCTCCTCACCCTCCCTTTCAAACTCTCGCCCACCAACCTCCACCACCACCCAACCGACCACCCCCCCCCCCACCTTTACATCAAAACTGACAGCCCCCTTGCCACCCTTGGAAATTATTCCACTACCTTTTCTCTCTCTTTTTTCCCAATATATATTCCATCAAGGTTCCCTCTCCTAGGGTTTGTAAAAGGAAGAACGGCTTGCGATTTCATCATCCGGCGGGGAATCGTGGACTCACGTGGAAATAGATTCAATCACCGTCGTGTGTTCTTTCCTACACTCATCGTTGTGGACGGACTTTTTCTTGGGATTTGGCTAACGATTTTCTAAAACCATCTTATGTGTGTTTCTTCTAAATTATTTGTGAGATTTGGTGGAAATAGAAGGCTAGTAATTTATCCAGATTTATATTAAAATTAGTGCTTAATTAAATCTGAATTTTCAAGCGTGTTTTCTTCCTAATATTTTTGAATAATTTAGATCGGGTAGATCTAGTGAACGCTTATCGAAATCAGATTCATTATCCTTGATTTCCCTTCGAGTTTAAGTGATTTGGTCTACCTCATCTTAAATTAATTTGGGATCGATTTTGGACTTCTTTTAAATCGCTCTTTTAGTCCGGATCATCTCGTGTTGGTTTTGTGAATGCTTGCGGGTAAATTTAATTTTAATTGCTAATTATCCGGATCGGGTAGATCTTATTCACTTGAGCGAACATTGTCCTATAGTCATTGTTCAATCTATAAAAGGGGTAGCGACCCTTTGTTTTGTGCATTGATAATTTTGTTGAATCATCAGTAGAATTTTAGAGAGATCCTGCATGCTACGAATCTATTTGTTTGTGTCGAACCCAAGAGCGCGTAGTTTAATCCGTCAGACCCATTAGCCTGCATCAATTTGCTATCAGAGGGAGGTTAATGTCAATTTCATAATTGACACCCTCCCCCTTTTCTTAGAACGTCGACACACACTTGTCTTGTACGTTTTTTCGTCATAAATTACAAGAAAAAAATTTCTTCTAGTCTGCCAATAGCGGCCTAAATTTATATTTTTCTACAATAAAATTCAAAAAATTTATTTAATAATCTCCTATTTATTTTAAGCAAGAAAATCAAAATTACTTATTTATTGCCTTAGTTAGTTAGCGGGAAAAAATCCATTTTCCATAACTTTATTGGGTCAGAATAAATTTTCATTGTATGCGCACAAGATTCGAGTAGGTTTTTCTATACCGTCACCACTAAAATGAACTATGAAGTTAACGTTTCCCGATGAAAATCCTCTATATCCATGTCACATGTTAGGAAACCAGTTCATTCACCTATAATGGGTGAGATTAGGGACTTGCTTAGGCAAATAACGGCTAATCAAGCAACACCACCATGCCCTAGGCAACCCCACCATCATCAGAACTGTCGCCCTGAGCGAGAGGTTTACGTATGTAGGTCGTATAGGAGCGTTGCTCCCACCTACGATGGGTTGGGAGGTCCTTAGATCTTCCGTAATTGGGTTGTTGGGATAGAACTTTATTTCGAGTGTCTTTGTCTATAGGACCTCCACAAAGTCCCAATGGCAAGCAAGCAGTTAGTGGGTCGAGCCCAGACCTTCTGGTTCAACGAGGAAAGACGTATTGGGTCCCCTTTTTGTTGGACGATACTGAAGAGCCTCCTCACCGATCAGTACGCTGCCGCGTGGATGTTCGATGAAGTGGCTACATTACGCCAGGTCACTAGACTCGTATCTGACCATAGGAGTGACATATTCCCTCAGGATAGACCCTTTCCCCAGGTTGGTAGAGCTACCCAAAGCATACCTACACCCACCTATGGAGGAAAGGAAATGGTGAGGTCCTCTATCCCAAGTTCTATACAAGTGACTGCTAGGACTGTAATGAGCTCGCGAGGTGAGAGTAGTCCTATCTGTAGGGGCAGACAGACGATTATGACATGTGCGTCTAGTGGCGTATCTAATCTTGTTTCTATTGTGTGACCTATTCTGAATATGCCTGTAGTCCCTTTGGATACTCCCCCTGAGTTGCCTGATCTAGTCGTTGACTCTCTTGATGAGTCTGAGGCAGTGTCTAGCACTGAGTCCGCCACTGAGGGCGAAGCCTATTTAACTGATGATTTTAGTGACGTTGAGGACTTGGATATCCTAGTGACTTGGATGAGGATTTCACCTCTGAGGTATTACCCCATGGGATTATCCCACTTCCCTTCGACTATATTTCTAAGCTGTCTCCCTTGATTGTTATGGATTCTTCTGATGTCCCTGAGTTGGAAGACATTTCGGCTTAGTTGATAGAGTCACGTTGTGATGAAAGTTTACCCAAAAGAAATTTAGGTGATGACTTGTTAGGACACGAGCTAGTTCCATCTAGTCCGAGACATTTTGAGGTGCCATTTTAATTAGCTTTCCCGTTGGACTTATCTAGTCGATTATGTGTGAGTGAGTTATTAGTTGACGTTTTCGGTTTTTCCACTACCATCCGTAGATCTGACTATGTTTTTCTGGGGATTGACCGTTCATCTGATCGAACAACGTTAGGCAAAACCTCTCTTAGGACCTCTTGTGATTCCTTGGCTATTGTGCCTCTGGATGTGGTGTCTCCTAAACATACTTAAATACCACACCTGGTTGCATGCATTTACCCACTGCCTTTTGATGAGCCTCATGTCCACATGTTAGTGACTTTAGTTGGTCCCCTTGAGTTGTATCGCTTGCACATCCTTTCACATCCGGGAGTGTCCAACTCTATCCTTTATGATGAGCGGTTCCCCTTGACATATCTTCATGCCAAGCATGAGTATATTAAAGTTAAAATTAAAACTGCGGATTTGCTGCCCATTGAAATCATTTTTGATTATAAGGCTCCCGTGCCACTTGACTTAACCCCCTTATCCTCCGCTTTTGGGTCAAGAAATGTAGCACATGGTTTCGCTCCTCATGGTCGTAAGTTACATAGGCGCACTTTAAAAATTTAATCAATCAATTTGCGTCTTATTACTTATAAGCCTTACATGTATCTAGGACGTTAGAGTTTCATTTTAATTTATGTCGCACGCACTTTCGCTACCTTTCGAGACCGTCCCATGCTAGAGTTAGTGATTTGAGTTTAGCCTGGTCAGTCCCTGAGTGGATGCCTTCTAGCTCCGTCAATAATTTAATACCTAGGAACGCTGACCCATCCATGGATATGCAGAATTTCGGATTTCATGCTTTTATTTCGAATTTTTTTAAAGAACAGGTGTTTCACTTTATTTCAAGTTTCCAGACTTTTTACTGTACGTCTCTGTTCCACATGAGTGGCTATCTCCGTTGTTTCTTCCTCCCACTAAATGTTCTCTTGGGTTGGGGAGTGTTAGTTCTGTCGTATCTATTTTCCGCGTGGACTCCTTGGTTCTTGAACAGGATGGTAAGATTCAATTTTTATTTCTTTTGCTTGACACCCTTTCGAGTTCCCTCGAAAGCCTTGTTGTTTCATTGCCTGACAGGTTATCAGTGCTGATGGATGTTCATGCAACTATGACATGGATATCAGGGCCAGATTTTCCCCATGTTGCTACTGCTTTTGACTGTTCCCCCTCACGGGACACTCATCGGTGATGAGTAATTGTGAGTGGGGGAGGATTGACAGCGACGTTGCTGATGCAGCCATTGATCCCAGACATAGAGAGTTTGTGGATTGGGACGGTCGTTGTCGCAAACTCAAAGATGGGAGTCTAACATGACGTTCTTCGCCAATGCCGCTATATGTTTTTCATGACGCCCGTCGCCGCCATTAAATAAAAAATATATAATTATAATTTAAATATTTATAATTATATATTTTACCACTTTTCTATTTTTATGCATTTAAAGTATTAATGCAATTTTTTTTTCAATTACTTTAATATTGTATTTTTATTTCATGTAATGATGGATGCTTATAACCATCATATGCTCATTTAATTTTTATTTCATGTATGATGGGTGCATATAACCATCTCATGTTTATTTTATTTTCAATGAAAGAGATTGAGTGGTGTAGGATATATATAACCATGTTATGAAGGATTTTATTAGATGAAGAATGAAAAGAAAATTGAAAAACTAAAATTGGTCCCCCCCCCGCCCTATTCTCTCTCTCCCTCTCTTGGAAATTTCGGCCATCTCTCTCTCCCTCCCTTTACATAGCCACCAGTCTTCTCCATCTCTCCCTCTCTATTTTGGGCACCTGCTCGTACTTCCCTCCTCAAGATCTCCCTCTCCTCTTCATCCCTAAAGAAAACCGAACACTTCCCTTGTCGCTTCAAGAAAAATGTCGGCCACCACCTTCTTTCTAAGGTTTGGCCCTTCCCCAAGCCGCCACCTCCTCACCCTCCCATTCAAACTCTCAGCCACCAACCTCCACCACCAACCAACGGACCAGCCCCCCTCCTTTACATCAAAACCGACAGCCCTGCTTGCCACCTTTGGAAATTATTGCACCGCTTTTCTCTCTCTTCTTTCCCAATATATATTCCATCAAGGTTTCCCTCTCCTAGGGTTTGCAAAAGGAAGAATGGCTTGTGATTTCATCGTCCAGCACGGAACCGTGGACTCGCGTGGAAATAGATTCAACCACCATCGTGTGTGCTTTCCTCCACTCATCTTTGTGGACAGACTTTTTCTTGGGATTTGGGTAACGATTTTCTAAAACCATCTCGTGTGTGTTTCTTCTAAGTTATTTGTGAGATTTGGTGGAAATAGAAGACTAGTAATTTGTCTTGATTTAAATTGAAATTAGTTCCTAATTAAATCTGAATTTCCAATCATGTTTTTTTTTTGAATATTTTCGTATAATTTGGATCGGGTACATCTCGTGAACGCTTGTCGAAATCGGATTCATTATCCTTGATTTCCCCACGAGTTCAAGTGATTTGGTCTACCTCATCATAAATTAATTTGGGATCAAATTTGGACTGCTTTTAAATCGCTATTTTAGTCCGGATCATCTCGTGTTGATTTTGTGAATGCTTACGTGTAAATTTAATTTGAATTTCTAATTGTCTGGATCGAGTAGGTCTTATTCGCTTGAGCAAACATTGGCCTATAGTCTTTGTTCAATCTATAAAATGGGTAGCGAACATTGGCCTATAGTCAATGTTTAATCTATAAAATGGGTAGTGACACATTGTTTTGTGTGTTGATAAATTGCTTGAATCATCGGTAGAATTTTAGAGAGATCTCGCACGCTACAAATCTATTTTTTAGTGTCGAACCCAAGAATGTGTAGTTTAATCCATCGGACTCATTTGCCTGCATCAACATTTCTGGTAGTAGAAGTACTTGGAATATCTTGAGCCCTACTAGAAGTAGTTTTCTTTTCAAAAAAATACTCTTGATGGCCTTAGATATGCCCATGTCTGGCTTGCTGGCAGTCTTGCCCCGTATCTGATTTTGGTTTCGAAGATCATGAGAATAAGCAGCTGCCTTGTTCTTAATTGTTGGGGCAGGTGTACCAAACACAAATGGTCCATGATGGGCCATTTGAATCACCTCATGGGCTGCCTTGAAGGAACTTGCACCCTTGATATATCTACCACCATACGGTGAATCATATTTGCTCAAACTAGTGGAACTACCATTCTTCTAGTGACCATAAGTGCTCTCTTGGTCATACCAGTTAGAAGGTAGCACCATTATCTTGAATGGAATCTGAGGCTTTGAGGCCAGTGGCTATGCTGGAGCTTTGCCATTTCCTTTGGGATTGATAACTCTTGTGGATCTCTTGAATCCAAACCCCTTCTTACCCTTCTGCAAAGTGAAGTTGTATATCAAGGGAAGCATTATACTGGGCTTTGAATAGATAGCCACTATTCTCTTCTCTCACTCCAGCAGCACTTCGAGGTCCCTTATTCTATTTTCTTGGTACTCTATGGTGCTTATCTAAATGAAGGATATAGTTTTCAGCTCACTGATTTCTATCATTTTCTGATCAAGCAGTGAAGTTGAATCAGCATGCTGGGAAACAACAAGCTGAAGGGAGGCAATTTCCTTAGCTTGCTTCTTAGACATCAGCTTGCTTTTCTTGAAAGCACATAAAACGACACCATATTTGTCAATTACAGAATAGATATCTTCCTTAGACTCAGAATTTCCTTCATCTCTTGATGAATGAGCTTCAAAATCTGGGCTAGTCTTATAGCCTGACTCAGAAGAAGACTAGGATAGAGAATTTACCTTTTGTTTACTAGGCTGTTCCTGGCTGGATTCATCATCAGTCAGAGTCATCAGTCCATGACAACAGTTGTCTTCTTCTTCTTCTAGCATAGCAGCAACTAGCCCAATGTAGGCTTCATCATCCTCTTCTCTTTTTGACTCTGATGAGGAAGAGTAAGTCCATCTCTTTTGTTTCTTAGTAATGTAGGATTTCTCCTTCTTGCCTTTGTGTTAGTGACCCTTCATCTCCCTAGTTTCTTTCCTTTTGACAGGGTAGTCAGCTATTACATGCCCTGGCTTGCTACAACAAAAACAAATAATCTTAGATGAAACATGTTTACTGGGTTTGGAAACATACTTGTCCTCCTTGGAGGATTTCTTCCCGTGTTGTGAGGAGGAGGAAGGCATGCTTTTTCAATGCTTCTTCCACATCAACTTCTTGAACTGTATGGAGAAGGCAGCAAAGTCCTCATCAGACATGTGGCAGTCTGATGTGGTTGTCTCTGACCTTTTTGAGTAAGATTCAGCTTCCCTCCTTGATGGAGAAGGTTTCTTTCTTGTACTCCTCATTGTGGCTTCAGCTTTGAAGGCCAGCAATTTTTCCGTGGCCACAGACTTGCTGATTTTCTCCTCCTCCTTTCTGGCAGTCAGCTGCATTTCATAGGATAGTAGCTTTCCAAACAGTGTTGGTGGTGGAGTGTCTGTAAGTCTTGCCACTTATCTGATGACACATATTTTAGTATCTCAGTCTCTAGTTAGAGAGTTGAGAAACTTGTCATTCAGCTCATAAATGGTGAAGACTCTGCCATATGTCCTCAACTCATTGAGTTTTCTGAAAAATCTCTCATAGCACTGTGAAATGCTATCAGTCTTGCTCTGCATGAAAGCTTCATATTCTTGGTTGAGCATGGACTTTCTATCATCTCTGACTTCTTTTGTGCCCTCCATGTAGACCAATAGTGTGTCGCACATCTCCTTCGAGATCTTGCAGTGAACCAGATTTTGGAAGGTGGAGTCATCTATGACACTTACTATAATATTTTGTGTCCTCTTGTCCATAGTGGCAAGGATTACTTCATCTTTGCCATTTTAGAGTAAGTCTTAGGTGTCTGGACATTTGCATCCAGAACTGACAATTTCGTAGGGATGAAAGGCCCTTCCTTGAATATGATAAATATCCTAGAGTCAGCTACCTCCATGAAAAGCCTAACACTCTCCTTCTAGATGTTAAACCCTTCCTGCAGATTGGAAACTTCATGGCACCCAACTCCTTATAGTTCACTCCTGAACCCATAAGGACAATCTTTTTGCTGACCTTTGGAGATCGCTTTAGACTACTAAGCCTTTTAAGGAACCTCCCTATAATACCACTTTAAAGACTTTGTTTTCAAGGTCAGCTAACACAAAGAGCGGGGGGGGGGGGTGAATAGGTTTTAAGTCTTTTTTAAATAACTTAGACCTATACATTATTTTGATGTGCTTCGTGATTTATAAGTTTTAGCTTTCAAGAATATCTACCAGATGACACAGATATTTTATAGTGGTTCCCCAAAGTATGGGTGCGTCCACTGTCCCTCTGCACTTTTCTAACAGTATGTTAGATAAGCCTCTTCACCATAATCTCATCTCCAAGGAGCTTACAACACGATCCCGCACAACCACTTATTCTTCTTCAACACTTACAGCTCAGGAAATATGCCATACCACTCAGATCCCAACTGGAACCTATCTCAGCCTTTATGAGACAGTCCTACGACTCAGATTCTCACAAGAATCCCACACTCAGATCAACAACAGATCTTACCTCAGCCTTTATAACACAAGCCTACACTAGGATTCACTAATGAATCTTACACTGAAATCCAAGATTGGATCCTACAGAAAACAACAATGATTGAAACAATCAGACAATAGAGTAATTTCTCTGTGTTTGTCTTCATGGTCAGAAACTGAGTCTCCCCTAACCTCTTCTTCGAAAAAACATTTTGACAGATATCTTCAAATGAATCACAGCTTGTTCTGCAAGTAGCTTGCAGAAATCTCTGCCTCTTCTTTTTCAGGAATCAGTCCTGACCTTGCTATCGCAGATGAATGTCATAGCAACTATCACTTTTCGCTTTCAGGTTGACTGAATCTAAACAAGACCTTCAGGCTCGACAGTAATGGCGAGGAAGAAGACGTTGTTCAGCCATAATGCGAAATCAGAAAACACTAAATTCTTCTTTTCGACTCAGCCAATATTTCCCTTTTATTGATTGTCAATCAATGACTCTATGCACTTTGGGCCCAGCCTTAATTATCAATATACCACCTTCCATTTGCAGAATACGACAAAAGCTGGCCGTCGGCGCCATCAATGGCTTACTCAATCATTCCAGCAATGAATTTGAACTACGTTAAGGTTGTTGACTTTTGCTGACTCATGTTGACGTCGATAATTTTGGACAGCCAAATTCATAGAATTACTTCAGGTGTTGAGAGCGTTGAGTGAATGGCCATCGCTCAACGATTCTGGACTTAGTCACTTCTTCAGTTCATCTAGGCAATGAGAGCGTTGAGTGAATGAGCTTCACTCAACACTTTTTGCCTTAGCGTAATCTTCCTTTGTTTGAAGGCGTTGAGTGAGATGGCCTCACTCAATGCTTTTACACTTAGCCAATTTTCTTTCTGTCTCATGGCATTGCGTAAGCGGGCCTCACCCAACGCTTTTATACTTGGCCAATTTCCTTCTGTCTGACGACGTTGAGTGAGCTGGCCTCACTCAATGATTTTATAATTAGCCAATTTTTCTTTTTGTCTAACGATGTTGAGTGCTGAAGCTTGTCTTAATGCTTTCTGTCATTTGGCATTGAGTGAACTAGCTTCAATCAACGCTTTTGTACTTAGATAGATTTTCCTATCCTTCCTTCTGGCATTGACTACTGAAGCTTGTCTCAACACTTTCTGTCATTTGGAGTTGAGTGAACTAGCTTCACTCAACGCTTTTATACTTAGACAGATTTTCTTATCTATCTCCCTTGACTTTGACAGAATATGCTTTACTCAACGAATTAAGTAGCATGGCGTTGAGTGAGTTGACATCACTCAACGCCTGTGGACTTGGTTGAATTTTCTGCTTGCTGATGCATAGGCTTTGACTGTCCACACCTGACTCAACGCTATTTGGCTCATGGCATTTAGTGAACTGGCTTCACTCAACGCCTGTGGACTTAGCTGAATTTCTTGCTTGCCAACATCTTTCCATGACTTCTGGCATTGAGTGAGCTTGCTCCACTCAATGCAAGTGGACTTAGTAATATTTTTTTGTCCATCTTTATTTCTCAAGGCTGTTGTAGTTGAGTGAGCTTGCTCCACGCAATGAGTACTCCTTATTTTATGCCATGATATAAAAGTTACTAGAGTAAATGGGATCTATCAAAGATCTTTTGGTTCAGGTGTTAGCCTATATAACCAATTAACATTACCCTTTGATACTAATTGAAAGTTATATCAGATATGCTCTGATACAAATTTAAAGTGAGGGATAGATCTTATCTTTACTCTAGGGGGGGGGGTGGTGAATAGAGTGTTTTAAAAAAACTTTGAGTTATTTTTATAGTGGATTAAAATATGTGATATATATATATATATATATATAAGAAAAGAAAATATATATATCACAGCACAACAAAATAAAGATAGAGAACAACCAGACGACACAAGAAAATTTATAGTGGTTTCCCAACAAACCTGGGTACATCTACTCTTCTACCACCCTGGTAGGAATCCACTATAGGTTTTTGATCAGGTGCCCTGCCACCACAAGTTTTTGCTCTGGTGCCCTGTCACCACAAGATCTATTTTCAAGGGAGATCTAACAACCCTTTGAGCTTTTGATCAAGTGCCCAAAAACTAAATTAAATCTTTTGATCATGAGACTTAACAACCAAAGGGATAACTTTTGAAGGGAGTTAGAAACCCTTGTATAGTAAAGTAGAAAGAAATTTGATTTTACCTTATCTTTCTCAATGTTCTGAGAAAACTAGTGGATTGTTGTTGTTATAAAAGCTCCCCCTGAGATGTCGAATAGTTCAGGAGAATGGAAGCTTTGCTAATGGTGTAGGCCTTCAGATTGCTTGTTGATCTTCAGGAAGCTTTTACACTGATGTTGATGGATTGTCTCTTGAAAGCCCTGAAGCAAAAACTGATGAAGAACTTGAGTTGTATATGAGTTGTTCTTCTTTTAGTTTTTTAGAAATTCTTCTTTTTATCACAACTATATAAAATTTGCTTCAATCTTTTGAAAATAATCATTATATATTCCATGCAGATTTCAGCCTTTGAATTTTGAATTCCTTTCCTTTACTGACTGCAGAAATTCTGCGAGTTGAACGGCTGTAATTTGTCTTTAATGAGTTTCTTAAAATGTCCCAATAAAATAAGAAAAGTAATAACTCTGTAAATACCATAATTAAAGCTTTCATGGAATGACTATATTCATAAGAATATTGTGCATTAATTATCAGAGCTTTACAACCATATTATAATATAATTTGAAAATCATCTGCCTTAGTCGAACTGAATTCAATCAGAGAAATAGTCAAAATGAACCTGGGAGAAATTAGTCGAACTCAGCAAATTCTCGTCGACCTGAGATCCAAATTCGTCGAACT
Organism: Platanthera guangdongensis; assembly: GCA_039583875.1. Classification (NCBI taxonomy): domain Eukaryota; kingdom Viridiplantae; phylum Streptophyta; class Magnoliopsida; order Asparagales; family Orchidaceae; genus Platanthera; species Platanthera guangdongensis. The sequence goes on from CM077154.1 coordinate 42,185,542, forward strand.
GAAACTGGGAGAAATTAGTCGAACTGAGCAAATTCTCGTCGACATGAGATCCAAATTCGTCAAACTAAAACCTCTCCTTCGTCGATCTGAGCTCCAAGATCATTGAGTAGAAAATTAACTTACCAAACTAAGCTCCAAGTTCATCGAACAAAGATAATCTTTCGTCGAGCTGAATTGCTGAGGTGAGATTGGAGTTCGTCAATCTCAGCAAGGCTTTCATCGAACTGAACTCATAGAAGAAATCTGAGTTCGTCGATCTACGTTCGACAAAAGTCGAGCTCTATATAGATAATTTTCGAACGACTCTCTGTCTCTTAGAAAATTGCTTTTATCTGGAGGTCTTCTGTCTTTAAGTCTTCTGAAGGTGAGAAACAATCAATCTAGGTTCTTGACTGACCTTGACCCTGATAAAAACTATGACCCTAGACTATATATATTGGGTCATCTAATAATCATAATAGTGAACCTAGTCCAAATCAACTCTAAACATAGGTGGGGTTCCAATAGGGGAGAAGACAATCAAGGCAGACCAGCTCCTGCTGACTATTCAGAAGTCAAAAAGGGGGAGAGAAGAGATTGGTCAACTAGCATCAGAGGTTGATCAAGTAATATAGTGCATCGAAGTCAAAAGAAGATGATCAATGTCATGCAACAATTGTAGGGGGACAAACAGATGTCCCCATACAGGGTAATGAGGTGTAGTAATCAAGGCCACCAAGTGGTATCACATATCTTGCAACAATTTAGGAGGAGTAGGTGATGCTCACCATACAGGAAGGAAATGTGGTAATCTTCCTAGATCTATTCTATTATTATAGTATATTTTATTTCTGCATATGTTGTGCATGTCACTGACTTAGAAATTTGATCAAGATTTTTGACAACTTCAAATAGGGGGAGAATGTTGGGTCCATTGATTCCAATGTCCCAGATTTGTAAGATGTCAAATAAGTTAATGTTGTACACATAGTTGTATTTGATATGTGTGTAAGTTCATTCATGCAGATTAGTCATTCTCACATTGATTGGACAAGTGGACACTAAGTTGTGGGCTAGATAGGCAGAAAAGTTCCAAAGTCCACAGGCGTTGAGTGAAGATAGTTCACTCAATGCCATAACACAAAAGGAGCTGAATATAGTATGACCTGTAAAAGCCTCAACAATGGAAGACAAAAAAGTGGCTAAGTCCACAGGCGTTGAGTGATGTCAACTCACTCAATGCCACGCAGCAAATTCATTGAGTAAAGCTGCCTCAGTCAAAGCTATAGAGATTCTGTCAAAGGAAAAGTTTCTAAATCCAAAAGCATTGAGTGAAACCAGTTCACTCAACGCCATTCTGATTCTGTCAAAGCCTTGGTAGAATGAAGGGAAAATCTGTCTAAGTACAAAAGCATTGAGTGAAGCCAGTTGACTGAAAGCTAAATGATAGAAAGCATTGAGACAAGCCTGGACAGTGAAAACCATGAAGAAACCAGAATTTGACTAAGTTCAGAAGCGTTGAGTGAAGCCAGTTCACTCAAAGCCTAGTCAAAAGATGAGGTTGACGCAAGAAGCATTGAGTAAAGGCAACACACTTCATGCCTCCATTCAGAAGAAAAGTTTCTAAGTACAAAAGCATTGAGTGAAGACAATTCACTCAACGCCTCAGCAGTTGGCAAAGTTTAGGAGCTAAGGAAAATGGCATTGAGTGAAGGCCAACCACTCAATTCTCTCTGCACCATGGATTCAAAAGAACTGAAGAATAAGCTAAGTCCAGAATCATTGAGTGAAACCATTTCACTCAATGCACTCAATGTCTGGAGTGATTCTGTGAATTTGGCAAAGTCCAGAATGGCTGACGTCAGCAAAAGTCAACAAAGTCAAGACAGTTCAAATTCTTTGAGGGAAAGCTGCACTATGCCTTTAATGGTATCAACGTACCTCTGTTGTCATTTTCTGCAAATAGAAGGTGGTAACTCGTCCTTTTTACGCTGGGCGCAGAGTACCAAGTGTCATTGATCATCTGACTATAAAACGATAAGATTGGCTGAAAGGAAAGAAGCAATTAGGGTTTTATGATTATGTATAGCGACAAAAGTTCGTCTTCTTCCTCGCCATTAACATCGAGCCTGAAGCACAAGTTCTGAGCAGTTGACTTGGAAGCAAAAAAAGATAGTTGTTGCAATTCTCATCAGCGACAACAAGTTCAGAATCAATTTTTGATTGAGAAGAGAAGCAGAGCCTTCAGAGTCTGCTAGTCCGTTAAATGTTTGAAGAAGATACAAAACGTTCAGATCCATTGTCTTCAATAGCAGATCATAATCTTGATTCTGAGTTACTTCCAACACAGGCAGCCCAATACTGAAGATCTTTTCAACTTGTTGTTGTGAAGAAGATAGGGCTAAAGTCTGCTCATCCCAGGAAGACACACATAAAGAAAACTCTCTGGTGTCTAACTGTTTCACAATATTTCTATTTTTTGTATGATCCAGTCTTGGATCTGAATGTGGGATTGTTGGGTCCATTGCCCAGAATGTTCCCTAGATTAGATTTGAAGAAGCATCACCATCAACACTAAGAGCATATTTGTATTTGATGTATGTCTGAGTTCATGCATACAGGGATGTCCTAGCAACAATGATGGGACATGTTGCCTAAGTGACAAAGACAAGTAAACAGCTACCTATGGTGTGGAAAGATAGAAAACTGTCTAAGTCCACAGGCATTGAGTGAAAGTCATTCACTCAACGCCAGATGAATTATAGCACTGAGTGAAGGCTATACAGTCAAAGCCATGAAGAGGCATGCTGAGAAAGTGGCAAAGTCCACATGCATTGAGTGAAGCTAACTCACTCATCGCCATAAAATAAATGGTTGTGTGACAGGCTAATGCAGCCAACGCCTAAGAAGAAATGGACAAAAAAGTGGATAAGTCCACATGCATTGAGATAAGGTCATTCACTCAAAGCCATAGATCCATAATCGTTGAATATAGCTCAGTCAGTCAACGCCACAAGAAAACTGTGAATATTTACAAAGTACACAAGCGTTGAGTAAGGCAAGCTCACTCAACGCCATGTGATAATGTGTTGACTAAATCTCAAAGTTAGTGTTTTTTCTAAGACACAAAAATTTGGCTTAGTACAAATGCGTTGAGTGTAGCTCACTCACTCAACATAAGATAACAAATGAAAAACTGTTAAGTAGTTTGGCATTGAGTGGAGCTTACACACTCAATGCCAAGAAGCAGAAAATCTGGCTAAGGAAGAAATAATTTAGTGAGGCGTGCTCACGCAATGCTCTCAATGTCATGATATAAGAATGGTTAAAGCAAAAAAGCATTGAGTGAGGTGTGCTCACTCAATGCTCTCAATGCTTAAGATACTGATGAAGCAGAAATTTGACCAAGGCAGAAAGCGTTTTGTAAGGCATGCTCACTCAACGCTCTCAACGCCTAAATTACAAAAAGCATGGCTAAGGCAAAAAACGTTTAGCGAGGCGTGGTCACTCAACACTCTCAACGCCAAGAATGCAGAAAAGGCTATGGCAAAAAGCGTTGAGTGAGGCTTGGTCACTCAATGCTGTCAACGCCTAGATAGACAGAATTTTATCTAAGTACTTTGGCATCGAGTGAAGCTCATTCACTCAACGCCTATTCTACTAATGCTTGATTTTTGACTAAGTCCACAGCTGGTGACGTCAGCAAGTCAACAAGTCAACATTATTCAAATTGATAGCGGCAAAGCTACAATACAAGCCAAAAGGTGTTGCACAGCTACTTACGATAGTTGGCGTTAAAGCAAGATTGCAGCTAGCCATTAATGGTGTGGGACCCACTGCTAAAAGAGAAATTGTGTTGCAATAAATAAAAGGAGAAGCTCTTTACAGAAAAAGCAACTACCACAGTTGTTCTTTTTCATCGCCATTGTTGTTGTGTCTGAAGAACAGGAAGCTCAAGATAGCAAGCCTGAAGGCTTAGTAAGTTAGATGATTGTCTTCTTCATCGACATCAGCAAGATCACAACAAACCCCTGAATAAAAGACAACAAGTTAGCTGGTGCCATCTTCATCTGCACCAGCAAGTTCAGAATGTCTTCCTTCTGAGGGAGAAGCAGAAATAAAGAACAAGTTTCTGAAGATCAAGTAGCTTCTCAGTTCAACAAGCTCAAATCTGCAGATCTTCTTCTGAAGCTAAAAAGAAAGAAAGCAAGATAGCTGGTGCCATTTTCCATCTGCACCAGCAAGATCTTAACAGATCCAGCTATACAACTCTGAAGAACATTTATTGGAGGCTTTTAAGAAGAAGTTAGGGCTGAATCTCCTCAGCCTAGGAAAGGAAGAAGAAGCAGAAATATTTTATACAGGTTATTTATAGCACAAGCCAAAGTAGGATATGCATCCTTGTTGCTGAGAGGAAGTCAGAGCTAGAATTCTCTCAGCTCAGATAGCAGCAGCTACTATAGTTACTTCTCAGTTGAAGCAGAAAATCTCAGGTGATGAGCAGAAGAAGTTAGGACAGAGTATATCTCAGTTCAGGTAAAAGTCGAATTGGGAAATATATTCCTTATATCAAAGTAGGGTTGAGTCTATCTCAGTCCAGATAGATTGGCATAGAGAAATTTCTCTTGTATCCAATCATCTCACCAAATCACTTCTATCCTGTAGGATCCTTTTGGATCTGAGTCGTATGAGCAATATACAACCTTGGGCTCGTGGGAGGCGGCTCAAGCAGCAGAGCGGAGAAACTGGCGAGACGAATTGAATAGGCGAGTGGGACTATGTGGTCCACTCACAATAGGCGAGACGAGATCTCTCTGTAGTAGGTGAGATGCCCTTTTGGGGAGCGAGCAGGCCCTTGAGGGCGAGTTGGCTCCCACAATACGAGATGCCTGCTAGACGAGCAGGAGGGATCCTCTCTCCCGCTGGTTACTTCCCCACTCGCCATATAGAAGGAAGGATGTTTTTACCTTCTTACCCCCAACGAGGTAATTTTATACTTTTACCCTCAGTGATCTGCATATAACCCTTCAAAACAGTAGAGTTTAGCTGTTGATAGACCCAACCCATGATATTTTGGTAATTTCAGCTTAGTTCAGTATTCTTATTTGCAGATCAAACTCAGAGGCCTATAAATAGACCGATAAGGTGCCTTGAAGACGTTGTTGAACCTTGTCATATTCTTCCTTAGAGGCACCTAGTTCAGCATTGGCTAGGGAGGGGAAGAACTTCAGATTCTTCCGGGTAAGAGGTGGGACCTCCGAGCTGAGACCATCAGTCTATTTCTGGTCCTGTGACTAGCGTCGGGAGGGCGGTTCGAGAAGAGTAAGTGTGCACTGCAGCTTCAGGTCCGAACTCTAGGAGGAACCGGGTGATTGGTTTCAACATTTTTGGTGCGGTGAGCATGGACAACAACGCACACAGAAGAATCTCGAGCTACCACATGGCAGGAGATCATGGATAAGGAGACGGAGATGGGTCAGATAACCCGGGAGGATTCGTTGGAAGGGAGGAGTTCATGGCGTCGATCAAAGGCATTCTGGACATGTTGCAGGGGATCAAGCAATAGGGAGATTATTCAACCCCGCTAACTCAGTTGCCTACTCTTGCACCACAGGAAGAGCTCATCTCGGTGAGAGTGGGAGAAGATACCCTAGGGAGGTGACCGGGAAAAGAAGTGATGGTGGAAGGAGGCGGCCGAGACATGATGGGAAGGGAGCTGTTCCCGAGCCCCGCGAGCGCCGTCCCACCAGGGGATGTTATCGTGCGACCAGGGGCGGCGAGACTAGGGGCAAGAGGGTCACCGCTCTGTAAATTCATTTTGTTAGCTCCCGTCCCGGAAGGGTTCCGGGAACCCGAGATGAACTATTATGTGGGGAAAGATGAACCCCTCTAGCACCTGCAATGGTTCGAGGACGCGGTTTCGATCAGGCCGATGACTAACTCTTTCAAGTGCCGTTGTTTTGCCATCACTCTGAAGGATAAAGCTACGGGCTGGTTTCAAAAGATCCCTACAGGCTCGATATATAGCTTCGACGACCTGAGCAGGAGCTTTCAGGTGTATTTCTCAACCTCAAAGAAGAGGAAGAAGAACCTGGAGTAGATTTTTCTGATTAAGCAGAGGGTGGATGAGTCCCTAGCTCAGTATGTAGACAGATTTCAAGAGGGGATCTTGGAAATTCAGGAGGTGCCTAGATTCGCCCTCTAGATGGACTTTACCATGGGGATACGGGAGGGCTTCTTCAAGATGAGCCTCACTTGGAAGGCGCCCCTGTCCTTTGAGGGCTTGATGGAGAAGACTGCGAAGGAAATAGCGATGGAGGTGGCGAATCCAGCTTTTGCAAAAAAGCTAGCAAGACTGACGGAGGTTGAGTCAAGAGAGCTAGGAGGAGGGAGACAACAAGAAGGGAGGAGGAGAGAAGAGCCGAGGGCACCGACGTACCTGGATCTAGGATGGAGACAGTAGCGGGGCCCTGCCCAAGGGTAATGGAGGGGATTTACCGAGGGAGGAAGGAACCAACCAGGGGGACCCGAAAGATTTAACCAGCAGGGTTGGGGGTACGGTCATAGACCACCCTACCCCCGCCTCCACAAGATATGACCATCGGCCGAGGGAGAGGTAGTGGCCGAGAGAGTGGAAGAGTAGGAGCAGGAGCCGGAAGAAGGAGAAACCCTCAGGAGGGAAGGCGAGGGGAGGAGGTAGGGTTATCATACTGTGACTTCCAAGAGGAGGAGGGTCATGCAACAGCTACTTGCTCAGAATTCTTGGAAATGAGAAGAGCTAGGGGAGCAGGAGAAAAGCAACGGTCGATGCGGATAGTGGAGGTGACCGGGACCGGAGGTAAAGATCGATGTGTGGATCGAGCAGATGTAGGGGACTGAGGGAGAATTGGAGTAATCCATGGGGGGGATCGAGGCTGCCCGAAAGACGAGACTTCATACCATGTACTGTCTAAGCGTAGCTTCGACGTCACAATCCCCTCCGCCGGATGAGAAGATCACCTTTTCGAGAAAAGACATGCCTGACCATGAAGACCCCTTCTGTGACGCACTAGTGATCCGGTCCGCCATTGAGAACTTTATGGTATCGCAGATCCTGGCTGATAATGGAAGCTCAGTGAACGTTATTTTCAAAAAAACATTTAATGAGATGAGGGTGGAGGCCCAAAGGGTGCTGACAGCAGATGGACCATTGTTCGGAATCTCAAGAGAGAGGAAGGAAGTTGAGGGGGGAGTAGGACTCTAGGTAACTGTTGGAACACCCTATTACTAATTTGGGTCAGGATCACTATGTCTCTAGGAATCTGTGTTTGACCTTCTGTATAGCTTAATAGGTCAATTAGAATTGAGTCTAAGGGATCAGGAGTCTAGGTTTGGAAGCTGCCCTGAAGACCAAGTTTTTCTGGAGACTAAGTCTAATCGTCGAGCTCAGCACGACGATTCGTCGAACTCCGGTCAACGATCGTCTAGCTCAACTTCTGCAGATCGTCGAGCTCCATTCGACGATCGCTGAGCTCAAACCTCATAATATCGTCGAGCTCCACTCGACGATCGCTGAGCTCAACTTCGCAATATCGTCGAACTCCATTCGACGATCGGTGAGCTCAGGTCGACGATTTTGACTCTGCACTGGATCCTTATCTCTGAGCTCAGTTCGACGATCTTTGAGCTCAGATCGACGAATTCTTTGCTGCTTGCATTTTCCAGGTCGCTGAGCTCAGCTCGACGATAGCAGAGCTCAGTTCGACGATTTCAGTTATCTTTCAGAATTCAAATTCAAATCAGATAGAAGTTATTCTGCATTTAATTCAGAAGATCTGCCAGCCGTTTCCATTTACTTCTGGAGCAAGTTTCAAGGGATTTTTCAAGTAACAAATCAGTGGACTTTCCTTTAGAAGAAATTATACAATTAAGGCTGTAATCAATGCAGACCAACGACTATCTTTGACAGAGTAATATCCTATTCAGACACAGAGAATAAAAGACAGAATGTTTTTGAATGAAACAGAGAAGAAATACAGAGATTAAAAAGGAGAGAATACACAACTCAGAAAATAGAGACTCTCTCATTCTTCTGTCAACAAGAATTCTGAAGAACACTTATCAGAGAGATTAAGTTTTCAAAAAAAAATCTTCAGATTCCTTCAGCTCTTAAAGTGTTCAAGGCCAACATCATCTCAAGATTCCAGACACTCAACATTTCAGCTTGCTGAAATCATCCATTGCTGGAGTTCTACATCTGAAGGCCTATCACCCTCAAGCAAAGCTCTTCTTCCTGAAGATCAAGGACTCAGGGGGAGCTTTGAAATCAATCCACTTAGTCTTCTCAGTTGTTTGAGAAAAGAGAAGACTGCCATCACTCTCTCACCCCCACTCTGTAAAGGGTTTTTCAAACTCCCTTCAAAAGTTTGAATCTGGTTTTTGAGCACCTTGTCAAAAGCTCATTGGTGGCAAGACACCTGATCAAAAAATCTGTTTTGATTTTTGAGCACCTTATCAAAAGCTCATTGGTGCCCAGGACACCTGATCAACTCATCCTGCAGTGGATTCCTACCTAGGGTGGTAGAAGAGTGGATGTACCCAGTTTGGGGAACCACTATATTTCCTTGTGTCATCTGGTTCTGCCTGTTTGCTTTTTGTTTCTGGCCTAGATTTTCTTGTGCTTAGTTTCTGCATAGCTTAGTTTTGTAATTAGTTTTATTTCTGCTTCCCTGCTCACACTCATTACAACAATTGTTGTAAAGCTTTGCAAAAGTCTTTCTTTGTGTTTTAAAAGCACCATATACTCTATTCACCCCCCTCTAGAGTATATCAGATCTAGTTTCCCATTTCAATTGGTATCAGAGGGAGGTTGGTTAAACATACCATATCTGTTTGGTTGTACAGGCTAACACCTGAACCCCAAGATCCCAATCTAGATCCCTCTTTTATATTTTCATTATTAGTTTTAGCTTGCACAAGTCATGGCCCAAAACAAAGATTATGCTAGCACCAGACCTCCAGTGTGCAATCTGTCAAAGTTTGCACTTTGGAAAGCAAGGATTAGACTCTACATGAATTCTATTGACGAAGACATTTTTAATTCTGTTTTGACAGTGTGTCCAAGACCTCCAGAGGGCACAAGCACAAATGCTGTTCCACCTCCATCAGGAACAGATGCTGACATCAAAAAGTGGAAAATAGCTGATGCCAAGGCAATGAACATCTTAGCTCAGACAATGTCAGATGACATTTTTCAAAAAGTAGCTGAATGCAATTCAGCCAAGGAAATTTGGGACAAGCTCTCAGAAATTATCTCTGGCTCAGCTGATGAGAGAAAGGACAGAAGATCCCATCTCATCTCCCAATATGAGAACTTCAAGAAGGGAGAAATAGAGTCAGTGGGAGACATGTACAACAGACTGAGTCTAATTGTCAGTGGACTGAGGACATTAGACAAAGAGATCTCGCTGACAGAACTTAATGACAAGATCCTAATGTGCTTCCCCTGCACTTGGGATTCAAGAATCTGGCCAATTAAAGATGCCAGGAGTCTGAATGAGATCACCACTGAAGCCTTGTTGGGTAAGCTCAAATCTTATGAGCTACTCATCAAGAACAGAGAGGAAGAACAGAAGGCTGCTCCACCAGCCACAAGAAAGGAGAAGACTATAGCATTCAAGACAACTGAGGATCTGCCTGAAGAAAAAGGAACAACCAATGATGAACTTCTCAGCTTGTTGGCCAAAAGATTCTATAAGATGGCCAGAAAGGACTTCAGAAGAAGATCATACAAGGAGCAGGATAAGCCAAGATATGACAAGTCCATTGGCAATAGCAAAGACATCATTTGCTTTGGTTGCAGGAAACTAGGGCATATGGTTCCTGACTGTCCAGAGAACAAGAACAAGGACAGAAGGGACAGAAAAGAAAGAAGAAAGGAGAAGGACTCCAAAAGGAATGGGAGTAGCAAACCTTCCTCTAGCAGAAATAAGCACACAAGGAAAGGATTTGTTGCTGAATCCTGGAGTGAGACTGAAGAGGAGTCAGAAGCCTCTTCCAGCTCAAGTGATGATGAGGATGATGCAGAGGAAAAGGAGTTCTACATGATGGCAATCAATGCCTCACAACACAACTCAGAGGAAGAGGAGTCAGAATCAGACTCAGAGACTCAACCTGAAGAAGATCAGGTAATCAGCTCTTTTGATTTCACTTCAGAAGATTTTAAATTTGAATTTAAAGCACTATGTTTAGACCTGCTAAAGTCTGAGAAAGAGATCATCTCTCTCAGAAATCAATTATCTGAACAAAGTGGTTTAAAATCAGAAAACCTCAAACTCTCTCAGGAGTTAGAGAACCATAGGGAACAGATAGCTTCACTGAAGAGTGAACTCTCTGAGGCCAAGAAGCTTGAAGAATCTCTCAATGGGAGAAGCATCAAGCTGATGGACATCACAAGCACATTGAACTCAAGATTCAACAGTACACTGGGCTTGGGTGCCTCATCCAACCAACCTATTGTTCTAACAACCCCTATCAAGTTCATTTCTGACAAGGGAAAGGGAGTTGTAGAGGTTGCCAGGAAAAATTCTAATCTGCCTCAGAAAACTAAAATCCAGCACAAATCGTCGAACGGAGATCGACGATCGCCGAATGAAGATCGACGATCGCCGAACGCAGCTCGACGATCTCAGGACAAATCGTCGAACGCTGATCGACGATCTAAGCCAAGATCGTCGAACGCTGGTCGACGATTCCATATACCTGACCTCAGCCATAGTCGACCGTCGAACGGAGCTCGACGATCTGACCCAAGATCGTCGAACTCAGCTCCAAGATCGTCGAACAGAGGTCAGAGCTCTGGAAATTTTTTCAATGGCAAGTCAAAATTGAATCCTGAGGGTTCTTCATCCCAAACCTTCAACCCTTATACTGAATGGATTTTACCTCCAAGGAGATATCATCCTGAAGGATATAAGAGTCATCCAGGGATGTCTTTCATTTCTGAATTTAGAGGTTATCAACCTAGGCCCAAGGTAAACTTGGTCAAAAACAAGTAAATTGTTTCATGTGCAGGTGAAGACCTATCCAACATCTAACCAGCAATGGTATTTGGATAGTGGGTGCTCTAAGCACATGACATGGAACAAGGACAACCTCAATTCCTTTAGAGCCAAGCTTGGACCCAAAGTTATCTTTGGTGTGGTGTAGGGATGTTTGTGAGATGGACGTGCTTACGCTAACGGCGGGTACCCATCACAGAACATAGAAAAAAAGGAGAGTGCTCCGACCAAAAGCGAACGAAAAGGGGTCGGTTGGCTCTCAAAATACGGGACTCGATACAACGTCCTTAGGACCTACTCTCCAACAAGCACACAACTCGCGCCTAGCCGGACTCGATACCACGACCTTAGGACCTACCTCTCCAACAAGCACACATCTCACCGCACCTACACAAGCATCTATTCTTTTCACAATAAGCCGTCAATCGCAGCAAAAATATATTTAGGAGCGGCGGTAAACGATAAGGAGGGATCAAGAACAAGTTGAGATTAACTCCCTTGTTAGCACCAAAGCGTGCCCAATCTTGGAGAACAAGTCAAGGCTTGGCCTAGTTTGTTCTCTAGCGGATCTTCCAATCCGGAAAACAAGAGGGTCAATAGCAACGTTCGATTCAGATTTGCAAGCGAAAAATACTTTAAAATCGCGGAAAAGACGGATGAATAACCTCCACAAAATTCTCACAGCAAGAAACACAAAGAAAGGGAAGAGATTACCCAACCAAGAAGAAGATCACACAATATTTGTGGGAGAATCACTCTCTCCACGGTTCCACCGGTTTCACACCGAAGGGGATGCTTCCTTCTTCCACGGAGTCGCACCGAGAGAAGCCACGCCGGAGTCGCACCGAACGGGGATGGAGGAGGCAAGGCTTGGCTTCACACCAAAGGGGAGGAGGTGGCTATGGCTTCCACCATGGTGGCCGAAATTCCTCAAGGGGGGTTTCTTTAGGTTTCTTTTTCCAATGTGTAACTCATCATAATAGCCTCCTTTAAATAGGAGTTACAAAAGAGATCCAACCATCCATGATGGAGATGAAATCTCATCCATCCGGGCGGTTACATACACACCAAGGGTTTAATAGCACACCAACATGAAAATAAAAATAATACAAGCCAAATGTTTTAAGCAATTAAAATTAAACTAAGTAGAATTATTAAGCAAGCTTTGCGCGCCGCGGACGGAGGTTGTATCGCAGCTTTCCGTTAGCGTCCGTGGCGTTGTCATGACGCCGCAAATCTTTAACTTGTTGCGCCGCAGCAACCGGGTCATCATCAGGAAGTGTTGGAGGGGCCGCAGCAACCGGGTCATCATCAGGACGTGTTAGAGGGGCCGCGCCATCAATCCTCCCCCACTCAAAATTGCGCATCTCCGATGCGTGAGCTGATAGAAAACGGCGGAGAAGCTCGACATCCAAACGTTGAAGCTCTGTCGCGAGTACCCATGAGTCGTCCGACGGTGGGCGGTCACGCCAACGGATGAGGAAGCGGTAGGTAGTACCGTCAGGAGTAGTAAGTGGCTCAGCAGCGAGTATCATATCTGGATGAAGAAACATCTTGGGAAACCTGGGAAACATGTCAGCAGTAGGAATAAAAGAAGGCAACGTACCATCCGATGTTATACCGGCGGGGACCGGAGGAGAGAGATCATCCAAACTACCACTCCCCAACCCATTAGAAATTTCAGTGGAGGGAGAAGACGACAAAGAAACCAACTCTTGTGGAGGCGCAACAAACAACGTCAAATCAGAGACATTAAAAATAGGGGAGATACCCCATTCAGCAGGCAAATCCAAAACGAAAGCGTTGTCACCTAGCTTCTTGATAATCCGAAAAGGACCGACGCGTTTTGGAGCTAACTTTTTAACGGTGCCAGTTGGCATTCGTTCGGGAACTAACCGTACTAAAACCAGATCGCCGACCTTAAAGTGTGACACCTTCCTATGTAGATTAGCGTGCGCTTGATAAGACTCATATTGATCAGTCAAGGTAGCTCGTATACGTGCATGTAAGTCGTGAATATGTTGGGCGAAGGATTGTGCAAATTGACTTGTTTTGTATGTGGGAGGTAAGGGGACCAAGTCAAGTGGCACAGGGGCCTTATACCCGTGGACAATTTCATTCGGAGACATACCCGTGGACCGATTTTTAGAATTATTGTAAGCCAGTTGTGCATGTGGAAGCAGTAAATCCCAAGTGCCTTTATGGTCGCTCACGAGACATCGAAGAAGATTTCCTAGGCTCCGATTGACTACTTCCGTCTGGCCATCAATTTGTGGGTGATAAGCCGCGGAGAATAATAATTTTGTGCCCATAAGAACCCACAAGGTTTTCCAAAAGTAGCTAGTGAACTTGACGTCCCTATCTGAGACAAAAGTCTTCGGAACGCCACGATGACTAACGACGTCTTTAAAATACAGTTTCGCAATGTGAGAGGCGTCGTTGGTCTTACTACAGGGGAGGAAGTACGCCATCTTGGAGAACCTATCCATAACAACGAGTATAGAATCATGACGTCGCAGGGTGGGGGGAAGGCCTAATACAAAGTCCATGCTCACGTCTTCCCACGGGACGGACGGAATAGGTAGCGGAGTGTATAAACCTACATTGGACTTAGTACCTTTAGAAACTTGGCACGTACGGCAACTGCTCACAACTTTCCCAACCATCGCCTTTAGTTTAGGCCAAAAGAATTTCTCCTCCACGAGCGTTATCGTTTTGTCTCTGCCAAAGTGGCCACTCAAGCCACCACTATGTAACTCCCAAATGATGTGGAGTCGCAAAGAGGAGTGGGGGATACACAATTTTCCGTGTTTGAATAAGTATCCGTCTCTAAGTGAATAGGCCGTGATGGTCATGGGAGAGCTATCCTGGGCAGATAAGTATGGCTCCTGAAAATCAGGGCATGTGGCGTATTCATCCTTTATGCGCTCGAACCCTACCACGCGGACTTGCATGGAGGAAAGTAAGAGGGTGAGGCGACTGAGTGCATCAGCAGCTCGATTGTCGGTCCCCTTAAGGTGCTTGAGAGTAAATGTGTATTCTTGCAAGAAGGATACCCATTTAGCGTGGCGCGGGCTGATTTTGTGCTGACCATTGATGAATCGCAACGCTTCATGATCAGAGAGGATCACGAACTCCTTATGAAGGAGGTAGTGCCTCCAATGATGCAAACATCTAATGACCGCATAAAACTCCCTATCGTAATTGGAATAATTTAATTTGGCACCCGCTAACTTCTCACTAAAATAACTAACCGGGTGACCCTCTTGACTCAAGACACCTCCAATCCCTACGCCAGATGCATCACAAGTAAGCTCGAAGACCTTGGTGAAGTCAGGGAGACGTAACACCGGTGCTTCGGTCATAAGCTCCTTAATACGATGGAATGCAAACGTGGCGGATTTGGACCATGTGAATTCTCCTTTCTTCATGCAGTCCGTAATGGGTGCCATAATGCTACTAAAATCACGTATGAAACGACGATAAAAGGTAGCTAACCCGTGGAAACTACGCACCTCACGAAGGCTAGTGGGCTCGGGCCAGTCTCTAATCACTTGAACCTTTCCTGGGTCAACACGAATTCCTTCAGAGCCAACTATATAACCTAAGAATTCAACCTCCGAAACATAAAACGTGCATTTCTTTAGATTTAGATATAAGGTTTCAGTCCTTAAGGTGGAGAGGACTACTTTGATGTGAGAGAGGTGTTCGGCGGGGGAGGTACTAAACACTAGGATGTCATCAAAATACACTACAACAAACTTCCCCATATATGGCCTAAAGATGTGCGTCATCATCCGGGAGAAGGTGCTGGGGGCATTGGATAGCCCAAAGGGCATCACAAGCCATTCATACAACCCGTCCTTAGACTTGAACGCCGTCTTCCACTCATCCCCCTCTCGGATCCTGATTTGGTGGTAACCACTCCGTAAGTCCAGTTTAGAGAAGATAGTGGCACCCGATAGGACATCCAAGAGATCATCTAGTCGCGGAATTGGAAACCTATATTTTATAGTAATTTTGTTGAGAGCTCGGCTATCAACACACATGCGCCAGGTGCCATCCTTCTTAGGGGCAAGAAGAGCAGGGACAGCACATGGGCTCATACTCGTCCTAATAAATCCCTTATTTAACAACTCCTCTATCTGGGTTTGTAACTCTATGTGGGCAGTTGGATTAAGCCTATAGTGTGGTTGGTTGGGTAAGGACGATCCGGGGATAAGGTCTATTGCGTGTTGTATATCTCTAAGCGGTGGTAACGACGAAGGCAACTCCTCCGGGTATACATCCCTAAACTCATCCAACAATACCCGTAGCTCTCGGGGTAAATCTTCCAACACGCCACCGTCAGTTTTTTCATTCAGAAGTACAAGAGCGTACATTATTCCCCCAATAAAGGGATCCTTCACAAATTCCTTCCTACCAACTAAACTCAAGGCTTTCCTCTCAACTGGGATGGTGGTATCCTTAGCCAACACTACCGGCTCTTTTGGCACAGTCGGTCTCAAGGTGACGATCTTGCCATTGAATTTAAACTCATAAGTGTTGGCAAGACCATAGTGCGTCACATCACGGTCATATAGCCAAGGGCGGCCTAATAACACATGACAAACGTCCATTGGTAGGACGTCGCACCAAACCTCATCCGAGTAGGATTTGAAAGACAGGGGGACTAGGCATCGTTGGGTAACCTTAATAGTAACCTTACTAATCCAAGCGACCTGGTAGGGGGTCGGGTGCGGCTCGACAGTCAAGGACATACGCTTAACGGCATTCTCAGAAACAGCGTTTACGCAACTACCACCATCAATAACTAATTTGCAAAGTTTTTCTCCACTCTTAAAGATCAGGGAAAAGATGCTCGTCCTCTTCCAGTCGTCTACAGGACGAGGAGTGGTCATAATGCAACGCATCACCATAAGGCGGTGATCGTCCTCCAAGTCACTAGGGACTCCGTCAAGGTCGCTCTCCTCTTCGGCCTCATGGACATAGTCGTCAGGGTCGGTAGTGGACTCTAGTAAGGCTATGGCCTTCATCTTGGTGGGGCATTCGTAGGCATAGTGGGCTTGAACACCGCATGAGTAACAAGTGGTGTTAGCCTTGCTAACCTTTCCAACGGGGATACGCTCACTAGCGGGGTTCTTGGTATTTCTCGCGGTAATCACAACGGATTTCGACTCGGAGGATCTAAATTTTCCTTTATCAGGAAAAGTGGAAGAAGATGCCCCAGCGGTGGACTTATTCTTCGCATTAGAATAACGAGAGTGAGCTTTAGATGCTAGGTTCTTTTCAATGTCCAAGGCGGCATTGAAAGTCGTATTCAAGTCCGTGTGACCATAACGCAAGAGTTTCCGCTGAATGTCGGGGTGAAGTCCCTTTCGAAATCTAGATAAAGTTACTTCGGGGATCTCTCGAAGGTCACATCGTACCATACGGTCCTTAAGTTCTCCCATATATTCAGCAACAGACATTGAGCCTTGCCGAAGGGTGGCAAGCTCATCGAACATTTGCGTCCGATGGTACGCGGGAACGTACTGATCGGCTAGCAGGTTCTTCATAACAGCCCATCCAATGAGTGGGACCCCGTGCCCAGCTCCTAACCTACGTTCTTCATTCAGCCAATAGGTTTTGGCACGTCCCATTAATTTCATCCTGGCAACTTGAACCTTTTTGGGGTCCGTGAGGTTGTGCCATTCGAAATAGCACTCCATGTCTATAGCCCAATGGAGGAAGATCTGGGGATCTCCCATGCCATCATAGGTGGGGGCATCTATCTTGATAGCCCTCGTGATATCAAAGCCTCGCTCGGGGCGGGGTTCTCGAGGGGGCATACGGGGAGAGTTTCCCTCAGAATCCGAATCAAAGTTCGGTTGGTGCCGGTTGGGCTGCGCAGCATTAACGGGAGGTGGGGGTGGCCTTGCTTGATTTTGTAGGATCTGGGCTAAGGCGTTCCTAAGCTCTGTCATTTCGGCACGAAGACCTGCTATAGCCTCGGTGTTGGGATCACCATGCTCGTTCGCAGCCATCCTAGACGTAGACGGGGTTGCGTACTCCGTTCCTAGCCTAGTGCGCATTCAGGTTTGGGAGGCCCCAGGCAAGATGAATTTTCCTAGGACGGAAGCTATATTGAAAATAAGATATTTTTATATACTCCCGTTGTGAATAACACGTAGATCGTTAAAAATTTTTTTTTTTGAAATTTTGCTGAAAAATAAAGATTTCAGCCCGCTATTTGCAGACCACAGAAAATAATTTTTTTGAGTTCTAACGATCGGATCTCTAACAAGGAACGCAGAGAGGATGTTTGCAACGTGAAAGTTGAAACAACCTCCCTCTGATACCAAATTGGTGTAGGGATGTTTGTGAGATGGACGTGCTTACGCTAACGGCGGGTACCCATCACAGAACATAGAAAAAAAGGAGAGTGCTCCGACCAAAAGCGAACGAAAAGGGGTCGGTTGGCTCTCAAAATACGGGACTCGATACAACGTCCTTAGGACCTACTCTCCAACAAGCACACAACTCGCGCCTAGCCGGACTCGATACCACGACCTTAGGACCTACCTCTCCAACAAGCACACATCTCACCGCACCTACACAAGCATCTATTCTTTTCACAATAAGCCGTCAATCGCAGCAAAAATATATTTAGGAGCGGCGGTAAACGATAAGGAGGGATCAAGAACAAGTTGAGATTAACTCCCTTGTTAGCACCAAAGCGTGCCCAATCTTGGAGAACAAGTCAAGGCTTGGCCTAGTTTGTTCTCTAGCGGATCTTCCAATCCGGAAAACAAGAGGGTCAATAGCAACGTTCGATTCAGATTTGCAAGCGAAAAACACTTTAAAATCGCGGAAAAGACGGATGAATAACCTCCACAAAATTCTCACAGCAAGAAACACAAAGATAGGGAAGAGATTACCCAACCAAGAAGAAGATCACACAATATTTGTGGGAGAATCACTCTCTCCACGGTTCCACCGGTTTCACACCGAAGGGGCTGCTTCCTTCTTCCACAGAGTCGCACCGAGAGAAGCCACGCCGGAGTCGCACCGAACGGGGATGGAGGAGGCAAGGCTTGGCTTCACACCAAAGGGGAGGAGGTGGCTATGGCTTCCACCATGGTGGCCGAAATTCCTCAAGGGGGGTTTCTTTAGGTTTCTTTTTCCAATGTGTAACTCATCATAATAGCCTCCTTTAAATAGGAGTTACAAAAGAGATCCAACCATCCATGATGGAGATGAAATCTCATCCATCCGGGCGGTTACATACACACCAAGGGTTTAATAGCACACCAACTTAAAAATAAAAATAATACAAGCCAAATGTTTTAAGCAATTAAAATTAAACTAAGTAGAATTATTAAGCAAGCTTTGCGCGCCGCGGACGGAGGTTGTATCGCAGCTTTCCGTTAGCGTCCGTGGCGTTGTCATGACGCCGCAAATCTTTAACTTGTTGCGCCGCAGCAACCGGGTCATCATCAGGAAGTGTTGGAGGGGCCGCAGCAACCGGGTCATCATCAGGACGTGTTGGAGGGGCCGCGCCATCATGGTGACTCCAATTTTGGACAAACTAAAGGTTATGGAGCAGTCCAGATTGGTTCTGTAACCTTCAAGAAGGTAGCATATGTGGAAGGACTGAAGCACAACCTAATCAGCATCAGTCAGCTATGTGATGAAGGCTACCAGGTGACCTTCAGCAAAACCTTATGCAAAATCAAGTCAGAGGACAACACAACTGTGTTGACAGGTAAAAGGAAAGGTAACATCTACCTAGTAGATTTTCTTTCAACTACTATAGATATCTGTTTATTCAATTCAGTTTGTAGACCAAATGTTTTATGGCATAAGAGATTAGGACACCTAAACCTTAGAATTATTGCTAGGCTCTCCAAGGACAACCTTGTTAGAGGACTACCTTCTGGCCCCTACAAGAAGGAAGGACTCTGCAAGGCTTGTCAATTAGGCAAGCAAACTAAAAACAGTTTCAAGTCACTTAATAAGAGTGATTCACCTAGGATATTGTATCTGTTACACATGGATCTATTTGGACCCATCACAGTACAAAGCCTAGGAGGGAAATCCTACACTTTAGTGATTGTAGATGACTTCTCTAGATTCACTTGGGTGTTCTTTCTAAGGAAGAAGTCTGATAACTTTAAGTGTCTGACAGAGTTTCTCAAATGTATAAAGATTGAGTTCAATACTCACATTGCCCTGATCAGAAGTGATCATGGGACAGAGTTTGATTCTCTTCTTATGCAAGAGTTCTGTCAGAGTGAAGGGATCATGCATACTTTCTCAGCTCCTAGAACTCCTCAATAAAATGGGGTAGCTGAAAGGAAAAATAGAACCCTTATTGAATCTGCCACTACATTGTTGTCAGATGCTCATCTACCTCTATCCTTCTGGGCAGAGGCAGTGAACACCTCCAACTATGTGCTGAACAGAAGTCTGATACATAAACTGAAGGGAAAGACTCCCTATGAATTACTCAAAGGGAAGAAACCTAAAGTTGACTATTTCAGAATTTTTGGCTGCACTTGCTATATTCACAATAATGATAAGAAATATTTAGCAAAATTTCAAGCCAAAGCTGATGAAGGAGTGTTTCTGGGATACTCCATGATCAGCAAGGCCTATAGGGTATATAATAAATCTTCATTGAAAATTGAGGAATCTGTTCATGTTTCTTTTGATGAAACTAACATGTCTTTCAAGGAGAAGATTTCTTCTACCATAGAACCTTTGCAGGAACACTCTCTAGTTGAAGACATGAACAAGTTGCGGGTTGCTCAAGAGAATGAAAGCAGTGAAGATGAAGGGAATGCTCAACACATTGAAGCCCAACTTGAAGAGCCAGTTGTTGTACCACAAGAGGAAACAACAACACAGGTTGGTGAACAATCAGCACCCCCTGTTGATTTAGTAACATCAAGAGACCATCCAATTACCCAAATAATTGGAGAACTCTCAGCTGGTGTGCAAACCAGAAATCAGGTCAACCAAAACCTGTTGCACACCTGCTTCCTTTCTCAAATTGAACCTCAGTCCATTCAAGATGCAGAGCAAGATCCACACTGGATCATTGTCATGCAAGAGGAGTTGCATCAATTTGAGAGGAACAAAGTATGGGAACTAGTGCCAAAGCCAAAGGATCATTCCATTGTTGGAACAAAATGGGTATTCAGAAATAAACTGGATGATCAAGGGGTAATAATAAGGAACAAGGCAAGGCTAGTTGCCCAAGGATATTCTCAAGAAGAAGGAATTGACTACGACCAGACTTTTGCACCTCTTGCAAGATTGGAAGCCATCAGAATTTTTCTAGCTTATGCAGCTCACAAAGGCTTCAAGGTTTATCAGATGGATGTCAAGAGTGCCTTTTTAAATGGAGACATCAAAGAGGAAGTCTATGTCAGACAACCTCCAGGTTTTATCTCTCCAACTTACCCTGATTATGTTTTTAAACTACATAAAGCATTATATGGTCTCAAGCAAGCTCCTAGAGCATGGTATGAGACTCTGACATGCTTTCTCTTGGAAAATGGTTTTATAAGGGGTAGAGTAGACCAAACTCTTTTTATTAGAACCCATAAGTCCAATACCCTACTAGTACAAATTTATGTAGACGATATCATCTTTGGTTCTACTGACTCAAAATTGTGCAGAAGGTTTTCTAACCTAATGCATTCTAAAATTGAGATGAGTAGCATGGGTGAGCTATCCTTCTTCCTAGGATTGCAAGTCAAACAACATGCTGAAGGCATCTTTATTTCTCAAACCAAATATGCTAATGAACTGGTTAAGAAATTTGGTATGTCTGAGGCATCTTGTATGAAAACACCCATGCCTACCAATGCTGTACTGGATGCTGATGAACATGGGAAACCTGTTGATCAGACAACATATAGAGCAATGATTGGCTCTTTACTGTATCTTACAGCTAGTAGACCAGATATAATGTTTGCTACATGTATATGTGCTAGATTCCAAGTTAGCCCTAGAGAGTCACACCTCATATTAGTAAAGAGGATTCTTAGGTATGTTAAAAGTTGTCCAAATCTAGGTCTCTGGTATCCAAAAGATTCAGCATTTGAGTTAACTGGATTCTCTGATGCTGATTATGCTGGATGCAGAATTGACAGGAAAAGCACCAGTGGAACTTGTCAGTTCCTTGGTGATAGACTTGTCTCCTGGTTTTGTAAGAAACAAACATCTGTGTTAACTTCAACTGCTGAAGCTGAATATATGGCTGCAGGCAGTTGTTGTTCACAAATATTGTGGATTCAAAATCAACTCCTAGACTATGGTTACAACTTAGAGAAGTCAAAAATCTTTTGTGACAATACAAGTGCTATTTCCATAGCTCAAAATCCAATCCTCCATAGTAGGACAAAACACATAGAGATTAGGCATCATTTCTTAAGAGACAATGTTGAAAAGAACAAAATTGAACTGCAGTATATCCCAACTTATTTACAAAGGGGAGATATTTTCACCAAGCCTTTGGATGAAAAGAAACACACTTTCTTCCTAAATCAGTTAGGAATGTTAGATGGAGGAAGTCTTAAATAATCCCCAAGATTTTGAAAGCTAAAAATGGACCAAGACTAGGCAAAATTCTGATTTTTCTTAGTATTTAGGATTCTCTGATCTCTGAACTGCGCTCGACGATTTCCCCAAAGATCGTCGAACGGAGATCGACGATTTCCAGGATCGTCGAACTGAGTTCAGCGCCCCTCAGACAGCATGAACTGTCTCCTTAGGTCAACGATCGTCGAACGGCGCTCGATGATTTTGTTCCCTAAATGATCGTCGAACGGAGCTCGACGCTTCCCAAGATCGTCGAACGGAGATCGACGATGTTGGAGTCTCTTCAGATTCCTTTAGAAGCCTCGATCGTCGAACTGAGTTCAACGATCTTTCCAATTCTGCGTCGAACCCTAATATAAAACTCATTTTTCGCCGTCGTTCTCTCTTGCGCTTTCAATTTCTCTGCAGAAATTTTCTTCCCTCCAAACAGTTCTACCTTGGTCGTTTTGTTTGTTAAGTTTTTGCAGGTACAATGGCCGTCTCAGTTGCTGTCCTCGCCGCCATGAAGTTTGATGCAGGGTTTGACATCGATTTGGACTCCTTCAACACCACTGATCAAATCTTCCAGGACATCCTGAGTCTATTCAAGGATCAACATTTGTCTGCCCTCATGACCACAAGAATCAAACTTGCCTCAGATGAAATAAAGGAATGGGTATATACTGCACACAACCTTGACAACAACACCATAGTTGGATCTATTGGTGGCACCCAGGTACCTCTGACCCCAACAGTCTTAACAGAGGTTTTTGGTTTTAGAAATGGAGATGACTCTGCTGAACTTTCTGGAGAAGAGTTTACTGATATACTTGCCAGGATGGGTCATCCTGAGGGAAACCCTAGCAAATTATTTAAGAGGAACCTGTCAGTTGAATACAGGTTTCTGGCAGATGTTGTAGGCAAGGTCCTGTTGGCCAAACATTCTGCACATGACACCATCTCCAGACATCAGCTCTGCCTCATGGGAGCTCTGGTAGATAAGAAAAATCTGAATTGGGAAGAGGTCTTCTTTGACCTGATAAAGAAGAAAATAAATAAAAGCTTTGTAAATTTTGGAAGAATCCTTGGAGTTTTCCTTCAGGCTAAGTGCCCTACTCTGCTGATCTCCTCTGGAGTGCACATCAATGCCTCCAAGAGACTCACCTGTGCCCTTTTTGGCAAATGGGACAGGCAGATTAGCAAGCCCAGCAGGCCCTCTTCAGCTGCCCCTTCAGGCACCAGGACTCACAGAGTTACTCCCCCCAGGTCTCTGCACCTGCAGAAGACCTGCCTGCTGCTAGTGCTGCTTCTCCTCCTCCTCCAAGTTCAACCCTACCTCCCGCTCCATCCACCATTCCAGCCTCATCCCCCATTACCATCTCCAGCCCATCTCCAACCTCAATTCCATCCCCAGCAACCACTTCATCACCTCCAGTTGACCACTTCCACCCATTATTCTCATATCCCCCTCCAGATGTCACCTCATCTCCATCCATACCATCCTTCACCCTTCTGGATGAATCCTACATGGATGATTCCCCCTCTTCTCCTCCAGACTTCCCCTCCTCCTCAACATCTTTCCAAGATCTCCTCCACCACATCCTTGACCAACCATCAATCACTCCATCCATATATATACCCTTGTCCTCCATCTCCACAATTCCCACACCTCAGCCCTCTATCCCTTCACCATCCAACACTCTACTTCCAGCATCCTCAGCCATCCTAATACCCTCTACCTCTGCTCCTGCCATTGAGCATGTAGATCTGCCAGCCCTAGCTGACAAGTTGTATGAGCTACTGGCCCCCAGGCTCTCTCTTCTCATGGAGGCCTCCTTAGCTCCTCTACAACAGTCAGTGGCAGCCCTATCTGCTAGGCTTTCCTCCCTCATTCCTCAAGCAGCCCCACCAGCAGTGTGCCTTGATACAGAGGTATCTGCATCCAGGCAGGGGGAGATGCCTTATGAAGCCAGCCTTCATGCTGCTGTTGCTGCTGCTTCTGCTTCTGCTCCTGCTGCTGCTGCTGCTTCTGATTCTGCTCCTGCTGCTGCTGCTGCTTCTGATGCTGCTCCTGCTGTGCCTACTGCATTCTTAGTAATTGACCTAGGGTCTTTGCTCTCTGCATTTGATACTACATACTTCAGCTACCTCCCAGAGCCCAATGCTGTCCAGCCCCCTGAAGATCTGTCCAAGGCTCTGGTGCCCTTCTCATGCTGTGACCCCAGTATCATTTCTGCTTTTATTCATTCAGTGACTGTTGCTTCTGATGATGTTACTGCTGCTGCTGCTGAAGACAAGGCTGTATCTACTTCTGAAATTGTTGTTGCTGCTGAAGAAGACAATGTTCCAACTGCTGCTGATGAGTTCATTTCCCAGGATTCTCTGATGACAGAGGCTGTTGTTTTTGAGCCTGCTGTAGATGTTGTTGTTGGTTCTGAACCTGCTGCTGCCATATTTCCTGAAATAACCACTGTTGCCTCTACTGCTGCTCCAGTACCTGTTGTTATATCTGCTGATGTATCTGTCTCTGTTGCTCCTTCTGCTTCTGCTTCTGCCCCATCTGCTGCTGTTCAACTGAAAGAAAATTTGATGAAAAGGATTGATGCCTTATATGATGCACAGAGTTCTGAATCTGAGGATTACAACACTGCTTCTGATGATTCCTCTGCCACCATTGCAAGGAAAAGGAAGGCAAGAAGTAAGGCATTGAAGAGGGTTCCTCCTGCTAAAGTTAGAGATGATAATGATGTTCCTTACTATATTCTGCACAACTGTCCAATTACTGAGCATTGGATGCAGTTCTCTAAGAATCAGCTAAAGGCTATGAAGAAGAAAAGAAAGTTTGATAAGGACTCCTCCCAGTTCAAGCACCCTCATCCTCCTCCACCACCTCCACCTGATGCAGGTGCAGGTGGCAGCTTTGCAAGATCAGGCCCAGCTAGAAGCCAGGCTCCCTACCAACCTCATGCTAGAACATATCAAAGGGAAAGCCAGTCTAGGGGCTCTTACTCTAGAATGGGAGGATACAAGGGAAATCAAAGAGAGACTCAGGTTTACTCCAAAGGGCATTCCAGGCAGCACCCTTATTCCAGGGGAGGACATGTTCCTTCTGATACAACTTCAGGTCCATTCCCCTATAAGCTCAGAGAAACTGTGACTGCCAGGACTCCTCAAGATACCTCTTCCAACAGGTATGAGCCACCTGTTCCATTTGAGGACCCTGAGAAGAATCCTGTTGCTTGGACTGCTAGAATGAAAGAGTTGGCTGCTTTAGACCAGATCAAGAAAGCCAAAGAGCAAGGCCTGGACACCTCCAATATATCTACAATGTCAGAACAAAGACAGAAAGAACTAGAAAGATATGCCTCCAGTAAGTTCTTTGATGCAGACAGGTACATGGAGTTGCATCCAGCTGCAGTGGTTCCCAGGACATCAAAGCAAATTTATTTGGGTGCAGCTGATGATACCAGATCCAAACAACAAGCTTTAGATCCTAACAGAGAAATCAAGCTGGTAAAAGGCAAAGAGAAAGAGTAACTCTGTAAGGTGACAATTTTTGGTTTTTCTGACTGATATCTGGATGACATATATATATATATCTGTGTGATGGTTCTGTAATGTCTAGCTACTGTTGTTTTTGTGTTTTTCTGATTGTATGATGTTGTTTGATTTTCCAAAGTCTGTAAATAGTTTTCCTAACCCAAATAGGGGGAGATTGTTGGAACACCGTATTACTAATTTGGGTCAGGATCACTATGTCTCTAGGAATCTGTGTTTGACCTTCTGTATAGCTTAATAGGTCAATTAGAATTGAGTCTAAGGGATCAGGAGTCTAGGTTTGGAAGCTGCCCTGAAGACCAAGTTTTTCTGGAGACTAAGTCTAATCGTCGAGCTCAGCACGACGATTCGTCGAACTCCGGTCGACGATCGTCTAGCTCAACATCTGCAGATCGTCGAGCTCCATTCGACGATCGCTGAGCTCAAACCTCATAATATCGTCGAGCTCCACTCGACGATCGCTGAGCTCAACTTCGCAATATCGTCGAACTCCATTCGACGATCGGTGAGCTCAGGTCGACGATTTTGACTCTGCACTGGATCCTTATCTCTGAGCTCAGTTCGACGATCTTTGAGCTCAGATCGACGAATTCTTTGCTGCTTGCATTTTCCAGGTCGCTGAGCTCAGCTCGACGATAGCAGAGCTCAGTTCGACGATTTCAGTTATCTTTCAGAATTCAAATTCAAATCAGATAGAAGTTATTCTGCATTTAATTCAGAAGATCTGCCAGCCGTTTTTATTTACTTCTGGAGCAAGTTTCAAGGGATTTTTCAAGGAACAAATCAGTGGACTTTCCTTTAGAAGAAATTATGCAATTAAGGCTGTAATCAATGCAGACCAACGGCTATCTTTGACAGAGTAATATCCTATTCAGACACAGAGAATAAAAGACAGAATGTTTTTGAATGAAACAGAGAAGAAATACAGAGATTAAAAAGGAGAGAATACACAACTCAGAAAATAGAGACTCTCTCATTCTTCTGTCAACAAGAATTCTGAAGAACACTTATCAGAGAGATCAAGTTTTCAAAAAAAAATCTTCAGATTCCTTCAGCTCTTAAAGTGTTCAAGGCCAACATCATCTCAAGATTCCAGACACTCAACATTTCAGCTTGCTGAAATCATCCATTGCTGGAGTTCTACATCTGAAGGCCTATCACCCTCAAGCAAAGCTCTTCTTCCTGAAGATCAAGGACTCAGGGGGAGCTTTGAAATCAATCCACTTAGTCTTCTCAGTTGTTTGAGAAAAGAGAAGACTGCCATCACTCTCTCATCCCCACTCTGTAAAGGGTTTTTCAAACTCCCTTCAAAAGTTTGAATCTGGTTTTTGAGCACCTTGTCAAAAGCTCATTGGTGGCAAGACACCTGATCAAAAAATCTGTTTTGGTTTTTGAGCACCTTATCAAAAGCTCATTGGTGCCCAGGACACCTGATCAACTCATCCTGCAGTGGATTCCTACCTAGGGTGGTAGAAGAGTGGATGTACCCAGTTTGGGGAACCACTATATTTCCTTGTGTCATCTGGTTCTGCCTGTTTGTTTTTTGTTTCTGGCCTAGATTTTCTTGTGCTTAGTTTCTGCATAGCTTAGTTTTGTAATTAGTTTTATTTCTGCTTCCCTGCTCACACTCATTACAACAATTGTTGTAAAGCTTTGCAAAAGTCTTTCTTTGTGTTTTAAAAGCATCATATACTCTATTCACCCCCCTCTAGAGTATATCAGATCTAGTTTCCCCTTTCAGTAACCTTGGGGGGGGGGGGGGGGGGGCTATCCAGAAATTGTTGTTTCGTCATAGTGGATGCCCCCGT
Organism: Platanthera guangdongensis; assembly: GCA_039583875.1. Lineage (NCBI taxonomy): Eukaryota > Viridiplantae > Streptophyta > Magnoliopsida > Asparagales > Orchidaceae > Platanthera > Platanthera guangdongensis. The sequence continues at coordinate 42,212,498 of CM077154.1, forward strand.
CAGTTACAATGCCATTTTTGGGCGCCCCTTGATCAGTGCTTTTGGATGTGTGCCGTCCTCTTTCCATCAGTGCCTGAAGCTCAATGTCGTAGGTACTCAAATCAGAGTACGGGGAGACCTAATGGCAGCTAGGGAATGCTACGTGATGGCGGTGAACACCATCTCATGGTAGGGAGAGGCTGAGGAGATGGGGAAGAGGATGGAACAATGTCAGCAGGAGTTTGGTAGCGAAGCAAAGGAGAAGGAACAAAAAGAGGTCGGAGGAGAAAGGGAGGTGGAGATGGAAGGAGGCATTACGGTGGAGCTGGAGATGGCGGGAGAGAATGACAGAGAGATGGGGATGGAAGAGGAGAAAGAAAAATGGGTCGGAGGAGAAAGGGAGGTGGTGATGGTAGGAGGCGTTGCGGTGGAGCCGGAAACGGTGGGCGAGAAGGATGGAGAGATGGAGGTGGAAGAGGAGAGGATGTAGAAGGAAGGCGAAGAGAGGAGGAAAGAAAAGAGAAAGATGGGGGAAGCAGGAGGGTTGCCTGGAAGGGAGGCCTGACTGGAAAAAAGAAGAATTACGCTACTAGAAGGAGGGAGCACTAGCGAGCTGGAAAGGGAGAAGCTTTGGGAAGAAATGGTGGTGACCGTTATGCAGCACGAGGAAACATACCAGGAAGCCAGAGAGCAGGATGAGTAGGTAGAGCAAGAGAAAGGAGAGGAGCCGTCAAGGCTGAAGGATCCATGGAGGTGCTAGAGATAGAGATCCTCGCTAGATAAGGAAGAAAAGGGAAGATAAAGGTCAGGGGCGAGCTTAGCCCAGAAGACCAGGAGGAGATCAAGGCATGCGTGTAGAGGAATATCAATGTCTTCGCTTGGAGCGCAGCTGAAATGCCAGGGATCGATGCTGGCATGGCCTGCCACCATCTCAACCTCGACCCCAACACTCTCCCAGTACAAACAGAAGAAGAGGGCAATCACCACTAAGATGGCCGAACACATCAGAGTGGAGGTAGAAAAACTACTTAAGGCAAGGTTTGTGTCTGCTCGTAAGTATCTGGGGTGGGTGAGCAATGTTGTAATGGTTAAAAAGGGGGAGGGTAAGTGGAGAATGTGTGTAGATTTCTCTCTCTTAAATAAAGCATGCCATAAGGATTGTTACCCTCTGCCTCGACTCGACGCGCTGGTTGACTCAGCCATCGGTTTCTCACTAATGAGTTTTCTAGATGCGTTTTCAGGATACCACCAAATAAGCATGCACCCTCCGGACGTCAAGGACGTCACCTTCGTCATGGAGGATGAAGGTTTCTGTTTTAACTTGATGCCCTTTGGGTTAAAAAATGCCGCCCGACTTATCAAAGGATGATGGATCAGATCTTCTGAGAGTAGAAGGGGCGGAACATTGAGGTTTACGTAGATGACCTAATGATCAAAAGTCGGGACCTCAGATCTGATGTCTTCGATCTTGAGGAAACCTTTGGAACCGTAAGGAAATATAAAATGAGGCTCAATGCCCTGAAAAAAAATGCATTTTTGGAGCTACTAGGGGAAAGTTCTTTGGGCATCTCCTTATCCCATCCAGAGTAGAGCCTAATCCCGATAAGGTAAAGGCAATTCTAGAGATGGAATCTCTCAGGCATACTAAGAAAGTTCAACGTCTCACCGGCAAGCTGGCCGGACTAAGCAAGTTCCGCTCCCAAGCCGGTGAAAAATGCTCACCTTTCTTCTGGACGTTAAGGGGGGGGGGGTAAGAAGTTCGAATGGTCGCTGAATGTGAGGCGGCTTTTCAGGCTGTAAAGCAACAACTCACCTGGATGCCTCTACTCCAGGGGCAGAGGGAAGGGGAGGTCTTGTTCGTATACCTAGGAGTGGTGACCAGGGCCATGAGTTCGGTTCTTGTGTAAGAGAAAGGAAAAAAGTAATTCCTGATCTATTACGTGAGCAGGGTCCTAAAGAAGGCGCAATTTGTGTACCCCATCCTTGAAAAGCTAGCATTTGCTCTCATCATATCGACCAGGAAGCTTAGGTCGTATTTTCAGACCGATTCAATTCAGGTGGTGATGGATCACCCCGTCTGTCACATCTTGGAGGGGGTGGAGCACTTTGTTAGGTTGGCTAAGTGGTCGATAGAGCTCAGTGAATTCTACCTCGCCTTTACTCCTCTGCTTGCCATCAAAGCACAGGTGGTCGCCGACTTTCTAGCAGATTACATAGTTGAGATCAAAGAGGCTGAAGCACCCCCTCGAGCAGCTTGGGAGATGCTGGTAGATGGAGCGTCAATAAAAAATTCTTTTGGAGGAGGGATGATCTTGGTAAGCCCAGAGGGGACCCGAATTGAGCAGGCTTTGAAGATCCACTTTACAATCACCAACAACCAAGCAGAAGATGAGGCAATCATCGTAGGACTTAGGTTAGCTCGGTAGTTGGGCATATAAGACATTAGGGTCTCCACGGACTCTATGGTGGTTGCGGGCCAGATCAAAGGGTAGTTCAAAGCAAGGGAGCCCATCCTCCAGCTTTACCTGGGGAAGCTCAAAGATGTTATCGGGCAGTTCCCCAGTTTTTGATTAAGCACGTCCCAAGTGATGTAAGCGCTCAGGCGGACCAACTCGCCAAATATTGCCCTCGAGCCAGAGGAATGGTGACAAAATTTTTCAGGCCATCCATAGAAGAGGGGGAACTCATGGAGATAAACCAACAAAGGTCTTGGATGGACCCCTTCATCACTTTCTTGACCTCGGGACAACTTCCTGAGAGCGATCTCGATAAGAAGCGAGTCAAGTACAAATCAACATACTACTTGTTGAATGATGGGGCACTATACCGCATGATGTTGTTGGGTCTGTTGGCTTAATGAGTATCTGAGGAGGAAGAGGTTCCGAGGGTCCTAAAAGAGATTCATTCTGGGGAATGTTGGAGTCACTCAGGGAGCCAGACTTTAGAGGGGAGAGTGTTGAGGTAGGGATACTTCTGGCCTACCCTCAAGAAGGATGCAGAAGAATTCGCCAAAAGATGTCAAAACTGCCAGGAGTTCTCCCCCCTTCAACTCCTTCCCGCCCAGAGGCTACGAACAATCACGGCTCCCTCGCCCTTTGCAATCTGGGGGCTAGACCTGGTGGGTCCTTTTCCTTAGGCTAGCGGTCAGAGGAAGTTTCTATTAGTCATTGTAGATTACTTTTCAAAATGGCTGGAGGTGAAGGCGTTGGCCAAGGTGACATCGCAGGTGGTCAAGACTTTCGTATGGGGAGAGATCATTTGTAGGCATGGGATACCGCTGGCCATTGTGACTGATAACGGACCCCCAATTTGCTAGTAGGTAATTCGTTGATTTCTGCATCCGTCTGGGCATAAATCTCCATTTTTCCTCAGTTCATCATCCACGAAGCAATGGACAGGTGAAATCAGCAAACAAGATCATCGTCAATATTTTGAAGAAGAAAGTAGAAAATCTAAGGGGGAGCTGGGTGGAACAGCTCCCCTCGGTTCTCCGGGCCTTGAGGACCATACCAAACACCTCTACGGGAGAGACCCCATTTAAGCTCTCTCATATCTCGGAGGTCGTCATACCAATAGAGTTCGAGGACACATCCCCAAGGGTAGCCATTGCAAGGGAAGGAGACGAAGGATGGATGACAGAGAACGAGGAAGAGCAAAAAATCTCTCCTGATATTGTGGAAGAACTTCGGGACTTGGCGCTGATCCGGAAGGAGGAAGTCAAGCGCCAGATGGCGAAGTACTTTGATAAGCATATAAGGATCAAGCAGTTTAGAATAGTGACTTGGTCCTCAAGAAGGTGGACGCACAGACAGATGGGCATCAGTAGGAAAGCTTAATCCCAACTGGGAAGGTCCCTTTGTAGTGAAAGAGGTCTTTAAGTTAGGATGGTACCACCTCTAGGATGTGGACGGGGTACCCCTCGATCGTGCCCGAAGTGGCGATGACTTAAAGAGATTTTTCGCATAACGCTTTTCTTCATTACATTTTTCATCATTCAATACTTGCAATTTTGATGTGGCCTCCTGATAGGATGAAACCGCAGGTGTCCTTAATGACATTAAGAGTGGAGATGGTGTGGAAGGGAGACCCAGAGCAGACCTGCTGACCAGGTTCTCATCTAGCTGGCAGGACTGTAGGCTCACTCGGTGGTTGGAGATGTTTTAGAGTGGAGACCCCAAGCAGACCCGCTGACCAGGCTCTCATCTAGCTGGCAGGGTTGTAGGCTCACTCAGTGGTTTGAGATGGTTTGGAGTGGAGACCCAGAGCAGACTCACTGACTAGGCTCTCATCTAGCTGGCAGGCCTGTAGGATCACTCGTTGGTTGGATATGGTTTGGAGTGGAGACCCCGAGCACACCTGCTGACTAGGCTCTCATCTAGCTTGCAGGACTGTAGGCTCACTCCGTGATTGGAGATGGTTTGGAGTGGAGACACCGAGCAGACCCGCTGACCAGGCTCTCATCAACTGGCAGGGCTGTATGCTCACTCAGTGGTTGGAGATTATTTGGAGTGGAGACACCGAGCAGACCCGTTTACCAGGCTCTCATCTAGCTGGCAGGGCCATAGGCTCACTCGGTGGTTGGGGATGGTTTGGAGTGGAGACCCCTAGTAGACCCGCTGACCAGGCTCTCATCAAGCTGGAGGGGGTGTAGGCTCACTCGGAAGCAAGTCAAGTAGTAAGAGCTCACGAAGAAAGGTGTCTATATTTATCAGAGAATTGGTAGAGGATTCCTTTAAAAAGGAAGGATTGGAGGCAATACAAGAGAGGACGAGTATTTCAGACTGGCACTCGGTGAGGGAGATCTCGACCATAGCGAGCAGGTATTCAATGTCGAAGGCACAGGTCTCGCATAAAAGGGGGGACTTTTGTAAGGAGCAGTTTGGTCTCTAGGCTCTACTAGCGCGGGCTGCATCTCGTGGCGAGACAAGAGTAAAAGGGCAAACTATCTCACGCTCGGCAGGGGTGAGGAGAAGGACAACGACCAGCGCTCTGAGTTAACTTTCAATCGATACATCAATAGATAAAGCGCAATGCAATGAAAAGAATGAAAGGTTCCAATAAAAATCCCAAAAGGTTATAATAAAAGTTCCCTTGTCCATTACAAAAAGAAGCATTTCAAAAATATACAAGTACAAAAAGGAAAAGGGGGGTGGGAAGTCCCAAGATGCATTGACGCAACTTCACTCCTCGTCACTGGAGGCAGAGCTATTATCCGTCTTGCCATGTAGCTGGGGGACCAAGTCATTGACCGTGTCCGTCTCGGCATCATCCCTCACAACCCCCAGCTCCTTCATCATATTCAGGACTTGCTCGGCCTTCTTGATGTTGGCGTCCCAACAAATGGCATCGACCTCATCCAGAGAGTAATGAGTTGGCGGGGGAGCTTGGAACGGATCTACGTAGAGCACGGTGCTGTCCAGGAGACGGGCGTTCTCAACTTTCAATTTCTTGTTCTCCCCATGTTGGATCCCTAGTTGGATTTGGGCTAGGTTCACTATGTTGTGATCATATGACCCATCATGTATATCCAGGGTCATAGTTGTATCCTAGAGTCTAGGTCAAGTCCTTAGAATCAACATCACATGGACCATCCTTTAACAGACTGCCAGAGACTCAAGCAATTATGTCGACACTTCAGAAAGGCTGTGTCGACACTAGAAGCCAGATTGTGTCGACACACAGGACTTGTGTCGATACACAAAACATCTGTCAACATCAACTGTATCGACACCAGAAGCCAGATTGTGTCGACATACAGGACTTGTGTCGACACACAGAACATCTGTCGACAGCAATTGTGTTGACACACAAGACTTGTGTCAACACACTCCAGATTTCTATCAAAACAACAACTATGTCAAGACAAGAAGAAATTGTGTCGACAAACAGGAATTGTGTCGACACATTCCACATAAGCTGTGTCAAGAAGTTAAAGAAGAACTGTTGACTCAGCTCGACAAACTTAGACCACATTGGCAAGAGTTATCTAGCAGCAGTTAGAAGTTCTCAGCCCAAAGAAACTAGTTCTTAGTTCGATGAACCCAGTTCTCAGGTTGACGATTTATGGATACTCTACTTCAGCATTTCATTTCAGAAATATCTAAGTCCAAAAACACTTCACTGAAATCTAGTCGACGAAGTCAAATTCTCAGCTCAACGAACTTAATGTGCAGAAAAGGCAAGGTTCTAGAGAATGCAGTTATCTGTTCTCAGCTTGACGATCTTGGAACTCAGCTCGACGAACAGAAGCCATCTGGTCGACGAACACAACTCCTCAGCTCGACGAACTGTGGACTCAGCTCGACGATTTCTGTTCTCTGTTCGATGAATCCAGACTTGGATTATTGCTTGCCATTTTCCATGGGACAGTTGGGGAAAATCAATCAATGCAAAACATTCTCCAGGCCATCAGCATTGAATGCAGAAGAATTTCAAATTCCAAAAGCAAACTAATTTGGAAAATATAAAAGAGATTTTCTCTTTTCCTGAACAGAGGATCGGCAAGTCAGGAAGAGAGCAATTGTCTGCAACAAGGATTCCTCTGCCTCTCTCCCTCGACAGAATGCTGATACACAGATAGAGAAATCTGATACAGACATACAAGATATAGACCAGAAGAATATCAGCAATCTGAAGAAGAAGAACATCAAATCAAAATCAAGAGTCTTCTTCCTTCTACACTCCAGGACACTTCAAAGGACAACAAGCCCTCTATCTGTCAAGAAGTTCCTGTACTTTGATGGTCAAAGCTGAAAGACTGAAGGCCAATCACTCTGAAGCAAAGCACCATCTTCCTGAACCATTCAACATCTCAGGGGGAGCCTTTTGCTAACATCATATCCACTTAAGTCTTCTCATTTGTAACTTGAGAAAGAGAAGATAAAATCATCTCTCATCCCCCACTGTATAAAGGGTTCTTAGCTCTCTTCAAAAATTATTCCTGGTTGCAAGTCACCTGACCAAAAGATTTGAGGATTGGTTTTTGAGCACCTGATCAAAAGCTCATTGGTGTCAGGCACCTGATCAAAAATCTGAGTGGATTCTACCAGGGTCGTAGAATAGTGGATGTACCCAGGTTGGGGAACCACTATAAATTCTTGTGTTGTCTAGTTGCCTTTTCTTTTTGTTCTTGCTGTGGCTGTGCTAATTAGGACTGTTGTGTTTGTGTTTAATTAGTTTATATTCTGCAGTATTTTATTTACTACACAATTTGAAAAGTATTTAAGGATACACTATCCCCCCCCCCTCTAGTGTATTCTGAATCTAACTCCTCACTTTCAATTGGAATCAGAGCCTGGATTCCCTTGGTTGTACAAGCTAACCCTTGAACCAAAGATCCTGAGTTAGATATGTCTTTTCATTTCTATTACATATTCACTCACAGTATGGCACAGAACAAAGACTATGCAAGCACCAGACCTCCAGTCTGCAACCTGAATAGGTTTGACATCTGGAAGTCAAGAATCAAGTTATATATGAACTCTATTGATGAGGATATTTTCAATTACATTGTGACATGTCCTCCTCAAGCATCTACCTCTACAGCAACCTCCAGTAACAATACAGTTCCACCACCTGAGTGGACTGAGGCCCAGAAGAAGGCAAAAATTGTTGATGCCAAGGCCATGAATATTCTGGCACAAACAATGTCAGATGATATTTTTCAAAAAGTGGCTGAATGGACTTCAGCCAAAGCCATCTGGGATTCCCTCAATCAAATGGTGGCTGGATTTGCTGATGAAAGAAAGGATAGTAGATCCAATCTCATATCTCAATATGAGAATTTCAAGAAGGAGGAAGTTGAATCAGTAACAAACATGTACAATAGGTTGAGCTTAATCATCAATGAGCTGAATACCTTGGATAAGGACATCACCCTCATAGAGGTGAATGATAAAATCCTTATGTGCTTCCCAAGCTAATGAGATTCAAGGATCTGGCCAATCAAGGAGTCCAAGAGCCTGAATGAGATTTCCACTAAAGATATTTTGGGAAAGCTAAAGTCCTATGAGAAGCTTATCAAATGCAAAGAAGCAGCTGAGCAAAGAATATCTCCACCAGCAAGGAAGGAGCACAGTATTGCATTCAAAGCTGCTGAGGAGACAGAGACTCCAACAATGAATGAAGAACTGTTGTCTCACTTTGGCAAGAGATTCTACAAGATGGCAAGGAAAGACTTCAGAAGAAAGTCATTCAAACAGGATGATAAGCCAAGGTATGACAAGACCCCCACTAAAGAAGTGGTGTGCTTTGGCTGCAGGAAACCTGGACACTTCCTCTCAGAGTGTCCAGAGACTCAGAAGAAGTAGAAGAGAAGAGAGAAGGATACAATAAGACAACAAAACAACAGGCCTTCCTCCAGCAGATATAAGAAGAAGGAGAAAGGATTTGTAGCTGAAAGCTGGAGTGAAACAGAAGATGAATCCTCATCTTCCATCTCCAGTGAAGAAGAAGTGGAGGCAAGGGCCAAAGAAGTATGCCTCATGGCCTTTAATACCTCCAGGAGCCAATCAGATGAAGATGCATCTGACAATGAAGAAGCTTCAGAATCTGAAGCTGACCATGTATTTCCTTCTTTTTATTATAACTCTGATTCATTCAAATCTGAATTTAAAATCATGTGAATAGATCTAATAAATTCAGAAAAATAAATTAAGACACTTAGGAAAAAACTAGGAAACCAAGAAAATGTTATTTCTGAAAATAATAATTTAAAGGATGAATTAAATTTAGCTAATGAACAAATTATCCTGTTAAAGACTGAGTTATGTGAGGCTAAACAACTTGAGGAAACTCTCAATGGGAGAAGCCTTAAGCTGATGGACATTACAAGCACTATCAATGCCAGACTAAATGGAAAGCTGGGCTTGGGTGCTTCATCAAGTTTGCCCCCCATTCTCAAGAATAATATTCTGACAACCCCCATCAAAGTTTTCTCAGCTAAGGGGAAAGAAACAATAATCCATAAACAAACCATAGAAGAAATTCCCAAATCAATAGGTCAAATTAACAAAAATCATAAAACCTTAGGTAGAAACAAAGTTCAGCAGATTTCTTCGAACTCAGATCGACGAAATGTAGCCAGTTCGTCGAACTCTAATTAACGAACTCTGAACGCAAACTTAAGCTATAATTATTCATCTAACTGCGATCGATGAACTTTGTATGGTTCGTCGAGCAGAGATTGACGAACATGGGGCACAGAAAATGAACATGTTCATTCTCTGGGCAGAGATCGACGATCTCATCCCAATTTGTCGTACTCTGGTCGACGAACTCACAACAATTCGTCAAACCCAGAAAGACTTAACAAAAATTATAACTGTAACAACAACTCTAATAAACCTAGGAAACCATTTAATCCATTAGCTGATTGGATAATTCCACCTAGAAGATATCACCCACTAGGATACAAATCTCAACCAGAGTTTTCTATGATATCCAATTTTTCTTACCAGCAATATAAATGACCCAAGATAACCTGGGTCAAGAACAACTAACTGTTTTTACTGCAGGAAAATGGTTATCCTGTGATTAATCAAACCTGGTACCTGGAAAGTGGATGCTCCAAACACATGACTGGCAGCAAGGATAACCTAATCAACTATAAGTCCAAGCTGGGGCCAAAGGTAATCTTTGGTGATTCAAAGTGTGGCCAGTCAGAAGGGTATGGAGAAGTGAAAATTGGAGCTGTCACCTTCAAGAATGTGACATATGTCAGAGGACTCAAACATAACCTCATCTCCATAAGTCAATTATGTGATGAAAGTTATCAGGTACACTTTAACTCAACCTCCTGCACTATCTCTAATAAAGAAAAACAAATTATTTTAATTAGAAATAGACAAGACAACATCTACTTAGTTAATTTCTACTCTGCCAATTCAGATATCTGTCTACTCAACATAGTTAGTACTTAGAATGAATTATGGCATAAAAGGCTAGGTCATGCTAATATGAAAAATATTGCCAGGCTATCAAAAGGCAACCTTGTGAGAGGCTTACCTTCTGGCCCCTATAAGAAGGAAGGTCTCTGCAGAGCTTGTCAACTAGGCAAGCATACTAAAACTAGCTTTAAGTCAGTTAATAAAAGTGATTCACCTAGGATTTTGTATTTGCTACGCATGGATCTTTTTGGACCCATTGCTGTACAAAGCCTAGGAGGGAAATCCTACACTTTAGTTATTGTTGATGAATTCTCAAGGTTCATATGGGTGTCCTTTCTGAGATCTTAGTCAGATACCTTTAAAGTTTTTACAGATTTTCTCAGGACCATACAGATTGAGTACTCTACTCATGTTGCATTGATCAGAAGTGATCATGGTATAGAGTTTGAGTCTCTTCTTATGTATGAGTTCTGTGATAAGGAAGGTATCAGGCACTGCTTTTCAGCTCCTAGAACTCCCCAACAAAATGAGGTAATTGGAAGGAAAAATAGGACCCTAATTGAAGCTGCAGGAACATTGCTTGCAGATGCTTACATGCCACTAACCTTTTGGGCAGAGGCTGTAAGCACAGCAAACTATGTCCTGAACAGGAGTTTGATACATAAACTGAAGAATAGGACTCCCTATGAATTTGTTAAAGGGAATAAACCTAAAATCAACTATTTTAAAGTATTTTGATGTATATGTTATATACATAACAACAACAAGAAATACATTAAAAAGTTTGAAGCTAAGGCTGAAGAGGGAATTTTTCTAGGATATTCCCAAGTAAGCAAAGCTTATAGGGTATTCAATAAATGATCTTTAAAAATTGAAGAATCTATTCATGTTACTTTTAATAAAGCTAACATGTCTTGCAAGGAGAAAGAAATTTCTACCAATAATACTTTGCAGGTACCTCACTTTTGTGAGAATTTGGATGGACTAAGCCTCACCCAAGAGGTTCCAACACATCCTTCTCCACAAGTTAATGAAGAAACTGAAGAAGAAAGCACTGAGGAAGTTGAACCTCATCCAACAGCAAAAATAATTCCACAAGAGGAATTAATTCAAAATGTTGTTGCTGAACTAACTCCACCGAATGATCTTGTCACACTCAGGGATCACCTTAGATCTCAAGTGATTGGAGACATATCAGCAGGTGTACAGACAAGGCATCAACTCAACCAAGATTTTATGCATGCATGTTTTCTCTCTCAGGTTAAACCTCAATTTATACATGAAGCTGAGCAGGATCCCCACTGGATCATTGCTATGTAAGAGGAACTAAATCAATTTGAGAGATGTAGAACTTGGGATTTGGTTCCAAGACCCCATGACTACCCAGTCATTGGAACCAAATGGGTATATAGAAATAAAATAGATGCCAAAGGTACAATTGTGAGGAACAAGGCTAGGCTTGTTGCTCAAGGATACAGACAAGAAGAAGGCATATATTATGATCAAACCTTTGCACTAGTTGAAAGGTTAGAGGCCGTCGGAATTTTTCTGGCCTATGCTGCCTACAAGAAATTCAAGGTGTATCAAATGGTTGTGAAGAGTGCATTTCTGAATGGAGTGCTTAAAGAAGAGATTTATGTTGAACAACTTCCAGGTTTTGTCTCTCCAACTCATCCTTATCATGTATTTAAATTGCATAAAGCTCTTTATGGTCTAAAGAAAGCACTAAGAGCTTGGTATGAGACCCTAACTAGCTTTTTGATAGAGCATAAATTCATTAGAGGCATAGTAGATAAAACACTTTTCACTAGACATCATAAGGATCAAACCTTGTTAGTACAAATATATGTGGATGACATCATATTTTGGTCTACTGATTCCAAATTATGCAAGAGGTTCTCTGACCTCATGCATTCAAGATTTGAAATGTGTAGCATGGGTGAGCTCTCCTACTTTCTTGGTCTCCAAGTGAAGCAGCTCCCTGATGGCATCTTCATCTCCTAAGATAAATATGCTAAAGAGCTTATAAGGAAGTTTGGGATGGCTGATGCCTCAGCAAAGAAAACACTCATGGCTACAAATGCTGTAATAGACTCTGATGCCCATGGGAAACCTGTGGATCAGAAACTATATAGGGGCATTGTTGGGTCCCTATTATATCTTATAGCTAGCAAACCTGATATCATGTTTGTCACATGCCTTTGTGCTAGGTTCCAAGTGAACCCTAAGGAATCTCACCTAATTTTTCTAAAACGAATTTTGATATATATAAAGAGTTGTCCTAGTCTAGGCATATGGTATCCTGCTGAGTCAGAATTTGATTTAACTGGATTTTCAGATGCTGACTTTGCTGGATGCATGGTTGATAGAAAAAGTACTTCAGGAACTTGCCAGTTCCTAGGTATGAGATTAGTGTCTTGGTTTTGTAAGAAACAATCATCTGTGTCCACTTCAACTGCTGAAGCAGAATACATTGCAGCTGGCAGTTGCTACTCACAGATGTTGTGGATTCAGAATCAATTACTGGACTATGGTCTCAACTTAAATAATTCAACTCTATTCTGTGATAACACAAGTGCTATAACTATAACACAAAATCCAGTCCACCATAGTAGGACTAAACATATGGACATTAGACATCATTTCATAAGAGAGTATGCAGATAAAACCAAATTAAACTTGTCTATATCTACATTGATTTACAAAGAGCTGACATTTTCACCAAAACACTACATGAAAGAAATCACCTGTTATTTATAAAACAGCTTGGAATAATCAATGGAGAAGACTTAGTTTATTTTCTGTCTGCACTCGACGAACTCTTCAAAGTTCGTCGAATGGAGTTCGGCGAACAAAGAAAAGTTCTTGAGATATTCGTCGAACGGAGGTCGAAGAACTCTCTGTGAGTGAAGTTGTTTTCATCGAACGGAGATTGACGAATCTGCTTCTGAAAACATTTGTCGAACGAAGCTCGACGAAATGTCTTCAAATCTTCAGACTGAGCTCGACAAATCATTTAACTATCAATTATTTCGTCGATCTCAGGTCGACGAATTTCTTAATTTTTGTGGAACGGAGTTTGTCGATTCATATTCTGGAAAACATTATATCTAGGTTTTCATCGACCTCCATCCTGCGATTTCAGTTCTTTTGCACTTGATCTTTGTTTATCTCTTGCACGTGCTCTAATGGCGATTCCAGCAGGAACCCTGGCGGAAATGAAATTTGATACTAGATTCGATGTGGAATTGACTCCTTCCAACATTCCGACCCCATCTTCATGGCAATACTACAACTACTTGAATACCAACAACTGAAGAATCTATTGTAAACTAGAATCAAGATATTTGCCACAGAAATCAGGGAATGGGTGTACACTTCTGCCATAACATATGACAATACCATGACCGACACTATATCTGGTAATACTATTTTCTTAACTCCCGTCGTTCTCAGAGCAATTTTTGGATTAAACAATGGTGAAGATGATTTAGAAATGGATACTGAAGAATATGATGAGATGCTGAGTGTAATGGGTTATTCTAGACAAACCGAAAATAAGTTGTTGAAGAAACAATTGTCTGCAGAGTTCAAATTCTTAGCAGATATTGTAGGGAAGGTGTTGCTTGGCAAGCATACTGCCCATGACTACGTAACTAGGCACCAATTCCTGGTTATGTGTGTTGTGGTCAATAAGAAGAAAGTAAACTGGGCTCAAATCATGTTTGATTTGATAAAGAAAAAGAATAATAAGAAGGAAGTTAGTTTTGGGAGGATTCTGGGGATCTTCTTGAAAGAAAAAGCTGCTGAATCCCTAGTCTCCCCGACCATATTCATTAATGCCAACAAAAGGCTCACTTGTGCCCTGTTTGGCAAGTGGGAGAGGACCATCACAAAGCCCTCCAAGGCTCCCTCTTCCACAAGAGCTTCTGAAAGTACAAGGGCTGATCTAGCTACTACCCACCCTTTTGAAGAGATCCCCCCTACACCTCCATCTTCCACCATTCCTCCTCTCCAACAACCACAACAATAACCACAACAACAACCACAACAACCTGTTCATGTTCCTACTCTAGCTACATCTCCTGCCACCTCTCCACCAATAGATCTTACTGACATCCCCTCTTCCCCAATTCAGGAATATCATCAACCTTCTCCATCTCAATAACCACAACCAACTCCACCTCAGTCCCCCCATGATACCCACATTCCTTCACCACCTTCATCTCCCTTACCTCTCCATCTAGCCAACATCCCAACATTCAATCCACTATCCCCCCCTCTCAAAACTCCTTCTGCACAAGATATAAAAATGCAAAATGCTCTCCCTCCTACTCCACCATCACCATCAACTTCCATTCGTCCATTTGTTTCCACTCAAACACCTTCCATTCCACCATCTGCAAATCTACCCTTGGAACCCTCCACCATTTCATCTCTTATTGCACTGCTTACTCCTCTACTCAAGAATCTTATAGCAGAGGCCATTACACCTCTTGATACTTCTATATCCTCCCTTGCTGCTCAAATAACTGCCCTCTCTGCTGCCCCCTCTTCAGTAAGGGGCTTGGCTCCAGTTAGCACTGAAACCAGGCAAGGGGAGATACTTAATGAAGAAGCTACCGCAGTAACAGTTCCAGAAGATGCAGTAGCAACAACAGTAGATGATGTAGATTTATTTCCAGCAGATGATGAAGATTTATTTGATTTTATTCATTTTATTGAAACTGACATGGACATAGATGAGTCAGTAATAGAAGAAATAATTACTGTTGTTGATTTTATTATTAATCCCATAGTATATTTGGTAAATCTTTTGAGAATTTTTGATATATCTTATTTGAGCTTTCCTCCAGCTGACAGTACTAAGCCATCTTTGGCTATTATTCCTTATTCCTCTCCAATAAGTCCTAAAGTTGCCAAGCAACTCAAAGACATTTTTGTTGCTCCAAAGACTACAGCCATTCCATCTCCACCTAAGGCTGATTCAGTTAGTGTTTCATCCCCTCAAGAAACCATTTCTACTCCAAGTTTTGTAATGGATGTTTCTCCCATGTCTGATCTTGATGCTCTGATCATGGCTGATATTGAAGAAGAAAATAAGACAGTTGTTGAAAGCACTGTCATGTACAGCTATTAAGTTCATGTTCCAGCTCTAGTTACAGTTCCTCCTCCAGCTCCCTCCAAGCCTGAGAAACCTCTAATTTCTGCAAAGGCTCTCAAAGTATTGGATTCACTATATGATAATTCACAAGAGTCTTCTGATGATTATGAGGATGAAGTTGAGGACTCAGATGAAGATCCCAAGAAAAGGAAAGTTTTTAAGAAAAGGAAAGCACCTCCACCTCCTGCTCCAAAGCCCAATCCAGCAAATGACACCCCTTACTATATCCTCCAAAAGATCAATCCTTACAAGGGAATGCCTTATTGGATGTGGTTGTCCAAGAATGAACAGAAAGAGAGAAATAAGAGCAGAAGGTATTCACCTCCTCCTACTCAAAGATATAGAAAGGATCCTCCTCCACCTCCTCCTCCAGCTGTTGGTGCTTTAGGCACAACATCTTAAAGGACTACTCAGTTTCAAACTTATAAAAGGCATCAGGGTAGGTCCTCATCCTCAGGAAGCAGCCAGCAGAGATACTACTCTTCAGGCAAGCATCACCAACCTCAACAGCAACAACATCAATAACAACTACAGCAACAACTCCCGAACCATCAAAAAGCTGAAAGCCCCAACAGACCTTCTTCCCCACCTGTACCATATGAAGATCATGAAACAGCAACAACAGCTAGGATGGCCAGGTTCCAAGAACTGGTTGGCCTTTCTATGATCAACAAAGCCAGAGCTGAAGGGAAGGATCCGTCAGAATATACTACTATGTCAAAATATAGGAAGGAAGAGCTCAACACGTTTGAAAAAGCTAATAAATTTTTCAATGTTGATGACTATTTGAAACTGCATCCAGAAGCAGTAGTGTCCAGGGCTACATCTCTTAAGATCATAGGGGTTGCTGATATAACAATGATAAAGGTGCAAGCTGCAGATCCCAATAGGGAAATCATTTTCACTCAGTCTGGAGAGAAAAGCAAAGAAGAGAAGCTCAAAGTGAAAGAGCAAAAGAAATGATACTTTGGTTATCTTTAGTTTTTCTGAGTTTGCTTAAAACTGCTTTCTAATTTCTGATACAAAGTTTATTGTATATATATATATATATCTGCTGCATGTGTTAATTTTCTCTGCCAGATATATGTTTTCTTTGTTTACTTTCAAGTTTAGTTTGAGTCTGTAATTAGTGACCTAACCCAAATAGGGGGAGATTGTTGGATCCCTAGTTGGATTTGGGCTAGGTTCACTAAGTTAGGATGTAATGTCCCGAATCGCACTACGCCCCTCGTGCGTGTTTTTGAGTACGGAGAGCTGACTTGGGTTCACGGGAGTGCAGACAAGTGGGCAGTACATGTGAATAGGAGGAGAAGTCAGTCAATCATTAGACACGAGTAGAGACACGGGCGTGTCCCTACCCATGTGGGAGAGGCCAGCTCTCGATTCGATGACTCGAGTATGTCCAGAGAAGGACACGGGTAGTGACACGGGCGTGTCACTACCTGTCTGAAGTGACACAGGTAGAGATACGGGCATGTCCCTACCCGTGTGTGCGTCGAGTTGG
The DNA here is from genome assembly GCA_039583875.1 of Platanthera guangdongensis. Lineage (NCBI taxonomy): Eukaryota > Viridiplantae > Streptophyta > Magnoliopsida > Asparagales > Orchidaceae > Platanthera > Platanthera guangdongensis. The sequence goes on from CM077154.1 coordinate 42,229,032, forward strand.
ACTCAACGAATTGTGTCGAGATAGACATGGCAAGCAGGGTTACACGGCCTGTGACACGGGCGTGTCACAGGGCGTGTCCCGCTGTGTCGAGAGGTCACGAATTTACTCTCGACAAAGTGCCGAGTGGGTTACATGCCCTGGGTCACGTGGGTGACTGGACCGACACGGGTAGAGACACGGACGTGTCACTACCCGTGTGTGTTGAGTTGAACTTGACAGGGTGTGTCGAGATCGACAAAATGTGTCAAGATCGACGAAGTTTATGATACGGGTAGAGACACGGGCATGTCCCTACCCGTGTGTGTCAAGTTGAACTTGACAGAGTGTGTCGAGATGAACTCGACAGAGTGTGTCGAGATCGACGAAATGTATTACACGGGTAGAGACACGGGCGTGTCCCTACCCGTGTGTCGGTGTGTCGAGTTGAGCTCGTCGAGATGTATCTAGAGAAGCACATGACCAGGGAACACGGCTGTGTCATGTGGACACGGGTTGGGACAGGGGCGTGTCCCTTCCCATGTCTAGTATTGAACCGACCCTAAAACCATCGTTGATGCTTCACCCCAGCAAGACACTGGTAAGGATACGGGCGTGTCCCTACCCGTGTCACTTTTCATATATAAGGGGAAATGAAAACCCTAGCCGTTTTCATGCTCATTTCATCCCCTATTTTCTAAGAGAAACTCCAGTTGAGAGAAGGAAGTTGTTGTAGCTAGTTCTAGAGGAGGAGATCCGCCGCCGCCATGAAGGAGAAGATGCCACCGAGAAGAGTTTCATGATCCATGGCCGAAAATAGTGGAAATGCCGGAAATTAGGTGAGCTTCCTACCCTCTCCCTTGGTGATAGATCTCTAGTTATTTTTTAGGATAGATATCAACTCAAGAGAGTCTTGATGGAGCGGAGAAGTTTTCTAGGAAAGGCCATGCTAGGACTTGTGTCCTAGGTTTTTGATCTCTTCAACCTCCCCTTTCTTCTATGTGATGACAGGTGGATGGTTTAGTGAGGTAAAGTGTCCACATGAGGGTGAATAAGGGAGGAGGAATTTCTAGAGTGATTTGGGGAGATCGACTTGAGGAGGAAGATGAACCGATGTCGTTCATTCCTCTTTAAGTTGCATGCAGAATCTGTGTTCTGTGCGCCGCGAGCCTCTTGGCCATTTTTAGGTGTGATATGGCAAGATCTGGGCTGTTGACTAAACACGAAAGTTGAAGCCTTGAAAATACCTTTCCGACGAGTAGTTGCGCGACTTCAGGACAAGTCTATAGCCACAGGGAAGTCTGAACGAATATTACGTCCAATAAATCCTGCATGCAGAAATTGTGTTCTGTACGCAGTGTACTTCAAGGCTGATTTCAAGTATGATACTATTGAATTTGGGTTTTGAGATGAATATAAATGTTGTAGATCATTGAAAGACCTTTCCATCGAGGGGTTACATGTCCTCACCGGATTATTGTAGCTTCGAGAATCTCCGGTTGAAGTTGCTATCCAGATTTATTCTGCACTTAATCTCTAGGTTTTATATAATATGGATTTGGATTCGGTGGAATCGATGTTGAAAATTAACTCGAGATTTTGGTTAACTATTTTATATTAACCACCATAGTGCTATGAATGATGAAGTTTACAAATTTGATTTCGTATAACTGAATTATGAAGCAAGTTTACGTAAACGAAATGTCTTGTTAGAAATTGGTAGACTATTATATATGCGCATTATGTTATATCATGTTGAAATCATTTGGAATGACATATAGAAGGATAAACTATGGCCATGAGTAAGTTTGATGGTTGGAATGAAACTTAGAGCGTAGTCTCCCTACGGGTAGTATTGTGGAAGGATGTAAGTTCGGTGTTGACCGTCACTAGTTAGGTTAGTGTTGAGCTGAGGTATAGACGGACGGTTGGGCTGTGTCCTCGGTGTTCACGTCTGGGGGCTCCTTCCGTGCTGAGTGGATGGTTGGGATGTGTCCTCGTGCTTACTTCCGAGGACCTTTCCATGCCACATTGATGTGGAATTTGCATGCAGTGTGAGTCGACACGTGGTGTCGTAATCCTGAGTTAAGGATATTGTGGCAGGTCTACAGGCTCGCCGATCGTCACACCGACGGGAGTTGACAGTTAGACTTTGGGCGGTTAGGATGTGTCCTCGGTGTTCACGTCCCGGGGCACCTTCCGTGCCAAGTGAACGGTTGGGCTGTGTCCTCGTGCTTACTTCTGAGGCCCCTTCCGGGTCACATAAGGTCATTTCGGGGTTGTGTTCTCGAAGCACATCTACACGAGATCCCCGTTGGGCCATAGTACGTATAGGCTCCGCTGTTATGTTCTTAGCATCGAGGCGTACGAAGGCCTAGGTGAAGCAGTGTGGATGTCCGCCTAGTAATAGAGATGCCCGCTCTACTGTCACCGCCTGGCCACGATAGTTGATGCCTGAGAGGTTAGATACCTGATCGAATAGTGGGAACTATAGTCTGTGTAGACATAGCAATTGCATGTGTGTGATCATGGGTGAGTCATTGTATAGCATAGATACCATTTAATAACATTGCACAACAGGATCCTCATCGTATAAGTTTGTATGGGCACTCCTATACGATGAGTTACTTTATGTAAACCGATCCTTAACTTATAAGCTTGTATGAGCATCCTTATAAGTTAAGTTAATTTTATAAGTTAAGTTAATTACCTGCTGTAGTTTTGAAAGTCCACCTAGTGTCAACTACCTTCACCTATGGGGGGGGGGGAATAGGTGACGTGCAGCATTTTTGCGGAATTAAAATTGTACCTGCACACAAAAACAAAACAGCACAGCAAAGAAAGTACACAAGCAATTTACATTGGTTCCCCGATTTGGGTACATCCACTTTCCCCCTTCGACCTATCTCCCAACAAGGGACGACTCGGTCACTTCACCAATAGGATTGAAATCCAATCCTTGCACTATCGGAAGGAACCCTTCCACACGTAGGAGACAACACTCCCACAACACGGGTTGCACCCAACCCTTACAACTAGGAACCAACGTTCCTTTACAATACGAATGAACTAGAATGTACAAGAAATACAAACTACTTTTGGAGAGTAAGGTGTCCCTCTTCATTCGATGACGTGTTCTAGAAGTCAACGAAGAGTCCACAACCCTAGATCTCACTTGGAGAGAATCTCCCCGGAACCGGCGGCGGCAAGAAGGGCGGCGGCTTGGTTCTCGGCATCCGCGGCGACAACGGTGTGCGGCTGCTGTACTTTGGAGATTCAAACTTCGTAGCAAAGCTAGCAAGGTCTTCCAACGGTCACACTAGGATCGATCGTCTCGATCGATTCGGACGGGGAAGGTTTTCCCGATCAACAAATCAAGAGACAAAGGATCTCTGGTTAGACGCGTGAGACGCTATGCTTGGCTAAGCTTCTGTCGACGGAAGATCTGGAAGATTCACGATCTAAAGCGGCGAACAACTAGCACGAGCAGTGTCGGCGGCGGCGAAGCGGAATTCGCGATCTAGGTCACGTCACGGCTCGGCTTCTTTTTGAATTTCTGTCTCTCTCACCTACTGTTCAATAATACAGGTGTATTTATACAATAGGTCTTCAAGATGACCATTGTGGGTCCCACCAGAAGAGACCCCAAACCCGGTTCAAAACAGTGCCAGCGGCTGAGTCCGGTCCAGTGGTTTCCAGAAAATCGCCCAAGTTAAAATCGGCGAGAATCGAAGGTGATTCTCGTCGAATCGGCGAGAATCAAAGGTGATTCTCGTCGATGTTGACTTGTTGGCACACTCAGATTTAGCCTGATAGAGACGGCGAGAATCAGCCAGTGATTCTTGACGATTCGGCGAGAATCACTAGTGATTCTCGTCGATTCACACTTAGACGATTTTTCGTCTTTCCACCCATGAGCTGCTCTTTGACCCATCCTTGCTCCTTGTCTGCTCTTGCATGATCACAACCCTGTACTTGAAAATAAGTACACTCCAATAGAGAGAGTGCACGTAGGCCAACACACTGATCTGCTCAACGAGGGATTACGTTGCGCAGACCCGTGTATATTGACCTACTGCACCCTGACATTGGTGTGCACTTAGCGTGGAATAACTGCAAGCACAACTTGAAATATTTTATCAAATACATTGTCTATTTACCTTAGCTTGTTTAGGGGCTTCTTCAAATCAGGTACGTTGTGGATACAATACCCAACAATCTCCATGTATTTGAAGAAGCCTAAACCCTACAAGCTAAGGTGAATAGAGCGTATGAAAATCATAAACTTGAAATTGAGTTGAGAGAGATATTATATTCATTACCAATACCAATTTCTTGAGAGCAAACTTGGAGCCACCTTGGCAAACTTGGAGCCACCTTAGCCTTAGCCGAGAGGGTAATCTCCCCCTTTTCGGCTTCTGCAAATCTGGGTCTGTTGCATTTGACCCCTTGCTCCCCCTTAGTTCTTGCATCTGTGCTCACACTTGAGTTCCTGGCAAAGGCTCCCCCTAGATGCACGAGCCTGGAGCTTCGGTAGTCTTTATTCCTCATAGTTTAGCATCCCCAATTCACTTTTGAAAAGACTGAACTTGGCTTCGTCTAAGGGCTTTGTGAATATATCTACAATCTGCTTGTCCGTGGGGACATAACAGAGAGAGATGTCCTTGTTCTCCACATGCTCCCGAATGAAGTGGTAGCGCACTTCAATATGCTTCGTTCTGCTGTGCGATACAGGATTTTTGGCAATTGCAATTGCACTGGAGGAGTCGCAGTACATTGATACTTCCTTGAACTGAAGGTCGTAGTCGGCTAATTAGTTTCTGATCCATAGGAGTTGTGTGCAACAGCTGCCTGCCGAGATGTACTCAGACTCTGCTGTGGAGGTAGATACACAATTCTGCTTCTTGCTGTTCCATGAGATAAGCCTTCTTCCGAGGAATTGACACGTCCCAGAAGTGCTTTTCCTGTCATCCCTACTCCCTGCAAAATCAGCATCTGAAAAACATATTAGCTCGACATCATTGTTTCTCGGGTACCACAAGCCAAGATTGGGAGTACCTTTAAGATATCTTAGAATTCGCTTTGCAGCGACATAGTGAGATTCCTTAGTGTTCACCTAATATCTGGCACAAACACATGTGGAGAACATGATATCCGGTCTACTGGCAGTAAGGTAGAGCAGGGATCCAATGATGCTTTTGTATTTGGTTTCATCGAAAGGTTTACCTTTCTCATCCTTATCCAGAGACATAGTGGATCCCATTGGAGTCCTCATAGAGGTTGCATTCTCCATACCGAATTTCTTGAGGAGTTCATTTGTGAACTTTGTCTGAGAGATGAAGATTCCATCCTCAGACTGTTTCACTTGAAGTCCCAAGAAATACTTTAGCTCTCCCATACTGCTTATTTCAAACTTTCCTTGCATAAGTTTAGAAAACCTTTTGCAAAGATTGTTGTCCGTTGAGCCGAATATAATGTCATCGACATAGATTTGCACCAGTAAAATCATGCCTTTGACTTCCCTGAGAAACAATGTCTTATCTATTTTACCTCTAGAGAACTTGTTCTCAAGAAGAAAACTAGATAAAGTCTCATACTAAGCTCGTGGAGCTTGTTTTAAACCATATAGAGCTTTATTGAGAAAATATACATGATTGGGATAAGTAGGATTGACAAAACCTGGGGGTTGAGCGACGTATACTTCCTCTTTCAGGTCTCCATTCAAGAATGCTGATTTCACATCCATTTGATAGACTGTGAATCCTTTGTGCGAAGCATATGCCAGGAACAATCTGATTGCCTCGAGCCTTGCCACTGGTGTAAAGGTCCGGTCGAAGTCAATCCCCTCCTCCTGTCTGTAACCTTGAGCCACCAGCCTGGCCTTGTTCTTTATGATAACACCATGTTCATCCAGTTTGTTTCTGAAGATCCACTTGGGGTCAATCACATTCTGCTTGTGTGGTCTGGGAACCAACGTCCAAACGTTGCATCGTTCGAATTGATGTAGTTCATCTTGCATGGCCAAAATCCATGCCGCATCTTTGTTCGCCTCGTCGAACTTCTTTGGCTCAACCTGTGACAGAAAGCTAAGATGCAAAATCTCGTTAATAGTACCTCTTCGAGTTCTGACACTGTCGCGAGGATCTCCGATGATCTGATCTCTAGGATGATCCCTCACATGCCGGAGCTCTAGAAGTTTGGCGTCTGGAGCTTCGACTACTTCTTGGGCTTCTCCTTCTTCTAAGAGATTTGTTCCATTTTGATCTTCAACATTCCCAGTTGACGTTGAGGTGGAAACTTTGACGTACTTAGGAGTTTCATCTTTAGTGGTTTCATGGAGACTCAGCTGTTCAAGTCGTGCACCTGCATCTTCAGGAATACTGCTGGAAGAATTGCTGTTAAGCAAACTTCCTTCATCAATTACAACATTAATTGATTCTTCTACCACTAGGGTTTTCTTATTGAAGACCCTATATGCTCGAATGTGGGAACTATAGCCCATGAATATGCCTTCGAAGCATTTTTAACCAAATTTAGTACGCGGGTACTTCCCATTATTCAGTACATAGCATCTGCAACCAAAGATCCTCAAGTAGGACATGGTTGGATTCCTGCCTCTCAGTAGCTCATAAGGCATCTTACGATGATGCTTGTTGATCAATGCTCGGTTTTGTACATGACAAGTTGTATTGACCGCCTCTGCCCAGAAGTATTCTGGGAGAGAAGCGTCTTTCAACATAGTCGTGCAGGCTTCAATGAGAGTTCTATTTCTCCTCTCCGCAACTCCATTTTGCTGAGGAGTGCGCGGGGAGGAAAACTCATGAAAGATACCTTGTTCTTCACAAAACTCTGTCATAGCACCAGATTCAAATTCTGTTCCATGGTCACTTCTGATTTTGACCACTGAGCAGTTAAATTCGTTCTGAACCTGCTTGACAAAACTAGTGAAGATGTCAAACGTATCCGACTTTTGTTTTAAGAAGAACACCCATGTAAACCGAGAATGATCATCAACTATCACTAACGTATATGACTTGCCTCCCAAGCTATGAACTTGCATTGGACCAAACAAGTCCATATGTAGAAGGTAAAGACATCGAGAAGAGTCTTTGTCTGCAATGCTCTTAAAGGTAGCCCGAGTCTGTTTGCCCATCTGGCATGCAGGACAGGGGCTATCTTTGATGCACTTGATAACGGGAGCATCCCTTACTAAGTTTTTAGGAAACTGCATACTAATTGTTTTGAAATTAACATGTGCCAATCTCTTGTGCCATTGTTCACAAAGAGATGCACTGCCTGTTGTCACTAGGCAGACGGGGGTAGATGAATCTAAACTAAGAAAATTTAAGTAGAAGATATTTCGGCTCCTAATGCCTGTTAATACCGTCTCATAAGAGGCACATGATATTATCAGGCATTTATCCTTGCAGAACTTAACGTCATAACCTTTGTCACATAACTGACTTACACTGATCAGGTTATGGTTTAACCCTTCAACATAAGCCACGTCGGCGATATATATTATACCGTTGGAAATCATACCGTAACCTCTGGTGACTCCTCGATCTGACCCCCCAAAGATGACTTTGGGTCCATTCGCGACTGGAGTGTAATCACACAGCAGGCTTCTTGTTACAGTCATATGCCGGGAGCATCCACTGTCCAAGTACCATATTGGCATTTTGGTGGCCTTTGGACATTCCTGCAAAACAAAATTAATTTCCCTTAGGAACCCAATCGAACTTGGGTCCTAGATTCTTGGTTAGCATACTCCCCCTAGTGTGGTTAACCCTACGAGTGGTCGGCCTCGCATTGCTAACATAGAGAGTCTCGTTATACCTCGGATTAAACCAACAATCCACGACAAAGTGACCGACTTTGCCACAACACCAACAGTCAAATCTGTTGTACCTCTTCCTAGACTCCTGCTTTACCCTGGGAATGGTGGGTACAGTCGGGGCCTTGGATCTGGAGGTGGAGGCCTCATAGTGATTGCAGTCACATGACTTCTTCACCTTCTGTTTCTTCAGTATAACAGGCTTGGCTCTTGGTGCCTGCTTTCCATTATGGCCGTTAGAGAATTGACCATAATTTCCCATGTGGATTTCCTCATAAGGTGCCTTGAAGGCACTCTCACCGAAGTTCCGGGGAAAATTCCAACCATCATATCGGCTCTTTGGCTTTGCAACCGAGGGCCGGAAATGATGACCAAAGGTTGATTCAAAGTCATGTTCGTTGCAAGGAAAGCTAGGCTTTCTGAACGCAACAGGACTGAGCGGAGCCTTTCCCTTTTCAACAGTAGAGGCCTTCTTGGCGGCCTTATTCTTCCTCTGGTTCCTGTTTCTCCTGGATGAGAAACCAGATAACCCTACATGCCCCAAGCCAGCTCCTTTGGCCTGAGCAGAGAAGATATCAACAACTGGAAGAACTGTTTTTGGCATAGAGAAGCTCTTGATGATCTTCCTTTCTGCCGCAAGTTGTTCTTCCAACTTGTCGACTTCCTCCTGCTTAAGATCAAGGAGCTTAAGAGACTCTGAATGCTTTGAAGTCAGGTCTAGGTGCTCCTGTCGGAGAGAGATCAAACTGGTGATCTCTTCCCTTAGGGAGACACTCTCACCCTTAAGGAATTTCACTTCCTTTTTCTCAGCCTTCAATCTCTTACGTCACTCCTCGAAAGTGTTGAGTAGAAGTTCATACTTCTCGAGGAGCTCCGCTTCACGGGCCGAAAGGCTATCCTCAGGGTCATCATCCTGAGACTCAGGATCAGAGTCAGAGTCGGAGAGAGGGGTGTGAGCTTTTACCTTCCCAGTAAATGGGGGGCATTCTCCTTCTAAGTCGGAGCGACCCACCAGCCAGAAGTAGGCTTCCTCATCATCACTAGAGTCTGAGGAATCAGATTCACTCAGTGTCTTTTGCTTTTTGGCGATGTAGCTCCTCTCTTTCTTCTTATCTCTAGAAGACTTGTGCTCCTCTCCCTTCCCCTTTTCTCTCTTGCCTTGGTGGCAGTCGGCCACGACGTGTCCTGGCTTATTGCATCCAAAACAAATAATGTCAGAGGAGCGATGTTTGTTCGGTTTAGAAGCATACCTGTCAGAAGAATAATTTTTCTTCTGATGCCTGGAGGAGGAGCCGTCTCTCTTTCTTTGATTCCTCATCTTGAGAAACTTCTTGAATTCTCGGGTGATGAGGGAGAAATCCTCCTCAGACAGCTCTGAACTGGAGGAGCATGGCTCGGAGTCCTCCTCCTCATCCTTTTTCCTGGCATGGTAAGAAACCGCACCCTTGCCCTTTCTGGAGTGAATGGCTTTTAGGGCCACAGTCTTTTCCTTGGCTGCAGCCTTCTCTGCTTCTTCTGCTTTCCTGGTGTTCAGTTGAAGCTCATAGGACATCAGCTTCCCAAACAGAATTTGCGGGTCAGTTTCAGCAAGTCTGCCAAACTCTCGGATGGCGCAGATCTTTGTGTCCCATTCCTTAGTAAGGGACCTAAGGAATTTATCATTAAGTTCACCATCAGTGAACACTCTTCCATATCCTTTGAGGGCATTGACAATCTTGAGGAAGTTCTCGAAGGTGACTCCGATCTCTTCCTTAGGCCCTTGTCTGAAGGCCTCATATTTTTGGTTCAGAAGGGATCTCCGATCATCCCTCACTTCATTAGTGCCCTACATTAGGATAATCAGGCAGTGCCAGATCTCCTTTGCTGTCCTGCAGTTGCAGAAGTTCTGCATCATTGAGTCATCGACCGCGCTGACCAGAATGTTCTGCGCCTTCTTGTCAAGTCCCACCAGCACCATCTCGTCCTTATCCATTTCAGAAATTTTCTTTGGCACTTTCTTGGTAGGATCAATGGTGGAGACCTTAGTGGGGACATAAGGTCACTCCTCCACGATCATGAAGAGTCGAGGATCAACTGCTTCCATGTAGAACCTGATCCTTTCCTTCCAGATAGGAAAGTTGAGCCTGGTGCATACTGGGATCTTGCCTGTGTACTTGAGCCCGTCCATATTAGATGTTTGCCTTCTTCTTGACACTAGCGGCAGGATTCTACTCAAGGTGTGAACCTTTTTGATGAGTAACCTCCCTCTGATACCACTTGAAAGTCCACCTAGTGTCAACTACCTTCACCTATGGGGGGGGGGGGAATAGGTGACGTGCAACGTTTTTGCGGAATTAAAATTGTACCTGCACACGAAAACAAAACAGCACAGCAAAGAAAGTACACAAGCAATTTATAGTGGTTCCCCGATTTGGGTACATCCACTTTCCCCCTTCGACCTATCTCCCAACAAGGGACGACTCAGTCACTTCACCAACAGGATTGAAATCCAATCCTTGCACTATCAGAAGGAACACTTCCACACGTAGGAGACAACACTCCCACAACACGGGTTGCACCCAACCCTTACAACTAGGAATCAACCTTCCTTTACAATACGAATGAACTAGAATGTACAAGAAATACAAACTACTTTTGGAGACTAAGGTGTCCCTCTTCGTTCGATGACGTGTTCTATAAGTCAACGAAGAGTCCATAACCCTAGATCTCACTTGGAGAGAATCTCCCCGGAACCGGCGGCGGCAAGAAGGGCGGCAGCTTGGTTCTCGGGATCCGCGGCGACAACGGTGTGCGGCTGCTGTACTTTGGAGATTCAAACTTCGTAGCAAAGCTAGCAAGGTCTTCCAACGGTCACACTAGGATCGATTGTCTCGATCGATTCGGATGGGGAAGGTTTTGTCCGATCAACAAATCAAGAGACAAAGGATCTCTGGTTAGACGCGTGAGACGCTATGCTTGGCTAAGCTTCTGTCGACGGAAGATCTGGAAGATTCACGATCTAAAGAGGCGAGCAACTAGCACGAGCGGTGTCGGCGGCCGCGGAGTGGAATTCGCGATCTAGGTCACGTCACGGCTCGGCTTCTTTTTGAATTTTTGTCTCTCTCACCTACTGTTCAATAATACAGGTGTATTTATACAATAGGTCTTCAAGATGACCGTTGTGGGTCCCACCAAAAGAGACCCCAATCCCGGTTCAAAACAGTGCCAGCGGCTGAGTCCGGTCCAGTGGTTTCCAGAAAATCGCCCAAGTCAAAATCGGCGAGAATCGAAGGTGATTCTCGTCGAATCGGCGAGAATTAAAGGTGATTCTCGTTGATGTTGACTTGTTGGCATGCTCAGATTTAGCCTGATAGAGACTGCGAGAATCAGCCAGTGATTCTCAACGTGATTCTCGCCGAATCGGCGAGAATCACTTGGTGATTCTCGTCGATTCACACTTAGACGATTTTTCGTCTTTCCACCCATGAGCTGCTCTTTGACCCATCCTTGCTCCTTGTCTGCTCTTGCATGATCACAACCCTGTACTTGAAAATAAGTACACTCCAATAGAGAGAATGCACGTAGGCCAACACACTGATCTGCTCAACGAGGGATTACGTTGCGCATACCCGTGTATATTGACCTACTGCACCCTGACATTGGTGTGCACTTAGCGTGGAATAACTGCAAGCACAACTTGAAATATTTTATCAAATACATTGTCTATTTACCTTAGCTTGTTTAGGGGCTTCTTCAAATCAGGTACGTTGTGGATACAATACCCAACAAGTTTCCTATACTTGTTGAATTACTATTGCTCAAGTAGAACTACTAGTTTATAACATTGTTATTCATGTACTATTACCACCTGCTTGTACTTGTTTAATTACTTATACATATTGTACTCTTGTTCCTTTCTCCGCCCGGTGCCGAGGAGTCGCCGGGGGAGCGGATGTGAAGCCACTTAGTCTTTTTGACTAAAGGTTACTACGTCTTCCTTTTGAGGAGGTCTCCCCACAGGTAGAGCAGCCGCAGACTTTGCATTAGGACAGCCAGGCCAGGACGATCGGGCCTGATGTGACGGTGCCGTCACTACCGTCGGTTAAGGATGTGAGTGTTGAGCGACTTTGATGTAGCCCGTTTGGGCAAATTTTATAGCTGTACTCTGTTATTTGGACTATTTTACTTAGTGTGAATTTGACTTCTTCTTGCTTATATTTTGGTTGGATTGGAATGTATATATTGATATTTGTTGTAGCCGGCGGAATAGGCGTCTTGTGGTACAGGTTAGCATGTGCGCTAATGTTACCGCAAGGCGGCTGTTCCGGGCATAAGACCCCCCCTTCATGCTGGGTTTTGGGATCCGGGAGGGGGGGTCTTACAAATGGTATCAGTTCGCCACGATCCTCAACTAAAGAAATCACTCAACAATGGTGCCACCCCCGCTCGATTAGTCTGTTTGGGGACAAACTGACTTAGCGGAAGTAGTGGTGTGCCCATATGTAATTCACACTAGGTTGTCCAACTTTTACCTTAAGACTAGCCAACCTGATCATACGTTTGTGTTTTACATGTAGATTCCAGTGCATGCTGAGGCAATGGTGGGGCACTCCTGCCCCTTCCATACCCACTCAATTCCAACAATCTGAGTTGGGGCAGAAGCTCACCGCCATCCTAGATGCCTTTAGGGCGGGGCAGCCTCCGGTGCAACAACAGGCTCTGGTCTCTAACTGGTTAAGCACCTTTTGGGCCCTCTCCTCTCTCGCTTACCTCGGGATAGAGTCGGCCGTACGCACAGAGGAATGGCTTGACACGGTGCAGGAGTTGCTGGAGGGGATCCGTTGCCCAGCCAACATGGCTGTGACGTTGGCAGTGTCTGTCTTGGAACTACATTATAAGAGGTGGTGGAAGTCCCTCATGGGCTCCACCTTCCAAAGCCGGGTCTATACAGTGATAATTTGGAGAGAGTTATCGGATGTCTTCTTGGAGGACTTCATTCCCACATCCGCTCGAAATGAACTCGAAGAGAGGTTTTTTCTGCTGAAGCAAGGATCAAAATCAGTTACGGAATATCAGCGAGAGTTTCAGCACCTTGCGAGGTTCGCGACTTCTTATGATTTGGATGATAGAGGATATGCCAAGAGTTTCTAAAAAGGGCTGTGAGATCCCCTAAGTCAAGCCCTTTTGTTTATTGCGGATGCTAGCTTGCCGGAGATTATCGACATCGCGAAGAGATTGGAGGCGGATCACTTGAGTAGTGGTAAGAGACCTGTGGAGGGCGTGATAGAAGCTGGCCCAAGAAATAGAAGGAGGCGGGACTTTAGAGGAGGAAGAGGACACCAAAGAGGTGGAGGACGTTTCCACCGAGATTTTAGAGTGGAGCATCCAGTTCCACAGCCGCCTGCGTTGCCTCCACCGCCTCAGCCTCAACACTTTCAGCAACCTGAGGGGCGTCGTGGGTTATTGTGTTTTGAATGCAACCAGTCGGGCCACATTCAATATTTTTGCCCGCGGTTGTTTGGGAATGTCCCTCCTGCTCTCCCTCTAGTAGCTCCGCGGGGGCGGGGTTACATGCGTGGTCGAGGACGAGGACCTCGAGGAGGAAACCCAGGCCCTGCTCGGGATCAAGTGTACACGCTGGACATGGGGCAAGAACTGAATCCACAAGATGTGATTGTAGGTATGATTTAATTGATCATCACGTTTTCATTGTCTAACTTAAAGTTTCTTGAGACATACTAGACACCTAGCAATAAGTTTTGGTTATTGGTACTTAGGCACAGTGATAGTTGGCGGGAAGACGGCCTATGCGCTGTTCGATACCGGTGCCTCACACTCCTTTGTGTCTGAGGATTTCATTAAGGACATGGAGGGCGTACAATACTTACTGGTGAAAGAAAACGGTTGTCAACCTAAATCACCTAGAGGGGGGTGAATAGGTGTGTTGTGCGTCTTTTGCGGAATAAAAAAATATTTAGAGCACAACACAGAACTATCTACCAATATCACAGACGACACAAGATTTATAGTGGTTCCCCGACCTTGGGTACATCCACTTTCCCTCACCGATCTAGCAATCAACTAGACTCGGCTACTCCACTATCTCGGATCAAAAACCGATCCTACCCTCGGAACGAAGTTCCTACAAACTCGATCCAAACAAAGGGATCTACACCTCGGAAGATAATACTTCCTACAAACTCGGAGTGAAAAACTCCTACACTCGGAGAAACTTTCTCCTACAAGATTAATAAAGTTTTGGAAAAATTATACAAACAGTAAATCCAATCAGATCTGATGAAACGGCCAGAAAACTTCTTCTTATGGACTTTACAGCACTATCAGAAATCGGTGAAGAGAATCTCGGCCCAGATCTGGATCTTCTTGCTTTTACAGAATCAGAGAGAGAAGATGAATAGTGATGTAGATCTCGATCTGTAACATTCTTCAAAATGAGTCCCCTGAAATTAAAAGCAATGGCCTTAGAAGATGGTGGCGGCGGAGGCTTCCGTTCCGTGAAAGACAGACAGAGGAGTCGGCTGAAAACTTTCTCAAAATAAAATGAGAAGAAGGCTGGGAGAATACTTAGGGTTTGTCATTTTCTGATAAGACTTTATATAGGAGAGAAAACGGTCATAATCAGTCATAATGATGTATACGTGGATCAATCATGTCGCGTAATTTGAAAATCCCGTCAGAAAAAGACTTAGACAAAATTTCAGGAAAGTTCAGCCATATACACGAGTGAGAGAAGAGCTACTCGAGTAGTTGAATAACTACTCGAGTACATGAAGGAGAACATACTCGGGTATATAAAGATAGGCTACTCGAGTAGGTAGAAACCAACTACTCGAGTAAGCAGAAAGAACTACTCGAGTATGTATAGTGACTTACTCGAGTACATAAAGGATCTACTCGAGTACAAGAAAAACTACTCGAGTATATTACATAAACTACTCGAGTACATGAAGGACTTCTCGAGTGGAATACTTAGAATAAATTCTGAAGACGTCAGCAAGCAGATACTCGAGTAGTTGAACTAAATTACTCGAGAGGAAGTGATCTACTCGAGTAAGTGAAAGTTCTACTCGAGTAAAAGACTTAGAAAATTCTGGAGTTAGGAAAATTTCAAAGTGCACGAGTGAAACACGATCTACTCGAGTATGTATAATGAACTACTCGAGTATGATTCTCTCTACTCGAGTATGTGAGTATACTTACTCGAGTATATGAGTGTTTATACTCGAGTCCATGACTTAGAAGAATTTTGACGAGTGAAGCCTTTAATACTCGGGTATAATAAATGATCTACTCGAGTATATAAACATTCTACTCGAGTATATGACTAAGTCTACTCGAGTACATGACTTAGCTACACGAGAGATACACTTAAGTACTCGAGTACAAAGTTTCTTTACTCGAGTAAATTATAACCAATCTACTCGAGTAGTTATGGACCTACTCGAGTAAAAGACTTAGAGATTTTTTTTTGTTGGAAACTCTTTCTTCTAATGTAGTCAACTTCCAATCCTTTTCCTAAGGTCCAATAGCTTGAATATGAAATGTATCCCAATAGAGAGACCACACATGAGTCAACACCTTGGAATATGCAATGAGGGATTACATTGCACAGTTCCTGTGTTTGGTGACCCACTATGGACTGGCATTGGTCTACACTTCCCAGTGAAATTCCTGCAAACATATAACTCAAACCAAGCATCAAATACAACTTAATTCATCTTAGTTCCAGGGTGACTTCATCAAAACTGTGTTTGTGTGGATGTAATACCCAACAATCTCCCCCTATTTGTTGAAGTCAGAACCCTTTACACTAAGTTAAATTATAGACATAAAAGAAAATAAGTAGAAAAACATGAGCAGGTAAGCAATAGATAATGAAAAAGATAATTAGACAGAAATTTAGAATTGTATATATGTAAATTTCCAAAAACATCAAGTCTACAACTTGTCATTTCAATCTCTTAACATCTTTTAGGTTTAGGCTTGGGTTTGCTTCTTTTCCATCTTTTCTTGCTGTCTCCTTAGATAGCTGAAAGGCTTAGGGAAATATTTAGGAGGCCTTGGAGGAGCAGCATGATAATTTCTCCCAAACTCTCTGTCATGGATCTTCCTTTTTAACATTGATTTCTCATATAACTCTCATTCCTGGGAACTATAATGAATGTTCCTGTTCTCATTAAGATCCATAACTAGTCTGAGTGTGTCAAAAATTAGAGACTTCAAAGTTAGAGACCAAGCTTCTGCATGTTCGGTGGTTTTGGAAGGAGCAGTCCTGCTAGCAGAGGGGCCTTCACCATACTTCCTTTTCTTCTTGTAGGTTCTGATCTCTGGAGGAGCTTGAAGGAAGATATCAGCAGGGTCTTCTTCTTCCCAGACTGGAATATAACTATCTGGAGGAGCAACTGAGTCTCCAGGCTTGGGAGAGAAGGTAGGTTGCAGAGGAACAGCTGGGGCAGTGACATCTGTAGCTAGAGGGTTGAGATGATGGGGAATGATGTTGGGATCAACTGCAATGTCTGGCAAAATCTGATTGTGCATCCAGACAGCAATGTCATAGGTGTGAAATTTGACACTACGTATCTGGGCTAGCACATCATCATGAATGGTCTTCACATGAGCTTCCCATACATCTGTCTTCTGAGCAGCAGATTTTGCTACCTGTTCTTTGAGTTCTTTTATCAAACCCTCCTCCTTTCTGATTTCAACGGATAGTTTCTCTATGGTGTCATCTTTGAAAATGCCAACCTCTTCACAAATTTTCATTTTGTTATCCTCATTTCTCTTGTCTAGTTCTATCTGATTATTGTCTAGGGTGACACCTTGTTCCATAACATTTCCAACACTAGTGATAGTGTGGTCAAGGGCTTTGCCACCAATTTGAAATAAATACTTGAGGTTGTAAGTATTATGCTGAATTTCAGCAAAGCCTCTGCCCTCTCAGTCTCAAGAGCAATTAACTTTTTAGTGACTACCTTTAGAGAGGTGTGAAAATAATTTCTCTGTTCTTGAAGAAGAAGTGCAATATTTTGCAGCAAATCTGAGGAGGAAGAGACTGTACCAGCAGCAGAGGGAGCAACAGTAGGGATAAGAGGAGTTACCCAAGGAGCTATTTCTTCAATGATGACAGAGCTGAGAGCTCTGGTGGTATGAATTATAGCATCCCTTTCTTCTGTATCATGGGGAATGGAGAAATCTAGGTTTCTGAGAGGGGCCTCAGCTGGCTCTGGAGAGGTCTCATCAGAAAGAAGAATAGTGTCTTGCTTGTCTTTTGGGGGATCTGGAGATGGTGTTGGAGTTCTGGCTGGAGAATGGGCAGGAGACTATGCTGGAGAGAAGTCCTTGTGACATTCAGAGGTTGGAGCTGGAGGAGATAGAGGAGGAATGGGCATCACTTCTTCAGAGAGCTCTGCAATCATAGCATCTATAGCAGCAGTTGTGGACAGAAGAGAGTCTTGAGGTATTTGATCTGAAGGAGTGGCTGGACTTTGTGGAGTATGAGGTGGGGAAGGAAATTCTGGCTGAGGAGAGGGCTGCCTGACTTGGCTAGAGGGAGCAGGCTCCCCCTCACTTAGTGCACCAGAGGAGCTGGCCACATGATGAGGAGAGGGAGATGGAGTCCTGTCCTCTATAGCTGGAACTTCTGGAACTTCTGAGATCTTTGCAGCTTGGGCAGAATTCTTTAGCTTGAGATCCTATCTCTGAATGGAAGAGATGGAGACCTTCTTCATGTGGTGAAGAGAGGTCCCTTTGGAGAAGTTGAAGACCTCAGGATTTGTTTCATGGAGGAGCAGAGAGATAATTCTGGCGTAGTTGGGGGATTTTAAACTGTCCTTGATTTTATCCAGAATCAGCATACCAAATTGGTATTTCTTGCAGCAGACAATTGCTTGCATTATATCGAAGAAATATGATGGAATGTCTCTGATGGAGTGTGTCTTGCACAGTAAAATTTTGCCAATAACATCAACCAAAAATTTGCCTTCTGCATTCATGTCTGACCTTTTGAAGTACTGAGCATCAGTTGAAAAACCACAGAAAAGGGCTGTTCTGTCAGAGTCTTCAGCAACTAAGTGATCTTCTTCATCGACAAGCGGCAATCAGAGAAGCTGAGAGATAGAGGTCTTGGTGAGCTTAAGTTTCAAACCCTTCACCTTGGATTTCAGGACTTTTCCATTCCTTTTGACCTTTAGATTGGAGAAGAATTCGACAACTTCTGGGAATAAAATTCGACAAGGTTCCTGGAGAATGAAGGAGAGGCCGGCAGTGTCGAGAAGGATGAGAAGGTTGTGGAAGTCATCTGAGAGCTCTGCAATACCTGTGGTAACGAGTTCTGATCCGACGCCTATCTTGGAAGAAGCGGCCATGGCTGCGGTTGACTGGAGGTGGTGAGGAGGGAAGCGGCTCTACAACAACGGCAGTGGCGAGTAGGCGAAACGACAGAGTAGGCGAAGCGACAGAGGGTACTCGAGAAAGCGAAATGATTTCGTGTAGGTTGGGGTTTTCGGAAATTCATATATATAACCCTAAATTACATCTAATTAATTTGAAGGAAATTAACTAAATCGAGGGAAGAGGCGGCATTTAGCCTTAGGTGGAGAATAGAACAAATTTCAAAATCTTGGAAACACTACACGAGAAAGTTATATACTACGCGAGTAGGTAAGAGGTTACTCGAGTAGATCTTCAGGACTTAATCGAGTCGGTCTGCAGAAAGTACTCGAGTAGGTAAGTGACTTACTCGAGTAGGTAAGTAGTTACTCGAGTAGGCACACTCTTATATTCGAGTAAGTAAAGAAGAGTACTCGAGTAGGTAAATTAACGTACTCGAGTATGTTAGTAGTTACTCGAGTAGGTTTGCAGTGACTCGAGTAGGTGAATTGACATACTCGAGTATGTCTTATGCTTCTCGAGTCAAACTTTGAAAAAATTTAGAAAATATAGATTTTGACTAACCCCTTGGAATTACTTGCTTCTTAGTCATCCAGTCTTCTTTAGTCCTCTTTGTTGAGCATCCCAAGCTCAGTCTTGAAGAACAAGAACTTGGTCTCGTCCAGCGGCTTTGTGAAGATATCTGCAACTTGCCTATTTGTAGGCACATATTGGAGATCTATGTCTCCATGCTCCACATGTTCCCGGATGAAGTGATACCTTAGCTCGATGTGCTTTGTCCGGCAGTGGGAGACTGGATTGTTGGCTATTGCAATTGCGCTGGAAGAGTCGCAAAACAAAGGAATATCCTTGAACTGCAGGTTGTAGTCCTCGAACTGATTCTTTATCCATAGCAACTGTGCGCAACAACTGCCTATAGAGATATACTCTGACTCGGCCGTTGAGATTACAACAAAGTTCTGCTTCTTGCTACTCCAGGAGATTAGCCTTCTTCCGAAGAATTGGCAAGTCCCTGAGGTGCTTTTTCGGTCGTCTTTGCTACCTGCAAAATTTGCATCTGAAAACCCAATTAGTTCGCTGTCATTACTTATTGGGTACCATAAGCCAAGATTTGGTGTGCCTTTAAGGTATCTCAGGATCCACTTTGCAGCAGCGTAATGAGATTCCTTAGAGTTCACCTGAAATCTAGCACAGACACATGTTGAAAACATTATGTCAGGCCTACTGGCAGTAAGGTAGAGCAAGGATCCAATTATGCTTCTGTACTTGGTTTCATCAAAAGGTTTCCCTTTTTCATCCTTGTCCAGAGATATAGTTGAGCCCATTGGAGTCCTCATAGAGGTTGCGTTCTCCATTCCGAATTTCTTAATTAGCTCTTTGGTGAACTTGGTCTGTGAGATGAAAATTCCAACTTCAGATTGTTTCACCTGAAGCCCTAAGAAATACTTCAGCTCGCCCATACTGCTCATTTCGAACTTCCCTTGCATAAGTTTTGAGAACTTTTTGCAGAGGTTGTCATCTGTAGAGCCAAAAATAATGTCGTCGACATAGATTTGCACTAGCAAAATCTTGCCTTTTATTTCCCTAAGAAATATTGTCTTGTCTATCTTTCCCCTTGTGAACTTGTTCTCAAGTAGAAAGGTAGATAGCGTTTCATACCAAGCTCTAGGTGCTTGTTTCAGACCATATAGGGCCTTGTGTAGAAAATAGACATAACCAGGAAAGTTAGGATCAACGAAACTTGGAGGTTGTTCCACATACACTTCCTCCTTTATGTTACCATTTAGGAAGGTCGAATTCACGTCCATCTGATAGACGGTGAAGCCCTTGAAAGCAGCATATGCTAGGAACAACCTTATTGCCTCCAGCCTCGGCACTGGGGCATATGTCTGGTCGAAGTTGATTCCTTCTTCTTGACGATAGCCTTTAGCGACGAGTCTGGCCTAGTTCTTTATGATAGTTCCGCCTTCGTCCATCTTGTTCCTGTAGACCCATTTTGTTCCAATGATGTTCTTTCCTTTGGGTCTTGGAACAAGCATCCACACATTGCAGCGCTTGAACTGATTTAGCTCTTCTTCCATTGCCATTATCCATGATGCGTCTGAGCTTGCTTCCTCAAATTTCTTTGGTTCAACCTGTGAGAGAAAACTCAAATGAAGATTCTCATTAGTTGTACCTCTTCGAGTTCTGACACCATCCCGAGGATCTCCTATGATCTGGTCCATGGGGTGATCCTTCAGATGTCTGAGCTCTAGAGTTCTTGCATCTGGATTATCTTCAATCACTGGAGTGATTTCTTCATCCTGGATAACTTCTTCATTTTGATCATCAGCCTCTCCAATAGGAGTTGGAGTGGTGATCTTAATGAACTTCTCGCCTTTATCTTCGGACGGATCATCCAAGCTAGTTTCTTTTAGCTTTTCACCTGCATCTTCAATGAGCACACTAGACGGATTGCTTTGCAGCAAGCTCGTCTCATCAAATACAATATGTATCGATTCTTCCACCACCAGGGCTTTTCTATTAAATATCCTATATGCCTTACTATGGCTACTATAACCTACAAAAATACCTTCAAAGCTCTTTTCGCTGAACTTGGTGGTATGATACTTACCATTGTTAAGTACGAAGCATTTACAACCAAAGATTCTAAAGTATGAGACTGTTGGTTTCCTGCCTTTTAGAATTTCGTAAGGTGTCTTATTATGGTCTTTGTTTATGAGTGCTCGATTTTACATGTGGGATGCAGTGTTGACGGCTTCAGCCCAGAAGTACTCCGGTAGTGAAGAATCACTCAACATAGTCTTGCAGGCCTCTATGAGTGTTCTATTCCTTCTCTCAGCCACTCCATTCTGTTGTGGAGTACGAGGAGAGGAAAACTCATGAAAGATACCTAAGCTTTCACAGAATTCTGTCATAGCCCCAGATTTGAACTCTGTTCCGTTGTCACTTCTGATTTTGACTATGGAGCAGTTGTATTCATTCTGGACTTGCCTGACAAAATTAGTAACGATATCGAAGTTATCTGACTTGTGTTTCAGAAAGAACACCCACGCAAAGCGCGAGTAGTCATCAACAATTACCAATGTATAGTACTTACCTCCCAAACTTCTAATTTGCAGTGGACCAAACAAGTCCATGTGCAGTAGATGGAGACATCTGTTAGAGTCTTTGCCAATAATGCTTTTAAAGGTAGCCCTTGTTTGCTTGCCTTTTACGCATGCATGACAAGGCCTGTCTTTGACGCATTTGACATTTGGGGCATCACGTACTAAGTTCATTGAAAATAGTTTATTCATGATTTTGAAATTAATATGTGCTAGTCTCTTATGTCATTGGTCACTAAGAGACGCACTATCTTTTACTAAAAGACACACTGGTGTAGAGGAATCTATACAGATGAAATTAAACAGAAAATATTCCTGCTTCGAGTTGCGGATAGAATCGTTTCCATATTGCCAACGGATTTTATCAAGCACTTATCAGCATGGAACTCAACTATGTATCCTTTATCGCAGAGTTGGCTTATGCTAATGAGATTGTGTTCCAATCCTTCGACATAGGCCAGATCCGAGAAGGATACATTGTCGTTAGTAATCATACCATAGCCTCTAGTAATTCCACGGTCTGAACCTCCAAAGATGACCTTTGGTCCGTTCACGACTGGAGTAAAGTTCTGAATGAGGGTTCTAGTCCCGGTCATATGCCGAGAGCATCCGTTGTTCAAGTACCAGATAGGCGTTTTGTTGGCCTTTGGACATCCCTGCAATCACAATCAATTTGCCTTAGGAACCCAAACACGTTTGGGTCCTTGGTCTCGGGTTAGAGTGCTCCCCCTACGAGTGTTAGCCTTATGAGCGGTCTTTCTCATATTGCTGACATGAGGGGTTGCAGCGTTTCTGGAATTGAACCAGCAATCTATGGCGAAGTGACCAACCTTGCCACAGCACCAACAGTCAAATCTGTTGTACCTTTGCCTCAAGATCTCCTGCTTGACCTTTTGGAATTTTGGTCTAGCAGGGGTAGCATTCTTGGATTGCCTCATGATGATGGCAATCACATGGCTTCTTCTCCTTTATGGGCTTCTCTACAACAGGCTTAGTTTTTGGTGCCTTCTTGAAGTTATGCCCATGATTGAAAGGGTCATAGCTCTCAAGAATAACTTCTTCATAAGGTGCCTTAAAGACACTTTTGCCAAAGTTTCGGGGTCGAGTCCATCCTTGATAGCGGGACTTTGGCTCTACATAGGTAGGCCTAGCAAAGTGCCCGTAGGATGAGTCAAAATCAAACTCATTTGTCGGAAAGATGACTTTCTTGAATGTAGTTTGATCTTGAGGGGCTTTCCCCTTCTCTTTCACTAAGGCCTTTTTGGCGGCCTTATTCTTCCGTTGATTCTTGTTTCTCCTAGAGGATTTACTAGGAGCTTCTCTATGGCCTAGTCCAGCTCCCTTGGCTTTTGCTGAGAATTCAGCAATGAATGGAAGAACTATTTTGGGCTTCGAGAAACTCTCAACAAGTTTCCTTTCAGCCGCAAGTTCGGCTTCCAATTCTTTGATGATCTTCTCCTTAAGGTCAAGGTGCTCAAGAGCCTTGTTATATTCTTCAAAAGAATTATTGAAGTTTTCTTCGAGGGTGTCAGTCTTTGCGACTTGCTCTCTCAATATGCTCTATTCGGCTTTTAGAGATTTGATCTCTTTAGCCTGAGTCTTCACGACTCGACGACAATTGTCGTAAGCCATGATTAACTCCTTGTACTGGGCCATTAACTCTGACTCATCGTCAGAGGAGCTGCCCTCGCAATCACGTTCAGAGACTTCAGAATCTGAAAGAGGGGTATGAGAGTTTACCTTCCCAGTGAACTGGGGCTCTTGTTCATCATCTGTTTGAGCCATTAGCCCAAAGTAAGATTCTTCTTCTTCGCTTGACTCAGATGAGTCGGAGTCGCTAAGAGTCTTGCTCTTTTTGGCTATGAGGCTCTTCTCTTTCCTCTTCTTGTTGTGTGAGGATTTCTTTTCTTCTCTTCTACCACCCTCCTTCTTCTTATGAGGGCAGTCAGCAATGACGTGACCTGGTTTATTACAGCAATAACAAATGATGTCAGTTGAAACGTATTTGTTCTGTTTAGTATTGTACCTTTCGTGGCTGCTTGAGCCTTTTCTTTGTCGATCGCCATCGTGCCGCGATCTTCTGTATGAGGCATCCTTGCCTTTCCATTGTTTCTTTTTATTAAGAAACTTCTTGAATTGCCTTGAGAGTAAGGAGAACTCTCCTTCAGATAGTTCAGATCCTGAGGTGCTATGCTCTGATGTTTCTTCTTCTTCATCAACTTCTGGAGCTGGAGCGGGGGAGGCAGCCTTAGTCTTTCTGGAGGTGTCTGCCTTCAGAGTGACAGATTTCTCCTTTAGTGCAGACCTGCCTTTCTCTTCTTCAGCTTTTCTTGTATTGATTTGGAGTTCATAAGACATGAGCTTTCCAAAGAGATTTTGCGGGTCCGTTTCAGCTAGCTTCCCGAACTCCCTGATGACGCATACCTTGTTGTCCCATTCCTTGGTTAGGGATCTCAAGAATTTGTCGTTCAGTTCTCCGTTGGTGAAGACACGGCCATACACCCTTAGGTCATTCACAATTTTGAAGAAGTTTTCAAAGGTGTTGGCAATTGTTTCCTTGTTCCCTTGTCGGAACGCTTCATATTTTTGGTTGAGAAGGGATCTCTGATAATCCCTTACTTCTTCAGTTCCTTCCATCAAAGTGACTAAGGAATGCCACATCTCCTTAGCCGATTGACAGTGAATCAAATTCTGCAGCATCGAGTCATCGGCTGCACTTGCTATAATGTTCTTAGCTTTCTTGTCGAGGGAGACAAGTGCAATCTCATCTTTGTCGAGATCCATTAGCTTTTTGGGAACTTTCTTGGTAGGGTTGATAGTGGACACAGTCATGGGAACGTAAGGACCTTCTTCAACGATCATGAAGATCCTTGGATCCACAACTTCCATGAAAACTTTTATCCTTTCTTTCCACATGGGAAAGTTATTTTTGTTGCACAGTGGAAGCTTGGCGAAATCTTTGCGCTTGTCCATTTTATGGTAGAATCTTTCAGACAACAGATTTGGATCTGATCAAGGTGTTAACCTTTTGACGATCAACCTGGCTCTGATACCAATTGAAAGAAAACGGTTGTCAACCTAAATCACCTAGAGGGGGGTGAATAGGTGAGTTGTGCGTCTTTTGCGGAATAAAAAAATATTTAGAACATATCACAGAACTATCTACCAATATCACAGACGACACAAGATTTATAGTGGTTCCCCGACCCTGGGTACATCCACTTTCCCTCACCGATCTAGCAATCAACTAGACTCGGCTACTCCACTATCTCGGATCAAAAACCGATCCTACCCTCGGAACGAAGTTCCTACAAACTCGATCCAAACAAAGGGATCTACACCTCGGAAGATAACACTTCCTACAAACTCGGAGTGAAAAACTCCTACACTCGAAGAAACTTTCTCCTACAAGATTAATAAAGTTTTGGAAAAATTATACAAACAGTAAATCCAATCAGATCTGATGAAACGGCCAGAAAACTTCTTCTTATGGACTTTGCAGCACTATCAGAAATCTGTGAAGAGAATCTCGGCCCAGATCTCGATCTTCTTGCTTTTACAAAATCAGAGAGAGAAGAGGAATAGTGATGTCGATCTCGATCTGTAACATTCTTTAGAATGAGTCCCCTGAAATTAGAAGCAGTGGCTGGAGAAGATAGTGGCGGTGGCGGCTTCCGTTCCGTTAAAGACAGACAGAGGAGTCGGCTGAAAACTTTCTCAAAATAAAATGACAAGAAGGCTTGGAGAATACTTAGGGTTTGTAATTTTCTGATAAGACTTTATATAGGAGAGAATAACTGTCATAATCGTTCATAATGATGTACACGTGGACCAATCATGTCGCGTGATTTGAAAATCCTGCCAGAAAATGAATTAGACAAAATTTCAGGAAAGTTCAGCCATATACACGAGTGAGAGAAGAGCTACTCGAGTAGTTGAATAACTACTCGAGTACATGAAGGAGAATATACTCTGGTATATAAAGATAGGCTACTCGAGTAGGTAGAAACCAACTACTCGAGTAAGCAGAAAGAACTACTCGAGTATGTATAGTGACTTACTCGAGTACATAAAGGATCTACTCGAGTACAAGAAAAACTACTCGAGTATATTACATAAACTACTCGAGTACATGAAGGACTACTCGAGTGGAATACTTAGAATAAATTCTGAAGACGTCAGCAAGAAGATACTCGAGTAGTTGAACTAAACTACTCGAGAGGAAGTGATCTGCTCGAGTAAGTGAAAGTTCTACTCGAGTAAAAGACTTAGAAAATTCTGGAGTTAGGAAAATTTCAAAGTACACGAGTGAAACACGATCTACTCGAGTAGGTATAATGAACTACTCGAGTATGATTCTATCTACTCGAGTATGTGAGTATACTTACTCGAGTATATGAGTGTTTATACTCGAGTCCATGAATTAGAAGAATTTTGACGAGTGAAGCCTTTAATACTCGTGTATAATAAATGATCTACTCGAGTATATAAACATGCTACTCGAGTATATTACTAAGTCTACTCGAGTACATGACTTAGCTACACGAGAGATACACTTAAGTACTCGAGTACAAAGTTTCTTTACTCGAGTAAATTATAACCAATCTACTCGAGTAGTTATGGACCTACTCGAGTAAAAGACTTAGAGAATTTTTTGTTGTTGGAAACTCTTTCTTCTAATGTAGTCAACTTCCAATCCTTTTCCCAAGGTCCAATAGCTTGAATATGAAGTGTATCCCAATAGAGAGACCACACATGAGTCAACACCTTGGAATATATAATGAGGGATTACATTTCACAGTTCCTGTGTTTGGTGACCCACTGTGGACTGACATTGGTCTACACTTCCTAGTGAAATTCCTGCAAACATATAAATCAAACCAAGCATCAAATACAACTTAATTCATCTTAGTTCCAGGGTGACTTCATCAAATCTGGGTTAGTGTGGATGTAATACCCAACAACTGGTATAGCCCGATGAGTGCGCCTACCGTACGGCTCAGAGATGATTGCAACCTCTAAGTGCGAGTTCGAGATATTCATTGAAGGAAAGGCCGTTGATACAACTGCCATGGTGTTGAGAATGCCGGAGTTTGACATCATTTTGGGCTTGGCGTGGTTGGACTGGCACTTTCCAAGGTTTGACTGTGCAGAGAAATGAATCTATTTGAGACATGGGGACTCGGATGTCATCTTCCAAGGTATTAGCTTCGCACCTCGTATGTTTCTATCTTCAGTTCAGACAGTAAAATCCCATATGAAGGGGGATGAAGTCTTCATGATCTGGTTCGAGTTGAAGGAGATAGCATTGGATATAAAATACATACGGGTAGTGCAGGACTTCCATGAGGTATTTCCTGAGAAACTGCCAGGATTATCCACGCAAAGAGAGGTTGACTTCCAGATTAATCTAGTACCAGGTGCCAAGCCTGTATCCAAGGCCCCTTACCGAATGGCCCCGAAGGAACTCACGGAGTTTAGAGTCCAACTGCAAGAACTGGTGGAGTCAGGGTTCGTTCGCCCCAGTTCGTCACCCCGGGGAGCCCCTGTATTGTTCGTGAAGAAGAAGGATGGAACCGTGTGTTTGTGCATAGACTATCGAGAACTCAATCGGCTGATGGTGTGGAACACTTATCCGCTACCTCGGATCGAAGAGTTGTTCGATCAACAAGTGGGTGCGCATTGGTTTTCTAAGCTGGACTTGCGCTCAGGGTATTACCAGTTGAGAATACAAGAAGGGGACATCCAGAAAACGGCCTTTAGTTCAAGATATGGGTTGTATGAGTTCACCGTAATGTCGTTTGGGCTCACAAATGCCCCTTCGGCTTTCTTGAGCCTGATGAACAAGGTATTTGAACCGTATTTGTACATCTTCATCATTGTTTTCATCAACAACATCTTGATCTACTCAAAGACGGAGGAGGAGCATGTCAAGCACCTAACCCTGGTGTTGAAGAAATTAAAGGAGCACGCCTTGTACGCCAAATTCAGCAAGTGCGAATTCTGGCTTAAGGAGGTTTCTTTCTTGGGTCACGTGATCAGTGGAGCTGGGCTAGCGTTGGATCCGACCAAGGTGCGTGTCGTGAAGGAGTGGTCTCCTTTGAAGTCGGCGGCTTATGTGCGTAGCTTCCTTGGGCTTGCCGGGTACTACCGCAAGTTCGTGAAAGGATTCTCCAAGATTGCCCTCCCTCTTACATCATTGACGAAGAAAGTTGTGCCATTTGAGTGGAAACCCCAATGTGAAGCGGCGTTCCAGGAGCTGAAGGATAGACTTACCTCCGCCCCCATCCTTGCACTTCCGTCTGTGAAGGAAGGATTTTAAGTTTATACTGACGCATCATATCAAGGGATGGGAGCATTATTGATGTAGCATGGGTACGTGATTTCTTATGCTTCAAGATAACTGAAGAAGCATGAAATCAATTGACCGGTTCATGATTTGGAGCTGGGAGCAGTGGTGTTTGCTTTGAAGGTTTGGAGGCATTATCTATACGACGTCCACTGCGATATCTTTTCAGACCACAAAAACTTGAAGTACGTTCACACTCAGAAGGAGTTGAACTTGAGACAACGACGGTGGTTATAATTTCTATGCGACTATGAGTTCACCATGAACTACCACCCCAGAAAAGCGAACTCGGTAGCCGATGCGTTGAGTACAAAAGTACCAGGCTCTAGCCTAGAGTCTCGGTTGATGAGTATGGAGTTGGCTCTAATGATTGGGGAGATGGATATTACATTGATATTTAAGGCTTCTTTGGCAGAGTATACGAAGTACTTGGCAAACATGAGCATAGTTTGTGATATCCGGGACCGAATCAGAGTGGGGCAAGGAATGGATGCAGCCCTGACCCCGGCAATCAAGTCAATCAAAGATGGGAGTACGGATGAGTAAATGCTAAAAGGCGGCCTAGTTTATTTTCATGGCCGGCTCTACATTCCCAAAGGCGGTAAAAACCGGGAGGATATCTTGAGAGAGTCTCATTGCCCTCAATATTCAGTGCACCCGGGTATTGCTAAGATGTACGCCGGCTTACGGAAGACCATGTGTTGGCCGGGAATGAAGAAGAATATCCGATATTTTGTTACACATTGCGAAGCTTGTCAAAGGGTGAAGGCAGAATGCAAGAGTCCCGGTGGTTTGGTACAATCGTTGCCCATCCCCGAGTGAAGTTTGAGGATGTCTCCATGGACTTTGTCCATGGGTTACCTCGCTCACGCTCCGGGAATGATTCAGTTTGAGCGATAGTTGATCACCTGACGAAAGTAGCCCGGGTTATCCCAATGAATAAAGAAGCTCATGTGGATGTCTTAGTACGCCTTTTTGTGGAGCAATTCGTAAGGTATCATGGCGTGCCTAAGACGATCATGTCTGACCGTGATGGTCGCTTTACCTCCAAGGAGTGGAAAGCGGCTCATGCGTATTTGGGTTCGCGCCTTACCTTTAGCACCGTGTTTTATCCTCAGACGGACGGGCAATCTAAAAGGACCATTCAGACATTGGAAGACTTGTTAAGATTATGTGTGTTGGATAGAGGAGAACCGTGGGAATGGCTCTTACCATTGGTAGAATTCTCCTACAACAACAACCACCAAGCTAGTATCGGCATGGATCCTCATGAAGCTCTTTATGAAAGGAGGTGTAGAACCCCCTTGTCTTGGGTACAAGATGAAGACCCGAAGGCTTTGGGTGCTGAATACATTGATGATACCGATGTGGTGGTTAGACTGATACATGATCGCATATTGGAGGCTCAAAGTTTGCAGGCGAAGAATTATAATGCAAGGCACCGGATGGTGGAGTTTCAAGTGGTTTATAAGATGTTCCTGAAAATCCGACCGATGCATGGAGTGTCACGTGTGCATGGTGTGAAAAAGATCAGCCCAAGGTATGTTGGGCCTTATACTATATTGGAAAGGATTGGCCTATTGGCCTATCGGTTGGAGTTACCGTCCGAGCTAGAGAACCTCCATGACGTGTTCCATGTGTCGTCGCTTCGGAAGGCGCTATTGCGGCCCGATCAATACACCCCCACAACTATTGGTGTTGTGGAGTCTAATAGGTCTGTGCTTCTAGAGCCGATACGGATCGTAGATAACGAGACAAGAAATTTGCGCCGCAAAAGTGTTCCCTTGGTGAAGGTGTTACGGTCTAATCATGGGAAGGAGGAATACACATGTGAGCCAATGGATTTGATGCAGAAACGCTATCCAGGGTTGTTTGCTCAAGGTAATCTTATTTAAAAGCATATTATATTTTCTGTTATACTTTTCTCCCCATAGCCTAAGCCTGATTTCGGGGACGAAATCTTTTATTTTGTTTATAGGATTTGTAACGTCCCGAATTGCACTAGGCCCCTCGTGCGTGTTTTTGAGTCAGGATAGCTGACTTGGGTTCAGGGGGAGTGCTGACAAGTGGGCAGCACATGTGAATAGGAGGAGAAGTCAGTCAATCATAGGACACGGGTAGAGACACGGGTGTGTCCCTACCCGTGTGGGAGTGGCCAGCTCTCGAGTCGATGACTCGAGTATGTCCAGAGAAGGACACGGGTAGTGACACGGGCGTGTCACTACCTGTGTGAAGCGACATGGGTAGAGACACGGGCGTGTCCCTACCCGTGTGTGCGTCGAGTTGGACTTGACGAAGTGTGTCGAGATCGAAGAAGTGTGTCGAGATCGACGTGGCAAGCAGGGGTACACTGCCTGTGACATGGGCGTGTGACAGGGCGTGTCCCGCTGTATCGAGAGGTCGACAATTTGCTCTCGACAATGTGTCGAGTGGGTTACACGCCCTGGGCCACGGGTGTGATTGGACCGACACAGGTAGAGATACGGGCGTATCACTACCCGTGTGTGTCGAGTTGAACTCGACAGAGCGTGTTGAGATCGACGAAGTGTGTCGAGATCAACGAAGTGTATGATACGGGTAGAGACACGGGAGTGTCCCTACTCGTGTGTGTGTGTGTTGAGTTGAACTCGATAGAGTGTGTCGAGATGAACTCGATAGAGTGTGTCGAGATCGAAGAAATGTATGACATGGGTAGAGACACGAGCGTGTCCCTACCCGTGTGTCGGTGTGTCGAGTTGAGTTCATCGAGATGTATCCAGAGAAGGACACGACCAGGGAACATGACCGTGTCATGTCGACACGGGTCGGGACACGAGCGTGTCCCTACCCATGTCGAGTATTGAACCGACACTAAAACCGTCTTTGATGCTTCGCCCAAGTAGGACACGGGTAAGGACACGGGCGTGTCCCTACCCGTGTCACTTTTCATATATAAGGGGAAATGAAAACCCTAGCCGTTTTCATGCTCATTTCATCCCCTATTTTCTGAGAGAAACTCGTATTGAGAGAAGGAAGTTACTGTAGCTAGTTCTAGAGGAGGAGATCCGCCGCCGCCGTGAACGAGAAGATGCCACCGAGAAGAGTTACACGATCCATGGACGGAAATAGTGGAAATGCCGGAAATGAGGTGAGCTTCCTACCCTCTCCCTTGGTGCTAGATCTCTAGTTATTTTTTAGCAGAGATATCGACTCAAGAGAGTCTTGATGGAGAGAAGTTTTCTAGGAATTGCCAAGCTAGGACTTGTGTCCTAGGTTTTAGATCTCTTCAACCTCCCCTTTCTTCTATGTGATGATGGGTGGATGGTTTCGTGAGGAGAAGTGGCCTCATGAGGGTGAATAAGGGGGGAGGAATTTCTGGAGTGATTTGGGAAGATCTACTTGAGGAGGAAGATGAACTGATGCCGTTCATTCCTCTTTAAGTTGCGTGAAGAATCTGTGTTCTGCATGTAGCGAGCTTCTTGGCCATTTTCAGGTGTGATTTGGCCAGATCTGGGCTGTCTACTAAACACAAAAGTTGAAGCCCTTTAAAATACCTTTCCGACGAGTGGTTGCGCGACTTCCGGCGAAGTCTGTAGCCATAGGGAAGTCTGAACGAATATGACGTCCGATAAATCCTGCATGCAGAAATTGTGTTCTGTACGCAGCGGACTTCAAGGCAGATTTCATGTATGATACTATTGAATCTGGGTTGTGGGCTGAATATGAAAGTTGTAGCTCATGGAAAGACCTTTCCATCGATGAATTAAACATCCTCACTGGATTTCTATACCTTCCGGAATCTCCAGTTGAAGTTGCTGTCCAGATTAATTCTGCACTTAATCTATGGGTTTTTATATAATATGGATTTGGATTCGGTGGAATCAATGTTGCAAATTAACTCGAGATTTTGGTGAACTATTTTATGTTAACCACCGTAGTGCTATGAATGATGTAGTTTACTAATCGGATTTCATATAACTGAATTGTGAAGCAAGTTTACTTAAACGAAATGTCTTGTTAGAAATTGGTAGACTATTATATATGCGCATTATGTTATATCATGTTTAAATCATTTGGAATGACATATAGAAGGATAAAGTATGTTTGATGGTTGGAATGAAACTTAGTGGTCCAATACTTAGAGCGTAGTCTCCCTACGGGTAGTATTGTTGAAGGATGTAAGTGCGGTGTTGAACGTCACTAGTTGGGTTAGAGTTGAGCTGAGGTATAGAGAGACGGTTAGGCAGTGTCCTCGGTGTTCATATCCCGGGTCTCCTTCTGTGCCGAGTGGATGGTTGGGCTGTGTCCTCATGCTTACTTCCGAGGCCCCTTCCATGCCACAGTGATATGGAATTTGCATGCGGTGTGAGTCGACATGTGGTGTCGTAATCCTGGGTTAAGGATAATGTGGAAGGTCTACGGGCTCGCCGATCGTCACACCGACGGGTGTTGATAGTTAGACTTTGGGCGGTTGGGCTGTGTCCTCGGTGTTCACATCCCGGGTGTAACGCCCCGAAACTCAAATGAGCGACGGGGGACGTTTTGTGCCAGTTTTGGGTTCTGGCTGCAGGCACACGGCCTGGGACACGGGCGTGTCCCAGGGCGTGTCAAGCTTGTGTCGACACTCAGCCAGGAAGTCGAAACTTTGGTCTCGACAATGTGTCGAGACTGGGCACACAGACTGCGACACGGGCGTGTCGCAGGGTGTGTCGACCCGTGTCGACACTTAGCCGCGAAGTCGACACTCTGCATTCGACGAAGTGTCGATACATGGCACACGGCATGCGACACGGGCGTGTCGCAGGGCGTGTCAACCCGTGTCGACACTCGTCCCGGGAAGTCGACACTTTGGTCTCGACATTGTGTCGAGACAAGGCACACGGCCTAGGACACGGGCGTGTCCAAGGCCGTGTCATCAGGTAGACGATCTTCGCTCGACGAATTGTCGAGTGTCGAGACCGTATACACGACCTGGGGTCCAGGCGTGTTGAGGTGACACGGGTAAGGACACGGGCATGTTCTAGAACCCGTGCAGTGCTCGGGTTGATTTCGGTGGAAAAAATAGGGGTACACGACCGGTCACACGGCCGTGTCACATGGAACACGGGCGTGTCAGCTCGAACACGGGCGTGTTCGATACCCGTGTGAGGTTCCAAGCGAGCCGATTTTGACGGCGAATGAGGCACACGGCCCTGGACACGGGCGTGTGCCAGGCCGTGTTCGGTCCAGATTGGGCATTTCAGTCCCGAATCAAATCCGTTCGTTTCCTTATTTTGAGATCCAACGGCTGGGGGTTGTTCCTGAAGGGATATACCCAGGTTTGGACTTAGAAACCCTCACTTTTCTTAAGTGTTATCTTTATAAAACCTTAGAGAGAGAAGAGAGCCAAGGAAGGAAGGAGGAGCTGGATCCGGCCATTGGAGGAGGTTCGAAGCTCCGAATCGCGAGCCGACTCCGGATCCACGGAGGCAAAGCTAGTGCGGTGCTTTTAATCCATTTACTTTTCAATGGCGCCAAAGAGGAACGCTATGGTAACGATCCTCATCTTGAGCATGAGTAGCTCTCTTTCTTTGCATAGGAAGCCCGCTCTCGCGAGTTTGCGGAGAGTTGGAGGCGTTCCTTCGGGTAGATATGTGAAGCCCCTGTTGTTTAGAGTCCGTAAGCGAGAACGGACATAGACATGATGTGTGAAGCCTACCCGGACATGTTGGTATGGATCGGTGATGTTGCATTGCATAATACCGGAGAAGACTCCGTGCTATTGGTTGTTTTTCGGGTTTTCTACGTGGTAGATTGCAGTAGGGAGCCTTGGGGACTAACCCAAAGGTGCACCCGGAAAACTGGGCGGATACGAGATCTTGCCAACTTGGTGGCCTGAGAGCCAACTTGAACATAACCGGGTTATGTGACTTGTGATGGAAATGGGACTCGGCGGAAGTTTGACCCGCGCAAATGGCTTAAATTGTCGTTGCGATGTGAGCACGGGTTAGATGGAACCGTACCCGTTCGATGTCATTCGGTTAAAGAGACCTAAAGGCACGTGGCACTTGCCATTGGCATAGATTAGGGTCTTCGACAGTCAATGCCTTAAATTGTCGTGACCCAGGCTAGGAAGACAAATTGCTCATAGGTTTGGCCGTCCTAGTGGCGGTGGTGAGTCCGGAATGTCTATGGCTTTAATTGACGTGACATCGACCGGTTCACCGAGAATGTGCCCTGAGAGCACGGGGCGTGTGGCCGTGCGAGCTAACGTCTGTGATGAAATGGCTATATATACATTGCTCGCTTATGCTAATGAAATGCAGGGAAGGAGCATCGCCGCCCCGAGTTGGGGGCGGGATCGTTATAATTTGGTCAGCATTGCTGACCGTTGCCTTGTTTTGCCACCGTGCGGTGGTTTGTTGCTTGCAGGTGCTGTTGGACCAAGCGGTCAATAGCGGGCTAAAGCCCAAGTGCGAAGCCGGCCCTCGAAGGCCCAAATGGAAGTCTTTACTATTTTATTCATGTATGACCGGCCTGCGTGCCGTGGTTTGTAAATCATGTAATATCAAGTGAAACATTTTGTAATGCCTTAAGGCTTATGTTGGTATTTTGTATACATTCCAATTTTGGTCAGTGGACATTCATGCTTTAATGTTGGGTTCTTTGTTACAACTTTTATAATCTGCTTCCGCTAGAATGCTCTGTGTAGGACGATGATTGGTTGGATGGTTTCCATGAGTAACCACCATGTCTGTCTGTGGCATACGGCGTCGGGCCCCAGCCGGACCTACTGCTATATGCTATGCGACGGATAGGGGGTGTTACAATTTGGTATCAGACTACTGGTTTTGGTCGGGCTTAAGATGAATTCGTGGGCGAATTCTTTTTAAGGGGTGGTGAGCACGTTGTGTGCGTCACGTTATAACGGTAAAAGAACCCATGAATGTCCACTTAGGAATGAAAATACTCGTGTTTGAGGAACCTGTGTGTTCCTATAATTGTTGTTTGCAATTTTATTTGGTCGCTTAACGGTGTTTTGTACCACTATAGGTGACCAGAAGTGGTGTTGGGCCGTCAGAACGCCGAGTTTCTGAGGCCAGTAGTGCACCGGATGTTGCCCCTGCAACACCTCTGTCGGCTGAGAACATACGATTGGTGGCTGAAGCGGTGTTGGCCGTGATAAATGCGCAGCTTGCAAGGCAAACGCAGCAGCCCGCTCTTGTGATGGAGCAGGTGCCTCTTCAAGAGGCTGAGCCCAGGAGAGTGGAGCAAGTAGTTGTGGAACCGGTGGTGCCAAGGAGGATAACTGAGAGGCAGTTTAAGCATGTAATGAGCTTTAACCCTCCATTATTCTTGGGATTGGGAACCCCATCTCAGGCTGAAGACTGACTCTCCAGGGTGAAGAGATTCATGACAGCAACGGAGACGAAGGAGTGGCAAATGACCACCATCGCTACGTTCCTTCTGGACGGTGAAGCGAGGATATGGTGGGAAGGTTTGGAGATGCACTTACTGAGAGGTAGGCAACTTGGTGATGTCTCGATGGAGGAGTTCTCGGGATTGTTCTTAGCAAGATACCTCCATTCGACGCAGAAGATATCGTTGGAGAATGAGTTTCTGAAGTTGGTGCAGGGTGAGAGGAGCGTGGATGAATATCTCCACGAGTTTACTCGTTTGAGTCGTTATACTAGCTCCACCATCATGGATGAGGAGCGCAAGACTAATCGCTTCTATGAAGGCTTGAGAGATGAGTTGAGATTACTACTGTCGGGGCCGATGATGCAGGGTTTCTTAACCTTGGTCAATACTGCCCGGTCCTTGAAGAAGGACATGAAGAATGTGTAAGCAAAGAAAAGCTTGGGTGATAGGAAATCTGAATTTAAAGTGCCGACTACTTCAAAGTCCGGCTATCAGAGGTCTTTCAAGAAGCATAGGACTTCGGGTACAGCTCCTTCTGGTGCTTCTGGGGCGACTACGAGTCGGACCCCGGGTGCGTGTTTTACTTGTGGAAAGACATGGCATTTTGCCCGTGACTGTTGGAGCGGACGTCCTAAGTCCGAGAGAAGGTCGGGAGCTACTTATGAAGAGAAGGGAAAGGCGGTGGAGTCGACCGCATCCCATTATGCTCCGGCCCAACCACGGGTCTATAATCTTGGCCAACAGGAGGCCATCAAACAAGCTGATGTGGTGACAGGTACGGTTTAATTTATAGCAAGTCAATTTCTTTAAATACTTGTTATGCATATGTTACCTTACCACTGCTTGTTTAGGATTTGTATTGATTTGTGAGAATCCAGCACGAGCACTCTTCGATACGGGAGCTTCACACTCCTTCTTGTCCGAAGGATTTATATCACGTGAAAGTGCAACTAGATCTGATATACTCTAGAGGGGGGGTGAATAGAGTATATGGTGCTTTAAAAACTTTTACAAACATTTACAACAATTGTTGTAATATGTGTGAGCAGGGAAGCAGAAATAAATCTAATCACAGTACTAAGCTATGCAAAAACTAAGCACAGAAAAATCAAGGCCAGAAACAAAAAGAAAGCAAGCCAAAACCAGATGACACAAGGGAATATAGTGGTTCCCCAAACTTGGGAACATCCACTCTTCTACCACCCTAGGTAGGAATCCACTGCAGGATGAGTTGATCAGGTGTCCTGGGCACCAATGAGCTTTTGATAAGGTGCTCAAAAACCAAAGCAGATTTTTTGATCAGGTGTCTTGCCACCAATGAGCTTTTGACAAGGTGCTCAAAAACCAGATTCAAACTTTTGAAGGGAGTTTGAAAAACCCTTTACAGAGTGGGGGTGAGAGAGTGATGGCAGTCTTCTCTTTCTCAAACAACTGAGAAGACTATGTGGATTGATGTCAAAGCTCCCCCTAAATCCTTGAGATCTTCAGGAAGAGAAGCTTTGCTGAGGGTGATAGGCCTTCAAAGGTTAAACTCCAGCAGGAGATGATTTCGGCAATAGCTGAAATGTTGAATGTCTGAAGTCTGGAATATGTTGGCCTTGAACACTTTGAAAACTAAAAGAGATCTGAAGATTTGAAAACTTGATCTCCTTGGATGAGTGTTCTTCAGAATTCTTTTAGACAGAAGATTTTTGAGGTTGTCTCTATAATCTGTATTGTGTGTGCTCAGTTTGTTGTGTTAGAGACTTAAAAAAAAATTCTCTATATTATCCTCTGGTACTGAAAGGAATATCATTCTCTATCAAGAATAGTCGTTGGTCTGCATTGATTGCATCCTTAATTGCATAATTTCGTCTGGAGGAAAGTCCACAGAATCATTCCTTGAAAAATCCCTTGAAACTTGGTCCAGAATTGAATGAAAACGGCTAGCAAATCTCTGAATTAATTGCAGAATAACTCCTAACTGATTTGAATTTGAATTCTGGAAGTTATCTGAAATCGTCGAACTGAGCTCTGCTATCGTCGAGCTGAGCTCAGCGATCTGAAAACACACAGCAGCAAGATAATCATCGATATGAGCTCAAAGATCGTCGAACTGAGCTCATAGATAAAGATCTAATGCAGAGTCAAAATCGTCGACCTGAGCTCATCGATCGTCGAATGGAGTTCGACGATATTATGAAGTTGAGCTCAGCGATCGTCGAATGGAGTTCGACGATCTGTCGAAGTTGAGCTAGACGATCGTCGACCGGAGTTCGACGAATCGTCGTGCTGAGCTCGACGATATGACTTAGTCTCCAGACTGAGAATCCTGGTCTTCAGGGCAGCTTCCAAACCTAGACTTCTAACCCTTAGACTCAATTCTAATTGACCTATTATGCTATACAGAAGGTCAAGCAAAGATTCCTAGAGACATAGTGATCCTGACCCAAATTAGTAATAGGGTGTTCCAACAATCTCCCCCTATTTGGGTTAGGATTACTATTTACAGACTTTGGAAAAATTTAAATAACAATATACAATCAAAAACACAGAACAGCAACAGCTGGATATTGCAGAAACATCACAGATATATATATATGTGGTATCCAGATAATCAGAAATTCAGAAACTGTCACCTTACAAAGTCATTTCTTCTCTTTGCCTTTAACCATTTTAATTTCTCTGTTTGGATTTAGGGCTTCTTTGTTGGACCTGGTGTCATCTGCTGCACCCAAATAAGTTTGCTTTGTAGGCCTGGGAACCACAGCTGCAGGATGTAATTCCATATATCTGTCAGCATCAAAGAATTTACTGGAAGCATATCTGTCTAGTTCTTTTTGTCTCTGCTCAGACATTGTAGAAATGTTGGAAGCATCTAGTCCTTGTTCTCTGGCCTTCTTAATCTGATCTAGTGCAGCCAATTCCTTCAACCTGGCAGTCCAAGCAGCTGGATTATTTTCAGGGTCCTCATAAGGTACAGGTGCCTCATACCTGTTAAAAGGATTGTCTTGAGGAGGCCTGGCAGACACAGTCTCTTTTAGCTTGTAAGGGAAAGGACCTGAAGATGTATCAGATGAAACATGTCCTCCCCTAGAATATGGGTGCTTCCTGGAGTACTCTTTAGAATATACTTGAAAATCTCTCTGATTACCCCTGTATCCTCCTCTCCTAGAATATGAACCCCTAGATTGGCTTTCCCTTTGGTAGGATCTGGCATGGGGTTGATAGGGAGCCTGGCTTCTGGCTGGGGCTTGACTTGCAGAGCTTCCACCTGCACCTGCATCAGGAGGAGGTGGTGGAGGAGGATGAGGGTGCTGGAATTGGGATGAGCCCTTCTCATATTTTCTCTTTATCTTCATGGCTTTCAGTTGGTTTTTAGAATATTGCATGCAATGTTCAGTGATAGGGCAATTATGAAGGATATAATAAGGAATATCATTATCATCCTTAACTTTAGCAGGAGGAACCCTTTTCATTTCCTTGCTCCTTGCCTTCCTTTTCCTGGCAATAGTAGCAGAAGAATCATCAGAGTCTGTTTTGAACTCATCAGATTCAGAACTCTGGTCATCATATAGAGCATCTATTCTCTTCATCAAGTCTTTCTTCAGTTGAACAGCAGTAGATGAGGCAGAAGTTGAGATAGCAGCAGCTGGGACAGTAGCAGATGGAGCAGCAGATGGAGCAGCAGATGGAGAGGGTGCAACAGAAGCAAATACAGCAGCAGCAGCAGATACTGGACTAGTGACAACAGCAGCAACTGTCTCACTATCATCAGCAGAAATTTCACTAACAGCAGTAGAATCAGCAGAAACAACAGCAAAAACTGCAGCAGGCTCAATTTCAGTTGCCTCTGTCATAGGACAATCCTTGGATATTTGTGCAGTAGAAACAGGTGGAACTTCAGCATCAATAATAACAATCTCAGCAGCAGTATCAACAATCCTTTCTTCAGTAGAGGCAGCAGAAGCAACATCTCTAGTAGCAGCAATCACTGAAAGTACAAAAGAAGAGATAATGCTAGGGTCACAGCAAGAGAAAGGCACCAGTGCCTTGGATACGTCTTATGTGGGCTGGACAGCATTACTCTCTGGCAGACAGCTGAAGAAGGCAGTATCAAGAGCAGATAGCAAAGACCTTAGGTCAATTGCAAGAACTGCAGTAAGAGGCTCAGCAGCAGCAGCAACAAGAGGAGGAACATCAGAAGAAGCAGAAACAGCAGCAGCAACAACAAGAAGGCTTTCTTCATGTGGCATCTCCCCCTGCCTAGATGCAGAGACATCTGGATCAAGGCCCACTGCTGTGGGTGCTGCCTGAGGGAAGAGGGAGGAGAGCCTGGTAGAGAGAGCTGCCACTGACTGGTGTAGAGGAGCTAAGGAGGTCTCTAATAGGAGAGAGAGCCTGGGGGCAATCAGCTCATACAGCCTGTCAGCTAGGGCTGAGAGGTCTACTTGCTCAACAGCTGGAGCAGAGGTAGATGGAATGGAAGCAGCTGGGGATGCTGGAAGGGAAGGGCTGGAGAAGTGTGGAATGGAGGGCTCAGGTGTGGGCAGGGTGGATATGGAGGACAGGGGAATGGATATGGATGGGGTGAAAGTTGGTTGAGCAATGATGTGGTGTAGGAGATCTTGGAATGAAGTGGAGGAGGAGGGTAACTCAGGAGGAGAGGATGGGGAATCATCCATATAGGAGTCATCCAGGAGGGTGAAGGATGGAATGGATGGTGAAGAGGTGATATCTGGTGGAGGGTATGAGAACAGAGGGTGGAATTGGTCATCTGGTGGAGGTAGAATGGGTGCTAGAGATGGAGTTGATGTTGGAGATGGGCTGGATATGGTAATGGGGGATGGAGCTGGAATGGTGGATGGTAGGAGAAGGGTTGGAATTGGAGGAGGAGAAGAGGCAGCAACAGCAGCAGCCAGGTCATCTGCAGGGGCAGAGACCTGTGGGAGAGTGACTCCTTGAGTCCTTGTGCCTGAAGGAGCACTTGAGGAGGGCCTGCTAGGCTTGCTTATTTGCCTGTCCCACTTGCCAAAGAGGCCACAGGTAAGTCTCTTGGAGGCATTTATGTGAACTCCAGAGGAGACTAGCAAGGCAGGGCACCTGGTCTGCAGAAAAACTCCAAGAATCCTTCCAAAATTAACAAAGCTCTTGTTTATTTTCTTTTTGATTAGGTCAAAGAAGACCTCTCCCCAGTTCAAATTTCTCTTATCCACCAGAGCTCCCATGATACAGAGCTGATGTCTGGATATAGTATCATGGGCAGAGTGCTTTGCAAGCAGCACTTTCCCTACCACATCTGCCAGGAACTTGTATTCAACAGACAGATTCCTTTTAAATAGCTTGCTAGGGTTTCCCTCTGGATGACCCATCCTAGCAAGTAGTTCAGAATAATCTTCTCCTGATAACTCAGCAATATCTGCTCCATTTCTCAGTCCAAAAACTTCTGTTAAAACTGTGGGGGTCAAGAGTACCTGATTTCCAGCAATAGACCCAACTATTGTAGAGTTGTCTTGATTATGAGCAGTATAGACCCACTCCTTTATCTCATCTGAAGACAGCTTGATTCTGGTGGTCATGAGGGCAGATAGATTTTGATCCTTGAAAAACCCAGTATGTCTTGGAAAATCTGGTCGGTGGTGCTGAATGATTCTATATCAATGTCAAACCCGGTGTCAAACTTCATTGCAGCTAGGACAGCAACGGACACAGCCATTGTACCTGCAAAAAACTCAACAAACAAAACGACCAAGCGTAGAACTGTTTGGAGGGAAAGAAAATCCTGCAGAGAAATCGAAAGCGCAAAAGAGAACGACGGCGAAAAAAGAGTTTTATATTAGGGTTCGACGCAGACTTGGAAAGATCGTTGAACTCAGTTCGACGATCGAGGCTTCTAAAGGAATCTGAAGAGTTTTCAACATCGTCGATCTCCGTTCGACGATCTTGGAGAGCGTCGAGCTCCGTTCGACGATCGTTTAGAGAACAAAATCGTCGAGCGCCGTTCGACGATCGTTGACCGGAAGAGATAGTTCATACTATTTGAGAGGCGCTGAACTCAGTTCGACGATTTTGTAAATCGTCGATCTCCGTTCGACGATCGTGGGACAAATCGTCGAGCGCAGTTCAGAGATCAGAAAAATTCTAGACACTAAGAAAAATCAGAGAGTTTGCCTAGTATTGGTCAATTTTTAGTTTTCAAAATCTTGGATATTATTTAAGGCTTCCTCCATCTAACATTCCTAACTGATTTAGGAAGAAGGTGTGTTTCTTTTCATCCAAAGGCTTGGTGAAAATATCTCCCCTTTGTAGATCAGTTGGGATATATTGTAGTTCAATTTTATTCTTTTCAACATTATCCCTTAAGAAATGATGCCTAATCTCTATGTGTTTTGTCCTACTATGGAGGACTGGATTTTGAGCTATGGAAATAGCACTTGTGTTATCACAAAAGATTTTAGACTTCTCTAAGTTGTAACCATAGTCTAGGATTTGATTTTGGATACACAAGATTTGTGAACAACAACTGCCTGCAGCCATATATTCAGCTTCAGCAGTTGAAGTTGACACAGATGTTTGTTTCTTACAAAACCAAGAGACAAGTCTGTCATCAAGGAACTGACAGGTTCCACTGGTGCTTTTCCTGTCAATTCTGCATCCAGCATAATCAGCATCAGAGAATCCAGTTAACTCAAATGCTGAATCTTTTGGATACCAGAGACCTAGATTTGGACAACTTTTAACATACCTGAGAATCCTCTTTACTAATGTTAGGTGTGACTCTCTAGGGCTAACTTGGAACCTAGCACATATACATGTAGCAAACATGATATCTGGTCTACTAGCTGTAAGATACAGTAAAGAGCCAATTATTGCTCTATATGTTGTCTGATCAACAGGTTTCCCATGTTCATCAGCATCCAATACAGCATTGGTAGGCATGGGTGTTTTCATACAAGATGCCTCAGACATACCAAATTTCTTAACCAGTTCATTAGCATATTTGGTTTGAGAAATAAAGATGCCTTCAACATGTTGTTTGACTTGCAATCCTAGGAAGAAGGATAGCTCACCCATACTACTCATCTTAAATTTAGAATGCATTAGGTTAGAAAACCTTCTGCACAATTTGGAGTCAATAGAACCAAAAATGATATCGTCTACATAAATTTGTACTAGTAGGGTATGAGACTTATGAGTTCTAATAAAAAGAGTTTGGTCTACTCTACCCCTTATAAAACCAGTTTCCAAGAGAAAGCATGCTAGGGTCTCATACCATGCTCTAGGAGCTTGCTTGAGACCATATAATGCTTTATTCAACCTAAAAACATAATCAGGAAAAGTTGGAGAGATAAAACCTGGAGGTTGTCTGACATAAACTTCCTCTTTGATGTCTCCATTCAAGAAAGCACTTTTTACATCCATCTGATATACTTTGAAGCCTTTGTGAACTGCATAGGCTAGAAAAATTCTGATGGCTTCCAATCTTGCAACTGGTGCAAAGGTCTGGTCGTAGTCAATTCCTTCTTCTTGATAGTATCCCTGGGCAACTAGCCTTGCCTTGTTCCTTATAATTACTCCTTGATCATCCAGTTTGTTTCTGAATACCCACTTTGTTCCAACAATGGAATGATCCTTAGGCTTTGGCACTAGTTCCCATACCTTGTTCCTCTCAAATTGATGCAACTCCTCTTGCATTGCAATGATCCAGTGTGGATCTTGCTCTGTATCTTGAATGGACTGAGGTTCAATTTGAGATAGGAAGCAGGTGTGCAACAGGTTTTGGTTGACCTGATTTATGGTTTGCACACCAGCTGAGATTTCTCCAATTATTTGGGAAATTGGATGGTCTCTTGATGTTACTAAATCAACAGGGGGTGTTGATTGTTCACCAACCTGTGTTGTTGTTTCCTCTTGTGGTACAACAACTGGCTCTTCAGGTTGTGCTTCAATGTGTTGAGCATTCTCTTCATCTTCACTGCTTTCATCCTCTTGAGCAACCTGTAACTTGTTCATATCTTCGACTAGAGAGTGTTCCTGCAAAGGTTCTATGGTAGAAGAAATCTTCTCCTTGAAAGACATGTTAGTTTCATCAAATGAAATGTGAACAGATTCCTCAATTTTCAAAGATGATTTATTATAGACCCTATAAGCCTTGCTGATCATGGAGTATCCCAGAAACACTCCTTCATCAGCTTTGGCTTGAAATTTTGCTAGATATTTCTTATCATTATTATGAATGTAGCAAATACAACCAAAGACTCTAAAATAGTCAACTTTAGGTTTCTTCCCCTTGAGTAATTCATAGGGAGTCTTTCCCTTTAGT
The DNA here is from genome assembly GCA_039583875.1 of Platanthera guangdongensis. Lineage (NCBI taxonomy): Eukaryota > Viridiplantae > Streptophyta > Magnoliopsida > Asparagales > Orchidaceae > Platanthera > Platanthera guangdongensis. The sequence continues at coordinate 42,272,372 of CM077154.1, forward strand.
TTATGTATCAGACTTCTGTTCAGCACATAGTTGGAGGTGTTCACTGCCTCTGCCCAAAAGGATAGAGGTAGATGAGCATCTGACAACAATATGGTGGCAGATTCAATAAGGGTTCTATTTTTCCTTTCAGCTACCCCATTTTGTTGAGGAGTTCTAGGAGCTGAGAAAGTATGCCTGATCCCTTCACTCTGACAGAACTCTTGCATAAGAAGAGAATCAAACTCTGTCCCATGATCACTTCTGATCAGGGCAATGTGAGTATTGAACTCAATCTGTATGCATTTGAGAAACTCTGTCAGACACTTAAAGTTATCAGACTTCTTCCTTAGAAAGAACACCCAAGTGAATCTAGAGAAGTCATCTACAACTACCAAAGTGTAGGATTTCCCCCCTAGGCTTTGTACTGTGATGGGTCCAAATAGATCCATGTGTAACAGATACAATATCCTAGGTGAATCACTCTTATTAAGCGACTTAAAGCTGTTTTTAGTTTGCTTGCCTAATTGACAAGCCCTGCAGAGTCCTTCCTTCTTGTAGGGGCCTGAAGGTAGTCCTCTAACAAGGTTGTCATTGGATAGCCTAGCAATAGTTCTAAGGTTTAGGTGTCCTAGTCTCTTATGCCATAAAACATTTGGTCTACAGACAGAGTTAAACAAGCAGATATCTACATCAGTTGAAAGAAAATCTACTAGATAGATGTTACCTTTCCTTTTACCTGTCAACACAGTTGTGTTGTCCTCTGACTTGATTTTGCATAAGGCTTTGCTGAAGGTCACCTGGTAGCCTTCATCACACAGCTGACTGATGCTAATTAGGTTGTGCTTCAGTCCTTCCACTTAAGCTACCTTCTTGAAGGTTACTGAACCAATCTGGACTGCACCATATCCTTTAGTTTGTCCAAAGTTGGAATCACCAAAGATAACTTTGGGTCCAAGCTTGGCTCTAAAGGAAGTGAGGTTGTCCTAGTTCCCTGTCATGTGCTTAGAGCATCCACTATCCAAATACCATTGCTGGTTAGATGTTGGATAGGTCTTCACCTACACATAAAACAATTCATTTGTTTTTGACCCAGTTTACCTTGGGCCTAGGTTGATAACCTCTAAATTCTGAAATGAAAGACATCCCAGGTTGACTCTTATATCCTTCAGGATGATATCTCCTTGGAGGTATAATCCATTCAGTATAAGGGTTAAAGGTTTGGGATGAAGAACCCTTAGGATTCAATTTTGATTTGCCTTTGAAAAAGTTTCCAGAGCTCTGACCTCTGTTCGACAATCTTGGAGCTGCGTTCGACGATCTTGGGTCAGAGCGTCGAGCTCCGTTCGACGGTCGACTATGGGTGAGGTCAGGTATATGAGATCGTCGACCTGCGTTCGACGACTTTGGCTGAGATCGTCGATCAGCGTTTGACGATTTTTCCTGAGATCGTCGAGCTGCGTTTGGCGATCGTCGATCTTCATTCGGCGATCGTCGATCTACGTTCGACGATTTCTGCTGGGACTTGGTTTTCTGAGGCAGATCAGAATTTTTCCTAGCAACCTCTACAACTCCCTTTCCCTTGTCAGAAATAAACTTGATGGGAGTTGTTAGAATAATAGGTTGGCTGGATGAGGCACCTAAGCCTAGTGTACTGTTAAATCTAGAGTTCACTGTGCTTGTGATGTCCATCAGCTTGATGCTTCTCCTATTAAGGGATTCTTCAAGCTTCTTGGCCTCAGAGAGCTCACTTTTCAGTATAGCTATCTGTTCCCTACAGTTCTCCAACTCCTGAGAGAGTTTGAGGTTTTCTAACTTTAAAACATTGTGTTCAGATAATTGATTTCTGAGAGAGATAATCTCTTTCTCAGACTTTAGCAGGTCTAAACACAGTGCTTTAAATTCAGATTTAAAATCTTCTGAACTAAAATCAAAAGAGCTAATTACCTGATCTTCTTCAGGTTGAGTCTCTGAGTCTGACTCTGACTCCTCTTCCTCTGAATTGTGTTGTGAGGCATTGATTGCCATAATGCAGAACTCCTTTTCTTCTCCATCATCCTCATCATCACTTGAGCTAGAAGAGGCTTCTGACTCCTCTTCTGTCTCACTCCAGGATTCAGCAACAGACCCTTTTCTTGTATGCTTATTTTTGCTTGAAGAAGGTTTGCTATTGCCATTTCTTTTGGAGTCATTCTCCTTCCTTCTTTCTTTCCTGTCCCTTCTGTCCTTGTTCTTGTTCTCTGGGCAGTCAGGAACTATGTGCCCTGGTTTCCCGCAACCAAAGCAAATGATGTCTTTATTAATACCAATGGACTTGTCATACCTTGGCTTATCCTGCTCCTTGTATGATCTTCTTCTGAAGTCCTTTCTGGCCATCTTGTATAATCTTTTGGCCAGCAAGCTGAGTAGTTCATCATTGCCTGTGGCTTTATCTTCAGGCAGATCCTCAGTTGCCTTGAATGCTATGGTCTTCCCTTTCCATGTGGCTGGTGAAGCAGCCTTCTGTTCTTCCTCTCTTTTCTTGATGAGTAGCTCATAAGATTTGAGCTTACCCAACAAAGCTTCAGTGGTGATCTCATTCAGACTTTTGGCATCCTTAATTGGCCAGATTCTTGAATCCCAAGTACTGGAGAAGCACATTAGGATCTTGTCATTAAGTTTTGTCAGAGAGATCTCCTTGTCCAATGTCCTTAGTTCACTGACAATTAGACTTAGTCTGTTATACATGTCTCCTACTGACTCAGTCTCTCCCTTCTTGAAGTTCTCATATTGAGAGATGAGATGGGATCTTCTGTCCTTTCTTTCATCAGCTGAGCCTGAGACTATTTCTGAGAGCTTGTCCCAAATTTCCTTGGCTGAATTACATTCAGCTACCTTTTGAAATATGTCATCTGACATTGTCTGTGCTAGAATGTTCATAGCCTTGGCATCAGCTACTTTCCATTTTTTGATGTCAGCATCTGTTCCTGATGGAGGTGGAACAGCATTTGTACTTGTATTCTCTGGGGGTCTTGGACACACTGTCAAAACAGAATTAAATATATCTTCGTCAATAGAATTCATGTAAAGTCTAATCCTTGCTTTCCAAAGTGCAAATTTTGACAGATTGCACACTGGAGGTCTGGTGTTAACATAATCCTTGTTTTGGGCCATGAGTTGTGCAAACAAAATCTAATAATAAAATACAAAAGAAAAACAGATCTAGTTTGGGATCTTTGGGTTCAGGTGTTAGCCTGTACAACCAATCAGGTATGGTAGGTTTAACCAACCTGGCTCTGATACCAATTGAAAGTGCAACTAGATCTGATATACTCTAGAGGGGGGTGAATAGAGTATATGGTGCTTTAAAAACTTTTACAAACTTTTACAACAATTGTTGTAATATGTGTGAGCAGGGAAGCAGAAATAAATCTAATCACAGTACTAAGCTATGCAAAAACTAAGCACAGAAAAATCAGGTCCAGAAACAAAAAGAAAGCAAGCCAAAACCAGATAACACAAGGGAATATAGTGGTTCCCCAAACTTGGGTACATCCACTATTCTACCACCCTAGGTAGGAATCCACTGCAGGATGAGTTGATCAGGTGTCCTGGGCACCAATGAGCTTTTGATAAGGTGCTCAAAAACCAAAGCAGATTTTTTGATCAGGTGTCTTGCCACCAATGAGCTTTTGACAAGGTGCTCAAAAACCAGATTCAAACTTTTGAAGGGAGTTTGAAAAACCCTTTACAGAGTGGGGGTGAGAGAGTGATGGCAGTCTTCTCTTTCTCAAACAACTGAGAAGACTATGTGGATTGATGTCAAAGCTCCCCCTGAATCCTTGAGATCTTCAGGAAGAGAAGCTTTGCTGAGGGTGATAGGCCTTCAAAGGTTGAACTCCAGCAGGAGATGATTTCAGCAATAGCTGAAATGTTGAATGTCTGGAGTCTGGAATATGTTGGCCTTGAACACTTTGAAAATTAAAAGAGATCTGAAGATTTGAAAACTTGATCTCCTTGGATGAGTGTTCTTCAGAATTCTTTTAGACAGAAGATTTTTGAGGTTGTCTCTATAATCTGTATTGTGTGTGCTCAGTTTGTTGTGTTAGAGACTTAAAAAAATTCTCTATATTATCCTCTGGTACTGAAAGGAATATCATTCTCTATCAAGGATAGTCGTTGGTCTGCATTGATTGCATCCTTAATTGCATAATTTCTTCTGGAGGAAAGTCCACAGAAACATTCCTTGAAAAATCCCTTGAAAGTTGGTCCAGAATTGAATGAAAACGGCTAGCAAATCTCTGAATTAATTGCATAATAACTCCTAACTGATTTGAATTTGAATTCTGGAATTTATCTGAAATCGTCGAACTGAGCTCTGCTATCGTCGAGCTGAGCTCAGCGAAAACACACAGCAGCAAGATAATCGTCGATCTGAGCTCAAAGATCGTCGAACTGAGCTCAGAGATAAAGATCTAATGCAGAGTCAAAATCGTCGACCTGAGCTCATCGATCGTCGAATGGAGTTCGACGATATTATGAAGTTGAGCTCAGCGATCGTCGAATGGAGTTCGACGATCTGTCGAAGTTGAGCTAGACGATCGTCGACCGGAGTTCGGCGAATCGTCGTGCTGAGCTCGACGATATGACTTAGTCTCCAGACTGAGAATCCTGGTCTTCAGGGCAGCTTCCAAACCTAGACTTCTAACCCTTAGACTCAATTCTAATTGACCTATTAAGCTATACAGAAGGTCAAGCAAAGATTCCTAGAGACATAGTGATCCTGACCCAAATTAGTAATAGGGTGTTCCAACATCACGCATCGGAGTCCCTTCTTCGATGGCGAAGGATAAGTTGGATGTGTTGCTGCCCAATGGGTGTTCGATGCGAGCGGATAGGATCTGCGATGTTAAGATTCGTATTGGGGAGCAGGAGTTCGACCTGCGGGCATCTTTACTTCCGTTGGTGGAGTTCGACGTCATATTTGGCATGGACTGGCTCTCAGAGCAGTAGGCCCATATAGATTGCAGTAGCAAGGAAGTGAAGCTGGGAGCAAGTCGTGAGACGACTTTTACGGGCTTAAAGGGGTCGAGCAAGACGTTGATGTCTGCTCTTCAGGTGGTGAAGGCGGTTCGTGCCGGAGCAGAACTGTTCTTTACACTAGTGGAGGTTGCAAAGCCGAAGCCCGCGTTGGATTGTATTTCAGTGGTATCGGAATACCCTGATGTGTTCCCCGTAGATCTTCCCGGAGCCCCGCCTCAACGGGAGATAGATTTTACGATTGAGCTAGTGCCAGGTGCAAAGCCTGTGTCACGATCTCCTTATTGGCTAGCGCCTAAGGAAATGGCGGAGCTGAAAGTTCAACTGCAAGAGTTGTTGGAGCAAGGGTATGTGCGCCTGAGTTCTTCGCCTTGGAGCGCACCGGTCCTCTTTGTTAAGAAGAAGTACGGAAGCTTGAGGCTGTGTATTGATTATCAGGAGCTCAACAAGTTGACGGAGAAGAACAAGTACCCGATCCCCCGGATCGATGATCTTTTTGATCAGTTGGTAGGGTCGACGGTGTACTCGAAGTTGGATCTCAAGGCTGGGTACTATCAGCTGCGAATAAGGGAGAGTGATATCCCGAAGACAGCGTTTAGTATGAGATACGGGCATTATGAGTTTACGGTCATGCCGTTTGGGCTGACTAATGCGCCGTCAGTGTTCATGGATTTGATGAACAGGACTTTCAGGGAGTACTTGGACCATTTCGTGATCGTCTTCATCGACGATATTTTGGTGTACTCGCAAAGTAAGGAACATCACTTCAAACATCTTCATTTGGTGTTGGAGACGTTAAGGAGAAATCAGTTGTATGCCAAGTTCTCGAAGTGCGAGTTTTGACTATCCTCAGGGGCGTTCCTCGGTCATATAGGGAGTGGAGAGGGTATTGCTGTGGATCCGGCGAAGATTGTTGCGATACGGGAGTGGCCTGAGCTTGCTACGGTAGCGGAAGTCCGGAGCTTTTTGGGGCTTGCCGGCTATTATAGGCACTTCGTAGAGAACTTCTCGCAGATAGCGTTACCTCTCACTACTTTGACGAGGAAGGAGCATAAGTTCGTTTGGACTCCGGAGTGCGCGCGAGCTTTTGAGGAGTTGAAGTGTCAGTTGACCACGGCACCTGTGCTGAGTTCGCCATGTGGGACCGAAGGCTATGAGATTTACAGTGATGCTTCGGGCAGCGGTTTGGGTTGCGTGCTACTACAACACGGAAGTGTAATAGCTTATGGCTCGAGGCAGCTAAAAGTGCATGAAAGGAACTATCCGGTCCATGACTTGGAGTTAGCGGCCGTGATTTTTTCCTTGAAGATGTGGAGACACTACTTGTACGGTGTGAAGATTGATATCTACACCGATCACAAGAGCCCGAAGTATCTTATTGATCAGAAGGATCTGAATATGCGGCAGCGTAGATGGATGGAGTTCCTGGGGGACTATACATTCAAGATCCACTACGTGCCTGGAAAAGGGAATGCGGTTGCGGACGCATTGAGTCGTCGAGCCCCAGCTCAAGCCAATTGGCTATCGGTGCATGATGAGCGGTTGGTGCGGGAGTTGGAGGCGTTGGAGATTGTTTGTGTGGACAAGCAATCAAGCACTGAAGCAGTTCTGAATTGGACTGAAGTCCAATATGACCTGGCTGATCGTATTCGACAGGCTTTGGATATGGATGCTCATATGAAGCAGTTCATGGTAGAGGCTCTGGATGGGTCAAATTCCCAATTCGTCGTGGAGGACGGATTGCTGTTGAAAGACGATCGTCTGTGCGTCCCAAGTGTGGGCAATTTACGGGTGGAGTTGTTGTACGAGGCACACCATACCAAGTACTCGATTCACCCGGGGAGCACGAAGATGTACCGTGATGTGAAGAAACTATTTTGGTGGCCGGGTTTGAAAAAGGATGTGGCGCTCTACATAGCGAAGTGCCGAACTTGCGCCTTGGTGAAGGCGGAGTGCCAAAAGCTGGGAGGATTTCTTAAGTCCTTGCCTATTCCGGAGTGGAAATTTGACGACATCTTTATGGACTTTGTGCACGGTTTGCCAAGGTCGCAGAAGGGGAACGACGCCATTTGGGTGGTTGTTGATCGATTAACGAAGGTGTCACATTTTATTCCGCATAGGAAGGATGATCCGGTGGAGAAGTTGGCAAAGCTTTATGTGGATAACATAGTACGGCTTCATGGTGTGCCCCGCAACATCGTGACTGACCGAGATGGGCGGTTCACGTCCAATGATTGGAGGCTTGTGCAGCAAATGTTGGGAACAAAGCTGAAATTCAGCACAGCCTTCCATCCGCAAACGGATGGGCAGACCGAGAGGGTCAATAGAACCATGGAAGACATGCTTCACATGTGTGTCTTGGATTTTGGAAAGCAATGGGAAGACCACCTTTATTTGGTGGAGTTCACATACAACAATAGCTACCAAGCGAGTATTTTGATGGCGCCCTTCGAGGCCCTATATGGTAGAAAATATCACACGTCGTTGTCTTGGTTAGAAACGGGTGAGTCAAAGTTGTATAAGCGATCGGAAGTGGAGGATGCTACTTCTTTGGTGAGAACCATTCGGGAGAGGTTGCTTATCGCTCAGGACCGGCAAGCAAAGTACTATAAAGCCAAGCACAGGAACGTGGAGTTCGCTGTGGGCGATTATGTATACTTAAAGATCAAGTCGTTCAAGTGTGTCTCGCGGGTGCGGCGATTGAAAAAGCTAAGCCCGAGGTACCTTGGGCCGTTTGAGGTTCTGGAGCGAGTTGGTGAAGCGGCCTATCGGTTGAAGCTTTCAGTGGAGCTTAGTGGTTTACACGATGTATTCCATATTTCGGTACTTCGGAAGGCGGTGCAAGAGCCTACGCAAGTGATCGCGGTTGATCAAGAGCCGGTGGATAGTGGGCTGACGACAAAGGTCAAGCCCGTGTGGATTGAGGACTCGGAGGTCAAGTGGCTACGCAATAAAGAGATCAGGATGGTCAAGGTCCGGTAGGACAATTGCGGTCGTGAGGAGCTCTCTTGGGAGAGAGAGCAGACTATGCTTGACGAGTATCTGGAGTTGTTCCGCTCAGGTAAAAATTTTAGTTTTGTACATGTCTTTCCTTTATGTAATTTCGAGGACGAAATTCTTTTAAGAGGGGGAGAGTTGTAACGCCCCGAAACTCAAAGGAGCCACGGGGGACGTTTTGGGCCCGTTTTGGGTTCTGGCTGCAGGCACACGGCCTGGGACACGGGCGTGTCCCAGGGCATGTCAAGCTTGTGTCGACACTCAGTCGGGAAGTCGACACTTTGGTCTCGACAATGTGTCGAGACTGGGCACACGGCCTGCGACACGGGCGTGTCGCAGGGCGTGTCGACCCGTGTCGACACTTAGCCGCGAAGTCGACACTCTACATTCGACGAAGTGTCGAGACATGGCACACGACCTGCGACACGGGCGTGTCGCAGGGCGTGTCAACCCGTGTCGACACTCGTCCCGGGAAGTCGACACTTTGGTCTCGACATTGTGTCGAGACAAGGCACACGGCCTAGGACACGGGCGTGTCCAAGGCCGTGTCATCATGTCGACAATCTTCACTCGACTAATTGTCGAGTGTCGAGACCGTGTACAAGGCCTGGGGTCCAGGCGTGTTGAGGTGACACGGGTAAGGACACGGGCGTGTCCTAGAACCCGTGCAGTGCTCGGGTTAATTTCGGGGAAAAATAATAGTGGTACACGGCCGGTCACATGGCCATGTCACATGGAACACGGGCATGTCAGCTCGAACACGGGCGTGTTTGATACCCGTGTGAGGTTCCAGGCGAGCCGATTTTGATGGCGAATGAGGCACACGGCCCTGGACACGGGCGTGTGCCAGGCCGTGTTCGGTCCAGATTGGGCATTTCAGTCCCGAATCAAAGCCGTTCGTTTCCTTATTTTGAGATCAAACGGCTGGGGGTTGTTCCTGAAGGGATATACCCGGGTTTGGACTTAGAAACCCTCACTTTTCTTAAGTGTTATCTTTCTAAAACCTTAAAGAGAGAGGAAAGCCAAGGAAGGAAGGAGGAGCTAGATCTGGCCATTGGAGGAGCTTCGAAGCTCCGAATCGCGAGCCGACTCCGGATCCACGGAGGCAAAGCTAGTGCGGTGCTTTTCATCCGTTTACTTTTCAATGGCGCCAAAGAGGAACACTAGGGTAACGATCCTCATCTTGAGCATGAGTAGATCTCTTTCTTTGCATAGGAAGCCCGCTCTCGCGAGTTTGCGGAGAGTTGGAGGCGTTCCTTCGGGTAGATATGTGAAGTCCCCGTTGTTTAGAGTCCGTAAGCGAGAACGGACATAGGCATGATGTGTGAAGCCTACCCGGACATGTTGGTCTGGATCGGTGATGTTGCATTGCATAATGCCGGAGAAGACTTCATGCTATTGGTTGTTTTTTGGGTTTTCTACGCGGTAGATTGCAGCAGGGAGCCTTGGGGACTAACCCAAAGGTGCACCCGGAAAACTGGGTGGATACGAGAACTTGCCAACTTGGTGGCCTGAGAGCCAACTTGAACATAACCGGGTTATGTGACTTGTGATGGAAATGGGACTCGGCGGAAGTTTGACCCGCACAAATGGCTTAAATTGTCGTTGCGATGTGAGCACGGGTTAGATGGAACCGTACCCGTTCTATGTCGTTCGGTTAAAGATACCTAAAGGCACGTGGCACTTGTCGTTGTCATAGATTAGGGTCTTCGGCGGTCAATGGCTTAAATTGTCGTGACCCAGGCCAGGAAGACAAATTGCTCATAGGTTTGGCCGTCCTAGTGGCGGTGGTGAGTCCGGAATGTCTATGGCTTTAATTGACGTGACATCGACCGGTTCACTGAGAATGTGCCCTGAGAGCACGGGGCGTGTGGCCGTGCGAGCCAACGTCTGTGATGAAATGGCTATATATACATTGCTCGCTTATGCTAATGAAATGCAGGGAAGGAGCATCGCCGCCCCAAGTTGGGAGCGGGATCGTTATAATTTGGTTAGCATTGCTGACCGTTGCCTTGTTTTGCCACCGTGCGGTGGTTTGTTTCTTGCAGGTGCTGCTGGACCATGCGGTCAATAGCGGGCTAAATCCCAAGTGCGAAGCCGGCCCTCGAAGGCCCAAATGGAAGTGTTTACTGTTATATTCATGTATGACCGGCCTGCGTGCCGTGGTTTGTAAATCATGTAATATCAAGTGAAACATTTTGTAAGGCCTTAAGGATTATGTTGGTATTTTGTATACATTCCTATTTTGGTCAGTGGACATTCATGCTTTAATGCTGGGTTCTTTGTTACAACTTTTATAAACTGCTTCCGCTAGAATGCTCTGTGTAGGACGATGATTGGTTGGATGGTTTCCATGAGTAACCACCCGGTATGTATGTGGCATACGGCGTCGGGCCCCGGCCGGACCTACTGCTATATGCAATGCGACGGATAGGGGGTGTTACACCGGGTCCACTTCCGTGCCAAGTGAATGGTTGGGCTGTGTCCTCGTGCTTAATTCCGAGGCCCCTTCCGGGTCACACAAGGTCAGTTCGGGGATGTGTTCTCGGTGCGCATCTACCCGAGACCCCCACTGGGCCATAGTACGCATGGGCTCTGTTGTTGTGTTCTTAGCGTCGAGGCGTACGGAGGCCTAGGTGAAGTAGTGTGGATGCTCGCCTAGTAGTAGAGATGCCCGCTCTACTGTCACTGACTGGCCACGGCGGATGATGCCTGAGAGGTTAGCTACCTGCTCGAATAGTGGTAACTATAGTCTGTGTCGACATAGCAATTGCATGTGTGTGATCATGGGTGAGTCATTGCATAGCATACATACCATTTCATAACATTGAACAACAAGATTCTCATCGTATTAGTTTATATGGGCACTCCTATACGATAAGTTACTTTATGTAAACCTATCCTTAACTTATAAGCTTGTATGGGCATCCTTATAAGTTAAGTTAATTTTATAAGTTAAGTTAATTACCAGCTGTAGTTTCCTATACTTGTTGAATTACTATCGCTCAAGTAGAACTGCTAGTTTATAATATTGTTATTCATTTACTATTACCACCTGCTTGTAACTGTTTAATTACTTATACATATTGTACTCTTGTTCCTTTCTCCTCCCGGTGCCGAGGAGTCGCCGGGGGAGCGGATGTGAAACCACTTAATCTTTTCGACTAACGGTTACTACGTCTTCCTTTTTAGGAGGTCTCCCCGCAAGTAGAGCAACCGCAGACTTTGCAGCAGGACAGCCAGGCCAGGACGACCGAGGCTGATGTGACAGTGCCATCGCTACCGTCGGTTACGGATGTGAGTGTTGAGCAACTATGATGTAGCCTGTTTGGGCAAATTTTATAGTTGTACTCTGTTATTGTTGAAGCATGTTTTAGCTTCTCTTATTTGTTGTATTTGGACTGTACTTAGTGTGAATTTGACTTCTTCTTGCTTATATTTTGGTTGGGTTGGCATGTATATATTGATATTGGTTGTATCCGGCGGAATATGTGTCTTGTGGTAAAGGTTAGCCCGTGCGCTAATGCTACTGAAAGGTGGCTGTACCGGGCATAAGACCCCCTTCGTGTTGTATTTTGGGATTCGGGAGGGGGGTCTTACACATCATGTATATCCAGGGTCATGGTTGTGTCCTAGAGTCTAGGCCAAGTCCTTAGAATCAACATCACATGGACCAGCCTTCAATAAATTGCCAGAGACTCAAGTAATTGTGTCGAAACTTCGGAAATGTTGTGTCGACACCAGAAGCCAGATTGTGTCGACACACATGACTTATGTCGACACACAGAACATCTGTCGACATCAACTATGTCGACACCAAAAGCCAGATTGTGTCGACACACAGGACTTGTGTCGACACACAGAACATCTATCGACGGCAATTGTGTCGACACACATGACTTGTGTTAACACACTCCAGATTTCTGTCAAAACAACAACTATGTCAAGATAAGAAGCAATTCTGTCGACACACAGGACTTGTGTCGACACATTCCACAGAAGCTGTGTCAAGAAGTTAAAGAAGAACTTTGGACTCAGCTCGACGAACTTAGACCACATTGGCAAGAGTTATCTAGCAACAGTTAGAAGTTCTCAGCCCAACGAACTAGTTCTCAGTTCGACGAACCCAGTTTTCAGGCCGATGATTTCTGGATACTCTACTTCAGCATTTCATTCCAGAAATATCTAATTCCAAAAACACTTCATTGAACTCTGGTCGACGAAGTCAAAATCTCAGCTCGACGAACTTGATGTGCAGAAAAGGAAAGGTTCTAGAGAATGTAGTTATTTGTTCTCAGCTCGACGATCTTGGAACTCAGCTTGATGAATAGATGGAATTTGGTCGATAAAGACAACTCCTCAGCTCGACGAACTGTGGACTCAGCTCGACGATTTCTGTTCTCTGTTCGACGAATGTAGACTTGGATTATTGCTTGTCATTTTTCTATGGGACATTTGGGGAAACTCAATCAATGCAAACATTCTGCAGGCCGTCAGCATTGAATGCAGAAGAATTTCAAATTTCAAAAGCAAATTTATTTGGAAAATATAAAAGAGATTTTCTCTTTTCCTGAACAGAGGATCGGCAAGTCAGGAAGAGAGCAATTAGTCTGCAACAAGGATTTCTCTGCCCCTCTCTCTCGAGAGAACCCTGATACACAGATAGAGAAATCTGATACAGACATACAATATCTAGACCAGAAGAATATCAGCAATCTAAAGAAGAAGAACATCAAATCAAAATCAAGAGTCTTCTTCGTTCTACACTCCAGTACACTTCAAAGGACAACAAACCCTCAATCTGTCAAGAAGTTCCTGTACTTTTCTGGTCAAAGCTGAAAGACTGAATTCATATCACCCTGAAACAAAGCTCAATCTTCCTAAACCATTCAACATCTCAGGGGGAGCCTTTTGCTAACATCATATCCACTTAAGTCTTCTCAGTTGTAACTTGAGAAAGAGAAGATAAAATCATCTCTCATCCCCCCACTGTATAAAGGGTTCTTAACTCCCTTCAAAAGTTATTCCTGGTTGCAAGTCACTTGACCAAAAGACTTGAGGATTGGTTTTTGAGCACCTGATCAAAAGCTCATTGGTGTAAGACACCTGATCAAAAATCTGAGTGGATTCCTACCAGGGTTGTAGAAGAGTGGATGTACCCAGGTTGGGGAACCACTATAAATTCTTGTGTTGTCTGGTTGCCCTTTTCTTTTTGTTCGTGTTGTGGCTGTGCTAATCAGGACTGCTGTGTTTGTGTTTAATTAGTTTATATTCTGCAGTATTTTATTTACTACACAATTTGAAAAGTTTTTAAGGATACTATATTCACCCCCCCCCCCCCTCTAGAGTATTCCAGATCTAACTCCTCACTTTCACCCCCTCCAAATCCGCAATGCGCAAGCACATTCGATCGACCGTCTCGACATCCTGCGAGAAGTAAATCAGTCAACAAAAGTTCATACGCAGCTAGCAAGTGAACCTGGTGAGTGGCAGTTAAAGATCTTACCACGCCGCCCTGGCTTCAGGCGAGAAGGATGTCGACGACTGCCAGCCGCTCCTCGAGGTCATTTGACTTTTCTCATTCCGTAGCAAGGCTGATCTCGGCCTCATTACACTTCTTGTTATTCAAGACCAGGCGACGTGAGATTCGGTGCAAGAGCTCCATGGAGCGAAATTGGGCGTGAGCGGTCTTCAAGACGAGGTCTCACAACGGCTCGTTATCCGCGGGCTTAGTCCCAAGGCCACCATAGATCCCATACCCGAGGGATAAGGCATGACTGGTGGGTGGGTCTCGCTCCTTCCAGGAGGGAAGGAGAGTGGACACCGACACGCGGTTGGAGTCCTTCTCCCACAAAAACACTGGCTCGTCGCCGTCATTGTTCGTCACGTGCCCCATGTTGTAATTTGGATGCGAGGAGGGGGTCGCGCGGCTGGAGGAACCAGCTTCGCGAGGGGGAAGATCGGCGGACTGGGCAGAGGTGGTGGCGTTTCGGCCAGGTGGGGCCGTCTCGCGGGCAGGCAAAACAGCTTGATGTCAAGGTGAGGGAGATCCACCCACAAAAATGGGGGTCAGGAACCCCGACATTTCTTTCCTTTCCTTGGGAGCATCTCCTTTTTTCTCCTTTGGGAATGACACAGCCTTTTTCATCTTTTTCTTTGAGCTATGCCGAAAGTTAGTGGCATCGTCCCAGGACTCTTCTATTAGGTAGGGGTCAGCGTTTCCTTTGACGCATATGCCGCCATGCTAGCAAGGGCGAGACCCTTATTGCTCTGGTAAGGGGGATGGATGGGGATACTCCTCTCTCCTGAGCAAGCAAATTGTCAAAATGAAACAGGAAGACGGTAAGCCTAATATTAATAGAGCGCGAGTATACCTTCACCGGGGAGGATGGGAAGGAGCGCGTCGAGGTCTTGTCGAAGGTAGTTGACCTCGAAAGTTTTCCCCATGAAGAATTCGCAGAGATCCTTCGCGACACCCCCAACCTTGGGGGTCTCGTAGTACACCTCGACAGGCGACACCCGGGTGAGAGGGATGCCTCTAAGGTTCCCGCGAATGAAGACAAAGTGGGTGAGCCAGCGGTGGTTCTTGTTAGGTATCTTGCACACGTTCAGACCCTGGCCAGTGAAGTAGTAGACACCATCGTCTTTGGTATGGTAGATGGACAACTTGCGGAAGACAGTAAGACTGAACCCGATGCGCTCGCGACGAAGGTAGCTGGCGAAAGCGACCAACATCGAGATGGCCTTTGGGTTGAGCTGTGCGGGAAAAATGGCGAAGTATTTCAAAGCCTGTTTTACCTCTGGCCAGAGGGGGAGTCTTAGCCCCGCCTCGAAGTGAGAGACGGGGAAGGCAAGCTTTCCAGCATAGAAGGTGTTAATAGCCTTGCCTACCTTTGGCGGGCGATACTGATAGCCCTAAGCTAGGAACTCGCTGGCAAAGCGGTTGTTATCCTCTTCGGAGATTCTGTCGGGAGGGAAGTCATGGTCGGTAAATTGCCTTCCTTAGCGGCTGCGGCCCACGCCATCTTCAGCTCACTTCATCACCATGGCGAGCGAGACAATTGAAATAGAAGAGGGTATAAAAGAGGGGGGCAAAAGCGAGATGCGAGAAGAGATAGGCGAGGAGGAGCCAACGAGAACTCTGGATCTCGGCAGCAGTAGGAAGCGTTAGCGCAAGTGAAGAGCTTCTTGATATGGGGGGGGGGAATTTATAGCAGACATAAAGGGGAAAAAAATGGGCGGGAAAATAAGAATGATGAAGCCAAAAGGGCAACACGACGATTCATCTTCTCTCTCCCTCCTAACACCGAGGAGCGAAACACCGCGGGGACTTTTCCGATGAGACAAAAATAAAATAAAGAAGTAGACACAGTGATAATGAAAATCCAGCATGAAGGAAGTTGACAAAATATCATAATAAATTATCATTATTTCGTTCCGCACGAAGCGGGCATCTCGTTAAGGGGGATCTAAATAACAAATTAATAATTAAAATGGCAAGTGGTCGATCGATACATAACAAAGTTTTAAGGAAAAATTAAACAGGCGAGACGCTTAAACAGGCGAGACGAATCCATGACCACTCAATTCTTGTACCACTTCCAACGGCCACGCGAGATCCCGTGCATGGAGGGCGAATAGGTAGATGAAAGACATAGACGACGTCTAGACCGCAACGTGCGAGACAGAGATGTTGGTTAGTCTCACTTATGATGGCCTGGGGGTCTGTCCCATCTATTACGTCGTCGGCATTGACCTCAACAAAGAGGCGATTGCATTCAGTTTTGAGCCAGTCAATGCGCCGATCGGTAGCTTGCTTCTCCCGCTCCATCTCGCAGATGACGTGAGTGTATTTTCAAAACATTTGGGCCGTCCGTTGCTTCATCTCCAGGGGGTCCATAGGATCACCCAGGTAGTCTTCGATCTTATCTGGGTGAGGAAGAGGCAAGAGGGGAGATGGTGCGGGGGAATACTCAGTAACCTATTCAAACTGGATACCTGCGCAACAAAAAAGTGGAAGATCAAAATAAAGGGTGGTCTCGTAAGAAGGCTAGTGCAGTGGTCTCGAATATATATGATAGGGTAATAAGAATTTGTGTGAAGCGAGAGGACATGATGTGTTTACTTACTTGGGATGCGAGAGTTCCCCACAAGCCGCGAGAGGTCTTCTTTCCTCGTGATAGGAGGGAGGATTCCTGAGGCGAGTCGGAGCGTTGATAATGTTGGTCAGTAACATCAGGAGGATTTGCAGGAATGGGAGAGTCAGCGAGGTTTCCCTGAGAGAGCATAATCAATAAGAGAGACAATAAAAGAAAAGAGGCAAGAGGAGGAGTCAAGAATCACATGTCTCTCCCCGGAAGATGCAAAAGGAAGTGTATCGGCTGACGAGGGGGCCGAGGAGGTTGCGTCGGCCGAGAGTGGAGTGCCGGCGGTTTTGGACTTCTTCGGGCGAGATGATGAAGGTGACGAAGCGGGGAAGCGGACCAAAGATGAGATCAGGGCAGCCACATTGGTTTTATTTTGCTTCCGGACCATTCTGAGACGCTCACGGAAACTTTGGATGTGAGACATGTTAAGTGTAGAAGAGAGGTGGAAATGAGAAATTGGGCACTCCATGATGAGGTGGGGTCTCATATTTATAGACTCAAGGGGGAGGGCCCGCCAAAGATTCTCATAAATGAATCCCAATGTCGCGAGCCTCGGTTGGACTTTCTTTCCGAGCTTGGGGCAACCTCGAAAAGAGCGGGGATTGTGTACAACCTTGGGCCCGTGGGAGGTGGCTCATGCAGCAGAGCAGAGAAACTTGCGAGAGGAATTGAATAGGCGAGTCGTACCATATGGTCCACTTGCAGTAGGCGAGACGGGGGCTCTCTGCAGTACGCAAGACGCCTTTTTGGGGCGCAAGCAGGCCCTTGAGGGCGAGTTGGCTCCCATAATATGGGAGGCCTGCGAGATGAGCAGGATGGCTCGTCTCACCCGCTGGTTACTTTCCCACTCACCATATAGAAGGAAGGATGTTTTTAACTTCTTACCCCTAAGGGGGTAATTTTACCCTTTTACCCTCGCTAGTCTGCATATAACCCTTCAGAACAGTGGAGTTTGGCTATTGACAGACCCAACCCAGGGTATTTTGGTAATTTCAGGTCAGTTCAGTATTGTTATTTGCAGAACAAACTCAGAGGCCTATAAATAGACTGATTAGGTGCCTTGAAGAGGTTGTGGAACCTTGCCATATTCTTCCTCAGAGGCACCTAGCTTAGCATTGGCTAGGGAGGGGAAGAACTTCAGATTCATCCGGGTAATAGGTGGGACCTCCGAGCTGAGACCATCAGTCTATTTCTGGTCCTGTGACTAGCGTTGGGAGGGCTATTCGAGAAGAGTAAGTGTCCGCTGTAGCTTCAGGTCCGAACTCTAGGAGGAACCAGGTGACTGGTTTCAACAATCAAATTTTCTCTGAGGTAGGATTTTGTTTAGAATCTGAGCTGTAGGACTTGGTTTCAAGTCTGAGGTAGGTGTGTCATTCTCACTGGGATGTAGGGAACTTGTGCCTGAGGTAGGATCTAGCTCCAGATCTTAGGTAGGGCATTGGTTCCTGAGATTGTAGGAGAGTCATTCTCTCTGAGCTGTAGGATCACTTGTGGATCTGAGGTAGGACTGTCCTCCCAGCCTGAGATGTAGGGCTTAACAGCCTGAGGTCGGTGATCTTTGGATCACTAAGTTGTGGGCCCTTGTGGCTGAGCTGTAGGTTTGGAGGAGACCGAGGGGTCCTGCAGGATCGAGGTGTAAGCTCTTTGGAGCAGAGTTTTGGAGAAGTGCCTTGTCCAACAAGATAGTTGGATAGGTGGGAGGGAAAGTGTATGTACCCTTGTTAGGGGAACCAATATAAATTATGTGTATGTCTTGTGTGTTTTCTCTGTGTTGGCTATATTGCAGGTTGCATATCTTGAAAGTAGAATTTAATCAACTAATAAAGTATCCAACTGAAGGAAAATAAAAGATTGTCACTAAGAACTAAGAAACATATTCACCTCACACTCTAGGTGATTTAGCAATTCTTGAAAACAAAGACTTTCAAGTAGGATCAGAGGGATGTTACTCAAAAAGGACTTAACAGTTTAAGTAGACCTCAAAGGATAGCTAAAAGGTTTGCAATTGTGGATTCAATAGAGAACCATAAGGAGTGGAGCTCAATGGAGCTCCAAGTCTGCAACAAGGAGAATTTTGGGAGCTAGAAAGAAAGGATCAGACAGACCATGGAAGCCTCTGATCGTAGGGTCTTTGCAACAATTCAAGAAGGACCTTTCATCCCCATGAAGGTTTCTGTCTTAGATGCAGAAGTCCAGACCCCAAAGAGTTATACAGAGATGTTTGAAGATGAAATCAACTTTGCATCTATGGACAAGAGGGCACCAAATATCATGTTAAGTGCCATGGATGACTCTACCTTCCAGATGTTGGTCCAGTGCAAGAAAAGCAAAGAGATGTGGATTTTTCTCACTAGCTATATGGAAGGGACAGAGAAAGTCAGTCTTTCTGACAGTGATTCAGAGTCTGAAGAAGAAGAAGCCTTCATTGGGCTACTTGCTGGAATTGCAGATGAGGCAGAAGACAATCCAGATGCAAGAATAGAGATCAAGGCCCCTCTATCATAATCAAAAAGTGATTCAGAGATGGATGTTGATGAAGAAGATAATTACAGCTATTATGGGCTAGGTGCCATGATAGAAGGAGAATCCTGCCAGGATCAGCCTGGTCCAGATCAGGTGCAATCTCTGTGTAGTCCTTCTTATTGCTCAGGTCATGAGATAAGTCCCGATTCAGAAGTTTCTTTATCCAGTGATCAAGGTGACTCTGAATCTAATGTAGATGTCAATCAATTGGTAGAAAAATTTGGTGAAATTCTGAAAGACTTGAAAAGAAGCAAGAATTTGGGAAAATGGCAGGCTGAGGAGATTGCTTCTCTCTGCTAGCTGCTTCCCAGCATGCTGAGACAACAACCTTGTTTGAACAGAAGGCAAGGGAATTCAGCCAACTAAAGGGTATCTCAAACCTCCAGAATGAGACCATAAGCCAAAAGGACAAGATCATCTTAGATCATGAAGAGCAGCTCCTTAAGGAGAGAAGGATAGTGGCTAGTTCTTCTAAGCCAAGTACTGTTTTGCCATTGATAAATTCCTTCTCCTCCCAAAAGGGTAAGAAGGAGTTGGCTATCAAGGGAAGCACAAGAGTTGTTTTTTCCAAAGGGAAAGGCAAAGCTCCTATAGTGCATCAGTCAACCTTTCACAAGGTAATTCTCCCATCTACCATGCATGGCCAGAACTTCATGACTGGTCACTGGGTGAATGAGAATTCTTCTTGTAAGAATACAAGAGTATCTTCCAATGGAAGAATAAATGGTATGGGAATGAGTGCTTTTATGGATCCCCATGAAAAAGTATAAATGGCCCTTTAGGACCATTTATATTTGGTGCCTCAGCCCCAATTCTCAAGGACATGGTAGTGGCTTTCACTCAAGCCCATCAAGCAAGGACTCAGACAAGGTGTCAGTCTACCAGTAAGCCTGACTTGGCTATTTCTAATGATATAAACAATATGTCATCTGCAAAGAAGAGAGCTGTAAATTGCATTTAGAGCAAGCAAAGGAAGCCTGCTGGAACACTAACCTTCAATCATATCCTTGCTGAAAGGAACCTGACGAAAGCAGTTGTTCCTCTTCTTTCTGTTCAGTAAGTAGTTAACCACACTGCAGGACCTGCTCAGAAAAGGAGATATAACATCCATGAGTGCTGGTACCGTGGAAAAGTAGGGCACTTTGCCATAGACTGTTGGCACAACCCTAGTGTGCCAAGGGCAAGGGTAAGTCTTTATGACAGAGCAAGTGTTAGTCTTCCTGTCAAAAAATCTGCAGGAAGACATGTGAAATTTTACGCTAATCAAAACCTAGGACCCAATAACAATTGGGGTCCTAAGGTTAAATAATTCTATTTTGCAGGATAGTCCAAGTGCCTACACACCCATGTGGTACTTGTACAGAGGATGTTCCAGAACTTGGACTGGAATAAGAAAGTCATCATATGGGTCATATCCCAGTGTGGGAAAGACCTAAGATCAACAGTTGGTGATGGATATTGACCACCTAGGATATTCATCCTACTGCCCAAATGGAAGAGGTTGTTGAGTGAAATCCTGAAGAAGAATAAGTGCACACTCATGGATGAAGGCTAGCTGGATACAGACAGCAGGAATGTCTGATTGGATAAAGTGTTGTTGCCACACCAACAAGTTGTACTCACTGATAAAAGAATTAGAAGTAGCTCTTCTAAGAGCAACAAGGAAGGAGCACATAAAGCTCAGCTGAGAAGTTTTTAAACTGGTGTACTCAGCTGTCAATCTCTTCTCAGGAAACATGAAGAGATATGTATGATCAGTGGTCTGTATCATTTGAACATGCAGTAAGGTATCTCCATATTAGTGGATACCAATCAGAAATATATCTAACTAAGGTAGCAGCAGGGGTTATTGAAGGTGAATTTGTACATGATCTATGAAAACTCTAAGGGAAATCTTGTACAAGTCGGTAATTTAAAAAGCTTAAGTCATATATAAAGCATTGGTGTCTAAGAATCTTTAGCCCCAAAATTGTCAGAAGAATAATTCTAAAGTTCAGAATGTCCATATGGACAATACTAAGGATGAGATGAAGACTATCAAAATGATTGAAAATGCTGTGAATGAGCAAGTTCACAAGAATAGCTGGTTTGCTCCAGCTATTGGTGATATAAATCAACACATTCCTATGGGAATAGCAGTGCATAGAAAGACTAGGTATCAGAATGAAAGGATGGTTCAGGGAAAAGATCATTCAAGGGTCAAGTGGTCTCAAAGTCCAGCAACTACAGGAGAAAAATCAGCCTCATGAGAGGAGAAAGCTGGCAGCTGCACCAGTGGTATCATTTGAAATCAGCTAGGGGGAGAAGAGATTCAAAGCAGACCAACTCCTCCCTGACCATTCAAAAACCAAGAAGGGATTGATCAAGTGGTATCAAGTGGCATATGAGTGTTGGGTCAGTGATATCAACTCAACTGATAGGATCTCTAGTCAAGTGGTGCGAACACTATTGGAGTGGTATCAACCCAAGAAAGCAATGATCAAGGGCGAGTAGGCATTTTGGGTTGCCAATGGAATCAGAAGTACATTGGGACTAGAACAACAAACAGACAACCTTCCTCCTATTCAAGAAGAACAGTGTGGTTTCTAGTGTGGTGATCAAGAGGGCAGATCAATGCGATGATCAAGGTAGTACTCAGTGGGCTGAACACTATTGTGCTTATCATTAGAAAGCTGAAGCCAAAGGATAGTCTGTTGCTAAAGAAAAGGAGAAGATCTGCCTCAGCAAGAAGAGACAGTGCAAGGTGTAATACCGATTTTTTTCCTTTTAAACCATCGGGGTCTTATGCCCAGAACCGCCGCTTTGCGGTGACACCAACACACCCGGGAAGGTCGTCACTACAAAACGCCTATCCTGCCGGCCATACCGATCGCAGAAGAGTAGAATAAATAAAAGAGTAAAGTAAACTAAAATGTTGGTACAAAGAAATCACATGAATATAAATAAATCTCCACAAAGGGAGAGTCCACAGTAATGATAAATCAAAGTACTAATTAAAATGGCTCCTGCCCGATACATCATGATCCTCGCTACAAGTCACTCATCACGAAAGCAAATATATAATAAGTACTAATGGTCGAGACTCACTGCCCCTGCTGCATGTTCTCCCGTGCTAGACTGTCCCGTCTCCAAGCGCACTGACCTCTGCGGCTGCATCTCCTTGTTCGGCTCCACGATCCCCTAAAATTATTTGGTCAACGACCGTTAGTCTAAAATACTAAGTTGTATCATCTCCCACCCCTCCGCCATGGCTCCTAAGCACCGAGCAGGGAGGGGGAAAGGGAAGGTATTTAAGGTGGAGAGTAGCAAAGTAAGCAGGTGACGGCGGAATTAGTGTAACATGAGCATAAATAACAACAAGTATAAGTAAGCAAATAGTAGGTAAGAAGTATAAGAAAACACATGAAAAGGTGAGCAAGTAAAGTATGAGAAGGTAGACTAAGTAAGTAACCATGAACTATAGGAATGCCCATACAAACCTATAGACTAAGGGGTCATTTTGCAAGGCCTATTGTATAAAGAGTCACATACCAATTTATACAATATGTGTCAAGGGTTATATACAATGGTTATGCTATATCATGCAAGTATGCTATGTTATGTGAAAGTGCAAGTTAGATCTGAAATACTCTAGGGGGCGTGAATAGAGTATGGTGCTTGCTACAAATGTTTTACAACAGTTGTTGTATTCCTAAGTGAACAGGGAAGCAAATGAACTACAGCAACTATCTAATCAAAAAGCAATCACAAACCACAGCCAAAAAACAAAAGAAAGTAAGCAACCAGAAGACACAAGGAGCTATAGTGGTTCCCCAATCAATCTGGGTACATCCACTCTTCTACCACCCTAGGTAGGAATCCACTACAGGATGAGTTGATCAGGTGTCCTGGGCACCAATGAGCTTTTGATAAGGTGCTCAAAAACCAAACCAGATTTTTTGATCAGGTGTCTTGCCACCACTGAGTTTTGATAAGGTCTCAGAAACCAGCACAAACTTTTGAAGGGAGTTTGAAAAACCCTTTACAGCAGAGAGAGAGAGGGGGATGAGATGATCTTCTCTGTCAACAATCAGAGAGAAGATAGTGGATGTTGTCAAAGCTCCCCCTGAGTTCTTGAGTTGTTCAGGAAGTGAAGCTTTGTAGTAGGGTGATAGGCCTTCAGAAAATTTGATCTCCAGCAAAAGTTAATTTCAGCAACAGCTGAAATGTGTGGTGTCTGGAGTCTTGAATGATGATGGCCTTTGAACACTGGAATCACGAGGGATCTGAAAGTTTCAGTATGTTGATCTCCTTTTATGATGGTGTTCTTGTATGAATTCTAAGACTGAATTTTTGCAACTCTTTCTCTTTCTGTTGTTGCGATTGTTGTAAGAGTTCTAAGTTATGCAGCAGGGATGATAAAAACTGATCTTTTATTCCTTAGATCTGAATGAATATTTTTCTGTCTAAGATAGCCGTTAGCCTATCATAAATGACTTCCTTAACTGCATTTTGTCTTCTAGAGGAAAGTCCAATAAAACATTCCTTTGAAAATCGCTTGAAACTCTCCAGATTAATTGAAAATGACTACAAGATCCTTGAAATAAATGCTGAGAATAATTCCATAACTGTCTGAATTTGAATCTTGAAAAACGTCGATCTCACCAGAAAAACGTCGACCTGAGCTCCACTATCGTTGAACTGAGCTCAGAGACTGGACTTAGACTGAAACAGAGATCGTCGATCTGAGCTCAACTATCGTCGAACTGAGCTCAGAGATAGAGAAACAAACTGGAGACAAGAGCGTCGATTAGAGCTCGAAGATCGTCGAATGGAGTTCGACGACTCGTTGAAGTTGAGCTCAGAGATCGTCGAATGGAGTTCGATGATTCGTCGAAGTGAGATCAGCGATCGTCAAATGGAGTTCGACGATTCGTCGTACTGAGCTCGACGAAATGACTTAGTCTCCTGAACTGAAATATCTGGTCTTGAGGGCAGCTTTGAAACCTAAATACTAACCCTTAGACTCAATTCTAATTGACCTTTAGATCTATACAAGGAGGTCAAAACAAATTTCCTAAAAGACATAGTGATCCTTGCCCAAATCAGTAATAGGGTGTTCCAACAATCTCCCCCTATTTGGGTTAGGATTACTATTTACAGATATTGGAAAAATAAAAACATACAAAGCAGAAATATAACAAAGAAGACATTGCAGAAACACATACATTATTTCAGATAGTTCAGAAAACAAAATATACTGTCATCTTACAGAATCATTCTTTTTCCTTGCTCTTTATAAGAACTATTTCTCTGTTGGGACTGAGAGCTTCCTTCTTAGATCTTCTATCATCAGCTGCACCTAGAGAGGTTTGTTGCTTTGGCCTGGGCACTACAGCTTCTAGGTGCAACTTCATATAGTTTTCTGAATCAAAATATTTACTGGAGGAGTATCTCTCAAGCTCTTTCTTTCTTTGATCTGATAAAGTAGTGATATTTGAAGTATCTCTTCCTTGTTCTCTAGCTTTCTTGATTTGGTCCAAGGCAGCCAATTCTTTCATTCTTGTAGTCCATGAGGTGGGGTTATTTTTTGGATCTTCAAATGGAATAGGAGGCTCATATCTATTTGAAGAATTATCTGGAGGAGCTCTGGAAGAGACTAGTTCTTTAAGCTTATAAGGGAAGGGACCAGAAGTTGTGTCAGATGGACCTTGTCCTTCTCTTGGATAAGGATGTTGCCTGGAATATCCTTTAGAGTACACTTTAAGTTCTCTCTGATTTCCTCTATACTGTCCTCTTCTGGACTGGTAACCTCTAGATTGATTACCTCTATATTGGATCTACCTTGAGGTTGATATGAAGTTTGGCTTCTTGCAGAGGATTGGAAGGCAGAACTACCACCTGCACCTACATCAGGTGAGGGAGGAGGAGGATTGAAATGTGAAGATCCTTTGTCATACTTTCTTTTCTTCTTCATAGCTTTCAGTTGATTCTTGGAGTATTGCATCCAATCATGCAGTATATAGTATGGAATGTCATTTGTATCTTTCACTTTTTCTGGGGGAACTCTCTTCATAGCCTTGCTTCTGGCTTTCCTTTTCCTTGCAATTGTAGTAGAGGAATCATCTGAGTCAGTCCTAAACTGATCACTGTCTGAGCTTGGAGGATTATCACACACTACATCAATCCTTTTGAGGTAATCTTTCTGTTGTTGAGACTGAGCAGAAGAAGCAGCAGAAACAGCAATAGTAGCAGCAGCAACAGCAGGAAGTGGAGTAGAAGCAACACTAGCAGAAGGAGTTATGACATCAGATTCAGATACAACAATTTCAGAAACAGAAGCTACAACAGCAGTAATAGAAGCAGTAGTAATAGATGAAATTGGAAAATCAACATCAGAAGGAGCAACAGCAGCAGTAACAGCAGGCTCAAAAACAAATGCCTCTGTCATATGTATATCCTCAAAAACAGCAATATCAGAACTGACAAAAATATCAATAACAGCAGTAGGAGCAGCAGAAGAAGCAGTGTCAACAGCCTTGAAGGAATTTATATAAGAGCTTATCAAGCTGGGGTCACATCTGGAAATAGGCACAATGGCCTTAGTAATATCTTCAGAATGCTGGACTGGAAGGTAGTTGAAGTACACAGAATCAAAAACTGACAACAGTGACCTGAGGTCCACTGTGATGAATGCAACTGAAGTTACTGGAGCTTGGACTGAGGATGCTACAGCAGGCAATCTTTCAACTTATTAAGGCATCTCCCCCTGCCTAGATTCAGTGAGAACTGGATCAAGGCACCCATAAGAAGGGATTGCCTGAGAAGGAAGAATGGAAGAGAGCCTGGCAGACAGCTCCTGAACTGTTTTTAGAAGTGGAGACAAAGAGGTCTCCAGCAAGAGGGATAGCCTTGGAGCTATCAGCTCATATAACCTGTCTGCAAGGGCTGGAAGATCTTCTTGCTCAAGAGGGACTTGAGTAGAGGTAGGGATGGATGAGGTAGAAATGAAGGTTGGATCAGCAGGAGATGTTGGTGGAGAACCTGTCGATTGTGGAAATGATGGTTGGGAAATTGGAATTGCGGAGGTGGAAGAGAGTGGAATGGAAATGGATGGTGTGAAGGATGTTTGAGCAATTATGTCCTGAAGTAGTTGTTGATAAGAGGAGTTTGATGATGGTGGCTCAGTAGGGGATGGAGGAGAATCATCCATATAGGAATCATCTATAAGATTGAAAGATGGAATATGAGAGGATGAATCAATATCTAGGTGTGGGTAGTGATGTAGAGGATGGAAGATTTCTTCAGTGTGGTGGAGTTGGAGAAGGAATTGAAGTTGGAGATGGGGTGGAAATTATGATGGTGGGTGTGACTGTGCTAGATGAAACAAGAGGCGGAGGAGGAGGAGAAGAAGCAGACAAGTCTTCTGCAGGGGTAGAAACCTGAGGGGAAGAGACTGAAGCAGTCCTTATGCCTGAAGTAGAGATTGCAGAGGGACTGCTGGGCTTGATAATCTGCCTATCCCATTTTCCAAATAGGGCACAGGTGAGCCTCTTGGATGCATTGATGTGCATCCCACTGGAAACAAGCAGTGCAGGGCATCTGTGGTGAAGGAACAACCCTAAGATCCTTCCAAAATTAACAAAGTTCTTATTAATCTTTTTCTTAATCAAATCAAAGAAAACTTCTCCCCAGTTGAGTTGCTTCTTGTCCACCAGGGCACCCATCAAGTAGAGCTGATACCTGGATATGGTATCATGAGCTGAGTGTTTGACCAACATCACTTTTCTAACAACATCAGCTAGAAATCTGTACTCAACAGATAGATTTTTCTTCAGGAATTTGCTAGGGTTTGCTTCTGAATGTCCCATACTTTCAAGCATATTAGAAAACACCTCTCCAGAAAGCTCAATAGAACCTTCTCTAGATTTTAATTGAAAAACCTCTGTCAAGGCAGTAGGTGTTAGAGATACCTGGGTTCCTGAGATGCTTCCAACCACTGTATTCTGATCCAGGTTATGGGTAGTCTACACCCATACCTTTATCTCATCTGCAGCTAATTTGATCCTTGTAGTCATGAGGGTAACTAGCTGTTGTTATTTGAAAAGTTCCAGAATCTCCTTGAAGATTTGATCGCTGTTGTTGAAAGAATCTATGTCGATATCAAATCCAGCATCAAATTTCATTGCGGCCAAGATGGCGACTGATACTGCCATTGATTCCTACAAAAATGAACAAACAAACGACCAAGTGTAGAGAAGTTTGGAGGGAAAGAGAAAATTTGCAGAGAGTATGAAAGCGCAAAGGGAGAACGACGACCGAAAAAAATTAGTTTTATATTAGGGTTCGACGCAGAAAAGGAAAGATCGTTGAACTCTGTTCGACGATCTGGGCTTCTAAAGGAAACTGAAAGGTCATCAAAATCGTCGATCTCCGTTCGACGATATTGGAGAGCGTCGAGCTCCATTCGACGATCGCTGACCAGAAGAAAGATAGTTTAGCACTATCTGAGAAGCGCTGAACTCAGGTCGATGATTTCTGAAATCGTCGATCTCTGTTCGGCGATCTGGGGGAAAATCGTCGAGCGCAGTTCAGAGATCAGAGACACTCTATACACTAGAAAAAGCACTTTGATTTGCCTAGTCTTGGTCATTTTTATAATTTTAAAATCTTGGATCTTATTCTAGACTTCCTCCATCTAACATTCCTAACTGATTCAGGAAGAATGTATGTTTCTTTTCATCCAAGGGTTTGGTGAAAATATCTCCCCTTTGCAAATCAGTTGGAATATATTGAAGTTCAATTTTATTTTTCTCAACATTATCCCCTAGAAAGTGATGCCTAATTTCTATGTGTTTTGTCCTACTATGGAGGACTGGATTTTGTGCGATGGAAATAGCACTAGTATTATTACAAAATATTTTTGACTTCTCTAAGTTGTAGCCATAGTCTAGGAGTTGGTTTTGAATCCACAAGATTTGTGAACAACAACTACCTGCAGCCATATATTCAGCTTCAGTAGTTGAAGTTCACACAAATGTTTGTTTCTTGCAAAACAGGGAGACAAGTCTGTCACCAAGAAACTGACAAGTTCCACTGGTGCTTTTCCTGTCTATTCTACATCCAGCATAATCAACATCTGAAAATCCAGTTAAGTCAAATGCTGAGTCTTTTGGATACCGGAGACCTAGATTTGGACAACTTTTTACATACCTACGAATCCTTTTTACTAAGGTTAGGTGTGACTTTCTAGGGCTCACTTGGAATCTAGCACATATGCATGTAGCAAACATTATGTCAGGTCTACTAGCTATAAGGTACAATAAAGAGCCAATCATTGCTCTATATGTTGTCTGATCAACAGGTTTCCCATGTTCATTAGCATCTAATACAACATTAGTAGGCATAGGTGTTTTCATACATGATGCTTCAGACATACCAAATTTCTTAACCAATTCTTTTGCATACTTGGTTTGAGAAATAAATATGCCTTCAGCATGTTGTTTGATTTGCAATCCTAGAAAGAAGGATAGCTCACCCATGCTACTCATTTCAAATTTAGAATGCATTAGGTTGGAAAACCTTCTGCACAAATTTGAATTAGTAGAACCAAATATAATATCATCTACATAGATTATATTAAAACATGCTAGGGTCTCAAACCATGCTCTAGGAGCTTGCTTTAGACCATATAATGCTTTATGCAATTTGAAAACATAATCAGGATGAGTTGAAGAGATAAAACCTGGGGGTTGTCTGATATAGACTTCTTCTTTGATATCTCCATTGAGAAAAGCACTCTTTACATCCATCTGGTATACTTTGAATCCTTTGTGTGCTGCATATGCTAAGAAGATTCTTATGGCCTCTAACCTTGCAACTTGTGCAAAGGTCTGGTCATAATCTATCCCTTCTTCTTGAGAGTACCCTTGAGCAACTAGCCTTGCCTTATTCCTTACAATGACTCCTTGATCATCCAGTTTATTTCTGAACACCCACTTTTTTCCAACAATGGAGTGATCCTTTGGCCTTGGTACTAGTTCCCAAACTCTGTTCCTTTCAAATTGATGCAACTCTTCTTGCATTGCAATGATCCAGTGTGGATCTTACTCTGCATCTTGAATGGATTGAGGTTCAATTTAAGAAAGGAAGCAAGTGTGCATCAGGTTTTGGTTGACTTGATTTTTGGTTTGCACACCAGCTGAGATGTCTCCAATCACTTGGGAGATTGGATGGTCTCTTGATATTACTAAATCAACAGGAGATGTTGACTATTCACCGACCTGTGTTGTTGTTTCCTCTGGTGGTACAACAACTGGCTCTTCAAGATGTTTCTCTTCAAGGTGTTGAATGTCTTCCTCATCTTCACTGCTTTCCTCTTTTTGAATGATTTGTAACTTGTCCAAGTCTTCAGCTAGAGAGTGTACCTGCAAAGGTTCTATGGTAGAAGTATTCTTCTCCTTGAAAGACATGTTAGATTCATCAAAAGATATATGAACAGATTCTTCAATTTTGAGAGTTGATTTATTATATACCCTATAAGCTTTACTGATCATGGAGTATCCTAGAAACACTCCTTCATCAGCTTTAGCTAGAAATTTTGTTAAGTACTTCTTGTCATTATTATGAATGTAACAAATACAACCAAAAATTTTAAAGTAATCTACTTTAGGTTTCTTCCCTTTGAGTAATTCATAGGGATTCTTGCCCTTCAGTTTATGTATAAAACTTCTATTCAACACATAGTTGGAGGTGTTCACTGCCTCTGCCCAAAAGGATAGAGGAATGTGAGCATCTGACAACAATGTAGTGGCAGATTCAATAAGGGTTATATTTTTCCTTTCAGCTACCACTTTTGTTGAGAAGTTCTAGGAGCTGAGAAAGTGTGCCTGATCCCTTCACTCTGACAGAACTCTTGCATAAGAAGAAAATCAAACTCTGTCCCATGATCACTTCTGATCAGGGCAATGTGAGTATTGAACTCAGTCTGTATGCATTTGAGAAACTCCGTCAAACACTTAACGTTATCAGACTTCTTCCTCAGAAATAACACCCATGTGAATCTAGAGAAGTCATCTACAACCACTAAAGTATAAGGTTTCCCTCCTAAGCTTTGTACTGTAATGGGTCCAAAAAGATCCATGTGTAACAGATACAAAATCCGAGGTGAATCACTCTTATTAAGTGACTTGAAACTATTTTTGGTTTGCTTGCCTAATTAACTAGCCCTGCAGAGTCCTTCCTTCTTGTAGGGGCCAGAAGGTAGTCCTCTAACAAGGTTGTCCTTGGATAGCCTAGCAATGGTTCTAAGGTTTATATGTCCTAGTCTCTTATGCCACAGTTCATTAGGTCTACTAATAGAGTTAAACAAGCAAATATCTACTTTGGTTGAAAGAAAATCTACAAGATAGATATTACCTTTCCTTTTACCTGTCAACACAGTTGTGCTGTCCTCTGATTTGATCTTGCATAAGGATTTGCTGAAAGTCACTTGGTAGCCTTCTTCACATAGTTGACTGATACTGATCAAGTTGTGCTTCAGTCCTTCCACATAGGCTACTTTCTTGAATGTGACTGTGCCAATCTGGACTGCACCATATCCTTTTGTTAGTCCAAAGTTTGAATCACCAAATATTACTTTGGGTCCATGCTTGGCCTTGAAGGATGTGAAATTGTCCTGGTTTCCTGTCATGTGCTTTGAGCACCCACTATCCAGATACCATTGCTAGTTTGATTTTGGATAGGTCTTCACCTGCACATAAAACAATTTACTTATTTTTGACCCAGTTTACCTTGGGCCAAGGTTGATAACCTTTGAACTCAAAAATAAAAGACATCCCTAGTTGACTCTTATAACCTTCAGGATAATATCTCCTTGGAGGTATTATCCATTCAGTATAAGGGTTAAATCTTTGGGATGAAGGACCCCTAGGTTTGGAATTTGATTTACATTTGAAAAGTTTTTCAAAACTATGATCTCTGCTCGACGATCGTTGATCTGAGTTCGACGATCTTGGGTCAGATCATCGAGCTCCGTTCGAAGATCGACTGTGGCAGAGTTCAGGGTTTAGAGATCGTCGACTTGAGCTCGACGATTTAGCCTGAGATCATTGATCTGCATTCGACGATCGTGTAGCTCAGTTCAACGATTTCTGTTGAACTCTTGTTTTCTTAGGTAAGTCAGAATTCTTCCTAGCTACCTCTACAACTCCCTTACCTTTATCAGAGATAAATTTAATTGGGGTTGTTAATACTATAGGTTTGCTGGATGAAGCACCCAAGCCAGTGTACTATTGAATCTTGAGTTCACTGTGCTTGTGATGTCCATTAGCTTGATACTTGTCCCATTGAGGGATTCTTCAAGCTTTTTGGCCTCTGATAGCCTCCCTACAACATTCCAACTCCTCATAGAGTTTGAGGTTATCTGATTTTAAAGTACTGTGTTCAGATAATTGATTTCTGAGAGAAATGATCTCCTTCTCAGATTTTAATAAATCTAAACATAGTGCTTTAAACTCACACTTGAAGTCCTTAGAATTAAAATCAAAAGAACTTATTACCTGATCCTCTTCAGATTGAGTCTCTGATTCTGACTCTGACTCTTCTGCATCAGAACTTTATTGTGAGGCATTGATAGCCATCATGCAGAATTCCTTTTCTTCAGCATCATCTTCATCATCACTTGAGCTGGATGAAGCTTTTGATTCTTCTTCTGTCTCACTCCAAGTTTTAGCAACAAATCCCTTCCTTGTATGTTTGTTCTTGCTGGAGGAGGGTTTGTCATTGCTGCTCTTCTTGAAGTCCCTTTCTTTTCTCCTTTCTTTTCTGTCCTTTTTGTCCTTGTTTTTATTTTCTGGACAGTCAGGCACAGTGTGGCCTGGTTTCCTGCAACCAAAACATATAATCTCTTTGTTATTTTATTTGTCATACCTTGGCTTGTCATGCTCTCTGTATGATCTTTTCCTGAAATCCTTCCAGGCCATTTTGTAAAATCTTTTGGCCAGTAGACTTATCAGCTCTTCATTGCCTGTGACCTTGTCTTCAGGCTGATCTTCAATGGCTTTGAAGGCTATTGATTTTTCCTTTCTTGTAGCTGGTGAGGCAGCCTTCTGCTCTTCTTCTCTATTCTTGATGAGCAGCTCATAAGACTTGAGCTTGCCTAGGAGAGCTTCAGTTGTGATCTCATTTAGGCTTCTGGAATCCTTGATTGGCCAGATTCTTGAGTCCCAAGTGCTTGGGAAGCACATTAGGATTTTATCATTGAGCTCAGTCAATGAGATCTCCTTGTCCAAATTTTTCAGCTCATTGACTATGAGACTGAGTCTATTATACATGTCTACTACTGACTCAGCTTCTCCTTTCTTGAAATTCTCATACTGGGTTATGAGATGAGATCTTCTATCTTTTCTCTCATCAGCAGATCCTGAGACTATCTCAGATAACTTGTCCCAGATGTCCTTTGCTGAGTTCCATTCAACTACCTTTTGGAATATATCATCAGACATAGTCTGGGCTAGAATGTTCATAGCTTTTGCATCAACCAATTTCCATTTCTTTATTTCTGCATCTGTTCCTGAGGGAGGTGGAACAGCACTTGTGCTTGTATTCTCTGGAGGTCTTGGACACACTATCAAAACAGAATTGAAAATGTCCTCATCAATAGAGTTCATGTACAGTCTAATTCTTGCCTTCCAGAGTGCAAACTTGGATAGATTGCACACTGGAGGTCTGGTGCTAGCATAATCTTTGTTTTGGGCCATGTTTTGTGAAGAAATAATTTTAATAATAAAATCAAAACAAGCAGATCTAACTAGAGGGATCTTTGGGTTCAGGTGTTAGCCTGTACAACCACTAAGGTGTGGTATTTTAACCAACCTCGCTTTGATACCAATTGAAAGTGCAACTTAGATCTGAAATACTCTAGAGGGGGGGGGGGGGGTGAATAGAGTATGGTGCTTGCTACAAACTTTTTACAACAGTTGTTGTATTCCTAAGTGAACATGGAAGCAAATGAACTACAGCAACTATCTAATCAGAAAGCAATCACAAACCACAGCCAGAAAATAAAAGAAAGTAAGCAACCAGAAGACACAAGGAGCTATAGTGGTTCCCCAATCAATCTGGGTACATCCACTCTTCTACCACCGTAGGTAGGAATCCACTGCAGGATGAGTTGATCAGGTGTCCTGGGCACCAATGAGCTTTTGATAAGGTGCTCAAAAACCAAACCAGATTTTTTGATCAGGTGTCTTCCCACAACTGAGTTTTGATATGGTCTCAGAAACCAGCACAAACTTTTGAAGGGAGTTTGAAAACCCTTTACAACAGAGAGAGAGAGGGGGATGAGATGATCTTCTCTGTCAACAATCAGAGAGAAGATAGTGGATGTTGTCAAAGCTCCCCCTGAGTTCTTGAGTTGTTCAGGAAGTGAGGCTTTGTAGTAGGGTGATAGGCCTTCAGAAAATTTGATCTCCAGCAAAAGATGATTTCAGCAACAGCTGAAATGTGTTGTGTCTGGAGTCTTGAATGATGATGGCCTTTGAAAACTGGAATCAAGAGGGATCTGAAAGTTTCAGTATGTTGATCTGCTTTTGTGATGGTGTTCTTGTATGAATTCTAAGACTGAATTTTTGCAACTCTTTCTCTTTCTGTTGTTGTGATTGTTGTAAGAGTTTTAAGTTATGCAGCAGGGATGATAAAAACTGATCTTTTATTCCTTAGATCTGAATGAATATTTCTCTGTCTAAGATAGTCGTTAGCCTGTCATAAATGACTTCCTTAACTGCATTTTGTCTTCTGGAGGAAATTCCAATAAAACATTCCTTTGAAAATCCCTTGAAACTTGCTCCAGATTAATTGAAAATGGCTACAAGATCCTTGAAATAAATGTTGAGAATAATTCCATAACTGTCTGAATTTGAATCTTGAAAAACATCGATCTCACCAGAAAAATGTTGACCTGAGCTCCACTATCGTTGAACTGAGCTCAGAGACTAGACTTAGACTGAAACAGAGATCGTCGATCTGAGCTCAACTATCGTCGAACTGAGCTCAGAGATAGAGAAACAAACTAGAGACAAGAGCGTCGATCTGAGCTCGAAGATCGTCGAATGGAGTTCGACGACTCGTTGAAGTTGAGCTCAGAGATCATCGAATGGAGTTCGACGATTCATCGAAGTGAGCTCAACGATCGTCGAATGGAGTTCGACGATTCGTCGTACTGAGCTCGACGAAATGACTTAGTCTCCTGAACTGAAATATCTGGTCTTGAGGGCAGCTTTCAAACCTAAATACTAACCCTTAGACTCAATTCTAATTGACCTTTAGATCTATACAAGGAGGTCAAAACAGATTTCCGAAAAGACATAGTGATCCTTGCCCAAATTAGTAATAGGGTGTTCCAACAGTATGAACATGCAAGTGCAACTCACACACCCGACTCTGTGCACACAGACCTTTAGTTCCCCCTTTCTGGAGCCTAACCTCCCAGGATACCTCCATAGTGGCAAACAGAAGCGATGGGTTGGGCTCGCCCAATTCTAAACCGGTATCAACACTACCAGTCAAACATACCGTACACCTCAACACTACTGCACTAAGTGGAGCTCCTGCGTACTATTGTCGGTTGCTGTACCATACTTTATTTGGCTAAGTGCTAGATGACACTTACCAAGTCAACATATTAGTGTCAGTACGATGACCCTCCAATACCGAAGACTCACTATCTTATAGTTGTGGACATGCAACATTAATGTATTTTCCACTGAGCCAAAGCTCCACGGACTATCACGTCCATCACAAATATCTATCGAGCTAAAGCTCCCCGGACTAACCCGTTCGACACAAATATCCACTGAGTCGTCGGCTCACCGGGCTAACCTGCCCACCACCAAAACCACCGAGCCTACCACTCGTGAAACCTAACCAAAATGCCACAACATCGGGGAGTGTGAGTGTAAGTATAACCCTAGAGTATTTCTAATTGCTCTTCCATTCCATTTATTCTTACGGCTTAAGTTAACCTTGGACTACATAAGGCATTCCCCATGATGGGCTCTCGAGGGCACTAGAAACTACGATGGGATGAAGCCCAAAGCTCCGTTTCGCAAGGTACTTATTATAATTGGTTATTACCCAATTCCCTGTCACAACTCGCATTTTCTCCGAATTTAAGAAGTATCAGAGTACGAGAAAACGCGCGTCGTGATGCCACGTCGAACAGTGGATAACTGTCGATGCTCAGGCGAACACCAACTAACTAGACTATGAAATTCATAAGTTTAATGATTAGAAAACAAATCAGTTATGTTTTAAAGGCCGTATCCCTCGGCTCGGTGGATCATCTAGTCCACGGTTTAAAAACTATACTTATACGCAGCGAAAAATACTTTATTTATATTTGACATCCTATGAGAGTGCATAAGTGTCCCCCGAGGTCCACTTATACTATGCAAGACTCTAGATTTATTTTATATTATAAGTACGAAAACGATCTTTTTACGTTACTTGGAAAGTAGTGTATGAATTTTATAAAACATGCTGATCATGAGATTTACTTGTTATAGTGTTTTAGGTTTAAAAATAACTAGCAACCTAGCATAAATCTTCCAAGAGCAAGTAGACTATCTCCAGAAAGGTTACAGTAAAAGAAACATATCTACTATCATAAGGTAAAACTACCATTGGGCGCCAACAAACTGACACGAACTCACTGTAAAGCATGTATGTCTGTAAGAAAACAGAAAAACTACCTCACAATAGCAAGAGAAAGATCCCTACAACTTAAGGGATCACCAGCAACACCACAGTAAAACTAGCCGCCTACCCGGCTACTAATCAGAATCTGAGGCATTCAGAAAAGAAAAGAACACCTCAGCAAGTAAAACAAGGAAATCAGAATTAGAGCGTTAAATCAAAATGGGACAAAAGAGAGTAAGTATTCATGACAGTAAAAGCAAACACTGTCCAAAGTAAGCAAAAGTACACCAAGTAGCAGGAAACAACAACCAGCCTTGCCCAAATCTTGCAGAGGCTACAAGGCAAAAGACAAGAAAACTTGTCATAGTATGTTGCATTCAACCAGGAAGAAACACCTAACAATCCTAATTTGTGAGTTAATGGTAGTAGTAAACAACATGGACCTGAGTTGGTGACCAAAAATAGTCCCCCAAACAAAACAGTTCCAACTAAAAATAAAATTTCACTGTGTCAGCACAAAACCACCACAAACCCAGCCCGTACCTGGGATTAAAAGGGTGGCGGCCACAACAATACCCAACCCGTACCTGGGACTAAAAAGTGGCAGCCACGGCTCGCACACAAAACATCCCGCTCCTTTAGAGCGTCAAAATACCACTACCTGCCATAACCCACAATTCGGCCCTCAAAACAAAGGAAGAACGAAAGGCCGACAAGACATCCCCCCTAGGAGGTAATCACTTGGGAAGAAAAGAAACTGACAAGAAATAAATCCCAGCTTACATGAATAAATGATCACAGTTACAGGAATCGTCGAACGAAGCTCGACGATTTTCGTCGAGCGCGGGAAAAATCGTCGAACGCTGTAAAATCATCGAACGCAGCTCGACGATTTTCGTCGAACACAGGTCACGGGAAATCGACAAACTCCGTTCGACGATTTTCCTTTAGTCGAACACAGGACACGGGAAATATCGTCGAACGTCGTTCGACGATTTTCCTTACATCGAATACTGGCCACGGGAAAAAAATCGTCGAACGCAGTTCGACGATTTTCCTTACGTCGAACACTGGCCACGGGAGAATCGTCGAACTCTGTTCGACGATTTTCGTCGGACCCAGAACTAAGGCAAATCGTCGAGCTCTGTTCGACGATAATCGTCGAACCCGGATCGACGATCTTCGTCGAACTAGCTGCATTGAGCGCGCAACAATCCTGTACGTCCAACTTCGTTTCCGAACAATCTTCTTAGCCTTATTCGATCCTATTACCCGTAATGTAAGTATGGAAACCCACTGCTACTAGTTCTAGGGCATAAAGGCTAATTGCTACCCCGAACCGAGATTAACAGGGAACACCTTGATAAAAACAAAACAAGACTACAACAACACGGCAGAAAATTTGAGTTTCAGAACTTGAGAAAATGCAAAAAGAAACATAAAAGAGCATTTATTGTTTAAGATCCTCATGACTTTGATGGAAAAACAGAGCAAAATAAGCAAACTAGGAAACATGAATGATACCAACAAATATGACATGAAAAAGGAGAAGAAAAACTTGGCAAGGGTAGGAGCACCACATGCCTCAAATCCAGAATTTATCTTGCACAGCCCTTCCTCTCTCTCTCGGCTCCAGCCGCAACAGTACCTAAACAGGAATTCTAGAGTTTTAATGGCGGAGAAGGATCAAACTAGAAATTCCGAGACCCCTAGAAAAACCATGAAAATTGAATCTTCTACCGTAGGAAAGAAGGTTTAGGCGAGAGTAATCCAAATCCGCTTTCAGAATCGAATTCCGTCCACTAACGCTCCCAGAATCGGCGTCTGAAGGGTAGCAGGGTTGGCGGTTTTTCTTCCTCTTGAACAGGCGACGGTTATACTCTCACGGAAGGAGACGATGAAAAGTCTCGATTTTGTCTTGAGATTATATATATATATGCATGGACACGTCTTATCAGTCCTAACAGACACCTAAAAGCCACTGGACTCCTCAAGCTTTATTAATTAACTATTTACATCCATTATTATTAACACAATCAAAACGACGCGAAAACCGAACCACCTTTGAATCCGACGAAATTCACACCGTAGCTAAATACCCACGCTACGAACGCAACGTCCAAGTCGAAATCAACTTCCGACGAACAAAACTCGGGTTATCACTACCCGAAGCCAAAACACAAGCATCCCCCGAGAGGTCTCACCGGTCACCAAAACAGACCTGGTTTGCTAGGGGATCTTGCCAAAAAGGCTACCAACAACCACACAAGGAACCTAAAGAGCTAAGATCACGCTCTAACAAATGACACATGCCGGAAACGCGTCAACATAATGCCAGACGAGAATTAAATAATTGCAGAAAAAATCGGGGCCGTTACAATCACTCCCCCTAAAAGAAAGTTTCATCCCGAAACTTTACATACACAACTTCTACTATAGAAGGAAAGTAACAAAACAAGAGCTACTAGAAAGAAAACGTACCAATCAAATCAAGGGAACAGATGAGGGTGAGCCTCCCTCATAGCCGACTCTAGCTCCCAAGTCGCGCTTTCCAAATCCTGATTCCTCCATAGAACTTTCACCATCGGGATAGACTTTGTCCGCAGCACCCGATCTTGAGTATCCAAGATGCAGACCGACACCTCAACATATGAAAGTTTAGGCTCCAATAGGGGCACAATATCCAAGACTTGCCCACTGCTTCGCACACAGTTCCTTAGTTGTCTTACATGAAATACATTATGAACATCTGGGAAGTTTGCTGGCAAATCCAGCCTAAATGCTGACACACCAATCCGCTCAACAATCTTAAATGGGCCCACATACCTCGGATCCAATTTCTGGTTCTTATCGAACCTCTTAACACAAACCATCGGGGAAACCTTAAGAAACACAAAGTCCCCTACAGAAAACTCCAAGTCAGACCTACGCCAGTTGGCGTTCTTCTCATATCTCTCCTAAGCTATACGAAGCTTTTATCGAATAAGCTTCACTGTGACTTCCATTTCCTCGAGCGCATCCGGACCCAACACAGGCCTCTAACCGACCTCGGTCCAAAACAAGGGAGTTCTGCAGCGCCTCCCATACAAAGCTTCAAACGGAGCCATTTGCAAACTCTCCTGGTAACTATTATTGTATGCAAATTCCATAAGCCGCAAACGCTCATCCCACGCTCAACGGTGGTCCAAGATGTAGCACCTGATCATATCCTCAACTATCTGGTTCACTCGCTCAGTCTAACCATTGGTCTGCGGGTGGTAAGCTGTTGAATACCTCAAATCTGTACCCAAACCCTCTTACAGAATCCTCCAGAAGCGAGATGTAAAACGGGAGTCTCGATCCGAAATGATGCTAACTGGCACACCGTGTAGACAGATTACTTCATTCAGATACATCTCTGCTATCTTTTTCATCAGATAGTCAATCTTGTACAGCACGAAGTGAGTACACTTTGTCAGTCAGTCCACTATAACCCAAACAGAATCAAATCCCCTTGGAGATCTCGGCAAGCCCGTAATGAAGTCCTTAGAAATACTTTCCCACTTCCAAGTAGGAATCTCCACGGAGTCAACTTGCCACCAGGCCTTCCATGATCGGCCTTCACACGCTTGCAAGTGAGGCACTCAGTAACAAATCGGGCTATATCACCCTTCATCCCATACCACCAGGCAATCTGCTTCAATTCATGATACATCTTTGTAGATCCTGGATGGTAGGCAACACTGGATCCATGAGCCTCTCTACAAATCATACCCCTAATGTCTCCAACAGCGGGGATGCAAAACCTGTCACGGTACCTCAAGGTACCCGCATCATTGATAGAAAAATCCGGCAACTCCCCTCTCTCAGTCCTGAGGTACAAGTGCAGAAGATCCGGATCATCCTTCTGGTGCAACCTGGTAAGTGCAATCCAAGACGGTTCTGCCACTGCCAAACTACTCTGCATGTCACAGCGTCCCACAGAAATATCCATCAGGAGGAACTCTTCTACTAAACGATCGGCAGTGAGATTAAAGATCTTCGCCGTCTTGCGGCTCAGTGCGTCGGCCACCACATTGGCCTTGCCCGGATGATACTGTATATCCACATCATAATCGGCCACATACTCCAGCCACCACCGCTGGCACAGATTTAACTTCTTCTGTGTGAACACGTACTTTAGACTTTTATGATCTGTGAAGATCTTGCAATGAGCACCATAAAGTAGGTGTCTCCACAACTTTAGCGCATAAATCACCGCTGCAAACTCAAGGTCATGCATAGGTAATTTCTCTCATGAGTCTTTAGTTGCCTAGACCCATACGCAATCACTTTCCCAGCCTGCATCAAAACGCAACCCAGACCAACATGTTAAGCATCCACGTACACATCATACTCCATGCCCTCCGTAGGCAATGTCAAAACAGGAGCAGTGGATAACCTCCTCTTTAGCTCCAGAAAGGCCTCCTCGCATTTCTCGCTCCAAATGAAGGTCGCATTCTTCTGAGTCAACCAGGTCAAAGGTGCCACCAGGGTAGAGAAACCCTCCACGAACCTCCTGTTGTAGCCGGCCAGCCCTAGGAAGCTTCTAATCTCCTTGGGCGTGCCCAACCTGCTCCAATCCATCACTGTAGAAATCTTTTCCGGGTCAACCGAGATGCCGTCCTTATTCACCACATGACCCAGGAAGGAAACCTGGGACAACCATAATTCACACTTACTCAGCTTGGCGAATAACCGATGGTCTCTCAAAGCAGATAGAACCAATCGCAGATGCTACTCATGCTCCTCAGCACTGCGAGAGTTTATCAACACATCATCAATGAATACCACCACAAACTTGTCTAGAAAGTCCTTGAACACCCGGTTCATCATATCCATGAAAGCCGATGGTGCGTTGGTCAAACCAAACGACATCACTAGAAACTCGAAGTGTCCATGCCTTGATCTAAACGCAGTCCGTGGAATATCTGCCTCACGGATTATAAGCTGATGATAGCCAGAACGATGATCGATCTTGGAGAACACCGTGCTACCATGCAACTGATCAAATAAGTCATCGATCCTCGACAGAGGGTACCTGTTCTTAATGGTGACTTTGTTCAGCTCCCCACAATCAATGCACAGCCTCATCGACCCATCTTTCTTCTTCACAAATAGAACGGGAGCACCCCAAGGTGACGAACTCGGCCTGATAAAACCTTTAGCCAACAACTCATCCAACTGGACTCGCAACTCCTCCAACTCACGAGGGGCCATCCGATACGGTGCCTTAGCAATAGGACGCGTACACAGTTCCAAATCAATCACAAATTCATCATCCTGCTCGGGGGGAAGACCAGGAAGGTCATCAGGAAAAACATCAGAGAAACCACGAACCACAGGGATATCCTCCAAGCGCGGCACACTGACAGCAGTCCCAACCACCGAGACTAAACAAGCAAAACAA
Source organism: Platanthera guangdongensis (assembly GCA_039583875.1). Taxonomy (NCBI): domain Eukaryota; kingdom Viridiplantae; phylum Streptophyta; class Magnoliopsida; order Asparagales; family Orchidaceae; genus Platanthera; species Platanthera guangdongensis. Next base: position 42,313,139 of record CM077154.1, read on the forward strand.
TCAGAATGAAATAGCTTCTGAGCACATACTGCAGAAATGATAGGAGAATCCTGGCACGGATCAACATACACAATTCCAGGCTAACCATTGTCCTTGATAAAGTCCAAGCACTTCCCTTTGCACTGAATAACCGCATCATACTTAGACAACTAGTCCATGCCCAGAATAACATTGAAGTCCTCTAGATCAATCATCTTCAAGTCTGCCTTCACAAGATAGTCCCCCAACAAAACATGGCAATCTAGAATGCCCAAATCTGACAACACAGATTCACCAGAAGGGAACTTGACGCGGAAAGTATCACGAACTTGATCTAGTATCAACCGATATCGCTCTACAAAAGATCTAGCCACAAACGAGTGTGTAGCGCTGGAGTCGAACAGAACACGCGCTCAGCGGTTCTTCACCTTAAATTTCCCTATATGAGTATATATAAACAACTAAGGAACTACCAAAACAAAACTATAACCATTCTAGCAAATAAAACTTTCAGGCTAGGAAAACAACTAACATGAGATTACCTGAGTCGAACTTTGAGCCTCCTCGGAAGAGATCACGTTCATCATTCCTTTGCCCTTGTCCATACGCTGAGGCGGAGGTAAAGCCCGAAGTGGAACTTCCTGAAGAATATGCTGGACATGAGGACACCTTGTCTTAATATAGCCCTTCTGGCCACACTGATAGTAGACCTTATCCTTAGACTAGCACTGGGCAGCATCATGCCCGGGTCGCTTGCAAACAAAATAGGAACCATACTTCCTAGGAGCACCTTGAATAGCATTAACTTGCTCCTTCTTCTGAGCTGCCGCCTTCTTGAAACACCTCTCAACAGGGTGGCCTGACCGGCCACAGAAGCTACACAATATCTTGCTCTTCTTTCCCGAAGCATCATCGAGTACCTGGGGGTTCTTTTCTTCAGCAGACTTCCTCTTGTCCTTCCTTAATTACTGGGCTCTATTCTTTGCGGTCTCAATCGCCTCCACTTTCAGAGCAGCCTCCACTACACCTGCATAAGTCTCTGATCCATATGCATAGGCCAACTGCTGAACCTTGCTCCTCAAGCCCCCAAGGAACCACTTGACTTGCTCTACTTCAACACTCACCAACCCAGGGGCGAACCGTCTCAACTTGCTGAACTTTATCTCGTACTCACTGACCGTGAGTTGCCTCTGCTTCAGGTGAAGGAAGTCATTCATAAGTCAGTCACGCTCGAACGAAGGCAAGAACTTCCTCAACAGCATCTTCTTGAATAATCCCCAAGAGCAACCAGCCACCAAGCTCTCTTTTTCCCTAAGCCACCAGATCTTAGCCAAACCCTTTACCTGATAGGCGGCTATCATCACTCTATGATCATCTACAACACCGGAGTACGAGAACATCTCCTCCATGGAGATCATCCAATCATCTAAGACCATGAAATCTACCTTCCCATCATAAGTATGAGGGCTAAGTCTCTGAAACTGAGAAATAAAGGTCATCTCTTCTGGCACCACCATAGGAGGCCTCAGGGGAGTAGGAGGGGGAGGAGCAGCTGACCCCCCTGCAGGGGCTTGCACCCCCTGAGTTGGTCTTGCCACAACTGCCACCGGAGACTGGATCTAGGCCTGCATCTGCACCATCTTCCTGGTCAAGGAATCGTTTCTCTGCCGCAGGCTCTCGATCACTGCATCACTCTGCGCTACTGAGGACTCACCCTTAGACAGTGGAGTCGACCTGGTCGAAGGACGTCTCGCCATCCTAAAACCATAGAAACTGAGGTCAAAACCTAGTACAACAGTTGGAACAAACTACTAGTACAGACAATACATACATAAATATGAACTTTTAACTGCTATACATGCTCTGGGATTTTATTTTGTTTAACAAAAGTGATGCTATGCCTAGCCTAGGATGGTTAACCACCATCAACTAACTCTTGTGCCTAGATCGGGAATGCATGAATTTACATATATATATTTTTAAAACCATGTGTGTACATATGTCATCCTACAAATCTTTAGCTTGGCACGTTGTGCTTATGTAATGTTATGCTATGCATGATGGTGCTATGCATTCTAAAAAAAGGCCCTAATACATGTCATGAGCGGCGTACGCATGAAAATGTTATGCATCCTATACTACATAACATTCTCATGCAACGAAAAAGAAACGTGCTAGTCGCATTCATATGGTAAGGTTATGCATCCCATACTACATAACCCTCACATGTTGCCCCTATGGTGGATCCATATACAGACACATATTATGCATCCCATACTACATAATATGCCCCGTATACTCCATGTTATGCTATGAGTGTAGTGTTCGTGCTTCAGCCAAGATGTGCTGATGACATATCAGTGTGTGTATGATATGATGCTAAACATCTAATACCTATAAGGAAAGGTTGCCCGGCAAATTGTCAAGCAACCTCCCTCTGATACCAACTATCATAACCTGCATTTTCTCCGAATTTAAGAAGTATCAGAGTACGAGAAAACGCGCATCGTGATGCCACGTCGAACAGGGGATAACTGTCGACGGTCAGGCGAACACCAACTAACTAGACTATGAAATTCATAAGTTTAATGATTAGAAAAAAATCAGTTATATTTTAAAGGCCGTATCCCTCGACTCGGTGGATCATCTAGTCCACGGTTTAAAAACTATACTTATACGGAGCGGAAAATACTTTATTTATATTTAACATCCTATGAGAGTGCATAAGTGTCCCCCGAGGTACACTTATACTATACAAGACTCTAGATTTATTTTATATTATAAGTAGGAAAACGATCTTTTTACGTTACTTGGAAAGTAGTGTATGAATTTTATAAAACATGCTGATCATGAGATTTACTTGTTATAGTGTTTTTAGGTTTAAAAATAACTAGCAACCAAGCATAAATCTTCCCAAGAGCAAGTAGACTATCTCCCGAAAGGTAGCAGTAAAAGAAACATATCTAGTATCATAAGATAAAACTACCAGTGGGCGCCAACAAACTGACATGAACCCACTGACAAGCATGTATGTCTGTAAGAAAAGCAGAAAAACTACCTCACAACAGCAAGAGAAAGATCCCTACAACTCAAGGGATAACCAACAAAACCATAACAAAACTAGCCGCCTACCCGACTACTAATCAGAACCTGAGGCATTCAGAAAAGAAAAGAACACCTCAGCAAGTAAAACAAGGAAATCAGAATTAGAGCGTTAAATCAAAATGGGACAAAAGAGAGTAAGTAATCATGACAGTAAAAGCAAACACTGTCCAAAGTAAGCAAAAGTACACCAATTACCAGGTAACAACAACCAGCCCTGCCCAAATCCTGTAGAGGCTACAAGGTAAAAGACAAGAAAACTTGCAATAATATGTTGCATTCAACCAGGAAGAAACACCTAACAATCCTAATTTGTGAGTTAATGGCAGTACTAAACAACATGGACCTGAGTTGGTGACCAAAAACAGTCCCCCAAACAAAACAGTTCCAACTAAAAATAAAATTTCAACGTGTCAGCACAAAACCACCACAAACCCAGCTCGTACCTGGGATTAAAAGGGTGGCGGCCACAACAATACCCAGCCTGTACCTGGGACTAAAAAGTGGCGTCCACGGCTCGCACACAAAACATCCCGCTCCTTTAGAGCGTCAAAATACCACAACCTGCAATAACCCACGATTCGACCCTCAAAACAAAGGAAGAACGAAAGGCCGAGAAGACATCCCCCCTAGGAGGTAATCACACGGTAAGAAAAGAAACTGACAAGGAATAAATCCCAGCTTACAGGAATAAACGATCACAGTTACAGGAATCGTCGAACGCAGCTCGATGATTTTCGTCGAGCGTGGGAAAAATCATCGAACACAATAAAATCGTCGAATGCAGCTCGACGATTTTCGTCGAACACAGGTCACGGGAAATCGTCGAACTCTGTTCAACGATTTTCCTTTAGTCAAACAAAGGACACGGGAAATATCGTCGAACGCCGTTCGATGATTTTCCTTACATCGAATACTGGCCACGGGAAAAAAATCGTCGAACGTCGTTCGACGATTTTCCTTACGTCGAACACTGGCCACGGGAGAATCGTCGAACTCCGTTCAATGATTTTCGTCGGACCCAGAACTAAGGCAAATCGTCGAACCCAGATCGACGATCTTCGTCGAACTGGCTGCATTGAGCGCTCAGCAATCCTGTACCTCCAACTTCGTTTCCGACCAATCTTCTTAGCCTAATTCGATCCTATTACCCCTAATATAAGTATGGAAACATAATGCTACTAGTTCTAGGGCTGAAAGTCTAATTGCTACCCCAAACCGAGATTAACAGGGTACACTTTGATAAAAAGAAAACAAGACTACAGCAACATGGCCGGAAATTTGAGTTTGAGAACTTGAGAAAATGCAAAAAGAAACATAAAGGAGCATTTATGGTTTAAGATCCTCATGACTTTGATGGAAAAACAGAGCATAATAAGCAAACTAGGAAACATGAATGATAGCAACAAATATGACATGAAAAAGGAAAAGAAAAACTTGGCAAGGGTAGGTGCACCACTTGCCTCAAATCCAGAATTTATCTTGCACAGCCCTTCCTCTCTCTCTCGGCTCCAGCCGCAAGAGCACCTAAATAGGAATTCTAGAGTTTTAATGGCGGAGAAGGATCAAACCAGAAATTCCGAGACCCCTAGAAACACCATGAAAATTGAATCTCTTACCGTAGGAATTAAGGTCTAGGCGAGAGTAATCCAAATCCGCTTTTGGAATCGAATTCCATCCACTAACGCTCCTAGAATCGGCGTCTGAAGGGTAGCAGGGTTGGCAGTTTTTCTTCCTCTTGAACAGGCGACGGTTATACTCTCACGGAAGGAGACGATGAAAAGTCTCGATTTTGTCTTGAGATTATATATATATATATGCATGGACACGCCTTATCAGTCCTAACAGACACCTAAAAGCCACTGGACTCCTCAAGCTTTATTAATTAACTATTTGCATCCATTATTATTAACACATTCAAAATGACGCGAAAACCGAACCACCTCGGAATCCGACGAAATTCACATCGTACCCACGCTACGAACGGAACGGCGAAGTCGAAATCAACTTTCGACGAACAAAACTCGGGTTATCACTTCCCGTAGCCAAAACACAAGCATCCCCCGAGAGGCCTCCCCGGTCACCAAAACAGACCCGGCTTGCTAGGGGATCTTGCCAAAAAAAGCTACCAACAACCACACAAGGAACCTAAAGAGCTAAGACCACGCTCTAACAAACGGCACATGCCGGAAACGCATCAACGTAACGCCAAACGAGAATTAAATAATCGCAGAAAAAATCGGGGGCGTTACATTCCCGATCCCTTTTAACATTATTCTGGATCTAACCCTAGTGTATTTTGACTCTCTCTCTCTCTCCACATAAAAGACGATCTTTCGTCGATCCCGAGTACTTCTTAACACTAGTCAGCCCATCACTCTTCTCATCATGACTTCTAATGAAGATATCTTTTTCTTTTTCAATTTACCAAGATCATTATACTATTAACCCCATCTCCTTATGTCCACTCCACATGTTATCACAATTTCGTTGTTTTACTATATGAAGATCAACCTAAGCTAGATGATGTACATGACAGGAGGTACTCCAAATTTTCATCCAAAGGCCCTAAGATAATTTTTGTGGGCCTATCATGACACATTTATCCTAAATCCAAAGACTTGTAATTTTCCTAATTAATTTGGCATTTATTAAATTTTCTCAAATGTTAGGCCATGGGTAATTTTGAACATGAAGTACTAAATTTCCTCAAGTTATGGCCACCCAAAAATTATGAACACTATATAATAGCAGTATATCAGTGTATACCAAATTTCACAGTTTTGTATAAGTGTAATAAACTCTAAATAATTAATTTAAAGTAATTTAAATAATTAGTGTTAATGAAGGGAGTACCATAAATCATAGTCCAAAACTTATATAAAAATTACAAGAGCCTTATGATGGTCATAAAACAATACTGACTAGTTTTCATGCAATTCCAAGGTTAGGGAGTCATGTATAAAAATACTTCAAATAATTCTATTAAAGTGCACTTTGTGAAAAATATTCTTATAAACTCATCCAAATGACATGTGATAATTTTCTAAACTTTATTATTCTCTAAAAGGTTCTCTGGTCAAGTAACACAATTTTTCAGCAAGATATAATATTTATTATATATTTATAAAAATAAGGTACAATAGTTCACTTTACACATGAAGTAGTAAGAGGAAATGCCCAAATTATCCAAAGAATTCATTAGTGCCTACAAATGGTATTTGATTAACATTTTCAGAGTTTCATATCATCCTAAGATAATTAAACTATACTTACTTCAAAATCATCAAAAAAGGCGAGGTGGAGATTATACCTACAAATATGAGCTACTTTTTTCGAAACATCCTATAATAATTTTCAGAGATCAATATCACTATAAAATTACTCCTATCAAAATCTCATGAAAATCCAAGATTATATGACCCATTATTTATTTCATAAGGTATATAAACGTAATTAATTTCCTAGTGATTAAAGTGGTGTGCATGTGTCAAAATACTACCAAACCCCTTCCTAGGGCATTTCACCACCCTAAGATCACATGGACTAAACACCAAGTCCATACAATGACATATCAGCCCATGTCCTTCACAAACCCCCAAGGTTCAACCTTAGGGTTTGAGCTATAGCACTTTGACATTTTTAGGGTTAGGGTTGACTTAGGTCAATTTGACCTCTTTGGTTGAATCCAATGGGTCCTTGGTGACCCATTGGCCTCCCTTAAGGCTTGGAAAGGTCTAGGTGGGTCCCTTTGGCTAAGGGGAGGTCAATTGGCCATGTGTGAGCTTAGTTTTACCTAATTAGGGTTTGGGTTGACTTTGGTCAACTTGACCTTTTTGTTTGACCCTAATGGTTCCCTATGGCTCTACTTGTCCCTCTAATAGGTTAGTCATGTTGTGGTGGGGTCATGGAATCATGGTGAAGCCCTATGGTCATCCCTAAGCTAGTAATTGGGATTCTACTATTTGTATACCAATGTTGTTCACACTCTAATTCCCAAGTTCACCCCAACCTTTTGATAATTTCCAGGGTTTTGTCATGTCCCAATCATGAGAAAACCATCCTAGGGGTCTCGAAGTCTGAGGGATGTTAGAAATCCCAATACATAAAAATAAAAATTTCGTCCCCGAAATTCAAGTTAGGCCTACGGGTTTCATGTTTGAGAAGTAAAATGTAACATAACGAGAGGTTAAAGGGAATACCTGACGTGAAAAGCACTGGGAACCTTTTATTCATTAAGTACTTCGGCTCCCACGTGTGCTCCTCTTGTCCATGGTTCCTCCACAAGACCTCGACAAGCGGGACCTTCTTGCACCATAGGCCCCGCACCTAGTATCGTTTTTTCGGATCGGCTCCAAGTGCACCAATCGATCAGAAGCTATAGGCCCATTTATAGTCGTAATCTGCTGCTCCGACCGAAGTAGAGCTCTCTTGAGGGAGGAGACGTGGAAGACATCATGCAAACCCACTAGTTGTGGCGGTAGCTCCAGTCTGTAAGCCAAGGGACCGATCCGTTCCAGGATCCTGTAAGGCCTCATGTATCTCGGACTGAGCTTCTTCTGATTATGCACCCGCGAGACTCCATGCATCGGTCGTATCTTCAGAAACACCTGGTCTCCTACCTGAAACTCTACCTGACAATTCCGGGCATCGTAATACTTGGCCTGTCTGCTCTGGGCCTCCAATATCCTGTCCCGAATCAACTACACCTGAGCATCTATATCATCGATGAACTCCGAGCTAAGTGCCTTCAGATCCTCATCCTGAATCCAATACAAAGCAGTCATGCATTTTCGCCCGTATAAAGACTCATAAGGGGCCATGCCGATGCTATACTGGTGGCTATTGTTGTACGAGAATTCGATCAACTGTAGCTACCTCTCCCATAGCTCTCCGCGGTCCATTATGCAAAGACGCAAAAAATAATCCAGTGTCTGATTCGTGCGCTCTGTCTTCCCATCCGTCTGAGGGTGGAAGGCAGTACTAAATGTCAATCGGGTCCCCAAATAAGCCTGGACAGAGCTCCACTCCTTAGACATAAATCATCCATCATGATCGGACACTATTATCCTCGGCACTACATGGTATCGAACGAACTGTTCCACAAACCTCCGCACCAAGTCACCCACTGGAGCGTCCTTCCTGACCAGTAGAAATCTGGCCACCTTTGTCAATCGATCGATGATCACCCATATTAAGTCGTTACCCATATGTGACCGAGGAAGACCATGTATAAAATCCATGGTGATATCGTCGAACTTCCACTCCGGCACCGGAAGCGGCTGTAACAATCCGGCCAGACTCTTACACTCTGTCTCCACTAACTGACAAGCCTCACAATGGGTCACGAAGTATGTGATATCCCTCTTCATGCCCGTCCAGTACATCATCTTCTTTAGGTCGTCCGTCATCTTGGTGATGCCTGGGTGCACCGAGTACCTGCTGCAGTGAGCCTCGGTCATAATGTCCTCCCGAATTCAGCCCCCAGCTAGTATGTACCCCCGTCCTCTAAAGCATAACAACCCAACCTTCTTTGTATACTCCCCGGCCATGCCTGCCTTCAAGGTCCTAAATACTGGCTCTAGCTTGTCATCCCTTCTCTGCTCAGCCCTGATGCGATCTCGAGCATCATCGGTAGTACTCATCGCGGCCAGATACTCCTCTTAAAGCTCTGAGATGTCCGAAGACACCAAAGTAATCTGCATATCCTCTATCATCCGTACCAGCTCCATAGTCATCAATTTGGGCTCTGCCCCGAAGTGGTAGCCCTCTGGCTCAGTGCGTCTACCACCATATTTGCCTTCCTCGGGGGATAGTGTATCGTGTACTCGTAATCAGATAGAAACTCCACCCATTATATCTGGCGGATATTCAACTCCTTCTGCATATCAACATATTTCAGATTCTTATGATTCGAAAATATGTCGTAGTGCACACCATAAAGATAATGCCGCCAAATCTTCAGAGCGAACACTACTGCTCCCATCTCTAAGTCATGCACCGGGTTGTTCTTCTCATTCTTCTTCAGCTGGCGGGAGGCGTATGCTATCATATGTCTATGGTGCATCAGTATAGTGCCATCCTCTGAAACGATGCATCTGTGTACACCTGGAAGCCCTCCTTCCCAGATGGGAGAGCGAGGATAGTGGTCAATGTAAGCCGACCCTTCAACTCTTGGAAGGCCGCCTCACACTACGACGTCCAAACGAATGGAGTGTCCTTCGTCAAAAATGTGAGTGGAAGGGCAATTTGAGAGAATCCTTGCACAAACTTCAGGTAGTACCCGACCAATACCAGAAAACATCAGACATTCGTGGTCGTATACAACTGGGACCAGTCCCGCACTGCCTGAATCTTCACGGGGTCCACTGCTAGTCCTGCTCCACTGACATTGTGACATAGAAAGGTAACCTCCGTCAGCCAAAACTAGTACTTGCTGAATATAGCATACAACTGATGCTCCCTGAGCTTTTCCAGAGTCAAGGCCAGATGCTTTGCATGTCCTCCTTCGTCCTTGAATAGATAAGGATGTCATTTATGAACATAATGAAAACTTGTCAAGGTATGGCTGGAACACCCGATTAATCAAGCTCATGAAAGCTGATGGTGCATTCGTGAGCCTAAAGGGCATCACGATAAACTCATACAAGCTATATCTGTTGCTAAACACCGTCTTCGGGAAGTCTTCTTCCTGAATCCGTAGCTGATACTATCCCAACCTCAGATCTAGCTTCGAGAAACAATGTCCTCCGTCTAGCTCATTAAATAACTCATCAATCCATGACAGTGGATATGTGTTTCGGACTGTCTACAGGTTTAGTGCACGATAATAGATACACAACCTGAGGGTCCCATCCTTCTTCTTCACAAACAAGACAGGAGCTCCCCAAGGCGAGGAGCTTGGCCTAATGAATCTAGCCTCCACCAGCTCCTTCAGCTGACTCGTAAACTCCACCAGCTCCTTTTAAGCCATCTGATAAGGAGCACTAGACACCAACTTAGCTCCCTGCACCAACTGGATCTGAAAATCCCTCTCCCGATGCGGCGAAAATCCTGGTATCTTCTCTGGAAACACATCCACAAAGACCGACACCACCGATATATCGGCAACCATCATCTTGGCCTCTACCATCTCGAAGAACACCTAATAAACCTCATCTCCCTGAATGTGTTCCTTGACGGCCTGAGTAGACGATATCATCCTATAGTAGACGGGAGTAATACGTTCGAAGATCGCGAAGGTGACATCATAACTCAGTACAACCTTCCTTGCTGGGAAATCTATCTGGGCATTGTTCCAAGTAAGCCATGTCATGCCCAGTACCAGGTCGAAGTCTGACATCCAAAAGATCGTAGTCGGGGCCTCGAGTGTCAGACCATCAATAGTCACCTTCAGGAGGCACTTAGCAGTAGCTAAGACCTCCATCCCGTTGGTGAGACGCACCCTCCTGGCGACTCCCGAATAATGTCTGACTCTTTCCAGTCCCTTTACGAACTCCTCGGAGATGAAATTATGCGACACCCCCATATCCAGCAAGGTATGAGCAGGTTTGCCGCACACCATAATTATTCCTGTTTATTTAAGAGTTGTTAGGTAACTGGTCCTATGGTTTCCTTTCCTAGTACGCTACTATTGTTTGTTATTTTAAAGATTCCAAAAGTAAATAATAATGTAAAATTACTAACATACCTGCAATCACCCTGCCTAAGTACCGAGGTGGAGCCAAGTCTAGAGCATACACCTGCTCCCTCTCTTGTCTCCGATCTCTGCCCTGGAAACCACGTCCTCTTCAACGGCCTCGACCTGCAAACTGCTGAGTGAGCGGGGCAGCCTGTGGTGCTGATAAAGGTGCCCCTCTTATAGGGCAGTTCCTACGAATGTGCCATACCAGATGATAATTGTAGCACTCAGGCGGGGGAAGTGCCACATCCCCGGGCCTCTGTATCTCCCGCATCTGAAGTGGTTGAGGGGCCAATACCACAAGCTCCCTCGGCTCCTGTCTCACCTCTTGGAGAGGTTGGTCCTCTGACCTTCTCTCATCAGCAAACCAGCCCCTCCACTGATCATTCCTGCCTCCTCGGCCCTGATCCTCAGTTGGCCTCTTCTGGCCTCGAGTCGTGTGCCAGTCAGCCTCCATCCTCTATGCCATCTCCAGAATCCGAGGTATAGGCCCGTCAGATACAAACAGAAGAGCCTGTCTCCTATCCTCTCGAAGTCCCTTGTCGAACCTCTTGGTATACCATGCATCATCCAGCTGATAGGAGTCCGCAAACCGTGCTAAATGATTGAACTCCCGGTGGTACTCCTACACCGTCCTGTTGCCCTGCCTTAGCTGCAGGAACCTCTCTTCCAGATCATATCTTACTAACTATGGGACAGAGTACTCCAATAGTGCGGCCCTGAACTCCTCCCAAGTGATGTCAGCAACCTTCTAGTCTACAAATATCGTATCCAGAAGTGTCTTCCACCACCTCTTGGCATGAGACTCCAAGCAGGAGACCACCAGAGGTACCCTCTCCTCCAACGGGCACCGTATCTCGGTCAGCATCTCGAACATGATATCAAGCCACTCTTCCATCCGTACGGCCGACTCCATCCCAATGTAAGATGGTGGAGAGAGTCCTCGGAAGATGCTCAACAATTGGCCCTCCGGTTCGGCTGCAGAGCCGGAGCCTGCTGGGCCATGAAAACCTCTAGAATGGCTGTGAGAGTCTGCCCCATCTCTGACTATAGAAACAGAGTGGGAGCAAGGGGAGGTGGTGTGACATTCAGAGTTTGCTGAGCTCTGCCCTACAGTGTAGGATGTGTCAGGGGCTGCATAACAAAGGCCAATTATAAGGACTTTGAGTCAAACCTAGTTAAAAGTGGACAATTACATGTGATCCCCCATATGGGCACACCATATCTTCCGCTGCTTAGTGTGTCCTCAAACTAAACACGAGCGGGGATGACCTAGGGTTAGTGGACTTCTACTCTTCCGATCGAGGTTTCTCTCTGATACCAGTTTGTAAGACCCATTTTCTTTTAAACCACCAGGGTCTTACGCCCAGAACCGCCGCTTTGCGGTGACACCAACACACCCGGGAAGGTCGTCACTACAAAACACCGATCCTACCTGCTATACCGATCGCAGAAGAGTCGAATAAATAAAATAGTAAAGTAAACTAAAATGCTGGTCCACATAAATCACATGAATATAAATAAATCTCCGCGAAGGGAGAGTCCACAGTAATGATAAATCAAAGTAATAATAAAAAGGGCACCTACTCGATACATCATGATCCTCACTATAAGTCACTCATCGCAGAAGCAAATATGTAATAAGTACTAATGGTCGGGACTCAATATCCCTGCTTCCCGAACTCCCGTGCTAGACTGTCCCATCTCCAAGCGCGCCGACCTCTGGTGCTGCATCTCCTGGTTCGACTTCCCGATCCCCTAAAATAATATGGTCAACGACTGTTAGCATAACATACTAAGTCTTATCATCCCCCGCCCCTCCCCCATGGCTCCTAGGAACCAAGTGGGGAGGAGGAAAGGGAAGGTATTTAAGGTGGAGAGTAATAAAGTAAGCAGGTGCTGACGGCACTTATCTAAAATGAGCCTAAATCACAATAAGTATAAGTAAGAAAATAGTTGGTAAGCATTATAAGAATACACATGAAAAGGTGAGCAAGTAAGGTGGGAGAAGGTAAACTAAGTAAGTAACCATGAACTAGAAGAATGGCCATACAAACCTATAGACCACGGGGTCGTTTTGCAAGGCCAATTTTATGTAGAGTCCCATAATAATTTATACAGTATGTGTCAAGGGTTATATGCAATGGTTATGCTATGTCATGCAAGTATGCTATGGTATTAACATGCAAGTGCAACGCACACACCTGACTCTATGCACACAGACCTTTAGTTCCACCATTCTGGAGCATAACCTCCCAGGATACCTCCGTAGTGGCAAATGGAAGCGGTGGGTTGGGCCTCACCTACCTCTAAACAAGTTTTAGCACTACTAGTCACATCTATCGTATACATCAATGCTGGTGCACTAAGTGAAGCTTCTATGTACTCTTGCCGGTTGCCGCACCGGACTTTATTTGGCTAAGTGCTAGACCACACTTACTGAGTCAACGTATTGGTGTCGGTGCGACGACCCTCTAATACCGAAGACCCAACACCTTATACTTATGCAAATGCAACATTAATGTATTTACCACCGAGACAAAGCTCCCCGAACTATCCCCTCCATCACAAATATCTACCGAGCCAAAGCTCCCCTAACTAACCCGTCGGACACAAATATCCACCGAGCCGTCGGCTCACCGGGCTAACCTGCCTACCACCAAAACCACCAAGCCTACCACTCGTGAGACCTAACCTAACTCCCACAACACTGGGGAGTGTGAGTGTAAGTGTAACCTTAGGGTATTTCTAATTACTCTTCCATTCCATTTATTCTTACAGCTTACGTTAACCTTGGATTGCCCAAGGCATTCCCCGTCAAGGGCTCTCGAGGGCACTAGGAACTATGATGGGTTGAATCCCAAAGCTACCTTTCACAAGGTACTTATTATTATTGGTTATTACCCAAATCTTGATACCTTTTAACATTATTCTGGATCTAACCACAGTGTATTTTGACTCTCTCTCCACAGGAAAGACGATCTTTCGTCGATCCCGATCACTTCTTAACACTAGTCAGCCCATCACTCTCCTCATCATGACTTCTAATGAAGCTCTCTTTTTCTTTTTCACTTTACCAAGATCAGTAAACTATTAACCCCATCTCCCTTTGTCCATTCCACATGTTATCATAATTTCATAGTTTTACTATATGCAGACGAACGTAAGCTAGATGATGTACATGACAGGAGGTACTCCAAATTCTCATCCAAAGGCCCTAAAATAATTATTGTGGGTCTATCATGACACATTTATCCTAAATCCAGAGACTTGTAATTTTCCTAATTAATTTGGCATTTATTAAATTTTCCCAAATATTAGGCCATAGGTTATTTTGAACATGAAGTGTTAAATTTCCTTAAGTTATGGCCACCAAAAATTTATGAACACTATATGATAGCATTCACTACAACAAAATGCACCTATAGTAAGGATCTAAATCGTTACCATAAGTGCCAAAAATCGTTACACAAACTATTTGGTAACAGAAAAAACTTTAAGTAACGGTCATCCTCTAAAACTCGACGCTAATACTTGTTGTAACGAATGTATGTGTGTTGTTACAAATAAATTAATTGTAACAAAAAGATTCTTCCTCACCCAAAATAGATTCTTCCTCACCCAAAACAGATTCTTCCTCACAATAAATTAGTTATAATAAATATTATTTCGTTTCGAATGTTTTTTTCCCTCAAAAAAAATCGGTTACAATAAATACTATTTCCTCGCAATAAATTTGTTATAATAGTTTTCTACTCCTCACTACTGCCAATTCATTTTTATATCATAATATGCTCACAAAAACTTCCAAAAAAATAAGACATCACAAGATCGTATCCAGATTCATTTAAATATTTATTTATTCATAAATAGAAGTTTTACATGTAGTCAAATTGCATAATAATAATAATGAATCTTCAAAAAAAATTGCATAACTTTAAGATCTACAAGTTTAAATAAGACATCAACTTTGACACATTCCGACTAATGAATTTCCCATCATTTTCCGACTAATGATTCTTCTATCACTTTTTGACTTATGAATCATCTATCACTTCCGACCAAGGATCCCGTACCCTACAAATAAAAGAAAACAATTGTTAATTTTAATCCAAATTTAGAGGAAAAAACATTTATACACACTCACATATATCCATACATACACAATCTACAGAAAGCAGCGACTAATTGTTAATTTTAATCCAAATAAAAGAAGACAATTGTTAATTTTAATCCAAATTGAGTGGTGAAACTTGTTTTTTTTCATTTTCGAAACAGAAAGTGGATTTATTGCTAAATGATGGCAGTAAGCATATAAACATTCAAGACTGGAGAAAGAATGCAAGTCTGACTCAAAGAGTTGAAATTGGTCGAAGACGTATAGTAGCAAACGTTGTTTACTAATGAGTTTATCATTAGCTAAAGCTTCAGATCAGCAGGTTTTTATTCAAAGCTTCACATCACAGCTACAGCTACATCACAGCTACAGGTACTGATCCTTAGCTAAAGCTTCAAGAACTACTGATGTACATGTAGCTGTGATGGCCGGAATAGTGAACTGTTGCAGCAGTTCACTGCCAGAACAGTGAACTGCTGTAGCAGGTCACTTATCCACTAGAGCAGTTCCTAAACTTCACCTTTTGATGATTTAAATCTTCACAAATTAAATGAGTCGAAATAAAATTGCATTTTTCTAAGATTTTTTTTTATTTCTGCAAGTAACGAAATTAACCTTAAGAGGAAATACCGGTGAAAAAACTACTAAAACCTCCACAGGAAAACAACTATCCATTCTTCAATGGAAATATCAAGTGTGAACTCAAAAGAAAGCATCACTCACATAGAAATCACAGTATCTTCAAATCAAAGCAGTTGATACCAGAGAAACTGCAAGGATCTCTACTGCTACTCTAGTTAGATAGTTTGGCCATTGGGTCTTCAAAATGGTTTGGTCAAATGCTCTCCATGCTCAAACTTCAAATAGAGAAGCCCAGTAAATTAACCAATCAATCCATTCAAGATGCGAATATAAAGATTTCTACTCCAATCACAACTTCAAGAATCACGAAATAAGATATCTGAAAGAAACTTCAGCTAAAGTAGAGGAGCAGAAACAGATCATACCATCTCATAGTGCTATCATTTAAATGAAGGACCATCTTATATTAATATAGTTGGCTACAACTTCCCAAGCATTGAATATAATTGTACATGAGATTAATAAAGGCCGTAAACAGAGACGTCTCTTCACGTTGAACCGCAACCCAGCTACTTCAACTGGATGCAATTCACGAGTTGCAGTTCAACTAATGGTGCTCCAACATTTTGCTTTGAATAATTCATTCAAACTTCTAGGGGAGAACAATATACTTAATGGAATCGCCTTGTTAAGGATACTTACTGAGAAGCATTATTACAAATTATATGGCAAAAAATATCAAAAAGAAGAAACAATTTTCAATGTCCAGGATTGGCACCTGATGAATAAAGCAAAAGTACATAGCCAAGAATTATTGCAGCAAAAAGTATGTTTTAGCAGGCTTTAGTGGTTGGTCACCAAACATGCAAGTCAAATATATCAAAATTATACCAAACATAAGTAATAAAACACTAACAAAACCACTATGTCCAAATACTAACAGTCAAATAATTGTCAAACCCAAGCAGAAGTAATAAAATAGTAACATAGTACTATGCCAAAATACTAACAGTCATAAACCATTCGACAACAAAAAAAGTGCACCCAAAAGTGAATGGTGTGTCCATCAATTAGTCAAGGAATTGCGCCAAATGTTTTTAGAACCGAAGATAGCAATTCTTTCAGCTCATTATGCACCTCTTTTAATCCTGCAATCTCTGCATTATGAGTTTGAATCATAGCTTGTTGCTTATCTATAAGCTCTGTTTGTGATGTAATACGAGTCGTGGCACTGCACAAATCTTCTTCCGCTACATTCAACTTCTCTTTCAACTGAGTGGACTCTATCAATGTCTTCTTCATTCGTTTTGAAGGCACAACACCGTAGCCAAATCCTTTGTCATAACCAGACTTATTTCCAAGTGCAGTCTTTATAATTTCTTGTTCAGAGATTATGAGATCACTGTCAGAATCTGTTGATATTGTTCGCAGCCTTTCCATTTCATACTGTAAAATATAGTGTTGTAATAGAAACGTATGTTATTAATAATTTTTGTGAAAGTTTGAAATATATTTTGACTTACGTATGCTGCTTCTGCTCTCTCACAAACAAACAACCCATTCTTCCAATGGGTGTTAGCAAAGTTCTCAACGGGGCTTTGATTAACCTGTATATCAAAAAAAATATTTGAGAATGTCATATTGTTCAAAAACTCACATGTAATCATTGCATTACCATTTCCAGCAGTCTTGAATGGTAGAACTTGGAACCCGACGTATGAGTAAACAGCATGTGTGATCTATTAACAGCATTTGTCTTGGACCTTTTCTGCAAGTAAACAAAAGTATTGAATGGTACTCATTGAACTTGTCATTAATAAACTATGTAGTAAATAGAATTTATATAAGTAGTCACAATCACCTTAAAATTCTCACTCTCGAAGAGATCACACAACTAACACCAATTCTTGATTGAGATCCACTCAAATGGGCCACTAGCTCTTGGATTCTTTCCTGCCACAGTATAACCTTTATACGTTGCAGATAATCTTCCTCTCCAATGTGTGTAGCTACGTCGAAACATCTCCTCCATGAACTCTTGCACACTTTTATTTGTTTCCCAATTCTTTATCTCAAACCATTGCTACAAAAAATTAAAAGATTTGGTTATCCCAAACAAATTCACAAAGAGGATATATAAATATGTACTTACACGTAATGCAACATATAAAGTATGTTTCAGCTCTTGCCCTAAATCCCTCCATGCGGTCAAAAAATCCAAACCTGCATTGTTTCTTACAATAACACGTACACCATTTGCAAGGTGCTTTGCATAGCGACGCGGCTTCTTAAAACCTTCAGGGAACTCAATATCAAGTAGTTTCTTATCCTAATAAAGTAAATAAAATTCTGTAAACATATATATAGTAAGTGCATGTAAGTTTTAATATACATAAATAAAGCATACATTTTCCAGTATTGCTTTCTCAATCGACCTTCCAGTGGTCACCCCACGACCTCTTCTTATAAATGAGCTTCCCACAGTATATATAGAAACCCTTAATAAATATATGATTCAAGTAAATGATACAAATTGACAAAAAACTATAATATCAACTTAATTACCAGTATTAATAGAACCCTGTATTGGACTTTCATCATTTCCTTCATTAATGGTGGTATCATCATTAGAAGCCCCAGATCTACTTTGTGATTGTTGCCGATTAGGTGAAGGTGTATTTAGTATAGGTGACAATTCAACAACCTCATTATTTTCAGGAATTTCATCAAGAAGCAGTTGTTTGCTGCGCCTTGTCATAGGGCGGCGTTGAAAAAAATTTTTTGAAGGCACGGTAAACATCACATTAAATTATTTAGAGAAATCATAAAAATGGAATAATTGCATTATTGTTTAGTACTAATGATTAAGAAAAAAATTAACTTACCATTTAAATTAGGTCTACATGTAATCATCATTCTCATCACAATATTGCATTAGTGTTTCGTCATCCTCATCTATGGACTCATCTTCGTCACCAATATTATTAAGTTCTTCCTCTTTGTAGATTCTAGTTAGAACTTCTATATTTATAATATCAGGTTCTATATCATCTCTTCCTAGGAATTGCAAGTTCTGATCTTCGGAAGCATATATTAATTCCGTTTCTGAGGACTCATATTGTTGAACTATGTTATCATTCATCACCTCCAATTCTAGGTCAGCGTGTTCCTCTATGTTCCAAAGGTGTCTATGACGTACAAGTTGTGCAATTTTCCAAGGATCTCCGAGTTTAGTTTCATCGACATAGAACACTTGTTGCACTTGGTTTGGAAGAACGAATAGATAATCCTCACACCAACGAGAAGTTATGTCGATGCTCAAAAAATATTTATCTTTATGCGTAGTCTTTTTCCCACTAGTGTCAAACCACTCACACCAAAATAATACTACTTTATACCCATGAAGATAGGTCAATTCAACGACCCTACTTAAAACTCCATAGAACTCTACCATGATATTTTGATGTTCCCCCTCAACAAGTAAACCACTATTTTGTGTTGTTCGACGATCATCTCGATCTTGTATATGAAATCGTACTTCATTAACAATGCAACCAGAGTAAAATTTTGTTAAGTATGATTGTGGACCATTTGCCAATGCCCATAATTCTTTGGAGACTTCGCCCGAGTTTGTTTGATGCACTATATTTATCTATATAAAATACAATATAAAGCAAATTAGATAGGTGATACTATAAAATTTCAAGATCTTACATGATCTTGAAATTAGATATATACGTGATACTATTCATACTATAAATTGGATAGGTGATACTATTTGGATCTTAAATGATCTTGAGACCAATAATGAAGCTGCTCTTGATGAGTTTTGTCAATGTTTCTGTTGGAACACCCTATTACTAATTTGGGTCAGGATCACTATGTCACTTAGGAAACCTGTTTTGACCTCATTGTATAGATCTAAAGGTCAATTAGAATTGAGTCTAAGGGTTAGTAGTTAGGTTTGAAAGCTGCCCTCAAGACCAGTTTTTCTGTTTTGGAGACCAAGTCATTTCGTCGAGCTCAGTACGATGAATCATCGAACTCCAATCGACGATCATTGAGCTCACTTCGACGGATTGTCGAACTCCATTCGACGATCTCTGAGCTCAACTTCAGCAAGTCGTCGAACTCCATTCGACGATCTTCGAGCTCAGATCGACGATCTTGACTCCAGTTTGATTCTCAATCTCTGAGCTCATTTCGACGATAGTTGAGCTCAGATCAACGATCTCTGTTTCTATCTAAGTCCAAATCTCTGAGCTCAGTTCAACGATAGTGGAGATCATTTCGACGTTTTTATGGAGAGTTCAACAATTTTCAAGATTCAAATACAGACAGTTGAGGAATTATTGTCAGCAATTAATTCAGAGATCTTGTAGCCGTTTTCATATATTCTGGAGCAAGTTTCAAGGGATTTTCAAGGAATGTTTATTGGACTTTCCTCCGGAAGACAATTGCAATTAAGGAAGTCATTAATGACAGGCTAACGGCTATCCTGGACAATGGATCATTTCTATTCGGAAAAAAAGGAATAAAAGATTAGATTTTTCAATTCCTGCTACAGAAGAACAAGAAGTTAGAAAAATATTCTCTACAACAACAAGAATTACAACTCTTACAACACAATTACACAAGAGAAAGAAAGAGAGTTGCAGACATTCTCAGTCTCAAGAATTCATACAAGAACACATCACAAAAGGAGATAAATCAAATGAAACTTTCAGATCTCTCTTGATTCAAGTGTTCAAAGGACATCATTATTCAAGACTCCAGACACCTCACATTTCAGTTGTTGCTGAAATCATCATTTGCTGGAGATCAATTTTCTGAAGGCCTATCACCCTACTGCAAAGCTTCACTTCCTGAACAACTCAAGATCTCAGGGGGAGGTTTGACAACATCCACAATCTTCTCTTTGATTGTTGACAGAGAAGATCTTCTCATCCCTCTCTCTCTCTCTCTCTCTGCTGTAAAGGGTTTTTCAAACTCCCTTCAAAAGTTTGTGTTTAGTTTCTGAGACCTTATCCACACTCAGTGGTGGCAAGACACCTGATCAAAAAATCTGGTTTGGTTTTTGAGCACCTTATCAAAAGCTCATTGGTGCCCAGGACACCTGATCAACTCATCCTGCAGTGGATTCCTACCTAGGGAGGTAGAACAGTGGATGTACCCAGGTTGATTGGGGAACCACTATAGCTCCTTGTGTCATCTGGTTGCTTGTTTTTCTTTTGTTTCTGGCTGTGATTTGTGGTTGCTTTTTGTTTAGATAGTTGCTGTGTTTATTTAATTATTTGCTTCCTTGTTCACTTAGGATTACAACAACTGTTATAAAACTTTTTTACCAAGCACCATACTCTATTCACCCCCCTCTAGAGTATATCAGATCTAGCTTGCACTTTCAATTAGTATCAAGGGGAGGTTGGTTAAAAATACCACACCTTAGTGGTTGCACAAGCTTACAACTGAACCCAAAGATCCCTATAGTTAGATCTGCTTGTTGTAGATTTTGTTATTAGAATTATTTCTTCACAAAACATGTCCCAAAACAAACATTATTCTAGCACCAGACCTCCAGTGTGCAATTTGTCCAAGTTTGCACTTTGGAAGGCAAGGATTAGACTCTACATGAATTCTATGGATGAGGACATCTTCAATTCTATTTTGACAGTGTGTCCAAGACCTCCAGATAACACAAGTACAAATGCTGTTCCACCTCCTTCAGGAATAGATGCAGAGATCAAGAAGTGGAAAGTAGCAGATGCAAAGGCTATGAATATCTTAGCCCATACTATGTCTGATGACATATTCCAAAAGGTAGCTGAATGCAACTCAGCAAAGGACATCTGGGACAAGCTATCTGAAATAGTCTCAGGATCTGCTGATGAAATAAAAGACAGAAGATCTCAC
Source organism: Platanthera guangdongensis (assembly GCA_039583875.1). Classification (NCBI taxonomy): domain Eukaryota; kingdom Viridiplantae; phylum Streptophyta; class Magnoliopsida; order Asparagales; family Orchidaceae; genus Platanthera; species Platanthera guangdongensis. The sequence continues at coordinate 42,334,510 of CM077154.1, forward strand.
CTCATAACCCAATATGAGAACTTCAAGAAAGGAGATGCTGAGTCAGTATCAGACAAGTATAATAGACTCAGCATGATAGTCAATGAACTGAAGACTTTGGATAAAGAGATCTCATTGACTGAGCGAAATGATAAAATCCTAATGTGCTTCCCAAGCACTTGGGACTCAAGGATCTGGCCAATCAAGGATGCCAGAAGTCTCAATGAGATCACAACAGAAGCTCTTTTGGGCAAGCTCAAGTCTTATGAGCTGCTCATTAAAAATAGAGAAGAGGAGCAGAAGGCTGCCTCACCAGCCACATGAAAGGAAAAGTCAATTGCCTTCAAAGCCACTGAAGATCAGCCTGAAGACAAAGTCACAGGCAATGATGAGCTGCTTAGTCTACTGGCCAAAAGATTCTACAAAATGGCCAGAAAGGACTTCAGGAAGAGATCATACAAAGAGCATGACAAGCCAATGTATGATAAATAAAATAATAAAGAAATTATTTGCTTTGGTTGCAGGAAACCAGAACACATTGTGCCTGACTGTCCAGAGAACAAAAACAAGGACAAAAAGGACAAGAAAGAAAGAAGAAAAGACAAGGACTTCAAGAAGAATAGCAATGACAAACCCTCCTCAAGCAAGAACAAACATACAAGGAAGGGATTTGTTGTTGAATCTTGGAGTGAGATAGAAGAGGAATCTGAAGCCTCATCCAGCTCAAGTGATGATGAGGATGATGCTGAAGAAAGAGACTTCTGCATGATGGCTATCAATGCCTCACAACACAATTCTGATGAAGAAGAGTCATAATCTTAATCAGAGACTCAACCTGAAGAGGACCAGGTAATAGACTGTAACACCCCCTATCCGTCGCATAGCATATAGTAGTAGGTTCGGCCGGGGCCCGACGTCGTATGCCACAGACAGACCGGGTGGTTACTCATGGAAACCATCCAACCAATCATAACGTCCTATACAGAGCATTCTAGTGGAAGCAGTTTATAAAAGTTGCAATAAAGAACCCAGCACTAAAGCATGAATGTCCACTAATACCAAAATAGGAATGTTATACATACACTAGTACAAGCCTTAAGGCTTTACAAAATTGTTCACTTCATATTACATGTTTTACAAACCACGGCACGCAGGCCGGTCATACATGAATAAAACAGTAAACACTCCAATTAGGCCTTCGAGGGCCGGCTTCGCAAATTGGGCTTTACCCCGCTATTGACCGCTTGGTCCAGCAGCACCTGCAAGCAACAAACCACCGCACGGTGGCAAAACAAGGCAACGGTCAGCAATGCTGACCAAATTATAATGATCCCGCCCCCAACTCGGGGCGGCGATGCTCCTTCCCTACATTTCATTAGCATAAGCGAGCATTGCATAAATATTCATTTCATCGCAGACGTTGGCTCGCACGACCACACGCCCCGTGCTCTCAGGGCACATTCTCGGTGAACCGATCGACGTCACGTCAATTAAAGCCATAGACATTCTGGACTCACCACCGCCACTAAGACGGCCAAACCTATGAGCATTTTTGTCTTCCCGACATGAGTCACGTCAATTTAAGTCATAGACCGCCGAAGACCCTCATCTATGCCAACGGCAAGTGCCACGTAACTTTAGGTCTCTTTAACCCGAACGACATAGAAGTGGGCACGGTTCCATCTAACCCGTGCTCACGTCGCAATGACAATTTAAGCCATTTGCGCGGGTCAAACTTCTCCCGAGTCCCATTACCATCACATTTCACATAACCCGGTTATGTTCAAGTTGGTTCTCCGGCCACCAAGTCGGCAGAATTACGGATCTGCCCAATTTTCTGGGTGCACCTTTGGGTTAATCCCCAAAGCTCCCTGTTGCAATCTACCGTGTAGAAAACCCGAAAAACAATCAATAGCACGGAGTCTTCTCCGGCGTTTATGCAATGCAACATCACCGATCCAGACCAACATGTCCGGGTAGGCTTCACATATCATGCCTATGTCCGTTCTCGCTTACGGACTCTAAACACCGGGGACTTCACATATCTACCTGAAGGAACGCCTCCAACTCACCGCAAACTCGCGAGAGCGGGCTTCCTATGCAAAGAAGGAGAGCTACATATGCTCAAGAAGAGGATCGTTACCCTTTCATTCTTCTTTGGCGCCATGGAAAAGTAAGCGGATGAAAATCACCGCACTAGCTTTGCCTCCGTGGATCCGGAGTCGGCTCGCGATTTGGAGCTTCGAAGCTCCTCCAATGGCCGGATCTAGCTTCTTCTTCCTTCCTTGGCTCTCCTCTCTCTCTAAGCTTTTAGAAAGATAACCACTCATGAAAAGTGAGTGTTTCTAAGTCCAATCCCGGGTATATCTCATCAGGAACAACCCCCAGCCGTTGGATCCCAAAATAAAGAAACCAACGGCTTTGATTCGGGACTGAAATGTCCAATCTGGGCCGCACACGGCTTGGCACACGCCCGTGTCCAGGGCCGTGTGCCTCATTCGCCATCAAAATCGACTTGCCTGGAACAACACACGGACATCGAACACGCCCGTGTTCGACCTGACACGCCCGTGTTCCACCTGACACGACCGTGTGGCCGGCCGTGTACCCCCATCGATTTCTCCCGAAAACAACCCGAGCACTGCACGTGTTCTAGGACACGCCCGTGTCCTTGCCCGTGTCTACCTCAACACGCCTGGGCTCCAGGCCGTGTACACGGTCTCTACACTCGACACTTCATCGAGCGAAGATCATCGACCTGATGGCACGGCCTTGGACACGCCCGTATCCTAGGCCGTGTGCCTTGTCTCGACACATCAGCGAGCAAAGTTCGTCGACTCCCCGGGACGAGTGTTGACACGGGTCGACACGCCCGTGTCGCAGGCCGTGTGCCATGTCTCGACACTTCGTCGAGCGTAGTGTCGACTTCACGGGCTGAGTGTCGACACAGGTCGACACGCCCTGCGACACGCCCGTGTCGCAGGCCGTGTTCTCTGCTCGACGATCGTCGACTCCAGAATCGTCGACCTCTCGACCAACTCGACGACACAAGCCTAACATGCCCTAGGACACGCCTGTGTCCCAGGCCGTGTGCCTCCTGCCAGAACCCAAAACTGGCCTAAAACGTCACCCGTCGCTCCTTTGAGATTCAGGGCGTTACAACTCTCCCCATCTTAAAAGAATTTCGCCCACGAAATTATATAAAGGAAAGACATGTACAAAACCAAAATTTGTACCTGAGCAGAACAACTTCGGATACTCGTCAAGCATGGTCTGCTCTCGCTCCTAAGAGAGCTCCTCACGACCGGAATTGTCCCACCGTACCTTGACCATCCTGATCTCTTTATTGCGTAGCCGCTTGACCTCCGAGTCCTCAATCCGCACGGGCTTGACTTTTGTCGTCAGCCCACTATCCACCGGCACTTGATCAATCGCGATCACTTGCGTAGGCTCTTGCACCACCTTTCGAAGCACCAAAATATGGAATACATCATGTAATCCACCAAGCTCCACTGAAAGCTTCAACCGATAGGCCGCTTCACCAACTCGCTCCAGAACATCAAACGGCCCAAGGTACCTCGGGCTTAGCTTTGTCAATCGCAGCACCCGCGAGACACCCTTTAACGGCTTGATCTTTAGGTACACATAGTCGCCCACAGCGAACTCCACGTTCCTGTGCTTGGCATTATAGTACTTCGCTTACCGGTCCAGAGCGATAAGCAACCTCTCCCGAATGGTTCTCACCAAAGAAGTAGCATCCTCCACTTCCAACCGCTTATACAACTTTGACTCAACCGTTTCTAACCAAGACAACGGCGTGCGACATTTTCTACCATATAGGGCCTCGACGGGCTCCATTTGAATACTCGCTTGGTAGCTATTATTGTATGCGAACTCCACCAAATAAATGTGGTTTTCCCATTGCTTTCCGAAATCCAAGAACACATGCGGAGCATGTCTTCCATAGTTCTTTTGACCCTCTCGGTCTGCCCATCCGTTTGCGGATGAAAGGCTGTGCTGAATTTCAACTTTGTTACCAACATTTGTTGCACAAGCGTCCAATCATTGGACGTGAACTGCCCATCGCGGTCGCTCACGATGCTGCGGGGCACACCATGAAGCCGTACTATGTTATCCACATAAAGTTTTGCCAACTTCTCCACCAAATCATCCTTCCTATGCTGAATGAAATGCGACACCTTCATTAACCGATCCACGACCACCCAAATGGCGTCGTTCCCCTTTTGCGACCTTGGCAAACTGTGCACAAAGTCCATAGAGATGTCGTCAAATTTCCACTCCGAAATAGGCAAGGATTTAAGAAATCCTCCCGGCTTTTGGCACTCCGCCTTCACCAAAGCGCAAGTTTGGCACTTCGCCATGTAGAGCGCCACATCCTTCTTCAAACTCGGCCACCAAAATAGTTTCTTGACATCACGGTACATCTTCGTGCTCCCCGGGTGAATCGAGTACTTGGTATGGTGTGCCTCGTACAACAATTCCACCTGCAAATTACCCACACTTGGGACGCACAGACGTCCGTCTTTCCAAAGTAATCCGTCCTCCGCGACGAATTGGGAATTTGACCCATCCAAAGCCTCTACCATGAACTGCTTCATATGAGCATCCATATCCAAAGCCTGCCGAATACGATCAGCCAGGTCATATTGGACTTCAGTCCAATTCAGAACTGCCTCAGCACTTGATTGCCTATCCACACAAACAATCTCCAACGCCTCCAACTCCCTCACCAACCACTCATCATGCACCGATAGCCAATTGGCTTGAGCTGGGGCTCGGCGACTCAACGCGTCCGCAACCGCATTCCCTTTACTAGGCACGTAGTGGATCTTGAATGTATAGTCCCCCAGGAACTCCATCCATCTACGCTGCCGCATATTCAGATCCTTCTGATCAATAAGATACTTCAGGCTCTTGTGATCGGTGTAGATATTAATCTTCACACCGTACAAATAGTGTCTCCACAGCTTTAAGGCAAAAATCACGGCCGCTAACTCCAAGTCATGGACCGGATAGTTCCTTTCATGCACTTTCAGCTGTCTCGAGCCATAAGCTATTATACTTCCATGTTACAGTAGCACGCAACCCAAACCGCTGCCCGAATAATCGCTGTAAATCTCATAGCCTTCGGTCCCACATGGCGAACTCAGCACAGGCGCTGTGGTCAACCGACACTTCAACTCCTCAAAAGCTCGCGCGCACTCCGGCGTCCAAAAGAACTTATGCTCCTTCCTCGTCAAAGTAGTGAGAGGTAATGCTATCCGCGAGAAGTTCTCTACAAAACGCCTAAAATAGCCAGCAAGCCCCAGAAAGCTCCGGACTTCTGCTACCGTAGCAAGCTCAGGCCACTCCCGTATCGCAACAATCTTCGTCGGATCCACCGCAATACCCTCTCCACTCACTATATGACCGAGGAACGCCACTGAGGATAACCAAAACTCGCACTTCGAGAACTTGACATACAGTTGATTCCTCCTTAGCGTCTCCAAAACTAAATGAAGATGCTTGAAGTGATCTTCCTCACTTTGCGAGTACACCAAAATATCGTCGATGAAGACGATCACAAAATGGTCTAAGTACACCCTGAAAGTCCTGTTCATCAAATTCATGAACACTGACGGTGTATTAGTCAACCCAAACGGCATGACCGTAAACTCATAATGCCCGTATCTCGTACTAAACGCTGTCTTCGGGATATAACTCTCCCTTATTCGCAGCTGATAGTACCCAGACTTGAGATCTAACTTCGAGTACACCGTCGACCGGACTAACTGATCAAAAAGATCATCAATCCGGGGGATCGGGTACTTGTTCTTCTCCGTCAACTTGTTGAGCTCCCGATAATCAATACATAGCCTCAATCTTCCGTCCTTCTTCTTAACAAAGAGGACTGGTGCGCTCCAAGGCGAAGAACTCGGGCGCACATACCCTTGCTCCAACAACTCTTGTAGTTGAACTTTCAGCTCCGCCATTTCCTTAGGCGCTAGCCGATAAGGAGATCGTGACACAGGCTTTGCACCTGACACTAGCTCAATCATGAAATCTATCTCCCACTGAGGCGGGGCTCCAGGAAGATCTGCGGGGAACACATCAGGGTATTCCGATACCACTGAAATACAATCCAACGCGGGCTTCGGCTTTGCAACCTCCACTAGTGTAATGAACAGTTCTGCACCGACACGAACTGCCTTCACCACCTGAAGAGCAGACATCAACATCTTTCTCGACCCCTTTAAGCCCGTAAAAGTCATCTCATGACTTGCTCCCAGCTTGACTTCCTTCCGACCGTAATCGATATAGGCTTGCTGCTCCGAGAGCCAGTCCATGCCAAATATAACGTCGAACTCCACCAACGGAAGTAACGACGCTTGCAGATCGAACTCCTGATTCCCAATACAAATCTTAACATCGCAGATTCTATCCGCCCGCATCGAACACCCGTTGGGCAACAACACATCCAACTTATCCTTCGCCATCGAAGAAGGGACTCCGATGCATGATATAAATCCCTCGGACAAGGAGTGTGAAGCTCTCGTATCGAAGAGTACTCTTGCCGGATTTTCACAAATCAAAACAAATCCAAAACAAGCAGTGTTAAGGTAACATGTGCATAACAAGTATTTAAAGAAATTGACTTGCTATAAATTAAACCGTACCTGTCACCACATCGGCTTGTTTGATGGCCTCCTGTTGGCCAAGATTATACACCCTTGGTTGGGCCGGAGCATAGTGGGATGCGGTCGACTCCACCGCCTTTCCCTTCTCTTCATAAGTCGCTCCCGACTTTCTCTCGGACTTAGGACGTCCGCTCCAACAGTCACGGGCAAAGTGCCCCGTCTTTCCACAAGTAAAACATGCGCCCGGGGTCCGACTCGTAGTCGCCCCAGATGCACCAGAAGGAGCTGGACCCGAAGTCCTATGCTTCTTGAAGGACCTCCGATAGCCGGACTTTGAAGTAGTCGGCACTTTGAAGTCAGATTTCCTATCACCCAAGCTTTTCTTTGCTTGTACATTCTTCATGTCCTTCTCCAAGGACCGGGCAGTGTTGACCAAGGTTAAGAAACCCTGCGTCATCGGCCCCAAGAGTAGTAACCTCAAATCATCTCTCAACACTTCATAGAAGCGATTAGTCTTGCGCTCCTCACCCATAATAGTGGAGCTAGTATAACGACTCAGACGAGTAAACTCGTGGAGATATTCATCCACGCCCCTCTCACCCTGAACCAACTTCAGAAACTCATTCTCCAACGCTATCCTCTGCGCCGAAGGGAGGTATCTAGCCAAGAACAATCTCGAGAACTCCTCCATCGAGACATCAACAAGTTGCCTACCTCTTAATAGGTGCAACTCCAATCCTTCCCACCACATTCTTGCTTCACCGTCCAGAAGGAATGTAGCGATGGTGGTCATTTGCCAATCCTCCATCTCTGTTGCTGTCATGACTCTCTTCACCCTGGAGAGCCAGTCTTCAGCTTGAGATGGGGTTCCCAACCCCGAGAATACCGGAGGGTTAAAGCTCATTACATGCTTAAGCTGCCTCTCGGTTGCCCTCCTTGGCACCAACAGTTCTACTACCCCTTGTTCCACTCTCCTCGGCTCAACCTCTGGAAGAGGTTCCTGCTCCATCGCAGGAGCGGGCTGCTGCGTTTGCCTTGCATGCTGCGCATTTATCATGGCCAACACTACTTCAGCCACCAATCGTAAGTTCTCAACCGATAGAGGTGTTGCAGGAGCAACATCTGGTGTACTGCTAGCCTTAGAAACTCGGCATTCCGACGGCCCAGCACCACTTCTGCTCACCTATAGTGGTACAAAACACCGTTAAGCAACCAAAAAAAATTGCAAACAGCAATTATCGGAACACGCAGGTTCCTCAAACACGTGTATTTTCATTCCTAAGTGGACATTCATGGGTTCTTTTACCGTTATAATGATGACGCACACAATGTGCTCACCACCCCTTAAAAAGAATTCTCCCACGAATTCATCTTAATCCCGACCAAAACCAGTAGTCTGATGCCAAATTGTAACACCCCCTATCTGTCGCATAGCATATAACAGTATGTCCGGCCGGGGCCCGACGCCGTATGCCACAGATAGACCGGGTGGTTACTCATGGAAACCATCCAACCAATCATAACGTCCTACACAGAGAATTCTAGCGGAAGCAGTTTATAAAAGTTGCAATAAAGAACCCAGCACTAAAGCATGAATGTCCACTAATACCAAAATAAGAATGTTATACATACACCAGTACAAGCCTTAAGGCTTTACAAAATTGTTCACTTCATATTACATGTTTTACAAACCACGGCACGCAGGCCGGTCATACATGAATAAAACAGTAAACACTCCAATTAAGCCTTCGAGGGCCGGCTTCGTAAATTGGGCTTTAGACCGCTATTGATAGCTTGGTCCAGCAGCACCTGCAAGCAACAAACCACCGCACGGTGGCAAAACAAGGCAACGGTCAGCAATGCTGACCAAATTATAACGATCCCGCCCCCAACTCGGGACGGCGATGTTCCTTCCCTGCATTTCATTAGCATAAGCGAGCATTGCATAAATATTCATTTCATCACAGACGTTGGCTCGCACGGCCACACGCCCCGTGCTCTCAGGGCACATTCTCGGGGAACCGGTCGACGTCAGGTCAATTAAAGCCATAGACATCCTGGACTCACCACCGCCACTAAGACGGCCAAACCTATGAGCATTTTTGTCTTCCCGGCATGGGTCACGTCAATTTAATCCATAGACCGCCGAAGACCCCCCATCTATGCCAATGGCAAGTGCCACGTAACTTTAGGTCTCTTTAACCCGAACGACATAGAACTGGGTACGGTTCCATCTAACCCGTGCTCACGTCGCAACGACAATTTAAGCCATTTGCGCGGGTCAAACCTCTCCCGAGTCCCATTACCATCACATTTCACATAACCCGGTTATGTTCAAGTTGGTTCTCCGGCCACCAAGTCGGCAGGATCACACATCCGCCCAGTTTTCCGGGTGCACCTTTGGGTTAATCCCCAAGGCTCCCTGTTGCAATCTACCGTGTAGAAAACCCGAAAAACAATCAATAGCACGGAGTCTTCTCCGGTATTTATGCAATGCAACATCACCGATCCAGACCAACATGTTCGGGTAGGCTTCACACATCATGCCTATGTCCGTTCTCGCTTATGGATTCTAAACAATGGGGAGTTCACATATCTACCCGAAGGAACGCCTCCAACTCACCGCAAACTCGCGAGAGCGGGCTTCTTATGCAAAGAAGGAGCTACATATGCTCAAGAAGAGGATCGTTACCCTTGCGTTCTTCTTTGGCGCCATGGAAAAGTAAGCGAATGAAAAGCACCGCACTAGCTTTGCCTCCGTGGATCCGGAGTCGGCACGCGATTTGGAGCTTCGAAGCTCCTCTAATGGCCGGATCTAGCTTCTTCTTCCTTCTTAGGCTCTCCTCTCTCTCTAAGCTTTTAGAAAGATAACCACTCATGAAAAGTGAGGGTTTCTAAGTCCAATCTTGGGTATATCTCATCAGGAACAACCCCCAGCCATTGGATCCCAAAATAAAGAAACGAACGGCTTTGATTCGGGACTGAAATGTCCAATCTGGGCCGCACACGGCCTGGCACACTCCCGTGTCCAGGGCCGTGTGCCTCATTCGCCGTCAAAATCGACTCGCCTGGAACAACACATGGGCATCGAACACGCCCGTGTTCGACCTAACATGCCCGTGTTCCACCAAACACGGTCATGTACCCCCATCGATTTCTCCTGAAAACAACCCGAGCACTTCACAGGTTCTAGGACACGCCCGTGTCCTTGCCTGTGTCTACCTCAACATGCCTGGGCTCCAGGTCGTGTACACGGTCTCGACACTCGACACTTCGTCGAGCGAAGATCGTCGACCTGATGACACGGCCTTGGACACGCCCGTGTCCTAGGCCGTGTGCCTTGTCTCGACACATTGTCGAGCAAAGTTCGTCGACTCCCCAGGACGAGTGTCGATACGGGTCGACACGCCCTGCGACACGCCAGTGTCGCAGGCCGTGTGCCATGTCTCGAAACTTCGTCGAGCGCAGTGCCGACTTCACGAGCTGAGTGTCGACACGGGTCGACACGCCCTGCGACACGCCCGTGTTCTCTGCTCGACGATCGTCGACTCCAGAATCGTCGACCTCTCGACCAACTCGACGACACAAGCCTGAAACAACCTAGGACACGCCCGTGTCCCAGGCCGTGTGCCTCCTGCCAGAACCCAAAACTGGCCCAAAATGTCACCCGTCGCTCCTTTGAGTTTCGGGGCATTACATAGACTCATTTGACTTCAATTCTGAGGACTTTAAGTATGAATTTAAAGCACTATGTTTAGACTTATTAAAATCTGAGAAGGAAATCATTTCTCTCAGAAATCAATTATCTGAACACAGTTCCTTAAAATCAGAAAACCTTAAACTCTCTGAGGAGTTGGAGTGTTGTAGGGAGCAGATAGCTTCACTGAAAAGTGAGCTATCAGAGGCCAAAAAGCTTGAAGAATCCCTTAATGGGAGAAGTATCAAGCTAATGGACATCACAAGCACAGTGAACTCCAGATTCAACAGTACACTGGGCTTGGGTGCTTCATCTAGCCAACCTATAGTACTAACAACCCCAATTAAGTCTATCTCTGATAAAGAGAAGTGATTTGTAGAGGTAGCTAGGAAGAATTGTGACTTACCCAAGAAATCAAGTGTTCAACAGTAATTGTCGAACGGAGCTAGACGTTTGTCGAATGCAGATTGACGATCTCAGGCAAAATCATCGAACTCAGGTCGACGATCTCTAAACCCTGAACTCTTCCACAGTCGATCGTTGAACAGAGCTCGACGATCTGACCCAAGATCGTCGAACGCAGCTCAACGATCGTTGAGCAGAGATCAGAGATTTGAAAACTTCTTCAAGGGTAAATCAAATTCCAATCCTAGGGGTCCTTCATCCAGATTTAACCCTTATACTGAATGGATAATACCTCCAAGGAGATATCATCCTAAAGGTTATAAGAGTCAACCAGGGATGTCATTTATTTCTGAATTTAAAGGTTATCAACCTACGCCCATGGTAAACTGGGTCAAAAACAAGTAAATTGTTTTATGTGCAGTTGAAGACCTATCCAACATCAAACCAACAATGGTATCTGCATAGTGGGTGCTCAAAGCACATGAAAAGAAATAAGGACAACCTCACATCCTTCAAAGCCAAGCTTGGACCCAAAGTCATATTTGGGGATTCAAACTTTGGATTAACAAAAGGATATGATGCAGTCCAAATTGGGACAGTCACATTCAAGAAAGTAGCCTATGTGGAAGTACTGAAGCACAACTTGATCAGTATCAGTCAGCTATGTGATGAAGGCTACCAGGTGACTTTCAGCAAGTCCTTATGCAACATCAAATCAGAGGACAACACAACTGTGTTGACAGGTAAAAGGAAAGGTAACATCTATCTAGTAGACTTTCTTTCAACAGAAGTAGATATTTGCCTGTTTAATTCTATTAGTAGACCTAATGTATTATGGCATAAGAGACTAGGGCATATAAACCTTAGAACCATTGCTAGGCTATCTAAGGATAACCTTGTTAGAGGACTACCTTCTGTCCCCTACAAGAAGGAAGGACTCTGCAGGGCTTGTCAATTAGGCAAGCAAACTAAAAATAGTTTCAAGTCACTTAATAAGAGTGATTCACCTAGGATTTTGTATTTGTTACACAAGGATCTTTTTGGACCCATTACAGTACAAAGCTTAGGAGGGAAATCTTACACTTTAGTGGTTGTAGATGACTTCTCTAGATTCACATGGGTGTTCTTTCTGAGGAAGAAGTCTGATAACTTTAAGTGTTTGACAGAATTTCTCAAATGCATACAGACTGAGTTCAATACTCACATTGCCCTGATCAGAAGTGATCATGGGACAGAGTTTGATTCTCATCTTATGCAAGAGTTCTGTCAGAGTGAAGGGATCAGGCACACTTTCACAGCTCCTAGAACTCCTCAACAAAATGGGGTAGCTGAAAGGAAAAATAGAACCCTTATTGAATCTGCCACTATATTATTGTCAGATGCTCACCTTCCTCTATCTTTTTGGGCAGAGGCAGTGAACACCTCCAACTATGTGCTGAATAGAAGTTTAATACATAAACTGAAGGGCAAGACTCCCTATGAATTACTCAAAGGGAAGAAACCAAAAGTAGATTATTTTAGAATTTTTGGTTGTATCTGTTACATACACAATAATGACAAGAGATACTTATCAAAATTTCAAGCTAAAGCTGATGAAGGAGTGTTTCTGGGATACTCCATGATCAGTAAGGCTTATAGGATATATAATAAATCAACTCTTAAAATTGAAGAATCTGTTCACATATCTTTTGATGAATCTAACATGTCTTTCAAGGAGAAGAATACTTCTACCATAGAACCTTTGCAGGTACATTCTCTTGCTGAAGACTTGAACAGATTACAAATCATTCAAAAAGAGGAAAGCAGTGAAGATGAAGAAGACATTCAACATCTTGACGAGAAACATCTTGAAGAGCCAGTTGTTGTACCACAAGAGGAAACAACAACATAGGTTGGTGAACAATCAACACCTCCTGTTGATTTAGTAACATCAAGAGACCATCCAATCTCCCAAGTGATTGGAGACATCTCAGCTGGTGTGCAGACCAGAAATCAGGTCAACCAAAACCTGATGCACACTTGCTTCCTTTCTCAAATTGAACCTCAATCCATTCAAGATGCAGAGCAAGATCCACACTGGATCATTACAATGCAAGAAGAGTTGCATCAATTTGAAAGGAACAAAGTTTGGGAACTAGTAACAAGGCCTAAGGATCACTCCATTGTTGGAACAAAGTGGGTGTTCAGAAACAAGTTGGATGATCAAGGAGTTATTGTAAGGAACAAGGCAATGCTAGTTGCTCAAGGGTACTCTCAAGAAGAAGGGACAGATTATGACCAGACTTTTGCACCAGTTGCAAGGTTGGAGGCCATAAGAATCTTCTTAGCATATGCAGCACACAAAGGTTTCAAAGTATAACAGATGGATGTAAAGAGTGCTTTTCTAAATGGAGATATCAAAGAAGAAGTCTATGTCAGACAACCTCCAGGTTTTATCTCTTCATCTCATCCTGATTAGGTTTTCAAATTGCATAAAGTATTATATGGTCTAAAGCAAGATCCTAGAGCATGGTATGAGACCCTAGCATGCTTCCTTCTGAAAAATGAATTTATAAGGGGTAGCGTAGACCAAACTCTTTTTATTAGAACCCATAAGTCACATACCCTACTAGTACAGATCTATGTAGATGATATTATTTTTGGTTCTACTGATTCAAATTTGTGCAGAAGGTTCTCCAATCTAATGCATTCTAAATTTGAAATGAGTAGCATGGGTGAGCTATCCTTCTTCCTAGGATTGCAAATCAAACAACATGCTGAAGGAATATTTATTTCTCAAACCAAGTATGCAATGGAATTGGTTAAGAAATTTGGTATGTCTGAAGTGTTAAAATTCAACAAACCCGCAGAGGCCTCCTCGGATACCCTGTTGAAACTCAACAAACCAGAGGAGAACACCCCACTAATATTGTTGAAAGTTTTCCCGGATCGTGGAGTTAGCAGGGGTTATCTCAACAACGCAGTAACAACCAGCAACACATGCAACACAAGCTTCTTATTGATCAAGAGCAAACTTCTTTACAAGGCGAGAAAAACATGGCGAGACATGCTTCACCAAAACCCAAACCAGGAGAGCAGAGACAGCTACAAAGACAAGAAACAAAAACCAAGCCGCGCGGACTCAACTACCAAGCCTCCGGTCTACTGCTGTGGAGTCCGCTCAGTCCGCCAGGTCGCCAGACCGCAACCCAAGCCGCACGGACTACCCCTTATTCCAATGCTTAGCTCATCACCGTCGATCTGCAGGCCGCCTGACCGTGAGGTCGCCTATCCGCCAGACCGCGCAAGCTGCGTCACCGAATGGAACAGTCCGTCTGAAGCAGGCGACTTCCTGAACCCCGAACCAAGTTTCCAAAGAGGAGACCGCCTGGTCGCTATCCGCGACCTGCTTTTTACCGCCTGTTGCTTAACCGCAGAGTCTGCACTATCCCTGACCGCAATCAGAGCCAAGTCCTGGCTTTCCAGCGCTATCCGCACAACCTGCACAGCACAACCGGGTCAACTCTCTACCCGCGCGGACACCAAAGTCCAGACCGCATCAACTTACGCGAGCTCAATTACTGTTCACTTCGGTTCAGGTTGCATACTCCTGATGTGACATGGGTCCTATTTATAGGCACGATGATGAGTATGGTCACCGCCCAAGCCGATAGGAACACCGCCACATCCCGCAGGAAGAACAAGTGTGTCCGCCAGCCCGCGGACACACATTCCAGTTCGCCGCTCCTGTGCAGATAGCCAGTCCGCCCCAGCTTCTCCAAGGCCGGACTCCAATATCCAGCCCGCCTTGCCGCCAAAGGCCAAGCCAGGACCACCACAGCCGGACTCCACAACAGCTATGTCCGCCAATCCGCGGACACAGCACCAGTCTGCATAACCCGAGCCCGCAGCCTCGCCATCAAGGCACCTGCCGGACTCAGCGGAGACTCGGCTTCCGTCCGCACCTCCCGAGTCCATTGCCTCAATCTCCAAGGGACCGCCGGACTCAGCGGACATGCCGATTCAGTCTGCTTTCGCAGCAAACTCCAGTCCGCATTCCTGAGTTCATAACCTCATCACAAGGCTAAACCGAACTCAACGGACTCCAGCTCTAGTCCGCACGCTCTTGCCCAGGCAATCCTCCAGTTCGCATACCCCCAAGCTAGCAAACAAGGCAACAGCACTTCTACTAGGCTTGGCAGACTGAGAAAGCAGCCCACGCTCCACTGCGCGATCTCCCCGGACTGAGCCAACCTGGACTTGGTTCAGATCACACCAAGTCCAGTCCACTGGCCACGAGGGCCAGTCCGCACTTACTGGCGGACACTGGATCTAGCCCGCCATACCGGGCGACCTCCAGCTTCTGTCCGCACTGACCGGCGGTCTCCGCGACCTCCACTTGCCGCTTCACTAGAGCAAGACCAAGACAACTGCCAAACCGATCTGCCGAACTCCAGTTCATCAGTCCGCTTCATGCTGGACTCCGCGGATAGGATTTCTATCCGCCCGGTTACTTCCTGGGAACCAACTGCCTGTTGAGTATTCGCCGGCCTGACAGACCGCTGCCACTGTCCGCGTAGTCCGCGCGAACAAACCGCCCAGGCCGCCACAGAATGAACTGACTGCAACATCCCTGCCGACTTAGCAGTCCGCAAACCCTGTCCGCACAGTCCGCGCGGATAGGTTGCCCAAGCCTTCCATTCACCCACTTTCACTTCACAAGTTTCAACACTCCCCCTTGAAGTGAGAAGTGGTGAATAACTCCAGCAGCTCTCGTAACCTTGCACATGGTCCCTCCGATAGCATCTACGAAGAGATGTCCAAGACATAGTCCTCGCCCCGCATATCATGGACCATGAGGGAGCCCTCCAGCATCTCCCAAAAGGAGCCATGTTTCCCTCTGCCTTCTTCAGCTTCAACATCCACTCATGCATCATAGGAGTATCACCAACTTCCTTGGGCACAAAAGCCCAAGCCTTGTTACCTCTGAGAGAAGTCACCTCTTTAGCCTTAGTGTCAACCACCTCCTTGATTCTAGTGGGGTCATAACAGCCAGAAGTACCTTGCTCGACTTGAGGGCTAACGAGGAAACACGGGACCAAGTCCGCCGTGTTCCCTTTGCTATATCGAGCTGGTGGCTTACTGATCCTCTTCGATCTCCGAAGAACATGATCATGGCTATCCACCTCCACTGCTTCTGAACCAGCTCCGTTCCCGGGCAAACCTGGAACAATACTTCCCTTGCTTCCTGAACAAGACGCCTCCTCACTGGAACCAAGAGCACCTGGAGCAACGCTCCCCCTACTGCCTGAACCAGAAGACTCCCCTCTTGAACAAGAACTACCTGGAACATCGCTCCCCTTGCTTCCTGAACCAGAAGCCTCCGCCTTCGAGCCAGAAGATCCTGGAGCATCGCTCCCCCTTCTTCTCGACTCTGACGCCTTTGCCCCGGAGCTAGAACAACCTGGAACACCTGGTGACTCAGGTAACTCCACTTTCTTAGCAGCAGCCTCCTTCAGCCCACCATCTGACCTGCTTATCTCTAGCTCCACATGAGAGCTACTCCAAAACGGCGTCAACTCATCGAAGACAATGTCTCTCGACACTATGAGTTTCTTCGTCGCAGGATCCATACACCTCCATCTTCTTCTCTGCTCATCATACCCAACAACGACTATCTTTGTCTTGAGAGCACCCGAAGAGTGTATATAGCAGGTAGATCCAAACACCCGAAGGTGCTTCACTGAGGGCTTCACTCCGAACATCAGCTCATAAGGAGTCTTCACTATGATCAGACTAAGAGGCATCCGGTTGATGACATGAGCAGCACAGGCCATCACTTCCGCCCAAAGGGCCTTTAGAGCGCCTTTACTCTGAAGCCAACACTTGCAGGTCTCCGTTAACCAACAGATCATCCTAGCTGCAATACTACCTTGTTGTGAAGTATGTCCACAAGAAAGCTCCTTCCGGATCCCTTGCTTCCTGCAAAAGTGTGAGAACTCGGTTGAGCCAAACTCACCACCGATACTTGTCCTCAACACCTTGATCCTCCGGCCAAGCTGGCCTTCCACAAGCTTCTTGAACTCCACAAACAAGCGCACCATGTTGGACTTCTTCTTCATGAAGTATACCCATGTATACCTAGAATAGTCATCAACCAATATCAGTATGAACCTGCTGCCTCCAAGACTGGCCGTGACGGTCGGTCCCACCAGAGCACAATGGACAACCGCCAATGGTGCTTTACATCAGGATTGTGCTTTATCAACCATGAAGCGATAGGCTCCACTTTCCTGACATCTCGCACACCCCCGACCATCGACATAGGATGACAATCTAGGCAAGCCTCTTACGAGTCTTCTTTCCGCCATTGTTTTCAGCTTGTCCATCCCTACATGCCCCAGTCTTTCATGCCAGATAGTAGCACTATCACTGGCATTCCTCCGATCAGATCCAGAACTTGTTGATAACCCAACAAGGTTCTTCTCCTTCCTCCCTACCTGAGCAACGTTCGCCGAGAGCAAGGTAAACTTGCACTCCTTCCGAAGATGACCATGCTGCTTGCATTTATAGCACCTTGGTTCTTCCTTCCTCTTCCTATCACGCCTAGGAGAAACACTCCTTTCTTCCTGATATGAAGTAGAGGGATCATCTTCAGCAGCAACCTTCACCTTCTTCCTGAACAACCCATCAAGGGAAGTCCAAACCTCCGCAACTGACCGACATCCACTGATATGGTCCAAGAGCTCCGATGAGATCACCTGCTTGAGAATAGACTCCGCTTTCGCATTTGTCTCCTTCCAAGCTCTCATCGCCTCAGTATTGCCAGCAGTATCCTCTTGTCTTCCTGCTCCGCATACAACCTCCCAAAGGTCCTGCCAAGAAGAAAGCTCTTCATACAGGACTTCCACCTTTCAAAGTTCGTCGTTGTAAGGAGATCAATGCCAAGACAACTTTCATCCTCCACTGTCATGGTTCTACCACTGGTTTCCTCTACAGAAGAGCAACTACTTCTGTTGAGCACTGCTTGACCACTCCAACAACCTGGCTTTGATACCATGTTGAAATTCAACAAACCCGCAGAGGCCTCCTCTGATACCCTGTTGAAACTCAACAAACCGGAGGAGAACACCCCACTTATATTGTTGAAAGTTTTCCCGGATCGTGGAGTTACCAGGGGTTATCTCAACAACCCAGTAACAACCAGCAACACATGCAGCACAAGCTTCTTATTGATCAAGAGCAAACTTCTTTACAAGGCGAGAAAAACATGGCGAGACATGCTTCACCAAAACCCAAACCAAGAGAGCAGAGACAGTTACAAAGACAAGAAATAAAAAACAAGCCGCGCGGACTCAACTACCAAGCCGCCGGTCTACTGCTGTGGAGTCCGCTCAGTCCGCCAGGTCGCTAGACCGCAACCCAAGCCGCGCGGACAACCCCTTATTCCAATGCTTAGCTTTTCACCACCGATCTGTAGGCCGCCTGACCGCAAGGTCGCCTAGCCGCCAGACCGCACAAGCTGCGTCACCGAATGGAACAGTCCGCCTGAAGCAGGCGACTTCCTGAACCCCGAACCAAGTTTCCAAAGAGGAGACCGCCTGGTCGCTATCCGCGACATGTTGTTTACCGCCTGTTGCTTAACCTCAGAGTCCGCACTGTCCCTGACCGCAATCAGAGCTAAGTCCTGGCTTTCCAGCGCTATCCGCACAACCTGCACAGCACAACCGGGTCAACTCTCTACCCGCGCGGACACCAAAGTCCAGACCGCAGCAACTTACGCGAGCTCAATTACTGTTCACTTCGGTTCAGGTTGCATACTCCTGATGTGACATGGGTCCTATTTATAGGCACGATGATGAGTATGGTCACCGCCCTAGCCGATAGGAACACCGCCACATCCCGCAGCAAGAACAAGTATGTCCGCCAGCCCGCGGACACACATTCCAGTTCGCCGCGCCTGTGCAGATAGCCAGTCAGCCCTAGCTTCTCCAAGGCCGGACTCCAATATCCAGCCCGCCTTGCCGCCAGAGGCCAAGCCAGGACCACCACACCCGGACTCCACAACAGCTATGTCTGCCAATCCACGGACATAACACCAGTCCGCATAACCCGAGCCTGCAGCCTCGCCATCAAGGCACCTGCCGGACTCAGCGGACACTCGGCTTCCGTCCGCACTTCCCGAGTCCAATGCCTCAATCTCCAAGGCACCGCCGGACTCAGCGGACACGCCGATTCAGTCTGCTTTCGCAGCAAACTCCAGTCCGCATTCTTGAGTTCATAACCTCATCACAAGGCTAAACCGAACTCAGCGGACTCCCACTCCAGTTCGCACGCTCTTGCCCAGGCAATCCTCCAGTCCGCATACCCCCAAGCTAGCAAACAAGGCAACATCACTTCTACTAGGCTTGGCGGACTGAGAAAGCAGCCCGCGCTCCACTGCGCGATCTCCCCGGACTGAGCCAACCTATACTTGGTTCAAATCACACCAAGTCCATTCCACTGGCCACGAGGGCCAGTCCGCACTTACTGGCGGACACTGGATCTAGCCCGCCATACCGGGGGACCTCCAGCTTCTGTCCGCACTGACCGGCGGTCTTTGCGACCTCCACTTGTCGCTTCACTAGAACAAGACCAAGGAAACTGCCAAACCGGTCTGCCGAGCTCCAGTTCATCAGTCCGCTTCATGCCGGACTCAGCGGATAGGATTTCTATCCGCCCAGTTACTTCCTGGGAACCAACTGCCTGCTGAGTATTCGATGGCCTGACAGACCGCTGCCGCTGTCCGCGTAGTCCGCGCGAACAGACCGCCCAGGCCGCCACAGAACGAACCGACTGCAACATCCCTGCCGACTTAGCAGTCCGCAAACCCTGTCCGCACAGTCCGCGCGGATAGGTTGCCCAAGCCTTCCATTCACCCACTTTCACTTCACAAGTTTCAACATGAAGCATCTTGTATGAAAACACCTATGCCTACTAATGTTGTATTAGATGCTGATGAACATGGGAAACCTGTTGATCAGACAACATATAAAGCAATGATTGGCTCTTTACTGTACCTTACAACTAGTAGACCTGACATAATGTTTGCTACATGCATATGTGCTAGATTCCAAGTGAGCCCTAGAGAGTCACACCTAACATTAGTAAAAAGGATTCTTAGGTATGTAAAAAGTTATCCAAATCTAGGTCTCTGGTATCCAAAAGATTCAGCATTTGACTTAACTAGATTTTCTGATGCTGATTATGCTGGATGCAGAATAGATAGGAAAAGCACCAGTGGAACTTGTCAGTTTTTTTGTGACAGACTTGTCTCTTGGTTTTGTAAGAAAAAAACATCTGTGTCAACTTCAACTGCTGAAGCTGAATATATGGCTGTAGGCAGTTGTTGTTCACAAATATTGTGGATTCAAAACCAACTCCTAGACTATGGCTACAACTTAGAGAAGTCTAAAATATTTTGTGATAATACCAGTGCTATTTCTATAGCTCAAAATCCAGTCCTCCATAGTAGGACAAAACATATAGAAATTAGACAACACTTTTTAAGGGATAATGTTGAGAAACAAAAATTGAACTTCAATATATCCCAACTGATTTGCAAAGGGGAGATATTTTCACCAAACCCTTGGATGAAAAGAAACATAACTTCTTCCTGAATCAGTTAGGAATGTTAGATGGAGGAAGTTTAAAATAAGTTCCAAGATTTTAAAACTCTAAAAATGACCAAGACTAGGCAAACATCTTGATTTTTCTAGTGTCTAGAGTGTTTCTGGTCTCTGAACTACGCTCGATGATTTTCCCCCAGATCGTCGAACGAAGATCGACGCTTTCCGAAATCGTCAACCAGAGTTCAGCGCTTCTCAGATAGTGCTAACCTATCTCTCCAAGTCAGCGATCGTCGAACGAAGCTCGACGATTTTGTTTTCTGAACTATCGTCGAACGGAGCTCGACGCTCTCCAATATCGTCGAACAGAGATCGATGATGTTGATGACCTTTCAGTTTCCTTTAGAAGCCCAGATCGTCGAACTGAGTTCAACGATCTTTCCTTTTCTGCGTCGAACCCTAATATAAAATTCATTTTTCGGCCGTCGTTCTCCCTTTGCTCTTTCATTCTCTCTGCAAATTTTCTCTTTCCCTCCAAACTTCTCTACACTTGGTCGTTTGGTTGGTTATTTTTTGCTGGAATAAATGGCCGTCTCAGTTGCATTCCTCGCCGCCATGAAATTTGATGCAGGTTTTGACATTGACATGGATTCTTTCAGCACCAGTGATCAAATTTTCCAAGATATTCTAGAACTTTTCAAGGAACAAAAGCTTGTGACCATAATGTCCACCAGAATCAAGTTAGCTGCTGATGAAATAAAGGAATGG
Organism: Platanthera guangdongensis; assembly: GCA_039583875.1. Classification (NCBI taxonomy): domain Eukaryota; kingdom Viridiplantae; phylum Streptophyta; class Magnoliopsida; order Asparagales; family Orchidaceae; genus Platanthera; species Platanthera guangdongensis. The sequence goes on from CM077154.1 coordinate 42,355,584, forward strand.
TTTTATACTGCCCACACTCAGGATCAGAATACAGTGATTGGATCAATATCAGGAACCCAGGTATCCCTAACCCCTGCTGCCCTGACAGAGATTTTTGAATTGAAGTCTGGAGAAAACTCTGCTGAATTATCTGGAGAAGAATTTTCTGATTTGCTTAATAGAATGGGACATTCTGATGCAAACCCTAGCAAACTCCTGAAGAAAAATCTATCTGTGGAGTACAGATTTTTGGCTGATGTTGTAGGAAAGGTGTTATTGGCCAAACACACAGCCCATGACACCATCTCCAGGTATTAGCTATGTTTTATGGGTGCTCTTGTAGATAAGAAACAATTGAACTTGGGAGAAGTTTTCTTTTACTTGATTAAGAAGAAGATCAACAAGAATTTTGTTAACTATGGAAGGATATTAGGGCTATTTCTTCAGAATAGATGCCCTGCTCTGCTAGTTTTTAAAGAGGCTCACCTGTGCCCTCTTTGGAAAATGGGACAGGCAAATAGTGAAGCCCGGCAGGCTCTCTGCAAGTGCAACTTCAGGCACAAGGACTGTTGCAGTCTCTTCCCCTCAAGTCTCTGCCCCTGCAGAAGACTTGCTTGCTCCTCCTCCACCTATTATTTCATCTCCACCAGTCACATCCACCATTACAGTTTCATCCAACATCATTATTTCCAGCCCATCTCCAACTTCTATCCTTTCTCCAACTCTTCCACTAACTGAAGAAATCTTCCACCCTTTACATCACTACCCTCACCAAGACATTGACTCATCATCCCACATTCCATCCTTCAGTCTGATAGATGATTCCTTTATGGATGATTCCCCTTCATCCCCTCCTGATCTACCCTCTTTATCCACATCCTATCAACAATTGCTTCAAGATATCATTGCTCAACCCTCCTTCACACCATCTATTTCAACCACATTATCTTCAGTTTCCACAATCCCTATATCTCAACCTTCCTTTCCACCATCCACCAGCTCTCCACCCACATCTCCAGCTACTCCACCTTCAGTCCCTACCTCTGCTCAAGTCCCTCTTGAGCATGTAGATCTTCCAGCTTTAGCAGACAGACTCTATGAGCTGATAGCTCCTAGGCTATCACTCTTGTTGGAGACCTCCTTGGCTCCACTTCTCAAGACAGTTGCAGACCTGTCTGCTAGGATCTCCTCTCTCATTCCTCCTCAGGCAATCCCTTCCTTTGGGTGCCTTGATCCAGCTATCTCTGAATCTAGGCAGGGGGAGATGCCTCATGAAGGTGATAGATTGCCTGCTGCTATTACTTCATCTCAAGCTCAAACCTCAACATCTCAAGTTGCAGTTTTCTCAACGGACCTCAGGTCACTATTATCAGATTTTGATTCTATTTATTTCAGCTGTCTTCCAGAGCACACTATAGTCCAGCCATCTGAAGATCTCTCTAAGGCCATTGTGCCCATCTCCAGTTGTGACACCAGTATAATTAACTCCTTTGTAAATTCCCTCTTTGCTGCTGCTCCTTCTGTTGCTGTTGAAAGTATTGCTGCTGCTCCTTCTTTTGCTGTTGAAAGTACTGCTGCTGCTCCTTCTGTTGACATTGATGTTGCTGTTAGTTCTGATGTTACTGCTGTGTTAGTATCTGAGGATATACATATGATAGAGGCATTTGACTTTGAGCCTACTGATACTACTGCTGATGTTATTTCTGTTACTGAAACTGTTGTATCTGAAAGTATTGTATCTGAAACTGTTGAAACTGTTATAGCTGAATCTGCTGCCCCAGCTACTGTTGTATCTACTGCTGCTGCCATGACCTCTTCTGCCAGTGTTACTTCTATACCACTTCCTGCTATTGTTACTGCCACTATTGCTGTCACTGCTATTACTTCTGCTCAATCTCAACAACAGATAGACTATCTCAAAAAGATTGATGCACTATATGATTATCAAAGCTCAGAAAGTGATCAGTATAAGACTGACTCAGATGACTCCTCTGCAACTATTGCAAGGAAAAGAAAGGCCAGAAGCAAAGCAATGAAAAGGATTCCTCCAGCAAAAGTCAAAGACACAAATGATATTCCTTATTACATACTGCATAACTGTCCCATCATAGAACATTGAATGCAATATTCCAAAAATCAACTAAAGGCTATGAAAAAGAAGAGAAAATATGAGAAAGGATCCTCTCAATTCCATCATCCTCCTCCACCTCCTCCCTCACCTGATGCAGGTGCAGGTGGAAGCTCTGCTATTCAACCCTCTGCCAGAAGCGAAACCCCTTATCATCCTCAAGGTAGATCCCAGTACATGGGAAGCCAATCCAGAGGCTATCAGTCAAGAAGAGGAAGCTACAGAGGAAACCAAAGAGAATTTCAAGTATACTCCAAAGGATACTCCAGGAAACATCCATACTCAAGGGAAGGACAAGGTCCATCTGATACTACTTCAGGTCCCTTTTCCTACAAGCTGAAAGATTTAGTCTCCTCCAGAGCTCCTCCAGACAATCCCTCAAATAGATATGAGCCTCCAATTCCTTTTGAAGATCCAGAGAACAATCCAACTTCATGGATAGCTAGGATGAAAGAGTTAGCTGCTTTGGATCAGATTAAGAAAGCCAGAGAGCATGGCAAAGACACTTCCAGTATTACTACTTTATCTGATCAAAGGAAAAAAGGAACTTGAAAGATATTCATCCAGCAAGTTCTTTGATTCTAAAAGCTACATGAAGCTATACCCTTAAGCTGTAGTGCCCAGGCCAAAGCAACAAACCTCTTTAGGTGCAGCAGATGATAGAAGATCTAAAAAGGAAGCTCTCAATCCAAACAGAGAAATAGTACTTATAAAGAGCAAGGAAAAGGAGTAATTCTGTAAGATGATAATATATTCTGTTTTGTGATCTATCTGAGATTTTGTCTGTGATTCTGCAATGTTTTGTTGTTATATTGTTGCTCTGTATGTTTATAATTTTTCCAAATTCTGTAAATAGTAATCCTAACCCAAATATGGGGAGATTGTTCGAACACCCTATTACTGATTTGGGTCAGGATCACTATGTCTCTTAGGAAAACTGTTTTGACCTCATTGTATAGATCTAAAGGTCAATTAGAATTGAGTCTAAGGGTTAGCAGTTAGGTTTGGAAGCTACCCTCAAGACCAGGTTTTTCTATTTTGGAGACCAAGTCATTTCGTCGAGCTCAGTACGACGAATCGTCGAACTCCAATCGACGATCGTTGAGCTCACTTCGACGGATCATCGAACTCCATTCGACGATCTCTGAGCTCAACTTCAGCAAGTCATCGAACTCCATTCGACGATCTTCGAGCTCAGATCGACGATCTTCGAGCTCAGATCGACGATCTTGACTCCAGTTTGATTCTCAATCTCTGAGCTCAGTTTGACGATAGTTGAGCTGAAATCGACGATCTCTGTTTCTGTCTAAGTCCAAATCTCTGAGCTCAGTTCAACGATAGTGGAGCTCAGTTCGACATTTTTCTGGAGAGTTCAACAATTTTCAATATTCAAATACAGACAGTTGAGGAATTATTGTCAGCAATTAATTTAGAGATCTTATAGCTGTTTTCATTTATTCTAGAGCAAGTTTCAAGGGAATTTCAAGGAATATTTTATTGGACTTTCATCTAGAAGACAATTGCAATTAAGGAAGTAATTAATGACAGGCTAACGGCTATCCTGGACAATGGATCATTTCTATTCAGAACAAAAGGAATAAAAGATTAGATTTTTTAATTCATGCTACAGAAGAACAAGAAGTTAGAAAAATATTCTCTACAACAATAAGAATTACAACTTTTAGAACACAATTACACAAGAGAAAGAAAGAGAGTTGCAGACATTCTCAATCTCAAGAATTCATACAAGAACACATCACAAAAGGAGATCAATCAACTGAAACTTTCAGATCTCTCTTGATTCAAGTGTTCAAAGGCCATCATCATTCAAGACTCTAGACACCTCACATTTCAGTTGTTTCTTAAATCATCATTTGCTGGAGATCAATTTTCTGAAGGCCTATCACCCTACTGCAAAGCTTCACTTCCTGAACAACTTAAGATCTCAGGGGGAGCTTTGACAACATCCACAATCTTCTCTTTGATTGTTGATAGAGAAGATCTTCTCATCCCTCTCTCTCTCTACTGTAAAGGGTTTTTCAAACTCATTTCAAAAGTTTGTGTTTAGTTTCTGAGACCTTATCAACACTCAGTGGTGGCAAGACACCTGATCAAAAAATCTGGTTTGATTTTTGAGTACCTTATCAAAAGCTCATTGGTGCCCAGGACACCTGATCAACTCATCCTGCAGTGGATTCCTACCTAGGGTGGTAGAAGAGTGGATGTTCCCAGGTTGATTGGGTAACCACTATAGCTCCTTGTGTCATCTGATTGCTTGTTTTTCTTTTGTTTCTGGCTGTGATTTGTGGTTGCTTTTTGTTTAGATAGTTGTTGTGTTTATTTAATTATTTGCTTCCCTGTTCACTTAGGATTACAACAACTGTTGTAAAAGGTTTTTACCAAGAACCATACTCTATTCACCCCCCTTCTAGAGTATATCAGATCTAGCTTGCACTTTCAGTTTCCTTCATTTTCCCTTTTAAGCTCCTCCATGTGCTTACTATTAAAAATTAAAAACAAGTACATTAGAATTGGTTACAAAGTAAGGATATTGAGCTCTTTCATGTATCTAACCTTTGAAATTCAACTACTTCGGTACAATTGTTTAATATCAATTTATGGGCTGCATCTAGATCCCTTTTAGAAAGTGCTTTGCAACGGCGAAGAGGTCCAAAGGGTCTCAGTTTTGATGCAAAAATAGATAATTAACACGCTTGCTGATGCTCCACAAAATCTTCATTTCTTTTTTCTTTATTGAACCTTATTTCTATTTCATTTAGGTACATTGACACAAATGTTAAAGACTCTTTTACAATATATTCTTCCGCTATAGAACCCTCTGGATGCGCTTTATTACGTACGGATCCTTCTAGAGTTTTAAGCAATCTAAAGGGAAAACTCAATGATAATAACAACAAAATTGTTTAATTATTCTATGTAAGATAATAAAGTATAAATGCATATAAAACAAGTACCTTTCAATCGGATACATCCAACGTGAGTGAACTGGCCAGCAATCTTCGCCTCTTTCGGAAGGTGAATAGCCAAGTGAACCATTACATCAAAAAATGCTGGAGGGAATATTCTCTCCAATTTGCATAAAATAATTGGGATATTACTCTCCAACTTCTCGATATGCTCTACCTTTAGTGTCTTTGAACATAAAACTTTAAGAAAATCTCCTAGCTCATATAGTGACTCAACGACATATGGGTGTAGAAACCCACGAATGCCAATAAGAATTAACCGTTGTAGTAGAACATGGCAATCATGAGATTTAAGTCCATAAATCTTCCCATCCTTTACACATCTTGAAATATTTGACGCATAGCCATCCAAAAAGCTTGACATTTTTATAAAAATTGCAAAACCTTTTTTTCTCATCGGAAGAGAGATTATAACATGCTTGAAGTTTTATTATAGTGTTTCCATTTCTAATAAAGTGTAACTCTTTCCTAATGTTAAGGTGTCGCAAATCTTCTCGCGCTTTTTTCGTATCTTTGTTTTTTCCTTCAATGTTCATCAATGTGCCCAACAAAATATCACAAATATTTTTTTCAACATGCATTACATCAATGTTGTGTCGTATCAAAAGCTTATGCCAGTAAGGTAGCTCAAAAAAGATGCTTCTCTTTACCGAATTTCCTTCTTCACTACTGTGCTTCCTTTTTTGCTTGCTTGGGTGTTTTCCAAATTTATCAAAGTTATGTTCGAGTTTGGTTAAATCTGAAAGCAATTGTGCTCCACTCCACTCCCTTGGTTTTGAATGTGTTTCTGACTTTCCATTGAACAATTTACTCCTTCGATAAGGGTGATCTTCAGGTAGATAACGACGATGTCCCATGTAGCATATCTTACTTCGAATTCTTTTAGAATCTGTATCATGTAAACAAGTTGGGCATGCCCCGTAACCCTTTGTGGTCCACCCAATTAAATTACTAAGAGCTGGAAAATCATTAATTGTCCACATAAGTGCCTCATGCATTTTAAAAGTGTCTTTGCTGTATGTGTCATAAGTCTGAACACCATTCCATAATTCTTTTAATTCTTCTATCAATGGTCTCAGATAAACATCAATATCTTTTTCAGGCGCACGTGGGCCAGGAATTAATAATGACATCATAAGAAACTCATCTTTCATACCTTTGTATAACGGCATATTATATGGAATTAGCACAACTGGCAACATACTATAAGAAGTACTCATATTTCCAAACGGATTGAACCCATCGGTAGACAATCCAAGCCTAACATTACGTGGATCTGCGGCAAAACTAGGATAGTGTGCATCAAAACTCTTCCATGCAAGTGAATCTATCGGATGACTAAGAGTACCTTCTACCTCTATATGCTTCTCAGTATGCCACCTCATGTAAGCTGCTGTTTTAGAAGACATATAAAGTCTTTGTAGCCTTGATGTTAAGGGGAAATGCCACAAAACCTTTTGAGCAATTAATTTTCCTTTCCTTTCGTTATATTTCCAACGTGGTTCTTCACACACAGGACACACATCTTTCTACTCATTCTCTTTCCAAAATAGTGCACAATCATGTCTACATGCGTCTATCTTCTTATAACCCAAAACTAGACCAGAAAGAAGTTTCCTAGCCCAATAAATAGATTTTGGAATTAGATTATCTTCTTGCATCACGTCCTTTAGCAATTTAATAAGCATGTTAACTGACTTATCTGTCATCTTATTCATTACTTTGATATGCAGGAGTTTAACAATGAATGCTAACAAAGAGTACTTTCTGCAACCTGGGTATAGTTCACGTCTGACATTACATAATAGACTTGAAAATGTTCCAGTACTATCTTCATTAGAATGTTCAGGAAGTTCTGCATCTCCAATCTCGTGTATCAAATCAACTAAATCATCAATGGCTTTAATATCATCGTTACTTTCCTGACTTTGAAAAGGTCCACTATTGTTAGTATTAGAACTGAACACAAAAGAAGTAGTCCTTTTAGCTTCTCCATGATGTATCCACACCTTATAATATTTGTAAAACCCTTTCAAATGCAAGTCTATTTTAACTTCAATGAGGCTCTTTGTTTTAGTGTTTCGACATACATTGAATGGGCAAAGAATTTTATCTTCAAAGTAAATAGCATTTTCCCGTGCAAACTCTAGAAATAAATTCATGCCTATGGTATAGGTAGAACTGAATCTATCTTGTTCAAAAATCCAGCTTTTATCCATAGCTAACAAAAAAAGAATTGGATAACACTACCAAGAAACACATATACAATATTTATGAAATTTAATATGAAAATTTGGAGAAATTATTTTCAAGCCCAGAGCCAGAAAATGCTAAACCAAAAAATAAGAATGGCAAATGATTGCTAATATGTGAAAGTCTTGGTTTGGCATCATACTATAATAAAGGTTCTACAGCAAAAAAATGCTAAAGCAATAGCCACTAAGAATGGGAAATGATTGCAAGACACATAAGAAAAGTCCCATCCAGAAAGAAAATCATATTGTAAAATCAAAAGAACTGTAGCCAATGAGGAAAACAAACCACTGCATAAAATGTTGTGGTATAATAGTTGGCTAAGAATGGGAACTGAAAACAAACCACTACAAAAAAATTGTATACTTGGTATGATAAATGTGACAAAAAAACAAAAAGAGAAGCAAGTGAAATAGAAATTTTATCCAACCAAACAATATTACTAAAGAGATTCATAACAATAGTAACATTGATGCGTGTAAATCGGCAAGCGCACCGGTCGCACAAGTAAAAATGTTTTGGGAATAAATCCCCGAGTGTCGGTCTCTTGAGGAATGCAATTAGCGTAGAGCAGCAACAGTACAGAAAATATCGTTATGAAAGTTATAAATAGAAAAACAAAGTAAAAAGAGGACTTGGGAGATTGTGGATGTTTGATCTACTGAACTAGTAAAAGCTATGCGTGTCGAAGGCACCGCTTCGCAAGGTGGTGTGGGTGTTTTGGCCGCGATGCCGAACTTTAGTTGGGCAAGTGGACGGTAAGCTAATGGATTGAAGTGTTCTTGTGTGGCGTGCAATCGGGTGAGACACGGGAATGGAGTGGATGTGGGGTGAGCGAGGCACATTCACAGACACTACTCACAAGCATAAGAAAAATACTAACATTCCATTAGATGTAAAATAAACTTGATGTTCATGGATGGAAGTGTTCATTATAATGCTTAAACCATTCCATACTACAGAGAAACGGGAAGAGGAGTAAACCAAAAGAGAGTGAACATCCACCGCGGGTCGTGGCCGGAGTAGCGAGTTGTCAATCTGCTTCCGGGCTCAGTCCGAGGAGGCTTCCGGTACCAACGAGCTATCACCTCGAAGGCCTATAAGTCCGTTCTTTAGGTTATCTTCTTCACCAACTCCGGTGGAAAGCTTGGAGTTGAAGTCGTCAATGGCCGAGGGCTTCGCTAGAGAGTTTGAAAAGTTTCGGAGTAGCTTGCTATGGACTCCCGACGAAGGTGGAGGTGATGGAGTAGCTGGAGAAGTGAAATGGTGATTCCCGCGCACTTCCGATCGCAGCAAGTCCAAGCTATTCAATGGCCGAGGCCTTAAATACGGAGGCAGCAGAAGCAGTATGCACGATCAGTGGCGCACGACCAGTGGTCGTGCGCACTGTCGATCGATGATCGTGCGACTTTTCCAAATAAACCTGCAACCTGGATAAGAAGCATCAGCATATATGCGCACGAGCAGTGGCGCACGACCAGTGGTCATGCGCACTACGGCCAGTGCTCGTGCGATTACCTATACAGGATTAGAAAAATGAGAGTGTAATGCGCACGATCGATGGCGCACGACCAGTGGTCGTGCGCAATAAGTCCAGTGGTCGTGCGCAGTATTCCTGCATTGTCGGGGTCTCCCGAGCGGTTCCGAAGCACGCATGATGAATTATAAATATACCTAGTTTTATGTACATTATATCAGTCATTTTACTTTATTTTTTGTCATTTTTACTTATTTTTGTTCAATAAAATGTTTCTTTTATTGTAAATATTTTGCGAATTTATTTGATTTTGTTTTGCAGATAAAAAGCAAAAACTCTGCCCAAAATACACATGTCACGCCCGTGTACTGTTAGACACGCCCGTGACCAGGGCATGACGCGTCAAATGCTAGTAAAATCAAAGATTTTTGAAGAGAAAAGCCTGACACGCCCGACCACACGCCCGTGTCAATCTGACACGGGGCGTGACTAGGCCCGTGCCAGCCAGGTCGACGTTTTGCGCTCAACGTTCGTCGAAGCCAAGAGGGACACACCCATGTTCAATGATGCGACACGCCCGTATCAGCCCGACAAACCGCCGCCGGTGACTCCCGAAGTCAACAACGCCTTTAATCGCCGCACGACACGCCCACCGTCATGCCCGTGACCTGGGGCGTGACCGCCGTGTTTTCAGCCGCAATGTCAAATCCATCACTTCACCGAATTCTGCTGTTTAATAGAGCTGACACGCCCCCCCCCCCCCCCCCCGACACGCCCGTGTCGGAGGGCGTGTACTTGGAAATTTTTGCCTATTTAAGGGCAGCTGCTGTATGAGTTCAGGGTTCCAATTTTTTGAACCATTTTTGTTGGGTACATTGGTCAAATGTACCTGATTTGAAGAAGCCTCACCAAACTCAATGATATACATCATAATGTATTTGATGTATGTTGAGTTTACTTGTGCAGGTTATGTAATCACTGGACTGAAGCAAAAAAGTTTCTAAGTCCATGTGTCGACACCTAGAGGGAAAGTGTCGACACTTAAGAAGACTTGTGTCGACACCCAGACAAGCAGTGTCGACACTTGGAGTCATTGTGTCGACACCTGGGATGCAGAGTCGACACCAGACAGAAAGTGTCGACACTTGGAGCTATGTCGACACTCAGTGAAGAAAAGTGCAGACAGAAAGTGTCGACATAAGGAGCTGTGTCGACACCCAGTGAAGATGTGTCTACACCAGAAAGTGTCGACACTTGGAGCTGTGTCGACACTCAGCAAAAGTCTGTAGAGACTAAGTTAAAGTGTCGACACTCAGAACAATATGTCGACACTCAACAGAAGAGTCAGCACTTGAAGTATGTGTCGACACCCAGCACTATGTGTCGACACTCAGCTAAAGACTCTACACTTGAAGAAAGTGTCGACACAAGGAGCTGTGTCGACACTTAGCAAAGATCAAAAAGATCAACAAAATTATTCTAAGTACAAGTGTCGACACTAAGGGAATGTGTCGACACTCAGCTGAAGTCTCAACAAGAAGAAGGTGTGTCGACACAAGGAGCTGTGTCGACACTCAGCAAGTATCAACATAGAAGATTATGTGTCGACACCAAGAAGTAGTGTCGACACTTGACAGATTCAACATACAAGAAGATGTGTCGACACAAAGGTGATGTGTCGACACTTAGAAGGATTCAGCAAAAGCTAGAAGATCAAGTACTTGTGTCGACACTCAATTTCAGTGTCGACACCTGAAGAAGAATCTGTGTCGAGACATACAAGGAGTTGTGTCGACACCTTGTAGACTTGTGTTGACACTTACACAGCATGTGTCGACACTTGGACTATAAGTGTCGACACTTAAAGACAGAAAGTCTCGACACTTTCAGACAGTTAGAGATTTCAAGAAATGACTGGATGACTTGACAGCTGCCGTTCCAGCCGGTCTACAGCACCTGTCAGAGATATCAGAAGTCAGTTATGGACCGGACCAGCCGGTTACCATGAAGAAGGACTATAAATAGGCACCTACAGTTTACAGAAACAGTAGTTCAAGAGTGGTTCAAATTGATCACATTGTTGAAGAACAAGTTATCAAAGTGGTACCAAGAGTATCAACACAAGAAGATCTTGCAGTCCAAGTGCAGATCTAAGAAGTTGGAGAGAGAGGGCTCCATCCAAGAAATCAGCCTCTGGAACTAGGCTGAGAAGAAGGATTCAGATACATTCTGGATCTTAAGTGGCAGAGGTCAAGGAACAACTGCAGGAGGATTCAGTCTTATTCAGTTCTACTCAAGAAGCTTTGAAGAAAGCTAAGTCAGATTGAATCCAGCTGAGTTCTTCCAAGAACTCATCAAGAAACTCTCAACTCCCCTCTTTTATTTCTGAGTTGTAGAGTTAATATCTGTAATACATTTTTAACTTGTAGGATCCTTTGGATCTGAGTGAATTGTAAGCCTATATTTATAAAGGCTGAGGGTAGGGCTTGAGAGCCTGAGTGTAGGAGATTGAGATCTCTGAGTGTAGGCCTTGTTGGCTGAGTGTAGGCTCTGGTTGGCTGAGTGTAGGCCTTGGTTGGCTGAGTGTAGGCCTTGATTGGCTGAGTGTAGGCTTTGGGATAAAGCTGAGTTGTAAGGCTTTGGGCCTGAGGTGTAGGAACCAATTTGGGTTCTGAGACAGTGGAGGAGTTTGGCCGAATCTAGTACACTGCTAGATAGGCGAAGGGGGAAAGTGGATGTACCCATATCTTGGGGAACCACTATAAACCACTGTGTATGCTGTGCTGTGCTGTGATTGTTGTTGTGCATGCTGTGTGTTTGCTGTGATAAAATAGTTAGTATTCTGTGATATAACTGATTGCTGCCATTTAAGTTTAAAAAGGATTAGGTCACCTATTCACCCCCCTCTAGGTGTTTAGGTACCATATCTTTCAAGTGGTATCAGAGGGAGGTTCCTCAAAAAGGACTAACAGTCTGAGGAGATCCTGTTTGGCAGATTCAGTGTAAGGCAAATCACAGATTCAAGAGATTTAAGAATATCAAGAAACATGGGTTCCTCTGAGAATTACAAGGAATTGGGTTCCATGAAATTACCCATATGCAGGAAAGAAGAGGAGAAATCAACAAGGACTGAGCACAAGGAAAGAACTGTTGCTTTCAAGATAGAAGTTCCCAGAAAGTGCAGAAATAAGTCATCAACTCCACCTCCAGAGGTAGTTGAATCAGAATCAGATGAGTCAGTCAACACAAAGACTGAGAGCAGTGAAAGTGATGAAGACTTTGCTGCCTTCACTAAACACTTTCAGAAATTCTTGAAGAAGAAACAGTGGAGGTCAAGACCTTCTACTTCAAAGGGAAAGGAAGTCTTTTATCAGGAGAAAAAGCCTTCAAAGAAAGACAGGAAGAGGACAAAGTCAAGCAAAGCAACTGGTTCAAAGATAGTGTGCTATTGCTGCAATAGACAGGGTCATGTTATTGCAGATTGTCCAGAGAAGAGAAAGGAATCTGGTGACAGGAAAAAGGCTCACTTCAAAGGCAAGAAAGAGAAGTCTTTTGTTGCCAAGAAGGAGAAGACTCTATCAGATATCTCTTCTTCAGAAACTGAGTCTGAGGCTGAAGCCTACATAGGGTTGTTTGCTGAAGAAGAAGAGGAAGAATTCATGCAGATCATGGAGTATATTTATGAATAAGAAGACAGTCAATGCCAAGGGCTAATGGCTTTGACAGAGAGTGCCAAAATCCTGGAGCAGCAAGGACCCAGTCAGGTACAAAGTTTAAGTTTAAATTCAGTTTCTTGTTCTAGTTCAGATTCAGATTCTTCTTCATCAAGTGATGAGAATGTATCTGAGTCTGAGGATGATATTCATCAGCTTATAGATGAATATAAGGTGTTGTTGCAAGCTTACAAGATAAGCAAGTCCCTAGCCAAAAGTCAGGCAAAGGAAATTGCTGATCTTAAAGCTGCTGCAACAGATTTTGAGAAGCAATTTGATCAAAAGCTGAATGAGATAGCTAGGCTGAAACACATAACAGTGATTTAGATGGGTACTATATCATTTAAGAATGATCAAATTAAGAGTCTGGAGATAAATCTTCAGAAAGAGAGAGAGCTTGTTGCTAGGTTTTCTAAACCTAAGTCAGTGCTACCTTTAATTGATGAATTTGTTCATCATAAAGGCGAGGCTGGACTGGGCTTTATTAGACCTGCAGGGACTGAGCAGTCCAAGTCTAAGTCCAAGGGCAAAGCTCCAACATTCAACAAGGCTGCTGTAGACAAGACAGCCAAGGATGTACCTAAGCAAAGGTACAATAAGTTTGAATGTTGGTGATGTGGCAAAGTTGACCATTTTGCAGTGGACTGTTGGCACAATGCTAGTGCCAAAGTGAGTACCAAACTACCTGTTGGAAAGCCAGTGGGTAGCTTTGTCAGATTGCAGACTAACAAGTACCAAGGACCCAAGAATTCTTTGGGTTCTAAGGTTCATTAATCTGTTTTACAGGTGAGTCCAAGTGGCCATACCCCAACATGGTACTTGGACAGTGGATGTTCCAGACATATGACTAGAACTAAAGGATTACTAAAGGACTACATTCCAGTAAAAGATGGTCCAAAAGTAACCTTTGGTGGTTCTGAAAAAGGAATCATCAAAGGATTTGGTAACATTTCTACAAACTTAGTTACCATTACTCAAGTGGCTTATGTTAAAGGGTTGAAACACAACCTAATAAGTATAAGTCAATTAAGTGATGTAGGGTATGACATCTCATTTGTTAAAAATGGTTGTCATATCAAGAGGTCAAGTGATCAAGAGATCATTTTGACAGGTTATAGGAAGAGGAATGTGTACTGCCTAGACATTATGGTTGAGAACAATGGTTCTCCAGTTTGTCTTGTAGCTGATGAGACAGTCTCTCATTGTGTCAAATGGCACAAGAGGCTTGCCCATCTTAACTACAAGACTATTAGCAAACTCTTTAGCAAAGAGTTAGTGAGGAATGGTCCTCAAGTTAAGTGTGTTAAAGATGGTATTTGCTCAGCTTGTCAAAAGGGCAAGCAGACTAAATACACCTTTAGAAGCATAGAAAACAAAGATGATGTGAGGTGTTTATACCTCTTGCATATGGATCTCTTTGGTCCAATGCCAGTTCACAGCTTAGGTAGGAAGGTCTATACCTTTGTAGTTGTAGATGACTACTCAAGGTTTTCCTGGGTGTTCTTCTTAAGACAGAAATCTGAAACACCTAGTGTCTTCCACAACTTTGTCAAGCAAATTCAGAATGAACTAAATAGTACAGTGGTCAAGATTAGAAGTGACCATGACACTGAATTTCAGTCTGATAGCATGACAAAACTATGTGAATACTTTGGGATATTTCAAGAATTCTCTTCACCTAGAACACCTCAGCAAAATGGCATTGCTGAGAGGAAGAATAGAACCTTGATAGAGGCTGGTAGGACCCTACTAAGTGATACATCACTGCCAGAATATTTCTGGGCTGAAGCAGTTAACACTGCATGCCATGTTATAAATAGGGCTACCATCACTAAAAGGCTTAACAAGACCCCCTATGAAGTTGTGAAAGGCAGGAAACCAAACCTATCCTACTTCAGGATCTTTGGTTGCAAATGCTTCATACTTAATAATGGGAAGTCTTACTTAACTAAGTTTGCTGCCAAGTCCCAAGAGGGAATTTTTGTTGGGTACAACAATAATAGTAAGGCTTATAGAGTCTACAACTTGACTACACAAGTTGTAGAAGAATCAGTGCAAGTAGTTTTTGATGAGACTAAACTTATTAATAATGAGTTGTCTAGTAGTGTGTGCAGCCCCACAGGTTTGACAAAGAAAATGGACAAGCTTACTATAGAAGAAGTGCCTGCTGCAAGACAGCAAGTAGAAGACAGTAGCTGTTGTCCAGGGGGAACTACATGTGCCAATTGCTGAAGAAATCCAAGGTATACAGCATGATGCAGATGCTGAAGTGGTTCAACCAGAAGTTAGGATGCCTCCAGCCCACAGGCATCTTAGAGACCATCCACTAGAGCTGATTATTGGAGATCCAAGACAAGGAGTTCAAATCAGGAGTAGAAACATGAATGCAGCAATCTACTCCAGCTTTCTGTCACAAGTTGAACCTAAGAAGTTTGAAAAAGCAATACAAGATCCACAATGGACTGAAGCAATGCAAGAAGAGCTTAATCAGTTCAAGAGGTGCAAGGTCTGGGAACTTGTTCCTAAACCTAAAGACCACAATGTAATAGGAACTAAGTGGATCTACAGGAATAGGATGGATGAACAAGGGGTCATCATTAAGAATAAGGCTAGACTGGTTGCTAAAGGATATAGGCAAGAAGAAGGTATTGATTTTGATCAAACCTTTGCTCCAGTAGCTAGACTGGAAGCCATAAGAATGTTCTTGGCCTATGCAACCTATCAAGGATTCAAGGTATACCAAATGGATGTCAAGTCAGCATTCCTAAATGGTAATCTTAAGGAAGAAGTCTATGTGGAGCAGCCTTCAGGTTTTGTTGATCCAACTCTACCTCATCATGTCTATAGACTTAGGAAAGCTTTATATGGGTTAAAGCAAGCCCCTAGGGCTTGGTATGAAACCCTACCTAGTTTCCTCATTGAGATCAAGTTCTCAAGGGGGAAAATAAATAAGACTCTATTCCTTATGGAATCTAGAGGCAAAGTTATACTAGTCCAAATATATGTAGATGACCTTATATTTGGGTCTACTGAAAGTAGCGTTTGCAAAATGTTTGCAAAACTTATGAAAGGTCAGTTTGAGATGAGTAGTATGGGAGAGCTGAAGTCTTTCTTGGGTCTCCAAGTTAAACAGACTGAAAGTGGTTTATCCATATGTCAGTCCAAGTTCACCCTAGAACTCATTAGGAAGTATGGTATGGATTCATCCAGTACCATGAAGACACCTATGGGGTCAAGTATGTCTCTTAGCAAGGATGATGCAGGGAAACCTGTAGATGAAACCTTGTATAGAGGGATAGTTGGCTCCCTATTATACTTGACTGCTAGTAGACCTGACATCATGTATGCTACATGTGTTTGTGCCAGGTATGAAGCCTGCCCTAAAGAGTCTCATTTGACAGCAGTCAAAAGAATATTGAGATATCTTAAGGGCACTCCCTATCTAGGCCTCTGGTACCCTAGGAATGGAGATTTTGATCTAACAGGTTATTCAGATGTAGACTTTGCAGGATGCAAAGAGGATAGAAAGAGCACTACTGGAACCTGTCAATTCCTAGGTGGGAGACTAATTTCATGGAGTAGCAAGAAGCAAACCAGTGTGGTTATCTCCACAGCAGAGTCAGAGTATGTAGCTGCAGGAAGTTGCTGTGCTCAACTTCTGTGGATACAACATCAGCTAGAGGACTATGGATTTCAGGTAAGTAGAACTTCACTTTTCTGTGATTCTACAAGTGCTATTTCAATAGCTAATAACCCTGTATCACATAGTAGAACTAAACATATTGAAATTAAATATCATTTTCTTAGGGAGCATGTAGAAAGAGAAGATATTTTACTTGAATATGTTAAAACTGATAATCAAATAGCTAATATGTTTACTAAGCCCCTAGAAGAAGCTAAGTTCAATAGATTCAAAATTGAACTAGGAATGTTAAACTTAGAGTAAGTTTACAGAATTAAAATTGGCTAAGTAAAAAGGTGTCGACACATAGACAAGTCTATGTCGACACGGAATAGTGGTGTCGACACTTCAGGAAAAAGGTGTCGACACATCCAGGATGTTGGTGTCGACACTTCAGAATGTTAGTGTCGACACATGTCCAGTCGGTGTCGACACATCCAATATGGTGTCGACACTTATGTTTTACTCAGAATTTTCTGAGTAAAGTCTCGACAATGTGTCGAGTTATGTTGTGTCGACACATAACCAAGTGTCGACACATAAAATCTGTTGACTAAACTTGTGTCGACACATATGTGTCAAGATATTATAAGTTAGTGTCGACACTTATTGCCAGTGTCGACACATTTTAAGTTAGCTGTCCCGCCTGTTCATCTTCAAAATTAGAAAGGTATAAATAGGGTTCTGTCTTTGTTTGTCGACACGCTTTCAAAGTTTCGAGACCAAAACTACTGTGTCGACACCTCTCTTTTCTAAAGACAAATTCTACAAACCCTAATGGCACCTAAGCTTGAGGAGAACGTTAACGAAGGATATGAGCTAGTGCGCGGCGCCTTCGACGATGCTGATCAAGAAATCAAGGCCGTAGTAACCCTAGTCGTCGATTCTGGGTTAGAGTACTTAGTTTCAGAACCAACTAAGATATGGAAGAAAGAGGTTCTTGAATTCCTAAATGGAGCTGCAGTAGATGAATCTGGATACAGAATCAAATCCAGAGTTCATGGAACTAAGGTCAAGGTTTCACCAAAGAGTCTGAGGAAGGTACTCCAGCTACCAAAAACTCAAGATGAAGAAGAACTTACTGCATCCAAGACCAGGGAAGCTCTAACCTGGTGTGGACTTGATCCAAAGATGAAGCTGGGTTCTGTATTTAACAGGAAAGGCATGAATACTCAAGGAAAATTCATGTCTGAAATTGTTGGAAAGGTCTTACTCAGTAAGCTAGGAGGGCATGACAGAGTGTCTGCCTCCATGTTCCATATAATGACAAGAATTATCTTTACTCTAAGAACTGATTGGTCAGTGATAGTCTTTGAGAAAATTAAAGAAAGTCTGAAGAAGCCCAATTTGGGCAGAATCATTAGTATATACCTAGCTGGTGTGATACCAGAGGTAATGAGTACTGCTGCAGGAAGCAAGATAAACCACATGAGGAAAATGGATCTAAGGATCTTTGCAAGATGGGACAGGGTGTTGTCTAAGGAAATGCCAACCCCAGAGAAGACAGTTACTGAGAAGGAGATTCCCCCAAAGAAAAAGAGAAAAACTGCTCCAATGGCACAAGAGTCCTCCAGCAGTTCAGGGAGTGAAGAACATGTTGTTTTCACTCCTGATGATCAAGAGGAAGAGGCTGTAGTGAAATCTCCTGCTGCTCAAGAGATTGCTGAGATCCAGGGGGAGCTGCCTGAAGCTAGCCCCATCCACAAGGATCACAGCCAGGGGGAGCCTCCAGTTGTAGAAGAACCATCTACACTGGACAGTGAGCAAGCCACCACCATCATACAAGAGCAAACTCAGCTGCCTAGTCAAGCTCCAGATGTTGTTATAAAAGACACATCTGCTGTACAAGAAGAGATTCCTGATCCAGTAGTTGAAGAGCAAAGAATGTCTCCAGCTTCTTCACCCCCTGAATTCACCATGGAAGATTTATTCCTCAATCTAGACCAACAAGATTTTGACCTGGACAAGGAAGCTGCTGGAAGAGATAATGCTGCTGCAGAGGGGGAGCAAGTGCAAGTTATGGAAGAGCCTGTGAGGCAAGAAAATGAGAAGGCACCTGATGTG
This sequence comes from Platanthera guangdongensis, assembly GCA_039583875.1. Taxonomy (NCBI): domain Eukaryota; kingdom Viridiplantae; phylum Streptophyta; class Magnoliopsida; order Asparagales; family Orchidaceae; genus Platanthera; species Platanthera guangdongensis. The sequence continues at coordinate 42,373,867 of CM077154.1, forward strand.
CAAGCTGAAAGACCTCAAAGCCCTAAGGAGAGGGTTGACATAGCCAGCACTTCTGCCTCTGAAGATGAGGAGAGTGCTAGGGCAAAGAAGAAGAAACTGTATGTCTTCAAAAGAAGAAGTCAAAGTTATAAGAAGGCTCTGCAATCAATTGCACCACAGCCTATAGTTCATCAAGCTCCAACTGCTGATTATAGTGTTTTAATGGTTGCACTACATATAAAGTTGGATGAGCAAAGGCAGGCCATAGAGAAGTATGTAGATGAAGGGCAGAAATCACTTCAATTTGATCTGGCCCAGGAAATAAAGTCTATAAGGTTTGAAATGAACCTTAACAAAAAGGAAATGACTGATTGCTTCCACAAAGGTGGAAATACAGTGGTGTATTTGGCAACACACCAAGAGAAGATCAAGGCACAGGTGGATGATATAGCATTGAAAAAAGGATATGATCTTGAGAATCAATTAAGAATGAATGACAATTTGACTGCCTCCCATAATGCTATAGTCACTGAGTTGAAGAACAAAGCTGTTGAACCTTCTACATCTACTGCTGCTGCTAAAGCTGATTTTGATAAAGTATTCCAGGAAGAACTTTCTGCTGTAAAGACTGCTATCCAAGCCTCCCAGAAGGTCATATCTGAACAACTTCAAAAGCTAAAACCTTACTTTAAAGATGGAATCAGGTACTTGGATAGTCAAATCAGATTTCAAAAGGATGATGTCAGAGATCATATGGCTAGAGAAGTCATAAAGGGGGAGAGAGTGTTAGTCAAGGCAAGCTCTGAACATGCTAAGTGGATATCAAATTCCATCAGAGCTACACTTGGATATCCTCCTCTGTGTGATGACCAAGATATTGCTGAATCAGGCATTAACCCTGCCTATCTTGGAGGTGAGCAACTAGAAGTAGCTCAGGTCATTTATCCACCTGCAGACTTTGAAATGATTCATGCTGAGGTACAGACCATGTACAGCCCATCTGGGGGCAAGGACAATGTCAATATTGAAAAGGTTGTTCAACCTATTACTGAAGCCATGCAAGAGGCATTACAGAAGGAGGAAGAGACAAGGTTGTCTAAGAAGAGCTTTAGGGAACAAGCAGAACAAAGGCCAGACTTTGAACAGTGGAGCCCTACCTCTAGGAATATAATTTTAACTGCCTGGAAAGCTGCCAAGGACAATACTCATGACAGGAACAAATGGTTTTCTGAAGCAGAATAGAGAAAACATGAGATCAGGCAGGAAGCAATAGTTCAGTATAGAAGGAAGGCAAAGATGGGAAAGCTACCTCCTACTGCAGTGGAGCCTAGCAAGTACTTTCCTAAGCCATATCACTATTTTGAGAGGCAGAAGATCAAGGCAGAAGAACTTAAAAATAAAGATCTAAAAGGCAAGAAGCCTGCTGATGCTGAAACTATTGATGCCCCTGTCAAAGCTCAAGTTCAAGCTGGCAAGGGAATAGTTATCAAGGAACCTGATCAGAAATAGATTAAGATTTTACTTGAAGATTATTTTGTAATCTTTTAAATGTAAAGCATTTTTGTAAACTACTGAAAATGTATAAGAAAAATGTTAGAACAATATATGATCAATATATTTCATGATTGTTCTGTGAATGTGTCTATTTCTTATTTGTTCTGAAATGATGAATGTGTATACATGTGTGAATTAATACATGTTTATGTTTACCCTGCTGAATATAACCTGCTTTACATCATTTTGTAATTTTTAATTATGAATGGTGTATATCATTGACTAAGGGTTATGACTTCTCCAAATAGGAGGAGATTGTTGGGTACATTGGTCAAATGTACCTGATTTGAAGAAGCCTCACACAACTCAATGATATACATCATAATGTATTTGATGTATGTTGAGTTTACTTGTGCAGGTTATGTAATCACTGGACTGAAGCAAAAAGTTTCTAAGTCCATGTATCGACACCTAGAGGGAAAGTGTCGACACTTAAGAAGACTTGTGTCGACACCCAGACAAGCAGTGTCGACACTTGGAGTCATTGTGTCGACACCTGGGATGCAGAGTCGACACCAGACAGAAAGTGTCGACACTTGGAGCTGTGTAGACACTCAGTGAAGAAAAGTGCAGACAGAAAGTGTCGACACAAGGAGCTGTGTCGACACCCAGTGAAGCTGTGTCTACACCAGAAAGTGTCGACACTTGGAGCTGTGTCGACACTGAGCAAAAGTCTGTAGAGACTAAGTTAAAGTGTCGACACTCAGAACAATGTGTCGACACTCAACAGAAGAGTCAGCACTTGAAGTATGTGTCGACACCCAGCACAATGTGTCGACACTCAGCTAAAGACTCTACACTTGAAGAAAGTGTCGACACAAGGAGCTGTGTCGACACTTAGCAAAGATCAAAAAGATCAACAAAATTATTCTAAGTACAAGTGTCGACACTAAGGGAATGTGTCGACACTCAGCTGAAGTCTCAACAAGAAGAAGGTGTGTCGACACAAGGAGCTGTGTCGACACTCAGCAAGTATCAACATAGAAGACTATGTGTCGACACCAAGAAGTAGTGTCGACACTTGACAGATTCAACATACAAGAAGATGTGTCGACACAAAGGTGATGTGTCGACACTTAGAAGGATTCAGCAAAAGCTAGAAGATCAAGTACTTGTGTCGACACTCAATTTCAGTGTCGACACCTGAAGAAGAATCTGTGTCGAGACATACAAGGAGTTGTGTCGACACCTTGTAGACTTGTGTCGACACTTACACAGCATGTGTCGACACTTGGACTATAAGTGTCGACACTTAAAGACAGAAAGTCTCGACACTTTCAGACAGTTAGAGATTTTCAAGAAATGACTGGATGACTTGACAGCTGCCGTTCCAGCCGGTCTACAGCACCTGTCAGAGATATCAGAAGTCAGTTATGGACCGGACCAGCCGGTTACCATGAAGAAGGCCTATAAATAGGCACCTATAGTTTACAGAAATAGTAGTTCAAGAGTGGTTCAGATTGATCACATTGTTGAAGAACAAGTTATCAAAGTGGTACCAAGAGTATCAACACAAGAAGATCTTGCAGTCCAAGTGCGGATCTAAGAAGTTGGAGAGAGAGGGCTCCATCCAAGAAATCAGCCTCTGGAACTAGGCTGAGAAGAAGGATTCAGATACATTATGGATCTTAAGTGGCAGAGGTCAAGGAACAACTACAGGAGGATTCAGTCTTATTCAGTTCTACTCAAGAAGCTTTGAAGAAAGCTAAGTCAGATTGAATCCAGCTGAGTTCTTTCAAGAACTCATCAAGAAACTCTCAACTCCCCTCTTTTATTTCTGAGTTGTAGAGTTAATATCTGTAATATATTTTTAACTTGTAGGATCCTTTGGATGTGAGTGAATTGTAAGCTTATATTTATAAAGGCTGAGGGTAGGGCTTGAGAGCCTGAGTGTAGGAGATTGAGATCTCTGAGTGTAGGCCTTGTTGGCTGAGTGTAGGCCTTGGTTGGCTGAGTGTAGGCCTTTGTTGGCTGAGTGTAGGCCTTGATTGGCTGAGTGTAGGCTTTGGGATAAAGCTGAGTTGTAAGGCTTTGGGCCTGAGGTGTAGGAACCAATTTGGGTTCTGAGACAGTGGAGGAGTTTGGCCGAATCTATTACACTGCTAGATAGGCGAAGGGGGAAAGTGGATGTACCCATATCTTGGGGAACCACTATAAACCATTGTGTATGCTGTGCTGTGCTGTGATTGTTGTTGTGCATGCTGTGTGTTTGCTGTGATAAAATAGTTAGTATTCTGTGATATAACTGTTGCTGTGTTTGCTGTGCTAAGGGCTGCTGTTTGGAGCTAGTTTTGGGGCTATGTAAGGATCTTTCCCCCTCCTTTTCAAGTTGTTTTATGCATTGTAATCAACTTTTTTTGTTAATAAAATATTTTATTTTTATCCTTTTAATGCTTTAAAAAATCTCTGAATGCCTCCTTTTCATCAACCGTAAGTACTTTTAATTTCATTTTCATATATGTGTGTGTGTATGAGTTAAACATTGAAAAATTTATGTTTTAAAATGAAAAACAATTTGTTTTACTATCATAATAACAAAATTTATAGCCGTTATTATTGCCGATTTCATTCTCAAATTCTTAAAAATTGGTTAGACTTAGGATTTTCATGCTATAAAATGCGTTCTTATGAACTTATAAAACGTTAAAAAGGTAGTTTTCATCCCTCTTAACTTAGCTTTTACTTTATTTTAATTATAAAACTATTGCTTCTTTTTAGCTTACTCCCACTTTTTAAACCATTTTACAAGGCTATAAGAATGTATAAATTTTTATTTTTATTTTTCATCAACTTTCATTTTAAGTAATTACAAAAAATATTTTCGCACGAACAATTTTTATTTTCACTTTTTATGCATTTCTATCAAAATCTAACGGTAAAAATGTAAACGTTTTAATTTTTCGGGCACTTGCCTTTCTCACTTGTATTTGAAAACTTTTTGCTCAAACAATTTTTATTTTGCCTTTTTATGCATTTCTACTGCATTCCAGCGGTAGAAATGTAGTCATTTTAATTGTTCAATAACTTTGTTTTTCTCAATTATTTTAGCACGAGTGTGTGCGTGTATGAGATATTTTTCAGCTCCTAAGTTAAATTATGCAAGTGTGTGTGTGTGTGTGTGTGTGTGTGTGTTTATTTATGTCGAGTGCGTGAGTAGTTATATTCAATTAGAGTGCGTGTGTTGTTTTTATTTTTCCGCCTACTCATTTGAGTTAATTGGCTGGATTTTATTCAAGTAGAGTACGTGTGTTGTTTTTATTTTTCCGCCTACTCATTTTAGTTAATTGGCTGGATTTTATTGAAGCAAGTGTTTGTAGCTTTTATTTTTCTGCCTACTCACTTGAGTAAAATGGCTGGACTGTATTTTTAGTCCTACTCATTTGAGTGGACTTGTAATTTTCATTCTTATTTTTTTTCGCCTACTCACTTGAGTTAAATGGCTGGATTTGATTTTCCGCCTACTCGCTAGGAGTTAAATGGTCGGACTTTATTTTGATGTAAATATTTAAGAAAGCCCTGTAATCGCATTTATTTTCTCCTACTTGTTTGAGTAGGACTCGCTTTCATTTCAGTCCTACTCGTTTGAGTAGGACTTGCAATTTTCAGCTTTTATTTCCTGCTCCCACTCGTTTGAGTGGGACCTGCAAATTTCAATTATGCAATTTTCTTTTATGTGTAACTTAGTTTTATTTCTGTCTTTTGTTATATGTTTGAATGAGTGCGGGTGCATTTAATTGTAATAACTTTTCTAATGTTAGGGTATTTTACTTTTCTTCTTATTTTTTTTATAACCTTTCAGCGAATAGTTTAGAATGCTCGCATAACCAAACATATAAGCTATCCCCATTCCGATGAGTGGCTAATTGCTTTTAGCCCTCGGTATCGAAGAGCTTTGGGATCTAAAATGTTTTAAATAACCAAATGTCTAATTTTTCTATTTAATTAAAAAATTATGGTTTACCTCGGGTTAACGACGCGTAGAACCACATATCGATGTGTGGGCTCTATTTTCGTTATCCATACGCTAACTAGCCGAGAGGCCGTGTGTATGGACAGATCACCCCTGGGTAAATAGAGTTCCGCACTAACCCTCGAGAGAGGAGGCGCGCTAACTCTACCGGATTGGGTTCCCCACCCAATAGCGGGGTTCTTAGCGTACTGCGGGCATTAAGGGGAATCCTTCGTCGGACGAGAGCCCGGTCGAATAGCCTTAATGTCCAGGTGAGCGACATTCCTAGAGATAGGTGAGCTCATTATTTTGAACCTCCATGGCCAAGTTTCCGCTTTAATTAAATTGAAACTTTAGATATCTAGTTATTCAAATCTATTTTTAATCCTAACATAATTCGATACCGGGAGTTATCTCTTCATCGACTATTTTCTTAAATCTATTATCGTTCCTATTTTAATTAAAACTCTCACCTACTATTTCGGTAAAATAATAGTGTTTTCGCAGCAGTAGGAGTAATCAACCCATTCCTAGGAATAATACGACCTCGGTATTCTCCCTAATATCGAGTACTACTTGCGATAGGTGCAGTTGCCTCATCTAGCAAGCCCGTGGCAATCGACTCACCGAACCAACCACAGTAAGAGTCTGTTCGCGGGCCAATCAAGTTTTTGGCGCCGTTGCCGGGGACCTCTTTTGAGTTGTTATTCCGAATCCGAAGTCTATTACATTTACCTTTATTTCAAAAACTAAAAAAAATGCTGGAAAACTTTTCTTCAAAATCCAATCCAAAAAAAGAAGTTAATTTTCTACTTTCTATTTTAGGGTGTATGACCCGTGGACAGCCTTCGGAGTCCGAAAATTTGGATTTCGATCTTGAGATCGAACGCTCGCTTGCGTGTATTCGGTCTCAACGCCGAAATCCCTCTTTGGATCCCGAAGAATCCATCGGAGAACCCTCTGCCGTTGCTATGGCCGACCCCAATCCGAACGCGGTCGTGGAGCGTACAATGTCATATTACGCCCGACCTAATTTGGACGATACTGGGTCCAGTATTGTTCGCCCGACGGTGGCGAACAATAATTTTGAGATCAAATTAAGCGTTATCCAAATGATCCAAAATGCCACGCAGTTCGACGGACAGCCGGATGAGGACCCAAACGTTCATTTGTCTAGTTTTTTGGAGATTTGCGATACTTTTAAGATCAATGGCATCACTGATGACGCCATTCGTTTGCGCCTTTTTCCATTCTCCCTCATATCCAAAGCTAAGGCGTGGTTGAATTCCCTCCCACGAGGATGTATCACCACCTGGGCCGACCTTGCGGAAGGTTCTTAACGAAGTATTTTCCGCCCGCCAAAACTGCAAAGTTGCAGGCGGACATTTCTTCGTTCGTGCAGAATGATTCCGAGTCTCTTTTTGAGACTTGGGAGCGCTTTAAGGAATTCCTCCGCAAGTGTCCGCACCACGCGCTGCCTGCGTGGTTGCAGGTCCAAATCTTCTACAATGGGCTTAACTATCAGACGCGTCAAATGATTGACGCGGCTGTCGGGGGTACCTTGAATAATAAGACCCCCAAGGCTGCCGAAGCTCTTATTGAAGAGATGGCTATGAACGCTCTCCAATGGAACGTCCTGAGGGGACATCCCAAGCAGGCGGTCGGCCTCTTTGAAGTGGATGCCCCTGCCCACTTAGCCCTTCAAGTTTAAAGGCTGACGAAGCAGGTGGCGGAGATGTCTGCTGCCTCCACCACTCCTCCTTGGGCGATTCCCCCTAATGTCGGCGTAGCAAATGAATTCATAGACTACGTGGGAATGTTGGGCGACCTTCCTTCAACCCCAACAATAACCCCTATAGAAATAACTATAATCCGGGTTGGAGGAACCACCCCAACTTCTCATGGAGCAATTCGAATAATGCGCAACGCCCCCCCCCCCCCCCCCCCCAAATTCTTTTGCGCCCGGATTTCTGTCGCCTCCCCCTCTTCCAAAACCCTTCCCGATGGAGAATAATTTTTCTAAATATATAGCTTCCAACGAGTCAAATATCCAGAACATCACCGGATCGCTAAAAAACATAAAACTCCAGGTTGGACAGATAGCGCGAATGATGTCCGAGCACGCGCTCGGGGCACTGCCGGGAAACACGGAGCCCAATCTGCGGGAAAATATCAATGCTATAACCCTCCGTAGCGGAAAGGAGGTGATCGATCCAAAACGGACCGATCCTCAGGTGCATATTTTACCTCTGACCCCTCTTCCCCCTTCTTCGATTATGCCGCCTTTACAAATTTTAAATGAAAAAATTATTAAAACGCCCTTGCCGTATCCGCATAAACTTAATAGTGAGCGTAAGGACGCGTAGTATGAAAAATTTATTTTATTATTAAAACAAATTCATATTAATGTTCCCTTCTGCGAGGCAATCTCTCAGATGCCTAAATATGCGAAATACTTAAAACAGCTTCTTTCTAATAAACAAAAATTAGAAAATATTTCCCATATTTCTCTTAATGCTGACTGCTCAGCGGCTCTTACTAATAATTTGCCGCTAAAAAGAAATGACCCGGGACGGTTCTCTATCTCGTGCCTTTTTGGCAATATATTAGTAAAATACGCTCTTGCAGATTTAGGCGCGAGCATTAATTTGATGTCGTTCTCGCTCTTTCAAAAATTAGGTTTGGACACTCCGACCCCTACTAAAATGCGAATCCAACAAGCAGATCGCTCGGTTAAGTTTCCCGTCGGGGTAGTGGAGGACGTACTTGTCCGAGTTGATAAGTTTATCTTTCCGGTAGACTTCATCATCTTGGACATCGAGGAGGACACTGATGTACCAATTATACTCGGTCGCCCTTTTCTCGCTACCTCCCGTGCATTAATTGATGTCAGTAACGGTCATCTCCTCCTTCGGGTAGGAGATGACGAAGTTACTTTCTCTATCAATCCCTCCATAGGAGACTCGTCAACGAGCGATGACTTTTGTTATAATTTAGACACATATATCGGAGATTGTTCTTCCCCTATTTTTGAGTCTACTTTTTTAAACGACGATATTTATGCGCTCGAAAATTTTAACTGCGATGAGGAAACCTCTATAGACTTGCCTTTCGAACCAATTGGTAAGAAAGACATAGGAATTAAAACCTCGTTAGAAGAACCGCCCTGCCTTGAACTCAAACCCCTACCTGATTCACTCAAATACGCCTTTTTGGGGAAAGGTGATACACTCCCTGTTATAAAACCAAAATTCCAAAAAAATTTTAGTTTCATTTTGTACAAATCTGTATAAATATTTTTGTAAATAATCTTCTCTCTCCCCCTTCCTTTTCTCTCTCATTCCTGTAAATACCGTCTCTTTTTCTCGCACTTTCCGCAAAACCTTAAAAATCTAAAAAAAAGATAATAAGTTCAAAAAAATTCAAAAAAAGAAGATGAAAACTAAACAAAAATTCAAAAAAACAAAAAATTTTGAAAAACACAAAAAAGAATGATAAATAAAAAACAAAAAAAACAACTCTAAAAAACAAAAAAATATTTTGAAACAAATAAATCAAATATATCATCCTTAATTTTCTTGCTATCCAAAAATTTTGCTTTGAGTTTATTTATATGTGAATTTTATTTATTCTCTGTTTGCTATTCGTTTGTGAATTATAGATTGAAAATTTTAACTATTCGAGGTTAAGTTTTAAATATTTCATTATGCTTTGTTAAAAATAGCGAACTCGTTTTAGGCACTTCTTCTAATTTTTCATTTATTTGAGCACGTGTATTATGTTAGACAATAACGACTATAGGATTCAATTATGTTTACTTTTAGCTTTCTAAAAAATTGGAAATTACAATTTATTAAGGTTGCTCTCAAAATTATTTTTTAATAAAAAATCTAGTTTTCTTTTCTCACCTTTCTTATCATGACCTACTTGACATGATAAAATTGTTATCCTTAAAAGATCCTATCTCAATGGGAATAAGATTTCATTCCGTAAAGATAGGTACCCAATAGCTTAAAAATATTATATGTTATGGAGTAAGAGGATGAAATTCATTACTCCTACATATATACATTGGGTTAAAATTTATTATGAAGTTGAAAAAAATGATATTAGGAAAATAAGATTTCATTTTCCTAATAATCCAAAAAGAAAAAAAATGGAGGTTTGAGAAAAAATTACCTCGCCTCAAAATCAAAACCCTCTTCATAAACCAGCATCAATCTCCTCGCTAGTTTCACGATTCTAGATTTAATTCAAAAATCTTTTTGAGAGCATAATTTGTAAATTGCATTATTTCCAGTAAAACTCCTATTGGCTAAAAGTTCATATAATTCCAAACTATTCTTGTTAATCTAACCATTACAATTATTGCTATCTATTTGATTATATCAAGAAGTCTTTTGGCCAAAACTTTTGCGCTATTCAAATCATCTTCATAAATTTAGGACTTAACTCTTACACCCCGTTTATTTATTTATATCTCTCTTATAATTGATTAAGCGGTAGCTAAACTTAGAGTTTTTTCTATTTCTTATAAGTTCACCTCAAACTTTTGCTCTGCAATAGAAAAAGATTAAGTATGGGGGTATTTGATGAATTGTAAATATACCTAGTTTTATGTACATTATATCAGTCGTTTTACTTTAATTTTTGTCATTTTTTACTTATTTTTGTTCAATAAAATGTTTCTTTTATTGTAAATATTTTGCGAATTTATTTGATTTTGTTTTGCAGATAAAAAGCAAAAACTCTGCCCAAAATACACATGTCACACCCGTGTACTGTTGGTCACGCCCGTGACCAGGGCGTGACCCATCAAATGCCAGTGAAATCAAAGATTTTTGAAGAGAAAAGCCTGACACGCCCGGCCACACGCCCGTGTCAATCCGACATGGGGCGTGACCAGGCCCGTGCCAGCCAGGTCGACGTTTTACGCTCAACGTTCGTCGAAGCCAAGAGGGACACGCCCGTGTTCAATGATGTGACATGCCCGTGTCAGCTCGACAAACCACCGCCGGTGACTCCCGAAGTCAACAACGCCTTTAATCACCGCACGACACGCCCACCGTCATGCCCGTGACCTGGGGCGTGACCGCCGTGTTTTCAGCCGCAATGTCAAATCCACCACTTCACCGAATTCTGCTGTTTAATAGAGCTGACACGCCCACCCGACACGCCCTTGTCGCGGGGTGTGTACTTGGAAAGTTTTGCCTATTTAAGGGCAGCTGCTGTATGAGTTCAAGGTTCCAAATTTTTGAACCGTTTTGATGCTAAGGGCTGCCGTTTGGAGATAGTTTTGGGGCTATGTAAGGATCTTTCCCCCTCCTTTTCAAGTTGTTTTAAGCATTGTAATCAACTTTTTTTGTTGATAAAATATTTTCTTTTTATCCTTTTAATGCTTTGAAAATTCTCTGAATGCCTCCTTTTCAACAATCCTAAGTACTTTTAATTTCATTTTCATATGCGTGTGTGTATGTGTATGAGTTAAACATTGCAAAATTTATGTTTTAAAATGAAAAACAATTTGTTTTACTATCATAATAACAAAATTTATAGCCGTTATTATGGCTGATTTCATTCTCAAACGCTTAAAAATTGGTTAGACTTAGGATTTTCATTCTTTAAAATGCGTTCTTATGAACTTGTAAAACGTTAAAAAGGTAGTTTTCATCCCTCTTAACTTAGCTTTTACTTTGTTTTAATTATAAAACTATTGCTTCTTTTTAGCTTACTCCCACTTTTTAGACCATTTTACAAGGCTATAAGAATGTATAAATTGTTATTTTTATTTTTCATCAACTTTCATTTTAAGTAATTACAAAAAATATTTTCGCTCAAACAATTTTTATTTTCACTTTTTATGCATTTCTATCAAAATCTAACGGTAAAAATGTAAACGTTTTAATTTTTCGGGCACTTGCTTTTCTCACTTTTATTTGAAAACTTTTTGCTCAAACAATTTTTATTTTGCCTTTTATGCATTTCTACTGCATTCCAGCGGTAGAAATGCAATCATTTTAAATGTTCAATAACTTTGTTTTTCTCAATTATTTTAGCACGAGTGTGTGCATGTATGAGATATTTTTCAGCTCCTAAGTTAAATTATGCAAGTGTGTGTGTGTGTGTTTATTTATGTCGAGTGCGTGAGTAGTTATATTCAAGTAGAGTGCGTGTGTTGTTTTTATTTTTCCGCCTACTCATTTGAGTTAATTGGCTGGATTTTATTCAAGTAGAGTGTGTGTGTTGTTTTTATTTTTCTGCCTACTCATTTGAGTTAATTGGATGGATTTTATTGAAGCAAGTGTTTGTAGCTTTTATTTTTCAGCCTACTCACTTGAGTTAAATGGCTGGACTATATTTTCAGTCCTACTCGTTTGAGTAGGACTTGTAATTTTCATTCTTTTTTTTTCCACCTACTCACTTGAGTTAAATGGCTGGATTTGATTTTCCGCCTACTCGCTAGGAGTTAAATGGTCGGACTTTATTTTGATGTAAATATTTAAGAAAGCCCTGTAATCGCATTTATTTTCTCCTACTCGTTTGAGTAGGACTCGCTTTCATTTCAGTCATACTCGTTTGAGTAGTACTTGCAATTTTCAGCTTTTATTTTTCGCCCCCAATCGTTTGAGTGGGACCTACAAATTTCAATTATGCAATTTTCTTTTATGTGTAACTTAGTTTTATTTTTGTCTCTTGTTATATGTTTGAATGAGTGCGGGTGCGTTTAATTGTAATAACTTTTCTAATGTTAGGGTATTTTACTTTTCTTCTTATTTTCTTTATAACCTTTCAGCGAATAGTTTAGAACGCTCGCATAACCAAACATATAAGCTATCCCCATTCCGATGAGTGGCTAATTGCTTTTAGCCCTCGGTATCGAAGAGCTTTGGGATTTAAAATGTTTTAAACAACCAAATGTCTAATTTTTCAATTTAATTAAAAACTTAAGGTTTACCTCGGGTTAATGATGCGTAGAACCACATATCGATGTGTGGGCTGTATTTCCGTTATCCATACGCTAGCTAGCCGAGAGGCCGTGCGTATGGACAGATCACCCCTGGGTAAATAGAGTTCCGCACTAACCCTCGAGAGAGGAGGCGCGCTAACTCTACCGGATTGGGTTCCCCACCCAATAGCGGGGTTCTTAGCGTACTACGGGCATTAAGGGGAATCCTTCGTCGGACGAGAGCCCGGTCGAATAGCCTTAATGTCCAGGTGAGCGACATTCCTAGAGATAGGTGAGCTCATTATTTTGAACCTCCACGACCAAGTTTCCGCTTTAATTATATTGAAACTTTAGATATCTAGTTATTCAAATTTATTTTTAATCCTAACGTAATTCGATACCGGGAGTTATCTCTTCATCGACTATTTTCTTAAATCTATTTTTGTTCCTATTTTAATTAAAACTCTCACCTACTATTTCGGTAAAATAATAGTGTTTTCGGAGCAGTATGGGTAATCAACCCGTTCCCGGGAATAATACGACCTCGGTATTCTCCCAAATATCGAGTACTACTTGCGATAGGTGCACTTGCCTCATCTAGCAAGCCCGCGGCGATCGACTCACCGAACCAACCATAGTAAGAGTCTGTTCGCGGGTAAATCAACGCACACGACGCCTGCACCAGCAGAAGAGGCAGATAAGCCACCAAAACATGCACACCACATCCCCGAGACAGGGCTAAAGAATAACAAAAATATAGAAACACAGAAAGCAGACAGAACGGGCCTACAGTGCACTTAATCGTGGAATAGACACGTAAGCAAATATAAGTAATAATGGCTCTCAAGTGTGTGCTGAGACGATAAAACTGGCTCAGATGAGTCCAAAAATAAGTGTAAAATGTGGACTCATCACACCCCCAGACTTAACCATTTGCACGTCCCGAGCAAATCATCACTCTGTGGACTAGAAAATAGCTAACTGGCTCAGAAATTTCAAAAAGAAGTAAGACGAGAAATCAAATACATCATGGGCATAGAAGATATAATAGAAAAACTTTTTAATTATACGATGTAGTTTAAACTATTCGACGGACGTAATTAAATATTGTAATTACTCAAAATTAGAATTCTAGAGAATCTTGCGATCATGTGTAGGAAGAAAGTAGGCAGACTACTAAGGTGAGCATTGCCAAAGCTCGGGACTCAGGATCACCTCCAATGGAATCCACCAATGTCGGGGGACCAAATGCTTGCACGTTCACACTCTCTCCACGGTGCAGGTTAGACTCAAGCGTGAATTAGTAGGACTTGTAGGAGAAAATGGGGCTTAGGCGACGGCTTGGTAGTAAAAGATAAACATGAAGGCTCTATGCAACCAAAGCGAGCGAATAAAACCCAAACCAATACAGCCACTTAAAAATGAATGGGGCACACGCCCCCAGACTGAGCTTGAAAACCGGGCGTGAACACGGATGAACCCGACCAAAATAAAAAAAAGAAGATGGGGATAGAATTCTCAAAGAAATTTTTTTTCAGATTTTTTTCTCTGTTGCGCTTATCGGCTTTTTATGTTTTTTTTTTTGTTTTTTTTCTTTCTGCGCTTGCAATCCCCAAACATAGGAATCAAAAAATGAATGAATTCAGCAACCCCCAAAATAATGTCCACCTATCACAACCTTGGTAAAACAGTAAATACAAATCAGCTCAAGCATTTGATTGCGATGGTGGGTTGAACTTCAGGCCTTGGTGAATGTGAGTGGAGCTGAATCAAAGGAAGGGTAGGCACAAATTTGGCATGCAACGATTAAGGGGTAGGAAAGGCTAAACAAGGCTCAAACTAGCGAAAATGGGGGCCTACGTCATGCTCACGCTTGACTAACCGTGCACCAATGCTTCGAGAGTAGCTTAGGGCAAGTTCTTAGCCACCGAGAAAGATGATCCTTCCTCCCAACTCGAGCAATACGAGTCTAATGGAGGTTACACACATTCCTACAGTATCGTGCGATTATTCCAGATTTAGATTTCGAGTAGTACAAACAATATTTATGTCTACATAAAAATATAAACTACGAGCATAAAGAAAAATTAATTCTATCCTAGTTCTACACAAACCATGAGTACTCGATTAGGAGCACTACATGAGTTTCGAACTACTCAATCCTGAAATCCTAAGCCAGCACCACTATTTTAAAATTTACACAAAAACAATACATTTGACTCGGGTTGTGCGCGTGGGTAAGAGCGCACTTGTGTGGGTGATTCAGTATATATAACAGAAATTAAGAAATAAGTAAACAATAAACTGGTATGCAACATAAAGTATGGTGTAGTGACCACATGCATGCTCTCCCCCCCAAAATTAAAGTCTACAACTAGTAAAAATAAACATGCCAAAGATGATAAAAAGCTAGGGTAGGAAGTACCTATGCTCAAAATTGAGCATACCAGTCATGCAATGAGATGTCCAAGTGCGGCCAAGTTGCCGCGCCTCAAATATTCCTGCACCTGCGATTGAAGTGTGCAAGCCAAACAAAATATGGACGCATATATATATGAATAAATAAACAGAACTCAAAACACAGCATCGGACTAAACGGTCCAACTTGGGTTGTCTCCCGAAATCCCTTTTGTTTACCGTCCTTAAGGTGGACCAAATACCTGTATTAGCAGTTCTAAGAGTATATAAAAAAAAACATTCGGCTCCCAGATGGGTGCCCACAAAAAAATAAAGTTGTCTCCTTGCTCAGAAGATAAAAAACAATAAAAGGAAACAGAAGGTGTGGTAGACGAGCTCTGCCGTGAACTCCACTCACTCCCCCTCACTATCGCTGTCGTGAATCTCGATGGGCGACGGACGTGGACCAGGCGCTGATGGAGCGACACGAGTGGGCGGTGGTCGAATGTTCAACCCGCCTCGCACTACTTGCTGATGAATAAAGTCTTGCATCCAAAATTGGGAAGCTTCTAGATCAGCAAGGCGCTCGGACAAATATGGGACGCCCTGCTCTTGAGCTGAGCCGAACTGGCGGCTAGATTGCCCCTCATGCTTTACGGGAGGCCTCAGTTGCTATTGACTCTACTGTGGTGGCACTACCGCACTCCACCTACCCAGAGTGGAAGATTCACCCGGCTCTCCTTCATCTTCCTCTTCATCTCTACCCGCAGGCGCATCACCAGGCATGCAGACAATAAACTTCTGGCCACCTTTTCTCCCAACCACACACAGTAAATGGCAACTCACCAAGTTGTCCCTGGAGATCATGGATGGGGCAGTGACCTGCACCATCGGAGGTAGCTGGCTCCAAACTCCCAAAATTTTGGCGATGCGGGTAATGTTGTAAGCACCCCCGATTGCACCCACGAGTCCATAAGTGGCTTTGTGGTGGAAGAAATAGGCCAGCATATACCCCAGATGGATGGGGTACTCCTGCTGCATGCTAAATAAGGAGATCAAATCCTGCCATCCTACCACATTCTTGCTTAGGGCCGTTGCAGTGAGTGAGTGACTAAGCAAATGCTGCATATACCTAAGAGCGGGGGAAACAATCTTCGTTGATTTGGCACGACGGGCGGCGTACTCCTCGTTCCCTCCGGTCAGAGAATGCCAAGCGTCCCGCGGAGTCACACCCACTGGAAAATCATAGCACAACTCGGGGAAATTAATCTGGGATGCCTCTGCCTCGGTATAGACGCATGCATGAATGGCAAGCTCCGGCAGTGTGACAGTGAAGACATTTCCCATCATCTGAAAGGAACAAGTGGGGAGATAGCGGTTGTCCGCCGTTGTCTCCCAAGTGAATGTGGAAAGGAACTCCAATATCAAATCCCGGTAGCCAAGCTCGTCACAGTCGAACAACTTGCTCCAAAAATCGAAAGAGTAGATAATGAGCACGGCCTCGGCTAATGCATCGTCATCCCCAATGGAACGCAACTCGTTCCAGTCAACAAGCCGCTGAGAGAGGAATGGCTTGTCCTTCAAAGAATTGTAGCATTGAGTGTGCTCTGCCTTAGAGAAAATTCACATTCTTCCCAAGATCTGAGTAGGGGTTGCTGAAGCACGACCGGATCGTTGATAGGCCTTTACTACAGGGCGGCGTCCAGGCTCCATTACAGCACAGTGAGGAAGAGAGATCTGAAATTGAGGGAGCCTACCGGAGGAGAGAGAGAGAGCCGGACCACCGGAGAGAAATCAAAACGTGATGAGCATCGACAACGCACGCGCAGTGGACCAAGCGGGAGATTAGGGCGCATGCACAGTGGGCAGCGGCTGGAATTTAAAGAAACTGGGCATGTAGACGACCAGTGGTCGTGCGACGATAAGTAGTGCGCATGACCAGTGGTCGTGCACTGTGAAAGTTTTCACACGTCCGAGTTTTCAGTCTATTTCACAATGCTGACCACGTGGTGCAACAGAGAGCTCATCACACAGCTGGGCTACCACACCTAAATAATGAAATACAAACAAAAAATTAACGAAAGAAACACTATCCTAGATAACTGTTGGGTTTTTTGTCTCCCAACAGGACTTATTCAAAATCTGAGCATTTCTTAACTGATGGGCGAATGAAACTGGAAATGCTCAGGCATAGGTTCATGGTCGCGCTGCGGTAGCGGGTACCGGAATGGAGATAGAACATAAGCCCCAATACCTGTATATGTATACCTATCGTAAGTGTCAGGCATGGGCAGACAGTAACTTGGGAAGCTCATTGGCTCCAACTCCACCTGCATCCGGTTACAATAAGTCCTAGGCTGCATTACATGCCCTTGCACTGATTGGACCAATTCCACAATGTGGTCCTGCATGGAAGTAAACACGAGAGCAGGGTCAAGAAATAAACTAGAAGAATAACATAAACGAACCTCGATCTTGGGGATGATCCCGGAGTCATCCACCGTCGGTGGAATTGTGGGTGCTTCCATACAGCTGTCTAGGCTGGTGAAGGAATGTTCTAAAGCTGCATCTGCCTAGTCCATGCCTCGGGCATCCTCACATGGGGTGAAGGTCGCAACCTCTGCCACAGAGTCATCCTCCTCGACTGGATCTAACAGAACGCTGGAAATGCTAATTGCCACCTACGATTCAACCTAAATAACACTGTCAGAAGAAGAAAGAATGCTATGCAAAGAAGAAGGTGAAGGGACGAATCTCGGTAGGACGTTGAGCGCTGGTTCTCCACAACTAATAGATTCTATGCTAGGTGATATATGCACTTCAGGAGGATAAATAGTAGTGTCGGAATGGGGATAAGCACATGTATCGGTGCACATACCTGGGATGCCTTCTCCATAACAGAGAGATGGCAATGGTGCATACCCCGACTAGAAGGGATGCTGCCCAAGGTTGAAGTGGAGATAATCCGAAAATCCGGCTCGTCATCCACCTCTAGCTCAGCTAGGAAAGCGGCGAAATCCTTCAATGCATGATCCCAGCTTCGACAAAAAAGGCACTGCTTAGCCGGCTTCGGCGGTGCAACGGGTGCTGAAGCTAAATAAAAGTAGTGCGGCAATGGCTCCGCAGGTCGGTAGCTAACCGGCTTATGTCTACGATATGTAGATTCCTGAATTTCCTGGCTACTATACTTCTGAGGGCATCTGTGGCTAGAAAGAGAGATGTCTCCACAATGATGGCAACGGATATTGAAATTGGCCCACATTGCACCGATTTCAAATATAAAGGATACAACTACTTGGCATAGATTATGTGCATAAAACTAATAATTCCATCTGACGGAATAACAACACAAGAGAAAAGGGATCAAAACAAAACAATACAACGCTTATAACGAAATTCTCATTCATCCGGAGTCGCTCCACATTTGCAAATCCCCGGCAACGGCGCCAAAAACTTGATGCGTGTAAATCAGCAAGCGCACCGGTCGCACAAGTAATAAAGTTTTGGGAATAAATCCCCGAGTGTCGGTCTCTTGAGGAATGCAATTAGCGTAGAGCGGCAACAGTACAGAAAATATCGTTATGAGAGTTATAAATAGAAAAAAAAAAGTAAAAAGAGGACTTGGGTGATTGTGGATGTATGATCTACTGAACTAGTAAAAGCTATGCGGGTCCCCGAAATTACATAAAGGAAAGATAAGCATAAAACTTTAACGGTACCTGAGCTAAACAACTCCGGGTACTTCTCAAGCATAGTCTGCTCTCGCTCCCAAGAGAGCTCCTCCCGACCGCAATTGTCCCAATGGACCTTGACCATCCTGATCTCTTTATTGCGTAGCCACTTAACTTACGAGTCCTCAATACGTACGGTCTTGACCTTCGTCGTCAACCCAATATCGACCGACACTTGATCGACCGCGATCACTTGCGTAGGCTCTTGCACTGCCTTCCGTAGCACTGATATATGGAATACATCATGTAGACCACTAAGCTCCACTGACAGCTTCAACCGGTACGCTGCTTCACCAATCCGCTCTAGAACCTCAAACAGTCCAAGGTACCTCGGGCTTAGCTTCTTCAAGCGTCGCACCCGCGAGACACCCTTGAACGGCTTGATCTTCAAGTACACCCAATCGCCAACAGCGAACTCCACGTTCTTGTGCTTGGCATTATAGTACTTAGCTTGGCGGTCCTGAGCGATTAGCAACCTCTCCCGAATGTTTTTCACCAAAGAAGTAGCATCCTCCACCTCTTGTCGCTTGTACAATTTTGACTCTCCTGTTTCCAACCAAGACAATGACGTACGACATCTTCTACCATAAAGGGCCTCGAAGGGCCTCGAAGAGTGAAAACTTGTTTGGGCCAACTCGGCTCACCATACCAAATTAAATCCCACTTATTTTCTTAAAAGAGAAAATAAATATCTTGTTTTAAAATTATTTTAATTTTTGTAACCCTAATCCGGTTTACATCACATCGACTCGCGAATCGGTGACCTCGCTGAAGTTATGTCGGCAATCCCAAAAGCAGGAGTTGTAGCGAGTAGCATGAGATCAGAAACAAAGATAAGCGGAGAGGATCAGCGGGGTGACAGCGGGTGACTAACCATGCACTTGGAGAAGGCCTCCAGGATTAGCACGAGGGCTCGTGCCCGCCTGAGTGCGAGTTCCCTGGAGCGCCTGGTGACTCGCATCACCTTGAGTTGGTGTACTGACATCAGCCGGAGTGCCCCCAACACCTTTCTCTTGGAAAGAGTTGTTGGATTCAGTGGACAACCTTAGAAGGGGGTGAATAAGGTTTTAGGGTTTAGGGTCTTCGCACAGCTTTCCAAAGTCCAGGACACACATGCAAAGCATGTCTTCCATTGTCCGATTAACCCTCTCGGCCTGCCCATCCGTTTGCGGATGAAAGGCTGTGCTAAAACTCAGCTTTTTCCCAACATCTGCTACACCAGCCTCCAATCATTGGACGTGAACTACCCATCTCGGTCACTCATGATGCTGCGGGGCACACCATGAAGCCGCACAATATTATCCACATACAGCTTTGCGAATTTCTCAACCGGATCATCCTTCCTATGCGGAATGAAGTGCGACACCTTCGTTAGACAATCTACGACTACGCAAATGGCGTCGTTCCCCTTTTGCGACCTTGGCAACCCGTGCACAAAGTCCATAGTAATGTTGTCAAACATCCACTCCGGAATAGGCAAGGATTTCAAGAATCCTCCTGGCTTTTGGCACTCCGCTTTCACCAAGGCGCAAGTTTGACACTTCGCCACGTATAGCGCCACATCCTTTTTTAGTACTGGCCACCAGAACAATTTCTTAACATCGCGGTACATCTTCGTGCTCCCTGGGTTAATTGAGTACTTGGTATGATGCGCCTCGTACAATAATTCCATCCACAAATTGCCCATGCTTGGGATGCACAGACGACCGTCTTTCCAAAGTAATCCGTCCTCCACAACGAATTGGGAATTTGACCAATCCAGAGCCTCTATTATGAGTTACTTCATGTGGACATCCATATAAAAAGCCTGCCGAATCCGATCAGCCAGGTCATATTAGACTTCATTCCAATTCAATACTGCTTCGGCACTTGATTGCTTGTCTACGCAAGAGATCTCCAATGCCTTTAACTCCCGAACCAACCGCTCGTCATGGTGCGATAGCCAATTGGCTTGAGCTGGGACCCAGCGACTCAACGCGTCCGCAACCGCATTGCCTTTACCAGGCACGTAGTGGATCTTGAATGTATAGTCCCCCAGGAACTCCATCCACCTACGTTACCGCTTGTTCAGATCTTTCTGATCGAGTAAATATTTCAGGCTCTTGTGATCGGTGTAGATATCAATCTTCACACCGTACAAATAATGTCTCCACAGCTTCAAGGCAAAAATCACGGCCGCTAACTCCAAGTCATGGACTGGATAGTTCCTCTCATGCACCTTCAGCTCTGTCGAGCCATATGCTATAACGCTTCCATGCTGTAACAACACACAATCCAAACCACTGCCCGAAGCATCGCTATAAATCTCAAAACCTTCGGTCCCACACGGCGAACTAAGAACTGGCGTTGTGGTCAACCGACACTTCAACTACTCAAAAGCTTGCGTGCACTCCGGCATCCAAATGAACTTCTGCTCTTTCCTCATCAAAGTAGTGAGAGGTAATGCTATCCACGAGAAGTTCTCCACGAAGTGCCTATAATAGCCGACAAGCCCCAGAAAGCTCCGGACTTCCGCTACCGTAGAAAGCTTAGGCCACTCTCGTATAGGAACAATCTTCGCCGGATCCACTGCAATACCCTCTCCACTCACTATATGACCGAGGAATGCCACTGAGGACAACCAAAACTCGCATTTCGAAAAATTGGCGTACAATTGATTCCTCCTTAGCGTCTCCAAAACCAAATGAAGATGCCTGAAGTGATCTTTCTCACTCTGCGAGTACACCAAAATATCGTCGATGAAGACGATCACAAAATGATCCAAATACACCCTAAAAGTCCTATTCATCAAATCCATCAACACTAACGGCGCATTCGTCAGCCCAAACGGCATGACCGTAGACTCGTAATGCCCGTATCTAGTACTGAACGTTGTCTTAGGGATATCACTCTCCCTTATTCTCAGCTGATAGCAGCCGGACTTAAGATCCAACTTAGAGTACACCGTCGACCCGACTAACTGATCAAATAGATCATCAATCCTCTGGATCGGGTACTTGTTCTTCTCCGTCAACTTGTTCAGTTCTCGGTAATCGATGCATTGCCTCAAGCTCCCATCCTTCTTCTTAACAAAGAGGACCGGTGCGCTCCAAGGCGAAGAACTTAGACGCACATATCCTTGCTCCAACAACTCTTGAAGTTGCACCTTCAGCTCTGCCATTTCCTTAGGTGCTAGCCGATACAGAGATCGTGATACAGGCATCGCACCTGACACTAGCTCAATCGTGAAATCTATCTCCCGTTGAGGCGGGGCTCCAGGAAGACCGGTGGGGAACACATCAGGGTACTCAGCTACCACTGAAATACTATCAACGTAGGCTTCGACTTTGCAACCTTCACTAGTTTAAAGAACAGCTCTGCACCAGCACGAACAGCCTTCACCACTTGAAGAGCAGACATCAACGTCTTGCTCGACCCTTTCAAGCCCATAAAAGTCATCTCACGACCTGCTCCCAACTGGACTTCCTTACGACAACAATCAATATAGGCTTGATGCTCCGAGAGCCAGTCCATGCCAAATATTACGTCAAACTCCACCAGCGGTAGTAACGACGCTAGCAAATGGAACTCCTGACTCCCAATACGAATCTGAACACCACAGATTCTCTCCGCGTGCATCAAACACCCATTTGGTAACAACACATCCAACTCATCCTTCACCATCGAAGAAGGTACTCCGATGCGCGATATGAATCCTTCGGACAAGAAGGAGTGTGAAGCTCCCGTATCAAAGAGTGCTCCTGCAAAATTCTCACAAATCAAAACAAATCCTAAACAAGCAGTGGTAAGGTAATACACGCATAAAAAGTATTTAGAATTTAACTTGCTATAAATTAAACCTTACCTGTCACCACATCCGCTTGTTTGATGGCCTCCTGTTGGCTAAGATTACAAACCCTTGGTTGAGCCGGAGCATAATGGGATGCGGTTGACTCCATCGCCTTGCCCTTCTCTTCATAAGTTGCTCCCGGCTTCCTTTTGGACTTAGGACGTCCGCTCCAACAGTCACGGGCAAAGTGTCCCAGCTTCCCACAAGTAAAACATGCACCCGGGGTCCAACCCGTAGTCGCCCCAGAAGCACCGGAAGAAGGAGCTGGACCCGAAGTCCTAGCTTTCTTACAGAACTTACGGTACCCAGACTTTTAGATAGTCGGCACCTTGAACTCCGTCTTTTTATCACCCAAGCTTTTCTTCTCTTGAACATTCTTCATGTCCTTCTCCAAAGACCGAGCTGTGTTGACCAGGGTCAAGAAACCCTGCGTCATCGGCCCCAAGAGCAGTAGGCTCAAGTCATCTCTTAGACCTTCGTAGAAACGGTTGGTCTTGCGCTCCTCATCCATGATGGTGGAGCTAGCGTACCGACCTAAATGAGTAAACTCGTGGAGATACTCATCCATGCTACACTCTCATTGTACCAACCTCTGGAACTCATACTCCAATGCTTTCCTTTGCGTCGAAGGGAGGTACCTAGACAATAACTATCTCGAGAACTCCTCCATCGAGACATCCACATGTTGCCTTCCTCTCAATAGATGCAGCTCCAAACCCTCCCACCACAGCCTAGCATCTCCATCGAACAGGAATGTAGCTATAGTGGTTATCTACCACTCCTCCATCTCCGTCGCTGTCAAGTATCCCTTCACACGGGAGAGCCAGTCATCAGCTTGAGATGGGGTTCCCAACCCCGAGAATACCGGAGGATTAAAGCTCATGACATGTTTGAGCTGTCTCTCGGTTGCCCTCCTCGGCACCAACGGTTCCACTACTACCTGCTCCACACTTCTCGGCTCAACCTCTAGAAGAGGTACCTGCTCCATCGCAGGAGCGGGATGCTGCATTTGCCTTGTAGGCTGTGCATTGATCATGGCAAACACTGCTTCGACAAACAATCGTATGGTTTCAGCCGATGGACGTGTTGCAGGAGCATTATTTGGTGCACTACTAGCTTTAAAAACTCAACGTTCCGACGGCCTAGCACCGCTTCTGGTCACCTATAGTTGTAAAAAACATCGTTAAGCGACCAAACAAAATTGCAAACAGCAATTATAGGAACACACAGGTTCCTCAAACAGGTGTATTTTCATTCCTAAGTGGACATTTATGGGTTCTTTTGCAGTTATAACGATGACGCACACACATGTTCTCACCACCACTTAAAAGAATTCGCCCACGAATTCATTTTAAGCCTGACCGAAACCAGTAGTCTGATACCAAATTGTAACACCCCCTATCCGTCACATAGCATATACCAGTAGGTCCGGCCGGGGCCCGACGCCATATACCACAGACAGACCGGGCGGTTACTCAATGGAAACCATCCAACCAATGACAACGTCCTACACAGAGCCTTCTAGCGGAAGCAATTTAAGGTTACAAGATTAAGAACCCATCAATAAGCATGAATGTCTACTACCCAAAACAAATAGGAATGAAGGTACAAATACACAAGTACTGGCCTTATGGCCTTACAATTGTTTTCCTCAAGTTACATGTTTTTCAAACCTTGGCACGCAGGCCGGCCATACATGAATAAAATAAAACACTCAAAATTAGGCCTTCGAGGGCAGGCTCAGCAACTTGGGCTTTAGCCCGCTATTTACCGCTCGGCTCCGCAGCACCTCCAAGCAACAATCCACCGCACGGTGGCAAACAAAAGCAACGGTCATCTATGCTGACCAAATTATAACGATCACGCCCCCAATTCGGGGCGGCGATGCTCCTTCCCTGCACGACCACATGCCCCGTGCACTCAGGGCACATTCTCGATGAACCGGTAAATATCACGTCAATTTAAGCCATAGACACCCCGGTCTCACCACCGCCACTTTGACGGCCAAAATTTGAGCATTTTGTCTTCCCAGGATGGGTCACGTCAATTTAAGTCATGGACCACCGAAGACACTCATCTGTGTCTAACCCGTGCTCACAACGCAATGACAATTTAAGCCATATGCGCGGGTCAAACTTCTCCCGAGTCCCGTTTCCGTTACACATTTCACATAACCCGGTTATGTTCAAATTGGCTCCCAGGCCACCAAGTTGGCAGAATCACGCATCTGCCCAGTTTTTCGGGTGCACCTTGGAGTTAATTCTCAAGGCTCCCTGTTGCAATCTACCCCGTAGAATACCCGAAAAACAAACATTCGCACGAAGTCTTCTCCGGCCATTTATGCAATGCAGCAACACCGATCCAGACTAACTTGTCCGGGTAGGCTTCACACATCATGCCTATATCCGTTCTCGATTACAGACTCTACATGTACACAACGGGGCCTATTCATGTCTACCCAAAGGAACGACTCAACTCACCGCAAACTCGTGAGAACGGGCTTCCTATGCAAGGGAAAAGAAGAGCTTCACATGCTCAAGTAGAAAATCATTACCCTAGCATTCTTCCTTGGTGCCATGGAAAAGTATGCGGATGAAAAGCACCGCCCTCTCCTTACCTCCGTAGATCCGAAGTCGGTTCGTGATTTGGAGCTCCGAAGCTCCGCTTGCGACCGGATCTAGACTTCTCCTTCCTCGTTGCTCTCCCCTCTCTCTAGAACTTAGATAGAGAACCAGTGAACAGAAGATGAGGGTTTTGAAACCCTACACTCGGATATATCCCAATAAGAATAACCTCCAGCCGTCGGATCCCAACATAAAGAAATGTACGGCTACGATCCGGGTCTGACCTAGAAAAACTGGGCCGAACAATTCACGGTTCATCTCTTTCTCATTTTTGACATCAATTCTTGCGATAAACACTTCTTCCTTGGAAGGTAGGTAAAAGTAGTTCCAGTTAGTTTTCTTAGGATACCCCCACAAGATAACGCTTATCTGACTTAGGTTCTAGCTTGTTAGGCATATGATGTCGCATGTATGCCTCATAACCCCTAATCTTAATAAAAGATATACTATGATGCTTCTCAGTGCATATCTCATATTGTGTCTTTAAAAACATTTTCATTGGAGCACAATATAGTGTGAAAGCAGTAGTTTCTAAAAAAAACCCCAAAAGGAAATATGCAAATCTGCATGACTCATCATCGATCGAACCATGTCTAACAAAGTACGATTCCTCATCTTAGACATATCATTATGTTGTGGTGTTTTAGGTGGAGTTAGTTGTGATACAATATCACACTCTTTCAGATGATCATAAAACTCGTGACTCCGATATTCGCCACCTTGATCAGATCAGAGTGCTTTAATTCTTTTTCCTAGTTGATTCTCTACATTCCTAAACTCTTTGAACTTTTGAAAGATTTCAGGTTTTTTTTATAAGAAACACAAATCTTTATCTACTGAAATCATCAGTAAATGTAACGAAGTAGTGAATACTGCCTTTTGCCATAAAACTCATGGGTCTGCATATATCACTATGTACAATACCCAGAAGATCATCAGTCCTCTTAGTATGATCGGTGAAGGGGATTTGGTCATCTTGCCCAATAAACATAACTTACATCTCTCAAATGATTCATAATCAAATGAGTCCAACAGTGCATCTTTATGGAGCATGGATATGCATTTCTTGTCTTTATGGCCCAAATGACAATGACAAAGGAACATAGGATTTGACTCATTCGTTTTTAGTCTTTTAGTATTTTTACATTATAGACTGAATGGTCTAAGCTCAAAACGTATAAACCATTAAACAATTGGGCAACACCATAACACATAATTTAAATAAATTGAACAATAATTGTTATTAATAATAAATGAAAATCCTTTCATATCAAGATATGAAATAGATAAAATGTTTCGAGTTATGGCTTGAACATAATAATAGTTATCTCGTTCTATTAAAATCTCAGTGGGCAAAGAAAGATGATAAACTCCTACGGCAATAACATCAACTCTTGCTCCATTTCCAACATGTTGTTCAACCTCTCCTTTACCCAGTAATCTTCTCCTTCCCAGTTCTGCACATTTGTACAAATGTGAGAACCATATCCGGTATCCAATACACAAGATAAAAAAGCAGAAATGTTTATTTTAATTACATAAATACTTGAAGCAGAAGTCATACTTTCCTTCTTCTACTGCAGATCTTCAAGATAAAGAGGATAGTTCCACCTCTAATATGCTGCCTTACCATAAAGGTAGCATTTCCCTTCCTTAGCCATGCCTTTCTTCTTCAATGTTGAAGACTTGGGATCAAGATATGACTTAGGTCCTACCCTAGTCTTCTTAGATCCCTTGACTTTTCCCTTGCCTTTATGCACCATCTATATGGGGCTAGCAAGCTTGGTCAACTTCAAGTTGATTTTAGCAGTTCTCAACATTCCTGGGAGCTCCGACAGTGTTTTGTCAATTTCATTCATAATGTAGTTCAAGACGAACTACTCATAGTTATCTGATAATGATTGCAGGATCAGATCAGTGGCCAACTCTTGGCCCAAGGGAAAGCCCAGTCTCTCAAGGTTCTTAATATACCTAATCATCTTGAGCACATGAGCCCCTATTTGGTCTCAAGCTCTCATCTTGCACCGAAATAATGCCTTAAAAATGTCAAACTACTCTTGTCGAGTCTGCCCTTGAAACATTTTCTTCAGGTGCTCGATTATCTTATAAGCACACATGTTCTAATGGTTCTTCTAAAGCTCAGAGTTCATGGTGATAAGCATAAGTCAATCAATATCTAAGGTATCGTCTCTATACACCTTATAAGTATCATTGTCAACACGAGAGTTAGATGCGGCTGGCTCCTCAGGGGGATCTTCTTCCAAGACATAGAGCATGCGCTCTTACCTGAGAACAATTCTTAGGTTCCTGTACTAGTCCAGGAAGTTATTCTCATTAAACTTGTCCTTATCAAGAATTGCTCTAAGGGACAAGGTGGGGTGTGAACCACTTGTCATAGATATTATACAAGAAATCATACAAAGTAATTTTACTACTATATTTCAAAATACATTTTTTATTTTAATAAGGACTTTTATTAAATACTCCCGTAATTATGATCAAACGAATAACCGTCAATATCAATTCAAAGAGTTTATGTGAGCTACTCTCTAGTGGATAAGATCCATGTTTCACCAACACTATACTTCAGCTTTGGCTGATCACTCGTAGTGTGGTAATTTAGGTTGGCAACCTTTGTCACTTGCATCATTATACAACTCTTGTATGGTTGGTGAATAACTTTTTATTCACATCCATCTAATGGTGCATGCAAAGCCTATGTCTCTGGCACTCAACTTTTGAGGATACCTAGTTAAGTTGGACCCAATGTCGACAGTGAGATATAATAATTATCCGCTCGCGCCCTTACCAAGATAGATTAATACACCTTGCTTTGACAATCTCACACTTCATCGACCGAGGCAGGAAGAGTGTCATCCATCGGAAGACATTCAAACACTTAATATTAAGTTAAGAGATTTTTTTAGAAAAGTGATTAACAATTAATACTGATTAATATTTAATCAATGTGCACATTACAAAACATGAAAATTACAACATTCTCATTTCAGATACATCCCAGATGTGTACAAAAAAAACATCAATAATTGATGAAAAAGGGCTAAATCTGAACATTTAGAACATTTATAAATCTTCAAATTTATATGTATTGGACAGAAGCACAAGTGACTTCACTTATGCTATAAACAAGCTAGTCTCTCATTGTCGGTTCCAAATCTATGGCAAACCATTTTATTTCACAAACCACATAGAGAGACGGTTACTGCTAAGGAGAAACAATTTCTAAAACATGGAAATCGCTGTGAAATCACAGGCGTTCCCGGAAAAAATCAACACTTGATGTTCCAAGAATAAATTTGGACTCTTAAAATGGTTCTAAATCTACTGATTTACACGTATTGGATCGCAAACCTCCCTCAGATACCATTGTTGGGTTTTACTAGGAGTGGATACACATCAGATGTTTGCAGCATAATAGATCTAGAAAACCCTAATAATATTTGGGATCTTGCGAATACCATGATTCAAGAAGTAAAACAACAACTAGATAACACTTATGTGGGGTTGATTTACAAAATCGACCAAGATGCTCCAAGAAAATCGACCAGGATGCTCCAAGAAAATCTCCTTTGTTGTACTGAAATCCTATTCCAAGTCCACCTTGTTCGTCGAGTTTGAGAGCGCAGAAAAGCTATCTGCTTTTGTTATAGGATTTCCACACGAACAGGAGAAAGCCGTGCCATAGTGGCACAAGGGCAGGCTGGAAGGGGATAACTGAGGACTTCGTATCTATGAACTGCTAGTTTTGTTTCCAGGAGAGGGTTGTCGGTGCTAGGGCTCCGATTCGCAAAGGGAGGTCGTCGTAGGGTTCACGCTCTTTGGAACTCTTCAGATTTGGGTTTGGGAAAAACTGGAAAAACTTTACCCTAGATCTGAAATTATATTTATATATAATGCTCAGTGAACCAGGTTCGGCTTTAACAGGAAATACGAACATAAAAGTCAAACTGTGTTCAGGTTTAATAAAGGAGAAAGACATGTTTAGTTGATACTGGACTTAGCCATTGTACAAATCCAAGCTGATATACCTTATATTATCTACATCAACTACATCGGCTGGACCATGTAGTTCACATTTTGTCAAACAGCCTTTACTGGATAAATCGACTGTATCAGCTACATCGACTATATTGGTTACATCGGTTGGACCATCCAGTCGACAAGCTGTCAAACAGCCTTTACCAGATATATCGATAACATCGACTGCATCGAATATATCGACTACAACGACTACATCGACTATATGTTTTGTCAACTAAATCGACTACATCAGCTGGACCATCTAGTCGGCAAGCTATCAAACAACATTTATCAGATATATCAATTGCATCGATTGTATTAGCTGGATCAGCCGCATGGTGTGTCGACTGCATTGACTACATCAGCTGGACATTCCAGCCGACAGACTATCAAACAACCTTTCTGGATTTATCGACTATATCGACTGCATTGGCAGGACCATCCAGCCGATAAGACTATCTAGCAGACAAATCATCTGGTCAACTAAGGCATCCAGCCAATTCCTTCTAGATGGCAAACCTTCCGGTCGACAAATGACTAGTCTCTCTGCACTCATATCTTATATGAGTCGAGGCATCTCGATCAGTTATCCAATTTTCCGTACGTTATTATGTGCGACACCATAAGCTCGTATGGCGTTGGCAGCGAGAGTAACTCGTTGAATGCTTCTACATCATAAAGACTCCAACACATGCTGATGTGGTCACTCCGGCTCTCTATGGGAGAAAAAACCTCAAAGCCGAGGGACATCCCGGTTGAGAGGCTGGCAGCCTTGGCCGCGTAAGTGTAGGCGAGAAGCACGGTCACAAATAATTTCATGGGCAACACGCTCTGCCAGTCCTTGAGGGAGACTGGTATACTGCAAAAGGAGCCGGTAATAAGATATTACTTTGTGGCTTGGGTGATTAACTTAAATTATGACCACATGTATTAAGTTTACATTGTTTTTATTTTGCAGAAAGTCTAGGATACAATGAATCCCAAATTCAGGGAAGTGTTCAAGCACTGCAAGGACAGTGTTGAAGACGGAAACTTTTTGGAAGCGCTTAGCGTATACGTGCGGGAGAAAGGACCATCGTCCAATTTTGCTTGGTATATAGTGCATTGCTTTTATTTTTATTTTATTTTTACTTCGTTTTTTCCCGGCTGCTAGATCAAAAGGTAAACGCCCTAGATTTTTCCCGCTCCCACATCTTAAGCTCCTGGCGGCCTGACAGAGGGATTTGAGGACAAAACGTTCATGGACATTTATCTTGGCTTTGCGAACAGTAAAGGTGGAGCGGCTAGAACTACTTGGGGAGAATAAGAAGAGGGTGAAGAAGTTGAAGAGGAAGAATAAGTAGAAGAAGAGGTAGAAGGAGAAGGCATGAAACTGTGAAGGAGTGCAAGGAAGAAGAGGAGAGATCTTCAAAAACTGGATCGAAGACCGCAGGTGCAGACTCTGTCTCTTTTCCATCTCAGGCTCCTTAGAGAGCTCGGCAAAGGTTTTAGCGAGCTCTAGTAGGAAGCTGGCGGCCAAACAATCAAAGGCCGGCAAAGAGTAGACTTAGGATTTGAAATGTTTTTTTTTCATTTTCTGAAGGGCTCGCAATTTATTTTTGTTAACTGAACGAGCCAACGATGTAATTTCTGACAGAAATGAAAAGACAAATTTTCCCTTCCATAATTTTCTACCTTTACTTCTATAATAATATGTGTAGTTGAAACCTACTACTCTCTTATCGGTCTGTGCGAACTCATCATATTCTGTCGGCATAACTGAAGATGTTTTAGATTTCATAGTAGTAGTTATCTCAACAATTAGTGTGAGAAAAGCCTGACCGCAAACATAAGGCGATCATAATATTTTTAACATATAATAGTACTGGCAGAGCGATTAGGCAGCTGGCTGCAAATAATGAAGACGGTAACTTGCGTTATAATTTAGAAAGAATGCCTCTGAATTCAATAAATTTATTTTGAATAGTTGTCTGATCGATGAGATCGTGTGGTTAATCGATGATAATATATAGTGAAATCCTGAAGTATAATGATAATTCTGGAGATACATTACTATAAGATAACAACCCTATCTTCTCAAAGAGATCACATGATTAATTACTTGAGAGAACTGTGAACAAGCGACCATTATATACTTAAGGTATATTTGGTTCGGCGGTGACGGGTGCATCCGGTGGGTCGAAACGTCACTTTGGAACTGGAGGGGGGAGATGGGGGTCAAAGCGGAGCAGATCGGGGTCGTTTCCTCCTTGCTGCGGGTGCAAATGGAGCAAATAAAGGAGAACGGATCTGAAGACGACACCCAGCTGCTAGAAGGAGAAAGGGATGCAGTTGACACCAGGCGCCACCACAAAGACAAACAGAAGAGACGAAGCAGTAAACAAAATGAAAGCAGGCGCAGCAGCACACGTATCCAGCATAGGATAAGTGAAAGGCAGAAAGATATATGTAATCTTGTGTTTTGTCACTTTGTACTGGCCTGCACTATATAAAGGCATGTAAGAGTGTTAGATATAAATAATAAGTTTGCTGCTACGAAGTGTGTTCCAAATACAACTTTGATCGATTCAATTATTAACACGTGGTATCAGAGGGAGGTTAGGTTAAGGTGAATATTCTTTCACTAAATCAAGACCATTATGGCTTCATCATCTACCATAACTATGCCCCAATACAGTCAAACTGGAGTCCCAATCTTCAATGGCGAGATGTACGAATTTTGGAGCATTCGAATGCTCACTCTGTTTGATTCTCAAGACCTATTAGAAATCGTAGAGAAAGACATCAAGCATGAAGCCATTGAAGAAAGCATTACTCCTATGAAGACTACGGAGATCACTTCAACTGGAAAGGGCATCACAAAAGAAGATAGAACCAAGAATGCAAGAGCGTTACTTCTCATACAGCAAGGTGTTTCTAATAACATATTTTCCAGGATTATGAGTGCTACTTCGGCCAAAGAGGCATGAGAAACTCTTAAAGAAGAGTTCAAAGGAACAAAAAAGGTAATTTCTATAAAAGTGCAAACTTTATGGAGACAGTTAGATGCCATAGAAATGAAGGAAGAGGAATCCATTCTGGATTTCTATGCCCGTGTGTTAAATATAACAAACCAAATCCGCAACTTTGGCAAACTTATTGAAGATCAACAATTAGTACACAAGATAATGAGAAGTATACCAGAAAAATATGAACATGTAGTGGCAGCAATAGAAGAGGCACATGACATGGACCTGCTAACCACAACAGAACTGATGAGTTTGTTACAATCCCATGAGGATAGGTTAAAAAACATGTCCCAAAACTAGAACAAGATTTATAGAGCCATATAACAACTTCTGGAAGGAACTTCAACATAGCAGCTCCCAACAGAACACTTCAAAGGAACAAGTCTAACATAAAGAATAAGGAGAAGGGCAAGAACCTAAATCCTAACAACTCAATGTATTGTGAGTTATGTAAAAAACCAACACACAATACACAAGGCTGTTTCAACCGATGTAAAAGGTGTAAAAAACCAACCCACTTTGATAAAGATTGTTGGTATAAGAATAAAGAAGAGGTTAACTTCACAGAAAGAGGGGGCCATGAAGCCTTATTCTTTACCAATGACAACACAATATCAAAGACAAGTATACACACTAGATGATATCTTGACAGTGGAGCCTCAAGCCACATGTGTGGAGATAAGACACATTTTCTTACACTAGATGAAACAACCAAATCCAAAGTTTATCTAGGAGATGGAAACTCTCACACCATAGAGGGAAAAGGAGCCATAGCAGTTACCACCAATGATGGACAAAGAAAAACAATAACTGATGTACAATGGGTACCACAGTTAACCCAAAATTTGCTAAGTATAGGACAGCTGCAAACAAAGGGCTATACGGTTATATTTACAAAAGGAGAGTGCAAGATAATAAAGGATAAAACAAATCAGTTACTTGTCACTGTCCCCATGTCTACCAATCAAGTTTTTCACTTAGAATTGCAACCAATGATGCTAAGCACCACCACATCAGATATGAGACAGCAAACTCCTTCTCAACTTTGGCATAAGAGACTTGGGCATCTCCACTGGACAGCCCTGCAACACACACCAAAACAAGTAGAAGGAATGCATGAGATAAAAGTAGAGAAATAGTTCTGTCAAGCTTGTGCAGAAGCCAAGGCCCATAAGCTTCCCTTCCCAAAAGAAATCACCTGGAGAAGTAAATCAGCTTTAGAAATAATTCATGCAGATTTATGGGGACCAGCCCAAATTTCCTCACATCAAGGCAACAAATACTACTTGCTACTAGTAGATGACTTCTCACGATACATGTGGATTATGTTTCTAAAAGCCAAGTCTGAAACCTTTGAATTCTTCAAAATCTGGAAATGCAAAACAGAAAAACAATTACAA
Organism: Platanthera guangdongensis; assembly: GCA_039583875.1. Lineage (NCBI taxonomy): Eukaryota > Viridiplantae > Streptophyta > Magnoliopsida > Asparagales > Orchidaceae > Platanthera > Platanthera guangdongensis. Next base: position 42,407,325 of record CM077154.1, read on the forward strand.
AAGCCAGTCAAGACATTAAGAACGGATAGGGGGGAGAGTTCTTATCCACTCAATTCAACTATTACTATCAACAAGAAGGAATAAAAAGACAGCTGACTGCACCAAGATGTCCACAGCAAAATGGAGTTGTGGAACGACGAAATAGGACAATTGTTGAAATGGCAAGGGCCATAATGCTTCCAATGAACATACCTAAAAGTTATTGGGCAGAAGCAATGAATACTGCTGTTTACATATTAAACAGAACACCAACTAAAGCCCTTAAAAGCAATACGCCATATTAACAATTATTCCAAAGAAAGTCATTTGTTGCTCACTGCAAAGTGTTTGGATGTATTGCATATGCACTCATCCAAAAACAAGGCAAACTAGAACCAAAGGCTGAAAAACTTCTATTTATAGGATATGATGAGTTCTCTAAAGCCTATAGACTACACAGTCCCCAAACAAAACAACTAATTATCTCACGAGATGTTCAATTTAATGAACAATCAACATGGGATTGGGGATCAGACATTGGGCAACAACCTGCTGTGGTTGAACATAGAGATTGGATCCCATGTCCCATCCTATCAGCATCAGAAAAGGATGACATAGATGCTCATCTAGCCAATCTGTCATCATCTCCCCAAGCACAAGGCTATACTGATGCAGGCACATCAGAACTAACCACTTCCTCACCTATTCTTAAAAACAAAGCCTCAAGGAAATATATGAATACTGTGAACTAGCTTTCAATACTAATACACCAGTAACCTTTGAAGAAGCCAATCAGTCAGAAGCTTGGAGGAAAGCCATGCAAGAAGAGTTAGCAATGATAAAGAAACAAAACACATGGACTTTATCCAAAAGACCAATTAACCAAGAGGTCATTGGTGTCAAATGGATTTATAAAGTCAAAACCGGTGAGAAAGGAGAACTCTTAAAACATAAAGCATGACTAGTAGCAAAGGGATATTCCCAAATGCCGGGAAGAGATTTTCATGAATCTTATGCTCCAGTGGCTCGAATAGAGACCATAAGATTCAACACTGCAAAAGCAGCCCAAAACTCATATCCAATATATCAGTTAGACATTAAATCTGCATTCCTAAATGGAGTCCTCAAAGAAGATGTATATGTGGACCAACCAATAGGGTTTCAAATTGCAGGTCAGGAAAATATGGTATACAAGCTACACAAAGCATTGTATGGCATTAAACAGGCACCTAGAGCCTATAAAGACAACCTAGATGCATTCTTACTCAAAGAAGGTTTCATTGGATGCACAGTGGAAGCCTCTTTGTATATCAAAACTCAACATCCATACATCTTGTTAATATGTATATATGTTGACGATATTATCTATACCGGCAACAGCACAATCATGATGCAGAACTTCAAAAACACAATGCTGTTAAAATATGAAATGACTGATTTAGGACTTCTCTGATATTTCTTAGGCATACAGATTTCTCAATACCCTACTCATATATTCCTCACACAAGAGAAATATGCCACTGAAATGATCAACAAATCCGGGTTGAGCGATTGTAATGCTACTGTCACTCCCATATCAACAACAGAAAGTTTATTGAAGAGAAAAGAAGGAGAAGAAGGTATAGAAGAAGAATGCTACCGCAAATTAATTGGCCCCATGCTATACTTAACTCACACACGACCTGATATAGAATTTGGAGTCAACATTCTATCAAGGTATGTTTCAAATCCAAGTAAACAGCATATGGAAATAGCCAAACGATTATTGTGTTATCTATAAGGCACAAAACTGAAAGTCCACCTAGTGTCAGCTATGTGCACCTATGGGGGGGGGGGGGGAATAGGTGACGAGTAGCGCTTTTGCGGAATTTACGAACGTACCTGCACAATAAAAATAAAAAGCACAGCACACAGAATACACAGGCAATTTATAGTGGTTCCCCGACTTGGGTACATCCACTTTCCCCCTTTGACCTATCTCCCCAACAAGGGACGACTCGGTCACTTCTCCAACGGGATTGAAATCCAATCCCTGCACTACCGGAAGGAACCCTTCCACACGTGAGAGTCAACACTCCCACAAAACGGGTTGCACCCAACCCTTACAACACGGAACAAACGTTCCTTTACAACAAAAGTAAATATAGAATGTACACGAGATACAAACTTCGTTTGGAGACTACGGTGTTCCTCTTCGTTCGACAACGTGTTCGTGAAGTCAACGAAAAGTCTACAACCTTGGTCTCTCTTGGAAAGGATCTTCCCGAAACCGGCGGCGGCAATCCGAGCGGCGGCTTGGTTCGGGATCGACGACAACGAAGGTGCGTGGCAGCAGTACTTCTGAGATCCAATCTTCGTTGCAAAGCAAACTAGGTCTACCAACGGTCACTCTAGAATCGGTCGTCTCGATCGATTCGGACGGGGGAGTTTTTCTCGGTCAACAAATCGAGAGACAAGGGATCTCTAGATAGACACGTGAGACTCAAGCTTTACTAAGCTTCTGTCGCCGGAGATCGGGAAGAAATGCGATCAGCAGCGGCGACGGACTAGCGCGAGCGGCGACGGAGGCGGCGGAGAGATTTCGCGATTTTAGGGTCTGCACTCGCTCGGCTTCTTTCTGTGTAGGTATTCCGTTAAAAATACCCGTGTATAAATACTGTAGATGCTTTCCAAAATGACCGTTGTGGGACCCACAAGCTGAATCCCTAAGTTCCGGTCCAGAATCTTAACAGCGGCAGAATCCGGTTCAGGAAGTTCCAGAAAAACGCCCAAGTCAAAATCGGTGAGAATCGAAAGTGATTCTCGCCGAGTCGCCGAGAATCAAAAGTGATTCTCGACGATTCGGTGAGAATCAAAGATGATTCTCGTCGAATTTGCCTTGGTTGCACGCACTACTTTGGGCCAGGTCGAGACGGCGAGAATCAACCAGTGATTCTCGTCGATTCGACGAGAATCACTAGTGATTCTCTCCGAATCGGCGAGAATCACTAAGTGATTCTCGTCGATTCTTACTTAGACGCAGAGGTGCTTGCTTAGAAGTGGCTGGAACTTGTTCGGCGAGAATCAACCACTGATTCTCGACGAATCGGCGAGAATCCCTTGTGATTCTCGACGAATCGGCGAGAATCCCTTGGTGATTCGAATTTTCGTCTTTCCACCCATGAGCTGCTCCTTGACCCATCTGTGCTCCTTGTCTTCTCTTGCATAAATACGGCCCTGTACTTGAAAGTAAGTGCACTCCAATAGAGAGAGTACACGTAGGCCAACACACCGATCTGCTCAACGAGGGATTACGTCGTGTAGACCCGTGTATATTGACCTACTGCACCCTGACATTGGTGTGCACTTAGCGTGGAGGAACTGCAAGCACAACTTAAAAGAGTTTATCAAATATATTGTCTATTGACCTTAGCTTGTCCAGGGGCTTCTTCAAATCAGGTACATTATGGATACAATACCCAACAATCTCCCCCTATTTGAAGAAGCCTAAACCCTACAAGCTAAGGTGAATAGAGCAAATGAGAATGAAAACCATAAACTGAAAAGTGAGTTGAGTGAGTTATCCATTACCAATACCAATTTCTTGGGAGCAAGCTTGGAGCCACCTTAGCCTTAGCCGGGAGGGTAATCTCCCCCTTTTCGGCTTCTACAAATCGGGGTCTGTAGCGTTTGACCCTTTGCTCCCCCTCAGTTCTTGCACGGGCCTGGAGCTTCTGTAGTCTTCATTCCTCATAATTGAGCATCCCCAATTCAGTCTTGAAAAGATTGAACTTGGCCTCGTCTAGGGGCTTTGTGAATATATCAGCAATCTGCTTGTCCGTGGGGACATAACAGAGAGAGATATCCTTGTTCTCCACGTGCTCCCGAATGAAGTGGTAGCGTACTTCAATATGCTTCGTTCTGCTGTGCGACACCGGATTGTTGGCAATGGCAATTGCACTGGAGGAGTCGCAGTACATGGGTACTTCCTTGAACTGAAGGTCGTAGTCGGCTAACTGGTTTCTGATCCATAGAAGTTGTGCTCAACAGCTTCCTGCCGAGATGTATTCTGACTCTGCTGTGGAGGTTGCAACACAATTCTGTTTCTTGATGTTCCATGAGATAAGCCTCCTGCCGAGGAATTGACACGTCCCGGAGGTGCTTTTCCTGTCATCCCTGCTCCCTACAAAATCAGCATCTGAAAAGCCTATTAGCTCGACATCATTGTTTCTCGGGTACCACAAGCCAAGATTAGGAGTACCTTTAAGGTATCTTAGAATTCGCTTTGCAGTGACATAGTGAGATTCCTTAGTGTTCACCTGATATCGGGCACAGACACATGTGAAGAACATAATATCTGGTCTACTGGCAGTAAGGTAGAGCAGGGATCCAATGATGCTTCTGTATTTGGTTTCATCGAAAGGTTTACCTTTCTCATCCTTATCCAGAGACATGGTGGATCCCATTAGAGTCCACATAGAGGTTGCACTCTCCATACCGAATTTCTTAAGGAGTTCATTTGTGAACTTCGTCTGAGAGATGAAGATTCCATCCTCAGACTGTTTCACTTGAAGTCCTAATAAATACTTGAGCTCTCCCATACTGCTCATTTCAAACTTTCCTTGCATAAGTTTAGAAAACTTTTTGCAAAGATTGTTGTCCGTTGAGCCGAATATTATGTCATCGACATAGATTTGCACCAGCAAAATCTTGCCTTTGACTTCCCTGAGAAACAATATTTTATCTATTTTACCTCTGGAGAACTTGTTCTCCAGAAGAAAACTAGATAAAGTCTCATACCAAGCTCGTGGAGCTTGTTTCAACCCATATAAGGCCTTATTAAGAAAATAAACGTGATTGGGATAAGTAGGATCGACAAAACCTGGGGGTTGAGCGACGTATACTTTCTCTTTCAGGTCTCCGTTCAGGAATGCCGATTTCACATCCATTTGATAGACTGTGAATCCTTTGTGTGAAGCATACGCCAGGAACAACCTGATTGCCTCGAGCCTTGCTACTGGTGCGAAGGTCTGGTCGAAGTCAATCCCTTCCTCCTGTCTGTAACCTTGAGCCACCAGCCTGGCCTTGTTCTTTACGATGACACCATGTTCATCCAGCTTGTTTCTGAAGATCCACTTCGTGCCAATCACATTCTGCTTGTATGGTCTGGGAACCAGCGTCCAAACATTGCAACGTTCGAATTGATGTAGTTCCTCTTGTATGGCCAGAATCCATGCCGCATCCTTGTTCGCCTCGTCGAATTTCTTTGGCTCTACCTGTGACAGGAAGCTAAGATGCAATACTTCGTTAATAGTACCTCTTCGAGTTCTGACACCGACACGAGGATCTCCGATGATCTGATCTCTAGGATGATCCCTCACGTGCCGGAGCTCAAGAAGTCTGGCGTCTGGAACTTCGACTACTTCTTGGGCTTCTCCTTCTTCTAAGATATTTGTTTCATTTTGATCTTCAACATTTTCAGATGACGTGGAGGTGGAAACTTTGACGTACTTGGGAGCGTCATCTTTAGCGGTCTCATCCAGACTCAGCTGTTCAAGTCTAGCACCTGCATCTTCAAGAATACTACTGGAAGAATTGCTGTTAAGCAAACTTCCTTTATCAAATACAACATTTATTGATTCTTCTACCACTAGGGTTTTCTTATTGAAGACCCTATATGCCCGAATATGGGAACTATAGCCCATGAATATGCCTTCGAAGCATTTTTCACCGAATTTAGTACGCGGGTACTTCCCATTATTCAGTACATAGCATCTGCAACCAAAAATCCTCAAGTAGGACATGGTTGGTTTCCTGCCTTTCAGTAGCTCGTAGGGCGTCTTACGATGATGCTTGTTGATCAATGCTCGGTTTTGTACATGACAAGCTGTATTGACACCCTCTGCCCAGAAGTATTCCGGGAGAGAAGCGTCTTTCAACATTGTCGTGCAAGCTTCAATGAGAGTTCTATTTCTCCTCTCCGCAACTCCATTTTGCTGAGGAGTGCGCGGGGAGGAAAACTCATGAAAGATACCTTGTTCTTCACAAAATTCTGTCATTGCACCAGATTCAAATTCTGTTCCATGGTCACTTCTGATTTTGACCACGGAGCAGTTAAATTCGTTCTGAACCTGCTTGACAAAATTAGTGAAGATGTCAAACGTATCTGACTTTCGTTTCAAAAAGAACACCCATGTAAACCGAGAATGATCATCAACTATCACTAGCATATATGACTTGCCTCCCAAGCTATGAACTTGCATTGGACCAAACAAGTCCATATGTAGAAGGTAAAGACATCAGGAAGAGTCTTTGTCTGCGATGCTCTTAAAGGTAGCCCGAGTCTGTTTGCCCATCTGGCATGCAGGACATGGGCTATCTTTGATGCACTTGATACTGGGAGCATCCCTTACCAAGTCCTTTGAAAACAGCATACTAATTGTCTTGAAATTAATATGGGCCAATCTTTTGTGCCATTGTTCACAAAGAGATGCACTGCCTGTTGCCACAAGGCATACGGGGGTAGATGAATCTAAACTGAGAAAATCCAAACAAAAGATATTTCTGCTCCTAATGCATGATAATACCGTTTCAGAAGAGGTACGTGAAATTATCAGACATTTATCCTTGCAGAACTTAACGTCATAACCTTTATCACATAACTGACTTACACTGATCAGGTTATGGTTTAACCCTTCAACATAAGCCACGTCGGTGATAGAGATTATACCGTTGGAAATCATACCATAACCTCTGGTGACTCCTCGATCTGACCCTCCAAAGATGACTTTGGGTCCATTCTCAACTGGAGTGTAATCACGCAGCAGGCTTCTTGTCCCGGTCATATGCCGGGAGCATCCACTGTCCAAATACCAGATCGGCGTTTTGGTGCCCTTTGGACATTCCTGCAAAACAAAATTAATTTGCCTTAGGAACCCAATCGAACTTGGGTCCCAGATTCCTGGTTAGCACACTCCCCCTCGGTTGGTTAACCCTACGAGTGGTCGGTCTCGCATTGCTAACATGGGGAGTCTCGTAATTCCTTGGATTAAACCAACAATCCACGACAAAGTGACCGACTTTGCCACAGCACCAACAGTCAAATCTGTTGTACCTCTTCCTAGGCTCCTGCCTTACCCTGGGAACGGTGGGTACTGCTGGGGCCTTGGATCTGGAGGTGGAGGCCTCATGGTGACAACAGTCGCATGACTTTGTCACCTTCTGTATAACAGGCTTGGCTTTTGGTGCCTGCTTTCCATTATGGCCGCTAGAGAACGGACCATAATTTCCTATGTGTATTTCCTCATAAGGTGCCTTGAAGGCACTCTCACCGAAGTTCCGGGGAAAGTTCCAACCGTCATACCGGCTCTTTGGCTTTGCAACCGAGGGCCGGAAATGATGCCCAAAAGTTGACTCAAAGTCATGTTGGTTGCAAGGAAAGCCAGGCTTTCTGAACGCAACAGGACTAAGAGGAGCCTTACCCTTTTCATCAGCAGGGGCCTTCTTGGCGGCCTTATTCTTCCTCTGGTTCTTGTTTCTCCTAGATGAAGAACCAGATACCTCTTTATGCCCCAAGCCAGCTCCTTTGGCCTGAGCAGAGAAGGTATCAACGACTGGAAGAACTGTTTTTGGCATGGAGAAGCTCTTGACGATCTTCCTTTCTGCCGCAAGTAGTTCTTCCAACTTGTCGACTTCCTCCTGCTTAAGATCAAGGAGCTTAAGAGACTCTGAGTGCTTTGAAGTCAGGTCGAGGTGTTCCTGTCGGAGAGAGATCAAGCTGGTGACCTCTTCCCTTAGGGAAACACACTCCCCCTTAAGGAATTTTACTTCCTTTTTCTCAGCCTTCAATCTCTTTCGGCACTCCTCGAAGGTGTTGAGCAGAAGCTCATACTTCTCGAGGAGCTCAGCTTCGCGGGCCGAAAGGCTATCCTCAGGTTCATCATCCTGAGACTCAGGATCAGAGTCAGAGTCGGAGAGAGGTGTGTGAGATTTTACCTTCCCAGTAAATGGGGGACATTCTCCTTCTGAGTCGGAGTGACCCACCAGCCCGAAGTAGGCTTCCTCATCATCACTGGAGTCTGAGGAATCAGACTCACTTAGTGTCTTTGGCCTTCTGGCGATGTAGCTCCGCTCCTTCTTCTTATCTCTGGAGGATTTGAGCTCCTCTCCTTTCCCTTTTTCTCTTTTGCTTTGATAGCAGTCGGCCACGACGTGTCCTGGCTTATTGCATCCAAAGCAAGTAATATCAGAAGAATGATGTTTGTTAGGTTTAGATGCATACCTGTCAGAAGAATAATTTTTCTTCTGATGCCTGGAGGAGGAGCTGTCTTTCTTTCTTTGATTCCTCATCCTGAGGAACTTCTTGAACTCTCGGGTGATGAGGGAGAAATCCTCCTCCGACAGCTCTGAGCCGGAGGAGCATGGTTCAGAGTCCTCCTCCTCTTCCTTATTCCTCGCACGGTATGACATCGCACCCTTGCCCTTTCTGGAGTAGCTGGCTTTTAGGGCCACAGTCTTTTCTTTTGCAGCAGCCTTCTCTGCTTCTTCCTCTGCTTTCCTGGTGTTCAGCTGAAGCTCATAGGACATCAGCTTCCCAAACAGGATTTGTGGATCAGTTTCTGCTAGTCTACCAAATTCTCTGATGGCGCAGATCTTTGTGTCCTATTCCTTAGTAAGGGACCTAAGGAATTTGTCATTGAGTTCACCATTGGTGAACACTCTTCCGTAGCCCTTGAGGGCGTTGACAATCTTTAGGAAGTTCTCGTATGTGACTCCGATCTCTTCCTTAGGCCCTTGCCTGAAGGCCTCATATTTTTGGTTCAGGAGGGATCTCCGATCATCCCTCACTTCATCCGTGCCCTCCATTAGGATGATCAAGCACTGCCAGATCTCCTGAGCTATCCTGCAGTTGCTGAAATTTTGCATCATGGAATCATCAACTGCGCTCACCAGAATGTTTCGTGCCTTCTTGTCCAGTCCCACGAGCACCATCTCGTCTTTGTCCATTTCAGAAAGTGTCTTCGGCACCTTCTTGGTGGGATCGATGGTGGAGGCCTTAGTGGGGACATAAGGTCCCTTCTCCACGATCATGAAGAGTCGAGGATCGACTGCTTCCATGTAAAACCTGATTCTTTCCTTCCAGATCGGAAAGTTTAGCCTGGTGCACACTGGGATCTTGCCGGAGAACTTGAGCCCGTCCATAGTAGATATTTGTCTTCTTCTTGACACTAGGGGCAGGATTCAACTCAAGGTGTTGACCTTTTTGATGAGAAACCTGCCTCTGATACCACTTGAAAATCCACCTAGTGTCAGCTATGTGCACCTATGGGGGGGGATAGGTGACGAGTAGCACTTTTGCGGAATTTACGAACGTACCTGCACAATAAAAATAAAAAGCACAGCACACAGAATACACAGGCAATTTATAGTGGTTCCCCAACTTGGGTACATCCACTTTCCCCCTTCGACCTATCTCCCCAACAAGGGACGACTCGGTCACTTCTCCAACAGGATTGAAATCCAATCCCTGCACTACCGGAAGGAACCCTTCCACACGTGAGAGTCAACACTCCCACAAAACGGGTTGCACCCAACCCTTACAACACGGAACAAACGTTCCTTTACAACAAAAGTAAATATAGAATGTACACGAGATACAAACTTCATTTGGAGACTACGGTGTTCCTCTTCGTTCGACAACGTGTTCGTGAAGTCAACGAAAAGTCTACAACCTTGGTCTCTCTTGGAAAGGATCTTCCCGAAACCGGCGGCGGCAATCCGAGCGGCGGCTTGGTTCGGGATCGACGACAACGAAGGTGCGCGGCAGCAGTACTTCTGAGATCCAATCTTCGTTGCAAAGCAAACTAGATCTACCAACGGTCACTCTAGGATCGGTCGTCTCGATCGATTCGGACGGGGGAGTTTTTCCCGGTCAACAAATCGAGAGACAAGGGATCTCTGGATAGACACGTGAGACTCAAGCTTTGCTAAGCTTCTGTCGCCGGAGATCGGGAAGAAATGCGATCAGCAGCGGCGACGGACTAGCGCGAGCGGCGACGGAGGCGGCGGCGAGATTTCGCGATTTTAGGGTTTGCACTCGCTCGGCTTCTTTCTGTGTAGGTATTCCATTCAAAATACCCGTGTATAAATACTGTAGATGCTTTCCAAAATGACCGTTGTGGGACCCACAAGCTGAATCCCTAAGTTCCGGTCCAGAATCTTAACAGCGGCAGAATCCGGTTCAGGAAGTTCCAGAAAAACGCCCAAGTCAAAATCGGTGAGAATCGAAAGTGATTCTCGCCGAGTCGCCGAGAATCAAAAGTGATTCTCGACGATTCGGAGAGAATCAAAGATGATTTTTGTCGAATTTGCCTTGGTTGCACGCACTGCTTTAGGCCAGGTCGAGACGGCGAGAATCAACCAGTGATTCTCGTCGATTCGACGAGAATCACTAGTGATTCTCGCCGAATCGGCGAGAATCACTAAGTGATTCTCGTCGATTCTTACTTAGACGCAGAGGTGCTTGCTTAGAAGTGGCTGGAACTTGTTCGGCGAGAATCAACCACTGATTCTCGACGAATCGGCGAGAATCCCTTGTGATTCTCGACGAATCGGCGAGAATCCCTTGGTGATTCTCGTCGATTTACACTTAGACGAATTTTCATCTTTCCACCCATGAGCTTCTCCTTGACCCATCCGTGCTTCTTGTCTTCTCTTGCATAAATACGGCTCTGTACTTGAAAGTAAGTGCACTCCAATAGAGAGAGTACACATAGGCCAACACACCGATCTGCTCAATGAGGGATTACGTCGTGCAGACCCGTGTATATTGACCTACTGCACCCTGACATTGGTGTGCACTTAGCGTGGAGGAACTGCAAGCACAACTTAAAAGAGTTTATCAAATACATTGTCTATTGACCTTAGCTTGTCCAGGGGCTTCTTCAAATCAGGTATATTGTGGATACAATACCCAACAAAAACATTTTGGTCTGCTATATGAAAAAGGGGCAAAAGGAGAGCTCAATGGTTACTACGATGCAGACTGGGCTGGAGATAAAGAACACAGAAAGAGCACCGGCGCATACCTCTTCTCCTATGGGAACAAACCTATCTCTTGGAGCTCACGCAAACAACCGACAATAGCCCTATCCTCCATAGAGGCAGAGTATATGGCCCTATCGAATGCAGCGTGTGAAGCCGCCTGGTTAAAAGAATTGGAGAAACAGACAAGAGAGGGTAAAGAAGTAGAGAATCAAGAGAAACCAGTGCTTATTCAGTGTGATAACACTTCAGCAATTGCATTGGGAAAAACCCTATCTTTCACAATCGCAGCAAGCATATCAAAGTCAAACACCATTTTGTTCAATAACAAATCGAACACAACAAAGTGTGTGTCAAATTTTGTCCAACGGAAGAGCAACTCGCAGACATCTTGACGAAAGCCCTACCACGACAACGGTTCGCCTTGTTACGAACTGCGATAAAAGTCGTCCCGCCTCCAGATCAAGAGGGGGTAAAGGAGAACTGATCTGATGACGACACCCAGCTGCTAGAAGGAGAAAGGGATGCAGTTGACACAAGACGCCACCACAAAGACAAACAGAAGAGACGAAGAAGTAAACGAAATGAAAGCAGGCGCAGCAGCACACGTATCCATCATATGATAAGTGAAAGGCAGAAAGATATATGTAATCTTGTGTTTTGTCACTTTGTACTGGCCTGCACTATATAAAGGCATGTAAGAGTGTTAGATATAAATAATAAGTTTGCTGCTACGAAGTATGTTCCAAATACAACTTTGATCGATTCAATTATTAACAGCAAATGTCGCCGCCGGCCGTTTGTTTACCCACCGTCCGTCGACATTTGCTCCAAACGGAAGCGGCGAAACGTCGAACCAAACGAAACCTTAATTGCAAAAGAATCAAGTTTCAGAATAAAGGCTTGAATAAGTGATGTAGGCCCGTCCTAAAAGATCCTACACGGACGGCATGACGACGACGCTCGCAACTCTCAACGCTCTCTAACCAGCACACTATGAAACGCAGCCGTCACAACGATGTAATTTATCTCTCGCGCTAACATACGGATAGCCGATCTGTTAAAGGAATGGAGAATGGCTATAGGCCAAAATCCTTTCCGGCTAAAGGGAATAATATTTATTCCGACGAGCTTGGAGTTGTACCAAAATAGATCCACCAAGAAATAAATCACGAATTCGGAAAATGGTAGGATCTATCCCAACTAAAACAAAGAAGCGAGGATCGCCACTCCTCTCGAAGGATCTTCGGAAAACCAAACGAAAATGACAAACTATTAAAAGTAGTACCGCGAAAATTCAACGATTCAAATTCCACGCAAAAGTCGCCACCACAAGAACTATCTAAGAAAGAAATCTCGTGAGTAGATGGTTTCGTTACCCCGCTCAGAATAGTAGATCCGAGATGTTGGATCCACAAACAAGAACGATCGCTTTCCTTGGACGCGACGGGAGATGCACCAATGATGAGAAAACTCGATCATCTTCCCCGCCTTTCGCCGTAGAAGTCCACGATGGCCTCTTCTTCCTTGCGCTTGACTCCCCAAACCGAAGGAGGCCGAAGATTGATGGGAGGTGAAGAAACCGTGGAGGAGAAACACGATGATGGAGGTATTGAAGAGTGGGGGAAAGGGAGTAGATGAAAGAAGAGGAAAAGAAGAAAGAAGGAGGGGCGGCCAAGGGCTTTGGAGAAGAAGAACCCCTAAGGGAGGCGGCGGCTAAGAGGGAGGAAGGAGAGAAATTAGGTTGGAGGAATTTAGGTTTTCAATTCATTCATAAACTAATGATAAAAACAATAGTCATGGCCTTTTATAAGGCTTACATCAAACTAAAACAATAAGCAACCCAAAACAGTGGCTAAACGCACACCAGCATAAAAATGTAAATTATTAAAAACTCATAAACTAGCCAATTAAAATTATTAATAATAATAAGTCTATTTCCGTTGGCGAAGATTGTAGCCATGGCCACTGCGGCGCCGCAAATCCTTGGCCGGTGGATCATCATCTTCATCTTCCGCCAATATCCTGCGATCGCCATGAACACCACGTGCGCCATCGTCATCATCGTCGTCATCACCGTCATCTTTACCAATTAGGCCGACATCGTCGTAATCTCCATCATGATGGCCGTCGCCATCAATCCACCATGTGCGCCATCGTCGTCATCGCCGCCATCGTCGTCATCGCCGTCATCTTTACCAATTAGGCCGCCATTGCCGTCATCGTCGTCATCTTTACCAATTAGGCCGCCATCATCGTAATCGCCATCATGATGGTCGTCGCCATCAATCCTCCCCCGCTCAAAAGGACTCATCACCGATGAGTGGGCGGGAAAGTAACGGCGCAAGAGATCCGCATCTAGAAGATGCACCTGTGCAGCTGAGAGCCAAGAATCGTCCGAAGCAGGCCGACCACGCCATCTGATCAAAAACCTGTGAATGTCATCGTCTGGGGTGGGAAACACCGCGTCCTGTAAGATCCTGTCAGGCAAGAAATCGGTCCGGGGGAACCTTGGAAAAGCGTTAGGCGAAGAAGAAAAACCAGTTACATCATCAGTAGGTAACATACCTCCCGGAGAATCCGAAGGAGGAAGAGATCCAGAAACAATCTCACCCCCACCCCATTAGATGATATAGTGGAAATATTAAACGGAGAGACAGAAAGTTCAGGTGGTGGAGCGACATAAAGCGTTAAATCTGAAATGTTAAAAACAGGAGAGATTCCCCAATCAGCGGGTAACTTTAATAAATATGCATTTTCGCCTATCTTCTTTAAAACCCGAAAAGGACCGGCTCTCTTATTCGTTAATTTCTTTATGGTGCCCGAAGGAAGCCATTCAAGGATAAGTCGAACCATTACCAAATCACCAATATTCAAGTGGACTGCTCGCCTATGTACGTTAGCATTCGATTGATAAGTATCATATTGTGTAGCTAACGTCTTACCAATGTGCTCATGGAGAGCGTGAACGTGTGAGGCGAAGTCCTGTGCAAATTGACTAGATTTAAAGGATGGAGGTAACGGAATCAAGTCAAGAGGCACGGGCGCCTTATATCCATGCACTATCTCATTCGGAGATAAACCGGTGGACCTATTCTTAGAATTATTATACGCTAATTGAGCATGCGGAAGAACAAGGTCCCACGTACCTCCATGAGGGGTGAACCCATGTGCAACATGACTTGAGTTAACAGTACAAAATAACGGGACTAAGTCTGGTGGCACGGGTGCTCTACATTCATTAACGATTTCCGTGGAGTCCATCGTCGTAGTTTTAAATTTAGATTTAAATTTTGATTTAAAAATTTCACAAAGAAATGTCTGCGGAAAACGCTCATCTCCAACTATATAGTTGGATGCTCTGGAAGTTGAAAGGTAGTGCGTGAGACACAACTCCACATACCCAACTACGTTCACTAACGTGTGCATGCACAGATCATCAAAAGGCGGAGGATAAATGCAAGCGACCGGGCTTGAAAAATAATTGTGTTTGGGGGACACCACATCAAAACGTAACATCGCCATGGAATCACTAGCGGTCCAAAATGAAGCCTTACCCAACGGCAAACGGTCAGATGAACGGTCCATCCTAGGAACATCATAGTCAGATCTATGAACAGTAGTGGAAAGACCGAACGCGACAACTAACAAATCGCTCACACACACTCGTCTGGGTAAGTGTAATTGGGAAGCTGGATAAATAAACATCTCTAGATATCTCGGGCTAGAAATGACAAGCTCGTTCCCTAACAAGTCATCTAATCGAATCAAGTGAACCGGAGGAGGAGTCGACATGGCCGATTCCAGAGGAGGAACTAAATCATACTCACCGTCAAAACATGGATTTAACGTCCAAGAAAAATCCTCCGGGTGCAAGCCATCAAAATCAAAGGAAAAATCAAACAGTAGATTCGTCCTTACCGAAAACTCAGCTGGATCGTCATCATCTAACTCACTATCAGATAAACATTCATCATGGGGTGACTCTACCAACTCAGCTGACATGTCTTCCAACCCACTAGATAATTCGTCCAAATCAGAATAAGTATTGGTCTCAAAAGTAGGCAAAATCGTACTCGACAAAATTTCGAATCCATTTCGGACTTCTGGTGAAGGATCTAACATCAAAGAAATGTCTATCGGGACCTCAGTGCTACCATCATCCACAAATAGCCTTCCCACACAGGGTAAATCTTCCAGAAAGTCACATCCTTCGCTAACCAAATCTTCCCACGAAGTAGGTACATTGTCTAAATCATGATGGAGGGTTGAGCAAATCGAATCCCGGGGAGAATCTAAATTAGTATGACCCTCAAGCAACGATGATAATATCAATGAACTATCTCCCGGATGTGCACCACTAAGATTATCCCAAGATAAACATCCATCCCAAGGTGACTCTTCCAACACCGTTAAAACATCTACCAATCCTGGATCAATCATTATAATATTGTGATCATCACTCGCACTTATCTGACTGGATTGATCTAACGGGGAAGCTAAATAAACGGGAACCTCAATATGTTCCGGGATAGAAGGAACTAGCTCGTGTTCTAGCAGGTCATCACCTACAGGTAAGCTCTCAACATAGGGTGACTCAGCCGGAATGTCTTCTGACTCAAGGTCATCAGAAGACACCATAACTATCAAGGGAGACGCCTCAGAAACATCGCCGAAAGGAAAAGGAGACGATTCCTCAGAGGAGAAATCCTCGTCCAGGTCACTAGGGTAACCAATCTCCTCATCGTCACTCAAATCGCCAGCGTATTCAACCTCGTCCTCAGTGACAGGCACAGTCCTAGAGACCGCCTCAGACTCAACAGGAGAGTGAACGACTAATTCAGGCAACTCGGGGAAAGACTTAAAAGCGTCTATGGCCGTAATCACGGTAGGATACTCAATATAGCCATGGTCAGATACGCCGCTAGACTCACAAGTCGTAGTCGTCTGTCTACCCCTACAGATAGGACTACTCTCACTCCGCGGGCTCATGACAGTCCTAGCAGTCACATGTACCGAACTCGAGATAGGGGGCCTCACTATTTCCTTTCCTCTATAGGTAGGTGCAGGTGTGCTATGGGTAGCTCCCCCAGCCCTGGGAAAGGATCTGTCCTGGGTGAATAGGTCACCCCTATGATCAGGCTTGGATAAGGTGTCATAACTATACTGGTTAGTGGATGTCGGGCTAGTGGTAAGGCAGTAGGGGGAATCAAATTTCTCCGAGAGTATTCTTCGCATGTGGGGCCAGGCATATGGATAGCTACCAGCTCCACGCTCTTCGTTCAGCCAAAACACACGGGCTCGACCTCTTAACCGCTCTCGGACTACATTAACCTTTTGGTAGTCGCCCAATTTGTTATAATCAAAATAGGTTTCTACCCCCTCAAGCCAGTATCTAAAATACTTGGGATCCCCATAACCATCATAGGTAAAAATATTAGTGTGTAGATAAGTCAGGGGACGATTGGAAGCGTTAACGTCGAAAGCCATTTCAGTGTGAACCGGAGAGGACACTCGATCCGGATTTTATGCGAATGCAAAGAAAGGGTACCTGAACAACTAATTCTAGGAAAGATAGAATTGTTCCCGCTTAGCCACTAAGATTATAATTATATAAAATAGATTTTCTTGCTGGAAAAAATATGAGGATTATTAAAAAAATTTTATTTTTGAATTTTGCTGAAAATATAAAAATATAGGCCGCTATTTGCAGACCAACTATTAAATTTTAAAATAACTTAATAAAAATAATGATTTAATGAAAAATAAAATTTTTTTTTTGGATTTCTGAAATTGGAAATTTAAAATTTGAAATTTGAAATTTGAAATTTTGAAATTTGAAATTTAAATTTTGAAATTTAAAATTTGAAATTTTGAAATTTGAAATTTGAAATTTAAATTTTGAATTTTGAAATTTGAAATTTGAAATTTTTAAATTTGAAATTTGAAATTTTGAAATTTGAAATTTGAAATTCAAAATTTAAATTTTGAAATTTAAAATTTGAAATTTGATATTTGAAATTTGAAGTTTGAAATTCGAAATTTATTTGTTTTTAATTTGAAGAGAAGGAGGAGTGTCAATTAGGAAATTGACGAGAAACTCGCTTTGATACCAAATTGATGTAGGCCCGTCCTAAAATATCCTACACGGACGGCGTGACGATGACGCTCGCAACTCTCAACGCTCTCTAACCAGCACACTATGAAACGCAGCCGTCACAATGATGTAATTTATCTCTCGCGCTAACATACGGATAGCCGATCCGTTAAAGGAATGGAGAATGACTATAGGCCAAAATCCTTTCCGGCTAAAGGGAATAATATTTATTCCGACGAGCTTGGAGTTGTATCAAAATAGATCCACCAAGAAATAAATCACGAATTCGGAAAATGGTAGGATCTATCCCAAGTAAAACAAAGAAGCGAGGATCGCCACTCCTCTCGAAGGATCTTCGGAAAACCAAACGAAAATGACAAACTATTAAAAGTAGTACCGCGAAAATTCAACGATTCAAATTCCACGCAAAAGTCGCCACCACAAGAACTATCTAAGAAAGAAATCTCGTGAGTAGATGGTTTCGTTACCCCGCTCAGAATAGTAGATCCGAGATGTTGGATCCACAAACAAGAACGACCACTTTCCTTGGACGCGACGGGAGATGCACCAATGATGAGAAAACTCGATCGTCTTCCCCGCCTTTCGCCGTAGAAGTCCACGATGGCCTCTTCTTCCTTGCGCTTGACTCCCCAAACCGAAGGAGGCCGAAGATTGATGGGAGGTGAAGAAACCGTGGAGGAGAAACACGATGATGGAGGTATTGAAGAGTGGGGGAAAGGGAGTAGATGAAAGAAGAGGAAAAGAAGAGAGAAGGAGTGGCGGCCAAGAGCTTTGGAGAAGAAGAACCCCTAAGGGAGGCGGCGGCTAAGAGGGAGGAAGGAGATAAATTAGGTTGGAGGAATTTAGGTTTTCAATTCATTCATAAACTAATGATAAAAACAATAGTCATGGCCTTTTATAAGGCTTACATCAAACTAAAACTATAAGCAGCACAAAACAGTAGCTAAACGCACACCAGCATAAAAATGTAAATTATTAAAAACTCATAAACTAGCAAATTAAAATTATTAATAATAATAAGTCTATTTCCGTTGGCGAAAATTGTAGCCATGGCCACTGCGACGCCGCAAATCTTTGGCCGGTGGATCATCATCTTCATCTTCCGCCAATATCCCGCGATCGCCATGAACACCACGTGCGCCATCGTCGTCATCGTCGTCATCACCGTCATCACCGTCATCTTTACCAATTAGGCCGCCATCGTCGTAATCGCCATCATGATGGCCGTCGCCATCAATCCACCACGTGCGTCATCGTCGTCATCGCCGTCATCTTTACCAATTAGGCCGCCATCGCCGTCATCGCCGTCATCTTTACCAATTAGGTCGTCATCGTCGTAATCGCCGTCATGATGGCCGTCGCCATCAATAAGACTGTTGGCAAGATAATCTACGGTCAAATTTATGAAGGTCTGAGTAACGATTTCTATCAATACTCCCAATATCATTACCAATTCATAACAAAATCCAGAAGATGATATATTTAAATCAAACTACTGACCACATTTGATGATATGTATATAGAAATTTCTAGAGCATAAACCCAAATAATAGCTTTTAACCGTATTAACAGTTCATAGAGAAACAGAGAGGAATGACAATTCCATTAATTGTTTTTGGCCACAATTTTAATGAACAGCCATAAAAAGTTCTATATGCTAAGATGGCCAATTGGCAGGTGTGGGATGAAAAACAACAATATTGCTTTTCTTAGAGAGGTCATCAAAGTTGTTGTAACTTTTAGAAAAAATAAACTAGGCATTCAAATGATCCCGACCCCCCTTTTCATAGAAATGAGGTCCACCTACTATGATGACAAATTGGGTAGGTGCACACCTATTGCAGCAACAATACTTTCCTCATATAGGTCATCAAACTTGTAATCCTTTTGAAAAGATGATCTCAACGGTCAAATGTTCCTGCCCACCCTTTTCCAAAAATATTGAAATGCTATAAGATTGAGGGCTATAGGCTAGGGTGACCAATTGGGTATATGCTGTAAGACCCCTCCCCTTACCAAGGAGGCACCCGGTCTTATGCCCAGAACCGTCGTCTTACGTTGACACTAACGCACGGGTTAGTCGACACCGCAACACGCCAATTCTGCCGGCTAGTACGATCATAAACCTGTAGGCCAATATGAGAAACAGAAGTAATACATATCAGAGTACAAAATAGCTAGTCCACAGTCACAGTACTAATCATATATATATAAATGAAAGAGTACACAGTCCACAATGAGTACAAATATAATAAGAAGAGTAATAAGGGCTTATGCCCAGTACATCATATCAGAATCTCTCTCTCTCAACTCTAAACAGCGGAAGAAAACTATCATCATCAAGTCATCCAACCTGAGGCAACTCTGCAGTAGTAGTGGTAGTAGGTGGTGGCATCAGCTCCTCACGTCCTGCCATCTCGTCATGCTGGTCGTGCTGGTATTCCATCTCCTCGAGCTCCTAAAAATAGTTTGGTCACCGACCATTAGTCAAAAAGACTAAGTCGTTTCCTCCACACCTCGCCCCGCAACTCCTAGGCACAGTGCGAGAGGACGAAGCGGAGGACATCAAGGGGTAACAAGTGTAAACATGTGACAGTGACACTATACTAACAAGTATATGAGGAGTAATGGTAGTTCTACTCTAGCAGTTGTATGTAAGAGGTACAAGTGCAGTAAGTATGGTGTAAGACTGAAAGTAAGAGCAGGTACAACAAAAGTAAAAGCATGTATAGAACGAGTAAGTAAGAACTGAAGGTAAGAACAGAAAGTAAAGTTATGCTACAACTACACTACCATCACAGAACGTACCTTAACTTATAAAAATGCTCATATAAATTTATAAGTTAAGGTTTCCAGGAATTTTAACTTATCATATAAAAGAGCCCATACTAATTTATATGATAAGGATCTATGAAGCGTATGACCTAATATGAATGAATTTTTATGATGTAATTTATGCACAGGCAAGTGCAACTCACCCACAATGACTCTGTGATCACAGACCTTTAGTTCCCACTTTTTGAGAGCTAGCATCACTCTCGGGCACCACCGCTGTGGCTACGGCAGCAGCGGAGCGGGCATCTCCACTTCTAGGCTGGTATGCACACTACCAAACCTTAGACCCCTCTCATACGCCTCTGTACACGTCCAAGGTGCACTCTAAAGTCTATGCGTACGTACTTTGCTGACAACCCGTCAGTGTACAACCCCGTAGCCGGGTGAGTGGGACCCTCCCCAAATATCAGCCTAGGGGCGTGTTGTGGGCGACGAGTTGGTGCGACCCCGTTTGAGGACGTGCGGGTACTCGTGCGTGCCTGCGGCAGTTTTATGCGCATAGGTTTAGAATTTATATATATATTATATTATATTATATTATATTATAATGTATATAATATATTATATATATGATATATTGGTGATAAGATAAAAGAGGGGGGGAGGGATTTGAGGGGAGAGGCGGGGTACAACTGAAAGGAGGAGAAAAAATAGGACAAAAGAGGGAGGGGAATCGGGATTTTTCCCCAGGCTAGGGCACGACCTCCCCTTCCCCTCTCTCCCGTCGCCGGCGTAGGCTAGGGCACGACCGCCCCTTCCCCTCTCTCTCCCGTCGCCGGCGAGGCTAGGGCACGACCGCCCCTTCCCCTCTCTCTCCCGTCATCGGCGAGGCTAGGGCACGACCGCCCCTTTCCCCCTCTCTCCCATCGCCGGCAAGGCAGGACACAGCCACCCCTCTCCCTCTTTTTCCCGGCCCGAAGCAACCCCATCCCGGCCGGCCCTCTCTTTTCCCGACCTGGAGCAGCAACCCCATCCCGGCCGGCCCTCTCTTTTCCCGACCTGGAGCAGCAACCACAACCCGGCCCCCTCTCCTTTTCCCGACCTGGAGCAGCAACCACACCCCGACCTCCCTCTTTTTCCAGCCGCCTGGAGCAACCCGGCTGTAACGCCCCCAGTTTTTCTGTATTTTGTTTGATCGTTGGCTGGCGTTACGATGGCGTATTTCCGGCTTTTTTGCCGTTGTAGAGCGTGGTCTTTGCTCTTAGGGTTCCCTGTGTAGCATGTTTGTAGCCTGTTAGCAAGATTCCCCAGCTAGCCGGAGTCTGTTTGATGACTCGACTGGGCCTCTTAGGGAATGCTTGTGTTTTGGCTTCGGGAGGTGTTATCCCGGGTTTTGTTCGTCGAATGTTAATTTCGACTTCGTAGTTGTGTTCGTAGCGTGGGTTTTTAGCTACGGCGTGAATTTCGTCTTTTTCCGAGAAGTTTCGGGTTTCGGGTTGTCTTGATATTGAGTATAAATAATAATTATTATGTTGATTGTTTATTATTAAAACTGATATATATATATAGTCTTGGGTTAGAATTAGGGCTGAGTTCCTTTTGTTTCTTCCCTTTTTTTTCTCTGCTTGGTGGAAGCCGCCGCCTGTGCGTGAGGAAGAGAACCGCCGGACTACCCTAGCCTTCGGACGCCAATTCCTGGAGATTTAGCGGTCGGAATTCGATTTCGAGAGTGGATCTGGACTGCCCTCGCCGGGATCTGCTTTCTTTCTGCTCCTCAGCTTGCTGCTCTGCGGCCAGATCCGTGGGCGGGGGAGGCCGCCGACCGAGTTCCTGGTATTGAGGCAAGTGATGTCCCCTCATCCTTGCCAAAGCTGATCTTTATCTTTCTTTTGAGTTAATTTTTATCTCTTTCTTGTTTAGATCTTAGGGGTAAGCTAGGGTTTGTTCCCGATCATACCGTGGTTAGTGTAGAAAGTTTCAGATTAAATCTCAGTTTTCCTGAGGGATTGTATCTATTAGGGTCAGTTTTGGTTCGGTTTAGGTCGAGTAGCTGCCATTGCCGATGGATGTTGTACTCTAGAGAGAGAGAATCCTCGTTCTTGCTTTTAGTCATTTGCTGGATCTGGCTCCTGTAGCCAGTTGGGGTGTCGACACCGGCCAGTTGGGGTGTCAACACCGTTGTGTCGACACCGGCCAGTCTTGGTGTCGACACTTGGTGTCGACACCGGCCAGTCGTGGTGTCGACACTTGGTGTTGACACCAGCAGCGGCAGTGTCGATACCTTGTGTCGACACCGGCCGCAGTGGTGTCGACACTTGGTGTCGACACCAGCAGCGGCAGTGTCGACACCTTGTGTCGACATCGGCCGCAGTGGTGTCGACACTTGGTGTCGACACCAGCAGCGGCAGTGTCGACACCTTGTGTCGACACCGCCGCGGTGGTGTCGACACTTGGTGTCGACACCCGCAGCGGCTGTGTCGACACCTTGTGTCGACACCGACTGCAGTGGTGTCGACACTTAGTGTCGACACCAGCCGCGGCAGTGTCGAAACCTTGTGTCGACACCGGCCGCTGTGGTGTCGACACTTGGTGTCGACACCGGCCGCGGTTGTGTCGACACCTTGTGTCGACACCGGCTTGTCGTGGTGTCGACACATCGTGTCGACACTGGGTGTTGCGCTTGTTTTGGGGTCAGGGAGACTCGGGGTTGGTTTTGGTTAGGCGTGCAAGGCCGCGTCGGTTGGACCCGATGTTTTGCCTTGGGTTCGTGTGTTTCTTAGGACTGTTAGTGGGACTTTTCCCTAGGAGGGGGGGCATTGGGTGTTCGGCTAATTTTTGCATGCCAACTCTTGGGTTGTGGCAGGTGGTGGAGTTTTGGTGGCCTCTAGAGGGGTGGTTTTATGTGGAGAGCTGTGGCCACCGCCTTTTTGCCCCGGTTTGGGTTGGTTTGTGTGGGACCCTAAAGCTGCCACTGTTTGACCCCTTAGCCCTTTTTGGGTCTGATTTTGGTTATGTATTCAGACCCATGTTTTGACCACTGCCACTTACCCACGTGTTAGGACTGTTAGTCCCCTTTCCTGTTTATGCTTCCTTTCTTTTGGCATATATTTATGTCTTGATGCTGTTGCAGGCTCTCTTGGTAAGGCATATTGGTTTTATTGCTCGCACTTGGCGTGCTCTGCGGTGTTTTAGACAATATTCTTTTCTTACTGTCATCCCCTTTTCTTTTGCTTGTTGCAGTTTGTTGCCGGGTTGGTAAACCCTTCTTCTTATTTGCTAATTAATTTATTGCTCTATTTTACCTCTTGATTGTTTCCTTGCTGAGGTGTTCTTTTCTTGAATGCCTCAGGTCCAGGTTGTAGCCAGTTCATCGGCTAGTTCTTTTGGAGGGGCTGTTGGTGGCCTATAGGGTTGCTGAGATAGCTGATCCCCGTTTTGTTGTGAGGTAGTTCCTTACTTTTCTGTATAGACATACATACTCGCCAGTGGATTCGTGTCAGGTTGTTGACGCCCACTGGTGGCTTCTTGTGATGCTGGATATGAAATTAAACTGCTGATTTTGCCTTTATGTGGTTGGTTACTTGCTTCTCGGAAGGATTTATGCTAGGTTGCATGTTAGATATTTTAAACCCTAAAAGTATTATTATATGTACTTCATGCATAACATGTTTTCTAAAACAAAGACACTATTTTTTCTCAGCGTAAAACACTATCTTTTATACCTATAATATTCACTTTAGAGTCGTGCATACCATGAGTCGCCCCCCGGGGACTCTCGTGCTTATTTAGGGTGTCAACTTAATTGAACCAAAGTATTTTCTGCTGTGTATAGATATAATTTTAACTGTGGACTAGCTGATCGACTGTGCCGAGGGATACGACCATTCAAATTAACTG
This sequence comes from Platanthera guangdongensis, assembly GCA_039583875.1. Taxonomy (NCBI): domain Eukaryota; kingdom Viridiplantae; phylum Streptophyta; class Magnoliopsida; order Asparagales; family Orchidaceae; genus Platanthera; species Platanthera guangdongensis. The sequence continues at coordinate 42,431,116 of CM077154.1, forward strand.
ATTTTCTTTCATATTTAATCAACGTTTTTCCTTAAAATCTAAGGTCTGTAGTTTTGCCTGAGTGTGTGCAGTTATCCCCTGCACGACGTGGCATCACGACACGTGTTTTCTCTTACTCTGATACGATTTTACCATTGAGAAAATGCGGGTTGTGACAGTTGGTATCAGAGGGAGGTTGCTTGACAAATGGTTGGGCAACCTTTCCCTTGTCTGCATTAGTGTTTAGCATCATACCATTCACACACCGATATGTTATCGGCATGTCTTGGCCGAAGCATGAACACTACACTCATGAGCATAAAGAAGTATACAGGGCATATTATGTAGTATGGGATGCATAATATGTGTTTGTATATGGATCCACCATAGGAGGCAACATGTGAGGGTTATGTAGTATGGGATGCATAACCTCACCACATGAATGCGGCTAGCACGTTTTCTTTTTTCGTTACATGGGAATGTTATGTAGTATGGGATGCATAACATTTTCATGTGTACGCCGCCCATGGCATACACTAAGGCCTTTTTAGAATGCATAGCACATCATGCATAGCATAACATTTCATAAGCACAACGTGCCAAGCTAAAGATTTGCAAGATGACATATGTACATACATGGTTTTGAGTCAAAAAGAATACAAATACAGGCATTCATGGTTTAGGCACATGAGTTAGTAGGATGGTGGTGAACCATCTTAGGATAAGCATAACATCATCATGGTAAAAAACAACTCCTAGAGCAAGTTTTGTAGTTGAAGTTCATATTTAAGTGTGTTTGTCCGTACTGGGTCGTTTTGTTCTAGTTGATGGGCTAGGATTTGTCTAAAGCTTGTGCGATTCTAGGATGGCGAGACGTCCTGCGATGAGATCGACCCCACAATCCGTGGGTGAGTCATCAGGAGCGCATAGTGATGCGTTGGTAGAAAGCCTGCGACAGAGTAATGAGGAGTTATCGAGGCAGGTAGTGGCTATGCAGGCTCAGATTCAGTCCCTTGTAGCAGTGGTGGCGGGACAGACCCCGAGAGCTCAGAACCCCGCAGAGGGGGTAGCTATTCCTGCCCCTCCTGCTCCTCCCGTGCCTTTGGTTGTGGTGCCTCCGGAGATGGCGTTCATATCCCAGTTTCAGCGGCTGAGACCCCCCACCTATGATGGGCAGGCAGATTTCATGATTTTGGATGACTGGCTGATTACCATTGAGGAGATGTTCTCTTACTCAGGGATTACCGACGATCAGAGAGTGATGCTCGCAGCCTACCAGCTCAAGGGTCTAGCAAAGAATTAGTGGCTGAGGGAGAAAGAGAGCTTAGTGGCAGGTTGCACTTGGGAGTCATTTAAGGTGATGTTGTTAAGTAAGTTTCTGCCTTCAGTCGAACGGGACCGGCTAATGAACGACTTTCTTCACTTAAAGCAGAGGAAACTCACGGTTAGTGAGTATGAGATTGAGTTTAGTAATTTGATTCGGTTTGCTCCGGGTCTGGTGAGTGTTGAGGCAGACCGAGTTAAGCGATTTCTGGGTGGACTAAGAAGCGATATTCAGCAGTTAGCGAATGCCTATGGAGCAGTCAGTTATGCCAGCGTGGTTGAAGCTGCTTTGAGAGTTGAGGACATTGAGAATGCCAAGAATAGAGGCCAGCAGTTAAGGAAGGATAAGCGGAAGTCCGGTGGAGGGAAGAGCCCTCAGGAACCTGATGCTGTCTCGAGACAGAAGGTCAAAGAGATTTGTAGCTTTTGTGGCCGGTCAGGCCACCCCTTTGAGAAGTGTTTCAAAAGGTTGGGAGCGCAGAAGAAGGAACAAGTGCACGCGATTCAGGGTGTTTCCAGGGGAGACTTGGGGTGTGCCTTGTGTGGAAGGAAGGGGCATGAGGCTGCCCGTTGTTGGTTAAAAGATAAGGTCTGTTTTCAGTGCGGCCAGAAGGGTCATCTCAAGACGAGGTGCCCTCAGACTCAGCCTATTCTGCAGCCAGTTCCCCTCCAGGCTTTGCCACCGCCTCAGCAAATGGATAAAGGAAAGGGGAAGCTGAATGTGCTTTCGGCAGGTGAAGCGCAGACCTCGACCCAGGTTATCTCAGGTTCAACTCCTCCCCAGTCGTTTCGTTACGTTTCTTTTTTTTATTGTAGTTTTCGTTTTAGCGCTTGTTGCCTTAGATGCGTGTGCAATTCGTAGGACGATTTAAGGTAAAGAACCGCTGGGCGCGCGTTCTCTTCGATTCCGGCGCTACCCACTCGTTTGTGGCTAGGGCCTTCGTGGAGCGGTTCAGTTTGGGCCTAGATCGTGTTGGTGGTGCCTTCTGCGTTAAGTTCCCCTCCGGTGACTCTGTGGTTACGGACCTGGGTGTCCTAGATTGTTCGATTTTGTTGGGAGATTTTCTAGCCAAGGCAGATTTGAAGGTGATTGACCTGGAGGACTTCGACGTTATTTTGGGCATGGACTGGTTGTCAAGGTACGATGCTGTGATGCAGTGCAAGGGTAAGCGCTTGGACTTCATCAAAGACAACGGTCAGCTAGGGAGCGTTTATGGGTATTCTCTCCAGGAGTCTCCAATCATTTCTGCGGTGCGTGCTCAGAAGTTGCTTGTTTCTGGCTGTTTTGCCTGTGTGGTTTTCCTGGTAGGGTCGATTGTTAGTGAGCCCCATTTGGAAGAGATTCCTGTGGTGTGTGACTTTTCTGATGTGTTTCCAGACGATCTTCCCTGTCTTCCACCCGATCGAGATGTCGAGTTTGCCATAGATTTGGAGCCTGGTACGCATCCTATCGTAAAGGCGTCGTACCGGATGGCCCCGCGAGAGCTGGAAGAGTTGCGAATTCAGCTGGATGAGTTATTGGCAAAAGGATTTATAAGGCCGAGTTCTTCGCCTTGGGGTGCGCCAGTGCTGTTCGTTAAAAAGAAGGATTGGTCGATAAGGTTATGCATTGACTATAGAGAGCTTAACAAGGTTACTATTAAGAACAGGTACCCTTTGCCGCGAATCGACGATTTGTTTCTCCAACTGCGTGGTAGTGCCGTGTTTTCCAAGATAGATCTTCGTTCGGGCTATCACCAGTTGAGGATTCGGGAGTCAGATGTTCTGTGGATGGCGTTCCGCTCTCGTCATGGGCATTTTGAGTTTTTGGTTATGTCATTCGGTTTGACTAATGCGCCCTCAGCTTTTATGGATTTGACGAACAGAGTTTTCAAGGATTTTCTAGATAAGTTTGTGATTGTCTTTATAGACGATGTTTTGGTGTATTCTAAGGATGCGGAGGAGAATGAACAACATTTGCGGCTGGTCTTGGCGACTTTGAGAGACCATAAGTTATACGCCAAGCTGAGCAAATGTGAGTTTTGGTTGCCTCAAGTTTCTTTTCTAGGCCACGTGATTAATAAGGAGGGAATATCGGTGGACCCAGAAAAGATCGCTGCTGTTATGGAATGGGCGAGACCTGTTACTCCCAAAGAGATCAGAAGCTTCTTGGGTTTGGCTGGTTATTATAGAAGATTTGTGGAAAGCTTCTCTACCTTGTAAGCGCCGTTGACCAAGTTGACGCAGAAGAACGTAGCTTTTATATGGGATGGTAAGTGTGAGAAGGCTTTTGAGGAACTAAAAAGGAGGCTATGTTCGGCTCCAATTTTGTCTTTGCCTACGGAAGGTAGTGAGTATGATATATATGTGGTTGCGTCGCATGTCGGTCTGGGCTGCGTTTTGATGCAGGGCGGAAAGGTGATTGCGTACGGGTCGAGGCAGCTAAAGACTCACGAGAGGAACTACGCTACGCATTACCTGGAGTTTGCAGCTGTGATCTATGCGTTGAAATTGTGGAGGCATTTGCTATATGGCGCGCAGTGCAAGATTTTCACGGATCATAAGAGTCTGAAGTATGTCTTCACTCAGAAAGAATTGAATCTGTGCCAGCGGCGGTGGTTGGAGTACGTGGCCGACTATGATTTTGAAATTCAGTATCATCCAGGCAAGGCAAATGTAGTGGCTGATGCCCTGAGTCGGAAGTCAGGTAGGATTTTTAATCTTTCCGCCGAGCGACTAGTGGAAGAGTTTCGGTTAATGGACATTTCTGTGGGAAGCTGTGATTCGCAGAGTAGCATAGCAGTAGCAGAACCTTCGTGGATTACGCTTACGAGACTGCATCAGAAGGACGATCCTGATCTTCTGCATTTGTATCTTCGAGCTGAGAAGGGTGAATTACCAGATTTCTCTATAGATGAGGAGGGTACCTTGAAGTACCGTGGCAGGTTTTGCATTCCCGCGGTTGGAGATATTCGGGATATGGTGTGCAGAGATGCCCACGGATCTAGTGTTGTCTACCATCCAGGGTCTACCAAGATGTATCATGATTTAAAACAGATTGTCTGGTGGTACGGGATGAAGAAGGACATAGCCAGATTTGTTTCAGAGTGTTTCACTTGCAGGCGTGTGAAAGTCGACCATGGGAGGCCTGGTGGCAAGCTGACTCCCTTGGAGATTCCGATGTGGAAGTGGGAGAGTATTTTGATGGATTTCATTACCGGTTTACCGAGATCTCCTAAGGGGTATGATTCAGTTTGGGTAATTGTAGACAGATTGACGAAGAGCGCTCATTTCGTACCATTTAAGATCGATTATCCGATGAGGAAGATAGCCGAGCTGTATCTGGAAGAGGTTGTCAGATTACATGGTGTACCCGTAAGTATCATATCAGATCGAGACTCCAGGTTCACGTCTCGTTTTTGGAAGAGCCTTCAAGAAGGGTTGGGTACAGATTTGAGATACTCCACGGCTTATCATCCGCAGACCAATGGTCAGACAGAGCGAGTAAATCAGATTGTGGAAGATATGATCTGATGCTATATTCTGGACCATGGAGGGGCGTGGGACGAGCGCTTGCGGCTTATGGAATTCGCATACAACAACAGTTATCAAGAAAGCTTGCAAATGGCTCCCTTTGAAGCTTTGTATGAGAGGCGCTGGAGGACTCCCTTGTTTTGGGCTGAGCTAGGCGAGGGACCTTTGTTGGGTCCAGAAGCGCTTGAGGAGATGGAAACCGCTGTGAAGCTTATTCGGGAAAAGCTTCGGATAGCCCAGGAGAGGTATGAGAAGAACGCCAATCAGCGTAGATTGGACTTGGAATTTGCTGTGGGGGACTCGGTGTTCTTAAAGGTCTCCCCGTTGATTGGAGTCAAGCGGTTTGGCAAGAATAGGAAGTTGGACCCGAGGTACGTGGGGCCGTTTCCGATTGTTGAGCGGATTGGGGTATCAGCCTACAGGCTGGCTTTGCCCGCAAATTTCCCTGGCGTGCATGATGTCTTTCACGTCAGTCAGCTGCGAAAATGTGTGGTAAATGGCAGGCAGGTTTTGGAATCTGTGCCTCAGTAGGAGCCGAATCTTTCTTATGTGGAGGTGCCTGTACACATTTTGGATTCTCAAATTCGGGCGTTGCGGAAGAAGACTATCCCTATGGTTAAAGTTTTATGGAGAAATCAGGATGTGGAAAGCGCGACTTGGGAGTTGGAGTCGGCTATGAGGGAGGCTCACCCTCATCTTTTTCCCTGATCTTGTGCATGGTACGTTCTATTTTATTTATTTATATAGCCCTTTTCCTAGCTCTTTCTCTCTCCTTCTATATAGGAGTGTTGTGAGTAAAGTTTCGAGGCGAAACTTTCTTTTAGGGGGAGTGGCTGTAACGCCCCCGGTTTTTCTGTGTTTTGTTTGATCGTTGGCTGGTGTTACGATGGCGTATTTCCGGCTTTTTTTGCCGTTGTAGAGCGTGGTCTTAGCTCTTAGGGTTCCCTGTGTAGCCTGTTTGTAGCCTGTTAGCAAGATTACCCAGCTAGCCGGAGTCTGTTTGATGACTCGGCTGGGCCTCTTAGGGAATGCTTGTGTTTTGGCTTCGAGAGGTGTTATCCCGGGTTTTGTTCGTCGAATGCTAATTTCAACTTCGTAGTTGCGTTCGTAGCGTGGGTTTTTAGCTGCGGCGTGAATTTCGTCTTTTTCCGAGAAGTTTCGGGTTTCGTGTTGTCTTGATATTGAGTATAAATAATAATTATTATGTTGATTGTTTATTATTAAAACTGATATATATATATATATAGTCTTGGGTTAGAATTAGGGCTGGGTTCCTTTTGTTTCTTCCCTTTTTTTTTCTTTGCTTGGTGGAAGCCGCCGCCTGTGCGTGAGGAAGAGAACCGCCGGACTACCCTAGCCTTCGGACGCCAATTCCTGGAGATTTAGCGGTCGGAATTCGATTTCGAGAGTGGATCTGGACTGCCCTCGCCGGGATCTGCTTTCTTTCTGCTCCTCAGCTTGCTCCTCTGCGGCCAGATCCGTGAGCGGGGGAGGCCGCCGACCGAGTTCCTGGTATTGAGGCAAGTGATGTCCCCTCATCCTTGCCAAAGCTGATCTTTGTCTTTCTTTTGAGTTAATTTTTATCTCTTTCTTGTTTAGATCTTAGGGGTAAGCTAGGGTTTGTTCCCGATCATACCGTGGTTAGTGTAGAAAGTTCCAAATTAAATCTCAGTTTTCCTGAGGGATTGTGTCTATTAGGGTCAGTTTTGGTTCGGTTTAGGTCGAGTAGCTGCCATTGCCGATGGATGTTGTACTCTAGAGAGAGAGAGAATCCTCGTTCTTGCTTTTAGTCATTTGCTGGATCTGGCTCCTGTAGCCAGTTGGGGTGTCGACACCGTGTGTCGACACCGGCCAGTTGGGGGTGTCGACACCATTGTGTCGACACCGGCCAGTCTTGGTGTCGATACTTGGTGTCGACACTGGCCAGTCGTGGTGTCGACACTTGGTGTCGACACCAGCAGCGGCAGTGTCGACACCTTGTGTCGACACCGGCCGCAGTGGTGTCGACACCAGCAGTGGCAGTGTCGACACCTTGTGTCGACACCGGCCGCGGTGGTGTCGACACTTGGTGTCGACACCCGCAACGGCTGTGTCGACACCTTGTGTCGACACCGGCTACAGTGGTGTCGACACTTTGGTGTCGACACCTTGTGTCGACACCGGCCGCTGTGGTGTCGACACTTTGTGTCGACACCGGCCGCGGTTGTGTCGACACCTTGTGTCGACACCGGCTTGTCGTGGTGTCGACACATCATGTCGACACTGGGTGTTGTGCTTATTTTGGGGTCAGGGAGACTCGGGGTTGGTTTTGGTTAGGCCTGCAAGGCCGCGTCAGTTGGACCCGACGTTTTGCCTTGGGTTCGTGTGTTTCTTAGGACTGTTAGTGGGACTTTTCCCTAGGAGGGGGGCATTGGGTGTTCGGCTAATTTATGCATGTCGACTCTTGGGTTGTGGCAGGTGGTGGAGTTTTGGTGGCCTCTGGAGGGGTGGTTTTATGTGGAGAGTTGTGGCCACCGCCTTTTTGCCCCGGTTTGGGTTGGTGTGTGTGGGACCCTAAAGCTGCCACTATTTGACCCCTAAGCCCTTTTTGGGTCTGATTTTGGTTATGTATTCAGACCCATGTTTTGACCACTGCCACTTACCCACGTGTTAGGACTGTTAGTCCCCTTTCCTGTTTATGCTTCCTTTCTTTTGGCATATGTTTATGTCTTGATGCTGTTGCAGGCTCTCTTGGTAAGGCATATTGGTTTTATTGCTCGCACTTGGCGTGCTCTGCGGTGTTTTAGACAGTATTCTTTTCTTACTGTCATCCCCTTTTCTTTTGCTTGTTGCAGTTTGTTGCCGGGTTGGTAAACCCTTCTTCTTATTTGCTAATTAAATTATTGCTCTATTTTACCTCTTGATTGTTTCCTTGCTGAGGTGTTCTTTTCTTGAATGCCTCAGGTACAGGTTGTAGCCAGTTCAGCGGCTAGTTCTTTTGGAGGGGCTGTTGGTGGCCTCTAGGGTTGCTGAGATAGCTGATCCCCGTTTTGTTGTGAGGTAGTTCCTTACTTTTCTGTATAGACATACATACTCGCCAGTGGGTTCGTGTCAGGTTGTTGATACCCACTGGTGGCTTCTTGTGATGCTGGATATGAAATTAAACTGCTGATTTTGCCTTTATGTGGTTGGTTATTTGCTTCTGGGAAGGATTTATGCTAGGTTGCATGTTAGATATTTTAAACCCTAAAAGTATTATTATATGTACTTCATGCATGACATGTTTTCTAAAACAAAGACACTATTTTTCCTCAGCGTAAAACACTATCTTTTATACCTATAATATTCACCTTAGAGTCGTGCATACCATGAGTCCCCCCCCGGGGACTCTCGTGCTTATTTAGGGTGTCAACTTAATTGAACCAAAGTATTTTCTGCTGCGTATAGATATAATTTTAACTGTGGACTAGCTGATCCACTGTGCCGAGGGATATGGCCATTCAACTTAATTATTTTCTTTCATATTTAATCAACGTTTTTTCTTAAAATCTAAGGTCTGGAGTTTTGCTTGAGCGTGTGCAGTTATCCCCTGCACGATGTGGCATCACGGCACGTGTTTTCTCTTACTCTGATATGATTTTACCATTGAGAAAATGCGGGTTGTGACAGTGGCCCCCCTCCCTTTTTCCCGGCCTGGATCAGCACACCTCGACCTCCCACTCTCCCGGCAGCAAGCTCGGCCTGGAGCGAGGCTCGGCCTTGAGCAAGGCTCGGCCTGGAGCGAGGCTCGGCCTGGAGCGAGGCTCGGCCTGGAGCAAGGCCTGGCCTGGAGCAAGGCTTGGCCTAGAGTGGAGATCGACCACCGACGCGACCGCATGCAGTAGGATCGACCCGGAGCGCCTCTCCCGGCCCCACCGCCAAGCACGCGACAAGGGTAACGATGTTTCTACTTGGGCAGGTGAAGCCCTCAGTTTACATTTTTGCATGGGAGCCCCTCTCCACCAACGGGTGGGGGGAAGGGAGCTTTCCGACGGGTTGACATGTACGTCCCCGCAGTTAATTGCATTAGTACCCGGAAGCATGAGTACGGGTTTAGGCATGCTGTGTGAAGCCCATCCTGACGTGTGAGACGGATTGGTGATGTTCTGGGGTTCCCGGAGAAGACTCCGAGGAAGTTGTTCATTAGCCGCTTGCAGGGAATGCGCGCCACAAGCCCCAAAAAAGGGGGTGTGCGTAATATGTTTGGCCCGCTTATGTTAGCCGACCGATGACCAGTTGGCCGCCGCTCGTCAAGACGTTGGCATACAGGTGTTGCAGTACCAGGCGGGGAGTAGCGGGCTTAAGCCCACGCTTGTGTCAGACCTCGAAGGCCTTTTTGTTTATATTGTCTGCCTGCGTGCTGAGTATGGAATTCATATTCCTGTAATATTTTTTCATATCTGTGATGCTCTGTGAATATGTAGTTTACTGATGATTTTTTTTGCTAACAAGTAATAACTCAATGTGATTTCATTCTACATTCTAATACAATTATGTAGACGGACTTAACTAGATTGAATTAGCATTCAGGCAAGCGCACCTATCAATCGTAATATATGAGAAATCTACATCTCGTGTCGTATTCCACAGGGTCGTTTCAACTATTCGTACTCACCCTCCCTTTATTATCATACCTCTAAACAAAAGTGATATTTAAACTACATTAACCTAACTATGAACAATTGGATAATTCAGTATTGGAGAAGTAAAATGATAAAAACATGAAGCTTTTAAATAATTACATGAACAATTTCATTTACTAGTTCAATTCTAAGCGATCATGACATGAAAATACTGTTAAATTTGTGCAATGTAAAGGTTAATTTTTCATCAAAATTCTCTCTCGAGCAATTCCAAATCTAAAGCTAAGATAGTAAATTTTCTCTCGAACAATTCACAACACTCAAGTTCGCATTAAACAAAATACCTTTATTACTACATATATTCATGAATGTTATCGCTAAATTAACATGAATCCTTTTATTCGTGTTCTAATTTTCCAAACAAAATATCTCTCGATCATAAAGTTTGAATTACAAAGGGAATTATCATCACAATATGAACATACCAAAAGCATTGCAAAGAACCAATTTCTCAATCTAGCCAATTGCAAATTGTGTAAAACAAATAAGTAATTCAAAGAGATGATTAAACTCTTTGTTTGATTGCATAAACACAAATAAAATACTACAAATGTAACATAAACAAGGTGATACATGATTACTAGAATGTTCAAAGAGAAATTCATGCAAATTAAAACATAAATTGAAGATGAATCATCAAGAGAAAGAAAGGATTCAAAGGGGTTAATGATTAAATGAAAATACATAGGAATACCCTTCAATTCTCCTTGTCTTGGATGCTCCCCTTCGGCCTCCAGCAGTTCTCCAATCCAGAAAAAATCCAAAAGTTCTAAACAAATTTTTCTACAGGAAATTTATAGTTCCCTTGCAAACAGGTCGGACACGGGGTCGCACACGGCCGTATGGCAGGCCGTGTGGATGGTTCCTAGGCGGTTCCTGGGCGGTTCCCCACGAGCAGGCGTGTCTGGTAGTGGGCCGTGTCAGATGACACGTGTATGGACATGGCCGTGTGTGCGGTCGTGTTCTTCAGACACGGGTTGGTTGGCAGTCGTGTGCAAAGATGACACGGGTAGGCACACGGGCGTGTGCCATACCCGTGTGAGGTTCCATCGTCTGCGCCCAAATTCTTCAGCTCCAGGTGCATAGGACACGGGTAGACACACGGCCGTGTGTCTGGCCGTGTGCACCAAATTTTCGTCCTGTCATCAGCCATTTAGACTCCGTGAACTCCTCTGTTTGCTCTGAGACTTTTAGGCCCATTGGTTGGCATTACCTGCAATAGAAAAATGATAGACTCAGTAAATGGTTTATTACAAGAACTGCCAAAGACTTCTAAATACGCTCTTCTATCTATGATACAACAGTTTCTTTGCTATTATCACGAAATCAACACAAAAGGGGCAGGAAATGGTAGACATGATTACAATTATGATAGTGAAAAGCCTATCATAATCGTACTCATCAAATACCCCCAGACTTAGATGTTTGCTTGTCCCTAAGCAAACTAATTCAAATACCTGGGTTACCATTAAATAATTTTGCCTCCGCACACTGGTTGCTAGGAATTTAAGAGAACTTTGATGATGTAATCGCATAGGAAATAATTTAGCAGACTTTTCTAAATATAGATTTATCTTAAAATTCCTCTAATATATCATTTTAACTCTCACTCGCTTTTAGAAATAAAAGTATAGTCATGTTTAACAAATATGAGGAGAAAATAACAATCTCTATAAGATACGTATTAGTGTTTCAAAACTTATAAGTACTCTTACTGATAATCATGAGCTTACCCTTTTTACACCCTCATCACATCACAATTTAGAATTAGTAAGGTTGGATCCTTAGGACTTGAATTTTGGTGTAGCCTTTTTGGCTTAGGATAGAAGATTAAAGGTGAGGTAATCAAGGATAATTTCGATGAATTTTTCACACCTAAATCTTGATTGAGCCTTATGTTGGAGGATACCTTAACATATTTCAATTTTTTGTAAACACCCCTAGGCTTTGCAATTTGTATATTTCCCATGTTTTGAAGGGTACTCTATTTTATATATATATATATATATTTTAACCAAGGGGCCATAGTAGGGATCATTCCAAGTGGGCGCACATATACACGCACTCAGGCCATATATCACTATGTCTTTTTTTTTGGGGTTCAAAGTAGGGATCATTCCAACTGGGTGCAAGGATACACGCACTCAGGCCACATATCACAATGAACACATCATTCCAAGCAGGCATCAATGATAGGTGTGCTAATAGGTAAGGATTTGGCCTTGGTGAATTTTAATAGTAGAGCATCAAAAGGATGGGGATTAGGTTCAAATTGGGTGTGCAAGGGTATCATGTTAAAGGTGTTGGGATAACAAGACTCAAGCTATCCAATAGGAGGCCTAAGTCATTTCCGCCCTTACTAATTAACTTATGTAATGTTTTGAGGAATGCTAGAGGGTGAGTCCTAGCCATCAATAGGGAGTAATTTTTAATTTTAAAGCCCTAATACCAAATTATGAAAATGTTACACTCATCGACTCACTTTATTATAGATAAATATATTTTCTAAAATAGAGTGTTGGATAGTTACTAATATAGAGGAGTAATCTTAAAATTAAATTATATAGAGAAAATTAAGCTAAAAATTTTCTATGCTTAATTACAAAATCAACAAAGTTGAATACTCTATGAGTTTACATCAATTCATTTTAATCAGTGTGCGAAGGTAAATTAAATATTTATAATCCCAAATGAAAGAAAAATGAGAGCTTAAAAGATCAAACAAAAATTTGTAAGGGGGGTATAACAACTTGAGTATTATGATAAGCAGATTAGAATCAAACATAGCCACATGAATAACCATTCTACCCCCAGACTTAAGATTTGCAATGTCCTCAGTGCAATGTAAAAAGCGGACATAGAGTGATTTCATGATGATATAAGAGAAAAGAAAAAAAAACTGCTATCATAATAAGTAGAAGAGCACAGTAAAGAAACAGGAGTTGTAATGGAATGCACTGATATATAATAACTGATAGAACTGAATACACTGATATAAAAAAATACAAGATACGATACATGAAGATAGCACTACATCGATACATATCAAAAGTACTCATGGTGGCCTGTCGAATCGTCCGGGAAGGAAGGCGGTGCTGGAGCTGGCGGCTGGCGAGGGGCGATCCCAAGGTGGTCTCTAATCTGTGTGAGGAGATCCTCGGTCCGCTGATGTGCCTCCTTAATGTCCTGTAAGCGCGGCGAGAGCTCGGTCTCGAAAAACTGTCGGAACTCGCGCGAGTACCGTGAACGAGGTGGAGGAGGTGCAGTAGACGACTCGCCGTGAGCATAGGTGGAATGGGGTGGAGGCACCAATGGCACGTCGAGGTCAGGATCTATCTCATCATCACTGTCGTCCTGTACATGCAGTCCACGTCGAGCAATATAATATATAACCCCTCCCCGGCCCTGACGGGCGGTGACGAGGCGGAGGGCGCGAAGACTAGCCATCGTGATAGGCACGGTCTTGGCGACCACTGTCATCTGGGGGAGGGCTAAAAAAGATGCCCATATTCTTCACGAGGCGAGTAATATAGGGTGCTACGCAAATAGACCCTATACAAGGGGTGTCAGCCTGATGGAGAATGAACTGGGCTAGAAGATAACCGAGATGTAGAGGATATCGTGATGTCATGCTGTAGAGGTATAACAGATCCTGCCTACTGACAACTCCGGAGCTTTCGCCCCGACCGCTCAACGTGTGGCTGAGTAGATGGTGGATGTAATGGAGTGCGGAGGAAATCAATTTAGATGCCTTAGATCTCTTGGCCTCGTAGGCGCCAGTGTCAAAGGAAATCTGGCGCCAGATACCACCGGCCATATCGCGGTTGGGGAGATCGAAGTGGAGTTGGGGGTAGGCCGCACTAAAAAGGAACGACTCCTCATACACCCCTAAATATTGGGTGAATTGGAGCATGGTGAGTGTATAAAATGTGCCACCCACTCGAAATGAAACTATCCCCTCGGGCGCGTGCGGTGCGTCGATGAAATTAGGCCTAAAGCTGGAATAAAATGAAGATAGGAACTCTAAGGTGAGTTCCCTAAAGCCTAACTCCTCTATGGAAAAAAATTGATCCCACCCCGTTACAGAAATTAGCCCCCTGACATCTCCAGCTAAGTTTATCTCCTCAAGTACACTCCAATCAATCATACGTATATCTTGAAATTTTTTTGATTGCAAGCGGTTGAAGCGGGCGGTGTGCGACGCATCTGTGAAAATTAGCGGAGCAGCGACATCCCGCCTCTCCGTTGAGACTTGTAATTCCGGTCGGCGACGGCGACCTCCACTTCTTCCGAAAGACATGACGTAGATGGGGAAAAATGCGAGTGAAGGGGGAGGCGAGAATTTGAGAAAATATGGTGCCTTGGGGTTCAGGCCACGGGATGACTGAAGCTGGGAGAGGATTTGGAGTGAGCAAGGAAGAAATCCGCACGGCCCTATTTATACATGTTGAACACGGGTTCGCACACGGGCGTGTGTGAACCCGTGTTAGCGAATCAACAGGCTCGTGGAACACGGGGTGCGTCGGTCCGTGTAAAATATTGGAACACGGGTGCGCACACGGCCGTGTGGGCACCCGTGTTAGGGGATCCGAGGCCTCGTGGAACACGGGCCTGCCTCGGTCCGTGTGGTCAAACTGGCTGGGACAGCGCGTCAGGTGGACACGGGCGACAACACGGCCGTGTGTTGCCCCGTGTCGCAGCTGGCACTGTACATAAACACAGGTAGGTAGGTGACACGGCCGTGTGGAATCCGACACGCCCGTGTTCGGTGTCTCGACACATCGGTCTCGATGATCGTCGAGACCGATGTACACGGCTATGAACACGGGTTGGTGCGAACCCGTGTTGTGCTCGGGATGAAATTGCCTTTTTTGCGGAATTAATTCCACACGGCTGGGCCTGAGCCTGTGTCACGTACACGGCTATGCACACGGCCGTGTGGTGAGCCGTGTGCCTCTCATTTTGAAAATATTTTTACAGAAAATTTTTTTTTTTCTTCTCTCTCATTAAAATTTGATAGAAATTTCTTTTCATAAAAAAAAATTTTCTTTAATTTTTTATTTGCAACTAATTAGATTTATACTAAAACAAGAATACTTAGAAACACCTACTATACTTAATATTAAATTAATCTAGACGGAGGCAAGTTTATAGACGAGCGAAGTCCATAGGGATTTCACCATAATAAGGCTTAAGTCGGTGACCATTAACCTTAAAATCTTCCTTCTCTGGGTGAGTTAACTCGACGGTGCCGTAGGGAAAGACTTCTTTAACTTTAAAGGGTCCGGACCACTTAGACCTTAACTTCCCTGGGAATAATCGTAATCTGGAGTTATAAAGGAGGACTTGGTCACCTTTTTGGAATACCTTGGGTTTGCGAAGGTGACGGTCATGAAATTGTTTGGTTTTCTCCTTATAAATCCGGGAGTTCTCATAGGCCATAGTTCTCCACTCATCTAATTCGTTAAGTTGAAGTTTACGCTTCTCTCCTATAGAACTAGCGTCAAAATTTAAGGAGCGTATTGCCCAATATGATTTGTGTTCTAATTCTATAGGTAGGTGGCAAGATTTACCGTAGACTAATCTAAAGGGGGTGGTCCCTATAGGTGTTTTGTAGGCGGTCCTATAAGCCCATAAACAGTCGTTAAGTTTCCTAGACCACTGCTTCCTATTCCCTTCTATAGATTTTTCTAAGATTCTCTTAAGCTCTCTATTGGAAACTTAAACTTGCCCACTAGTTTGAGGATGATACGGAGTGGCTATCCTATGTGTAACTCCATATTTTTCTAATACTTTGTCTAGTTGTAGATTACAAAAGTGTGAACCCCTATCGCTAATAAGTGCACGTGGTGTGCCAAATCATGCGAATAAGGATTTCAAAAATCTAATTACAACCCTACTATCATTAGTAGGCAAAGCTTGCGCTTCAACCCACCTTGATACATAATCTACAGCTACCAAAATATATTTATTCCCAAAAGAAACTGGGAATGGTCCCATAAAATCTATACCCCACACATCGAATACTTCACATTCAAGGATAAATTTTTGAGGCATTTCATGTAATTTAGAAATATTACCCGCTTTTTGGCAAGAATCACATGAAAGCACATACCTTTGGGCATCCCTGAATAGAAGGGGCCAATAAAAACCGGAATCAAGAACCTTTTTAGCGGAGCGATTCGCTCTATAGTGACCACCAGCAGGACCTGAATGACACTGCTCCAAAATCTTCCAACCTTCCTCCGCTGATACACACCTTCTTATAACAGAATCTGCACATATCCGAAAAAGAAAAGGGTCCTCCCAAAAGTAATATTTCAAGTCAGAGAAAAATTTCTTTTTCTGCTGATATGAAAAGTCTTTTGGAAGGACCTTAGCAACAAGATAGTTTGCATAATCTGCAAACCATGGATAATCTAGATGTATATTGGTAGATATGGCAAATAATGATTCCTCAGGAAATGTATCAGAAATTTCAGACTCATCTAACATTGATCGTAGTGGGTTTTCTAAATGTGAAAGATGATCTGCCGCTAAGTTTTCCGCTCCTCGTTTATCCCTAATTTCTAGATCAAATTCTTGTAGAAGAAGAACCCATCGGATTAAACGAGGCTTTGCTTCCGCTTTGGTTAGCAAATATCTAAGTGCAGAGTGATCAGTATAAACTACCACTTTGGACAATGTTAAATATGGTCTAAATTTATCAAAGGCGAATACCACTGCTAGGAGTTCTTTTTCAATAGTTGTATAATTCTCCTGTGCATTATTAAGTGTTTTACTAGCATAATATATTGGGTGAAAATGTTTGTTTCGGCGTTGTCCTAAAACAGCCCCTACCGCAAAACTACTAGCGTCACACATGATCTCAAATGGTTGACTAAAGTCAGGTGCGATCATAAAAG
Organism: Platanthera guangdongensis; assembly: GCA_039583875.1. NCBI lineage: Eukaryota > Viridiplantae > Streptophyta > Magnoliopsida > Asparagales > Orchidaceae > Platanthera > Platanthera guangdongensis. Next base: position 42,447,497 of record CM077154.1, read on the forward strand.
GAGAATTAATTAATTTTTCTTTTAAGAACTCAAAGGCATGTAGACACTCTTGTTCAAAAATAAAAGGTGTGTCTTTTTCTAAAAGACTTGTAAGTGGTTTAGCTATTTTAGAGAAGTCTTTAATAAAACGGCGGTAAAATCCCGCATGTCCTAAGAAACTTCTCACTGCCTTTACGGAGGTTGGTGGTGGTAATTTTTCTATGGTCTCTATTTTTGCTCTATCTACTTGAATTCCTTGGCTTGAAATTTTATGGCCAAGTACTAACCCTTCTTGTACCATGAAATGGCCCTTCTCCCAACTAAGCGCTAGGTTCGTCTCCTCACACCTCCTAAGAACTTTCTCTAAATTATTCAAACACAACTCAAAAGAGTCGCCAAAAACCGAAAAATCATCCATGAACACTTCCATGATATCTTCAACATACTCGTTAAAGATGGCTAGCATGCACCTTTGAAATGTGGCGGGCGCATTACATAACCCGAAAGGCATACGTCTATAGGCAAAGGTACCAAATGGGCAAGTAAATGTTGTTTTCTCTTGGTCTTCTGGTGCTATGGGAATTTGAAAGTATCCAGAAAGTCCATCTAGAAAACAATAATAAGAGTGTCCTGATAAGCGTTCTAATATCTGGTCAATGAAAGGAAGAGGGAAATGGTCTTTCCTAGTGGCATTGTTTAATTTCCTATAGTCTATACAGACACGCCAACATGTTACTGTTCGCGTTGGAATTAATTCATTTCTATCATTTGCTACTACGGTCAGGCCACCCTTCTTAGGAACTACTTGGACAAGACTAACCCATGAACTATCCGAAATAGGATATATAATACCAGCATCTAATAACTTTACAATCTCAACCTTAACTACCTCTTTCATATTAGGATTTAGCCTACGTTGCGGTTGAATAGACGACTTATAGTTTTCTTCCAAAAGAATTTTATGAGTGCAAAAACTAGGATTAATACCCTTTATATCAGATATTTTCCACGCTATTGCACCTCTACATTTCTTCAATACAGTTATCAATTTTTCTTTTTCAAGTTTGGAAAGATTTGAAGATATGATAACTGGGTACGAAGAATTTGTTCCTAAGAATGCATACTCAAGATGATCCGGTAATTTTTTTAATTCTACTATTGGTGGATCCTTAGTATTATTCTTAAGAATTTCATGATCTCTTTCAGTAATTAAACTATATTCCGTTGTTCTATTCATAGCAACACAATTTTCTAGAAAAAATAAATGTTCAATAATGTCATCATTTTTATCATCTTCTAGATAATTGTTAGTTATGCAAATTTCTAAAGGATCTTTATAATAAAAATTAGAATTTATAGAAGTCATAAAATCATCAATACCATGAGAAAAATAGCAATAATCATCGTTATCTAAGGATTGTTTCATAGTTTTGCCAATTTGAAAAGTGACTTCATCTTCTCCTACTCGCAATACTAATTTACCATCAAAAACATCAATAAGTGTTCTAGATGTAGCTAGAAATGGACGACCTAGTATGAGTGGTACTTCGATATTTTCATCCATATCTAAAATAACAAAATTAGCAGGAAATATAAATTTATCTACCTTAACTAATACATCTTCTACTATTCCTTTAGGATACTTAACTGATCGATCTGCTAATTGAATACTCATTCTTGTTGGGCTAAGTTCTCCTAGGCCTAGTTTCAGATATAGCTTATAAGGCATTAAATTTATACTTGCTCCTAGATCTTCTAAAGTTTTATTTACTTGTAAATCACCGATTAAGCACGGAATTGAAAATGAACCGGGATCCTTAAGTTTTTGTGGCAATTTATTTTGCAAAATAGCAGAACATTCTTCACTTAATGTTACTAATGATAATTCTTCTATTTTCTTTTTATTAGAAATCAAATCCTTAAGAAATTTTGCATATTGAGGCATTTGAATAATTTCAGAAAAAGGTAAATTAACATGTAATTGCTTAAACATAGATAAAAATTTACCATACTGCGCATCCATGCGCTCCTTGCTATGCTTTGCTGGGTATGGTAATGCTGGTTGGTACTCCATCGGTTGTACGTTCATCTCGCTTGGTCCTTCACCGCTAGACTCCATTTTGGGTGCTTCTTTTGCAGGCCTTGGGTCTTGTAACTCCTTTCCGCTCCTCAATTGAACGGCTTTTGCATGCTCCCTTGGATTTATCTCTGTATTCCCTGGAAGTGTTCCTTGCTGCCTTTCAGAAACCATCCTTGCAAGCTGACCAATCTGATTTTCCAAGTTCCGAATTGAACCCTCTTGATTTCGGAAGGCTACATCGGTAGTTTGCATGAATTTGGTAAGCACATCTTCCAATGTAGGCTTCCTTGGTTCCAACTGCGATTGTTGTCCAAACATGGGCTGCTTCCCTTGATTTCCTTGTCCTCCCCAAGAGAAATTGGGGTGGTTTCACCATCCAGGATTATATGTAGAGCTATATGGGTTGTTGGCTTGATTGAAAGGTGGCCTAGTATTGTTACCCATATAGTCAACATGCTCTTGAACTTGCGGTTCACAACTAGGCATTCCAGTGCATGAAGGGTCCCATTGTTGAGGTGCCATGGAAGGTGATGCTAAGGCAAGGTTGTCCATCTTTTGGTGAAGTTTCTCCACTTGAATTGCTAAGGCGGTGACAGCATCTACTTCATAAATTCCTGCGGGCTTGCTAGGCTTTTGTCTTACTGTAGTCCATTGGTAATTGTTCATTGCCATGTCCTCTATCAACTGCTGAGCCGCTTTAGGTGTCTTGTTGTTCAAAGTTCCTCCACTAGCCGCATCAATTATTTGTTTGGTGGCTGGATTTAGACCATTATAGAAGGTCTGAATCTGAAGCCATGAAGGTAGAGCATGGTGGGGACATCTCCTTAACAACTCCTTGAATCATTCCCATGTGTCATACAACGATTCAGACTCCAATTGAATGTACGTAGAGATGTCATTCCTTAACTTCGCAGTCTTCGCAGTTGGAAAATACTTCATCAGAAACTTCTCAACCATCATGTCACAAGTAGTGATCGATCCTCTAGGTAAGGAATTCAACCACTGCTTCGCCTTATGCCTTAAATAAAATGGAAACAATCTCAATCGAATGGCGTCGTTGGAAACACCATTGATCTTGAATGTGTCACATATCTCTAAGAATCCGGCCAAGTGGGTGTTAGGATCCTCATCTTGCAAGCCATCATACTGAACATACTGTTGAACCATCTGTATCACACTAGGCTTCAATTCAAAATTATTGGTAGCTATCGGTGGTCTAACGATGCTCGACCCGGTTCCTTGGAGATTAGGTCTAGCAAAGTCAGACATGGTTTGCTCATTTTGGTTTGCCATGATATCTAAGTTTTCAAGATGATTCTCTCCTTGGTTTACTGTCTCCTCTTCTGATAGTCCGTTTGAAATATCTGTGGTATTAATTCCCACGTCCCTTAAGTTAGTGTTATGGAGAATTCGTTCTGGGTCAGGATGAAATGGTGCTAGCCCAGAATTTCTGCCCCTGGTCATAGACTAACAGACTACAAAAAACATATTATGCAATATAATTATACAAATACTAATTTATAACTATATAAATGAAAATTGGTAGATCAATAAAGATTAGGATTTCGAAATATTGGAAACGATCCCCGGCAACGGCGCCAAAAACTTGATGATTTTTTTTTGCTAACAAGTAATAACTCAATGTGATTTCATTCTACATTCTAATACAATTATGTAGACGGACTTAACTAGATTGAATTAGCATTCAGGCAAGCGCACCTATCAATCGTAATATATGAGAAATCTACATCTCGTGTCGTATTCCATAGGGTCGTTTCAACTATTCGTACTCACCCTCCCTTTATTATCATACCTCTAAACAAAAGTGATATTTAAACTACATTAACCTAACTATGACCAATTGGATAATTCAGTATTGGAGAAATAAAAACGATAAAAACATGAAGCTTTTAAATAATTACATGAACAATTTCATTTACTAGTTCAATTCTAAGCGATCATGACATGAAAATACTGTTTAATTTGTGCAATGTAAAGGTTAATTTTTCAACAAAATTCTCTCTCGAGCAATTCCAAATCTAAACCTAAGATAGTAAATTTTCTCTCGAACAATTCACAACACTCAAGTTCGCATTAAGCAAAATACCTTTATTACTACATAAATTCATGAATGTTATCGCTAAATTAACATGAATCCTTTTATTCGTGTTCTAATTTTCCAAAAAAAAATATCTCTCGATCATAAAGTTTGAATTACAAAGGGAATTATCATCACAATATGAACATACCAAAAGCATTGCAAAGAACCAATTTCTCAATCTAGCCAATTGCAAATTGTGTAAAACAAATAAGTAATTCAAAGGGATGATTAAACTCTTTGTTTGATTGCATAAACACAAATAAAATACTACAAATGTAACATAAACAAGGTGATACATGATTACTAGAATGTTCAAAGAGAAATTCATGCAAATTAAAACATAAATTGAAGATGAATCATCAAGAGAAAGAAAGGATTCAAAGGGGTTAATGATTAAATGAAAATACATAGGAATACCCTTCAATCCTCCTTGTCTTGGATGCTCCCCTTCGGCCTCCAGCAGTTCTCCAATCCAGAAAAAATCCAAAAGTTCTAAACAAATTTTTCTACAGGAAATTTATAGTTCCCTTGCAAACAGGTCGGACACGGGGTCGCACACGGCCGTGTGGACGGTTCCTAGGCGGTTCCTGGGCGGTTCCCCACGAGTAGGCGTGTCTGGTAGTGGGCCGTGTCAGATGACACGGGTATGGACACGGCCGTGTGTGCGGCCGTGTTCTTCAGACACGGGTTAGTTGGCAGTCGTGTGCAAAGATGACACGGGTAGGCACACGGGCGTGTGCCATACCCGTGTGAGGTTCCATTGTCTGCGCCCAAATTCTTCAGCTCCAGGTGCATAGGACACGGGTAGACACACGGCCGTGTGTCTGGCCGTGTGCACTAAATTTTCGTCCTGTCATCAGCCATGTAGACTCCGTGAACTCCTTTGTTTGCTCCGAGACTTTTAGGCCCATTGGTTGGCATTACCTGCAATAGAAAAATGATAGACTCAGTAAATGGTTTATTACAAGAACTGCCAAAGACTTCTAAATACGCTCTTCTATCTATGATACGATAGTTTCTTTGCTATTATCACGAAATCAACATAAAAGGGGCAGGAAATGGTAGACATGATTACAATTATGATAGTGAAAAGCATATCATAATCGTACTCATCATTTACTCCTGTCTTGGGCGAGTGGCGTGTTCGTGAACCGCTCCCCCCGTATGGGCCCCAAGGAATAGATGCCGGGAGGCCCCTGATGGCCTGTTGTCATCCTTTCAGAATAGCGGAGTTCCGCTGTTAGCGGCCCAATTCGGGCTGCGTAGAGTAGGGTTGCTGGGCAGTTTTACGCCAATAGTAAGGCGGGCGGGGAACATTTTACATAGACCCGAGGTGGCACCTCTAGTTAGGGAGTGGATCTTGAGATCCTCCTTATATGTTCCGGTCGGCCAAGAGAGCCCTCTAAAGGTGCCTTAGCTCAGCCCTTGACTTGGGAGGGGAAGAGTTTGTTAGTCTTCCGGGTATGCGGCGGGTCCTCCACGCTGAGACCTTAGGTCTGTCCCTTGTGTTCCTAGTCTTGTGCCTAGATCGTTCGCTTGAGGGTAGTTGGTGCGCGATCACACCTTCCCCAAGGGTCGAACTCCACAGGAGACCGATTTTCGGTTTCAATAGTCAGTCTTATTGGGTCGGATGTGCGTTATCGGGGATCGTCCCCCAGACCGCAGTGTAAAACAACCCACTGGCCCCTCTAACCCTCACACCCGCCTGGTGCACCGTACTTCCATCGGTGTGACGAACGACCAGTACCGCATGCCCCGCCACTAAATTTATGCACATTCAAGTATTTCATCTCGAGCCTTCAGCTCGCAGGACCAACCCGTCCTGTTCTCCCTCAAAGCCTCCGCGGGTGAGCATTTATCACAATCCCTCCAACCCTACACGGGTGAGCATTTATCACAATCCCTCCAACCCTACACGGGTGAGAACGCACAATAGTGCCTTTATTCCAAATCCCTCAAACCCGTCACGGGTGAGAATGAATCACAATATCCTAACCTATTAGACTACTCTTGTCTACGAGTTATTATACTTAGCGGTTTAAGGTTAATCCCAGGACTGCCTAGGGTATACCCGGTGAAGTGCTCTCAGGGGCACTAGGAACTATGATGGGATTACGCCCAAAGCTCCCTTTCTCAAGGATATTTACTTTAGTTGATGTCTACCCATAGTTCACCCCCAGCTCTCGTTGTTGCTCTGGAACAATCCTAATGACTTCAGATATTACCGGGAAACCGACGATCTTCCGTCGGCCTCCACTCCAGTTACTATCCAAGGGCTTGCACTTTATTCTCGTCACTAAGACAACTTTACCCACCAGGGTCATATTCCAATTGAAGTCTCTAGCTCATTTATTGATCAATCCCCCGGTGGTCCTTATAACATGACCTACTTACACTATGCGCAACCCATGACCTAATACCACCCCGAAATGGAACTTCCACTTCCTTGGGCCACCTGCCCTTAATTATTTATCCTATGATGGTATGGACTAATGAAGTGAGCCTATTGATTTTCATAATTTTCCTAAGTCATTAAGGCCTCTAACTAAATCATTTAATTAATTCCCTAGGTCCTTTAATACATGAAGAATCACAAATTTTAATCCACTGACCTAAGGGATTTTTCCTGAGTTGTATCTTGGTAAAATATCGCTGTTTACCAAAATTCATAATTTACCTTGAAATATTTATATTTATTCCTTAATTTATACAAAATTCAAAAAATGATCATTTTCCAAATGAAGTACAAGGAATACATTACTAAAAATTCTAGGAAAATTACCGAGCATATATATCATTAATATAAGGCTAATTGCAGAGTTTCATCAACTTCTATAAAGTAATGACCTACCAATTTCAATTCTTAATAATTTACCAAAATGTCATTAAAAGGTTTTAAAAATTACTGATTCATCCAAAAATGCTGAGAAAATTATTCATGATTATTTATGCTCAGTTATATCATCAAGAAATATTCCCAAATTTTCTATTAAGTATTTTCACCAATTTGCTAATTAAGTAAAATAACGGTAAAAAGGTAAATTTCGCATAACTCCTATCAAAACTCTTCAAAAAGAGACATAAAATTTTTCAGGAGTTGAGACTATCATAATATTAACCATGACAAAAATTGGGGATTTTATCTCAATGATAAGCCTATTTTTACATTTATTGTTCAAAAGTTACATTATTCCAAAAATTCCAAATAATGGGATTTTTGCTTCCAAAAATCTCATTATTACAATGTGGAGTATAATTGTAACACCCCGAAGTTCTGGGTCAATTTGGGCCAAATTGTGTTCAGGCATGGGTGACACGGCCTGGGACACGGGCGTGTCCCAGGGCGTGTCAGGCCAGGGTTATGTCGAGTCGTCAGGTCGACGAATTTTGCTCGACGATCGTCGAGTGTCAAGTGTCGAGTGAGGACACGGCCTGTGACACGGGCGTGTCACAGGGCGTGTCAGTAGTCGTCGAACTCAGCTCGACGTCTTGAGCCAGGTCGTGTTTGCGGGACACGGGTGTGTCCAGATGTACACGACATGGAACACGGGCGTGTCCAGGGCCGTGTGAGTCTCGGGTGAAGTGGAGATTGGGCTGTGTGAGTGACACAGCCAGCGACACGGGTGTGTCGGAAGGCGTGTCAGGTGACACGGCCAGCGACACGGGTGTGTCGGAAGGCGTGTCAAGTGACATGGCCTGTAACACGGGCGTGTCCCATGCCCGTGTACTGTTGGTTTTGAGTCGGTTGACTGCCGCTTAGGGGGACACGACCTGTGACACGGGCGTGTCACAGGGCATGTCAGGCCGTGTTTTATCTTTTCTGGCCAAATTTGAGCCATTTGTTTCCCTCTTCTTGGATCCAGTGGTTGGGCTCTGTCCAGGTATTGTGAAGGCCGAGAAAAAGGGATATAAACCCTCTTTTCATCTTCTTCTTCTTCTTCATGTTATTCCAAGAAAGGGAAGAAGAAAGGCCTAAGGCAAGAGGGAAGGGAGGAGTCTACCAGCTGTTGGAGGAGCTGCGGAGTGCGGAGCGAAGATCCGAGACCGGATTCGTGAAGGCAAAGCCGAGGCGGTGATTTCCATCCGGCTACTTCATGGCGCCGAAGCGATCTTCAAGGGTAACGATCTCCTTCTTGGACATCGAAGTCCTTTCTTTATGCATGTACTTGGAATCCTCCACCAAGAGGTGGATTTGCGGAAGTGATTCCTTGGTTGAGTCTGCATTTAGAGCCGGAAATATGGAGTACGGCATAGGCATGCTGTGTGAAGCCCATCTGGACTGGTAGTCTGTATTGGTGATGTTCATGGGTAAACCGGAGAAGACTCCGTGGATTTGGTACGATGTAAATGGATTTCTATTGTGATGAATGTATGGATGTGATGCTGAATGTGAGGAGGCTTTGGCAAAGCTCCTGGTTATGATATGATCAATTGGTAGCACGCCTGGGGAACTCAAGATAAACCCGGCCTGTTACACCACTAGGGTGGGTTGATCTAGTTAGGTAGGGATCGATTGGTGGCAATGCTTGGGGAGCCGAGTTAAACCCGGCTTGCTGCACCACATGGGTGGGTCGATCGGAATAGGAGGGGGGTCGATGGGTGGTAATGCTTGGGGAGCTTGGATAAACCCGGCTTGCCACACCACATGGTGTGGGTCGATCTGCTCTGGTTGTTATTGGATGCTGTGAGGTTGTACCTCTAAGTGGTTTGGGCGGGATGTCGCCAGCTTGCGAGACTGGTAAACTAGGTCCGGTCAACCAACAAGTTAAAACCTCTCGGAATCCCGGCGGTGTATGCACTGGTGGATCCCGGTACGCCAAAGAAGGTGCCCTGAGTGCAACGGAACGTCTGGTGGATTCCAGCGTTTGTGATGTGATGTGTTTGCTAGCGGGATAAGAAAATGATATACATATGATGCTTGATGATACTTGCTGATAGATGATAGCACTGCATACAGGGAAGGGACCACTACCCCGGGTAGGGGGTAGGGTCGGTATAATGGGTTAGCCAAATGCTTACCGTTACTTTGTTTTGCCGCTTTTTGGTGGATGTATTATTGCAGGTGTCGCGGCTTGAAATGAATAAGTGGAATGGCTAGCTTGCTGTTGTTGGCCCTTGAAGGCCATGCGAAGAGTTGTGTTTGGATTTCATGTGTGGCCGGCCTGCGTGCCGATGTACGAAGTTATTGATGTGTAAAAGAGGAACTTGTAAGGCCATAAGGCCAGGGTGTGTGGGTTGTATACCTTCCTGGTGTTGTTATATATAAATATGGTATTTATATATTGGTGGACATTCTGGTTTGAGTTCATGTTAACATAAAAATGCTGCGCTAGAATGGAATGAGTTAAGGATACGCGTAGAGTTTGATTCCCACAAGTAATTTCTTCACTTGTCTGTGATATATGGCATGGGGCCCCGGCCGGACCCACCGTTATATGTTATGTGACAGGTGGGGCGTTACAAAGTGGTATAAAAGCCAGGTTTAGATTGTTTGGGAGGAGAGAACATCATTGAACTCATGAATGTCCACTAGGAATGTATGTCATGCACATGATGTGCGTGAGTGTGTAGTCAATATAGCAGTACCGTTATGATTTGACGTATTAATGGTGTTCTGTACATTGATAGGTGGCGAGAGATGGAGCTGGGCCGTATGAGCCCCAGCGGTCTGATGAGAGTGCATCACCCATGGAAGTGTGTATGCCTCCCTCGGCAGAAGTCATACGGGTGGTGACGGAGACAGTGCTTGCAGTGTTACAAGCACAACCTACTGGACAGGCAAGGCCTGGTGCAAGGCAAGAGCATGCTGCAGTGGTGGTGGAAGCGCAAGCAAGTGACGACTCATTGACACGTTTTATGCACTTTCATCCACCAACGTTTGGTGGAGCGCTTTCACCAACGCAGGAAGAAGATTGATTGGCAAGGGTAAAAAGGATCATAACCGCAATCAGGACGGTCGAGGAGCAAAAAGTGACATTGGCCACTTTTCTGTTAGAAGGAGATGCGAGATTGTGGTGGGATGAGATTGAAGTGCATCACTTGGCAGGTAGAGGTTTCAATGGATGAATTCACCCAAATAGTTTTAGCCAAGTATGTGTCGGTGTCGCAGCGGATTGCGATGGAAAATGAGTTTTTACGTTTGGTGCAGGGTGAGCACGATATTGATACCTACCTGCATGAGTTTACAAGATTGGGGAGATATGCGGGATCTACCTTCGCGGAGGAAGCGCGAAAGACAAATCGGTTTTATGAAGGACTGCAGGATGAATTGAGGTTGGCACTTCCGAGTTCGGTGAGCCAAGGCTTTCAAGCATTGGTCGATACAGCTCGTGCCTTGGAAAACAATATGAAGCGAGTATACGAGAATAAGAGACTGGCAGCGGAAAAGCCAGAGTTTAAAGTGCCGCCATCGGATCAGTCGGAGTTTAGACGACGAGAGAAGAAAAGATTTAGGCCAGCGGAATCAGCTCCGTCGACTGTTTCTTCGGGGGCGACTTATGGGCCAGGACGTGTTGATACATGTATATGCTATAAATGTGGGCAGCAAGGACACATAACAAAATTCTGTTGGAATGCCCCTCCAGGGAGTGAGAAAAAGACAGGTGCGTCATATGACGAAAAGGGTAATGCAGTGGCCGAATCATCTGCACCCCGGAGGCAATCTCGATTTCATGTTATGGAAGTGCAAGGGCCGCAAAGCTCAGTTGGTGAAATTCAGCCTCGGGTGTTTAATTTGTCTCTGAATCGTGAATTTCAAAATCGGGAGGCTGAGCGGAAGTGAAGTGTGATGTGAAGCACTTCGATGCTATGACTGAAGATTAACTTGCTGAATTGTCCATGGTTGTGTATGTAAACTATGTTTATATCTATAGTTGTGATGAATAACAGTTGGTGTACATATCGATAAAAGCTTGGTGCACTTGTAATTGTGAGGAGATAAATAAATCATGTTGTTTTGTTTTGAGGTCTTATGTGGCTGAATGTGCACAAGTGGAAGTTAGGGATGTTTGTTTGTGTTGTATGTTTGTTAGTTTGTGAGGAGTCTTGGGGTGTAAGAGTTGGGATGTTGTGGCTGATTGGCTGCTTGGAGTCAAATTTCGAGGACGAAATTATTTGAAGGAGGGGAGGATTGTAACACCCCGAAGTTCTGGGTCAATTTGGGCCAAATTGTGTTCAGGCATGCGTGACACGGCCTGGGACACGGGCGTGTCCCAGGGCGTGTCAGGCCAGGGTTGTGTCGAGTCGTCAGGTCGACAAATTTTGCTCGACGATCGTCGAGTGTCGAGTGTCGAGTGAGGACATGGCCTGTGACACGGGCGTGTCACAGGGCGTGTCAGTAGTCGTCGAACTCAGCTCGACGTCTTGAGCCAGGTCGTGTTTGCGGGACACGGGTGTGTCCAGATGCACACGGCATGAAACACGGGCGTGTCCAGGACCGTGTGAGTCTCGGGTGAAGTGGAGATTGGGCTGTGTGAGTGACACGGCCAGCGACACGGGTGTGTCGGAAGGCGTGTCAGGTGACACGGCCAGCGACACGGGTGTGTCGGAAGGCGTGTCAAGTGACACGGCCTGTAACACGGGCGTGTCCCATAGCCGTGTACTGTTGGTTTTGAGTCGGTTGACTGCCGCTTAGGGGGACACAGCCTGTGACACGGGCGTGTCACAGGGCATGTCAGGCCATGTTTTAGCTTTTCTGGCCAAATCTGAGCCATTTGTTTCCCTCTTCTTGGATCCAGTGGTTGGGCTCTGTCCAGGTATTGTGAAGGCCGAGAAAAGGGGATATAAACCCTCTTTTCATCATCTTCTTCTTCTTCATGTTATTCCAAGAAAGGGAAGAAGAAAGGCCTAAGGAAAGAGGGAAGGGAGGAGTCTACCAGCTGCTGGAGGAGCTGCGGAGTGCAGAGCGAAGATCCGAGAGCGGATTCGTGAAGGCAAAGCCGAGGCGGTGATTTCCATCCGGCTACTTCATGGCGCCGAAGCGATCTTCAAGGGTAACGATCTCCTTCTTGGACATCGAAGTCCTTTCTTTATGCATGTGCTTGGAATCCTCCACCAAGAGGTGGATTTGCGGAAGTGATTCCTTTGTTGAGTCTGCATTTAGAGCCGGAAATATGGAGTACGGCATAGGTATGCTGTGTGAAGCCCATCTGGACTGGTAGTCTGGATTGGTGATGTTCATGGGTAAATCGGAGAAGTCTCCGTGGATTTGGTACGATGTAAATGGATTTCTATTGTGATGAATGTATGGATGTGATGCTGAATGTGAGGAGGCTTTGGCAAAGCTCCTGGTTATGATATGATCAATTGGTAGCACGCCTGGGGAGCTCGAGATAAACCAGGCCTGTTACAACACTAGGGTGGGTTGATCTAGTTAGGTAGGGATCAATTGGTGGCAATGCTTGGGGAGCCGAGTTAAACCCGGCTTGCTGCACCACATGGGTGGGTCGATCAGAATAGGAGGGGGTCGATGGGTGGTAATGCTTGGGGATCTTGGATAAACCCGGCTTGCCACACCACATGGTGTGGGTCGATCTTCTCTGGTTGTTATTGGATGCTGTGAGGTTGTACCTCTAAGTGGTTTGGGCGGGATGTCGCCAGCTTGCGAGACTGGTGGACTAGGTCTGGTCAACCAACACGTTAAAACCTCAGATCGGCGGTGTATGACTGGTGGATTCCGGTACGCCAAGAAGGTGCCCTGAGTGCACGAAACGTCTGGTGGATTCCAGCATTTTTGATGTGATGTGTTTGCTAGCGGGATAAGAAAATGATATACATATGATGCTTGATGATACTTGTTGATAGATGATAGCACTGCATACAGGGAAGGGACCACTACCCCGGGTAGGGGGTAGGGTCGTTATAATGGGTTAGCCAAATGCTGACCGTTACTTTGTTTTGCCGCTTTTTGGTGGATGTCTCATTGCAGGTGCCGCGACTTGAAATGAATAAGTGGAATGGCTAGCTTGCTGCTGTTGGTCCTTGAAGGCCATGCGAAGAGTTGTGTTTGGATTTCATGTGTGGCCGGCCTGCGTGCCGATGTACGAAGTTATTGATGTGTAAAAGAGGAACTTGTAAGGCCATAAGGCCGGGGTGTGTGGGTTGTATACCTTCCTGGTGTTGTTATATATAAATGTGGTATTTATATATTGGTGGACATTCTAGTTTGAGTTCATGCTAACATAAAAATGCTGCGCTAGAATGGAATGAGTTAAGGATACGCGTAGAGTTTGATTCCCACAAGTAATTCCTTCACTTGTCTGTGATATATGGCATGGGGCCCCGGCCGGACCCACCGTTATATGTCATGTGACAGGTGGGGCGTTACAATAATTCACCCTAAAGAGCCTCTGAAATTAATACCATGATTTTTGGATGTTCCAAATAGGCTTAATGCACAATATATCAAAAATGGCTATTTGCACCCCAAGCCTATATATAATCAACACATGCAAGTGAGTTTACCCAACATACAGTAGTCCAAGTGTGCTGAAATTCGTACCATGCACATAAATAGTCCCCAAGGACATGCCACCAAAATTTGGGGCCATTTGGAGCCATAACACTCCAAATATTTCATTTATTTAAATTTGTGTATTATGAATAAAACTATAGAAACAGTTTTCCCAAAAATTCTCAATTTTTGGCAGGGGCTACATATGCCCTAAACATGCATGTACCCAAAATTTGGGGTCATGTTGATTACTGGTTTGGATTGTGCATCAAATTGAAGTTTTGCCCTTGCCTAGGACCAGTTCTAGGAAAACTGCCCTACAGGGCATTATACTGCTCCAAATTAAATGATTATGGTGGAAAATTAAAGTTCAGAGGTTAACCTACAAATTTCATTTAAGGTGCATGTCCTGGAAATGCCTCTAAGAGGCCTAAAATATCCATGAAATATGACTGAAATAGTGTGACAATAATACATAATACTATAGTTTTAATTTTGATTTAATTTATTAATGAGCACGAATCTTAAAGCAAGATAGACGGGATCTGGTCATCGTCTACCTCCAGCCGACGGCTGGGATTCATTTTCCTGGGCCACTTTTTGCTGGCTGCTTCCGGCCAGCTTAGCCACCACCACCGCTGGCGGATGTCGCCTCTACCTTCACTAAGGTGATCGCTAGCGTTTCCCGGCGGTGAGGCCGCCGGAATTGGCTCCTCCGGCAAACCCGAGCAAGACGAAAAGCTCGGAAAAACCTCCATTTCCTCACATGGTATCTGGCTCAATTGAGTCTGATGTCTCTCCTAAAAGATCTAGAAATCTAGTACGAGTAGAGGGGAGGCGAAACGGACCAGAATGGCGGCACGACGGCGAGGTTGGCGGCGGTTGGCCATGGATGAGCTGCTCCGGCGATCTCCTGCTCAAAATACCGATCCTTTACCAAAATATTTGCTCCAAGACTTGTTCTCCACTCGTTTCCACTCACTGAAGCTGATGGTGGGGTTAATTTGAGCAGGGAGTGGTTGTATAGGGAGATACAACCAAGGTGAGCTCGGTTTGGGGCTTTGGAGGCTTCACCCTTGGTGCCAAGTGGCCACCATGCTGCCAAAGTTTGCTGGATTTTACTGAGGAGTCCGACCAACAACATTTTGGGCAGAAGAAACCAAGGCCAAGTGGCCTCTGCCTCTTAACTCACCTGCCTGCTTTAAGCCGAAATCTGCCCGAGAAGGACACGGCTGGTGACACGCCCGTGTCCTAGGTCGTGTGCCCATACACGACACTCGACGATCGTCGATCAACTCTTATCGATCGTCGAATGTACGGTTCAACGATCGTCGAACGAGCAACTTTCGTCGATCGTCAAACGCAGGGGTCACTCGACAATCGTCGAGCAACTTTTCGTCGATCATCGATCGCAGAGGGACACGTGACAATCGTCGAGCAACGTTTCGTCGATCGTCGAACGCAGCGGGACACGCGACAATCGTCGAGAAGCTTTTCGTCGATCGTCGAACACGGAGGGACACGTGACAATCATCGAGCAGCGTTTCGTCGATCGTCGAACGTAGAGGAACACGGGACAATCGTCGAGCAGCCTTTCGTCGATCGTCGAACGCAGAGGGACACGCGACAATCGTCAAGCACCGTTTCGTTGATCATCGAACGCAGAGGGACACGCCCTCCCGACACGCCCGTATCGTCTGGCGTGTTCTTCCCGAACACTTTTCGTCAAACACATTTCGTCGAACGCGCGACGACTCTGTACCCGAGCAGGACACGCCCTGGGACACGCCCGTGTCCCAGGCCGTGTCACCCAAAATTTTGCCTACTGAAAATTGGGCTGATTGGGCCTATAGGTATAGGTTTGACCAACTTAGGGCCATGATTAACTTTGGTCAATTAGGGTCAAAGGGTTGACCTAGTGACATGCCATAGGGTCCACTTAGATTATTTTAGGGTTAGGGTAATGTGGTGGGGTCATGGTGTGGCTAGGGTTCCTATTTAGGCTAGTTTTCCCTAGTTTGACTTAGGCCCTTATAGTGGGCCCCACCTGGCTACAACCCACTACCTAGGGTCAAACCTAGCTAATTTCCCTAACACCCACCCCATGTCCAACCCAATCTGAGTTAAGTGGTCTAGAAGTAACATGGGATGTTACAAATCCCAATAAACAAAAGAATAATTTCGTCCCCGAAATTCAAGTTTGGGTCTACGGGGTTTTCAAGTATACTTCAAACATTAATTAAAGCGTTACCTGAAGTGAACAGCTCTGGGTATTGTTCTTGCATCAGATCCATCGACTCCCAGGTGTGCTTCTCCCATCCGTGGTTGAACCACATTACCTTCACCAGGTGAACCTTCTTCTCCCGCAACACTCGGATTGTTGTATCGTTGATCTGGATCGATTCTAAACGAGCTGATCTATCAGGAGCTATCGAGCCTGCTGTAGTGGTAATATGTTGCTCTGGCCGATGGAGAGCTCTTCGTAGTGAAGAGATGTGGAAGACGTCGTGTAGGATACTCAACTTCGGTGGCAGCTGCAGTCGGTAAGCTAAGGGGCTGATCCACTCCAGGATCAAGTATGGCCCCATGTATCGAGGACTGAGCTTCTTGTGCCTCCATATCCTTCATATAATCAGAACCAAGAGTCCTCGTGTCTACATCCTAAACCCAAGATAGCGGCGTCCGACACTTTTTCTCGTGCAAAGCTCTATAAGGACTCATTTCAATACTTATCTCGCGTATGTCCTTTATAAGAAAACTCTATCAGCGGTAACCTTCCCTTCCAAGTGTATTTTGGTTATACTTCGTGATATTCATAATCAAGGTTACGTGAGCATATTTCCAAGTCTTCTGACACATTATCATTAAATAAACCTTAATCATATGTTGGTTCAGAGTCCCTTACGAACAAGGATCACCAAGTACGTGAGAATTAGTAATCTTATATGTAGAATTGAGCACATAAATCTCATATTTCTCTTCCAGAATCGCATCATGCCTTATGTCTTATACCATATAGATTCTTCCAATACAATTTATCGTGATATCATTTATGACGAAGATCCAACTTATGCATAGTAATTAACCAACTTCCAAGATTATGATGTGATGAAGAGATCATCATCTTGTTTCTTCCAGATTCATGACTTATTACACCTCTATATAAATAGTAATACATGATTTATAGAGTGTTCACCTTTCAAGAGTACATCAAGCGATCAGTATTGATATTGATGTTGATACAGATGACTCCCAATCGCTTTTCACATATAATCTAAATCATAAATTTATAAGCGTATCTTTTCAGAAATGGTGAGGTCTGACACAAATCATTTCCATCATAACGAGAATCTTATAAACACTCATTACTTCTCGTGTAATTTCACCGTATTCACCTTAGCAAACAAAAATTGGTCTCTTCATAGTCATGAATTTCCTAAAATGATCATGATGTTATCAATGTATGTGTCCCAGTTCTCGATGTTGTCATAATCAAGGGATCATACCTATGTTTCAACTAATCATCCACCTCATTTGAATTTTTGTTGAGTTGTTACATTTTTAATGTCATGCCATAGGAGATTAATCTTATCTATCATAATGTTACCTCATTTCAATTCTTAAGTTCCAATATAATGGCTTTTGCTTAATTGAGTCATTCAAGGTTATAGTTCACCACTATGATCAAGTGACTGGCTATATCATGTATGCGTGAATAGTAATGATATTTCATCATTGTGTTTAATTCTCCAAATCCCAGCCCCTTTTAGGATCAAACAAGGTAGTACTAAATCATACATAACCATTGCAAACTTAATCATTATATTCTAAACGCAAGACGTTATCCTATCAAGATTTCTAATTATAACTTAACTATCTCCCAAGGTATAAGGGTGAGAAACCCATTTAAATTTGGAAAGGATTGATTCTTTGAGAGAATACACCACCTGTAAATCATCATCGAACACTTTTGTTTTGGTTCTTATGATCATCAGAGTCACATCCAAAGGATCATACCTATAATATACGTCTTCCAATTTTGATTTTTTTTTCACTTGACTTTAAGTTTCTCTGGGATTGTTATACCCCTAGTGTTATAGACATAATTACTCAAATATTTCAATCCTTACTTGATGGGCTCCAATCAAGTCATAGTTAAGACCCGTAATCACTCCTTCACGTTACCATGATGTTATTCTATTTCGATCCGTATGTTTGTAACATTGTGACCTGAGCATGTCAGGTAGGCGCGGATTGCAGTGATCCATCATCATTTCCACTTCCCCAAATTCTACACATTTAATATGTGAAAGTCATAGTCACTTTCCTAAGAGTCACAGCTATGCAGAATTTCCAACTATCATTCTGACTTATACTGAATTCTCTATTCACATTGATTTTCGCTTGCAATATATCTGATTTCATTACTCAAATCCTTAACGGATGATATAAATATTAATCGCGTGTCACGCCAATTAGGTTAAGGTGTTAGGGCATCAAGGAACGTGATTTCCTGAGGTAACACATTCCTTTAATTATACATAAAACTTTTTGTGTCGTCGTTACTGCTTGATGTTAGTTTATCGAAAGGCCACTTGTTCGATTTCTTGTGGATTATACGCAACTTGTTTCGATCTTTGGGATATATCATGTCATAATGCAATGACAAAATTACAATCTCTCTTAAAGTTGTGCCAAGTAATGATCTAATTCACGAGCCCGCGGAAGTTTCTAACGTCTCATGGAGACTTTCCTTATTCTAGGGTTGTAATATATCTAAGCGGACAACCCTCTACGTATATCCCAAACTTCTGGGAGGGTTGATTATCTTGTCGATTATGCGAATGCAAAACCTCATCTTTACTTAAGCAACATTTGAATTAATCAAGTCTTCTAGATTACTATGTTTGTGAAACATGTTTTATAAACCAGGTCTAGAGAAATTCAAGTCGTTACCAATTTAGCCCAATAAACAAAAGGATGAGCCCCCATACCTTTCGGGATAAATTCCCTTAATATTTACAGTGTATTCCTTTTATATGTGCACACAATCCTTAGGTTTAACAATCTTAGACCTGGATTTCAACCTTAAGTGATATGTTATATACCTTAGGCCTTCAAGGTTACTATACGTGTAACACTCTTAGACCAACGCCTGAACGCCTTGGTTCACAGAACTAGAAACCAGAAACCTCAACTCGTCCCTCACTCCTTCATAGAACCGATTTGTCTTTCTTTGCTCATCCGCAAAAATAGAACCCGCATACCGCCCCAGGCATGTAAACTTATGCAGATATGCGTCAACACTGCCATCACCTTGCGTTAGCCGTTGGAATTCATTTTCCATGGCTATCCGTTGAGCCGCAGGAAGGTGCTTCGCTAGGAAGAGTCGGGAGAATTCTTCCATGGACATTTGTGTTAAGGGACGACCCGCCAAGTGATGCAACTCCATCTCATCCCACCACAATCTAGCTTCTCCTTCAAGCAGGAAGGTAGCTAACGTGACTTTCTGATGCTCCTCTGATCCAATCGGCGTCATCATGCGCTTGACGCGCAATAGCCAATCCTCAGCCTGCGTAGGAGTTCCCGCTCCCGAAAACGTAGGCGATGGAAACTCATAAACCGCGTCAACTGCTTCTCAGCCGCTCGAGGAGCAACATCCACTACAGGTTCAGGCCTTGCCGCCAACTGTTCTGGCCTCACAGCCGGTTGTTCCTGCCTACGTGGCTGTCCTTGGATCATGGCAAACAAATCATCAGCAACTAAACACACATGTTCTGTAGACGGTGGAGGTGTAGGCACCGCGGCTGGTGTCGTGCTTTCATCAGAATGCTGGGGCTCTGACTGCCCAGCCCCACTCCGTGTCACCTAAAGGTGGACAAGACACACAAATTAGCGGCCTTACACAAGCAAACAACACAAAATAGGAACACGCAGGTTCCTCAAACACACAAATTTGCATTCCTATCAGGGACATTCAGGCGTTCAATCGCATAACTTGGTTTGCACAACCACGTGCTCGCCACCCCACAAAAGAAGTCAACCACGACTTCGAGAGGAAAAGAACAAGACAGCTGATACCAAAAATGTAACAACCTCATCCGTTCATATGGTATATCCTAGAAGGTCCGGCCGGGGCCCCACAGCATATATCACAAAACAGGCGGAAAGGTTACGGGATGATACCAGAGTAGCGCAGCGCACCTAACACATTTCATTCTAGCGGAAGCCTTTGCTAAACCTTGAACTCCACACTTGAATGTCCAATAGACAATATAACTCCATATTGTATATATAATAGGAATGTTTTATCTTACAACCATACAAAAGTTGGCCTTATGGCCTTACACGGCGTTCACACAGTGGCCTCAACATTGGCGTGCAGGCCGACCACAATAAAAGAAAACACAACAAGCATTCCAAATAGCCTTCGAGGGCTAGCAGCAGCAGCAGCGGCAGTAGGGACATCAACCCTTATGTGTCCCGCTCGGTTCTCCAGCACCTACACAGGGACATTCCACCTAAGGGTGGCAAACAGAGGCAACGGACAGCATTCAGCTGACCAAATTATAACATCCCTACCCCTTTTCTCGGGGCAGCGGTAATCTTCCCTGTAGGCATATCATATCACAAGCATGGCAATATATCTCATATAATGTGCTTTCACACACACATGCCATCACAACAGTCAGCCACCCGGCCCAACGGTCCGTGCACTTAGGGCACATTCTTGGTGTACTGGCAAATCAGTTGCCCACCACCATATCAGGGTCACAGCCCAACAACAACTCACTTGAGCATTTACTCCATGGCGTGCAGTCGGAGTTTTATAGTCTTAGTGAACTGGGATTGGCCCTTAGCCCCCCATTGTATCATGGCACGTAGTCCTAAGAATTTTGCTATGCGCTCCAACAGACCGCACCTTCTGGTCTCACGTCGGACGGACATAACGCAGGTCGGATCCTCCACCCCCCGTTGCTCAAATCGCTTTGCCATCACCGAGTACGGTGTACTCGCGGCTAAATAAAGGCGCGGGTAGGTCTCACCGATCCTGTTCTGGCATTCAAGCCTGGGTATTCCTCTTACACCCATTCTCTCATAATAACAATGGGTCTTTCCTGGGTACACCAGTACTTCCTGTTACTCGTTCACAGGTACGACACCGCAATATCACAAATGTCAGGGGTCTTTCCTAGGCACACCCGTACTTCCTGTTACTCTCTTCACAGGTGGACTCCCTATGACATCAAGTATCACAAAGGGCCTTTCCTAGTCACACCACTACTTCCTGTTACTCATTCACAGGTACGACCCAATAGCACAAGCATACATGGATATTTTCCTGGACTACCACTCCAGTACTTCCTGCTACTACCCTTCACAGGCATAACCCGTTTACTCCTTAAACTACATGTTTATCACGGAGCCTTCTCCGATTCGTATGCAACATCACCAATCCAGACCAACCTATCCAGATGGGCTTCACACAGCATGCCTATTTCGTACTCCATTTCCGGATATATATGCCAACAAAAGGGGATTTCATGAATCCACCCAAAGACTCCCACAAGCAGCCACCTTTTGGTGGGGGAATCATATACATATGCTAAAAAGAAAGCCTTCACATGGCTAGGAAGAAAAGTCGTTACCCTCGAAGACCTCTTTGGTGCCATGAGCTCCAAGCTAGCTCGAATGACTCACAAAAGCTTTTCCTCCGCAATGTCGGCCTCGGATCTCTCGTCGGCTAACCGCAGCACCACCGGTGATCAGCCCCCTCTCCTCCTCCTCCTTTTTGCTCTCTCTTTTTCTCTCTAGAAATGTAGTAAGAGAAAGTCAAAAGCCAAATGAGTTTCCCCAACCCATTCTCGGCCTTAAGAAGACAGGGAGGCCTCTCAGCCCTTGGATCCAGGCTAAACGGATGGATGGCCACGATTTCACCAAAAATCCTAAATTTTGCCTGACACGGCCTGTGACACGCCCGTGTCCATGGCTATGTTCCCTAAGCGGTGCTCAACTGACTTATCCAACCCAGTGACATGCCCATGGAACACGCCCG
The DNA here is from genome assembly GCA_039583875.1 of Platanthera guangdongensis. Classification (NCBI taxonomy): domain Eukaryota; kingdom Viridiplantae; phylum Streptophyta; class Magnoliopsida; order Asparagales; family Orchidaceae; genus Platanthera; species Platanthera guangdongensis. Next base: position 42,469,164 of record CM077154.1, read on the forward strand.
TGTCATGGGCCGTTTCACCCGACACGCCTTCAGACACGCCCGTGTCTGTGGCCGTGTTCGTCAGGCGGAAAAATCCCAAAATCACCCGAGACTCACACGGCCTGTGACACACGCGTGTCCTAGGCCGTGTGCCCATACACGACACTAAGACACGCCCCAGCTCAAATTCGTCGGGCTGAGTTTGTCGACTGCGCTGACACGCCCTGTGATACGCCCGTGTCACAGGCCGTGTCCTAAGCTCGACGATCGTCGACCAAAATTTGTCGACCACTCGTCGACTGTTCCTCTCAACTCTCGACGCACGCAGGACACGCCCTGGGACACGCCCGTGTCCCAGGCCGTGTCACCCCAAAACTAAGCCTGCTGAAAAATGGGCTATTACAATACGACCAATTTTTCAAGATCAGCACGTGACCCAACCAAAATGGGTTTCTTGAATTCTTATTCTACCATTGGTATTTGCAAATGTGGTTATCTTAACATAATGAAGTCATCAGTATGAGGGTTAAGTTTACGAGTACCCTACTATTCCACTAATATATTATATGCACCAGTTCTCCTTAAGGCGGTCCTATCAGCTTGGGTAAGAAGTGATAATATCACTCGATAGGTAGAGTAGGAACATCAGAATTTAAGCCTTAAGCATTGACTCTTGCGTCAAATTCTTCCCTTGGTGAATTTGGGTATCCCCATACCTTAACCAATCTATCTCTGAAGTCGATTTAAAACTCGGATACACTACAAAATCCTCTTGGTAAGTCAAGCTAAGGTGGTTTCCTAATTGGATTGGCCTAACTCATTGTACTTAATTGTCACAACCCGTGTTTTCTCAACGATAAAATCGTATCTGAGCAAGACAAAACACGTGTCGTGATGCCACGTCGTGCAGGGGATAACTGCACACGCTCAGGCAAAACTCCAGACCTTAGATTTTAAGGAAAATCGTTGATTTAATATGAAAGAAAAATCAGTTATGTTGAATGGCCGTATCCCTCGTCACGGTGGATCAGCTAGTCCACAATTAAAATTATATTTATACGCAGCAGAAAATACTTTGGTTCAATTAAGTTGTCACCCTAAATGCATAAGTGTCCCCGGGGGACGACTCATGGTATGCACGACTCTAAGGTGAATATAGTATGTATGAAAGATAGTGTTTTACACTGAGGAAAAATAGTGTCTTTGTTTTAGAAACATGTTATGCATGAGGTACATATAATAATGCTTTTAGGTTTTAAAATATCTAACATGCAACCTAGCATAAATCCTTCCCAGAAGCAAGTAACCAACCACAAATAGACGAAAACAGCAGTTTAAGTTCATACCCAGCATCGCAAGAAGCCACTAGTGGGCGCCAACAACCTGACACGAACCCACTGGTGAGTATGTGTGTCTATACAGAAAGGTAAAGAACTACCTCAGGAAAACGGGGATCAGCTATCTCAGCTACCCAAGAGGCCACCAACAAGCCCCTCCAAAAGAACTAGCCGCTGAACTGGCTACAACCTGGACCTGAGGCATTCAAGAAAAGAACACCTCAGCAAGAAAATAATCAAAAGGTAAATAGAGCAATAGATTAATGAGCAAAATAAGAAGAAGGGTTTACCAACCCGGCAACAAACTGCTATAAGCAAAAGAAAAGGGGTGACAGTAGGAAGAGAGTATTGTCTAAAGCACAGCAGAGCACACCAAGTGCAAGAAATAAAACCATTATGCCCTACCAAAATAGTCTGCAACAGCAACAGGACATATACATATATGCCAAAAGAAAAGCCACGGAATAGAAAATGAACTAACAGTCCTAACACGTGGTTTAATGGCGGTGATCAAAACATGGATCTGAGTACATAACCAAAACCAGATCCATAAAGGGCTAAGGGGTCAACAGTGGCAGCTTTAGGGTCCCACACACGCCATCCCAAAACCGAGGCAAAAGGCGGTGGCCACAGCTCTCCACATCAAAATCCACCCCTCTAGAGGCCACCAAAACTCCACCACCTGCCACAACCCAAGAGTCGGCATGCAGAAACTAGCCGAACACCCAATGCCCCCCTAGGGAAAGGTCTCACTAACAATCCTAAGAAACACACGAACCCAAGGCAAAAACGTCGGGTCCAACCGACGCGGCCTTGCACGCCTAACCCGAACCAACCCCGAGTCTTACCTGACCACAAAACCAGCGCAGCACCCAGTGTCGACATGATGTGTAGACACCATGACAAGCCGGTGTCGACACAAGGTGTCGACACAACCGCTGCCGCTATCGACACCAAGTGTCGACACCACTGCGGCCGGTGTCGACACAAGGTATCGACACTACCGCTGCTGGTGTCGACACCAAGTGTCGACACCTCTGCGGCCGGTGTCGACACAAGGTGTCGACACTACCGCTGTTGGTGTCGGCACCACGGCGGCCGGTGTCGACACAAGGTATCGACACTACCGCTGCTGGTGTTGACACCAAGTGTCGACACCACTGCAGCCGGTGTCGACACAAGGTGTCCACACTACCGCTGCTGGTGTCGACACCAACTGTCGACACCACTGCGGCCGGTGTCGACACAAGGTGTCGACACTACCGCTGCTGGTGTCGACACCAAGTGTCGACACCACTACAGCCGGCGTCGACACAAGGTGTCGACACTACCGCTGCTGGTGTCGACACCAAGTGTCGACACCACGACTGGCCAGTGTCGACACAGAGGTGTCGACACCCCGACTGGCTACATGCGCCAGACCCAGCAAACAACCAAAATGAGAACGAGGCCTCTCTCTCTAGAATTTCATCATCCATCGGCAATAGCAACTACTCGACCTTAACCGAACCAAAATCCGTCCCTAAAAGACACAATCTCTTAGGAAAACTGAGATTTAACTGGAACTTCTCTGCACTAACCAAGGTATGATCGGGAACGAACCCTAGCATACACCTAATATCTAAGCAGGAGAGAGGTAAAATTTAATCAAAAAGAAGACAAAGATCAACTTTGGCAAGGATGAGGGAACATCACTTGCCTCAATACCAGAAAAGCTTGGTCGGCGACTTCTCCCACTCTCGGATCTAGCCGCAGAGCACCAAGCCGAGGAATAGAAAGAATGCATATCCAGGCGAGGGCAATCCAGATCCACTCTCGAAATCGAATTTCGACCGCTAAATCTCCAGGAATCCGCGTCCGAAGGCTAGGGTAGTCCGGCGGTTCTCTTCCTCTTGTACAGGCGGCGGCTTCTTCCAAAAAGAGAAAATGAAAAGAGGCAAAGAACTGAGCCCTAATTTCTAACCTAAGGCTATATATAAGCATCGGTTTTAATAAAAAACAATTAATACATAATAATTACTTACACTCAATATCAAAACGACGCGAGACCCGAAACATCTCGGAAAATGACGAAATTCACATCACAGCTAAAAACCCACGCTACGAACACAACTGCGAAGTCGAAATTAGCATTCGACGAACAAAACCCGGGATATCACCACCTGAAGCCAAAAACACAAGCATTCCCTAAGAGGCCCAACCGAGTCATCAAACGGACCCCGGCTAGCTGGGGAATCTTGCTAATAGGCTACAAACAGGCTACACAAGGAACCCTAATAGCTAAGACCACGCTCTACAACGGCAAAGAGCCGGAAATACGCCATCGTAACGCCAGCCAAAGATCAAACAAAACACAGAAAAACCGGGGCGTTACAGCCACTCCCCCTAAAAGAAAGTTATGCCTCGAAACTTCACTCACAACACTCCTATAAAGAAGGAGAGAGAAAGAGCCAGGAAAGGGCTATATATAAGAATAAAACAGAGCATACCAGGCACAAGATCAGGGAAACAGATGAGGGTGAGCCTCCCTCATAGCCGACTCCAGCTCCCAAGTCGCGCTTTCCACATCCTGATTCCTCCATAAAACTTTAACCATAGGAATAGTCTTCTTCCGCAACGCACGAACTTGAGAATCCAAAATGCGAACAGGCACCTCCACATAAGAAAGATTCGGCTCCAACTGAGGCACAAAATCCAAAACCTGCCTGCCATCTATCACACATTTCCGCAGCTGACTGACGTGAAAGACATCATGCACGCCAGGGAAATTTGCGGGCAACGCCAGCCTATAAGCTGTTATCCCAATCCGCTAAACAATCGGAAATGACCCCACGTACCTCGAGTCCAACTTCCTATTCTTGCCAAACCGCTTGACTCCGATCAACGGGGAGACCTTTAAGAACACGGAGTCCCCCACCACAAATTCCAAGTCCGATCTACGCCGATTGGCGTTCTTCTCATATCTCTCCTGGGCTATCCGAAGCTTTTCCCGAATAAGCTTCACAGCGGTTTCCATCTCCTCGAGCGCTTCTGGACCCAACAAAGGTCCCTTGCCAAGCTCGGCCCAAAATAAGGGAGTCCTGCAGCGCCTCCCATACAAAGCTTCAAAAGGAGCCATTTGCAAGCTTTCTTGATAACAGTTGTTATATGTGAATTCCATAAGCCGCAAGCGCTCGTCCCACGCTCCTCTGTGGTCCAGAATATAGCATCGGATCATATCTTCCACAATCTGATTTACTCGCTCTATCTGACCGTTGGTCTGCGGATGATAAGCTATGGAGTATCTCAAGTCTGTACCCAACCCCTCTTGAAGGCTCTTCCAAAAACGAGACGTGAACCTCGAGTCTCGATCTGATATGATACTTACGGGTACACCATGCAATCTAACAACCTCTTCCAGATACAGCTCGGCTATCTTCCTCATCGGATAATCGATCTTAAATGGTACGAAATGAGCACTCTTTGTCAATCTGTCTACGATTACCCAAACTGAATCATGCCCCTTAGGAGATCTCGGTAAGCCTGTAATGAAATCCAACGAGATACTCTCCCACTTCCACATCAGAATCTCCAATGGAGTCAGCTTGCCACCAGGCCTCCCATGGTCGGCTTTCGCACGCCTACAAGTGAAACACTCTGAAACAAATCTGGCTATGTCCTTCTTCATCCCATATCACCAGACAATCTGTTTTAAATCATGATACATCTTGGTAGACCCTGGATGGTAGGCAAAACTAGATCCGTGGGCTTCTCTGCACACCATATCCCGAATATCTCCAACCGCGGGGATGCAAAACCTGCGACGATACTTCAAGGTACCCGCATCATCTATAGAGAAATCTGGTAATTCACCTTTTTCAACTCGAAGATACAAATGCAGAAGATCGGGATCATCCTTCTGATGCAGTCTCGTAAGCGCGATCCACGAAGGTTCTGCCACTGCCAAGCTACTCTGCGAATCGCAGCTTCCCACAGAAATGTCCATCAAAAGAAACTCTTCCACTAGACGCTCGGCGGAGAGATTGAAAATCTTCCCTGACTTCCGACTCAGGGCATCGGCCACCATATTAGCCTTGCCCGGATGATACTAGATTTCAACATCATAGTCGGCCACGTACTCCAACCACTTCCGCTGGCGCAGATTCAATTCGTTCTGAGTGAAGACATACTTCAAACTCGTATGATCCGTGAAAATCTTGCACTGCGAGGTTGGCGGCGGTTGGCCATGGATGAGCTGCTCCGGCGATCTCCTGCTCAAAATCCCGATCCTTTACCAAAAGCTTTGCTCCAGGACTTGTTCTCCACTCGTTTCCACTCACTGAAGCTGATGGTGGGGTTGATTTGAGCTGGGAGTGGTTGTATAGGGAGATACAACCAAGGTGAGCTCGGTTTGGGGATTTGGAGGCTTCACCCTTGGTGCCAAGTGGCCACCATGCTGCCAAAGTCTGCTGGATATTACTGAGGAGGCCGGCCAGCACCGTTTTGGGCAGAAGAAACCAAGGCCAAGTGGCATCTGCCTCTTAACTCACCTACCTGCATTAAGATGAAATCTGCCCGAGAAGGACACGGCTTGTAACATGTTGAAGTATTAGACCGGGCGGCCTTGCGGTCTGATCCAGCGGTTTGTTGACCGAGCGGTCTGGCAGTCTCACTCTGAAGCCTGGAGACCGGGCGGTCTATCGGTCTCCCATTGCGGCCTGTTCTATCCTGCTGGAGTTGCCGAGCGGTTAACCCATCTGTCTAACCGCGCGGCCTGTGCGGTCTCCCTTATTTCTAGCCGCTCAGTACTGTAAATGTTTAGTCCCACATTGTTTGTATACTCTCTCTCATATCTCCTCCATTCTATATAAGGGAGGTCATACCTTTGTAAATGATATCTTTTTTGGATAATAAAATTTCAATTATTCAAAAGTCTATCCGTTTGTTCTTTCTTATTCGCTACTTTCTACATGGTATCAGAGGACACGGTCGTTTCCTCCTGATTGTGTGCGCTCTCTGATTCTCGCGGCTTGTTTTCTGCTTTCCGCGACCTGTCTCGTGACTTGCCTTCTCTTCTGTCCGCTGCCCTGTTCGCACGGCTTGTTTCTGTCTGCTGCCCTGTTCGCGCGGCTTGCTTCTCCTTGGTTCTCTTCTCGTACTGCTATTCGTCGCCACGACCTGTTTCGTTGTCGCCGCGCTCCCGGTTCTTTCTTGCTTCTCCGACTTCCTAGTCGTTGCGGCCTGTTTCTGTTCGCCCGGCCTGCGACTTATTGTAGTCGCTGCTTTTTGCCTCCTCTTCTCTTCTGTTCGCTCGGCCTCTTCAGTCCGCGCGACCTCTTCCCCGCTGTGCCTTTGACTGCTTTCTAGCCGCTTGCGTTCGCGCGGCTTCTTCCTTTTCTATCCGCTGCGGTTTCTTGCTGGGTTCTATGACTACTTCCGGTCTCACCACTACTCCTGCAGCTCCTTCTCCACCTCCTCCTTCGGGCAACCTTGGCACCCTTTCTAAGCTTGTTGGCTCCAATTATCCCGATTGGAGTGTTTCTTTCACTTTTCTCCTTCGCTCTTGGTCGTCTGCCTCTGTGGCCACGACGTCAGGTAGTGCCCACGTCGTTACCCAAGGTAAATGGCTGATTGACTCCGGTGCTACAAATCATATGACGGGCAACCCTCATTGCTTCTCCCGTCTTGAGACACATGACCGCTTACCCCCGGTCCGTGTGGCGGATGGTTCACCGTCCTCAGTTCATGGGACGGGCATGGTTCAACTCACCTCATCGCTTTGCTTGGAGGACACCCTCTATGTCCCGAAGTTCCCGTGCAATTTGTTATCAGTTACTACTTTATGCCGACAACTTCAATGCTCCGTCTTATTCACTCCCACTACTTGTTCTTTTTAGGACCCGAGGACCCAGCGGACGATTGCTACTGGGACTGAGAGCGGCGGCCTCTACTTCCTCGATGATGTTTCCGCTCTGTCCGCCTCCTCCTCCTCCACAGATCTCCTTCAATGGCATCTTCGCCTTGGACATCCTCCTCCTCGGATTCTTCGCCAGCTTCTGCCCCACTTACCTCCTACCAGTTCTCCGATCAACTGTGATGCGTGTCAGCTTGGCAAACATCATCGCTCCTCCTTCCCACCGAAGCAAGGCCGTGGCTACTCTCGCCCGTTTGATCTTATTCATTCTGATGTATGGGGTCCTGCTCCTACCCTCACTGTTGGTCGGGGCAGTTCCTATTTTGTCACTTTTATAGATGATTTTTCCCGTTGTACCTGGGTGTACCTGTTAAAAGATCACTCTGAACTTTTTTCTATTTGGCAATCATTTTATTTTATGATTAAGACTCAATTTGCTATTTCTATTAAAGTTTTACGGTCTGATAATGCCAAGGAATATCTGAATCATGAGTTCTCCTCTTTCTTTCACCAACATGGCCTGCTTCATCAAACGACTTGTGTTTACACCTCCCAGCAAAATGGGGTGGCGGAGCGTAAAAACCGTCACCTGCTTGATGTTGCTCGTACTCTCATGTCGCAGATGCACGTCCCTCGCTCCTACTGGGGCTATGTTGTGCTCCTCGCCTGCTATCTCATCAATCGCCTTCCCTCCACAGTTCTCCACGGCCAGACTCCCTTCTCCATTCTCTACCCCCACAAGGAACCTTTTCCTCTCCCTCTCCGTATCTTTGGCTGTACGGCCTTTGTTCACGCTCCCTCTGCTACCCGCGACAAGCTTTCCCCCCGTTCCACTAAGTGTGTCTTTTTGGGGTACTCTACTACTCAAAAAGGCTATTGCTGCTTTGACCCCCTTCTCCGCAAGCAGTTTGTCTCCGCGGATGTGACCTTTTTCGAGAATGCTTCCTATTTCTCTCCTACATCTTCTCTTCCTTCTCATCTCTTCGTTCCTTCCCCGCCTCTCGACGTTTTCCCACCTCCATCTCCTCCTCCACCGACTCATTCCCAGTCCGTCTCCCCACCCACCCCTCCACCCTCCTCTCTGCCGCCATCTCTCTCTAGTCCCGGGCCAGCCTTCTCCGCCACGGACGCTCCGGTCGCTGACGCTCCCGTCGCTGACGCTCCCGTCGACCTGGATCTTCCCATTACTCTTCGCAAAGGGGTGCGGGCGTGTACTCAACACCTTCTTGCGGTAGTTGTTTCCTATGATCGGCTTTCACCTTCTCGCAGGTGTTTTGCCTTGGCTATCTCTGCTACTTCTACTCCCCGCACCTACCAGGAGGCTCTTGCTCTCCCTCATTGGAAGTCTGCCATGGATGAGGAGATGGCTACTCTTACTAAACGGGGTACCTGGACCCTGGTTCCTCCTCCCGTGGGCACTGATGTGGTTGGCTGTCGCTGGGTCTTCATTGTGAAGTTTCGCCCCGACGGCACTGTGGATCGCTACAAAGCCCGGCTGGTGGCCAAGGGCTTCACTCAGACTTACGACATTGATTACTTTGATACCTTTTCTCCGGTTGCTCGCCTCAGCACCATCCGGGTTCTCCTTTCTGTGGCTGTTAACCGGGATTGGGCTATTTCCCAGCTTGATGTGAAGAATGTCTTTCTCTATGGCGATCTTCAGGAGGACGTCTATATGGAGCAACCTCCTGGGTATGTTGCTCAGGGGGAGACACGTGTATGTCATTTGAAGAAGGCCATTTATGGCCTAAAGCAGAGCCCTCGGGCATGGTTCGACAAATTCAGTGGTATTGTGGCTACCATCGGCTTTCGAAGGAGTTCGGCCGATCACTCCTTATTCATTCGCAAAACGGCCTCGGGACTGGTGGTGTTGGCCGTATATGTGGATGATATTCTTCTTACTGGCGATGACCGAGATGGAGTGGACTTGACGAAGAAGCACCTCCGTCAGCACTTGGTCACGAAGGATATGGGCTCCTCGAAATACTTTTTGGGGATAGAAATCTCTCGGAAACTTGACTCGTTGGTTCTATCCCAACGGAAGTATGCCCTTGATCTTCTACAAGAAGCAGGATTGACAGGTGCCAAACCGGCTCGGTTTCCCATGGCTATTGGAGAAGACAAAACGTGGACGGATGACTCGCCTCTTCTATCTGATGTCACAAGGTACAGACGTTTGGTAGGCAAACTCATCTATCTCACGGTGACTAGACCCGACATCGTCTATGCTGTAGGCAAGGTCAGTCAGTTTATGCAAGCTCCCAGGGACTGCCATCTTCAGTCCGCCCTGAAGATTTTAGAGTATATCAAAGCAGCACCAGGCAAAGGGTTACTCTTTCAGAAGAATGGTCATCTGAGGGTTGAGGCCTACTCAGATTCAAGTTACGCGGATGACAAAGGCGATCGTAAATCCACATCAGGTTTTTGTACCTTTGTTGGAGGTAATCTCATGAGTTGGAAGAGCAAGAAATAGTCTGTTGTCTCCCGATCCATTGCAGAAGCCGAATACCGGAGTATGGCGTCAACCACGTGTGAGTTAAAGTGGTTGCGGGCTCTCATGCTTGACCTGGGCGAGGTATATGACTGTCCTCTCCCTATGTTCTGTGACAACAAGGCCGCTATATACATATCCAGAAATCCGGTCTTCCATGAGAGAACAAAGCATATAGAGGTTGACTGTCACTTCATTCGGGAAGAGATTTTGAAGAAACAGATTTGTACTCTATTTGTCACCTCTGACAAGGAATTGGCAGATATCTTCACCAAGCCGATTTCTACTTCCTTCTTCCACATTTGTGACAAGCTGGGCATGATTGATATCTATGCTCCAGCTTGAGGGAGAGTGTTGAAGTATTAGACCGGGCGGCCTTGCGGTCTGATCCAGTGGTTTGTTGACCGAGCGGTCTGGCGGTCTCACTCTGAAGCCTGGAGACCGGGCAGTCTATCGGTCTCCCATTGCGGCCTGTTCTATCCTGCTGGAGTTGCCGAGCAGTTAACCCATCTGTCTAACCGCACGGCCTGTGCGGTCTCCCTTATTTCTAGCCGCTCAGTACTGTAAATGTTTAGTCCCACATTGTTTGTATACTCTCTCTCATATCTCCTCCATTCTATATAAGGGAGGTCATACCTTTGTAAATGATATCTTTTTTGGATAATAAAATTTAAATTATTCAAAAGTCTATCCGTTTGTTCTTTCTTATTCGCTACTTTCTACATAACACCCCCATCCGTCGCATGACATATAACAGAAGGTCCAGCTGGAACCCGACGCCATATACCACAGACAGTCAAAAGGGTTACATAAGAATATTCAAACTATCCAATTAATACTACACGTCCTACACAGAGCATTCTAGCGGAAGCTTTTAAAGTTGAAAGAACCCATATCTTAAATCCATATCCAAGAATGTCCACATCCACACAACAAGAATGAAACCCCAAATACACTAAAAGGGTATATGGCCTTATGGCCTTACAAATGTTCACTTAATAAAAACATGTCTTACATACATCGGCTCGCATGCCGACCACACATGATAAAAATAAAAACAACTATTCGCTTTGGCCTTCTAGGGCCAGCACAGCAACATGGGCTCCAGCCCGTTATTTGGTACTCGGCTCCGCAGCACCTGCAAGCACATTCCACCGCACGGTGGCAAACAAAGCCACGGCCAACCAAAAGCCGACCAAATTATAACGACCCCGCCCCTAACTCGGGACGGCGGTGCTCTTTCCCTGCATATCATTAGCCCAATAAAACAATAAAGCACAACTATACTACGCCACATGTGTAGGCTCGCATGGCCAAACACCCCGTGCACTCAGGGCACATTAACGGTGAATCCGGTCAATTCCGTGGCTTCACCACCATCCCAAAGATGGCAACCAAGTGAGCATTTAGCCTTTCTGACCACCGTCTAAGGCTCCCAACTATGCCAACGGCCAGTCCCCTTTTCGGGACTCTCGCACCGAACCACATAGCCTAGGTCCAATTCCACTTGCCCGTTGCTCACACCACGTAGTCACATTAAGACGTACGCACGGGCCAAGCTTCTCTCGGATCCCAACATTATCTAAACAATCACATAACCCAGTTATGTTCAAGGCCGGTTCCCAGACCGCCAAGTTAGCAAAACAATGATTCCGCTCAGTTTTCCGGGTGCGCCTTGGAGCTAACCTCCAAGGATCCCTGCTGCAATCTAACGCGTAGAAACCCGAAAAGCCAAAGCACGAAGTCTTCTCTGGCAAAACATATCAAATGCAACATCACCGATCCAGATAATACACGTCCGGTTAGGCTTCACACACAATGCCTATGCCCGTACTTCGATTCCGGACTCTATATGCCACACAAGCGGGACTATTCACATCAACCCCAAGGAACACCACGCACTCACCGCACACTCGCGGAAGTGGGATTCCCTATGCAGAAAGAAAGAGCTACACATGCTCAAGTATAGAATTGTTACCCTTGTAGTCTGCTTTGGCGCCATGGAAAAACTACACGGATGGAAATCTTCGCAACGAACTTTCCTCCACATATCCGCTCTCAGATTTCGAAACGGTGCTCCGATGCTCCGCCGGCGGCCGGAATCCCTTCCTTCTTCCTCCTCTTTCCAACTCCTTGAGAGAGAGAATGGTTGGAGAGAAATGAAGGATTAACTCCCCTATTCCCGGCCTTAACAGAGCAGGAAACCATCTGGGTCGTTGGATCTTAATTAAAGAAAACGAACGGCTCAGATCCGTTCAAAAATCTCCAGACCTGGGCCGAACACGGCTTGGCACACAGCCGTGTCCCAGGCCGTGTGCCTCGCTCCAGGCACGATCGTCGAACGGAGGAAAGACACATGGGCAAAGACACGCCCGTGTCTCACCTGACACGCCCGTGTCGGGTTCCTCGACACGCCCGTATTCGGGGGCGTGTCACGCATAACCGCCACAGCAACGGACACGACCCAAAAGAACACGGGTAGGGACATGGGTAGGCACACGCCCGTGTCACTTAGCCGTGTTTCTAGCCGTGTCCTTCTCGGGATGAAAACGGCCAAAAACACCAGCCAGACACGGCCTTAGACACGCCCGTGTCCTAGGCCGTGTACCCCTATACATGCACCAAAAATCCGCTTTTTCGCGACCAACTCAAATACAATTTTCGGGGCATTACAAATCTCCCCCACTTAAGGAATTTCGTCCCGAAATTAAGTAAAGGTACACAAATCTAAATAAGACCTGAGTGGAATAACTCGGGGTATTCCTCCAACATAGCTTGCTCTCGCTCCCAAGAAAGCTCCTCACGTCTGCAATTATCCCATCGGACTTTAACCATACGGATATCCTTGTTGCGGAGTCGCTTGACTGCAACATCTTCAATACGTACTGGCTTGACCCTTGTTGTCAACTCATAATCAATTGGTACTTGATTATTCGCAATGATCTGCGAAGGATCTTGCACCGCCTTACGCAACACCGATACGTGGAACACGTCATGCAACCCACTTAATTCCGCCGACAGCTTCAATCTATACGCCGCCTCGCCAACACGCTCCAGGATTTCAAATAGTCCAAGGTATCTCGGACTCAACTTCTTCAAGCGTCGAACCCGCGATACACCCTTGAACGGCTTGATTTTTAGATACACCATGTCGCCAACATTGAAATCTACGTTCCTATGCTTGGCGTTATATTACTTTGACTGTCTATCCTGAGCGATCTTCAACCTTTCATGAATTGTACGCACCATTGAAGTGGCGTCTTCCACCGCTTGACGTTTATACAACTTCGATTCGCCTGCCTCCAACCAAGACAACAGCGTACGACACTTCCTCCCGTACAAGGCTTCAAAAGGCTCCATTCCAATACTCGCCTGAAAGCTGTTGTTGTACGCAAACTCCACCATGTACAGGTGATCTTCCCACTGCTTTCCAAAATCTAGGACGCACATACGAAGCATGTCCTCCATAGTCCTGTTGACCCTCTCGGTCTGGCCATCCGTTTGTGGGTGAAAGGCTGTGCTGAACTTTAGCTTAGTACCCAACAGACTATGCACCAACCTCCAGTCATTCGACGTGAAGCGTCCATCTCGATCACTAACAATACTGTGGGGCACACCATGCAATCGTACAATATTCTCCATATAAAGTTTGGCTAACTTTTCCACCGGATCTTCCTTCCTGTTCGGAATAAAGTGTGACACCTCTGTCAACCTATCTACGACCACCCAAATGGCGTCGTTTCACTTCTGTGACTTCGGCAAACCATGCACAAAATCCATAGATATGTCATCGAATTTCCATTCTGGGATAGGTAGGGGCTTCAAGAAACCTCCGGGTTTCTGGCATTCCGCCTTCACTAATGCACATGTACGACACTTGGCCACATAAAGTGCTATATCCTTCTTCAAACCCTGGCCACCAGAATAATTTCTTCATGTCTCTATACATCTTTGTGCTTCCCGGGTGGATCGAGTACTTGGTATGATGTGCCTCATACATCAACTCCTCCCGAAGATTATATGCACTAGGAATGCATAGGCGACCGTCCTTCTTTAGAAACCCATCCTCAACAGCAAACTGGGAATTTGACCCATCCAAAGATTCTTCCAAAATCTGTTTCATGCTGTTATCCTGAACTAAAGCCCGACGAACTCTATCAGCTAGGTCACACTGAACCTCTGTCCAAAATAGTTTCGCCTCGGTACTAGACTTCTTGTCGACACAAGATATCTCCAAATCCTCCAACTCTTGGACCAATCTCACATCATATACCGATAACCAGTTGGCCTGCGCCGGAGTCCTGCGACTCAACGCATCCGCCACTGCATTACCCTTCCCAGGCACATAATGAATCTTGAAGGTGTAGTCCCCTAAGAACTCCATCCACCTCCGCTGCCTCATGTTCAGATTCTTTTAGTCCAACAGGTACTTCAAGCTCTTATGATCGGTATAAATATCGACCTTCACACCGTACAGGTAGTGCCTCCAAAGTTTTAGGGCAAATATCACGGCCGCTAACTCCAAGTCATGGACCAGATAATTTCTTTCGTGAGCCTTCAATTGTCGTGAACCATAGGCTATCACTCTCCAATGCTGTTGTAGAACATAGCCCAAACCACTGCCCGAAGCATCACTATAGATCTCGAACCCTTCGGTTCCACTTGGCGAACATAAAATAGGCGTCGTGGTCAACCGCCTCTTCAACTCTTCAAAAGCCCGTTCGCACTCCGGGGACCACACAAACTTCTGATCCTTCGTAGTCAACGTCGTGAGTGGTAGCGCTATCCACGAGAAGTTCTCTACGAAGCGCCTGTATTAGCCAGTAAGCCCCAGAAAACTCCGGACCTCTGCCACCGTAGTCAAAGAAGACCACTCTCGTATCGCCACTATCTTCGTCGGATCCACAGCTATCCCCTCTCCACTAACAACATGACCAAGGTATGCTATCGAGGATAACCAGAATTCATACTTGGAGAACTTAGCATACAACTGATTCCTCCTCAACGTCTCCAACACCATGTGTAGATGATTGTAATGGTCCTCTTCACACTGCGAGTACACCAGGATATCATCAATAAATACTATCACGAAACGATCCAGGTACTCTCTGAACGTCCTGTTCATCAGATCCATAAATACGGATGGCGCATTAGTCAAACCAAACGGCATGACCGTGAACTCGTAATGCCGAAACCACGTACTGAATGTTGTCTTTGGGATGTCGCTCTCCCTTATCCTCAACTGGTAGTAACCGGACTTCAGATTTAACTTCGAATATACCGTTGACCCAACCAACTGATCAAATAGATCGTCAATCCTCGGGATTGGATATTTGTTCTTCTTCGTAAGCTTGTTCAATTCCAGATAGTCGATACAAAGCCGCAAGCTCCCATCTTTCGTCTTAACAAAGAGAACGGGTGTGCTCCAAGGCGACGAACTTGGACGCACATAACCTTGCTCTAGCAACTCTTGCAGTTGCACCTTCAACTCTGCCATCTCTCTTAGCGCTATCCGATATGGAGAGCGTGACACCGGTTTGGCACCCGGTACCAGCTCAATGGTAAAATCAATCTCCTGCTGAGGAGGGGCTCCTGGGAGATCATCTGGGAACACATCGGGATACTTGGACACAACTGGTATACTGTCAAGATTTGGCTTAGGCGTCGAAGTCTGCACTAGAGTGACAAACAGCTCTGCCCCAGACCGAACTGACTTGAACACCTGAAGGGCTGACATCAAAATCTAACCCGAACCCTTCATGCCCGCAAAAGTAGTCTCCCGATCGGTGTTCAAACCCAACTTAACTTCCTTACGGTTTCAATCAATGCATGCACCCTGCTCCGAGAGACAATCCATACCGAATATTACGTCGAACTCCACTAATGGCAAAAGCGACGCTCGCAAATCAAACTCCCGGTCTCCAATCCGAATCTTCATTACGCAGACCCTATCCGCACGCTTTGAGCACTACTAGTCAACAACACATCCATTATGTCTTTTGCCATCGGAAGATGTACTCCGACACGCAATACAATTCCTTTGGGTAAACAGGGACGCGAAGCCCCCCCTAAACGAACGGTGCTCTCGCCAAATGAACCAAAGTCAGGACAAATCTCAACACAACTAGTTCTAATCTAACATGCACAAGGACGACATGTATTTACAGTTAACTGCTATAACTTTAAACCGTACCTGTCACCACGACAGCGAGCTTCCTGGCCTCCTACTGGCCCCAGCTATACACTTCAGACTTCCTCTCGGACTTTGCACGTCCGCTCCAACACTCACGACCAAAATGCCCCATCTTCCCGCAGATATAACAAGCACCCAAGGTTCGGCCTGTAGTTTCCCTTGAAGCACCAAAATGGGGGGTTGGACCCGAAGTCCTAGCCTTCTTATACCACCTACGATATCCAGACTTTGAGGTAGCCGGCATTTTGAACTCTGTTTTCTTAGCACTAAAGTCCTCAAACGCTCCTAACGTAGATTCCTTAGTCTTCTGAGCACCATCTCGACAAGCTTGGAAAGAGTGCCCTTTCTTGCCACAAGTATGACAGTTGAAAGTAACCTTGCTAGTCGATGATCTACCCTTCTGCTTCAGCATTCTGCGAGATGCACCCCTCATAGGACTTGTAGGGTTCGATACCCTACTCAATGGTATCTGGTGAAGTTCCCCATATCTACTTCCAAAGATCTAGACGACTCCACCAAGGCTCGGAATCCCAATAGTTTTGGTCCTAGCAGTAGGATTCGCAGCTCACCACACAGCCCAGTATAGAATCTATCAACTATAGACTGTTCGTTCTCTAATTCAAAGCATGGGTAGCGGCTTATCAAAAGAAACGCCTGCAGATACTCATCAACCAAGTGTGTACCCTGCACTAAGAACATGTTCACTACTGGCCTGCTGGCCTTATTAAAGTCCTTTGATCCAACAAACCACCCGACATTAAAGTCATCACAGAGACAAAGGGTTGCACATTGCTTCCCTGTTGTGCACTAGTTACAGCGAGCACCACTTCAACAATCCTTCTAATGGTTTCAAACGATGGAGGGGTCTCAAGAACGTCGTTGGGTGCACTATAATTCTCAGAAACCAGACGTTCTGTCGGCTCTGCGCCACTCCCGGTCACCTATAGTCGTACAAAATACCAATAAGTGACTAAACAAGATTGCAAAAAGCAACTATAGTGTTGGGTATTGTATCCACAACATACCTGATTTGAAGAAGCCACTGAACAAGCTAAGGTAAATAGACAATGTATTTGATAAAATATTTCAAGTTGTGCTTGCAGCTTTTCCACGCTAAGTGCACACCAATGTCAGGGTGCAGTAGGTCAATATACACGGGTCAGCACGACGTAATCCCTCGTTGAGCAGATCAGTGTATTGGCCTACGTGTACTCTCTCTATTGGAGTGTACTTATTTTCAAGTACAGGGCTGTGTTAACTCAAGAGCAGACAAGGAGCAAGGATGGGTCAAGGAGCACTTCATGGGTGGAAAGACAAAAAATCGTCTAAGTGTAAATCGACGAGAATCACCAAGTGATTCTCGCCGATTCGACGAGAATCACCAAGTGATTCTCGCCGATTCGGCGAGAATCACCAAGTGATTCTCGCCGAATTGTCGAGAATCATTGGCTGATTCTCGCCGACTCGATCCAGCTAATTCAAAGCGAGCAACTCTGATGCTAAGTAATAATCGACGAGAATCACTAGTGATTCTCGCCGAATCGTCGAGAATCACTGGCTGATTCTCGCCGTCTCGACCCGGCTAAAATAGAGCGTGCAATCAAGTCAACATCGACGAGAATCATCTTTGATTCTCGCCAAATCGACGAGAATCAAAGGTGATTCTCGTCGATTCGACGAGAATCACCTTCGATTCTCGCTGATTTTGACTTGGGCAATTTTCTGGAAACAGCTGGACCGGATTCTGCCGCTGGCACTGTTTTGAACCGGTTTTTGGGTTTCTTCTGGTGGGACCCACAACGGTCATTTAGGAGTATACTTGTGTAAAAATACACGCGTATTTTTGAACAGTGAAAAAACACACAGAAAGAAGCCGAGCGACGACCTTGACCTAAAATCGCGATTTCCGCTCCGCCGCCGCTGTCGCCGCTCGAGCAAGTTGATCGCCGGTCTTGATCGTGGTTTCTTCCAGATCTCCCGTCGACAGAAGCTTAACCAAACATAGCATCTCACGTGTCTAACCGGAGATCCTTCGTCTCTTGATTTGTTGATCGGGAAAACATTCCCCGTCCGAATCGATTGAGACGATCGATCCTAGTGTGACCGTTGGAAGACCTAGCTAGCTTTGCTACGAAGTTGGATCTCCAAAGTACAGCAGCCGCACACCTTTGTCGCCGCCGATCCTGTGAACCAAGCTGCTGCCCATCTTGTCGCCGCCGGTTCCGGGGAGATTCTCTCCAAGAGAGATCTAGGGTTGTGGACTCTTCGTGGACTTCAAGAACACGTCGTCAACGAAGAGGGACACCTTAGTCTCCAAAAGTAGTTTGTATTTCTTGTACATTCTAGTTTTACTTTTGTTGTAAAGGAATGTTGGTTCCTAGTTGTAAGGGTTGGGTGCAACCCGTGTTGTGGGAGTGTTGACTCATACGTGTGGAAGGGTTCCTTTCGATAGTGCAAGAATTGGATTTCAATCCTGTTGGTGAAGAGACCGAGTCATCCCTTGTTGGGAGATAGGTCGAAGGGGGAAAGTGGATGTACCCAAATCAGGGAACCACTATAAATAGCTTGTGTACTCTTTTGTGCTGTGTTGTTTTATTTTCGTGTGCAGGTACAATTTCAATTCCGCAAAAACGCTGCTCGTCACCTATTCCCCCCCCCCCCCATAGGTGAAGGTAGTTGACACTAGGTGGACTTTCAAGTGGTATCAGATCGAGGTTCCTCATCAAAAAGGTTAACCCCTTGAGTAGAATCCTGCCGCTAGTGTCAAGACGAAGGCAAACATCTACTATGGACGGGCTCAAGTTCACAGGCAAGATCCCAGTGTGCACCAGGCTCAACTTTCCTATCTGGAAGAAAAGGATCAGGTTCTACATGGAAGCAGTTGATCCTCGACTTTTCATGATCGTGGAGGAGGGACCTTATGTCCCCACTAAGGTCTCCACCATTGATCCTACCAAGAAAGTGCCGAAGAAACTTTCTGAAATGGACAAGGACGAGATGGTGCTAGTGGGACTTGACAAGAAGGCGCAGAACATTCTGGTCAGCGCGGTTGATGACTCAATGATGCAGAACTTCTGCAACTGCAGGACAGTAAAGGAGATCTGGCATTGCCTGATCATCCTAATGGAGGGCACTGATGAAGTGAGGGATGATCGTAGATCCCTCCTGAACCAGAAATATGAGGCCTTCAGACAAGGGCCTAAGGAAGAGATCGGAGTCACCTTCGAGAACTTCCTCAAGATTGTCAATGCCCTCAAAGGATACGGAAGAGTGTTCACTAATGGTGAACTCAATGATAAATTCCTTAGGTCCCTTACTAAGGAATGGGACACAAAGATCTGCGCCATCCGAGAGTTTGGCAAACTAGCTGAAACAGACCCGCAAATTCTGTTTGGTAAGCTGATGTCCTATGAGCTTCAACTGAACACCAGGAAAGTAGAAGAAGAAGCAGAGAAGGCTGTAGCCAAAGAAAAGACTATGGCTCTAAAAGCCATTCACTCCAGAAAATGCAAGGGTGCGGTTTCATACCGTGCCAGGAAAAAGGATGAGGAGGAGGACTCCGAGCCATGCTCCTCCAGCTCAGAGCTGTCTGAGGAGGATTTCTCCCTCATCACCCGAGAATTCAAGAAGTTCCTCAAGATGAGGAATCAAAGAAAGACAGACGGCTCCTCCTCCAGGCATCAGAAGAAAAATTATTCTTCAGACAGGTATGCTTCTAAACCGAACAAACATCGCTCCTCTGACATTATTTGCTTTGGATGCAATAAGCCAGGACACGTCGTAGCCGACTGCTATCAAGGCAAGAGAGAAAAAGGGAAAGGAGAGGAGCACAAATCCTCTAGAGATAAGAAGAAAGAGCGGAGCTACATCGCCAAAAGGCCAAAGACACTGAGTGAGTCTGATTCCACAGACTCCAGTGATGATGAGGAAGCCTACTTCGGGCTGGTGAGTCGCTCCGACTCAGAAGGAGAATGCCCCCCATTTACTGGGAAGGTAAAAGCTCACACCCCTCTCTCCGACTCTGAATCTGATCCTGAGTCTCAGGATGATTACCCTGAGGATAGACTTTCGGCCCATGAAGCGGTGCTCCTCGCGAAGTATGAGCTTCTGCTCAACACTTTCGCGGAGTGTCGTAAGAGATTGAAGGCTGAGAAAAAGGAAGTGAAATTCCTTAAGGGTGAGAGTGTCTCCCTAAGGGAAGAGATCACCATTTTGATCTCTCTCCGACAGGAGCACCTACACCTAACTTCAAAGCATTTAGAGTCTCTCAAGCTCCTCGATCTTAAGAAGGAGGAAGTCGACAAGTTGGAAGAACAACTTGCGGCAGAAAGGAAGATCGTCAAGAGCTTCTCTATGCTAAAAACAGTTCTTCCAGTTGTTAATACATTCTCTGCTCAGGCCAAAGGAGCTGGCTTGGGGCACGTTGGGGTATCTGGTTCCTCATCCAGGAGAAACAGGAACCAGAGGAAGAATAAGGCCGCCAAGAAGGCCTCTGCTGCTGAAAAGGGAAAGGCTCTGCTCAGTCTTGTTGCATTCAGAAAGCCTAGCTTTCCTTGCAACCAACATGATTTTGAATCAACCTTTGGTCATCATTTCCGGCCCTCGGTTGCAAAGCCAAAGAGCCGATATGATGGTTGGACTTTTCCCCGCAACTTCGGTGAGAGTGCCTTCAAGGCACCTTATGAGGAAATCCACATGGGAAATTATGGTCAATTCTCTAGCGGCCATAATGGAAAGCAGGCACCAATAGCCAAACCTGTTATACTGAAGGAACAGAAGGTGAAGAAGTCATGTGACTGCAATCACTATGAGGCCTTCACCTCTAGATCCAAGGCCCCGGCTGCACCCACCATTTCCAGGGTAAAGCAGGAGCCTAGGAAGCGGTACAACAGATTTGACTGTTGGTGTTGTGGCAAAGTCGGTCACTTTGCCGTGGATTGTTGGTTTAATCTAAGGTATCACGAGACTCCCTATGTTAGCAATGCGAGACCAACCACTCGTATGGTTAACCAACCGAGGGGGAGTATGCTAACCATGAATCTAGGACCCAAGTTCGATTGGGTTTCTAAGGGAAATTAATTTTGTTTTGCAGGAATGTCCAAAGGCCACCAAAACGCCGATCTGGTACTTAGACAGTGGATGCTCCCGGCATATGACTGGGACAAGAAGCCTGCTGCGTGATTACACTCCCATCGAGAATGGACCCAAAGTTATCTTTGAGGGGTCAGATCGAGGAGTCACCAGAGGTTACGGTATGATTTCCAATGGTATAATCTCTATCACCGACGTGGCTTATGTTGAAGGGTTAAACCATAACCTGATCAGTGTAAGTCAGTTATGTGACAAAGGTTATGACGTTAAGTTCTGCAAGGATAAATGCCCGATAATATCATGTGACTCTTCTGAGACGATGTTAATAGGCATTAGGAGCCGAAATATTTTCTGCTTAAATTTTCTTAGTTTAGATTCATCTACCTCCGTATGCCTAGTGGCAGCTGGCAGTGCATCTCTTTATGATCAATGGCACAGGAGATTGGCACATATTAATTTCAAGACAATTAGTATGCTGTTTTCTAAAAACTTAGTAAGGGATGCTCTCATTATCAAGTGCATCAAAGATAGCCCATGTCCTGCATGCCAGATGGGCAAATAGACTCGGGCTACCTTTAAGAGCATTGCAGACAAAGACTCTTCCTGGTGCCTTTATCTTCTTCATATGGACTTGTTTGGTCCAATGCAAGTTCATAGCTTGGGAGGCAAGTCCTATATGCTAGTGATAGTTGATGATCATTCTCGGTTTACATGGGTGTTCGTCTTAAAATGAAAGTCAGATACGTTTGACATCTTCACTAGTTTTGTCAAGCAGGTTCAGAACGAATTTAACTGCTCAATGGTCAAAATCAGAAGTGACCATGAAACAGAATTCGAATCTGGTGTTATGACAGAGTTTTGTGAAGAACAAGGTATCTTTCATGAGTTTTCCTCCCCGCGCACTCCTCAGCAAAATGGAGTTGCGGAGAGGAGAAATAGAACTCTCATTGAAGCTTGCACGATAATGTTGACAGACGCTTCTCTCCCAGAATACTTCTGGGCAGAGGCGGTCAATACAGCTTGTCATGTACAAAACCGAGCATTGATCAACAAGCATCATCGTAAGACGCCTTATGAGCTACTGAGAGGCAGGAAACCATGTCCTACTTGAGGATTTTTGGTTGCAGATGCTATGTACTAAATAATGGGAAGTACCCGCGTACTAAATTTGGTGAAAAATGCTTCGAAGGCATATTCATGGGCTATAGTTCCCACAGTCGGGCATATAGGGTCTTCAATAAGAAAACCCTAGTGGTAGAAGAATCAATTAATGTTGTATTTGATGAATGAAGTTTGCTTAACAACAATTCTTCCAGTGGTATTCTTGAAGATGCAGGTGCATGACTTGAACAGCTGGATCTTGATGAGACCGCAAAAGATGAAACTCCTAAGTACGTCAAAGTTTCCACCTCCACGTCATCTGGGAATGTTGAAGATCAAAATGGAACAAATCTCTTAGAAGAACGAGAAGTCCAAGAAGTTGTCGAAGCTCCAGACGCCAGACTTCTAGAGCTCCGGCACGTGAGGGATCATCCTAGAGATCAGATCATCGGAGATCCTCGTGTCGGTGTCAGAACTCGAAGAGGTACTATTAACGAAATTTTGCATCTTAGCTTCCTGTCACAGGTTGAGCCAAAGAAGTTCGACGAGGCGAACAAAGATGCGGCATGGATTCTGGCCATGCAAGATGAACTACATCAATTCGAACGTTGCAACGTTTGGACGCTGGTTCCCAGACCACACAAGCAGAATGTGATTGGCACCAAGTGGATCTTCAGAAACAAGCTGGATGAACATGGTGTCATCGTAAAGAACAAGGCAAGGCTGGTGGCTCAAGGTTACAGACAGGAGGAGGGGATTGACTTCGACCAGACCTTTGCACCAGTGGCAAGGCTCGAGGCAATCAGATTGTTCCTGGCGTACGCTTCGCACAAAGGATTCACAGTCTATCAAATGGATGTGAAATTAGCATTCTTGAATGGAGACCTGAAAGAGGAAGTATACGTCGCTCAACCCCCAGGTTTTGTCAATCCTACTTATCCCAATCATGTATATTTTCTTAATAAAGCTTTATATGGTTTAAAACAAGCTCCACGAGCTTGGTATGAGACTCTATCTAGTTTTCTTCTTGAGAACAAGTTCTCTAGAGGTAAAATAGATAAGACATTGTTTCTCAGGGAAATCAAAGGCAAGATTTTGCTGGTGCAAATCTATGTCGATGACATAATATTCGGCTCAACGGACAACAATCTTTGTAAAACGTTTTCCAAACTTATGCAAGGAAAGTTTGAAATGAGCAGTATGGGAGAGCTAAAGTATTTCTTGGGACTTCAAGTGAAACAGTCTGAGGATGGAATCTTCATCTCTCAGACGAAGTTCACAAATGAACTCCTCAAGAAATTCGGTATGGAGAATGCAACCTCTATGAGGACTCCAATGGGATCCACTATGTCTCTGGATAAGGATGAGAAAGGTAAACCTTTCGATGAAACCAAATATAGAAGCATCATTGGATCTCTGCTCTACCTTACTGCCAATAGACCGGATATCATGTTCTCCACATGTGTCTGTGCTAGATATCAGGTGAACACTAAGGAATCTCATTATGTCGCTGCAAAGCGAATTCTAAGATACCTTAAAGGTACTCCCAATCTTGGCTTGTGGTACCCGAGAAACAATGATGTCGAGCTAATAGGTTTTTCAGATGCTGATTTTGCAGGGAGTAGGGATGACAGGAAAAGCACTTCTGGGACGTGTCAATTCCTCGGAAGAAGGCTTATCTCATGGAACAGCAAGAAGCAGAATTGTGTAGCTACCTCCACAGCAGAGTCTGAGTACATCTCGGCAGGCAGCTGTTGCGCACAACTCCTATGGATCAGAAACCAATTAGCCGACTACGACCTTCAGTTCAAGGAAGTACCAATGTACTGCGACTCCTCCAGTGCAATTGCAATTGCCAACAATCCGGTATCGCATAGCAGAACGAAGCATATTGAAGTGCGCTACCACTTCATTCGGGAGCACGTGGAGAACAAGGACATCTCTCTCTGTTATGTCCCCACGGACAAGCAGATTGCAGACATTTTCACAAAGCCCTTAGACGAAGCCAAGTTCAGTCTTTTCAAAACTAAATTGGGAATGCTAAACTATGAGGAATGAAGACTACAGAAGCTCCATGCTCGTGCATCTAGGGGGAGGCTTTGCCAGGAACTCTAGGGTGAGCACAGATGCAAGAACTCAGGGGGAGCAAGGGGTCAAATGCTACAGACCCCGATTTACAGAAGCCGAAAAGGGGGAGATTACCCTCTCGGCTAAGGTTAAGGTGGCTCCCAGTTTGCTCTCAAATTGGTATTGGTAATGAATATCTCTCTCAACTCAATTTCAAGGTTATGATTTTCATTCCCATACGCCTTATTCACCTTAGCTTGTAGGGTTTAGGCTTCTTCAAATAGGGAGAGATTGTTGGGTATTGTATCCACAATATACCTGATTTGAAGAAGCCCCTGAACAAGCTAAGGTAAATAGACAATGTATTTGATAAAATATTTCAAGTTGTGCTTGCAGCTTTTCCACGCTAAGTGCACACCAATGTCAGGGTGCAGTAGGTCAATATACACGGGTCTGCACGACGTAATCCCTCGTTGAGCAGATCAGTGTGTTGGCCTACGTGTACTCTCTCTATTGGAGTGTACTTATTTTCAAGTACAGGACTGTGTTAACTCAAGAGCAGACAAGGAGCAAGGATGGGTCAAGGAGCACCTCATGGGTGGAAAGACGAAAAATCGTCTAAGTGTAAATCGACGAGAATCACCAAGTGATTCTCGCCGATTCGGCGAGAATCACTAGTGATTCTCACCGAATCGTCGAGAATCATTGGCTGATTCTCGCCGACTCGATCCAGCTACTCCAAAGCGAGCAACTCTGATGCTAAGTAATAATCGACGAGAATCACTGGCTGATTCTCGCCGTCTCGACCCGGCTAAAACAAAGCGTGCAATCAAGTCAACATCGACGAGAATCATCTTTGATTCTCGCCGAATCGACGAGAATCACCTTTGATTCTCGCCGATTCGACGAGAATCACCTTCAATTATCGCCGATTTTGACTTGGGCAATTTTCTGGAAACAACTGGACCGGATTCTGCCGCTGACACTGTTTTGAACCGGTTTTTGGGTTTCTTCTGGTGGGACCCACAACGGTCATTTAGGAGTATACTTGTGTATAAATACATGCGTATTTTTGAACAGTGAAAAAACACACAGAAAGAAGCCGAGCGACGACCTTGACCTAAAATCGCGATTTCCGCTCCGCCGCCGCCGTCGCCGCTCGAGCAAGTTGATCGCCGGTCTTGATCGTGGTTTCTTCTAGATCTCCCGTCGACAGAAGCTTAGCCAAGCATAGCGTCTCATGTGTCTAACCGGAGATCCTTCGTCTCTTGATTTGTTGATCGGGAAAACATTCCCCGTCCGAATCGATTGAGACGATCGATCCTAGTGTGACCGTTAGAAGACCTAGCTAGCTTTGCTACGAAGTTTGGATCTCCAAAGTACAGCAGCCGCACACCTTTGTCGCCGCCGATCCCGTGAACCAAGCCGCCGCCCATCTTGCCGCCGCCAGTTCCGGGGAGATTCTCTCCAAGAGAGATCTAGTGTTGTGGACTCTTCGTTGACTTCAAGAACACGTCGTCAACGAAGAGGGACACCTTAGTCTCCAAAAGTAGTTTGTATTTCTTGTACATTCTAGTTTTACTTTTGTTGTAAAGGAACGTTGGTTCCTATTTGTAAGGGTTGGGTGCAACCCGTGTTGTGGGAGTGTTGACTCCTACGTGTGGAAGGGTTCCTTCCGATAGTGCAAGGATTGGATTTCAATCCTGTTGGTGAAGAGACCGAGTCGTCCCTTGTTGGGAGATAGGTCGAAGGGGGAAAGTGGATGTACCCAAATCGGGGAACCACTATAAATAGCTTGTGTACTCTTTTGTGCTGTGTTGTTTTATTTTCGTGTGCAGGTACAATTTCAATTCCGCAAAAACGCTGCTCGTCACCTATTCCCCCCCCCCATAGGTGAAGGTAGTTGACACTAGGTGGACTTTCATATAGGAACATGCAGGTTCCTCAAAACAAGTGTATTTTCATTCCTAAGCGGACATTCATGGGTTCTTTTTGATGTTATTACGATGACGCACACAAGTGCTCACCACCACTTAAAAGAATTCGCCCATGAATTCATTCAAGCCTGACCGTAACCAGAAGTCTGATACCAAATTGTAACACCCCCATCCGTCGCATGGCATATAACAGAAGGTCCAGCTGGAACCCGACGCCATATACCACAGACAATCGAAAGGGTTACATAAGAATATTCAAACTATCCAATTAAGACTACACATCCTACACAGAGCATTCTAGCGGAAGCTTTTAAAGTTGAAAGAACCCAAATCTTAAATCCATATCCAAGAATGTCCACATCCACACAACAGGAATGAAACAACAAATACACTAAAAGGGTACATGGCCTTAAGGACTTACAAATGTTCACTTAATAAAAACATGTCTTACATACATCGGCTTGCAGGCCGACCACACATGATAAAAATAAAAACAACTATTCGCTTTGGCCTTCTAGGGCCAGCACGGCAACATAGGCTCCAGCCCGCTATTTGGTACTAGGCTCCGCAGCACCTGGAAGCACATTCCACCGCACGGTGGCAAACAAAGCAACGGTCAGCCAAAAGCCGACCAAATTATAACGACCCCGCCGCTAACTCGGGACGGCGGTGCTCTTTCCCTGCATATCATTAGCCCAATAAAATAATAAAGCGCAACTATACTACGCCACAGGTGTAGGCTCGCACGGCCAAACACCCCGTGCACTCAGGGTACATTAACGGTGAATCCGGTCAATTCCGTGGCTTCACCACCATCCCAAAGATGGCAACCAAGTGAGCATTTAGCCTTTCTGACCACCGTCTAAGGCTCCTAACTATGCCAACGGCCAGTCCCCTTTTCGGGTCTCTTGCACCGAACCACATAGCCTAGGTCCAATTCCACTTGCCCATTGCTCACACCACGTAGTCACATTAAGACGTACGCACGAGCCAAGCTTCTCTCGGATCCCAATATTTTCCAAACAATCACATAACCCAGTTATGTTCAAGGCCGGTTTCCAGACCGCCAAGTTAGCAGAACAACGATTCCTCTCAGTTTTCCAGGTGCTCCTTGGAGCTAACCTCCAAGGATCCCTGCTGCAATCTACCACATAGAAACCCGAAAACCCAAAGCACGAAGTCTTCTCCGGCAAAACATATCAAATGCAACATCACCGATCCAGACAATACATGCCCGGGTAAGCTTCACACACAATGCATATGCCCGTACTTCGATTCCGGACTCTATATGCAACACAAGGGGGACTATTCACATCAACCCCAAGGAACACCACGCACTAACCGCACACTCGCGAAACGGGATTCCCTATACAGAAAGAAAGAGCTACACATGCTCAAGTAGAGAATCGTTATCCTTGTAGTCCGCTTTGGCGCCATGGAAAAACTACACTGATGGAAATCTTCGCAACGAACTTTCCTCCACAGATCCGCTCTCAGATTTCGAAACGGTGCTCCGATGTTCCGCCGGCGGCCGGAATCCCTTCCTTCTTC
Source organism: Platanthera guangdongensis (assembly GCA_039583875.1). Classification (NCBI taxonomy): domain Eukaryota; kingdom Viridiplantae; phylum Streptophyta; class Magnoliopsida; order Asparagales; family Orchidaceae; genus Platanthera; species Platanthera guangdongensis. The sequence goes on from CM077154.1 coordinate 42,496,804, forward strand.
CTCCTCTTTCCAACTCCTTGAGAGAGAAAATGGTTGGAGATAAATGAAGGATTAACTCCCCTATTCCCGGCCTTAACAGAGCAGGAAACCATCTGGGCTGTTGGATCTTAATTAAAGAAAACGAACGTCTCAGATCCATTCAAAAATCTCCAGACCTGGGCCGAACACGGCTTGGCACACGGCCGTGTCCCAGGTCGTGTGCCTCGCTCTAGGCACGATCGTAGAATAGAGGAAAGACACATGGGAAAAGACACGCCAGTGTCTCACCTGACATGCCCGTGTCGGGTTCCGCGACACACCCGTGTTCGGGGGCGTGTCACGCATAACCGCCACGACAACGGACACAACCCAAAAGAACACGGGTAGGCACACACCCGTGTCAAATGACACGCTTCTGTCGCTTAGCCGTGTTTCTAGCCGTGTCCTTCTCGGGATGAAAACGGCCAAAAACACCAGCTAGACACGGCCTTGGCCACGCCCGTGTCCTAGGCCGTGTACCCCTATACAGGCACCAAAAAATCCACTTTTTCGCGACCGACTCAAATACAATATTCGGGGCGTTACACGGCTGGTGACACGCCCGTGTCCCAGGACGTGTGCCCATACACGACACTTGACAATCGTCGATCAACTCTCGTCGATCGTCGAATGTAGGGTTCAACGATCGTCGAATGAGCAACTTTCGTCGATCGTCGAACGCAGGGTCACTCGACAATCGTCGAGCAACTTTTCATCGATCGTCGATCGCAGAGGGACACATGACAATAGTCGAGCAACGTTTCGTCGATCGTCGAACGCAGAGGGACACGCGACAATCATCGAGCAGCTTTTCGTCGATCGTCAAACGCAGAGGGACACGCGACAATCGTCGAGCAGTGTTTCGTCGATCGTCGAATGCAGAGGGACACGCGATAATCGTCGAGCAGCCTTTCGTCAATCGTCGAACGCAGAGGGACACGCGACAATCATCGAGCACCGTTTCGTTGATCGTCGAACGCAGAGGGACACGCCCTCCCAATGTTGAATTCTGTGAAGTGAAAGTGGGTGAATGGAAGGCTTGGGAAACCTATCCGCGCGGACTACGCGGACTGGGTTGGCGGACTGCTAGGTCGGCAGGGATGTTGCAGGCGGTTTGCTCTGTGGCGGCCTGGGCGGTCTGTTCGCGCGGACTACGCGGACAGCAGCGGCGGTCTGACAGGCCAGTGTATGCTCAGCAGGCGGTTGACTCCCAGGAAGTAACCGGGCGGATAGGAATGTTATCCACGGAGTCCGGCATGAAGCGGACTGAAGAACTGGAGCTCGGCAGACCGGTTTGGCAGATGCCTTGGTCTTGCTCTAGTGAAGCGGCAAGTGGAAGCCGCGGAGACCGCCGGTCAGCGCGGACAGGAACTGGAGGTCGCCTGGTATGGCGGGCTAGATCCAGTGTCCGCCTGTAAGTGCAGACTGGCCCTTGCGGCCAGTGGGCTGGACTTGGTGGGAATTGAACCAAGTCCAGGAGGCTCAGTCCGGGGAGATCGCGCAGTGGAGCGCGGGCTAGTTTCTCAGTCCGCCAAGCTTAGTAGAAGTGTTGTTGCCTTGTGTGCTAGCTTAGGGATATGCGGACTGGAGGATTGCTTGTGCAGGAGCGTGTGGACTGGAGCCGGAGTCCGCTGAGTCCGGTTGAGCCTTGTGATGAGGTTATGGACTCAGGGAAGCGGACTGGAGTTCGCTGTGTACGCAGACTGGATCGGCGTGTCCGCTGAGTCCGGCAATGCCTTGGTGATTAGGCAATGGACTTGGGATATGCGGACGGAAGTTGGGTGTCCGCTGAGTCCGGCAGGTGCCTTGATGGCGAGGCTGCGGGCTCGGGTTTTGCGGGCTGATGCCTTGTCCGCAGAATGGCGGACACGGCTGTTGTGGAGTCCGGCTGTTGTCTTGGCTTGGTCTCTGGCGGCAAGGCGGGCTGGATATTGGAGTCCGGCCTTGGAGAAGCTGGGGCGGACTGGCTATCTGCACAGGAGCGGCGAACTGGAATGTGTGTCCGCGGGCTGGCGGACACACTATGTTCTTGCTACGGGTTGTGGCGGTTATCCTATCGGGAAGGGCGGTGACCATACTCATCATCGTGCCTATAAATAGGACCCATGTCACATCAGGAAGACGAGACCTAGACCGAAGTAAGTGAACAGTAATTGAGCTCGCGTAAGTTGCTGCGGTCTGGACTTTGTGTCCGCGCGGATAGAGAGTTGACCCGGTTGTGCTGTGCAGGTTGTGCGGATAGCGCTGGAAAGCCAGGACTTGGCTCTGATTGCGGTCAGGGACAGTGCGGACTCTGCGGTTAAGCAAAAGGCGGTAAACAGCAAGTCGCGGATAGCGACCAGGCGGTCTTCTCTTTGGCGACTTGGTTCGGGGTTCAGGAAGTCGTTTGCTTCAGGCGGACTGTTCCTTTCGGTGACGCAGCTTGTGCGGTCTGGCGGCGTGCAGACCGGCGGTGAAGAGATAAGCATTGGAGTAAGGGTGAGTCCGCGCGGCTTGGGTTGCGGTCTGGCGACCTGGCGGACTGAGCGGACTCCACAGCAGTAGGTCGGCGGCTTGTTGATTGAGTCCGCGCGGCTTGTGTTTTGTTCTTGTCTTTGTAACTGTCTCTGCTCTCCCGGTGTTGGGTTTTGGTGAAGCATGTCTCGCCATGTATGTCTCGCCTTGTAAAGAAGTTTGCTCTTGATCAATAAAGAAGCTTGTGCTGCATGTGTTGCTGGTTGTTACTGCTTTATTGAGATAACCCCTGCTAACTCCACGATCCGGGAAGACTTTCAACATTATAAGTGGGCGTATTCTCCTTCGGTTTGTTGAGTTTTCAACAGGGTATCCAAGGGGGCGTCTGCGGTTTGTTGAATTTTAACATGGTATCAGAGCCAGGTTGTTGGAGTGGTCAAGCAGTGCTCAATGAAAGTAGTTGCTCGTCTGTAGAGGAAACCAGTGGTAGAACCATGGCAGTGGAGGATGCAAGTTGTCTTGGTATTGATCTTCTTACAGAGACGAACTGTGAACGGTGGAAGTCCTGTATGAAGAGCTTTCTTCTTGGCGAGGACCTTTGGGAGGTTGTATGCGGAGCAGGAAGACAAGAGGATACTGCTGGCAATGCTGAGGCGATGAGAGCTTGGAAGGAGGCAAATGCGAAAGCGGAGTCTATTCTCAGGCAGGTGATCTCATCGGAGCTCTTGGACCACATCAGTGGATGTCGGTCAGCTGCGGAGGTCTGGACTTCCCTTGATGGGTTGTTCAGGAAGGAGGTGAAGGTTGCTGCGGAAGATGGTCCCTCTACTTCATATCAGGAAGAAAGGAGTGTTTCTCCCAGACGTGATAGGAAGAGGAAGGAAGGACCAAGGTGCTATAAATGCAAGCAGCAAGGTCATCTTCGGAAGGAGTGCAAGGTTGTCTTGCTCTCGGCGAACGTAGCTCTGGTAGGGAGGAAGGAGAAGAACGTAGTTGGGATTTCAACTAGTTCTGGATCTGATCGGCTGGATGCCAGTGATAGTGCTACTATCTGGCATGAAAGACTGGGGCATGTAGGGATGGACAAGCTGAAAGCAATGGCGGAAAGAAGATTCGTAAGAGGCTTGCCTAGATTGTCATCCTATGGCGATGGTCGGGGGTGTGCAGGATGTCAGGAAAGTGGAGCCTATCGCTTCATGGTCGACAAAGCACAATCCAGGAGTAATGCATCATTGGCGGTTGTCCATTGTGCTCTGGTGGGACCGACTGTCACGGCCAGTCTTGGAGGCAGCAGGTTCATGCTGATATTGGTTGATGACTATTCTGGGTATACTTGGGTATACTTTATGAAGACGAAGTCCAGCATGGTATGCTTTTTGTGGAGTTCAAGAAGCTTGTCGAAGGCCAGCTCGGCCGGAGGATCAAGGTGTTGAGGACAAGTATCGGTGGTGAGTTTGGCTCAACCGAGTTCTCACGCTTTTGCAGGAAGCAAGGGATCCGGATGGAGCTTTCTTGTGGACATACTTCACAACAGGGTAGTATTGCAGCTCGGATGATCCGTTGGTTAACGGAGACCTGCAAATGTTGGCTTCGGAGTAAAGGCGTTCCGAAGGCTCTTTGGGCGGAGGGAATAGCCTGTGCTGCTCATGTCATCAACCGGATGCCTCTTAGTCCGTTCATAATGAAGACTCCTTATGAGCTAATGTTCGGAGTGAAGCCCTCAGTGAAGCACCTTCGGGTGTTTGGATCTACCTGCTATATACACACTCCGGGTGCTCTCAAAACAAAGCTAGTCTTTGTTGGGTATGATGAGCAGAGAAGAAGATGGAGGTGTATGGATCCTGCGACGAAGAAACTCATAGTGTCGAGAGACATTGCTTTTGATGAGTTGACGCCGTATTGGGGTAGCTCTTATGTGGAGCTAGAGATAAGCAGGTCAGATGGTGGGCTGAAGGAGGCTGCTGCTAAGGAAGTGGAGTTGCCTGAGTCACCAGGTGCTCCAGGTTGTTCTAGCTCCGGGGCAAAGGCGTCAGAGTCGGGAAGAAGGGGGAGCGATGCTCCAGGACCTTCTGGCTCGAAGGCGGAGGCTTCCGGTTCAGGAAGCAAGGGGAGCGATGTTCCAGGCAGTTCTTGTTCAAGAGGGGAGTCTTCTGGTTCAGGTAGCAGGGGGAGCGTTGCTCCAGATGCTTTTGGTTCCAGTAAGGAGGCGTCTTGTTCAGGGAGCAAAGGGAGCATTGTTCCGGGTTTGCCCGGGAACGGAGCTGCTTCAAAAGCAGCGGAGGTGGTTAGCCATGATCAGGTTCTTCGGAGATCGAAGAGGATCAGCAAGCCACCAGCTCGATATTGTGAAGGGAACACGGTGGACTTGGTCCCGTGTTTCCTTGTTAGCCCTCAGGTCGAGCAAGGTACTTCTGGCTGTGATGACCCCACTAGAATCAAGGAGGTGGTTGACACCAAGTCTGAAGAGGTGACTTCTCTCAGAGGCAACGAGGCTTGGGCTTCTGGGTCCAAGGAAATTGGTGATACTCCTGTGATGCATGAGTGGAGGTTGAAGCTGAAGAAGGCAGAGGGAAGCATGGCTCCTTTCAGGAAATGCTGGAGGGCTCCCTCATGGTCCATGATATGCGGGGCAAGGACTATGTCTTGGACATCTCTTCGTAGATGCTATCGGAAGGACCAGGTGCAAGGTTACGGGAGCTGCTGGAGTTATTCACCACTTCTCACTTCAAGGGGGAGTGTTGAATTCTGTGAAGTGAAAGTGGGTGAATGGAAGGCTTGGGAAACCTATCCGTGCGGACTACGCGGACTGGGTTGGCGGACTGCTAGGTCGGCAGGGATGTTGCAGGCGGTTTGCTCTGTGGCGGCCTGGGCGGTCTGTTCGCGCGGACTACGCGGACAACAGCAGCGGTCTGACAGGCCAGTGTATGCTCAGCAGGCGGTTGACTCCCAGGAAGTAACCGGGCGGATAGGAATGTTATCCGCGGAGTCCGGCATGAAGCGGACTGAAGAACTGGAGCTCGGCAGACCGGTTTGGCAGATGCCTTGGTCTTGCTCTAGTGAAGCGGCAAGTGGAAGCCGCGGAGACCGCCGGTCAGCGCGGACAGGAACTGGAGGTCGCCCGGTATGGCGGGCTAGATCCAGTGTCCGCCTGTAAGTGCGGACTGGCCCTTGCGGCCAGTGGGCTGGACTTGGTGGGAATTGAACCAAGTCCAGGAGGCTCAGTCCGGGGAGATCGCGCAGTGGAGCGCGGGCTGGTTTCTCAGTCCGCCAAGCTTAGTAGAAGTGCTGTTGCCTTGTGTGCTAGCTTGGGGATATGCGGACTGGAGGATTGCTTGTGCAGGAGCGTGCGGACTGGAGCCAGAGTCCGCTGAGTCCGGTTGAGCCTTGTGATGAGGTTATGGACTCAGGGAAGCGGACTGGAGTTCGCTGTGTATGCGGACTGGATCGGCGTGTCCGCTGAGTCCGGCAATGCCTTGGTGATTAGGCAATGGACTTGGGATATGCGGACGGAAGCCGGGTGTCCGCTGAGTCCGGCAGGTGCCTTGATGGCGAGGCTGCGGGCTCGGGTTTTGCGGGCTGATGCCTTGTCCGTAGAATGGCGGACACGGCTGTTGTGGAGTCCGGCTGTTGTCCTGGCTTGGTCTCTGGCGGCAAGGCGGGCTGGATATTGGAGTCCGGCCTTGGAGAAGCTGGGGCGGACTGGCTATCTGCACAGGAGCGGCGAACTGGAATGTGTGTCCGCGGGCTGGCGGACACACTATGTTCTTGCTGCGGGTTGTGGCGGTTATCCTATCGGGAAGGGCGGTGACCATACTCATCGCCGTGCCTATAAATAGGACCCATGTCACATCAGGAAGACGAGACCTAGACCGAAGTAAGTGAACAGTAATTGAGCTCGCATAAGTTGCTGCGGTCTGGACTTTGTGTCCGCGCGGATAGAGAGTTGACCCGGTTGTGCTGTGCAGGTTGTGCGGATAGCGCTGGAAAGCCAGGACTTGGCTCTGATTGCGGTCAGGGACAGTGCGGACTCTGCGGTTAAGCAAAAGGCGGTAAACAGCATGTCGCGGATAGCGACCAGGCGGTCTTCTCTTTGGCGACTTGGTTCGGGGTTCAGGAAGTCGCCTGCTTCAGGCGGACTGTTCCTTTCGGTGACGCAGCTTGTGCGGTCTGGCGGCGTGCAGACCGGCGGTGAAGAGCTAAGCATTGGAGTAAGGGTGAGTCCGCGCGGCTTGGGTTGCGGTCTGGCGACCTGGCGGACTGAGCGGACTCCACAGCAGTAGGTCGGCGGCTTGTTGATTGAGTCCGTGCGGCTTGTGTTTTGTTCTTGTCTTTGTAACTGTCTCTGCTCTCCCGGTGTTGGGTTTTGGTGAAGCATGTCTCGCCATGTATGTCTCGCCTTGTAAAGAAGTTTGCTCTTGATCAATAAAGAAGCTTGTGCTGCATGTGTTGCTGGTTGTTACTTCTTTATTGAGATAACCCCTGCTAACTCCACGATCCGGGAAGACTTTCAACATTATAAGTGGGCGTATTCTCCTTCGGTTTGTTGAGTTTTCAACAGGGTATCCAAGGGGGCGTCTGCGGTTTGTTGAATTTTAACACCCAACACGCCCGTATCGTCTGGCGTGTTCTTCCCGAACACTTTTCATCGAACGCATTTCGTGGAACGCGCGATGACTCTGTACCCGAGCAGGACACGCCCTGGGACACGCCCGTGTCCCAGGCCGTGTCACCCAAAATTTTGCCTACTGAAAATTGGGCTGATTGGGCATATAGGTATAGGTTTGACCAACTTAGGGCCATGATTTACTTTGGTCAACTAGGGTCAAAGGGTTGACCTAGTGACATGCCCTAGGGTCCACTTAGATTATTTTAGGGTTAGGGCAATGTGGTGGGGTCATGGTGTGGCTAGGGTTCCTATTTAGGCTAGTTTGACCTAGTTTGACTTAGGCCCTTATAGTGGGCCCCACCTGGCTACAACCCACTACCTAGGGTCAAACCTAGCTAATTTCCCTAACACCCACCCCATGTCCAACCCAATCTGAGTTAAGGGGTCTTGAAGTAACATGGGATGTTACATATGCACGCATATATCAGCAACATTGCTTTCTTCAAAGAGGTCACAAAAGTTGTAACGATATCCCACTAATGAACGACGTAGCTGATTGATCATCTAGACTTCACTGAATGCAGAGAGGTGTAAGATGTCTGCCAGGATCCTCCAGAGATTTTTAAATGAGAGGTTCACAAGCTAAGATGATCAATTGGGTTGGTGTGTGCTGAAAATCGACAACATTGCTTTCCTCGGAAAGAATGTTTTTGGCAGCATTACATAAAAGGCGTCTTGGGTAGTCAAATGCTCCTGACCGCCACTTATTTAGAAACCATTGCTCTCATGCCTAGGGTTACATGATAAGGTGACCAATTGGTTAGGTGCACACGTATAGCAACAATATTACTTTCCTTAGAGAGGTCATCAGAGCTGTAAGACTCTTTTGAGGCATCATGGAGAGAAACGAGGAGTGTTCAAAAGTTACAGGCTAAGATGATCATTTGAGCAGGTGTGTTCTGCAAAAGCAACAAGTTCACTTTCCTCAAAAAGATCATCAAAGCTACAATGATATCCCCATCGATGAGCGATAGAGCTGAATAGTCACCCAAACCTCGTTTGATGCATGGGTATGTTAGACCAGCAGGGATCAAACATCTTAAATTCCACCACATGAGATTGGCATGCTCCACTACACGGTACGAAATCTCCCCACTACGCACAATCATGGTGGTGTTACACTAATGACCAATTCTTGGGGGTTCAAGTAGAATTCGATGGTGTCTCCTTGGTTAGATATGGTCCATGTCAAGTTGTTTGAACTCATTTGAGACGATAAGAAAAAGTGTCAGTATGTTGATTGTAAGAAACCAGAAATCTGAAAGAGAATAGGGAAAATATAGATTCAAGAGAAGAACCATTTTATTTCATAACTGCTCCAAGTATGAGATGGTTCTTCTCCATCATAAGTTTGAAGATGGTAGGCCCCATCCTTTAGTACTTCTTTGATGATGAAAGGGCCTGCCTAGTTATGATTTTGCATTCCAACTGAATCGGCTCTTGCTTTTACATCAACCTTCTTTAAAACCAGATCTCTGATGACGAACTATTTGATCTTGATATTTTTGTCAAAGTACTTTGTTACCTTCTTTTAACCTCCTCATGCCATATCAGAGCTTCATCCCTTAGTTCTTCGACAAAATCAAGGATGCATTTCATTTCTTCATTGTTGATTTCCATCTAGTCTTCACCTCCTTGATTTGATAGCATGGCCCTTGGAACTAATACTTCAAACTCTAATGGAATGAGAGCCTAAAAATCATGTAAAAGCTCTAAAAACGTCTCACAGGTAGCTGACTAAGGAGTAGTCCCGAGAATCCAGAAAACTAAAGGTAACTGCTTTGCCCAATTGCCACAAATATTTTCCACCTTCTTCTTTAGGAGATTAAGAATCAACTTGTTTGCAACTTTGAATTGATCATTTCTTCTAGGATGATGTTCTAAAGAGAACCTCAACTTAGTTCCAATCTAATAGCAAGAACTTATCATCTCTAAGTTATTGAACTGAGGACCATTGTTAATGGTAATAGCCACATGAATACCATGTCAGTAGATGATCTCATTCCAGGTAATATTCTTGACGACTTGGGTGGTAGACTTTGCTAATGCCCTAGACTCGATCCACTTATTAAAATAGTCAATCATGACTAAAATGAAGCGACTGTCCACTTGCAACTAGAAAAGGTTCCAAGAGGTTCATCCCCCAAATACAAAACAACAAAGGTGTTGTTATGGACCTTAACTAACGAGCTGGCTGAAGCTGAAGAGGAGCAAACTTCTGACACTATACACATTTCTTTGCAAAGTCTTCTGAATTCTTTCTCTTTTGAGGCCAGAAGTAACCCTACCTTAAGATTCTCTTCTCTAATGTTGTAGCTACTATGTGACTACCACACTCTCCAGAGTGAATTTCGCGAAGTACAACAAGAATTTCCTCTTCTGAAACACATCTGGCCAACGGTGTCAAAAAAGTTTTTCTGTAGAGAATACTTGACAAAAGATAGTAATGAATTGATTTCAGCATGAACTGCTTGTTTTCTTTCAAAGACGAGTTAAAATTGTATGTTGAAGATAAGGAATAAAAGGATACATATAGGAGGGACGATGCCCTATTTGTTGGACCTTGCGACACCCTTAGAGGGGGGGGGTGAATAAGGGTTCTTTAAATTTTCTTAAAAATTAAGCAAACTTTACTAGATGAATAACAACAATATAATTGAAGAGTGCAAATAGATACTAGCTAGAAACAATAATGATATATTTCAAAAGAGTTAAATTGAATACAAAGTGTCTCTATAAAGCTAGAGACAAAGGCTCATGAAATAAATAATTTGCTAGTGTTTTCGCCGGTTCTTCTACCAAGAACCGGCAGGCTAGAGCGTATCTCTTCCTAGATCTTGCTTCTAGCCTCCCCTAGATCTAACCACGATATAGACGCTACACACAAGGCAACGATTTCTCCCTAAGCCACACAAGGACTTGGACGCCACTCACAAGGCGGCGATTCTCTCCTAAGCCACACAAGGAACTAGACGCCACACACAAGGCGGTGATTTCTCTACCGATTACAATGAGAAAGTAAAAGAAAAGAACAAAAACAAATTGAACACTTTAGGCTAGACACTCCATTCAAACAATGCGCTGAAGATGCCGACGAATCCTTGCTAGGGTTGCTTCGAATGCTTCGCATGTGCCGTCAATCTTTTGCGCTTTCGTCCTTCTTGAGAGTATGAAGTATCTCTGAGTTTTGGAGCTCTCTGAAAATGTCTATGCAGTAAAATACACTCCAGGTAATGAAATTTGTGATTTCTTGAAGAAATGAAAGGTTTTAATATTCTGGCGATATCGTCGGGCGATATTGGGTATCGCCACCTGGCGATATTGGTAACCGCTGCCACCTGTCACACGAACTCCTCATTTTCGCATCGCACAAACGTCGAGCGCCGAATCGTGCACTATCGCCGAGCGATACTGGATATCGCCGTCGGGCGATAGCGAAATAACGGAGGCCACGTTTTCGTCGAGTGTCGTGCGGAAATGCGTCGAGTGGCGCTATCTCCTATCGGCGATACTCAATATCGCCTACCGATATCTCCCGTTTCAATTCTTATCCGATTCAGCACCAAAAAGATATTAGATATAGACCTTTGTTATCTGCACACCAAAAACATCCAAATATCAAATACAAACAAGATTTGTTATTAGCAAACCAGGAAGCATGGAACGCATGCTCCAACAATCTCCCCCTTTTGATAATAACAAATCCATTAAGAAAGAAATCATGAATGTTAAAAAGGTCCACCCAATTTGAGTATCAAGACAAAGCATGTGTATGTGCACAAATTTCTCTTGGATGAAACACTCCCCCTACATGTGATCTCCCCCTAAATGGAAGCATAGGGAAATTTAATTTTAATTTTGTCATGTTTTCATATGTATATGAAAAGGCTTCGATGAATGATTTCCTTGGTAAATTTTCTCCCCCTTTGGTATTGTCAAAAGATAGCGAAGAGGGTGACGGAAGCGAATGAAGGAAAAACACAAGAGAGAGACTCATAGAGGCAGGTGAGCAATCTAGAATAAAGGAAGAAATGAGTAAACACTAACTTTGTCAACGTTCAGCAAACTATATCACAAACACATACACTAGTGAATAATATTTGGGAAAAGGTTCTCAGTCCAATTCTCATAAGAAGAACGTTTAGAGAGGATAATGTTGTGTACATGTGATGTCGTGTTGGAAATACTTATGCAAAGTCTTACAAAGACATGAACACGAGAACGTTAAAAAAAACATAACATAGAGTTGGACATGCAGAGCTATACTTGTACCCAAGAGTTCAGAGCACATAATAAGAAATTATTCATATAAAGATTTGCACAAGACACTTTACAATTCTTGCCAAGGTGCTCAACCTCACAATACTTATGAAGACTTATCAGGAGGGTAAGTAGTGCTTGGTGGAGGTTCCTTGTACAACCCCATATTCGCTGAGTAGGACCCGGAGGCACCAACGGTTAGGATTGGACTAGCTTCGGGCTCCCGACCAGAAGAGCTCCTGCCCTGAAGAAGCTCCCGCCCTGAAGAAGTTCCCGCCCATGAGTGGGAGGGAATGCTTGTGCTTGCGCCAAGCTCCCGCCTTGGAGGAGCTCTCGCCCATAAGCAAGGGAGATCGCTTGCGCCAAGCTCTGAACAGGAAGGTTCTCGGCTCAGAGTTCTCGCAGAGTGGGGCCCAGGGCCAGGGGTAAAATTACCTAATTACCCTCAAGTTAAATTACCCCTATACCCTCAGGGGCTGCATTTAGTACTTTTTAAACAACGGGTTTTGACTATTGGCAGACCAACTAAGGGTATTTCGGTAATCTCAGGTCAGCAAAAGGCTATAAATAGACCCATAAGGGCTCCTTAGAAAGCAAGCTCTCATTATCCTCCAAATCTCCAGTTCTTTCTAAGGAGCTCCTAGCCCAGCTTTTGTCTTTGGAGGGGAAGCTCTCAGAGATCTTCTGGGTGTGAGGTGGGACCTTCCTGCTCAGGCTTTGGGTCGGTCTTAGGTCCTTTGCAACTAGTCGAGGGTCGAGGCTCGAGAGAAGTACGTGTTGGCTGCACCCCAGTTTTGAACTCTCGTTGAGGTCATTTTTGGCTTCAACAGTTCTGGTGCGGTGAGCGTGGAAGGCAGCTGATATAAGAAAGCCTTGAGTTTTGTCCCATGGCTGGAGGTGAAGGTGAAGGGTCTGGTTCTGTAGGATACCCCACACGGGGAGAGGAGGCTACGAGGAAGATGTTGGAGGACTTCAGGCGAGAAGTCCTGCAGACCATCAGCTTGACCTTCTCGGCCCGAAGCGAGTGGGACACACCTCAGGTTCCGATAGAGGAGGTCCCACTCTTGGGCGAGAACGCCCCTGGATAGCGCCCATGGAAGGATGTCCCGGGGGAGGCTGGCGAGAGGTACGTGGCCGCGCGGGAGACCTTCCCAGTCCAACACCCATGCAAGGATACTCTGGCAGATTTGGGCGAGAGGGAGGCGGCTGTGCGAGAGCTCTTCCCTGGGCACGGTCTCGCGGATCAGGCCAGCCAGCCGAGGCAGCGGGTCGTGCCCTCTCGTCAGGAAGGAGGCGAGAGCCCTTTTAGCGAGCTTATCATCTCAGATCTGGTACCGGAGGGGTTCCGGGAGCCGGACATGTCCTATTACTCGGGGAAAGATGACCCCGTACATCATGTACAGTGATTCGAAGACGTGGTTTCGATAAGGCAGATGATAGATGCCTTCAAATGTCGGTTGCTTGCCATCACATTGAAGGAGAAGGCCCGGGACTAGTTCCACCAGTTGCCGGCGAGCTTGATATACAGCTTTGAAGATCTGCGCCAAGGGTTTCTGTTGAGGTTCTAAACATCTAAGAAGCGGAAGAAGGAGGCGGAGTGCCTGTTTGCAGTGACGCAGAAGCAGGACGAGACACTGGGTCACTACGTTGACCGGTTTCAGGAAGAGATCCTCCTGGTCCAGGAGGTCCCAGGGTACGCGCTGATGCTCGCCTTCACCCTGGGGCTGAGGCCGGGATTCTTCAGTATGGAGTTGAAGAGAGTGCCCCCCTCCCCCCCCCCTCTCCTTTGAGGAGATCATGGAGAGGGCGGCGAAAGAGATAGACTTTGAGAGGGCAAATCCAGCGTTCGCCAGGAAGTTGGCCAGGCTGGCGGAAGATGATGTGAAGGAGCCTACAGCGGGAAGGCAGAAGGAGCCGAGAGAGCAGAGGGAGCAAAGAGAAGAAAGGAGGGAAGAACCCCGAAGACAGGAGTGCTGGTGGAGGGATGTGAGGAGATCTCCTTGCCTGGGCACTATCAAGAAGGAGGGAAGAACCCCGAAGACAAGAGTGCTGGTGGAGGGATGTACGGAGATCTCCTTTACTTCTACAATAATATGTGTAGTTGAAACCTACTACTCTCTTATCGGTCTGTGCGAACTCATCATATTCTGTCGGCATAACTGAAGATGTTTTAGATTTCATAGTAGTAGTTATCTCAACAATTAGTGTGAGAAAAGCCTGACCGCAAACATAAGGCGATCATAATACTTTTAACATATAATAGTACTGGCAGAGCGATTAGGCAGCTAGCTGCAAATAATGAAGACGGCAACTTGCGTTATAATTTAGAAAGAATGCCTCAGAATTCAATAAATTTATTTTGAATAGTTGTCTGATCGATGAGATCGTGTGGTTAATCGATGATAATGTATAGTGAAATCCTGAAGTATAATGATAATTCCGGAGTTACATTACGATAAGATAACAACCCTATCTTCTCAAAGAGATCACATGATTAATTACTTGAGAGATAACTGTGAACAAGCGACCATTATATACTTAAGGTATATTTGGTTCGGCGGTGATGGGTGCATCCGGTGGGTCGAAACGTCACTTTGGAACTGGAGGGGGGGAGGTGGGGGTCGAAGCGGAGCAGATCGGGGTCGTTTCCTCCTTGCTGCGGGTGCAAATGGAGCAAATGCCGCTGTCGGCCATTTGTTTACCCACCGTCCGTCGGCATTTTCTCCAAACAGAAGCGGCGAAACATCGAACCAAACGAAACCTTAATTGTAAAAGAATCAAGTTTCGGAATAAAGGCTTGTATAAGACTGTTAGCAAGATAATCTACGGTCAAATTTATGAAGGTCTGAGTAACGATTTCTATCAATACTCCCAATATCATTACCAATTCATAACAAAATCCAGTAGATGATATATTTAAATCAAACTACTGACCACATTTGATGATATGTATATAGAAATTTCTAGAGCATAACCCCAAATAATAGCTTTTAACCATATTAACAGATCATAGAGAAACAGAGAGGAATGACAATTCCATTTATTATTTTTGGCCACAATTTTAATGAACAACCATAAAAAGTTCTATATGCTAAGATGGCCCTTGGCAGGTGTGGGATGAAAAACAACAATATTGCTTTTCTTAGAGAGGTCATCAAAGTTATTGTAACTTTTAGAAAAAATAAACTAGGCATTCAAATGATCCTGGCCCCCCTTTTCATAGAAATGAGGTCCACCTACTAAGATGACAAATTGGGTAGGTGCACACGTATTGCAGCAACAATACTTTCCTCATATAGGTCATCAAAGCTGTAATCCTTTTGAAAAGACGATCTCAACGGTCAAATGTTCCTGCCCACCCTTTTCCAAAAATATTGAAATGCTATAAGATTGAGGTCTATAGGCTAGGGTGACCAATTGGGCATATGCACGCATATATCAGCAACATTGCTTTCTTCAACGAGGTCACAAAAGTTGTAACGATATCCCACTAATGAACGACGTAGCTGATTGATCATCTAGACTTCACTGAATGCAGAGGTGTGTAAGATGTCGGCCAGGATCCTCCAGAGATTTTTAAATGAGAGGTTCACAAGCTAAGATGATCAATTGGGTTGGTGTGTGCTGAAAAGCAACAACATTGCTTTCCTCGGAAAGAATGTTTGTGGCAGCATTACATAAAAGGCGTCGTGGGTAGCCAAATGCTCCTGACCGCCACTTATTTAGAAACCATTGCTATCATGCCTAGGGTTACATGCTAAGGTGACCAATTGGTTAGGTGCACACGTATAGCAACAACATTACTTTCCTTAGAGAGGTCATCAGAGATGTAAGACTCTTTTGAGGCATCATGGAGAGAAACCAGGAGTGTTCAAAAGTCACAGGCTAAGATGATCATTTGAGCAGGTGTGTGCTGCAAAAGCAACAAGATCGCTTTCCTCAAAAAGATCATCAAAGCTACAATGATATCCCCATCGATGAGCGATAGAGCTGAATAGTCACCTAAACCTCGTTTGATGCATGGGTATGTTAGACCAGCAGGGATCAGACATCTTAAATTCCACCACATGAGATTGGCATGCTCCACTACACGGTGCGAAATCTCCTCACTACGCACAATTATGGTGGTGTTACACTAATGACCAATTCTTGGGGGTTCAAGTAGAATTTGTTGGTGTCTCCTTGATTAGATATGGTCCTTGTCAAGCTGTTTGAACTCATTTGAGAAGATAAGAAAAAGTGTCAGTATGTTGATTGTAAGTAACCAGAAATCTGAAAGAGAATAGGGAAAATATAGATTCAAGAGAAGAACCATTTTAGGTCATAACCGCTCCAAGTATGAGATGGTTCTTCTCCATCATAAGTTTGAAGATGGTAGGCCCCATCCTTTAGTACTTCTTTGATGATGAAAGGGCCTGCCTAGTTATGATTTTGCATTCCAACTGAATCGGCTCTTGCTTTTACATCAACCTTCTTTAAAACCAGATCTCTTATGGCGAACTATTTGATCTTGATATTTTTGTAAAAGTACTTTGTTACCTTCTTTTAACCTCCTCATGCCAGATCAGAGCTTCATCCCTTAGTTCTTCGACAAAATCAAGGATGCATTTCATTTCTTCATTGTTGATTTCCATCTAGTCTTCACCTCCTTGATTTGATATCATGGCCCTTGGAACTAATACTTCAAACTCTAATAGAATGAGAGCCTCAAATCATGTAAAAGATCTAAAGACGTCTCACAGGTAGCTGACTAAGGAGTAGTCCCGAGAATCTAGAAAACTAAAGGTAACTGCTTTGCCCAATTGCCACATATATTTTCCACCTTCTTCTTTAGGAGATTAAGAATCAACTTGTTTGCAACTTTGAATTGATCATTTCTTCTAGGATGATGTTCTAAAGAGAACCTCAACTTAGTTCCAATCTAATAGCAAGAACTTATCATCTGTAAGTTATTGAACTGAGGACCATTGTTAATGGTAATAGCCACATGAATACCATGTCAGTAGATGATCTCATTCCAGGTAAAATTCTTGACGACTTGGGTGGTAGACTTTGCTAATGCCCTAGACTCGATCTACTTATTAAAATAGTCAATCACGACAAAAATGAAGTGACTGTCCACTTGCAACTAGAAAAGGTCCCAAGAGGTTCATCCCCCAAATACCAAACAACAAAAGCGTTGTTATGGACCTTAACTAACGAGTTGGCTGAAGCTGAAGAGGAGCAAACTTCTGACACTATACACATTTCTTTGCAAAGTCTTCTGAATTCTTTCTCTATTGAGGCCAGAAGTAACCCTACCTTAAGATTCTCTTCTCTAATGTTGTAGCTACTATGTGACTACCACACTCTCCAGAGTGAATTTCGCGAAGCACAACAAGAATTTCCTCTTCTGAAACACATCTGGCCAACGATGTCAAAAAGTTTTTCTGTAGAGAAAACTTGACAAAAGATAGTAATGAATTGCTTTCAGCATGAACTGCTTGTTTTCTTTCAAAGACGAGTTAAAATTGTATGTTGAAGATAAGGAATAGAAGGATACATATAGGAGGGACGCTGTTCTATTTATTGGACCTTGCGGCACACTTAGGGGGGGGGGGGGGGGTGAATAAGGGCTCTTTAAATTTTTCTTTAAAATTAAGAAAACTTTACTAGATGAATAACAACAATATAATTGAAGAGTGCAAAAAGATACTAGCTAGAAACAATAATGATATATTTCAAAAGAGTTAAATTGAATACAAAGTGTCTCTATAAAGATATAGACTAAGGCTCATGAAATAAATAATTTGCTAGTGTTTTCGCCGGTTCTTCTACCAAGAACCGGCAGGCTAAAGCGTATCTCTTCCTAGATCTTGCTTCTAGCCTCCCCTAGATCTAACCACGATATAGACGCTGCACACTGTTAGAAAGTAGCGAAAAGAAGCGAAAAGTAGAGAACAAGCGGATAAGCTTTTGAATAATTGAAACTTTATTATCCAAAAAAGGTATCTATTACAATGGTATGCCCTCCTTTATATAGAATGGAGGAGAGATGAGAGAATACAAATAAGAGATGTGGGACTAAAATTTACAGGACTAAACGGACTATACAAAACAAACCGCACAAGCCGCGCGGTTAGATAGCAGGGCTAACCGCACGGCTACCACCAGAGAGGAAGAGAGACCGCCAGAGTAGACCGCCAGACCGCCCGGCCTCCAAGCCGGCTGAGACAAACCGCCAGACCGCGCGGTCTTTAACCCGCCAGGACAAACCGCCAGACCGCCCGGTCACCAACTTCAACACTCCCCCTCAAGCTGGAGCATATATATCGATCATGCCCAGCTTGTCGCAGATGTGGAAAAAGGAAGCGGACACCGGCTTGGTGAAGACATCTGCCAACTCGTTGTCGGAAGTAACAAATGGAGTGCAAATCTGTTTCTTCAATATTTCTTCCCGAATAAAATGACAGTCGACTTCTATGTGTTTTGTTCTCTCATGAAAGACCGGATTTTTGGAAATGTGTATCGCGGCCTTATTGTCACAGAACATAGGAAGAGGATAGTTGTAAACCTCTCCTAAGTCAAGCATGAGAGCCCGCAACCACTTCAACTCACATGTAGTCGATGCCATGCTGCGATATTCCGCCTCTGCACTGGACCTGGAAACGACAGACTGTTTCTTGCTCTTCCAACTCACAAGATTGCCTCCAACAAATGTGCAGAAACCTGAAGTCGATTTGCGGTCCCCTTTGTCATCCGCATAGCTTGAATCAGAGTACGCTTCAACCCTAAGGTGACCATTGTTCTGAAATAAGAGTCCTTTCCCTGGAGCAGCTTTAATATATTCTAATATCCTCAGAGCAGATTGTAGATGACACTCCCTCGGAGCTTGCATGAACTGGCTCACCTTGCCAACAGCATAAGAGATGTCGGGTCTGGTTACCGTGAGATATATGAGCTTGCCCACCAGATGCCGGTATCTCGTAGGATCGGAGAGAAGAGGTGAGTCATCTGTCCAAGTTTTGTCTTCTCCAACAGCCATAGGACAACGTGCAGGTTTAGCACCAGTCAGTCCTGCCTCCTTTAAAAGATCAAGAGCATACTTCCGTTGTGAAAGGACCATGGAGTTGGGCTTTCTAGAGATTTCAATGCCCAGAAAGTATTTCGGGGAGCCCATATCCTTTGTGACCAGATGTTGACGAAGGTGTTTCTTGGTCATCAATATCCCATCCTGGTCATCGCCAGTAAGAAGAATGTCATCAACATAAACCGCAAGAACAACAAGACCAGAGGCGGTTTTCCGAACAAACAAGGAGTGATCTGCTGAGCTTCTTGTAAAACCAATGGCCGCAACAATGCCACTGAACTTGTCAAACCAGGCACGAGGACTCTGTTTGAGGCCATAGATAGCCTTCTTTAGCCGGCATACCCGTGTCTCCCCCTGAGCAACATACCCAGGAGGTTGCTCCATGTAAACATCCTCTTGCAGATCACCATAGAGGAAGGCATTCTTAACATCTAGCTGCGAGATGGGCCAATCCCTGTTGACAGCCACAGAGAGAAGAACCCGAATAGTGCTGAGACGGGCCACAGGAGAGAAAGTGTCAAAGTAATCAATCCCATAAGTTTGGGTAAAACCCTTGGCAACCAGGCGAGCCTTATAACGATCCACACTGCCATCCGGTAGAAACTTCACCACGAAGACCCAGCGACAGCCAACAACATCGGTGCCGAAGGGAGGAGGAACAAGGGTCCAGGTGCCCCGTTCAGTTAGAGTAGCAATCTCCTCATCCATGGCATCTTTCCAATGAGGAATAGTAAGGGCCTCCTGGTAGGAACGGGGGGTGGCAGTGGCCGAGATAGCCAGTGCAAAAGCTCGGCGAGCAGGGGTAAGACGATCATAGGAAACCACTGCAGCAAGCGGGTGTTGGGTACAGGCCCGAACTCCTTTGCGAAGAGCAATCGGGAGATCCAGGTCAGCAGGTGCCTCAGGCCCGAACCCCTGATCGGCCTGATGCTCCAGGTCAGCAGGTGCCTCAGTATCCGGCGTATCCGTGGTGGAGAGAGCTGGCCCGGGAGTAGAGAGAGATGGCAGCGGAGTGGAGGGAGAAAGCGGAGTAGAGGGGGGGGATGATGAGGATGGGGAAGACGGTGGAGTGGGTGGAGAGGGCGGAACAGCAGTGGGAGCAGAGGGAATGGATGGGTTGGTATGAGAAGTAGGAGTAGGAGGAGGAGAAGAGGAAGCGGGAGAGAAGTAAGAGGCATTGGCAAAGAAGGTGACATCCGCAGAGACAAATTGCTTGCGGGTAACAGGGTCAAAGCAGCAATATCCTTTCTGAGTGGGAGAGTAGCCCAGAAAGACACATTTGGTGGCACGTGGTGAGAGTTTGTCACGGGTGGCAGCGGGAGAGTGCACAAAAGCGGTGCACCCAAAGATGTGTAGAGGAAGAGGAAAGGGATCCTTATCTGGATAAAGAATGGAGAAGGGGGTAGCACCGTGGAGAACTGTGGAGGGAAGGCGATTGATGAGATAGCAGGAGAGGAGGACAGCATATCCCCAATAGGAGCGAGGAACATGCATTTGAGTCATCATAGTGCGAGCGACATCAAGAAGGTGACGGTTTTTGCGTTCCGCCACCCCATTTTGTTGGGAGGTGTAGACACAACTTGTTTGACGAATAACACCATGGTGAAGACAAAAGGAGGAGAAGTCGTGGCTAAGATACTCCTTAGCATTGTCAGAACGAAGGAGTTTAATAGACGTATCAAACTGAGTCTTAACCATAGAATAAAAGGAGGTCCAAACAGAGAACAACTCGGAGCGATCTTTGAGAAGATATACCCACGTACATCGAGAGAAATCATCAATGAAGGTGACAAAATAGGAACTACCCCGACCGATGGTGAGGTTAGGAGCGGGTCCCCATATGTCAGAGTGAACGAGGTCGAACGGACGGGAAGAGCCTCGACTTTGCGTTGGGGGGAAGGATGAGCGGTGATGTTTGCCAAGTTGACATGCATCACAGTTTAGAGGAGGATGATGAGGAGGGAGGTGCGGGAAGAGCTGGCGGAGAATTCGGGGAGGAGCATGTCCAAGGCGAAGATGCCATTGGAGAAGATCTGTAGAGGAGGAGGAGAAGGCGGAGAAAGCAGAAACGTTGTCGAGGAAGTAGAGGCCACCACTCTCAGTCCCGGTAGCAATCGTCCGTTGGGAATCCGGATCCTGAAAGGTACAAGAGCTAGGGGTGAATATGACAGAACACCTTAGTTGCTTGCATAAAGAAGTAACCGATAATAAGTTGCACGGAAACTTGGGCACATAGAAGGTATCATCCAGGCAGAGAGAGGGAGTGACTTGAACCATGCCCGTCCCATGGACCGGGGAGGGAGATCCATCAGCAATAATGACCGGGGGCAACTGAGCATGTGTGTCAAGAAGAGAGAAATATTGAGGATTGCCGGTCATATGATTGGTTGCACCAGAGTCGATGAGCCATCTGCCGTGAGTAACAACATGAGCACTACCAGAAGAGGTGACCACGGAGGCGGACAGGCCTGAGGAGGGAAAAGCCATGGAGGCAAGAGAGGAGCAGGCCGCGATGAGAAGAACAAGCCGCAAGAAGAGAAAAGAGCACCAAGCCGGGCGAACAGCAACAGGTCGGGCGGCTAGGAAGGCCGCTACCAAGAAGCAGAGCAAAGCAGAGGGAAAGAAGTCGCACGGCTTGAAAAAGTCGGGCGAACAGAGGAGAACAGGTCGCACGGCAAAAGATGAGGCCGGCGCGACTAGCAAGCAGGAACGGGTAGAGGGGAATAACAAGTAGCGCGAACAGCAGCGGCTAGCAAGAGGTCAAAGGCACAGCGGGGAAGAGGTCGCGCGGACTGAAAAGGCCGAGCGAACAGAAGAGAGGAGAAGGGCAGGTGACCGCGACCAAGATGGGGGTGAGAAAGGAACAACCCGCACGGTCAGGCAGATCACAGCAGCAAACCGCGAGTATAGGGGCAAGCGGAGATGGGGAAAGCAGAAGCGGACAGGGAGAAGAAGTCCGCAGCGGGTAGATACAAGCCGCAAAGACTATGAGATGCAAGAAAGAGCAAGGAGCGCGACGACAAGGAAACAGGTCGCGGCGAAAAGGCACCAGGAGAAGAGAACAAGAAGCAAGCCGCGCGAACAGAGCAGCGGACAGAAACAAGCCGCGCAGATAGAAACAAGCCGCGCGGACAGAAGAGAAGGCAAGATGCGAACAAGTCGCAGAACGCGGAAAACAAGCCGCGAACAACAGAGAGCGCACAGAATCAGGAGGAAATGACCGTGTCCTCTGATACCATGTTAGAAAGTAGCGAAAAGAAGCGAAAAGTAGAGAACAAGCGGATAAGCTTTTGAATAATTGAAACTTTATTATCCAAAAAAGGTATCTATTACAATGGTATGCCCTCCTTTATATAGAATGGAGGAGAGATGAGAGAATACAAATAAGAGATGTGGGACTAAAATTTACAGGACTAAACGGACTATACAAAACAAACCGCACAAGCCGCGCGGTTAGATAGCAGGGCTAACCGCACGGCTACCACCAGAGAGGAAGAGAGACCGCCAGAGTAGACCGCCAGACCGCCCGGCCTCCAAGCCGGCTGAGACAAACCGCCAGACCGCGCGGTCTTTAACCCGCCAGGACAAACCGCCAGACCGCCCGGTCACCAACTTCAACACTCCCCCTCAAGCTGGAGCATATATATCGATCATGCCCAGCTTGTCGCAGATGTGGAAAAAGGAAGCGGACACCGGCTTGGTGAAGACATCTGCCAACTCGTTGTCGGAAGTAACAAATGGAGTGCAAATCTGTTTCTTCAATATTTCTTCCCGAATAAAATGACAGTCGACTTCTATGTGTTTTGTTCTCTCATGAAAGACCGGATTTTTGGAAATGTGTATCGCGGCCTTATTGTCACAGAACATAGGAAGAGGATAGTTGTAAACCTCTCCTAAGTCAAGCATGAGAGCCCGCAACCACTTCAACTCACATGTAGTCGATGTCATGCTGCGATATTCCGCCTCTGCACTGGACCTGGAAACGACAGACTGTTTCTTGCTCTTCCAACTCACAAGATTGCCTCCAACAAATGTGCAGAAACCTGAAGTCGATTTGCGGTCCCCTTTGTCATCCGCATAGCTTGAATCAGAGTACGCTTCAACCCTAAGGTGACCATTGTTCTGAAATAAGAGTCCTTTCCCTGGAGCAGCTTTAATATATTCTAATATCCTCAGAGCAGATTGTAGATGACACTCCCTCGGAGCTTGCATGAACTGGCTCACCTTGCCAACAGCATAAGAGATGTCGGGTCTGGTTACCGTGAGATATATGAGCTTGCCCACCAGATGCCGGTATCTCGTAGGATCGGAGAGAAGAGGTGAGTCATCTGTCCAAGTTTTGTCTTCTCCAACAGCCATA
Organism: Platanthera guangdongensis; assembly: GCA_039583875.1. Lineage (NCBI taxonomy): Eukaryota > Viridiplantae > Streptophyta > Magnoliopsida > Asparagales > Orchidaceae > Platanthera > Platanthera guangdongensis. The sequence continues at coordinate 42,519,631 of CM077154.1, forward strand.
GGACAACGTGCAGGTTTAGCACCAGTCAGTCCTGCCTCCTTTAAAAGATCAAGAGCATACTTCCGTTGTGAAAGGACCATGGAGTTGGGCTTTCTAGAGATTTCAATGCCCAGAAAGTATTTCGGGGAGCCCATATCCTTTGTGACCAGATGTTGACGAAGGTGTTTCTTGGTCATCAATATCCCATCCTGGTCATCGCCAGTAAGAAGAATGTCATCAACATAAACCGCAAGAACAACAAGACCAGAGGCGGTTTTCCGAACAAACAAGGAGTGATCTGCTGAGCTTCTTGTAAAACCAATGGCCGCAACAATGCCACTGAACTTGTCAAACCAGGCACGAGGACTCTGTTTGAGGCCATAGATAGCCTTCTTTAGCCGGCATACCCGTGTCTCCCCCTGAGCAACATACCCAGGAGGTTGCTCCATGTAAACATCCTCTTGCAGATCACCATAGAGGAAGGCATTCTTAACATCTAGCTGCGAGATGGGCCAATCCCTGTTGACAGCCACAGAGAGAAGAACCCGAATAGTGCTGAGACGGGCCACAGGAGAGAAAGTGTCAAAGTAATCAATCCCATAAGTTTGGGTAAAACCCTTGGCAACCAGGCGAGCCTTATAACGATCCACACTGCCATCCGGTAGAAACTTCACCACGAAGACCCAGCGACAGCCAACAACATCGGTGCCGAAGGGAGGAGGAACAAGGGTCCAGGTGCCCCGTTCAGTTAGAGTAGCAATCTCCTCATCCATGGCATCTTTCCAATGAGGAATAGTAAGGGCCTCCTGGTAGGAACGGGGGGTGGCAGTGGCCGAGATAGCCAGTGCAAAAGCTCGGCGAGCAGGGGTAAGACGATCATAGGAAACCACTGCAGCAAGCGGGTGTTGGGTACAGGCCCGAACTCCTTTGCGAAGAGCAATCGGGAGATCCAGGTCAGCAGGTGCCTCAGGCCCGAACCCCTGATCGGCCTGATGCTCCAGGTCAGCAGGTGCCTCAGTATCCGGCGTATCCGTGGTGGAGAGAGCTGGCCCGGGAGTAGAGAGAGATGGCAGCGGAGTGGAGGGAGAAAGCGGAGTAGAGGGGGGGGATGATGAGGATGGGGAAGACGGTGGAGTGGGTGGAGAGGGCGGAACAGCAGTGGGAGCAGAGGGAATGGATGGGTTGGTATGAGAAGTAGGAGTAGGAGGAGGAGAAGAGGAAGCGGGAGAGAAGTAAGAGGCATTGGCAAAGAAGGTGACATCCGCAGAGACAAATTGCTTGCGGGTAACAGGGTCAAAGCAGCAATATCCTTTCTGAGTGGGAGAGTAGCCCAGAAAGACACATTTGGTGGCACGTGGTGAGAGTTTGTCACGGGTGGCAGCGGGAGAGTGCACAAAAGCGGTGCACCCAAAGATGTGTAGAGGAAGAGGAAAGGGATCCTTATCTGGATAAAGAATGGAGAAGGGGGTAGCACCGTGGAGAACTGTGGAGGGAAGGCGATTGATGAGATAGCAGGAGAGGAGGACAGCATATCCCCAATAGGAGCGAGGAACATGCATTTGAGTCATCATAGTGCGAGCGACATCAAGAAGGTGACGGTTTTTGCGTTCCGCCACCCCATTTTGTTGGGAGGTGTAGACACAACTTGTTTGACGAATAACACCATGGTGAAGACAAAAGGAGGAGAAGTCGTGGCTAAGATACTCCTTAGCATTGTCAGAACGAAGGAGTTTAATAGACGTATCAAACTGAGTCTTAACCATAGAATAAAAGGAGGTCCAAACAGAGAACAGCTCGGAGCGATCTTTGAGAAGATATACCCACGTACATCGAGAGAAATCATCAATGAAGGTGACAAAATAGGAACTACCCCGACCGATGGTGAGGTTAGGAGCGGGTCCCCATATGTCAGAGTGAACGAGGTCGAACGGACGGGAAGAGCCTCGACTTTGCGTTGGGGGAAGGATGAGCGGTGATGTTTGCCAAGTTGACATGCATCACAGTTTAGAGGAGGATGATGAGGAGGGAGGTGCGGGAAGAGCTGGCGGAGAATTCGGGGAGGAGCATGTCCAAGGCGAAGATGCCATTGGAGAAGATCTGTAGAGGAGGAGGAGAAGGCGGAGAAAGCAGAAACGTTGTCGAGGAAGTAGAGGCCACCACTCTCAGTCCCGGTAGCAATCGTCCGTTGGGAATCCGGATCCTGAAAGGTACAAGAGCTAGGGGTGAATATGACAGAACACCTTAGTTGCTTGCATAAAGAAGTAACCGATAATAAGTTGCACGGAAACTTGGGCACATAGAAGGTATCATCCAGGCAGAGAGAGGGAGTGACTTGAACCATGCCCGTCCCATGGACCGGGGAGGGAGATCCATCAGCAATAATGACCGGGGGCAACTGAGCATGTGTGTCAAGAAGAGAGAAATATTGAGGATTGCCGGTCATATGATTGGTTGCACCAGAGTCGATGAGCCATCTGCCGTGAGTAACAACATGAGCACTACCAGAAGAGGTGACCACGGAGGCGGACAGGCCTGAGGAGGGAAAAGCCATGGAGGCAAGAGAGGAGCAGGCCGCGATGAGAAGAACAAGCCGCAAGAAGAGAAAAGAGCACCAAGCCGGGCGAACAGCAACAGGTCGGGCGGCTAGGAAGGCCGCTACCAAGAAGCAGAGCAAAGCAGAGGGAAAGAAGTCGCACGGCTTGAAAAAGTCGGGCGAACAGAGGAGAACAGGTCGCACGGCAAAAGATGAGGCCGGCGCGACTAGCAAGCAGGAACGGGTAGAGGGGAATAACAAGTAGCGCGAACAGCAGCGGCTAGCAAGAGGTCAAAGGCACAGCGGGGAAGAGGTCGCGCGGACTGAAAAGGCCGAGCGAACAGAAGAGAGGAGAAGGGCAGGTGACCGCGACCAAGATGGGGGTGAGAAAGGAACAACCCGCACGGTCAGGCAGATCACAGCAGCAAACCGCGAGTATAGGGGCAAGCGGAGATGGGGAAAGCAGAAGCGGACAGGGAGAAGAAGTCCGCAGCGGGTAGATACAAGCCGCAAAGACTATGAGATGCAAGAAAGAGCAAGGAGCGCGACGACAAGGAAACAGGTCGCGGCGAAAAGGCACCAGGAGAAGAGAACAAGAAGCAAGCCGCGCGAACAGAGCAGCGGACAGAAACAAGCCGCGCGGATAGAAACAAGCCGCGCGGACAGAAGAGAAGGCAAGCTGCGAACAAGTCGCAGAACGCGGAAAACAAGCCGCGAACAACAGAGAGCGCACAGAATCAGGAGGAAATGACCGTGTCCTCTGATACCATGTTAGAAAGTAGCGAAAAGAAGCGAAAAGTAGAGAACAAGCGGATAAGCTTTTGAATAATTGAAACTTTATTATCCAAAAAAGGTATCTATTACAATGGTATGCCCTCCTTTATATAGAATGGAGGAGAGATGAGAGAATACAAATAAGAGATGTGGGACTAAAATTTACAGGACTAAACGGACTATACAAAACAAACCGCACAAGCCGCGCGGTTAGATAGCAGGGCTAACCGCACGGCTACCACCAGAGAGGAAGAGAGACCGCAGAGTAGACCGCCAGACCGCCCGGCCTCCAAGCCGGCTGAGACAAACCGCCAGACCGCGCGGTCTTTAACCCGCCAGGACAAACCGCCAGACCGCCCGGTCACCAACTTCAACACACACAAGGCAACGATTTCTCCCTAAGCCACACAAGGACTTGGACGCCACTTACAAGGCGGCGATTCTCTCCTAAGCCACACAAGGACCTAGACACCACACACAAGGCGGCGATTTCTCTACCGATTACAATGAGAAAGTAAAAGAAAAGAACAAAAACAAATTGATCACTTTAGGCTATACACTCCCTTCAAACAATGCGCTGAAGATGCCGACGAATCCTTGCTAGGGTTGCTTCGAATGCTTCGCACGTGCCGTCAATCTTTTGCACTTTTGGCCTTCTTGAGAGTATGAAGTATCTCTGAGTTTTGGAGCTCTCTGAAAATGTCTATGCAAGAAAATACACTTCATGTAATGAAATTCGTGATTTCCTTAAGAAATGAAATGTTTTAATATTCTGGCGATATCGTCGGGCGATACTGGGTATCGCCACCTTGCGATATTGGTAACCGTTGCCACGTGTCCCACGAACTCCTCATTTTCGCATCGCACAAACGTCGAGCGCGGAATCGTGCACTATCGCCGAGCGATACCGGATATCGCCGTCGTGCGATAGCGAAATAACGGAGGCCACGTTTTCGTCGAGTGTCATGCGGAAATACGTCGAGTGGAACTATCGCCTATCGGCGATACTTAATATCGCCTGGCGATATCTCCCGTTTCAATTTTTATCCGATTCAGCACCAAAAATATATTAGATATAGACCTGTGTTATCTACACACCAAAAACATCCAAATATTAAATACAAACAAGATTTGTTATTAGCAAACCAGGAAGCGTGGAACGCATGCTCCAACATTCTCCCCCTTTTGATAATAACAAATCCATTAAGAAAGAAATCATGAATTTTAAAAAGGTCCACCCAATTTGAGTATCAAGACAAAGCATGTGTATGTGCACAAATTGCTCCTAGATGAAACACTCCCCCTAAATGTGATCTCCCCCTAAATGGAAGCATAGGGAAATTTAATTTTAATTTTGTCATGTGTTCATATCTATATGAAAAGGCTTCGGTGAATGATTTCCTTGGTAAATTTTCTCCCTCTTTGGTATTGTCAAAAGATAGCGAAGAGGGTGGCGGAAGCGAATGAAGGAAAAACACAAGAGAGAGACTCATAGAGGACATGTGAGCAATCTAGAATAAAGGAAGAAATGAGTAAACACTAACTTTGTCAACGTTCAGCAAACTATATCATAAACACATACACTAGTGAATAATATTTGGGAAAAAGTTCTCAGTCCAATTCTCATAAGAAGAATGTTTAGAGAGGATAATGTTGTGTACATGTGATGTCGTGTCGGAAATACTTATACAAATTCTTACAAAGACATGAACACGAGGACGTTAAAAAATAACATAACACAGAGTTGGACATGCAGAGCTATACTTGTACCCAAGAGTTCAGAGCACGTAATAAGAAATTATCCATATAAAGATTTGCACAAGACACTTTACAATTCTTGCCAAGGTGCTCAACCTCACAATGCTTATGAAGACTAATCAGGATGGTAAGTAGTGCTTGGTGGAGGTTCCTTGTACAACCCCATATTCGCTGAGTAGGACCCGAAGGCACCAATGGTTAGGATTGGACTAGCTTCGGGCTCCCGACCAGAAGAGCTCCCGCCCTGAAGAAGCTCCCGCCCTGAAGAAGTTCTCGCCCAAGAGTGGGCGGGAACGCTTGCGCTTGCTCCAAGCTCCCGCCTTGGAGGAGCTCTCCCCCATAAGCAGGGGAGATCGCTTGCGCCAAGCTATGGACAGGAAGGTTCTCGGCTCAGAGTTCTCACAGAGTGGGGCCCAGGGCCCGGGGTAAAATTACCTAATTACCCTCAGCTAAAATTACACATATACCCTCAGGGGCTGCATTTAGTACTTTATAAACAGGGGGTTTTGACTATTGGCAGACCAGCTAAGGGTATTTCGGTAATCTCAGGTCAGCAAAAGGCTATAAATAGACCCATAAGGGCTCCTTAGAAAGCAAGCTCTCATTATCCTCCAGATCTCCAGTACTTTCTGAGGAGCTCCTAGCTCAGCTTTTGGCTTTGGAGGGGAAGCTCTCAGAGATCTTCCGGGTGTGAGTTGGGACCTCCCTGCTGAGGCTTTGGGTCGGTCTTAGGTCATTTGCAGCTAGTCGAGGGTCGAGGCTCGAGAGAAGTAGGTATTGGCTGCACCCCAGTTTTGAACTCCCATTGAGGTCATTTTTGGCTTAAACAGTTCTGGTGCGGTGAGCGTGGAAGGCAGCTGATACAAGAAAGCCTTGAGTTTTGTCCCATGGCTGGAGTTGAAGGTGAAGGGTCTGGTTCTGGAGGCTCCCCCACCCTGGGAGAGGAGGCGGCGATGAAGATGTTGGAGGACTTCAGGCAAGAAGTCCTACAGATCATCAGCTTGGCCTTCTCGGCCCGAAGCGAGTGGGCCACACCTCAGGTTCCGATAGAGGAGGTCCCGCTCTTGGGCGAGAATGCCCCTGGACAGCGCTCGGGGAAGGATGTCCTGGCGGAGGCTGGCGAGAAGGATGTGGCCGCGCGGGAGCTCTTCCCAGGCCACCGCCCAGGAAAGGAGACTCTGGCAGATTTGAGTGAGAGGGCGGCGGCTGTATGAGAGCTCTTCCCTGGGCACGGTCTCGCGGATCGGGCCAGCCAGCCGAGGCCGCGGGACGTGCCCTCTCGCCAGGCAGGAGGCGAGAGCCCTTTCATTGAGCTCATCATCTCAGCTCCGGTACCGGAGGTGTTCCGGGAGCCGGACATGTCCTATTACTCAGGGTAAGATGACCCCGTACAGCATGTACCGTGGTTCGAAGATGTGGTTTCGATAAGGCAGATGACAAATGCGTTCATATGTCGGTTGTTCGCCATCATATTGAAGGAGAAGGCCCGGGTGTAGCTCCACCAGTTGCCGGCGAGCTCGATATACAGCTTTGAAGATCTGCACCGAGGGTTTCTGTTAAGGTTCTCAACATCTAAGAAGCGGAAGAAGGAGGCGAAGTGCCTGTTTGCAGTAAGGCAGAAGCTGGACGAGACACTGGGTCACTACGTTGACCGGTTTCAGGAAGAGATCCTCCTGGTCCAGAAGGGCCCGCGGTACGCGCTGATGCTCGCCTTCACCTTGGGGCTGAGGCCAGGATTCTTCAGTATGGAGTTAAAGAGAGTGCCCCCGTCTCCTTTGAGGAGCTCATGGAGAGGTCGGCAAAAGAGATAGATTTCGAGAGGGCAAATCCAGCGTTCGCCAGGAAGTTGGACAGGCTGGCGGAAGATGATGTGAAGGATCCTACAGCAGGAAGGCAGAAGGAGCCGAGAGAGCAGAGGGAGCAAAGAGAAGAAAGAAGGAGGGAAGAACCCCGAAGACATGGGCAGCAGCAGGGATGGGGGGCCTGGGAGCCAAACAACTGGTTTGGTTGGCGGCCCCAGGAGGGTCGCCCCCAGGGCCAAGGAGGAGGCTACCAGGGAAAAGATAACTTACGAGTACCGAGGAGGTTCGACCAACCGGCGTGGAGGCAGGAGCCAAGGGGTTGCATCCCGCCGCCGTAAGAGGCCATGGAGGTGGGCAGAGGAAGAGGAGCAAGGAGAGGAGTTCGAGGAGCTGGGAGAAGAGGAGGAGGAGAAGGAAGAAGGGGTAGGGCGGCGTTGCTCTTTTGTGACTTCCACCAAGAGGTGGGTCACGCGACGACCACCCGCCCTGTGTTCTTAGAGATGAGATAAGCAAGAGGAGCAGGGAGGCAGGATCCACCAGTTAGGATCGTGAATGTACAATAGGGGGAGATGGATGATATATGTGAAGACCGGGTAGACGTGGGAACCCGGGGAGGAATCGGGGTGATCCACGGAGGAGTGGGGATCGAGGCAACCCGCAAGGGGAGCCTTCAAACCATGTACCAAAGGGGGGTCGCCTCTACGTCCCAGGCTCCCCGACCGGAAGAAAAGATCACCTTCTCGTCAGCAGACATGCCAGACTATGAAGATCCGTTCTATGACGCCCTGGTGATCCAGACGGTGGTGGAGAATTTCACGGTCTCGAGGATACTGGTGGACAATGGGAGCTCAGTAAATGTTATCTTCAAGAAGGCCTTTGATGAGATGAGTGTTGAGGGGAAAAGGATCTTGGCTTCAGATGGACCGCTGTTCGGATTCTCTGGAGAGAGGAAGGAAGTAGAAGGAGGGGTAGGGCTGCATGTGAAGTTGGGAGGCGTGTCACGGAACTGCAGGTTCGTGATAGTGGACGCTCCGAGTTGTTACCACGCCATCTTTGGGCGTCCCCTCATCAGCGCCTTTCGCTACGTCCCCTCCTCTTTCCACCAATGTCTTAAGTTCAATAACGGAGGGGTGCAGGTTAGGATCAGGGGGGATCCGAAGGTGGCGAGGCAATATTATGTGACGGCGGTAAACACTGTGTCCTGGATGGCCGAGGCAGAAGAGCTAGAAAGGGAGATGGCGGAGCAGGAGGAGGACGTCGAGGAAGAGGTGATGAGCCTAGAGGAGGCAAGGAATGAGACTATGGAGGAGCAGGAGAAAGCTGAGAGAGAGGCCCAGAGGGGCATGGAGGTCGAGCAGCAGCGGGAGAGCCCGGAGGAGGCTATGGAGGTAGAAGAGTAAGTAGCAGGAGGAGTTGGGAGAGAGGCCCAGAGGGGCGTAGAGCTTGAGCAGCAGCAGGAGGGGCCGGAGGAGGCAATGGAGATTGAGGAGGAAGTAGGAAGGGAGGAGTTGGAGCTGGAAGAAGAAGCAAGGGTCGGCTGGGAGCAGTCGCGGCTGGAGCCGACAGAGGAAGTAGTGGAGATGGAGATCTTCACAAGCGTAGGGCGGGTGTAGAGGGTGCGGGTCAGCGAGGGCTTGAGTCCCGAGGACCAGGAGCGAGTGCGTGGCTGCATCCAAAGTAACATCGACATCTTCACTTAGAGCGTGGCAGACATGTCGGGCATCTACGCAAATGTGGCATGCCACCGCCTGAACCTGGACCCCCGCACTCGTCCCATAAGCCAAAAGATAAGGGTCATCGCCACCAAGCTGGAGGAACCCATCTGCGAAGAGGTCGGGAAGCTCCTGGAGGCCGGCTTCATCTCAGAGATCCAGTATCCAGGCTGTATCTCCAATGTGGTAATGGTTAAGAAAGGGGGTGGGAAATGGTGAATGTGTATCGATTTCTCTTTGTTAAATAAATCATGCCCTAAGGATTGATACCCCCTGCCTCGGATCGACGCGCTGGTTGATTCAGCCGTCGGTTTTTCTATTATGAGCTTTTTGGATGCTTTTTGAGGTTATCACCAGATCCGGATGCACCCTACCGATGTCAAGGATGTTTCCTTCATCACGAGGGAGGGATGCTTCAGTTATAAAATGATGCCCTTTGGGTTGAAGAACGCAGGGGCTATATACCAACGCATGATGGATCGGGTCTTCCAAGATCAAAGGGGGAGAAACTTGGAGGTCTATGTCGACGACCTGATGATTAAGATCAAGTGTGTGGATTTGCACCTACAGGATCTAGAAGAGATGTTCGCCACTCTGCAGAGATTCAAGATAAGGTTGAACCCCTTGAAGTGTGTCTTTAGGGCCAGCCATGGGAAGTTCCTTGGGCATTTGACTCCGGCAGGGGTGGAACCCAACCCGGATAAGGTAAAGGCCATCCTGGATTTGGAATCACCTCGCGATGCCAAGGAGGTCCAGCGTTTGACAGGAAAACTGGTTGGGCTGAGCAGGTTCCTCTCCAGGTCAGGAGACAAGTATTCTTCATTCTTCAAGGTGCTGCGAGGGAGCCAAAGGTTTGAGTGGACCGCCGAGTGTGAAGAAGACTTCCAAGGGCTGAAGAGACATCTCTCTCAGGCTCCTCTGCTTCAGAGCCCAAAATAAGGGGAGGACCTGACCTTGTACCTTGGAGTAGGAGCTGAGGCGGTGAGCTCCGTCCTAGTAAGGGAAGAAGGAAAGAAGCAACTGCCAATCTATTACGTCAGCCGGATCTTGAAGAAGGCAGAGCTCCGCTACCCTGTCCTTGAAAAGTTGGCTTACGCTTTGGTCGTCTCTGCAAGGAAACTCCGGCCGTATTTTCAAGTACACTCGATTAGGGTGGTGACCGACCATCCTCTTCGCAAGATCTTTGAAGGGGTAGAGCACTCGGGAAGACTTGACAAGTGGTCCATTGAACTAAGAGAGTTCGACATCTCTTTTGTTCTAAGACTCTCCATTAAGGTGCAAGCGGTGGCGGACTTTCTGACGGACTATGTTGTCGAAGTCGAGGAGGGAGAGCAGCAGCCACAGGAAGCGTGGAAGATGATGGTTGATGGGGCCTCGAGAAAACATTCCCTCGGGGGAGGAGTGGTGCTGATAAGACCCTAGGGAGTCACGATAGAGCAGGCGGTGGCTTACCACTTTCCGGTGACCAACAACCAAGCAGAGTATGAGGCCATGATCGCCGGCCTACGCTTGGCAAAGGAGCTTGAGATCCAAGATGTGGAGGCCTTCACTGACTAAATGGTGGTAGTGTCGCAGATCCGAGGAGTGTTTGAAGCTCGGGAGCATACCCTCATAAAATACCTATCCAAGGTAAGGGCTATCATTGGTGGATTCCGATCATTCTCAATCCAGCATGTCCCCAGGGAGGAGAGTGAGGCCGTCGATTGATTGGAGAAGTTTGGACCTCAGGGAGGAGGGACCCTTACTGAACCTTTTCGGCCAGCAATTGAGGAAGGGGAGTTGATGGAGGTAGTTCGGCGATCCTTGTGGCTGGACTCGTTGGTAACCTTCCTGACCACAGGCAGGCTGACAGAGGATCTTAAGGATGCAAAGAGCTTCAGGCGCAAGGCAGCTCATTACCTAATGATAGAAGGGGGGTTGCATCGTAAGATGTTGTTAGTTCTCCTGGCAAGATGTGTAACCGAAGAAGAGGTCCCAAGGATATTGGGAGAGGTACACTCGGGCGAGTGCGGCAGTCATTCTGGAGGTAGGATGTTGGAGGCAATGGTGGTCAGGCAGGGGTACTTCTGGACCACCCTAAGGAAGGATACCGCCGAGTTTGCAAGGAAGTGTCAAAAGTGCCAGCTCTGCGCACCCCTCCAGCTCTTGGCAGCTCAAAGGCTTCGAAGCATCGCGGCACCATGGCCGCTCGCTATCTGGGGGATGGATTTAGTTGGGCCTTTTCCTCCGGCTAGTGGGCAGAGGAGGTTCCTCTTGGTCATGGTCGATTACTTCTCAAAGTGGCTGGAGGTTAAGGCCTTGGCCAAAGTCACCTCGCAAGTCATCAGGAACTTCGTCTGGGGGGAGATCATATGCAGACACGGGCTGTCTCAAGCGATAGTGACAGATAACGGTCCCCAGTTTGCCAGTGAAGAGTTCATCAGCTTCTGCGCCCAACTGGGGATAGATCTCAGATTTGCCTCTATCCACCACCCCCGGAGCAACGGCCAGGTGGAAGCGGCAAACAAAATTATTGTGAACCCACTCAAGAAAAAAGTGGAGAACTTGAGAGGAAATTGGGTGGAGCAGCTTCCCTCAGTCCTATGGGCCATACGAACGACTCCAAACACGGCCACCGGTGAGACCCCCTTCAAGCTTTCTCATGGGTGTGAGGCGGTCCTACCAGTGGAGTTAGAGGTTCGGTCCCCGCGGGTCGTAGCTGCAGGCGAAGGAGACGAGACGTGGAGGTTGGAGAACGAGGAGGGGTTACACCTCTCGCTAGACATGGTGGAAGAGCTACGGGACGTAGCAGCCATCAGGCAAGAAGAGATCAAGCGGCGGATGGCCAAGTATTTCGATAAGCATGTCAGGGTCAAGCAGTTTGCCGAAGGAGATCTGGTGCTGAAAAAGTTTGACGCGGCAGGAAGGTCGGCCCCCGTGGGCAAGCTCGACCCGAACTGGGAAGGGCCTTACATAGTGAAGGAAGTCCTTAAAACAGGAGGTTACTACCTCCAAGACGTGGAGAAGAGGGCCTTATGCCACACCTGGAGCGGCGATGACCTAAAACGATTCTACCCGTAAGATGGGGAGGGTGTAATTATGTATCCAAAATCAAGCTTGTTATACTACATCAATTGACTTGTTTTTCTCTTGCCTATTGCGAACGTTTTATGATAGGATGCAATTATGTGTTTTGTAACACCCCGAGCTCGGCTCGGCCCCAGGTAGACCCGCTGCGTAGGCTCTCATCTAGCTGGTATGTCTGAAGGCTCGCCTGTGGGGGATAGGTCTTGTTTATGGAAACTTCATCGGCACCCTGAGCTAGGCTCGGCCCCAGGTAGACCCGCTGCGCAGGCTCTCATCTAGCTGGCAGGTCCGAAGGCTCGACTCTGGGGGATAGGTCTTGTTTGTGGAAACTTCATCGGCACCCCAAGCTAGGCTCGGCCCCAGGTAGACCCGTTGCGCAGACTCTCATCTAGCTGGCAGGTCCGAAGGCTCGCCTGTGGGGGATAGATCTGGTTTGTGGAAACTTCATCGGCACACCAGCTCGGCTCGGCCCCAGGTAGACCCGCTGCGCAGGCTCTCATCGAGTTGGCAGGTCCGAAGGCTCGCATGTGGGGGATAGGTCTTGTTTGTGGAAACTTCATTGGCACCCCGAGCGAGGCTCGGCACCAGGTAGACCCGCTGCGCAGGCTCTCATCTAGCTGGCAGGTCCGAAGGCTCGCCTGTGGGGGATAGGTCTGGTTTGTGGAAACTTCATCAGCACCCCGAGCTCGGCTCGGCCCCAGGTAGACCCGCTACGCAGGCTCTCATCTAGCTGGCAGGTCCGAAGGCTCGCCTGTGGGGGATAGGTCTGGTTTGTGGAAACATCATCGGCACCCCGAGCTCAGCTCGGCCCCAGGTAGACCCACTGCGCAGGCTCTCATCTAGCTTGCAGGTCCGAAGGCTCGCCTGTGGGGGATAGGTCTGGTTTGTGGAAACTTCATCGGCACCCCGAGCTCGGCTCGGCCCCAGGTAGACCCGCTGCGCAGGCTCTCATCTAGCTGGTAGGTCTGAAGGCTCGCCTGTGGGGGATAGGTCTTGTTTGTGGAAACTTCATCGGCACCCCGAGCTCGGCTCGGCCCCAGGTAGACCCGCTGCGCAGGCTCTCATCTAGCTGGCAGGTCCGAAGGCTCGCCTGTGGGGGATAGGTCTTGTTTGTGGAAACTTCATCGGCACCCCAAGCTAGGCTCGGCCCCAAGTAGACCCGCTGCGTAGGCTCTCATCTAGCTGACAGGTCCAAAGGCTCGCCTGTGGGGGATAGGTATGTTTTGTCGAAACTTCATCGACACCCCGAGCTCGGCTGGGCCCCAGGTAGACCCGCTGCGCAGGCTCTCATCTAGCTGGCAGGTACGAAGGCTCGCCTGTGGGGGATAGGTCTGGTTTGTGGAAACTTCATCGGCACCCCGAGCTCGGCTCGGCCCCAGGTATACCCGCTGCGCAGGCTCTCATCTAGCTGGCAGGTCCGAAGGCTCGCCTGTGGGGGATAGGTCTTGTTTGTGGAAACTTCATCGGCACCCCAAGCTAGGCTCGGCCCCAGGTAGACCCGCTGCACAGGCTCTCATCTAGCTGGCAGGTCCGAAGGCTCGCCTGTGGGGGAAAGGTCTTGTTTGTGGAAACTTCATCGGCACCCCGAGCTACGCTCGGCCCCAGGTAGACCCGCTGTGAAGGCTCTCATCTAGCTGGCAGGTCCGAAGGCTCGCCTGTGGGGGATAGATTTGGCTTGTGAAAACTTCATTGACACCCCGAGCTCGGCTCGGCCCCAGGTAGACCCGCTGCGCAGGCTCTCGTTAGCTGGCAGTCCCGAAGGATCGCCTGTGGGAGGGAAGTTTTTGATCGTAGGAGACACTTCGACTCAGATGTTCTGAGTAGGGCAAGAAACGCACCCAGAACACGGAATGAAAGAGGTAGGATCCCTTCAGGCAGGAGAGGTCTCGACAAGGAGAGGTCTCGGCCAGAGGAGGTCTCGGCGGGGAGGTCTCCGCTAAGGAGATCTCGCCAAAGGAAGTTCTCGGCGGGAAGGCTCCTGACAAAAGATCCTTGGTCAGACAGTGGGAAGTGTTGGGCGGAAGGATCAGCCAGTTCACGCAAGGATCCCGCCTATCCATCGCTAAGGGAGAACCCTAGAGGGGGTCAGGGCCTTGGTGGAAGCATACTTGAGATACATTTGGCCTCTACAGACGTATCTACTCAAAACACTTTTGTAACATATTAACAACGCAAAAGAAAAGAGAAACACTTGCAGTATTTACGATCGTTTATTCAAAATACAATTGTGTTTGGAGCATCTTGCTCTTTACAACCAAAAAATAAAAGAAAGGGGGGCCCTTCAGGGAGACGCACTGTTCCCCTCCGAGCTCTCACTTGAACTCCCGCGAGAGCTCTCGCCTGATCCCTCCCCGGATGTCTCTCCACCCGCGGCAAGGGATTTCGGGACATCCAAATGCGGGGAATCAGGCACTCCTGGGGGCTTCGGGACGGGCTCGAAGAGCAAATGGACGAGCAGGCAAGCGGTGATGGACTTGCCTCTCTCGTCCAAGCAGCCTACGTCTCGTAGCGTCTCCAGGGTCAGCTTGACTATCGCTTGAGCGTTGGCCTGTAGGAGCTTGTCGATGTCGTATTATGAATATTGGATGCTCCTCAACCTTTCATCCAGCGGAGGAGGAAGAGGGACCGCAGTCGCCTCCATGCGCCGGAGCTGGTCCCTCAACAGGACGTTCTCGTATCGCGTCTGGGCTAGCTCCGCGCGAAGCGCCACGGCCTGAGCAGAGTCCTGTGTAACGGGAGGATAGCATGAGAGGAAAAAGGTTGAAATCTACAGTGGCGAGAGTAAATGCCGCGAAAGGTCTCGCTTACCTCTTCCGCCGGGCGTGAGGACAGCAATTGCTTAGCATCGGCCAGCTCTTTCTTCAGGGCAGCCGCCTGAGCCACCGCCTCCTCCCTTGCCTTAAACATGTCTTGGAAATTAAAGTCGATAGTGATACTTCGACGCGCTCACATATGCGCAAGCTCGATCCCGCGCATCAGGGACCGGGTGGAGTCGTAGGCTGGAGCTGGGTGGTCATTTTATCGTAGATGTTGGCGTTCTCCCGGCTGTAAAGGTCGTATCCCAATGAGAAGGCCTCGCTGGTGACTTCCACTCGCTCCACCCAGCTGGGTAGAAGAGACGAGATCGAGACCCTGTTGGTATCAGGGTCCCACTGAAGCAGCGGTTTGTTTTCCGCATCAAGGCACTTCGTGCCAAGACCAAAATTTCGATGACCCCGCGGCACCTCTCCAGGCGGAGACTGAGCGGAGGTCTCAGCGAAGGCTCCCTCGCCATCTGCCCCACCGGGGGCCAGGGGGTTCTCGGCAGGTGCCTCGGCGCCACTCCTGGTAACAACAATCTCGCTGGCAGCCTGCAATATCTCTTCGAAGCAACGACCTGGAGCGGGAGGTCGGGAGGGCGGAACCGCTACGGTTTTACCCTTGTCGGCAGTGGTTATTTTGGGTCTCTTGAGCGCTTGGGGAAAAGGGACTCCGGGCTTCCGCTTCCCAGCGCCGGTCGAAGGAAGCGGGGTCGGCTCATCCCGGCAAGCTTGAGCCGCGGACTTCGCGAGAGCTAGCGGATCTCTCACGGTTTGGCTCTCAGCAGCATGAGCCTCGTCGAAGGGTTGGTGCAGGGGGATCTCACGCTCTCCTACAGAGGCGACATCACTCAGCACTAAATATTTAAAAAGGGCGGAATAGCGAGTCAAAGGCGAGACCGTACCTTCGCCCGGGGGCACGAGGGGGGGGAGCGAATCGACGCCCCGCCGAAGGAACTGGACGTCAAAATCCTTGGTTCCGAAGAACTCAAGGAGGGCGCTCTCGTGTGAGCCTAAGGAGGGAGGCTTGTAGGCGGCGTCCTCATACTGAATGGGCACGAGAGGAACGTTGCTGAAATCACCGGAAATGAAAACGAACTTCTCGCCCCAATGATGGTGCTTGTTGGAGAGACCGGTGGTCTTGAGCAGCTGCCCCGAGAAGTAGACCACCCCTCCCTTAGCGCGGAAGGTAAACAGCTTCCGGAAGATGGGGAGGTTGAACTCGATCCTCTCGGATCGCATGTAGCAGATGAACGCCACAAGGATAGCGACCGAATTAGGATTCAGCTGCGTGGGAACCACTCCATAGTACCGGAGGTCCTGACGCATCTCTAGCCAGAGGGGGAGGCGGAAGCTCACCTCGAAGTGCTCAAGGGGAATGACGAGCTCCCCCTCCCCCGCACTGTTCACCTTGTCACGGTTTCCAGGGTTTCGCGCGGTGAAGCCGGCGGAAATATAGCGGAACTGGATCAGTTGGAACTCCTCCATGGTTAGGCTACGAAGGGGGAACAGGTGCTTTTGGAAGGCTTCCACGCAATTGGAGCGTCCCTCCTTCCGCCGGGCATCGTGCTTGAGGGATTAAGGACGAGGTCTTAAGAAGAGAGGCGAGAGCGAGAGCCAAGCGAGAACAGGAGAGGGAAGTGGAAGCAGGTAGAAGCTCTCGGCAAACAGCGAAAGCAACGAGGAAAAAAACAAGGGTTTCGGATCAGATAAATAAATATGGTAGGTGGACGCCCCTATTTATAGAAAATCGCAGTCATCATGGCTATTCCCAAAAAGGCGGCGGGGGTACAACCGTCACGCCCTAAGTCGGCGACGCCTCGGTTTCCCGCCCAAGATTGATAGCGACTGACCGACAAAATAGATTAATACAGACATTTGAAGAAGACATGCGACAAATGAATCTAGCGGAAGCCGGAGTCACTCTCGCAGAGCGAGAACCGGATAAAATAATAATAATAATAATAATAATAATAAGTTATAAGTTGACTGATAAGAAAATAACCGGGTACATTGGGGAAGGGGAAGGCCGGGGGGTAAGAAAGGATGAGACTTCGCGAATCAATAAGTTTCCCACCGCCATCGTCCTCGTTCCCGCTGCCTAGTCCTCGGTGGCGCCTGCAGTTTGAAATAGGACGATAGGACGGTGCATCCTAGGTTGATTCGGCGGGACTGGTCTCGGATCCGCGCAATACACCTCTCGGGAGAGGACTCGGCAGTAGGCCTACCTGGACGATCCGTCTCGCCTACGAAGTAGTCTCGCTCCAGAGTCTCCAGCCTCTTCTCCACTGATTGGCGGAACTCTCTCGCCGTAGAACCATGGGCCCTCTCCCGCCGTATAAGCTTCGACGGGACGGCGACAACCCTCATCCCCCGCATTTTAGCGCTCCCGACACCGGTCAAGATTTCCTCCATCTCGTCAGATGAAGGGAAGGGGGATCTCTCACCATCCTTCCCCTCTCTGTCTTCGTCATCATCTTCATCTTCATCCTCTGCGTCAGCTCCCGACCGCGAGCCCGGATCGCCTGACAAAAGAGTTCTACGGTCATGGAGAGAGCTAAGCAATAATTATGATAAGCATACCGTATACCTGCAGTATGGCGAGAACCGCCGGCCGACGGCAGGCGAGACGGCCCAACCCCACCCCCCCCCCCCCCCCCCCCCCCTCAGTTCCAAAGAGGAGGTGGAGCGGCTTTCCTTTTCCCGGGGGGAAGATTTTATGCGTGGTGATCCCGGCTTGGCCGGAAGCAGGGTGGAGTTGTCCTCTCCCGCGGGATGGCTGGCATCCTGGGGATCTATGGAAGATTCGACAGCCACTCCTCTCGCCGTTAGTGTGGAATCAGCCGCAGGGGCAGGCCGGTTAGCGACCCTTGCTTCGTTTTCCCGGGTGGCGAGACCCGATTTGGCTGAAGCTGGTGCTGCGGTAAGTCAATTTAGCTATCTGAGACTGAGTTAGGAGTGATAGAGTGCAAACGATACCTGCAGTTCTCGGGAAGTCAGCCGGAAGAGAGACCTCCAAGACCTTCGGTTGATTCTCAAGAGGACGAGATGACGAGTCTAAGGGCTCCTGCGGGGGCCTGACGTCGTCAGGTGCCGTTTCCTACAAGAGGTACCGTGTCAGCTGCAAATCCTCTTCCGTAAACAACTAGTGGTTTCAATGATCAGCGAGTCAAAGACATACCTTCAGCGGAGAAGGATCATCCGCACGGCTTGGGTTCGGGGTAGGCGAGCCCCTGTTCTCGTGAGACAGGTCTCGCTGGACCACATTCGCCCTCTTCTTCTCTTTCTTCTTCTTATTTAGCTGAGAGGGCTCAGCGGCTGACGACTTTCTCGCCAGCCAGGGGGCAACCAAGGCGCAGTTAGCCTTGGCTCATGCCTGGGCCGCATTGATACGATCTTGAAGGTCTTGCGGGAGCGGTTTATCAACACGCTTGGAACGCATCGCCGAAGGAAGCGAGAACTCAGACAAGGAGCAACGGTTCGGGGGCGGATTTACGGCCGTCTATCAGCATATATATATATATATATAGCCACGGTATGGCCCACCAAAAGATTCTCTGATGATGACACGTGCTCAGCAAATATTTACGGGTTGGACATGTCTTTTTGAGCGCAGAGCTAGCTCAAAAAGAGCGGGGATTGTGTACAACCCCATATTTGCTGAGTAGGACCGGAGGCACCAACAGTCAGGATTGGACTAGCTTCGAGCTCCCGACCAGAAGAGCTCCCGCCCTGAAGAAGCTCCCGCCCTGAAGAAGTTCCCGCCCATGAGTGGGCAGGAACGCTTGCGCTTGCGCCAAGCTCCCGCCTTGGAGGAGCTCTGTTGGGTTTCTCTATGAGGATGACACAACACTTGTGCACGCAGCGGAAGAATAAAAACATCAAGAAAACCCAAAAGAGATGGGATCGGGCCATGGTAGTTGAATCAAGAAGTTAACATACAACTAGGCAAAAATTACCTCGGTGGCGTTGAGTCACAACTCAACGGAGATGCTACAAGCTTCGTATTCTTGCTGGTGGCGAGCTCTACGTGGAATGATATCCACGTCTCTGCAGAAATCCACACGAGCGGGAGAACACCGACCTTTCCGTCGCACGGACAATCGGGAAGGAGAATGACCACACCTTGCCTTTCCACGGACTGTTAGGTCCGCGCCAGGAATAACAACACCAGCGACAATCGCCGGAGAGGAGGAGGTCGACGGAGCGAGCACGACGATGGAACTTTTCCGTCGGCGGGATTCGGGATCGGCGGAACGAACGGGATCCGGGATCGGGATCGGCGGAACGAACGCGGAACACTTCCGATTCAATCAGCTCTCTTATTTTCCCGAAAACCCTAAGTGTCTGTTTATACCAAAGGCATAAACAGACTTAGGAATATCGCTATCCGTAGACCACCCAGAAAATTATGGTTCCAGAATCGGCGAGAATCACCTAGCAGATTCGGTGAGAATCAATCGGCGAGAATCACCTAGGATCGGCGAGAATCACCTCGGATCGGCGAGAATCACCTAGGATCGGCGAGAATCACCTAGGATCGGCGAGAATCAGTCGGCGAGTATCAGTCGGCGAGAATCGGAGTACAATACTCGACGATTCACGTCGACTATCGTCGACCCTCGGTCGACTATTCTTACCAATCCTTCAAGGCAACATTTGCCCAACCGGACGATCCTTTAAGGCAACACTTTGCACATAACCCCATTCAGGTCGGTGATTGGTAACCTTTACTAACACAGTCAATCATCCAACTTCTCCACATCTCTTATGTGCGACCCTGCAGGCTCATATCGCGTTGGCAGTGAGATTACATGTTTGACCACTTCTAGATCACCATGGTAACTCCAACAGTCTCCCACTTGATCTTGAAAGTATCAAACCAAAAACCTCACAAACAATGAGCGGCATCTAGCAATGCATCATTGCTCCCCAAGCAATAAGAGTTTATAACTCATAAGCCTTTATGACCAATGCATCAGCGTTGTCTTTGTCCCTTTGTCCCTTACATCCGGAAAGAACTAGAGGCATGGACCGTGTCACCCTCGTAATAGCTCAATCCAAGTTTCTTGATCCAGGACGGACTTCCAGAGAATGGTGAGTCCAATATCACATATTGACTCAACCAAGCATGGCCATGCATTTCTCAGTCCAGTTCCATCAAGGGGCCCATGGATGCAACTCCTGTCATACAGGAGGACAAATCCCATATCTGCTCACACACAAACACCCAAATTATTCGTAACATGCCCAACAACCACCCTTATCATCAATCTTTCTCAAGGAAGACTTTAGATGGCATCAAAGCACGCTCTTCCTCACTTAATGAATGATGTGACTTCAGGTCAAAGGACCACAACACCATTGTCAATTGAGACCTACTCGTGACACGATTGGATGACAATCCACAGAGTAGTCTCATGTTGGGTCTGTCCAGTACAACTTGTTCACTAACAAGTACCCACGTGATGACTTGATATCACAATATCATGACCTGTGAGAACCGGTCATCAGTCAACGCACGTGCTAGCCTTCATGTACCATCATCACCCTTAGCTTCTATGATGATACTCGACCAGGGACCTTTTAAGAATGAAGCTTCAAATAAATCATAGGCTCTCAAATTCAAGTCACGTACTTGATGTCCCATGGAAGAGAACATTCTAAGGGTATCTATTATGTTAACATTTAACTATCATATAGAAAGAAAAAACTCATAATAAAAGAACTTGCCATTAATTGTAAGAGAAAAACTAGGTACACTGTTCATCATATGAACAAATGGCCAACAAAATACATGTTTACATGCAATCTACAAGATTCTCACTAGAGTTGATCGTTTAGGTATCGTATACCCATCGATCTAGTATGACCATCATGCTTTCTCTGCGCGAGAGGCTTTGTCAGTGGATCCGCAATATTCTCCTCAGTCGGCACTCTGCAAATGTTCACATCTCCTCGTTCGACAATCTCACGAATAAGATGAAACCGCCGAAGTATGTTCTTGGAGCGCTGATGGGATCTAGGTTCCTTAGATTGTGCAATTGCACCATTGTTATCACAGTAGAGAACTACGGGACCAACAATGCTAGGAACTACATCAAGCTCGCCAATGAATTTCCTAATCCATACAGCCTCCTTCGCCGCATTAGCTGCGGCGATATACTCGGCCTCTATTGTAGAATCAGCATCTGTCTCTTGCTTGGAACTCTTCCAGCTCACAGATCCTCCATTCAGGCAAAACACAAAACCTGACTGAGACTTGGAGTCGTCTCTATCAGTTTGGAAGCTAGCATCCGTGTAACAACTTACAACGAGCTCTTCCTCTCCACCATACACCAAGAACACATCCTTAGTCCTTCTCAAGTACTTCAGGACATTCTTGACTGCAATCCAGTGACACTCACCGGGATCTGACTGATACTTGCTAGTCATGCTCAAAGCAAAGGAGACATCGGGTCGAGTACATAACATCGCGTACATGATTGATCTAATTGCCGAAGCATATGGAATCAACTTCATGCGGTCCTTATCTTCACAAGACTTTGGACACTGGTCCTTAGAGAGATTCACACCATGAGACATGGGCAAAAATCCTTTCTTGGACTCAAGCATGTTGAACCGCTTCAACACATTTTCGATGTACGTACTCTGGGTCAAACCCAGCAACTTCTTCGATCTATCTCTATAGATCTTAATACTGAGTATATAAGTCGCTTCACCCAAATCCTTCATTGAAAAGCAGTTCCCTAGGCTGTTCTTAACAACATTCAGGGTAGGAATGTCATTCTCAATCAACAGTATGTCATCTACATACAATATCAGGAAGACAACAATGCTCCCACCGATTCGCTTGTAAACACAAGGCTCATCTTCATTCTTGATGAAACCAAACTCTTTGATTTTCTCATCAAAACGAAGATTCCAACTTCGAGAGGCCTGTTTCAGTCCATAGATGGACTTATTCATCTTGCATATTTTAGTGGCTTCATCTGGGGATACAAAACCCTCGGGTTATGTCATATACACTTCCTCAAGGAGGTTTCCATTAAGGAAAGCCGTTTTGACATCCATCTGCCAGATCTCGCAGTCATAATACGCAGTAACAGCAAGCAATATCCTTATGGACTTTACCATGGCAACAGGGGAAAAGGTCTCATCATAGTCAATACCATGAATTTGCTTGAAACCCTTAGCCACCAGTCCCCCTTTGAATGTCTGTACATTCCCATCCATGTCGGTCTTCTTCTTGAAGACCCACTTGCACCCTATGGGTCGTACCCCTTCAGGTGGTTCCACCAAGTTCCAAACTAGGTTTGCATACATGGAGTCCATTTCGGATTTCATAGCCTCAAGCCATTTGTCGGAGTCCCGTCCATTCATAGCCTCTTGGTAGGTTGTTGGTTCATCATCATGATCCATAAGCAACACATTACCTATTTGAGACACGAGAAATCCATATCTCTCAGGCTCAAACCTCGGTCTACCAGATCTACATAGGACTTGTGTTCCTTGAGCAGGTTCTCTAGCTACAACATCTTGTAGTCCTGTCTCAGAATCCAATTCTGGTTCATTCACTACATGTGGTTCTTGAACTTCTTCAAGCTCTACCTTTTCAGTCTTTCTTGATAAGAACTCTTTCTCCAAGAAGACACCAGTCCTTGCGACAAACACTTTGCCCTCAGACGGTAGGTAAAAGTAATACCCTTTCGTTTCCTTAGGATATCCCACCAGATAACATTTATCCGATTTGGGTTCCAGCTTGTCAGGCATTTGACGTCTCACGTATGCCTCACAGCCCCAAATTTTAATGAACGACATACTAGGACGCTTTCCAGTCCATATCTCATATGGTGTCTTCAGAACCGTTTTCGTTGGAGCATGATTCAATGTCATTGCAGCAGTCTCTAAAGCAAAACCCCAAAAGGAAACAGGCAAGTCTGCATGACTCATCATCGAACGTACCATGTCTAACAGAGTACGATTTCTCCTCTCAGACACACCATTATGTTGTGGTGTTCTAGGTGGAGTGAGCTGTGATACAATACCACACTCTTTCAGATGATCACGGAACTCATGACTCAGGTATTCGCCACCTCGATCAGATCGGAGTGCTTTAACCCTTTTACCCAACTGGTTTTCTACTTCATTCTTGAACTCTTTGAACTTTTCAAAGGTCTCGGATTTGCACTTCATAAGATACACATATTCGTATCTACTGAAATCATCAGTAAATGTAACAAAGTAGAAATACCCACCTCTAGCCATGGAACTCATGGGTCTGCATACATCACTATGTACAACACCCAAGAGATCCTCAGCTCTCTCAGTATAACCAGTGAAAGGAGCTTTAGTCATCTTGCCTAACAAACAAGATTCGCATCGCCCAAATGATTCATAATCAAATGAGTCCAAAAGTCCATCTCTATGGAGCTTGGATATGCGCTTCTCGTTGATATGGCCCAGACGACAATGCCAGAGAAATGTAGGGTTCGATTCATTTGTTCTTAGTATTTTATTTTTTTCTACATTACAGATCAAATGATCCAAGTTCAAAACATAAAGACCATTAAACAATTGGGCTACAGCATAACAAACATCATTCTTAAATATAGAACAACAGTTGTTCTTAATTATAAAAGAAAATCCAATCATGTCCAAACATGAAATAAATATAATGTTTCTAGTTATGGCCGGAACAAAATAACAATTATCTAGTTCTATTACAAGCTCACTGGGCAAAGAAAGACGGTAAACCCCTACGGCTACAGCAGCAACTCTTGCTCCATTGCCGACGCGGAGGTCCACCTCCCCTTTACTCAGCAATCTTCTCCTTCCTAGTTTCTGCACATTTGTACAAATGTGAGAACCACATCCGGTATCCAATACCCAAGATGAAGGAGCAGAAAGGTTTATCTCTATAACGTGAACATTTGAAGCAAAAGTCATACCTCCCTTCATTTTCTACAGACCTTCAATGTACGAAGGACAGTTCCTCCTCCAATGACCAGCCTTGCCACAGTGGTGGCATT
Organism: Platanthera guangdongensis; assembly: GCA_039583875.1. Classification (NCBI taxonomy): domain Eukaryota; kingdom Viridiplantae; phylum Streptophyta; class Magnoliopsida; order Asparagales; family Orchidaceae; genus Platanthera; species Platanthera guangdongensis. Next base: position 42,543,085 of record CM077154.1, read on the forward strand.
TCCCTTCCTTCACCGTGCTTTTCTTTTTCATCAGTGCAGAAGACTTGGGCTCAAGATATGACTTAGGTCTCACCTTCGTCTTCTTAGAGCCCTTGGCCTTGCCCTTGCCCTTATGCACCATCAGTATGGGGCTGGCAGGCTTGGCCTTCTTCATATTGATTTCGGCAGTTCTCAACATGCCTAGAATTTCGGGCAGTGTCTTGTCTATTTCATTCATGTTGTAGTTCAAGACGAACTGCTCATAACTGTCCGACAACGATTGCAGGATCAGATCTGTGGCCAACTCTTGACCAAGAGGAAAACCCAGCCTTTCAAGGTTCTCTATATACCCAATCATCTTGAGTACGTGAGTCCCTACTGAGTCTCGAACTCCCATCTTGCACTGAAACAACGCTTTTGTGACGTCGAACCTCTCTTGACGAGCCTGCCCTTGAAACATTTTCTTGAGATGCTCGTCAATCTCCTTGCACCCCATGTTCTCATGTTGCTTCTGAAGCTCAGAGTTCATAGTGGCAAGCATAAGGCATTCGACATCTAAAGCATCATCAATATACTTCTTATAAGCATCCTTCTCAGCACGGGAAGAGTTCCCGGTCGGCACCTCGGGGGCTTCTTCTTCCAAGACATAGAGCTTTCGCTCTTGCCTAAGAACAATTCTCAGGTTCCTGCACCAGTCTATATAATTAGTCCCACTGAGCTTATCCTTCTCAAGGATGGCTCTCAGAGACAACGTGGAGTGTGAAACACTTGCCATGGAATTCTACAAGAATTTATGCAGAATAAAAACAGTACAAAAATTTCAAATACAATTTATTTTAATTTGGACTTCAATTAAAACACTCCCACTATTTTATTCGAAATGATAGCCCTCACTAACAATTCGGAGAGTTCATGCGAGCTACTCTCTTAGTGGACAAGATCCGTATTTCACCAACACAATGAGTCGGCTTTGGCTTTCCTCTCACGATGCGGTTATTTAGGTAGGCAACGCTTGCCAATTGCATCCTCATGCAATTCTTGTATGGTCGGTGAATAACTCCTTACTCGCATCCATCATATGGTGCATGCCAACCCTATGCCTCTAGGCACTCAACCTTTGAGGTCACCTAGTTAAGCTGGACCCGATGTCGACAGTGGGATATCACAATTATCCGCTCGCACCCTTACCAAGATAGATTAATGCACCTTGCTTTGGCAAGCCCACACTTCATCGATCGAGGCAGGAAGAGTGTCATCCATCGGAAGGCATCCGAACACTTAATATTTGATGAAAGGATTTTGATTATAGGTTAATAGTTAACCATGATCAACATTTGATCAATGTGCACATCCAAAGAAAAACAATTTTTCTAAAACCACATGCATCCCTTATGTGCACAACCTGACACCATCAACATTTGATAGAAGGAAGGGCTAAATCTGAACATCCGGAAACTTCCAAATCCTCAGATTTACATGCATTGGACAAAAGCAAAGACAACTCAACTTAAAGCAATAGACAAGCTCATCTCTCTATGTTGGAATCAAAATCCAAAACAAACTCGAGGGATGGTTACTGCTAAGGAGACTACAATTTCTAACAATTAGAAATTTCCATGAAATCACAGAAGTTCTTGGCGGGGTACCAAGACTAAATCTAGACATTTAGAACACTTCTAAATCCCTAGGTTTACACGCACTGGAATAATAAAACTTCCAATACAACAATCATGGCCGAAACCTCCCTCTGATACCACTGTTGGGTTTCTCTATGAGGATGGCACAACACTTGTGCACGCAGCGGAAGAATAAAAACATCAAGAAAACCCAAAAGACATGGGATCGGGCCATGGTAGTTGAATCAAGAAGTTAACATACAACTAGGCAAAAATTACCTCGGTGGCTTTGAGTCACAACTCAACGGAGATACTACAAGCTTCGTATTCTTGTTGGTGGCGAGTTCTACGTGGAATGATATCCACGTCTCTGCAGAAATCCACACGAGTGGGAGAACACCGACCTTTCCGTCGCACGGACAATCGGGAAGGAGAATGACCACACCTTGCCTTTCCACGGACTGCTAGGTCCGCGCCAGGAATAGCAACACCAGCGACAATCGCCGGAGAGGAGGAGGTCGACGGAGCGAGCACGGCGACGGCACTTTTCCGTCGGCAGGATTCGGGATCGGCGGAACGAACGGGATCCGGGATCGGGATCGGCGGAACGAACGCGGAACACTTCCGATTCGATCAGCTCTCTTATTTTCCTGAAAACCCTAAGTGTCTGTTTATACCAAAGGCATAAACAGACTTAGGAATATCGCTATCCGCAGACCACCCAGAAAATTAGGGTTCCAGAATCGGCGAGAATCACCTAGCAGATTCGGTGAGAATCAATCGGCGAGAATCACCTAGGATCGGCGAGAATCACCTAGGATCGACGAGAATCACCTAGGATCGGCGAGAATCACCTAGGATCGGCGAGAATCAGTCAGTGAGTATCAGTCGGCGAGAATCAGAGTACAATACTCGACGATTCACGTCGACTATCGTCGACCCTCGGTCGACTATTCTTACCAATCCTTCAAGGCAACATTTGCCCAACCGGACGATCCTTTAAGGCAACACTTTGCCCATAGCCCCATTCAGGTCAGTGATTGGTAACCTTTACCAACACAGTCAATCATCCAACTTCTCCATGTAACACCCCAGTTTTTGCAAGAGGTTCAGTCAGCAGTGCTGAAAATTTTTGGGTTCTGGCAGGAGGCACACGGCCTGCGACACGGGCGTGTCGCAGGGCGTGTGGAGGCCGTGTCGACACTCGGTCCAAGTGTCGACACTTTTTGCTCGACAAAGTGTCGAGAGTGAGGCACACGGCCTGCGACACGGGCGTGTCGCAGGGCGTGTCGAGGCCGTGTCGACACTCGGACCAAGTGTCGACACTTTGTGCTCGACAGAGTGTCGAGATAGGGGCACACGGCCTGCGACACGGGCGTGTCGCAGGGCGTGTCGAGGCCGTGTCGACACTTGGCCCAAGTGTCGACACATTCGCTCGACAAAGTGTCGAGACTGGGGCACACGGCCTGTGACACGGGCGTGTCACAGGGCGTGTCCCGCTTGGTCGACGATCTTCGCTCGACATTTTTCCGCGGTGTCGACACAAAGCCTGTCGACGGGTGTCGAGACTTGGCACACGGCTTAGGACACGGGCGTGTCCCAGGCCGTGTCACCTCTCGGGTTGGTGTTGGGGCCGTGTCGTTGGAGACACACGGCAGGCCACACGGCCGTGTCGCTGGGGACACGGGCGTGTCGGATTGAACACGGGCGTGTCAAATGCCCGTGTCTGATTCCAGGTGCGTCGATTTGAGACGGCGAATGAGGCACACGGCCCTGGACACGGGCGTGTGCCAGGCCGTGTTCGGCCCAGGTCTTCTATTTTTCCAGGCGAATCGCGGCCATTCTTTTTCTGGTTTTAGGATCTAACGGTTCAGGCCATCTCCTGGGGAGTTAAGACCGAATTCAGGGTTGGAAACCCTCATTTGTTTTCCAAGTTTCTCTTTCTTAGTTCTTGAGAGAAACTAGAGCAAGGAGGAAGAAGAAGAACTCTTGGGCTGTAGGAAGGGTTTCGGAGCTCCAAATCGCGAGCCGAGTCCGGATCCGTGAAGCTTGGAGCGTTGCGAAGTTTTCCATCCGGCTAGTTTGCCATGGCAAGGAAGAGGAGTCGGAAGGTAACGACATCTCTCCTCTCGGTCTTTAGGATGCACGTTTTTAGCATCGTTTTCTTCTAGATTTTTGGGCACCAAACTCTCAAATGAGAGGGGCTTTGGTTTGCCAAGGTTCAAGAGGAACCTCCGGGTTGATTGAGTCTGTCCCCGGCATATTTTGCATTAGAGATCCGCTTCGCTAGTGGATTAGGCATGGTGGGTGAAGCCGTAGTCGCGACCGTTAGTCCGACTCGGTGATGTTGCATACGAACTTAGGAATTCGTAGAGATTTCCGTTGCGGCAAGATGCCGTTTGTGTTGTGGTGGTGTTTGTCCCGTTTGCTAGAAAAGGGTACTTGTAGTCGAACCCGGACAAGGTTAGCTCCTCGTGGCGGTAGATGGTTTCCTTGAGGGACAAGGTTAGCTCCGTATGAGAATGGAGATGGTTTCCTTGGTGGACAAGGTTAGCTCCGCACGAGTTGGAGATGTTTTCCTTGGTGCGCGGGAACGCTGCGGTACAAAGAGGGATTGCGATGTGTTTAGTCTTGGTTGTGTTGTGCCAAGGCGTGGCTATGTCTCCATGGTCAGCTGGCTATCCCGTGACATGTACGTCATGTGTGGAGAGTGTCCCGGCGAGACTAGTCCCCTTCTGTGAGACTGACGAGAATGCCAAGCTTGGGGCAAGCCCGGGCAAAGAGGCCATGAGCGGGTGGGGTCCAGCAAGGCTTCTTAGAATCGGTCAGTCTGTGGTTGTTGGAAATCTGACATGAGACATCAGAGCTTGCAGGCAAGCCCGGGGCTAAGCCCACGAGCGGGTGGGGCCTGGGCAAGAATTCCATGTGGCGGCCTGTGCGCCGTGTGAGGGAGTTATGTCTCCCTCAATGTTTGCGGCTTTATGCCAAATGGGGAAATGTGAGTACCCAAATGATTTGATGTCGTGCTAGATGCATACACTGTAGGGTACCTTGGGTGAAGCCCGGGTGTTGCATTCATGTTGCATAGTAGGCCCTTTTCTTTATATGCTCAACCAATAGAGAACATGTTTGATGATTGAGACATCCAAGCCTGTTTTAAATGCTTTTCTATTTATAGATGTTTATTTGCATATGAAGTGCTGACTTGCAGGTTGGAGGGTTCCCCGGGGTCCGTTAGGGGCGGCCGGGAGGAGATGTGTTGTTACACAGTTTGAGGTCAGCCTTTGCTGACCCACGTTACTAATAATTTTTACAGGGCAAGGATCGCACGCAGGAGCTAGCACGCCGGCCAAAAAGGCCTAAGCCCATGAAGTGTTTTCTCTTTTGGTAGCACTACTTTTGATTGATGTATGTTTGAGACTATTTTGTCCGGCTTGCATGCCGAGGTAGATTAGGAGTGCTGAGCACATTCATGTTTGATGTACTGTTTACTTTTGGACATTTGAGGTAAGGCCTTAAGGCCATTTGTTTACTCTTTTGGTTAGTGGATAACTTCTAGTTGTGCTTGGTTTTCCGCTGTGTTGTGCAAGTGTTTTGAGTTTGGGTAGCTATATCAACTTTTAATACTAAAGCTGTGGCGTTCGTATGTTGTGGGGCCCCGGCCGGACCCATATTATACGTCCACTACAGGGGAGGTGTTACACTCCACATCTCTTATGTGCGACCCTACAGGCTCATATCGCATTGGCAGTGAGATTACATGTTTGACCACTTCTAGATCACCATGGTAACTCCAACAAGCTCTCGCCCATAAGTAGGGGAGATTGGTTGCGCCAAGCTCTGAATAGGAAGGTTCTCGGCTCAGAGTTCTCGCCGAGTGGGTCCCAGGGCCCGGGGTAAAATTACCTAATTACCCTCAGGTAAAATTACCCCCTATACCCTCAGGGGCTGCATTTAGTACTTTATAAACATCGGGTTTTCACTATTGGCAGCCCAACTAAGGGTATTTCAGTAATCTCAGGTCAGCAAAAGGCTATAAATAGACTCATAAGGGCTCCTTAGAAAGCAAGCTCTCATTATCCTCCAAATCTCCAGTGCTTTCTGAGGAGCTCCTAGCCCAACTTTTGGCTTTGGAGGGGAAGCTCTCAGAGATCTTCCGGGTGTGAGGTGGGACCTCCTTGCTGAGGCTTTGGGTCGGTCTTAGGTCTTTTGCAGCTAGTCGAGGGTCGAGGATCGAGAGAAGTAGGTGTTGGCTGTACCCCAGTTTTGAACTCCCGTTGAGGTCATTTTTGGCTTCAACATTCCTTGTTAGCCCTTTATTATTTGTTTGTTTTGTTTTTTTTGTGTGAAACATATCACCAAAGGTTTGCACTTTTGGGATTATACACTTTGGTTAATCACATGTTTTTTTCGTTGGCTGAACAAAGAAGTCTGAATTCACTTATGAGACCATACAGAATAATTTAATAGTAGGGTGCACTGTACCAAACTCGGATAAAGCATGAGCAGAAAACATGTAACACTAGCGGTTATGGTAGAACATTCACAATTCACATGTTGTAAGGTGGATGCATACGAAGATTTGCACAACCGTGAGTGAAATAACATTATCACAACTAAAAGATTTCTCATACTTAGAGGCATGCGAAAATAATTTCATGAGTTTAAGAACACTAGTAGTGAAGTATGTAGAATGGATATAAGAATGGTGAACGAGAGAACCAAGTTATTAGAATACTCAAAAAAAACATTACACCTAGTCTAAATTGGAGTCAGGAAGACAATTTGAAGAAATAGCAAAAAAAATCACTATCGTCGCGCGATACCGGCTATCTCCGGTCGGCGATAGTGGAAAAAGATAAAACTGGTCACCTTCAGTCAAAGGAATCAAAGCAAACATTTTTTCCTAAAGACAGGTCACGGAAGGCGGAGCAGAAGTCGGCGAAAACCTAAAACCTAGGTATGAAACTTGAATTTTTGCTTTAAATCTTTGGATGTTTATGGATCTAAATGTTAGGATAGTGTAGCATAGAACTCTAGATGATAAATTCCCAAGTTTTAAAGTGCATAAATTTTGTTTGGGGATCTAAAGAAACTATGTTGGTTTAAGTGAAAAATGTGCATAGATTTTTGGATCTAAGAGGTTGTAAGAGGATTTGGAGAAAAGGAACTTGCAGATCTGGTGTTTGGGATGAGGGGGAGACCAGATCTGAAGTTGTAAATGGAGGAAAACCATTTTTGGCTATCGCCCGGCGATAGTGGGTGTCGCCGGGTGGCGATATAAAAAAAATTGTTTCTGAAATAAAAATATTGATATGCAGGAATGGCTTCCAGTTCCAAAGCACGAAGAAGCAAAGAGAGTGACTCATATTCGTCTAATCAAACATTTTCGGGAATAGAAAACGCTAACATAGGAATCGGACGTGTGATCGAATTCGACCTGGTCCGTCATGCACATATCCATGATTTGTTAGCAATGGCTGGAATAATGTCGATTATTATTCCAGATACATTCTCCTCCATACTGATTAGAGAATTTTATAACTATCTCAAAGATCCACGATTCACGGAATTGAATGGCAGAGTGTAATCGAAAATACAAGGATAGACGGTAGAAATAACCCATTATGATCTGAGAGATGAGTTTGGGTTAATCGAGCACAAAAACACCTTAGATGTAGTAGAGAACTATCAGAAGGATAGGGATTGGACATTATTGAATATGGTTTTGCGTGGAAATTCCATCAAAACACTAATTCAATCTACGGCCACGCTTACGGAGGATGCACGACTAGTGCAAGATATACTGAGGCATACTGTCCTACTGAAATCCGGAGATACACGAAAAATAACGGCTCAATTGAGTTATGTCACGTACATGATTTTGGAGCGGGAGCCATTTGGCATGGCGGATTTTGTCCTTTCGATAGTATGCTATGCATTTAGATTGAAGAGTCCTACTTGGAAGAAACTGAACACAATACCACTTGCAGCCGTCATCCAACGTATTTTATATAAGAAATATACTTGGATTGACCCAGATTCGTACTTCAATGATTGTATACCATCTATATATTCGACGAGTGGAACACATTCCATCGGCCGATCAATACGAGGAGGGTCATCAAGGAGGAGTGAACCAGTGTCCACTATCTGAAACGTTCCAATTCCTAGAGGTGGATGGTTGCGAGAAGGGTTGGACGACTTGCGAGAGTCGTTCGAGGAACACAAGAGGGATGTGAAGAAAACATTTTTGGGAATTCAGAAAATTTTTAAATTTCTGACAAAAAGTTTGAAGTTGAAGCCCACTCCAGCAGAGGCGGCAGAATGGGAAGATCCGGTCATGGAGCCGCCCCGTACATCTACCCGCCCAGCACGTCGGACGCGGAGCAGCGAGCACAGTTAGGCAGATGACCAAGGAGAGACCAGTGCGGGTGACAACAGAAATTTTTGAAGATTTCGGGATGGCTGAACATTTTGCCGCTATCGCCCGACGACAGTCACTGTCGCCGGCGATAGTGAATTTTCTTCAATTTTAGTAATTATTTAAGCTGTAATGTTATGTGGGACTTAGATGTGGTATTGTGCTTCTGTAATAATATAATACTCGGTATGTGGTGTTTCCATTTATGGGTTATGTAATTTTTTTAATTTGTCTTAATGTTCATGATTTTAACAATTTAATTATGTTATTTTTTTGGCTTGCGATGGTAATCGATTAATAAGGTCTAGAATTCCTAGTTTTAATCGTAATAATGAAAAATGGGAATCTGTAAGTGGTTTTGTGAAAATATCCGCAAGCTGTGAATCAGTGCTTATAAAATTGACTTTGATCGTATTTTGTTTTATGTGGTATCTTATGAAATGGTGATGTACATCAATGTGTTTGGATCTACAATGATGAACTAAATTATATGTTAAGTCAATTGCACTTTTATTATCACACTTCAATTCAATTGTTTCATGAACTATTCCAAAATCTTCTAAAGTTTGCTTTATCCATAAAGCTTGTGCACAACAACTGTTGAGTGCCATGTACTCGGCCTCAGTGGTGGATAAGGCAACAGAATTCTGTTTCCTACTCGACCATGAGATAAGTGAAGGGCCAAGAAAGTGACAGGTGTCACTGGTGCTTTTACGATCTAAGGAACAACCAGCATAATCAGAATCAAAAAAGCCATGTAATATAAATGTATCGTTATGAGGATACCATAAAACTAATTTAGATGTGCCAATAAGATATCTAAAAATACGTTTAAATGCTTTTAAATGAAACTCTTTGGGATTAGCTTGAAATCTAGCACATAAACATACAACGAACATAATGTCAGGCCTAGAGGCAGTCAAATACAATAGTGATCCTATGATTTCTCTATAAAGTGTTTGATCTATGGATATTCCACTTTCATCTTTTCCTAACTTTAATGAGACACTCATGGGGGTATTTTCTTGTTTTAGATTTTCAAACTCAAATCTTTTTAAAACATCATGAATATATTTAGATTGACAAATAAAAATTCCATCATGCTTTTGAATAATTTGAAAACCAAGAAAATAAGTGAGTTCGCCTACCATGCTCATTTTAAATTCATTTTTCATAATTTCAATATCACTATCACATAATTTTTCATTTGTGGATCCAAAAATAATATCATCAACATATATTTGTAAAATGATAAGATCATCATTGATATGTTTAACAAATAAAGTACAATCAGCACTGCCCATTTTATAATCATTCTTTAGTAAATAAATAGTCAATCTATCATACCATGCTAGGGGTGCTTGTTTCAAACAATAAAGGGCTTTTTCTAATTTAAAAACATGATCAGGAAATCTAACATCAACAAAGCCTGGAAGTTGTTCTACATAAACCTCCTCCTTAATATACCCGTTAAGAAAAGCAGTTTTAACATCTATTTGAAATAATTTAAACTTCTTAAAACTAGCAAAATGCAAGAAATATTCTTACTGCTTCTAAACGTGCTACGGGTGCAAAAGTTTCATCAAAATCTATTCCTTCTATTTGTGAATAACCTTTTCCTACGAGTATAGCTTTGTTCCTAGTGACCATAGATTCACTATCTAGTTTGTTTTTAAAAATCCACTTAACCCCTACAATAGGATGATTTGACGGTCTTTCTACTACTTCCAAACCTTATTGCGTTCAAATTGATTAAGCTCGTCATTCATAGCTAAAAACCAAGAATTATCATTTAAAGCAGTTTCAACGCTTTTAGGTTCTATATCAGACATAAAGCACATATTCGAAAATAACTCATGTACGGATGAACGAGTACTTACCCCTCTTGATGGTTCTCCAATAACCAAATCTTGGGGATGATTTTTTGAGAATCTTAGTTCGCTTGGAGCCACGTATCCTTGCTCTTCTTCTTCTTCTTGTTCGACTCCTTTTTCTTCATCTTTGTCTCCAAGATTTTCATCATCATCCACCCTTTATAGAGGGGAGAACTCTTCATCTTTACCTGTATTATTAGCTTCTACACAAGGAAAAAACTTATCAAATTTAACATGTATCAATTCTTCAACCATTTTAGTCCTATTATTGCAAACTCTATAAGTTTTACGTGTTGAAGAATAACCAATAAAAATGCCTTCATCACACTTTTCATCAAATTTGCCTCACTTATCCTTAGTGTTCAAAATAAAACATTTACAACCAAAAACTTTAAAATAAGACACATTTGATTTCTTTTGAAAATATAACTCATAAGATGTTAATTTTAAGAGGGGTCGAAGCATAACACGATTAATAACATAACAAGCAGTACTATCAACTTCGGCCCAAAATGATCGAGGTAATTTATATTCAGATAGCATAGTGCGAGCTAGTTCTTGCAAAGTTCTATTTTTTCCTTTCTACCACACCATTTTGTTGAGGTGTACAAGGAGCAGAAAATTCATGTTTAATTACTAACTCATTGAAACAAGAAACAAATTTCTCATTATCAAATTCAACTCCATGATCTGAACGAATGCATTTTATTTTTAACTCTATTTCATTTTGAACACGTAAACATAACTTGGAAAATTCTAAAAACGAATCAGATTTAGACGATAAGAAAATTGTCCAAATAAAGCGAGAGAAATCATCAATTAAAACAAAAGTGTACTTTATTCCACCTAGACTTAGTGTATTAACAGGACCAAACAAATCCATATGTATTAATTCTAAAGGCCTAGTGGTGGAAACAACATTTTTGTTTTTAAAAGAAGACTTTGTAAATTTTCTTTTTTGACATGGTGAACATAAAGATGATAAATTTCCATGCAAAAAGGTAAACCTTTAACAACTTTGTTTTGAGACAATTTTATGATTAGCTTGGAACTAGAATGTCCAAGACGTCTATACCACAAATCTAACTCCTCATTTTTAAAAATAAAACACTTTAATGAAGAATGTGACAAATCATTAAATCTAATCATGTAAACATTTTGAATTCTATGAGCAGTAATAACAATATCATTTGTTTTAGAGTTAATAATTTTGCATAGGTTTGAGGATGAGTCAAACATAACGTTTAAGCCAATATCACATAACTGACTTATCGAAATTAAATTATGCTTCAAACCTTTAACATACAAAACATTTGAGATAGTAAATGATTTGTTACCTACTACTCCAATGCCGATGATTTTTCCCTTTCCGTTGTCTCCAAAAGTAACTACTTCTCCTTTCTTCATCTTCAGGCTAAGGAACTTTGATTTATTGCCCGTCATGTGCTTGGAACACCCTGAGTCCAAGTATCACACGTCTTCTTTGTCCTTAGCTTGCCAACATACCTAGAAAGAGGATGAGAGTAAAGATCCGGTTACCCAAGTGGTTCCTCCCATAGAATAGGTGGAAGCCTTATGCACCCCGATTTATTTCACTGAACAGTATCCCGTCTTCTTACAAGTATGTGTTGTATGACCAAACTTATAACATTTGGCACACTTGATGAAAGAAGTCAACGGGTTCTTTAAAGTAAATTTTGACCCTTTGTTGGAAGCTACAGGGACAGGGGGTTTATTGTTTTTAATTTGAAAATCAGATTTCCTGGACTTTTTCTTATCACCGGCGACAGTGGATGTCACCGGGCGATAGTGCTCAAGAGAGTATCCAAGTCCGAATTTTTCAGAACCATATTACTGGTTTCCCAAAATCATATTTAGAGATTTTTGGCCCACTTCAAATTTGTTAGTGGTCATTTCTAAATTACAGACTTGTCCCCTTAATACATTATTTTCGGCAACTATGGTGCTGCAACGGTTTGCGAAGGACTTCCTGCTGCCTTCCACTTGAGATTGAGAAAACTTTAGAGATCTCTCTAAGGCCTCTTTCTCTTTTGTAAGAGTTTCAACCCGACTCTGAGTCTTAGAGAGATCTTTCTCAAGATCTACTATCTTTGTCAAGGAGGGACAATCCTCTTGACAAGTCGCTTTCTTCTTCCCAAAAACTTTTACTTCATTTTTTAGTTTTTTATTTTCTTTAACTAATACTTTATTTTCAGATTTAATCAATTTAATTTCATATAGTTTTTTGTCTAAATACTTGCAAGTTCTCAAAAATTCAGAATATAAATCATCATAAGTTTCAAGAGTTACCTCAGTGTCGCTTTGGACGCTGCTTCCTTCATCATGTGATGAAACGCTCTTTCCCATCAAGCACAGATTGGCCTCCTCTTTTGTTTCTGACCCTGAACTGCTTGACTCCTCAGAAGTGGCTTCATCCCATGTCTCTGCCTTTAGAACTTTCTTCTTATCTTTCTTTCTGTGCCGCTTCTCCTTCAGCTCTTTCAGATACTTTGGGCACTTGCTCTTTATGTGGCCAATTCTCCTGTAGTGATAGTACTCAGGCGGAGGTCTATCATCGTCACCCTCTTCATTAGCTTGGGATTTTCCTTTCCTATTCCCAGATTCTTGCCTCTTGAAAAAATTCTTGAAAGAATTTCTTCTTTCAGGATTTCTCATGAATCTCCTGAATTTCTTCACAAACAAGCTTTCTTCATCTTCATCGTCACTTTCATCGGACTTGCTTTCCTCTTCCTTCTTGAACTTCAACGCCAAAGCTTTCTTTCTTGGCTCCAAGCTATACTCTTGTTGTTGAATCCTCAACTCTACTTCATGGGTTTTCAAGTTGCATATCAGATTCTCAATTTGGAGAGACTTTAGATCGTGTGACTCCGAGATGGTTGTCACTTTTGGATTAAACTTCGGGGGAAGCGATCTAAGTATTTTCCTCACCAAATCTCCATTTGAGAAATTCTTCCCTAGAATCCTTGAGTCATTTACTATCTTGCTAAACCTTGTGTACATGGAGTCTACATCCTCATCAACCTCCATTTTAAACTTCTCAAACTCTGATTCTAGATGGAAAAGCTTTGAGTCCTTTACCTACGATATTCCTTCATGAGTAACTTCAAGAAGATTCCAAATATCATATGCAGTATCACATGCACAAACATGGTTAAATTCAGTCCTATCTAACGCACAAAATAAGGCATTCATTGCCTTAACGTTATTTTTACATCGAAGCTTATCTGCTTCATCCCATTTGTCCTTGGGTTTTTCCATAGAGACACTTCCTACTGTAGTTATAGGAGCAGTGTAGCATATTTCTACCATGCCCCAAACGTCGATGTCTAGAGCTATTACAAAGCATCGCATTCGTGCTTTCCAATAGTTGTAGTCGGTGCCCGTGAATAAGGGAGGTCTACTAATACCTTTCCCCTCAGAAAACACATGAGTCTTTTGCGCCATTACTCACGGTGGTGAAACTGATTTTGGAGTAACTTAGCTCTGATACCAAGTGTTGGACCTTGCGACGCCCTTTGGGGGGGGGAATAAGGGTTCTTTTAATTTTTCATAAAAATTAAGCAAACTTTACTAGATAAATAACAACAATATAATTGAAGAGTGCAAATGGATACTAGCTAGAAACAATAATGATATATTTCAAAAGAGTTAAATTGAATACAAAGTGTCTCTATAGAGCTAGAGACTAAGGCTCATGAAATAAACAATTTGCTAGTGTTTTCTCCAGTTCTTGTACCAAGAACCGGCAGGCTAAAGCGTATCTCTTCCTAGATCTTGTTTCTAGACTCCCCTAGATCTAACCACGATCTAGACGCTGCACACAAGGCAATGATTTCTCCCAAATCCACACAAGGACTTGGACGCCACTCACAAGGCGGTGATTCTCTCCTAAGCCACACAAGGACCTAGATGTCACACACAAGGTGGCGATTTCTCTACCGATTATAATGAGAAAGTAAAATAAAAGAACAAAAACAAATTGAACACTTTAGGATAGACACTCCCTTCAAACAATGTGCCGAAGATGCCGACGAATCCTTGCTAGGGTTGCTTCGCATGTGCGTCAATCTTTTGCGCTTTTGGCCTTCTTGAGAGTATGGAGTATCTCTGAGTTCTGGAGCGCTCTGAAAACATCTATGCAGAAAAATACACTCCAGGTAATGAAATTCGTGATTTCCTCAAGAAAAAAAAGGTTTTAATATTCTGGCGATATCGCCGGGCGATACTGGGTATCGCCACCTGGCGATATCGGTAACCACTGCCACGTGTCCCACGAACTCCTCATTTTCTCATCGCACAAACGTCGAGCACCGAATCGTGCACTATCGCCGAGCGATACCTGATATCGCCGTCGGGCGATAGAGAAATAATGGAAGCCTCGTTTTCGTCGAGTGTCGAGCGAAAATGCGTCGAGTGGCGCTATCGCCTATCGGCGATACTCAATATCGCCTTGCGATATCTCCCGTTTTAATTCTGATCCGATTCAGCACCAAAAAGATATTAGATATAGACCTATGTTATCTGCACACCAAAAACATCCAAATATCAAATACAAACAAGATTTGTTATTAGCAAAACAGGAAGCATGGAACGCATGCTCCAACACTATTTTCATAATCTCTCTTTCTTCCACTGCTAAATGAAAAAGCTATGACGATATTCCACCAAATAGAAGTCCATATTTAGCCAGTTCATCTACTTATGAGTATTCAAACCTCAGAATATGCTGACTAGAAAAGCTCTTGAATCTGCCAATTTTGCTCTTGACTAACAATATGTACTTCAGTCTATGATCTCTGGTTTCAAAGGTGCCATTAACTTAAGATGGTATAACAAGAGAGTCTATTTTGACTTCCACATCTTCAATTTCCAATTCCTTTGCAAATCAAAGGCTGACAGGGAGTGCCACATACTCTTTTTGGTTGTTGGTTGTTAAAAAGTAAAATATTATCGCTTGGTCCAACCTGACTCCATTCAGATTGACTAGAACAACTCCTACTGATGTACGTTACCAAAAGATCCGTCAACAAAAATAGTCCAAACCAAAGGAACTTTAACTTTTCTTTTCGCATTGGTTTCCATTGTGTAATTTAAGAAATCTACAAAAACCTAAGACTTGATGGCCATCCTTAACACATTGGAGATTTCAAACTCGATAAGCTCTATTGCCCACCTGACCAATCTACCTTAATGTTATGGTTTCTCCAACACAATATTCAGAGGTAGATATGTTACAACTTGAATTGAATATGCTTGAAAGGAGTCCCTGTCTTCGGGCTAAAATGATAAGAGCCAGAGCTATCTTCTCAAGGATCGGATATCTAGACTAAGCATCTTTCAGAATCCTGCTGAGATAGTAAACTAGAAATCTCCTTTTCTTTTCTGCACAGACTTGCACTGAAATGTCTGGATATGATCTAACTTCGTTATAGATATATAATAGCTCTCTTGCTTGAGGACTTTGAAGCAATGAAGTTGACGTTAACTACTTAAATTGCTCAAAAGCAAAGTACACTCCTTTGCCCATTCAAACATTGAAGCTCCATGCAAGTTCTTGAAGAACGGAGCACATTTATCTCTTGAATAAGATATGAACCTGTTAAGACTTGCCATTCTTCCACCAAGTGTCTAGACCTCTTTTGGTGACCGCAAAGGTGCCATATCGAGGATTTCTTTAACCTTGTCAGGATTGGGAGCAAGAACTTCGGGAGTAAGGTGATGACCTAAGAACTTCCTCTTGCCCCAAAGACACACTTGAGATGATTAAGCCTCATTTTGAATGCCCATAGAGTAGTAAACGTATCTATGAGGTCATTTAGATGAGCTGAAAATGATATCCTTTTAATTAGAAAGTCATCAACATATACTTCGAGTTTTTTTCTTTTTGCTTCTTGAAAACAAAGTCAAACATACGTTGATATGTCGCAACTGCATTTTTAACCCAAACGATATTACATAAAAGCATCAGCATCCACCATTTGTAATGAAAGAGGTATGAGGAATATCAGGCTTATGTATTCTAATTTGGTGATAACCAGAGTTTTCATCAAAAAAGCTCATGCATAAATACCCTACCACAAAATCAACTAAATAATATATCTTAGGAAAGGAGTAACAATTTTTGGGACAATTTATTGGGATTTGTAAAATCTACACACATTCTCCATTTCCCACAAGTCTTTTTCACCATTACGACATTAGATACCCAATTAGGGTATTGAATATCATGGATAAAGTTATCCTTGGGGAGCTTGGTGACCTACTCTTTATTAGCTGGGCAAGGGTCACTACCACCACTCAATTCTTCTACTTGGTTGGCCCGAAGCTTGGGTCAACATTGAGGTGGTGCATGTGACATTTGGATCCACTCCTGACATGTTGTCCACTGACCAAAAAAACACATCCAAGTTCTCCAGGAGGTAAGAGATAAACTTGGCCTTCTCCTCCTCTAGTAGCTCGACATTGATGGAGAGCTCTTTGTCTCCATCTTCCTCAGAAACAACAACACTTTGGATAACCTGGGCAGGTTTCAGGTGAGCACCATATTTAGCCTTTTCTTCTGCTAGCTCATATGCAACTTTGGAGTACCTGCCAGCTTGACAGACAAGAAGAAGATCAACTTTCTGGGGTAGGAATGGATTTAATCACGTTGACTTTCTTCACATAGCACTCCTTAGCGAGCCTTGGGCCACTCCTGACCTTATACTACTTCCCTTGCAAGGCGAACTTAATCGCTAGATGGACGGTGGAGACGATCGATTTATACTCATTGAGTATTGACCTCCAGAAGATTGCATAGTAGCTGCTGGGCGCATCTAATACCACAAACATGACCTGTTTAGTCACTCCATTGAGTGTCCTCGAGAGGAAAACACTTCCTTCAACCTCCTTTTTTCACCTAAAAAACCATATAGGGGCCCTTAGGTGGAAAGAAGAGACTTTCTAATCTTCAGGGCCTCAAATGTAGGTTTGAAGTGAAGGTTCATCGATCAACCAGGATCAATCAGGATTTTTCTACTGTATAGTTCACAATCACTACCTTGATGAATACCACGTCATTAAAAGGATTGGCATTTGGAGGGATATTGTCTTGGTTGAAAGTGACGATCACTCTGCTAGGAGTTGAAGTGGAGGTGGATGCTACCTCCAAGCAAAAGACCTGAGGCAAGGTTGCCTTCCGAGAGGACTCAAGTCTGACCCCTCCATGGATGCAAAAGAGGTAGCCTAGAGGAGCTTCATCATTTGCTTCCACGCATTACTTATCATAGATGACGTTGTTGAGGAGCTCAATGTAACATGCCTCCCTAGCCCACAGATCGAAAGGATGACCGTTGACACCCTTTATCTTCCTGCTCGAAAGGGTTCAGCCTCAACAGATCTACAGACCATGCACCCCAACCCCTCTCTATCCCTAGGCAGGTTGTGGAAGTCGCGGCCTCTCTTCGATGAGAAGTTGAAAGTATCTAACGTCGACCTAAATCACCTAGAGGGGGGTTCCTTCTGCGGAATAAAAATTATCTAAAAGACAAGCACACAAACATAAAGATTTTTATAGTGGTTTCCCATATTGGGTACGTCCACTGTCCCGCCTCATCTATCTACCACGGAGGGTAAGATTCGGCTACTTCACCTTTCTCAGATTATCACAATCTTATACCTCGGAGCAACACTCCTAAACCTCGGAGAACAAACTCTCCTACACCTCAATCCAAAACTGGATCTACAAACTCGATCCACAACCCGGATCTACAACCTCGATCCACTAACGGATCTACAAACTCGGAGGAACAAACTTCCTACAATCTTGAAGACAAAGCTCCTACAAGAGTTAAAATAAATTTTACAATCAATAATAATAATTTACTCTTCCAAATCTGAAATATCCAAGGATCTTCCTTCTTGAAAATGGAAAGGCACCGTGAAGATGTTGAGGAAGAAAACCAGAGAAAATGTAGATCTGAAAACTTGGATCTGATTGGATCAAAGGAATGGTTGAAGAATCCTTTAATCTTGGATCTGTCAAATCTTATCTTGCTTTGAATCGCTGGATCGAGAGAGAGTGACAAAGAAGAATGGCGATGCAGACGTGCGGCTTCTTCCAATTTTGGAAAGTGCGAATTGTGATTACTGTAATGATTCTTCTTGTAATTATTTTTAGGGTTAGCGATTTGTCTGGAAAGGCTATTTATAGATCATCGACTAACGGTCATAAGACTTTAAGGAAAGATCCACGTGATTAAGAAAAGATCAATCATCATTAACTTAGGTTAATTTGAAATCCCGTCAGAAGATTTAGAAAGAAAAATTCTGTAAGTCAAGAAGAAATATATTTCTCAAGAAATGACTAGCTTTCTCGAGAAAAGACTTGGCAAAAATTTTTTGAAGAAAAATATCTGATTTCTCGAGAAGGATATTATTTCTCGAGAAATGATTTGCTTTATTGAGAAATAATATGGCTTCTCGAGAAATTTACTTAGCACAAATTCTGTGAAGTGAAGAAATGATTTCTCAAGAAGAATATAATTTCTCGAGAAAAGAATTTCTTTCTCGAGAAATGGCCTGCGCTTCTCGAGAAATTTACTTAACAAAAATTATGTAAACTGAAGCATTGATTTCTCGAGAAAAAGACTTAGCTTTCTCGATAAATGATTTGGCCTTCTCGAGAACTACTTTGCTTTCTCGAGTAATCTTCAAGGCATTTTTTGAGAAAATGACTTAGAATATCTTTAGACAATTTCTCGAGAAGTCTCATGGTTTCTCGAGAACAGCTATGCTTTCGCGAGAAATAGACTTAGACTTCTCGAGAAATAGTCTTCAATTTCTCGAGAAAAGTACTTAGGAAATTTTTTAGGAAAAATTTCTTTTCTTCTCTGTTGAAACCAGCAACCCTTCCATTCTTCAATATCTTTAGTACATGAAAATGAAGTGCATCCCAATAGAGAAGTTACACATGAGTCAACACCATGGATCACACAATGAGGGATTACATTGTATGGTCATGTGTTTGGTGACTCATTGTAAACTGATATTGGTCTACACTTGGCAATAATAACCTGCAAGCACTCAACTAAAGGATGACATAAAATACAAACTTAATTCATCTTAGTTCATGGGTGACTTCACACAAATCTAGGTTATTGTGGATACAATACCCAACAGAAGTGATCCAATTAAGCGCCCCTACGGGGACTTCCCAGGAGGTCATCCATTACAGGACTACTCCAGCCTAAGCACACTTAACTATAAAGTTCTTTCACTTTTCATCACCAATTAAGTTGCAGCTCAATTAGTGATGAGAAGTGAAAGAACTTTATAGTTAAGCATGCTCGGGATTGAGTAGTCCTGGGATGGGTGACCTCCTAAAAAGTCCCCGTAGAGGCGCTTAACTGGATCACTTCTCATCGAAGGAAGGCTGCGAATTCCAATAACCTGCCTGGGGATAGATAGGGGTTGGGGTGCATGGTCTGCATACTTGTTGAGGCTGAACCCTTTCGAGCTGGAAGCTGGAGGTGCTGGTGGTCATCCTTTTGAGCCGTGGGATGGGGAGTCTATTACAAAAAGTGCATTTTTATAACACTTCTCCACTCAACCACAACGGCCTCTTAGGGAGCATTTTACCGAGCTGCAGCCCAAGCACCCAAAAGCCTCTTTGTGCTAGTTTCTCGGCCCCGACATGTTGTTGAGGAGGGGTATCAATCCCGCAACCTCCTTGATAAAGAGTATCCAAACCACTCTTCATCTCCAATTGATCTGCAGCACTTGTAGCTCAATTGGTGAAGAGAAGTGGATGAACTTTATAGTAAAGTGTACTCGGGCTGGAGTAGTCCTAGGATTGGTGAACTCCTAGAAAGTCCCGGTAGGGGTGCTTAACTGGATCATTTCTCATCGAAGGGAGGCTGCAACTTCCAACATCCCGCATGTGGATGGAGAGGGGTTTGGGTGCATGGTTAGCAGACTATTTGAGGCTGAACACTTTCGAGCATGGTACTGGGGGTGCCGGTGGTCGTCCTTTAGAGTCATGGGATTGAGAGGCCGTTACACTTAATGTCACTAACTTCTTCACACTCCCAGAACACTTCAGCAACCTCCTTACCCTTAGAGGTAGATGGCTTGTCAGCATCACTCCTGAGGACTAGGTATTGAGGCTTACATTCCTTGAGCAACTACTCAATGAGCATCTGGAGAGCTTGACAATTCTCAGCAGATGACCTCACTTTTTTTGGTGTTCACATTAGAGAGCCAAATTCCAAGACTTAACCTTGGTTTTTAAGGTAAAAAACTTCTTGTAGTAAGGATGCTTATGCAAAATTTTAACTACCTCGCTTATCAGAAGATTAAGCTTGATAAAAGAATCTTGGGAATCGTCGAACTACTGCTGGGGTTGAGCTACTAGCGGGGGTGGAGGATGATAGAATTGTAAAGCTGCGCGAGATCAATAAGCTAGGGTGGCCAACAAAAGTCTTATCTAACGAACCTGCTGATGGATAAAATGCAGGCGATGATGAAAAAAAATTCTCCCCTTCTGAGTAGGGGGTTGGAACCCTGGGCAAGGAGGTCTCGCTGGCCACTGAGGTGCAACAAAGGAAGAAGAGTCATTCTTCTCATTCAATTTCTCAGTTAGAGAGTAGATATAAGTGGGGTTGGATATTTCCCCTTCTATAAATTGATTAGCTATGCAAAACAACTCTTGCAGGAGCTCGACTCCATAACACTGACTTCGAACATGAATGGGCCTTCTAAGAGGCTAAACATCAAAGCAACTTGATAAAGAGAATGATCCACATATCGGATCCCCAATATCTCCTCCTGAAACCTTTCCACAAAGTGAGCGAGGCTCTCACTTTCTCCTTGCTTGATACAGAAGAGGCTGCAGGACCACTCTTCTGCTTCTTTGAGGTGGTGAACCTCAAGATAATCTCTTCTAAGCTCAACAAACCTGGATACAGATTGGGGAGGCATATTGTAAAAGCACTCCATTCTTGGCCGGTCAAAAGAGGTAACAAGAAGCTTGCACCTCATCACATTTAAAAGAGTCCTCATTGAGACAACATAATCAAAGACTTGTAGATGAGAGACCAGATCATCTCTCCCAATAAAAACTGGTAAGCGAGACTCCCTAAATCCATTGGGAATAGGTTTCCAATGGACTTAATCAATAAATGGAGACGGCTCCTCCACTGCAGCATCAATGGGGGGATATGGAGCCTGGTGAAAAGATTTGGAGGATAGAGATGGAGGATAGGGAGCACGAGGATAAGAAAAATCCTCATCGAAGTTCATTTTCCTCGATGGACTTACCTGAGCTGTTATACTGAAAAAATCACAAGGAGCGTTCGTGAACTCTCAGGTTGTCTGCATAATCACACATGTGGTTTTGTACCATCAAACCCAAGGGATTTTCCAAACAATTTCTCTCTATTTGATGAGAATAATGCCATATGAGATTGAAAGATGAACTTACATGACAAATATTTCCAACTACAAGGTTTGCACCCCCATATTTCCTATAATCTTTTCCATGATCCTATTCTTCAAGTTTATTCTCTATAGGAGGATGAGGATCTTCACTTTAAGTTCATTCACATATAATATAGAGCAGATTCACGAAGATTGTTGTTAGGGAGAAAATCCTAAACATATATTTCCAAGCTTATGATTTCATAGGGCAAATAGAGATTGCACATGAAAGAGTATAGGCATGATACTTTTATAAAGTTTCATTAAAAAATTTGAGAAGAGAAATAATATTTAGTCTCGACTGGATATTTTCACTAATTGTAAGGTGAACCTAGCTCTGATACCACATGAAAGTTAGAGGCGAAGCTGAGTATTTTTGAGAAAGAAAGGTTAAAGTAGACTTCCCGAAGCACACTTATTACCGTTAATTTATAAGAAATAAAATATTACATCACAACAAAAAATAAAATGAGAGGAGCATTCACACAGACAATACAAAGATTTATAAAGGTTCCCCTAAACAATACATGCTCAGGTAGTCCTCTCTTCCAGAATTGTGAGAATGTCAATCCAGGCAGCAGAACCTTTTATAACTAGAGCTCAAGAACCCAATAGAATCTTTTACACTAGAGATTCCCAAATCACTTCAAAAAACATTTGAATGGAAATTCAGTACCCTTACAAAGGCTTTTTACACTAGAATGCTTGCAAATATTCACCGATCTTTTAAGGAGATCATGTAGCCTTTACATAAGAGTGTAAGAGAAGAGCATAAGAGAAGACTATTGGAATAGGAGAAGAATAGAAATAGTCGGATATCAACATTTGAGAACA
The DNA here is from genome assembly GCA_039583875.1 of Platanthera guangdongensis. NCBI lineage: Eukaryota > Viridiplantae > Streptophyta > Magnoliopsida > Asparagales > Orchidaceae > Platanthera > Platanthera guangdongensis. The sequence goes on from CM077154.1 coordinate 42,565,290, forward strand.
TGGTTTACACAATAAAGAAAAGTGAGAGTGAAGATGGGAGGATTCTTGCTGCACCTTGATCTGCATCCTATATGTGATCTTCCACTCTATAGCTGCCACATTTCTTTCTCTTGCGGTCTCTCATCACCTTTTCTTTCACCACCTTTAATCTTAAAGTCCTCTTATTATTTGAAGAAGTTGGATAAAATTACTTCTCATTGTAATTCAACAAAGATGCCAACGAGTTTTAACAGTCATAATTAAAAGGTCATGTCTTAAAAAGGGAAATTCTTTTCAACTTCCTAAAAAAAAAGGAGGCAATAAAATCATATGTTAAAAGAGGAATTTCTTTTCAACTTCCTAAATAAAGAGGAGGCAATAAAGAGGTCACCGCAATCTAATTATCAATAAATATGTAGCAGCCTCACTAATGAGAATAAAGTTCATTAATTGGGGCATGACTCATGAATGATCTTTCACACCACTTTCTTGTCTGTCGCTCTCTAAATCCTTCTTTCACTCGGCTCTTGAAGAGAGTTGTTAACACTAATATATTATAGGATTGTACAACATAACACCGATAATTTCACTCTTGCCTTTCCATTTTTTTTGTTATTGTCTAGTTATAAAAAATTGTTATATTCAATAATAGCTTATTCACATTTTCACAAAATAAAATTAGGTACATATCATAGAATCAATATTAATGTTTCCCTCATTTTGTGCTTGGAAAAGAGGATGTTATCATTCTACTCTATTCTAATATATGTTAACAATTTCATTACAAACAATCAAACCACAAACCTCATGATTGCTTCAAGTCATAAATAAAGATCTTCAAATTACATATTTTCAAAATTTTTGTTTTTGCCATTTTGAAAGCAAAACTTACACGTTAGCGCACACATTCTCCCTCACCCCCTCGGTATAGTGTATGTTTGTGTATATGTATGTGTACCATAAGTCATGTCATTTTTTGATGATGTCTACATAGACACGATGAGAATCGTGACTATGGACAATCTATATACCGAATACTTTCAGTGGTATAGGGATAAATTATGTGTACGATGCAAAATTTCAAATAACACATTTAATACCAATTTCATATCAAAGGATCTTTAAAGGAGGGCAACTAATAAGATATGATGAGCTAAGCGTGACTTCTTCCACACAAAAAATAGATCTAAAATATACAATGGCATGAATCTTTACTAATAAATGATTATTTTATGTACAATACCAATATTTTCTTGGGTTATATAAATGGTATGATGTGTAATCTCATAAATTCAGTAAATTATGAAGTTGAATCTCATACATCATGATTAAAGACGATATAGTGCAAACAAACATTCAACCATTTTAACCATGCATGGGATTAGTTTGCGAGATCAGGTATGATGGACACAACTATATTGACAATTTTTAATGCCGTAGGAGCCATGTGTGGAAGTGTCGCTTAATATAAACTCACACATTGTAAAACTAAAATAACATTGCACAATTAGGCTCCGTTTGGGGGGGAGGACTTATTTTCACCGGTCGGGCGATTACCACAGCATGAACCGGACCGGTGAAAATAAGTCCCGTTAAGTTACCACCACAATTAAGGACCGGTTCATGCGGTGGTAACCGCTTGACCGGTGAAAATAACTCCCCCCAAACGGAACCTTAATATGGATGTCCGCTCCCTCCATTTATAACCAATTAATATTTAGTTAAGTGCATATCAAAGCATACTTTGCTTAATACACATCACACGTATTTTGTTTGCAACGTTAGAAACCCAAAAAACTCAGAGATGAGTAATGTTGCCAATAGTCTCAATATTACAAAACTCATGTAACCTTATACACAAATACAAACAGCATAATACCAGTTAGATGCAGGGCTTGGCTTGAAAGCCCTTCAGAGGCACTTGAAAGGCATTCATGTGGATAGGAAAGACCATATGATTCAGGCACACAAAAAACATTTCTTCATTTGACCTAGAAAATTCATGCTTGATGGTGATTGTGGGGTAGACTGCAGAGGATAATTTCGAGGAAGATGCTTAAAGAACGATTTTACTGCTCCCGATATACCATCCTCGGATTCCATGGCTTTTGCCAGTTCAATTGCTCGCTGTTTTACCTGTAAATTTGAGCAAGACAAACTTCATTATAGAAGAAGCAAAAATCATATCTTTAGGGCTAATACAATTAAAAACAACACAAATTTCTGTAGTTCAAAAGGAACGTAAATGCATAACCATCTTTCATTAAAGATTGTGGATGTTACAGATTATAGAGTACATTGAGAAGCCGCGCAGAATCACAAAACACAAGGAATTAACTCAATCCACCAAAAAACGGGCAGCTCGTCACACATCTGGCCACAAATGTTAACTATGAAGATTAGTTATAAGAGACGCAAGAGAAGGGGGTCGTGGCAATGTCTAGAAAACTCTTGAATTCTACAGTAGATCAGTGAGTTACATTTGGTTTGACGATTTTTACCCCGCCTTTGCTGCTACCTGCTTTAAAAAAAAAACAATTTATCACGGTGGAGGCCGCGGCCGCCGCAGCGGCCTGACCTTACCCAACCGATTGGGTTGCCGGACTCCGGCAACCCCATAGGTGGGGTCCATTGAGGCCGTCGCCGGCTCCGGCGGCGGTGGCGGCCTCCACCGTGACCGCATATGCAATTTGCAATTTGTGAAAGATTTGAGGCAACAGCCGCCGGCGGAGGCGGCGTCGGCCTTAGCGAATCCCACCGACGGGTCTCCGGACGTCGGCGACCCGGGCGGGGGTAGACCGGAGGTGGAAAAGAACATGAACCACAATCCCCTTTCCGTTCCGAGCATCCTCTGTTTTTCCTGTAGCTTCTCATATTCCTCTGTTTTGGTATTTTCCTCTAATAGAAGGCTGCCTTGAGCTTTTTACTGAGTTTCTTCCTGGAGTTTCAACACAAGTTCTTCCTAGACACTTCGAGCACCGCTGCCATCACACAAAGGTTAGCTTTCCCAGCCTTCCCTTGCCCGACAACTCAATCTCCAACTTGCTGACCAACTCCTAAGCCATTTATTCCCTATAGATATTTTTAGCAACCACTTTTATTATTGCCTGTATTGCTTTTTTTATAGCTCATGCTCTATGCAGCAGCCATCGAAGTTGGATATCCCTGTTGCAATTGTGATATCTCGACAATTTCATATTTGACGCTGGCTTCTTCACAATCGCTCAAAATTCATCGGAGAGCATCCTGCTTTCTTGTTTTTTTTCAATTGACGCGAATTCAATGGGCTGAAGTTCTATTGATGCTCTATTTCATGTTCCTATTTCATATTCTATGCACCATTAAGTTTCTGCAATATGTCCAGATCATTTTGGCTATGGCTGATGTTCTATTGATGTTCTATTTCATATTCTATGCACCTTTAAGTTTATCCAATTTGTCGACATATTAGTCATGCTAGATCCATCCATAGATAATTACAATATCAGTATGAGTTTGAAAGTTACTAGAATATTAGTGAGAAGGAGAATTCTGTTGCTAAAAAAATCAGTGAAGGAGAGAGTGTTGAAGAGCAACTAAGGAAATCAAATCCATCATTACTGCAAATCCACTCTTACCAATCCACAACAGATCAAGACTTATGACATAAACTTACTACTTAGAGTTCACATGCAAGCTAGGTAGAGGACACGACAGAGAATGGAGGGGAGATTGAGAGTCTTATATCCTTGAAATTCTAAGCTGCTAATACGAACATCCCACCAAAATTGTAACACCTAAATTTCTCCCACTTCATGTTAAGGTTCTAGGGAGTAACCCAATCCGATAATTTAACTCCCAACACAAAATTAGAACAAGGAAAAGGTGCAGAGGAAAATTCCTAATCAAATCCACTGCCTCCTCAATTCCTACCATCAACTTATGCACATCTCCTGGAGAAAATAATATGAGCCCAAACTGCAGCATACTAATGTGAAACCTGCATATCAGTATGAAAATGAATTGCAGAAGATATTAGTCATGCTAGCTCCATTCATAAATACTACCATATTTCAGTTTTGATATCAGTCTTGCTCTTTCAATTTTTGAAAACAGCTGAAGCGTATCAGTTTATTAGAGTGTGTAAATGAAATTGATTGCATTGCGTGAGTCTATACCGTTTTGACTTATGCTGAGTATAGCTTCAATTGACTGAAAAAATGTTATCTTTAATTTGATATATCAAACTGAAAAAAGCTTCTACCGTTCATAGCTATTTGTTCTAGCAAAATAATTCGTATGTCTTTTTGGCATGAAGTAGCTATTGCATTGACTTGAGTTCAACTCTCTTAAAACCATTGTTAGATTTTTGCAGTAAATTTTATTAGTTTTGATATTAGTTTGTTCTTTCATTTTTTGAAAACTGTTGAAGCTTCTCAGTTTATTAGAGTGTAAATGTTACTACGTGCAAATGAAATTGATTGCATTACGTGAGCCTATACCGCTTTGATTTATGTTGAGTCTATCCTCAATTGACTGAAAAAAAGGGTAATCTTTAATTTGATCAAACAAAATGAAAAATGCTTCTACCTTTCATAGTTAATTAATCTAGCAAAATGATTCGTATGATTTTTTGGCATGAAGTAGCTATTGCATTGACATGAGTTCAATTCTCTTAAAATCTTACTGATCTTAGATTTTTGCCGTAAATTTTATTAATGCTGTGTTTTTTGTTGTTGATCAGCTTTTATTATTCTGATATACGAGCATCTTCGCAATAGCCCGTGCTCAAAGCTCTCCGCAACGATAGTACTCCGTCAATGATGGCACCTCCGCTCATTTTGCAAGATCAATTAAGGCTTCATTTGGTGCGGCGTTTGTAGGCTACGTTTGCAGCAAACGCCGCCGCAAGACGGGTAACCAAACGCCCGGCGTTGGCGTTTGTTGCGTCGCCACCCGCCGAGCCTTGAGGAATGGAGCGGATAGCGGCGTTTTAAACGACAGCCTCCCCCCTCTGGTTCGAGTAGCGGCCGGGCTCCTCCTGCCCCCGTCTCCACCCGCCGCGCCAAATGAAGCCTAACTATGAACGGTAGAAGCTTTTTTCATTTTGATAGATCAAATTAAAGATTAACCTTTTTTCAGTTGTAGAAAAGAACACAATCAATGAAGGAAAACCAATAAACCTTGTATATCCTTGTTCCATATGTAAATACAATGTATGAGTACATATATATAGGAGGGAGAAGGAGAGAGGAGTCCTATATACATGGTCTGGGACTAATACAACAAGAGAAAAAGAAATACTAAATGGGTCATTAGGCGGGCATTTACAATGTCTTTTCTAACACTCCCCCGCAAACTGGAGCGTGCAAGTCGTAGGCACCAAGCTTGGACAAGAACTTATAGAATAGAGTACTAGGCAGGGCCTTAGTAAGAAGATCCGCAACTTGGTCAGTCGATGAAACATGTCTCAATTCCAGTTTATTCAGTTGAACTTTCTCCCGAATGAAGTGACATTCAACTTCAATGTGTTTTGTTCTTTCGTGTAACACTAGATTCTTAGCTATATGTATAGCAGCTTGACTATCACAGATTAAGGTAGCTGGTCAGGAAAGTTTTACTCTCATATCTCCTTGGAGACTTTCGAGTCAAGTAAGCTCGGATACAACAGACGCCACTGAACGGTACTCAGGTTCAGCTGAAGATCGAACCACCACAACTTGTTTTTTACTGCGCCAGGTAACAAGATATCCTCCCAAGTAGGTACAAAATACGCTGGTAGAGTGTCGATCATCCAAGGATCCAACATAATTTGCATCTGAATACGCAATCAGAATTGGAGTAGAAGTAGAGAAGGTTCTGTATACCACCCTTTGACCAGGGGTGTTTTTATGTATCTCAGGATGCGTTCGACGGCCTGTAAATGAGACATCCGAGGAAAGTGCATAAACCGGCTGACAACCTCAACAACAAAGGATATGTACGGTCTTGTAACCGTTAGGTATATCAGTTTTCCAACAAGGCGTCAACAGTATTATGGATTTGAAAGAAGTGGATCTGTATCTGAGCCCTCAACACAAAACTTATGATTGACATCCATGGGAGTTTTGGTCGGCTTGCATGCAGAGTAACCGACATCCTGAAGGAGGTCGAGACAGTACTTCCTTTGAGAGAGGACAAGACCATCCGGACGTCTCGCGATCTCAAAGCCGAGAAAGTATCAGAGGTTCCCTAAATCTTTTGTTTGAAAAACAGAGCTCAGGTGTTATTTGATAATTTGTATTCCTTTTGAGTCATTGCCTGTGATTAGAATGTCGTCGACATGTACCAAGAGGAGAAGAATGTCTGTTGTGTGATGTCGAGTAAATAGAGAGAAGTCTGCCGAGTTCCGAATAAAATCAATCTCTTGAACAACCCTACAGAATTTGTAGAACCATTCCCGGAGGGACTGTTTGAGACCATAAATTGATTTTTTGAGGCGACAAACTCTGGACTCCCACGTGGTCTCAAACCCCGGAGGTTGTTGCATGTACATTGTTTCTTGCAGATCGCCATTTAAAAGGTATTATTAATATCTAGTTGATGTAGGGGTCATTGGTGATGCACATCCACTGAAAAGAGAACACGAACCGTGCTAAGCTTGGCCACGGGAGAGAATGTTCTTCATAGTCGAGACCTTGTTGAGTAAATCCACGAGCCACCAGCCTGGTTTTAAGACGGTCAATTGTCCCATCAGCAGCATGCTTGATGACAAATACCCATTTATAACTAACAGTAGTCTGGCCTGGAGGAAGAGGAACTAGATCCCACGTCCGGTTAGCCAGAGGGCGGTCATTTATTCGCCCATGGCTGCCCGCCAACCTTGGTGTTGCAGAGCCTCATACATAGAGTTAGAGATAGAAACAGAAGATATGGAAGTAGCAAAGGTGTGAAGCACCGGAGACAGACGACGTAAAGACACATAATTCGCCATGGGAATGGCGGTGGAGGCCGGTGTCAGATCAATAGGTCGCAGAGTGTCAGAGGTCGAAGTCTATTGCATTGAGGAGGCGGAGCGAGGAGGGCGCCGAGTATAGACACAAATAAGAGGGGGTTTCTGAAGAACGGGAGCTGGATCAGGTAGAAGTGGTGGTGAAGGAGAGGTAACAGGGATGACAGGTCTTGACAAAGAATGGGGAGGAAGAGGTGGGTATAGAGTTGAAAGATAAAAATATCGGTAGTTAATCACCTAGAGGGGGGGTGAATAGATGTCTTTTAAATTTCTTTGTCACTTATACTAAAGATTAAGCAAATACTTGAAAATAAACATTCACAAGAACGCAGGACAAGCAAGCCACAAAATTCAGATATTTTATAGTGGTTCCCCTACCTAGGGTACATCCACTTTCTCACTTCTTCCTTACTAGTAATGTGTTAGATAAGATTATATCTCCTCCAGATCAACTCAGATCAATGATCTTACAGGCTCAGTTTCTGTTAAAAAACCTGCAACTGAGACCCACTGGTCCTACCTCAGAGATCCACCCAATCTCCTACCTAAGGTCCCTCAAGAACCCTACCTCAGCCTTAATAACACATGCTTACACCTCAGTGATCCCACACAAATCACCTACCTTAGGTTCATCAAGAACCCTACCTCAGCCTTTATAAATCATACTTACAACTCAGAGAATGAATCTCCTACCAACTCAGATCTCAAATAGATCTTACAGAATTAAGAGGAAAATGAGAAAGAAAGTAATCTCAAAAAACAGCAATTCTGTGATCTGACTTATCTTAGAATTCAGATTCTTCAATTCAGCAGCACAAGATTGGTTCTTGATGAGCACACTGCCTGAAATGATTCTTCACTGGATCTGCAACGTTCTTGATGATGATCGACTTGATTTCCTTGAATAACTTGTTGAACAGATCCACCTTAATTCTCTGATCAACTTGTTGAAAGGATCAAAAGACTTTCTTGAAGACTTGAGTCTTCCTTCTTCTTGGTGTTTGTCGGCCTTCTCTGACTTGTGAGAAATCAAAAAGATTTAACTATTTCATCCTTTTTAGATTAGATTGATTTCTGTGTAAACGACCCCTCTATTTATAGCCTTCACTGGTTGTTGACTTCTGATTGATGACATCATCATATGCCGTCATACTTCTAGTTTTCCTTCAAACGGATTCTGATGAGATGTCAAGTCACTGTAGCTGACATGACACTTCTGACTTGACTTGACACTCAGTTGTGTTGACTCTGTACAACTTCAGGATTATAAGTGTCGAGAAGTCCTAAGTGTCTCGACACAATAATACTTAGTGTTCTTAGAAGGTGTCGAGACATCTTAGCAGTCTCGACACATCTGTACTTGATAGAATCTCCAGTCTGAACTTGAAGGTGCCGAGAGAGTTGACTTGTCTCGACATAACTGTCTGCTGGGTGTCAACATCTGCTTTAAATCTTCACTGTGTAGAGACAGTTGAATTGTCTCGAAACTACAATTTGCTGGGTCTCGACATCTTTAAGTCTGCACTTCAGTTCTTCATTGTGTCGAGACAGTTATATTGTCTTGACACTACTGTCCTGAGTTTTAAGGTGTCGAGATATTTGACTTGTCTCGACAGTGCTGTCTTGATCTTCAAGGTGTCGAAATAACTGAATTGTCTCGACACAGTTGACTTGATCTGACGACACTTCTTCTACAAAGGTGTCGACATAGTTGTGAAGTGTGTCGACACTTTTGTACTTAGTCATTTCTTCTACGCTGCAACTTGTTGGGCTTTGACTGTCCTGACTTCACTCAGCACTATTAACTGTATGATGTTAAGTGAACTGGCTTCACTCAACGCCTGTGGACTTAATCAATTTATTCACTGTCACTGCCATGATATTTGGCGTTAAGTGAGTTTGCTTCACTCAATGTCTGTGGACTTACGCAATTTCCTGCCTTTCCAGTCAGCTTCTTTGAGCCCACCTGTCAATGTTACTTGAACCATCTGTCGAATCAATATGACATAGACTAACATGTATGCATGAACTGAAGCATACATCAAATACATACTTGTGTATATCATTGAGTTGAAATGGCTTCTTCAAATCAAGTACATTATTTCCAATGTACAAAACAATCTCCACATATTTGGAAAAGTCATAACTCAAATTCAATGATATACACCACAATACAAAAACAAGATAATTATGATGTAAATGTTAAGTACTGTAACAGAAATACAAAACAAATGAAAACAACAAGACAAATAGTAAAGAGCCAATAAACTGTCATTTCATTTTTGTCAGTGTTTAAACAGTTCTGAATTTACAATGTACTATTACAAAATTACATAGTTTTTAGAAAAGAGAAATAATCTAAGATTGTTCTGCCTCTTTGATAACAATGTGTTTTCATGATTGTATCTTGGCTTTGACTTCAAACAGCTTGTCATCAACAACATTCTTCTTTCCCGTCTCATCTTTGGTCTTCAAGATCTCTTCTTCCTTGAGCCTTTACCTTTCAAAATAATGATAGGGCTTAGGAAAATACTTGCTGGGTTCAAGAGAATCAGCTGGGATCTTCTCTGCCTTCAGATCTTTTCTGAATTTATAAATGATCTTTTGCTACTTTGTATGCTTGACCCATTATTGTTCTGAGTACCATTTGCCCCTGTCAGCTATTTTGTTGTTAACTGCTTTCCATGCAGTCAGTACAATAGATTTAGAAGTTGTACTCCACTGCTCAAAATCTGGCTTTGCTTCAGCCTGCTCCCTGAATCTCTTCTTAGATAATTGAACTTCTTTTTCTTTGAGCAAGGCAGGAGCAGCCATCTCCACCTTTTCACATACTACATTCTGAACCTGTGGTGGAGGACTATACATAGTCTGTACTGCAGTGTGAATAGCCTCAAACTGAGTTAGTTGACAGCCAGACTCAGCAGTTTGATCATCATAATCAAGAGGAGGAAAGCCTAGAGTGCCCCTGATGCTATTGGAGGTCCAAATAGCATGCTCAGAGCTTGACTTCATCATTACAGTCTCCCCCTTTATGACTTCTCTCTCAATATGATCTCTTAAGTCATTTTTATGAAATATGATTTGACATTCTAGATGATTAATCCCTGAGGACAAATGATTCTTCACTTTGAGCAAGTGGTCATCTAGTTCTTTGCAAGAATCCTTGACTACTTGAACCACAGAGGCTATGTGAGTGGAGAGGTTAGATTCAACAGCTGTAGAAGTAGACCCTACCTTTGTCTCCAGGGCTATAGTTTGCTCAGCTAGTTTTACCAGTGAAATATCATGCATTTCTATCATGTTGTTATTCATTCTTATCTGATTCTCAAGGTCATATCCTTGTTTAACAACTATATCTTTTTGAGTCTTCATTGACTTCTGCTGTTGAGCAAGGTAGATTACAACATTTGCTCCTCTTTGGAAGAAGTCAGTCACATCTTTCTTCAACAAGTTGGCCTCAAATCTAATGAATTTGATATCTTGTGCTAGCTGGAATTGTACCTGCATAGTGCTTTCATCTACATATTTTTCCAGTTGTTTTCTTTATTGATCTAACATTATTTGCATTTGAATCAATAGGGAGCTGAAATCCAGAGGAGGAGCTGATGTTGTTCTGGATTGAATGGTCTTTTTATAGCTTCATCCTCATCAGAATTTGAAGAACTGACAACTTCAACTGAAGTAGGCTCTTTAGCTCCTTCAGTGTTTGGGGCCAGATCTGCTATCTCCCCCTCAACCCTTACACCTACTTCACTAAGGTTAAGTTCCTCAATGGTTTCATCCTCTAGTTGTGCTGAAGCATCAGAATAATTGATGTAGGGATGTCGGATCGGAGATCTCCACGGATCTAACGCTCTATCTCCGCTCTACACGTCGTAGATCTACCACACCTACACAACACCTATCGCCCACAATAGTTCCTCGTCACAAAACGCAGCACAAACAACAAGGGAGGAATGGTCGACTCGAAAATAACGATCGGAAATTTGAGTCGGAATATTCCCCAAGAAAACACAAAGGTTGTCACTCCTTTTTGAGAGCAAGACCAAGGCTATATGCCAAGATCCGCTCAGGCAAATAGGATCCACCCGATCCGTAAATAAAAAGCCTTGCAACGGCGTTTTCGTTTCAAAACTTGCAGCGATTAATTTAAAGATCCGGAGAAAACGATTTGCGAAAACCCACCACAACTAAGGAGAAGAATCACACAAGGAAGAGGAAAGAGATTACCCAACCGGAAAGCGTTTCACACAAGATAACTGTGGGAGAATCACTCTCTCCACGGATCCACCGATTTCACACCGAATGGGGCTGCTTCCTTCTTCCACGGAGTCGCACCGATAGAAGCCACGCCGGAGTCGCACCGAACGGGGACGGAGGAGGCAAGGTTTGGCTTCACACCAGGGGGGGGGGCGGCTATAGGATTCTCTCCATGGTGGCCGAAATTCCTCAAGGGGGATTTAGGGTTTCTTTTTCCAATGCTCTAACTCTTCATGATAGCCTCCTTTAAATAGGAGTTACAAACAAGCCTTAGCCCTTCATGATGGAGATTTAATCTCATCCATCCGAATGGCTAATTGCACACCAATACTAAAAATAGTTCAAAATGAAAAAATAACAACACATGCAATGAATATAAAATTATCACATAGGCATAGGATAATTTTATATTCCAAATATAAAATAGAGTGCACGAAAATGAAATAAAAAAAAGCTAATGCGTTGCCGTGGCGGTAGCACGTCGCGGGCGGAGGTTGTAGCGTAGCCTTCCGTTAGCGTCATCGTGTCGCCTCACGTCCTTGAGTCGTATGGCCTTATCAACCGGATCATCAGCAGCATCGTCAGCATCGTCTTCAAATGGTGGAGGAGGGGCCGCGCCATCAATCCTCCCCCGCTCAAATGCACGCATCTCCGTTGCGTGGTCCAAGCGATAGCGGTGAAGGAGAGCGGCATCCAAACTCTGCAGTTCCGTCTCGAGTACCTAATAGTCATCCGAAGGGGGCCGATCACGCCAACGGATGAGAAAGCAGTGGGTGTCGCCATCAGCAGTGGTAACAGGCTCAGCATCAAGTATCATCTCTGGAGTGGAAAACGTCCGTGGAAACCTGTGGAACATATTAGCAGTATGCAGGAAAGAAGGCAACTTACCATCCGATGATATACCTGTGGGGACCGAAAGAGAGAGATCATCCGTACTACCACTCCCCAACCCATGAGAATTTTCAGTGGGAGAAGAAGACAACAAAGAAATCAACTCTTGTGGTGGTGACACAAACATCGTTAAATCCGAAACATTAAAAATGGGGGAGATACCCCAATCAGCAGGCAAGTCCAAAACGAAAGCGTTGTCACCTAACTTCTTAATAATCCAAAAAGGGCCGGCGCGCTTTGGTGCTAACTTTTTAACGGTGCCAGTTGGCAAGCGTTCGGGAACCAAACGGACTAAAACTAGATCGCCAATTTTGAAGTCTGATACTCTCCTATGTAAATTAGCGTGCGTTTGATAAGATTCGTATTGCGTAGTCAAGGTGGCCTGTATACGTGCGTGTAAATCATGGATGTGCTGGGCGAAGGATTGTGCAAACTGACTTGCCTTGTACGTTGGGGGCAACGGAACCAAGTCAAGCGGCACAGGAGCCTTATACCCGTGGACAATCTCATTCGGAGACAGACCCGTAGACCTATTCTTGGAATTATTGTAGGCTAACTGGGCATGGGGAAGGAGAAGATCCCAAGTGCTCTTGTGATCACTCACAAGGCATCGTAACAAATTTCCTAAGCTCCGATTAACCACTTCCGTCTGCCCATCAGTTTGGGGATGATAGGCAGAGGAAAACAATAATTTCGTTCTCATTAATATCCAAAGAGTCTTCCAAAAATAACTAGTGAATTTTACATCCTTATCCGATACTATGGTCTTTGGCACTCCACGGTGACTAACGACTTCTTTAAAATAAAGTTTAGCGACGTGAGACGCATCATTCGTCCTACTGCACGGGATGAAATAAGCCATCTTTGAAAACCTATCCACAACTACAAAAATTGAGTCGTGACGGCGTAGGGTAACGGGAAGGCCTAATACAAAATCCATACTAACGTCTACCCAAGGCATGGAGGGAATAGACAAGGGTGTATATAATCCTACGTTGGTTTTACTACCCTTAGACACCTGGCACGTGCGGCAGCTACTCACTACCTGTCCCACCATAACCTTAAGTTTTGGCCAATAGAATTTGTCCTCGACTAACGTAATGGTTTTATCTCTACCGAAGTGGCCACTCAACCCTCCGCTATGCAACTCCCATATGATATGTAGTCGTAACGATGACCGTGGAATACATAGTTTCCCGTTCCTAAACAGGTAACCGTCCTTGATGACGTAGGCAGATATCGTCGTGGGGGAGCTATCCTGGGCAGAAAGATAGAAGTCCTGGAAGTCAGGACACGTGGCGTACTCATCCTTAATCCGCTCAAATCCTACAACATGTACTTCCATCGAGGTGAGTAAAAGATTAAGACGACTAAGGGCGTCCACGACTCGGTTATCAGCTCTCTTAAGGTGCTTGAGATTAAACGTGTAACCTTATAAGAAAGATACCCACTTAGCGTGTCGTGGACTGATCTTATGCTGGCCGTTGATGAAACGTAAGGCCTCATGATCGGAGAGGATCACAAACTCCTTCGAGAGGAGATAGTGCCTCCAATGGTGTAGACATCGGACTACAGCATAAAATTCCCTATCGTAATTGGAATAGTTCAGCTTAGGGCCGGACAACTTCTCGCTAAAATAACTAACGGGATGGCCCTCCTGGCTCAAGACACCTCCAATCCCTACCTCAGACGCATCACATGTGAGCTCAAAGACCTTAGCAAAGTCTGGTAGACGTAAGACAGGTGCCTCAGTCATAAGCTCCTTTATTCGTTCAAAAGCATGGGTGGCGGACTTCGTCCACGTAAACTCTCCCTTCTTCATACAGTCTATGATAGGCGCCATAATACTACTGAAGTCTCGTATGAAACGACGATAAAACGTGGCTAACCCATGGAAACTACGCACCTCACGTAGGGTGGTTGGTACGGGCCAGTCCTTAATGACCTGAACCTTGCCCGGATCGACTCGGATACCCTCGGAGCCGACTATATAGCCTAAGAACTCTACCTCCGAGACATAGAAAGTGCATTTCTTAAGGTTGAGAAATAACGTCTCCTTCCGCAGGGTGGAAAGGATCACTCTCATGTGGGAGATGTGCTCGGTAGTAGAGGTGCTATAAATCAGAATATCGTCAAAGTAGACGACAACGAACTTTCCCATGAACGGCTGAAAGACATGTGTCATCATCCGGGAGAAGGTACTAGGGGCATTGGACAACCCAAAGGGCATCACAAGCCATTCGTACAGACCATCCTTCGACTTAAACGTCATCTTCCACTCATCGCCCTCTCGTATCCTAATCTGGTGATAGCCACTCTGAAAATCTAATTTGGAGAATACGGTGGCTCCAGACAAGACATCCAACAAATCATCTAGGCGGGGAATGGGGAACCTATATTTGATGGTGATTTTGTTGATAGCTCGGCTATCAACGCACATCCTCCATGTACCATCTTTCTTGGGGGCAAGTAGGGCTGGTACAGCACATGGACTCATACTAGTCCTAATAAAACCTTTCGCAAGCAAGCCCTCTATCTGAGACTGCAACTCCAGGTGAGCTGCGGGGTGGAGTCGGTAATGGGGCTGATTTGGCAAGGAAGACCCCGGGATGAGATCTATCGCATGCTGGATATTCCTAAGCAGGGGTAACGTGGACGGCAACTCATCCGGGCACACGTCCCTATACTCCTCCAACAGTACCCGTAACTCACTAGGTAACTCATCCAAAATGCTAGAATTGGGCTTCGCACTTAAGAGGACTAGCACATACATGATTCCATCAAAGAACGGATCCCTCTCAAACTCTTTCCTACCAACTAGATTCAACGTTTTCCATTCTACCGGAATAGTGGTGTCCTTAGCCAAGACTACGGGCTCCTTTGGGATGGTCGGCCTCAAAGTGATGGTTTTGCCATTGAATTTGAATTCATAAGTGTTGGCTCTACCAAAATGTGTAACATCACGGTCGTATAGCCAAGGGCGGCCTAACAACACATGACAAGCGTCCATCGGAAGGACATCACACCACACCTCATCAATGTAGGATTTGAATGAGAGTGGGACCAGGCATCGTTTGGTAACGGGTACAGAGAGCTTGTTGGTTCAAGCGACCTGATATGGGGTCGGGTGCGGTTCCGTGACCAAGGACATACGTGCAATGACGTTCTCAGATACGACATTCACGCAGCTACCACTATCAATAATCAGCTTGCAAAGCTTCTCGCCACTCTTAAAAATCAGAGAAAATATGCTCGTCCTCTTCCAATCATCTAATGGACGCGAAGTGGTCAACATACAACGCATCACCATAAGGGGGTGAGCGTCCTCTAAGTCACTAGGAACTCCTTCGGGGTCACTCTCCTCTGCGGCCTCGTATACGTAATCGTCAGGGTCGGTGGTTGGCTCTAATAAGGCTAATGTTTTTGTCTTTGTTGGGCATTCGTAGGCATAGTGGCCTTGAATGCCGCAAGAGTAACAAGTTGTGTTAGCCTTGCTAACCTTCCCGATAGGGACACGCTCACTCGCATGGTTCTTGGAGTTCCTAGCGGTGATCACGATTGACTTCGACTCGGTAGATTTGAACTTTCCCTTATCAGGGTATGTGGAAGAAGATGCCCCAGTGGTGGACTTGCTCTTCGCATGAGCGTAGCGGGAGTGAGCCTTAGAGGCTATGTGTTTTTCAATGTCCAAGGCAGCATTGAAAGTCGTGTTCAAGTCCGTATGCCTGTATCGCAAGAGCTTCCTTTGGATATCGGGGTTAAGCCCTTTTCAAAATCTAGATAAGGTGACTTCGGGGATCTCCCTAAGGTCACATCGCACCATACGGTCCTTAAGTTCGCCCATATATTCAGCTACCGAGCTTGAGCCCTGCCGCAGAGTGGCAAGCTCATCGAACATCTGTGTCCGATGGTACGCGGGAACGTACTGATCGGTCAACAGGTTCTTCATTACCGGCCAACCTATAAGGGGGGCTCCGTGTCCAGTTCCTAACCTTCGCTCCTCATTCAGCCAAAACGTCTTAGCACGACCTGTTAACTTCATCCAGGCAACTTGGACCTTTTGGGGATCCGTCAGGTTGTGTCACTCGAAGTAACACTCCATGTCCACAGTCCAGTTCAGGAAGAGTTGGGGGTCTCCCATGCCATCGTAAGTGGGGGCATTTATTTTAATGACCCTAGTAATGTCAAAGTCTCGCTCGGGGCGGTGTCCTCTAGGGGGCACCCGTGGAGAGTCCCCATCAGAATCCGAATCAGAGTTATGTTGGTGCCGGTTGGGCCGGTCAACATTAACGGGTGGTGGGGGTGGCCTAGCCTGATTATGTAGGATCTGGGCTACGACGGTCCTAAGCTCAGCCATTTCGGCACGAAGACCCGCTATAGCCTCGATGTTGGGATCACCATGCTCGTTCGCAGCCATCCTAGACGTAGACGGGGTTGCGTACTCCGTTCCTAGCCTAGTGCGCATTCAGGTTTGGGAGGCCCCGGGCAAGATGAATTTTCCTAGGGCTGTAGCTATATTGAAAATAAGATATTTTTATATATTCCCAATGTGAATAACACGTAGATCGTTAAAATTTTTTTTTTTTGAAATTTTGCTGAAAAATAAAGATTTCAGCCCGCTATTGGCAGACCACAGAAAATAATTTTTTTGATTTTCTAACGATCTGATCTCCAACATGGAACGCAGAGAGGATGTTTGCAACGTGAAAGTTGCAACGACCGCCTCTGATACCAAATTGATGTAGGGATGTCGGATCGGAGATCTCCACGGATCTAACGCTCTATCTTCGCTCTACACGTCGTAGATCTACCGCACCTACACAACACCTATCGCCCACAATAGTTCCTCGTCACAAAACGCAGCACAAACAACAAGGGAGGAATGGTCGACTCGAAAACAACGATCGAAAATTTGAGTCGGAATATTTCCCAAGAAAACACAAAGGTTGCCACTCCTTTTTGAGAGCAAGACCAAGGCTATAGGCCAAGATCCGCTCAGGCAAATAGGATCCACCCGATCCGAAAATATAAAGCCTTGCAACGGCTTTTTCGTTTCAAAACTTGCAGCGATTAATTTAAAGATCCGGAGAAAACGATTTGCTAAAACCCACCACAACTAAGGAGAAGAATCACACAAGGAAGAGGAAAGAGATTACCCAACCGGAAAGCGTTTCACATAAGATAACTGTGGGAGAATCACTCTCTCCACGGATCCACCGGTTTCACACCGAATGGGGCTGCTTCCTTCTTCCACGGAGTCGCACCGATAGAAGCCACGCCGGAGTCGCACCGAACGGGGATGGAGGAGGCAAGGTTTGGCTTCACACCAATGGGGGGCGGCTATCGGATTCTCTCCATGGTGGCCGAAATTCCTCAAGAGGGATTTAGGGTTTCTTTTTCCAATGCTCTAACTCTTCATGATAGCCTCCTTTAAATAGGAGTTACAAACAAGCCTTAGCCCTTCATGATGGAGATTTAATCTCATCCATCCGAATGGCTAATTGCACACCAATACTAAAAATAGTTCAAAATGAAAAAATAACAACACATGCAATGAATATAAAATTATCACATAGGCATAGGATAATTTTATATTCCAAATATAAAATAGAGTGCACGAAAAGGAAATAAAAAAAGCTAATGTGTTGTCGTGGCGGTAGCACGTCGCGGGCGGAGGTTGTAGCGTAGCCTTCCGTTAGCGTCATCGTGCCGCCTCACGTCCTTGAGTCGTATGGCCTTATCAACCGGATCATCAGCAACATCGTCAGCATCGTCTTCAAATGGTGGAGGAGGGGCAGCGCCATCAATAATGATCATCTTAGAGTGTATCCTGTAACTCCCCTGGATATCAGCTTCTTTATCCATAGAAAATTCTATTCTCATTCTCTTTTTCAGACATTTGCACATCTTGTGCAGAAACATTTTCTAAGTCTGGAAGATCATTGGGATTCTCCCCCTTAATGTGATCCTTCTCTGGTATTGTCTCCCCATGCACCTGATCTCCAGTACTAGGAGAAGTCCTTGGAAAATTTTCTGGTGCTGCATCATCATGTTTTTCTGTGCTGGAGCTTCCTTGTTCTTCAGAATCACTGGAAGATTCTTCTTCCACAACCATTACTTTCTTCTTCTCTTTCTTCTTCTCTAGTACTTGTGTCTCTTTTGTTAATACTCTATCCCATCTTGTTAGAATTCTCATGTCCATTCTTCTCATCTGATTGATCTTAGATCCAATCTTGAGATTGAGACAGTCAGGAAGTGCTTGAACCAAATAGAGGCTTATAATCCATCCCATATTGAGCTTCTTGATGCTCTCTGCTATTTTGTCAAAGACAATTTTGCTCCAGTTGGTTTTCACTTTGAATATTATCTTTGTCATCAGCTCCAACATTTGAGCAGAGATTCAGTCATGCGCTCCTGTTTTGCATAGCAGCACTTTTCCTATAATCTATGACAAAAACTTGCCTTGAGTATTCATTCCCTTACTGACCAGGGTGCTTCCAAGCTTTATGTTTGAGTCGAGATGAGCATTGAAAAAGAATTCAAGAACCTCTCGTTTCCAGATATTTGAAGGTTCTGAAAGCAGATATTCCAATACTGCTTCAGTGATTAGGGTTATTACATTCTTAATTCCTTCAGATGCCAAGTTGAATCCATTTCGGACAAGTTCATAACCTTCGAAGATGTTTTCGTCACTTTTGGGTGCCATGAGTGTGAAGGAATCGAACGAGGTGTGTCGAATAAATGGAGTTCTAGGTCTCGACACTCGGAAATCAAACTCTCAAGATCTCAAGAAGGCGTAGTCGACCTCAATTCTCATAACATATATATAGTCTAAGCTCTCCTGAAGTCGAAAAGGCGCGCTCCATTTAGAATGTTCCAAGTTTTTAGGAAAAGACCTAGTGACGACACTAGAAAAATTGTCTGTCGAGATGTGTCGACACAAAGATAATGTCTCACGACATATACCTTAGGGTCTCGACACCAATTGATGTCTCGACACTTTCTTTGATGTCTCGACACTATTTTTGATGTCTCGACACATTCAATGGTGTCTCAACACAGTTTTTGACTTAGCAGAAAATTGTGTTTTCAGAACTATAGATACTTGACACTTTGAGGTCTTTTTCTTGATATGTAAGTAAACTTAATTACTGACTAATATTTTTTTATTATTTTCATCAGTCTTTATATATGCATTAATTATTCCAGATTTAACATGTCACGTTCAAACTTAAAGAAATTAAATTTCTTCTCATGTAGGGTCTTAGTGAAAATATCAGCAATCTGTTTATTTGTAGGAACAAATTCTAGATTAATGTCTTCCTTTTCTACATGCTCACTAATAAAGTGATATCTAATTTCAATATGTTTAGTTCTACTATGTGACACAAGATTATTTGCATTTGAAATGACACTAGTAGAATCACAATATAATGGAGTTTTACATAGCTGAATGTTGTAGTCTTGTTATTGATGCTGAATCCAAAGCAATTGTGCACAACAACTTCCAGCTGAAATGTACTCAGATTCAGCAGTGGATATTGCTACACTTGTTTGTTTTTTGCTGCTCCATGACACTAGCCTTCTTCCAAGGAATTGACATGAACCTGAAGTGCTTTTTTCTCTCTTCTTTACAACCTGCATAATCTGCATCTGAAAAACTTGTTAGTTCAAAATCACTTTCCCGGGATACCATAGGCCAAGACTAGGTGTGCCCTTCAGATATCTCAATATTCTTTTGACTGCTGTATAGTGAGACTCCTTAGGGCAAACTTGAAACATAACACAGACACAAGTAACATACATTATGTCTGGTCTACTGGCAGTTAGATAGAGTAGTGATCCAACTATGCCCCTATACAAGGTGATATAAACTGACTTGTCAGCACCATCCTTATCTAAAGACATATTGGATCCCTTAGGAGTTCTCATGGAAGTGGTTGTTTCTATTACATACTTCTTGATCAACTTCTTGGTGAACTTAAACTGACTAATGAAAAGTTCATCTATAGTTTGCTTAACTTAGAGACCCAAGAAAAACTTGAGTTCATCCATGCTACTCATCTCAAACTTACCTCGTACAAGTTTGGCAAACTTAATGCAAAGTGACTCATCAGTAGAACCAAATATAATGTCATCTATATATATTTATATTAAGATAGTCTTGCCTTTGGCTTCCCTTAGAAATAGTGATTTGTCTATTTTCTCTCTTGATAATTTGTTCTCTAGAAGGAATCTAGACAGAGTCACATACCAAGCCCTTTGAGCTTGTTTTAACTCATAGAGAGCTCTTAATAAAGGATAAACATAATTAGGATGAGTAGAGTCAATAAAACCGGAGTGTTGCTCAACATAGACACTTTCTTTGAGGTTACCATTAAGAAAAACTAACTTCACATCCATTTGATAAACCTTGAATCCTTTATAGGCTGCATATGACAGGAGGAGTCTAATAGCTTCAATCTAGCCACTGGTGCAAAGGTTTGATCAAAATCCATACCCTCTTCTTATCTATAGCCCTTTGCAACCAGTCTAGCCTTGTTTCTGACTATAACATCATTCTCATCCGGTTTGTTCCTGTAGATCCACTTGGTTCCTATGACGTTACAGTCATCTGATCTGGGAACCAGCTTCCAGACATTAAATCTCTTGAACTGGTCCAATTCTTCCTGCTTAACCCCTATCTAAAATGAGTCTATATTGGCTTCTTCAAACTTATTTGGTTCTGTTTGAGACAGAAAACTTGAGTACATTACAGTGTTGGGCTGTCTGCTTCTTGTGGTCACACCATGAGCTGCATCTCCAATGATCAGTTCACTTGGATGATCCCTTAGATGTCTGACAGCAACTGGTAATGTGACCTCTTCTCTTTGAACAACTTCATCTTGTTGCTGAGTCTCTTCTTCTGGTTGTTCCTGTGCAAGTTATTCCTCAAATTGCTCTTTGTTTCAGTCATGTGTCTGGAATATCCACTATCCACGTACCAGATTGGTCTTTCTGGTGCTTGGACAGTTGGACATACCTGCAAAATAAAGATTTATTCATCCTTAGAAACCCAAATTGTCTTGGGTCCTAGGTGTTTGTTAGCTGGGGCTCCATTGAGACCACCTGAGAATTTCTTAGCTGGGTACATTTTCTGTCCATGAGACACTGTGTGATTGAACCAGCAGTGCAGGGCAAAATGTCCAATATTTCCACAATACCAACACTAATATCTGTTGTATCTCCTCTATGGAGGCACAATATGAACTTTATGCTGACATTACTTAGGACAGAAATCAGCAAACTTAACAATTTCATTTTGACTGGGAGCATAATGATTATTTTGCCTCTCAGTCACAACAGTCCTCCTTGGAGCAAGCATATTAGAAATAGCTTTCATATTCACATATGAGTTTGGTCCTACTGGTCCAGACTTCTGGATTTCTTTTCCTTTAGTCTGAAACACAGGTTGTGGAATGGCTGAACCCTTTTGTCCTGTCAGCTTTTTGTCTCTCCCTCTCTTAGGTTTAACATAACCAAGTCCACTTCCAGGAATTCCTGAGAAATTATCTATAATGGGGAGCACAATTTTAGGTTTAAAAAACTGCTTAACAAGTCTTTTCTCATTCTGGAGTTTTGAGTTCTAACTCCTGAATGGCTGCATCCCTTTGTTTGAGCAACATGATTTGATCATCAATGATCTTAGTTAGCTTAGCTAACTTTGAACTTTGAAGACCAATCTGCTGAGTAGTCATCTCATGATGGTACTCAAGACCTCTTAGTGATGTAATCTTGATGGCTTATTCTTTGACAAGCTTTTTGCTCTTTACAAGAGGCTCTAGCAGTTTTCCAAACTTAACTGTGAGCTGTTGTAGTTCAGTCTCAGATTTGGACTTTTGTGAATCAAAATTTAGGTACATGAGTCTGACTGATCCTCAATCTCATGAACAGAAGTTGTAGAATAAATAGAATTGTCAAAGATTACCTGAGTATGCTGACATTCAACAATTTCTGTTTCTGGATTATCAGACAGTGCCATCAAGTTAACCTTCATATCATCTTCAAAGTCACTGTGGAGTGATGAAGGTGTGGAGTTATTGTCCTTGTATATGACCTCTCTGATGAATTCCTTTTCACAGGAAAACAATCCAATGTGAGCATGTTCTTCATCTGATTCAGTTGAATCTGAATCACTATCAGATAAAGTTTTTGGTTTCTTTGCCATCAGACACTTTTCTGACTTCTTATCTTTATAGAACTTATTTTCCTTGAAATTCCTGTTCTCCTTTCTCTTTACAGAACAGTCAACAATGACATGTCAAGGCCTGTGACAGCAATAACAAATAATGTCAGTCTTAACTTGTTTGTTCTGGTTTGAATCATATCTGACCACAAAGTTATTTCTGTGTTTGTCTTTGTTTTTGCTGGAACTTGGTCCAGATGATGTCTTCTTTTTCCTTTGCTTCATTCTTCTCATCATCTTCTTGAATTGCCTGGTGAACAATGTCAATTCACCATCTGATAATTTTTCTGATGAAGAACTAGTCCCAAAACTGACTGTATCTTCATCCCTTCTTGGTGATGATGGAATTTCTCTCATAGCCTTCTTTGATGTGTCTGCTTTGAAAGTCACAGATCTAGTCTGATTTGAACTTCTGGCAATTCATCTTCAGCTTTTCTAGAATTTAACAGAAGCTCATGTGACAACAGCTTCCCATACAAATCTTGGGGTAACATGTTCCTCAGATTGCTCATTTTTCTTACAACACAAATATTTATGACTCAATCTTTGTTTAGGGATCTCAGAAACTTGTCATTAAGCTGATAGTTTTAAAATTGTCTGTCATAATTCTTTAAGTCATTGACTATTTTAAAGAACTTTTCATAACAAAGTTTTATAAAATCAGTTTTCCCTTTCCTGAATGCCTCATACTGCTGGTTAAGTAGAGACTTTCTGTCATCTCTACTTCTTCTGTGACTTCCATATAGACTATTAGAGTGTCTCACATCTCCTTGAATGTTTTACAGTGTACTAAGTTCTGAAAGGTTGAATTATCTATTGCACTGACAATTATGTTCCGTGCTCTTTTATCCAGCGTGGCAAGAACCACCTCATCCTTTGTCATCTCAGATAGACTCTTAGGGGTTTGCATATTTGCATCTAAGACAGATACTCTCATGGGAATATATGGTCCTTCTTGTACAGTGACAAAAATTATTGTATCTGATGCCTCCATAAACAATCTCACCTTCTGCTTCCAAATAGCAAAATTATCCTTTGTACATATAGGAAGCTTCATAGAACTGAGTTCTCTGTGAGATTCTAAAGCCATGAGATCTGATATGTATCAACCACCATTAGGATCTTTTTCTGACAGTTATGTATTTCTTTGAACAACCTCCCTCTGATACCACTTAAAAGATAAATTTACGGGTATCTAATCACCCGGGGGGGGGGGGGGGGCGAATAAGTGTCTTTTAAATTTCTTTGTCACTTATACTAAAGGTTCAACAGATACTTGAAAATAAACATTCACAAGAACACAACACAAGCAATTCACAGAACACAGAGATTTTATAGTGGTTCCCCTATATAGGATACATCCACTTTCCCCCTTCCTTTTCAAGCAATGTACTAGATAAGATTATATCTCCTCCAGATCAACTCAGATCAATGATCTTATATGCTCTGTTTCTGTTAAGAAGTATACAACTCAGACCCACTGGTCCTACCTTAGAGACTGACCCAATCTCCTACCTCAGGTCTCTCAAGAAACCTACCTCAGCCTTTATAACACAGACTTACAACTCAGTGATCCCACACAAATCACCTACCTCAGGTCCCTCAAGAACCCTACCTCAGCCTTTATAAATTAGGCTTACAACTCAGAGAATATATCTCCTACCCACTCAGATCTCAAAGAGCTCTTACAGAATTAAGAGGAAAATGAGAAAGAAAGTAATCTCAGAAAACATCAATTCTGTGATCTGACTTATCTGAGAATTCAGATTCTTCAATTCAGCAGCACGAGATTGGTTCTTGATGAGCAGAATGGCTGAAATGATTCTTCACTGGATCTGCAATGTTCTTGATGATGATCGACTTGATTTTCTTAAAAAACTTGTAGAACAGATCCACCTTAATCCTGTAATCAACTTGTTGAAAGGATCAGAAGACTTTCTTGAAGACTTGAGTCTTCCTTCTTCTTGGTGTTTGTCGCCCTTATCTGACTTGTGAGAAATCAGAAAGATTGAACTATTTCATCCTTTTTTGATTAGATTGATTTTTGTGTAGCCGACCCCTCTATTTATAGCCTTCACTGGTTGTTGACTTCTGATTGATGACATCATCATATGCCGTCATACTTCAAGTTTTCCTTCAAACGAATTCTGATGAGATGTCAAGTCACTGTAGCTGACATGACACTTCTGACTTGACTTGACACTCAGCTGTGTTAACTCTGAACAACTTCAGGATTATAAGTGTCGAGAAGTCCTAAGTGTCTCGACGCAATAATACTTAGTTTTCTTAGAAGGTGTCGAGACATCTTAGCAGTCTCGACACATCTGTACTTGATAGAATTTCCAGTCTAAACTTGAAGGTGTCGAGAGAGTTGACTTGTCTCGACACAACTGTCTGCTGGGTGTCGACATCTGCTTTAAATCTTCACTGTGTTGAGACAGTTGAATTGTCTCGACACAACAGTCTGTTGGGTCTCGACATCTTTAAGTCTGCACTTCAGTTCTTCATTGTGTCGAGACAGTTGTATTGTCTCGACACTAATGTCCTGAGCTTTAAGGTGTCGAGATATCTGACTTGTCTCGACACTGCTGTCTTGATCTTCAAGGTGTCGAGATAACAGAATTGTCTCGACACAGCTGATTTGATCTGACGACACTTCTCCTACAAAGGTGTCGACATAGTTGTGAAGTGTGACGACACTTTTGTACTTAATCATTTCTTCTGCGCTGCAACTTGCTGGACTTTGACTGTCCTGACCTCACTCAGCACTATTAGCTGTATGGCGTTGGGTGAACTGGCTTCACTCAACGCCTGTGGACTTAGTAAATTTCGTCACTATCACTGTCTTAATATTTGGGGTTGAGTGAGTTTGCTACACTCAACGCCTGTGGACTTGCGCAATTTCCTGCATTTCCAGTCAGCTTCTTTGAGCTCACCTGTCAATGTCACTTGGACAATCTGTCGAATCAATATGACATACACTAACCTGCATGCATGAACTGAAACATACATCAAATAGATACTTGTGTATATCATTGAGTTGAAAGAGCTTATTCAAATCAAGTACACTATTTCAAATGTACCCAACAAGAGATTTGAAGTATGGTTGATTTTCCCGAAAACTAAAGTCAGCAGAGACGATCACCTTGCGTGTAGTAGGAGAATAACAAATATAGTCTTTCTGGGTACGGGAATATCCGACAAACATGTGTTTAGCTGCCCGGGGATCCAACTTGTCCGAAGGCGGACCAAGTGCGTGAACATAGCAAGTACAACCAAAGATGCGAGGCGTGAGAGAGAAGAACAGAGTAGACGGGAAGAGGAGACTAAACGAAGTAGCATTTTGGAAAACAGAGGAAAGAAGACGGTTAATGAGATAACATGCTGTCGAAAGAGCAAAGTTCCAATATACCTTGGCGACCTGCATTTGAATCATGAGAGAGCGAGCAACATCAAGGAGATGTCTATTTTTCTGTTCGGCGATGCCATTTTGTTGCAGAGTATAAGCACATGAAGTCTGGTGAATAATTCCAAATTCAGAGTAGATATTGACAAACTCATGCCTAGTGCATTCACGAGCATTATCAGTTCAGTGATTTTGTTGGAAAACTGTGTGAGAGTTTCAAGAACGTAAGCCCGGAAGACAGGGAAGCTCGAAGCGATCACGTAGTAAGTATAACCAAGTCGTCCGAGAGTAGTAATCAATAAAGGTAACAAAGTAACGATAGTCAGATATACTAGGAATTTTGTACGGGCCCCAAACATCAGAGTGCACCAAAATAAAAGGAGCGGAGCTCCGAGTACAATTAGGAGGAAAAGATGAACGATGTTGTTTTCCTAAAATACATGAATCACACATAAAAGGCGGAAGATAAATATCAGGAAGGGCCTTCTTGAGAACCGGTAGAGGAACAGGCTCAGCACGTCGATGTCAATCAAAGGAGGAGACTGATGAGAGGATGGTAGGAGAAATATCAAGAAGGTAGAGCCCGTTTTGCAATCGTCATTTACTAATGATACTCTGCGTCTGTCGATCCTGCATCAGAAAAGTAGAGGTGAATGTGACAGAACAGTTCAAATCGGCAGTGAGGCGACTAATAGAAAGCAGATTAAAAGTAGAGCCCGGAACATGAAGAGTCGAGCGGAGAGATATAAAGGAATTTAGAGGAATATCAGCAGAGCCAGAGACAGGAACGGTAGCTCCATTGGCCATAGTGATACTCTTAGGATATGAAGAATCCAAGTACTGAGGTGGCTTCAATGAGGTGATATGGTGAGTGACACCTGAATCCACAATCCAGCGTGGACAAGTGGATAAACAAGCGATACCTTCATTAGAGACGGAGGAAACAGAGGCAGGCGGGTGACTGAGCATCCCATAAAGTTGCTGGAGCTGGAGGCGGACTTCGTCAAGATCAGCATGAGTGACAAAGAGACTGGAGGCAGCAACAGAAGCAGTCGGACGCAGAGGAAAACCATATTTGTGGTAGCAGGTCGCCTCAAAGTGTCAGTCCTTTCCGCAGAAAGAACACTTAGGCCGCAAACGACCACCACAACCCCGTCCCCAAGAGCTTGAACGTCCTCCACGAGTAGGAGGGAGAGGTAGTAATGGCGCAGATGAGTGCTGAGAAGGGCCACTGAGAGAGGTCCAGTAGTAAGGAGGCGGTGAGACTTTGAGCAGCATGGAGCACACATTAGAGAACGAGAGAGTCACTGCAGACGAGAGGATCTGAGCCTGAACAATATGAAGATGAGGCGGAACCCGAGCCATCATCATGGCAATACCGGCTGCTTTCTTTTGAGCGCGCTGGGCAACAAGGGCCAAAGTCGGGGGCTAATGTTGAATCCAGGCTTCAACCAGTGTCTTGGACTGAGCAACAAATGAGGTTAAGTAGGTAGCACCGCCGGTGTCAAGAGTCTGAAGACTAGTAATGATGTCATACAGGTACTGGAGATTGTCCATACCTGAGTAAAGAGAATGAAGCTCATCCCACATCTCTTTGGTCGTCTCGTGATACATAGCCATACGGTAAGATCACCATCAAGAGAGTTGTGAAGCCATGTTTGAACGCACTCATCGTTATGAAGCCAGTCATCAGTAGGGACAACGGAAACATCCTGTGTTAAGTGATGCAAAAATCTTTTTGATTGAAGAACCTGGCGAACCGAATGCACCCACTCAATAAAGTTTTTCCTTCCTGTCAGAGAGATAGTAGCGATGCGTAACTCGTCACGGAGTTCAGGAACAGTAGCAGTCCCCGCAGCAGGAGAAGAAATTGCAGTAGAAGTATCCATGAGCAAGAGGGCAGCAAGTTACATAAGACGGCTAGCCGCTCAAGGCGAACAAACCGTACGAGCAACAGACAGGCACATCCGGCGGGAAGGCGACAAGCAATGCGGCCAGAGAATGGTGACCAGAAAGCCGAAGAGAAGGCGAAGAGCAGGCCGCACAATAGAAGTTGAAGTCGGCAAGAGAGAAGGATGCGGTTAGAGACACAGACCGGCAGTCTGCAACATATAGGGGCAAGACGAAAGAAAACTCAAGCAAGGAGACCGCCTGGTCCGAGCAGCGGCTAGAGAGAACAAGAAACAGCAGCAAAAGCCAGACCGCGCCAAGCAACGAGAAGACCGCAACGGTTAAGATGAAAAAAACAGCGCTCCGTAGGAGACCGGGGCGAGCAACAGAGGTGGCGACCACGAGAGGCGTGCGAGCAAAACCGCGCGAGTATACAGGCCACGCGATCCAGAAGAGAAGCCGCAACGGTTAAAATAGACAAACTGCGCGATGAGGAAGAAGTAAACCACGCGAGTAAGAAGGCAACCCTCCGTTGTTAGAAGGGATAACCCCGTGCGATTAAGAAGAAGAAACCACAGTAGACTCAAAAACAGATCACGGGAGGGCAGAAAGGTGGGTCCCAACAGTAGAGGCTATAAAGGCGCTGGAAAGACGCGAGAATCAGGAGGAGAGAGAGAGAAACTCGTCGAGTACCGAGAGGATAAAAAAAATCTATTCGGCAAAGAGGCAGCTCGCCGACCCTGCGAAAAGAGATAAACTTGTCGAGTACCGAGCGGATAAAAAGGATCTATTCAGCAAGAAGGTAACTCGTCGAGCCCGCAAAAAGAAGAGAAGAGGAGGCCGCCCAAGGGATGACGGTTAAGAAATCAGAGACCGCCCAAGAAGGACCAGAAGCTCCGATACCATGTATAAAAGAGCACGATCAATGAAGGAAAACTAGTAAACCTTGTATATCCTTGTTCCATATGTAAATACAATATATGAGTACATATATATAAGAGGGAGAAGGATAGAAGAGTCTCATATACATGGTATGAGAGTAATACAATAAGAGAAAAAGAAAGACTAAATGGGTCATTAGGCGGACCTTTATAATGTCTTTTCTAACATCAGTTAATTGAAACTAGACTCAACATAAATCAAAATGATATAGACTCATGTAATGCAATCAATTTCATTTGCACATAGTAACATTTACACACTCTAATAAACTGAGAAGCTTCAACAGTTTTCAAAAATTGAAAGAACAAAGTGATGAAAACTAATAAAATTTACGGCAAAAATCTAAGTACGATTTCAAGAGATTTAAACTCAACTCAATGAAATAGCTACTTCATGCAAAATAGATGTGAATCATTGCGCTAGATGAAATAACCATGAAATGTAGAAGATTTTTTTCATTTTGATAGATCAATTAAAGATTAATCTTTTTTTCAGTTAATCGAACCTATACTCAACATAAATCAAAACGTTATAGACTCACGTAATGCAGTCAATTTTATTTGCACATAGTAACATTTACACACACTAATAAACTGAGAAGCTTCAACAATTTTCAAAAATTGAAAGAACAAAAATGATCAAAACTGAAATATGGTAGTATTTATGATTGGAGCTAGCATGACTAATATCTTTTGCAATTCATTTTCATACTGATATGCAGGTTTCACATTAGTATGCTACAGTTTGGGCTCATATTTTCTCCAGGAGATGTGCATAAGTGGAAGGAAGGAATTGAGGAGGCAGTGGGTTTGATTAGGAATTTTCCTTTTTACCTTTTCCTTGTTCTAATTTTGTGTTGAGAGTTAAATTATCGGATTGGGTTACTCCCTAGAACCTTAACATGAAGTGAGAGAAATTTAGGTGTTGCAATTTCGGTGGGATGTTCGTATTAGCAGTTTATGATTTCAAGGATATAAGACTCTCAATCGTCCCTCCATTCTCAGTCGTGGCCTCTACCTAGCTTGCATGTGAATTCTAGCTAGTAAGTTTATGTCATAAATTTTGATCTGCTGTGAATTGGTAAGAGTGGATTTGCAGTAATGATGGATTTGATTTCCTTAGTTGCTCTTCAACACTCCCTCCTTCACTGTTTTTTTTAGCAACAGAATTCTCCTTCTCACTAATATTCTAGTAACTTTCGAACTCATACTGATATTGTAATTATCTATGGATGGAGCTAGCATGACTAGTATGTGGGCAAATTGGAGAAACTTAAAGGTGCATAGAATATGAAATAGAACATCAATAGAACATCAGCCATATCCAAAATGATCCGGACATTGCAGAAACTTAATGGTGCATAGAATATGAAATAGGAACATGAAATAGAACATCAATAGAACATCAACACGTTGAATTCGAGTCAATTGCAAAAAAAATCGAGAAAAGAGGATGCTCAATAATAAATTTCGAGTGATTGTGAAGAAGCCGGCATCAAATATGAAATTGTAGAGATATCGCAATTGCAACCGGGATATCCAACTTCGATGACTGCTGCATAGAGCATGAGCTATAAAAACAGTAATACAAGTGATAATAAAAGTGGTTGCTATAAATATATGATGCATTCTCCGTCGCATCAGTTATTTCTTGACGTCACTAGACATCGCACATTTTATTTATGCATTTATTTTTCGTGTACTTCTTTTGTCGCACATTTGCTATGTTGATTAGATCTTCGGGTTGACCGTGCGATGAGACCCTGAATAAATAGGTCCAGTAATTTTAGTCATTATGACATAACGGGCAAACTTAAAATTATTTAAAACTCTTAAATTTAAAATTAAAATACAAAGCCGGGATATTAGCACACTATGAATAATGTCATGTTGGGAATAACTCAAAACAAAATAATCCTTTGGAAAGAATTTATGGATATCAGTAATTGAGAGAATATTATTAAACAAGTAGACAATCTCTTATGATGTAGAATCTGGCTGGCCAAATTAATAATTGGAAATAACTAAGATTGGAAACCTTTAATTTGGACAGCCTTGTATTTTGGAAAGTAAATTAAAAGGGGGAAATTGAAATCCTCATTAAGTACCACTGTCGTTGAATTGAAGAACACCGTTCAGAAAGTAGAGAGAGGCGACCCTTGTCATTTCTCTCTGCAGTGCTGAAACTACTGCCTCCCCCACCCCCCGTGAAATTGACCCCCTCCGCCGAAGCTTTAGCCGCCTCGACGTCTGGCCTTTGCTCCCCGCCGCTGTGCAAGCCGCCCGACAGCGACTTGTTGCTCTCAGCTGCCGATCAATTCCGTCTAAGGTAGAGGAGCGAATTCCAGATCCGCTGCCGACAACAAATCCCTTTTTTGACGGGCCGCTTTCTCCTTTACGTCATCCGCCGTCAACGCCCAGGGACTCGCCGTCGACCCAGAACTTTATTTCCGACGATCACCTGTGCTGGCACTTTCATCTGCAGCCAAATTGGTCTTTGTCGTCGGCTTCCAAGTTTTCTCCTGGCAGAACTCCAGCCCCAACGTCTCCACCTAACTACCGGCCGAATTCTGGCTTTGATTTTGCCTACGGATTTGATTTGCCTGAACCTCATGTGGTAACGACGCTCATTCCTTGATCGATTAGTTAGTTTTAAATTTATGCATCATTTAAATAATTAAAAGCTTGCCCCGAACGTTCTAACCACTAAAATTCTCGTTTATTTCATAAATTATTGTTTGTGGATTGCGTTAGTGAACTTGTAAATCCCACTACAACTCGATCTGTTAGGCGCCGACGAAATTTTTTGAATAACGAGTAACGATTTTGCTGAAGTTTATCGTTAAGAATAGATTTACGCGCGAACGCCTCGATTAGGCTGCTCGGCCCCCTTTTCAAAATTAAACAAATCATTTTATTTTCAAGTTCTAACTTCATTTTATAGAGAAAATTTATATTTTTGCAAAAAAATATTTAATTATTAAAACCCTAATCCGAGCCAACATTAGTTTGGTATCAGAGCACTATGATTCGCTCCTATCGTGAATCTCGCGATCCAGATTTAAAAATAATAATTTAAACAGTTCTATTTTAAATTTTCTAAGTTATTTTCATAAATAAATAAATAAATAAATAAAATTTATTTTCTATTCATCAGTCTTATAACCTATTTTCAAAAAAAAAGAAAAAATTTAATTAACTTATTATTAACTTAATGAACTCGCGCCTAGTTATGTTTGTCCCACAACGCAAGTTTTATTAGTTTTTTAGAGTTTAAATAATAAGATAGCTTTGTTTATTCATAATCAGAATGTTAAACACAACTTGCGGCCGGCTATGCTGAGCAGGCAACGGGCTATTCAGCTTGTCATAATTATCGGGTGCGTACTATTCACCCGCTAAATATCGGGTGTGTAATGTTCACCCGCTACTGTTCACTCGCCTATTTTTAATAGTCCCACACCGCCTATTTAGTTTGTAGTTATAAGTATACAAAGCGTACCCGACTCAGCTTCTTGAAGTGTTGCTGTTATCGGGTGGCTTGAGTTGGTAGCGGGCTGTGCGGGCTTGTAGCGGGCGGGTTGTGGCTAACCCGAGCTTGAAGTATTTTATGCATTATATAGGGCAAAATTGTAATTTTACATAGTTTTAGGACACCCTAGTAGTAGGTTTAGGGGACCTAGTAAAATGTGGGGAGAGAGTGCGGTTTGATTGAGCTCGATCAAAAGGCAGCAGAAATATCAATCTATGATTAGACGACTATTTTAATTTCGAACTCATGAGTTTATACTTCTTTTATAGTGGTATATATATATTATTTGCTATAACGTAGCATGTCGTACCCGTATCCATGTTTTTTAAATTTTGTCATACCGCCGTATCAGGTACGTATCGCACTCGGTACCCGTACTCATACCGGTGCTTTCTAGATTTCTAGTAGCCCAATCCTCAAACTTTGCCACCTCGACCTTCTATGTTGTCTTTCTCCCAACCACTTCCTATACTTCACCACAGCCTTTTCTTTTGCAGCCTTTCTTGATGCCTCCTCTTTTTCTATCGATGCCTTCCTCGCAACCTCTTCTTCCTTCTTCATAATCTCCTTCCTCGCAACATCCTCGGCTTCCTTCTCCACCAGCTTCTCGAGCTCTTCCATAGCTCTCGTTGTCTTCCATAGATGAGTGTATCCTTGGTAGTTTTATTGGAATAACTCCCAGCCTTATGGGATCCTTTCCGCACAAATTTTTGAAGAGGGATTTGGCATAGCTTTTTCCTTTTCTAGAGCTCTCGCTCTTGGTAGTCTATACAGAAAATTTGACAAGGTCAACTAAAGAGATGGCTTTTCTAAGCTCACTTTCCAATCCCACAAGTCTCAGAGGTTCCTTAGTCCCAGGAATTGCAGACATTTTCGAAATCTGCATTCTATTCTCGTCATTAACAAATAGGTCGGAGAAGCCACCTTGTAGAGTATTGAAATCAAGATAACGCTTAAAAATAGTGCTATCTAAAATACTATAAGAGATCACGAGTACTATCACTGTCTCACAAACTAAGAGAGTTCTCACTCTGGTGGAAGCCGAAGTGGTGATATTGACCAACGAGATACTGCAAGAGTACTCACAACCACTGTGGAATCCCAAACGATAGGAGAAACCAACTTTTCAATGTTTGCCAAATGGAGAGCATGGAGATCAGACGATGATGGAAATTTGACACCTACCATATTCTTCAGACTCGCACCGCTATCAGAGAGAATCGTCTCGTCTTCAATGATGGTACTTCAACGAAATGATCGACATATTTAGACGTGCAGAGCATTTAAGGCGGATAGGAACTCGCGGACACTAATATTTTTGCAATCTCATCTAAGATATGAAAAAATGTGAGGATTCTATTTGCCCAAGTTTGGTAGTAATCACCATCATCGGATAGAACAACACATGTTTTGGTTCAAGATGGATTCATAAGGTTCAAGAGAACTCACCAACCATCAAGAAGAATTTGCATACCTTTAGAGTGCTCGTATACCATCATAGGGGTTTTTGCAGACCATCCAAGCCTATTCGTAGACCCTATTCGCTTCATGTACTTAGAATTTTGGGTCTCATTTTATAAGCGGGCAGCCCACCTTTTTTAAGGGATGCCCGCGAGCAAGTCCCCTTCGCCTATAAATAGGCCCTGAACAGTAGATGTAAGGACACAAAAACTTGAGCCTAGAACTCCTCAGTACTAGCATACCCAAACACAATGTCTGTGAGTACCATTTAAAACATTCAAATCCACTTGTAACTTTGTTATAATACATCATTCAATCAATAAAATCACGCACAATTAAGGTTCGTGCTGTGCAAAGTCCGGTCTTGTTGTTTAGGACACTTTTCTTCTCTTCCTAAAAACACGTAGCTCAGAGTACTTGTCCATTCATAGTACCACCTTTTATTTATTTTGGTTGGGTGTAGAGTTGAGAAGTTTTTTTGCCCCAACATTTAAGGGGAAAACATGAGGGAATTGGACTTCAGCTTCCTTGGTTATTAACAACTTCTCAAACTGCAACACTAAATCAGAAGGGATTTTTTTCACAGAGAATATTAAACTCATCAAATGTGACATGAATATATTCTTCCACACACAGTTTTCTTATTATAATATCTATAGGTCATGCTAATGAAGGAATATCAATGAAATATTCCTTTATCAACTTTAGCTTCAAATTTAGTTAATTACCATTATTCAAACATAACAAGTGTATCCAAATACCTTAAAATGAGCTATGTTTGGAGTTCTTCCTTTTAATAGTTCATAAAAGGTCTTCTCATGGAGTTTGTTGATTAAAGATCTATTCAACACATGACGATCAATGTTTACAGCATCAGCCCATAAGTATATGAGTAATTTAGCTTCAGCTAGTACAGTTCTACTTGCCACTATTAGTGCCTTATTCCTTCTCTTTGCAAAATTATTTGGATATGGAGTTCTAGGAGAGGAGAAACTTTATTTGATACCTTGGGATTCACAAAACTCTTTTTTATCCTATGAGATTCAAATCAAGTGCCATGATCACTCTTAATCATAACTACAAAAGTAGTCATCTCATTTTGATTTTTCTTTTCTTTCTCTGGAAAGGGATTCTGATTTTGTGCTTGGAGGAAGATAGAAGTTAAATACACTTCCAGGTTAACTTTTGAGGGAGTAGGCATGTGGCATAAATTTTCTCACGAGCCTAGAAGGGTTCTTCTTTACCTGAGAGGTCTTAGGACAACATGCATCTTCCTTCTTATTCTCAGTTCCTTCAAACAAAAAACAGAAGGATTTTTGCGAGCAGGAATAGATGCTTTTTAGTATGGTCAAAGGAATTAGCTGCAACTCCCTACTTATCAAACCTTAGTTGAAGATTCTCAGTGAGGTCTTGGAGCTTATTGCTTATGCAATTTATGCTGTCAAGCTTTGCCTTTGTCTTTATTTATTCAGTAAATAATCTCTTGTTTTCATCAAGAGACTTCTTTAGCTCTTCTTCAAGAGATTTTTTCACCTCTTCCTAAGAGTCACACTCAATGATTTCTTTTGAAGCATGAGACTCAATCTTTTTATGCAATGATGCATTGCACTGGAAGAGTTCTTGGTTCTCTATAAAAAGATTCCTGAATTTATCTCAGACACAAGATTATCATTACATAAATCTCAAAAATATTTATAAAATCTGGCAAGAAAATAAAATGACTCAAAATCAATTACTGCAACAGAGCTTGATGTTCCTTCTTCAAAGGCCATCAAGCACTTGACCTTAGTTTCTTCTTCATCCTCTTAATAAGAGGTTTCTTCAGACTAGAATTCACTCCAGCTTATGGCAAGCATGCCCCTTTCTACCAGGTTTTCTTCTTTCTTCTTCTTTTCCCTTAGATTTTTTCTGGCTCTTATTATTCAGTCTCCATTTTGCGGATGTGTCCATTTTTCCTAGAGTTCTAGCAAATAATTTCATCAGTTTATTGGGTTGCTCATAGCCTGGCATCTATGGACCTCCTTTCCTTGCTCCTTTCTGTGTTTTTGGAAGGAGAGTTCTCCTTTTTCCATCCATGAAGTTTCATGGCCAAGAAACTTAGCTCCTCATCAGTGAACGAGGTTAGGAGATTCCTTGGTTCCGTGGAAGAAAAGGGCCACATAATTTTCCGGAGTAGGCTTGACGGAGATTGTTGTTTCTTCTTCTTTGGCCTGGGAGGTAGCTAACTCAAATAACTGTAGTGTTCCATATAGATCATCTGGAGGGATCTCTCTAAGATTTCTTATCTCTTTAATAGATCATGAATATGGGAGATACTCCGTGGTTAGGCTCTTCAGTAACTTGTTATTTTGTTCTTCTTCTGAAATTCTCTTCCATAAATCCTCAGTCTACTGATGACAGTGTTTCAGATGTCATCCGACATAAAGATTTTGGGGAGAAAAACCATGACAATCGATATTTTAACCAAAAATGCTGTTTTTTAAAATATTGTGTGATATGTAGGTTTTGCCAGATATATCTGGCAATAATTTGAGGCTGAAAATCAGCGCGAGTATTAAAAAAAATATTTCTTTCATTTCTTTTCAGCAACCGAGCAATAATATTTTATCTCGTGCTTCATTTTGTACATCTCTCTATGCCTAGCTTCAACAACTTTCATATCTCACTCTCATTTGGTTCTATTTATAAGGTTTATTGCCATCGATGCCTCATTCTTGGGAATAAAGGGTTATGTAAAAATTGATTCAAATAAATCATCATCAATTGAAACCATCTAGAGTCTAATCCCTGGACTTCAATAATGCAAACATATCTAAGTTGCACATAGAAGGTCTAGATGTAGATGCATAATTCGTTTAATGAGACATATTGAGAATTAAGAAGGATCTCAAGAAAAATTCGGATATTAGGAAATTGATTCACCGAGTTGTTAGCCCATAGAAGTGAACTTGGCTCTAATACCAATTGAAAGTGCAGAAAAGTATATGAATATTTCCCTGGAGGAGGGAGGGGTTAGTCGAGAATAAAATTTCTTTCACAATTTTTTTGACAAATGACAATATCTTTTAGAAATGGACGACAAAATAAATAAACAGATCAGTGCAGAAATACGAGTAAACAAAAAATCTGAACAAGCACAAAAATCAAGATTTAAGCTATATAGCAAGACAATTGAGACGACACAAAGAATTGTATAGAGGTCCCCAAAATATGGTACTCTCTTCTACAGTGTATAGGATGACACTGTCTTCACCAAGGCGACATAGTCTTTTCCTTTAGAGACTCCAACCCAATACAAATCCTTTAGAGGTAGATTCAGTAACCATTTACAATGAGTTATTAATGCTTTAAAATGAGCAGGTATAACCCGGAGAAGAAGTGATTCTAGTTTAGTCTCAAGAGAGAAGAGAGACCCGGTTTCAGATTAGGGTTTACAACTGTCAAAGAAAGAATGCAAGGAAGAATTAAGAGAATTAGAATAAGTGTTTTTGTAAAGAGACAAGATTATATAGACTTCTTTGAATGCTACTCAAGAAAAAAGAATAGATGGCAGAAAGGCAGTGCATTCCTTTTCTGCTCAGCAACGACTTTATATGAATCCCGGCAAATCTGGAGCTTCGGTCAACAATCGTCGAACACCCGATCTGCGTATGGTGAAAGGCCGACTATGATCTACCACACGAGAATTCTTCCTTCGTTGAGCGTTATTGGAGGATAGCGCGGTTAGCGATCCCTGAACTCCGTTCAGCAAATGGAGATCTCTAATATTTCTTCTTCGAGAACACTACTATCTTTAAGTACTGGCAAAGGGATGGCTCGATTAGCGATCAAGGATCTTCATTCTGTTAGCTGTTGAAAAGGTTATGGGATTGCTAGAAGATAATGACTCAGCGATCAATGTTCTTCATTCTGGTCAGCTAGTATCCAGAGGAAGAGAGCTCTGGACGATCAACGCACATGTTTTCATAATGAACTTCAGCTCGGTCAGCGCACAGGTCCACAGCCAGGGAACGCTTGATCAGCGATCGGACAACAAGCCAGCGATCGGACATCAAGCCAGCGATCAGACATCCAATAGGTGATTGATTACTCGATATGCAAATGAGCCCCAGATAAGCGAATGTCAGGTCAACGATAGTGGAACACTTTTGTATGAACTTAGCCAAATCCTCACATCTTCTATTTGGCTTCTTCTGGATAATTTTCTCTGGGACAAATACAAGAAAGTGTGTTCTATACAACTCAGTGCATCAAACCAATAAAATATACCAAATCATCGGGGTTTTTTTCCGAATTAGTATATATATATATCTTTATTATATAAGGGAAGACCTCCAAATCCCATGGTGTAACATTTATATCCAAAAATACCCTTACAAAAATACCTCATACAATCCTAAAATTTGTTTTTTTTGTCATTTCCACGCAATCACCCAATCTCGAAACCCTATTTCTCCCACATCCCGCTCCGCCAGTTCCACGCAGTCACCCGATATCTGCCTCGTGAAACCCTACCAACCTCCGCATCCAACTCCACCGGCTCGGCAACGCCTCATTCTTCCTCTCGCAACCCTACTTCGCTCTACATCTCGCGCTGCCGACACCCCTCATTCCTGATCCAGCACCAACACCTACTTCCCTCTGCATACCACCACTGATGGTGTTCTCCTCTTCCAGAAATTTACAGTAATGCAGTCTGGGTACTGTCGTGATACATCTATCCTTGCCAGAGATAGAGCAGGCCTTCCACATCTGGCAAGCCAGAGCTTCATCTCACCTCACATGGCAAGGTCCTTCCCTTCCCCATCTTTCACACCTCCTCCTTTATCTCATCTTTCTCTCATGGCAGGAATCTGCCACGTATTCTTTTACTTTCTTTTGCTCCTTTGATTCCATGAGGAATGGAGTCCAGCTACTCCAAATTTGAAGGAGACTAAGGAAAAAAATAGCTTCGTTACCAGGTGCCAAGCCGTTACAAGGTTTCTATTTACTCTAAATAATCCACTTCAGTTACAGAACATTTTGATTCCTCTTGCTTTGGTGATGAAACTGAATGGATTAATATCTGCAAGGAAGAGATACGACCTATGGTATCTCGCTTTCGGCTCATAGTCCTTTGACACTTTTAATAGGTAAGAGCTTTATATTTTCTCTGTTGAAAACAAAGATGTTGAGAGATGTTGAATATATATTGTATCAAATGTTACAGAAATGTTATTTTCTCTCTCAAGAGAACTCTGTTGTACTTGATTGTTTCAGCGGATTTATAGTGGAAACACCGAAAATTCTGGAGTTACAGTCGAAAAATAGATTTATGGTTAGAGTCAAACAAAATAATGCATTTATTTTTTGATTTAAGCTTTGTTTGTGTATGGAATTCATTTGACTTTTCCTTAACTCAAGCATCTGAAATGTCGATTTCTATTTTTTGTGTGCAGGCACGAATTATGCTTGATATGGTGACACCACAAATGGTGGACCTAATTCCTTTGAAACTGGAACTCTAATACCGGGAATAGCTGGTGTCACTATGTTGGAGTTACCATGATGATCTGGAAGTGGTCAAACATCTAATCTCACTGCCAACGCAATATGAGCCTGCAGGGTCGCACATAAGAGATGTGGAGAAGTTGGATGACTGACTGTGTTGGTAAAGGTTACCAATCACCGACCTGAATAGGGTTATGGGCAAGGTGTTGCCTTATAGGATCATCGGGTTGGGCAAAGGTTGCCTTGAAGGGCTGGTTAGGTTCGTCGTCCGAGGGTCAAAGACATTAGTCGAGAATGGTCTTCTGATTCCCGCCGATCGACGAGAATCACCTTGCTGATTCTCGCCGATCGACGAGAATCGTCGAGAATCAATTGTTGATTCTCGACGATCGACTACCTTGGCTATTGTCGTCGACCGCGGCTCGACGATCGTCGAGTATCATTATGTGTCGTCGAGCGTGGCTCGACGATCGGCGAGAATCGTCGAGTATTGTACTCTGATTCTCGCCGATCCAATGTGATACTCGCCGAATGATTCTCACCGAACCTGCTCAGTGATTCTCGCCGATTGTCGCCGATTCTCACCGATTCATTCTCGCCGATTCTGAACCCTAGTTCTGGGTGGTCTGCGGATAGCGATTTTCCTGAGTTTATTTTATACTTTAAGTATAAATATAACACTTAGGGTTTCGGGAATGTGTGCGATCTATCCCCTCTGTGCGAATCGAACCCGACGGAAGGAGTTCCGCGTTCGCTCCGCCGATCCCGATCCCGCCGCCGGAAGAGTTCCGCCGCCGTGTTTGCTCCCTTGACCACCTTTTCTCCGGCGATCGTCGCTGGCGCTGCAATCCCTGGCGCGGACCTAGCAGTCCGTGGGAAAGCAAAGGTGCGGTCTTCTCCTTCCCGATCTTCCGTGCGACGGAAAGCTCGGCGTTCTCCCGCTCGTGTGGACTTCTGCAGAAACGTGGATACTATTCCACGTAGAACTCGCCACTAGCAAGAAGATAAAGTTTGGAGCTTCTCCGTTGAGTTGTGACTCAACGCCACCGAGGTAATTTTTGCCTAGTTTTGCTAACTTCTTGATTCAACCGTCATGGCTCGATCCGCATCTCTTTGGGTTTTTCTTGATGTTTTATTTTTCCGCTGCGTGCACAAGTGTTGTGCCAACCCTATAGAGAAACCCAACAGTGGTATCAGAGGGAGGTTACGGCCATGACTGTTGTTTTGGAAGTTGTCTTATTCCAATGCGTGTAAACCTAGAAATTTAGAAGTGTTCTAAATGTCTAGATTTAGTCTTGGCACTTCGCCAAGAACGATTGGAATTTCGGTGGAATTTCTAAGTGTTAGAAATTGTTGTCTCCTTAGCAGTAACCATCCCTCGAGTATGTTTTGGATTTTGAATCCAACATAGAGAGATGAGCTTGTCTACTGCTTAAGTTGAGCTGTCTTTGCCTTTGTCCAATGCATGTAAATCTGAGGATTTGGAAATTTCCGGATGTTCAGATTTAGCCCTTCCTTCTATCAAATGTTGATGGTGTCAGGATGTGCACATAAGGGATGCATGTGGTTTTAGAAGAATTGTTTTTCTTTGGATGTGCACATTGATCAAATGTTGATCATGGTTAATTGTTAACCTAAAATTGAAATCCCTTCTTTTAATATTAAGTGTTCGCATGCCTTCCGATGGATGACACTCTTCCTGCCTCGATCGATGAAATGTGGGCTTGCCAAAGCAAGGTGCATTAATCTATCTTGGTAAGGGTGCGAGCGGATAATTGTGATATCCCACTGTTGACATCGGGTCCAGCTTAACTAGGTGACCTCAAAGGTTGAGTGCCTAGAGGCATAGGGTTGGCATGCACCATATGATGGATGCGAATAAGGAGTTATTCACCAACCATACAAGAATTGCATGAGGATGCAATTGGCAAGCGTTGCCTACCTAAATAACCACATCGTGAGAGGAACGCCAAAGCGGACTCATTGTGTTGGTGAAATACGGATCTTGTCCACTAAGAGAGTAGCTCGCATGAACTCTCCGAATTGTTAGTGAGGGCTATCATTTCGAATAAAATAGTGGGAGTATTTTAATTGAAGTCCTAATTAGAATAAATTGCAATTGAAATGTAGGTACTGATTTTATTCTGCATAAATTCTTGTAGAATTCCATGGCAAGCGTTTCACACTCCACGCTGTCTCTGAGAGCCATCCTTGAGAAGGATAAGCTCAGCGGGACAAACTATATGGACTGGTATAGGAACCTGAGAATTGTTCTCAG
The DNA here is from genome assembly GCA_039583875.1 of Platanthera guangdongensis. Classification (NCBI taxonomy): domain Eukaryota; kingdom Viridiplantae; phylum Streptophyta; class Magnoliopsida; order Asparagales; family Orchidaceae; genus Platanthera; species Platanthera guangdongensis. The sequence goes on from CM077154.1 coordinate 42,606,613, forward strand.
GCAAGAGCGAAAGCTCTATGTCTTGGAAGAAGAAGCCCCCGAGGTGCCGACCGGGAACTCTTCCCGTGCTGAGAAGGATACTTATAAGAAGTATACTGATGATGCTTTGGATGTCGAGTGCCTTATGCTTGCCACCATGAACTCTGAGCTTCAGAAGCAACATGAGAACATGGGGTGCAAGGAGATTGACGGGCACCTCAAGAAAATGTTTCAAGGGCAGGCTCGTCAAGAGAGGTTCGACATCACTAAAGCGTTGTTTCAGTGCAAGATGGGAGTTCGAGACTCAGTAGGGACTCACGTACTCAAGATGATTGGGTATATAGAGAACCTTGAAAGGCTGGGTTTTCCTCTTGGTCAAGAGTTGGCCACGGATCTGATCCTGCAATCGTTGTCGGACAGTTATGAGCAGTTTGTCTTGAACTACAATATGAATGAGATAGACAAGACACTGCCCGAACTCCTAGGCATGTTAAGAACTGCCGAGATCAACATGAAGAAGGCCAAGCCTGCCAGCCCCATACTGATGGTGCATAAGGGCAAGGGCAAAGCCAAGGGCTCCAAGAAGACGAAGGTAGGACCTAAGTCATATCTTGAGCCCAAGTCTTCAGCACTGATGAAAAAGAAAAGCACGGTGAAGGATGGGAAATGTCACCACTGTGGCAAGGCTGGTCATTGGCGGAGGAACTGTCCTTCGTATATTGAGGGTCTGCAGAAATTGAGGGGAGGTATGACTTCCGCTTCTAATGTTTACGTTATAGAGATAAACCTTTCTGCTCCTTCATCTTGGGTATTGGATACCGGATGTGGTTCTCACATTTGTACAAATGTGCAGGAACTGGGAAGGAGAAGATTGCTGAGTAAAGGGGAGGTGGACCTCCGCGTCGGCAATGGAGCAAGAGTTGCTGCTGTAGCCGTAGGAGTTTACCGTCTTTCTTTGCCCAGTGGGCTTGTAATAGAATTAGATAACTGTTATTTTGTTCCGGCAATAACTAGAAACATTATATCTATTTCATGTTTGGACATGATTGGATTTTCTTTTATAATTAAGAACAATTGTTGTTCTATATTTAAGAATGATGTTTGTTATGCTGTAGCCCAATTGTTTAATGGTCTTTACGTTTTGAACTTGGACCATCTGATCTATAATGTAGAAAATAATAAAAGACTAAGAACAAATGACTCGAACCCTACGTTTCTCTGGCATTGTCGTTTGGGCCATATCAACGAGAAGCGCATATCCAAGCTCCATAGAGATGGACTTTTGGACTCATTTGATTATGAATCATTTGAGCGATGCGAATCTTGTTTGTTAGACAAGATGACTAAAGCTCCTTTCATTGGTTATACTGAGAGGGCTGAGGATCTCTTGGGTGTTATACATAGTGATGTATGCGGACTCATGAGTTTCATGGCTAGAGGAGGGTATTTCTACTTTGTTACATTTACTGATGATTTCAGTAGATACGGATATGTGTATCTTATGAAGTGCAAATCCGAGACCTTTGAAAAGTTCAAAGAGTTCAAGAATGAAGTAGAAAACCAGTTGGGAAAAAGGGTTAAAGCACTCCGATCTGATCGAGGTGGCGAATACCTGAGTCATGAGTTCCGTGATCATCTGAAAGAGTGTGGTATTGTATCACAGCTCACTCCACCTAGAACACCACAACATAATGGTGTGTCTGAGAGGTGAAATCGTACTCTGTTAGACATGGTACGTTCGATGATGAGTCTTGCAGACTTGCCTGTTTCCTTTTGGGATTTTGCTTTAGAGACTGCTGCAGTGACATTGAATCGCGCTCCAACGAAAACGGTTCTGAAGACACCATATGAGATATGGACTGGGAAGCGTCCTAGTATGTCGTTCATTAAAATTTGGGGCTGTGAGGCATACGTAAGACGTCAAATGCCTGACAAGCTGGAACCCAAATCAGATAAATGTTATCTGGTGGGATATCCTAAGGAAACGAAAGGGTATTACTTTTACCTACCGTCTGAGGGCAAAGTGTTTGTCGCAAGGACTGGTGTCTTCTTGGAGAAAGAGTTCTTATCAAGAAAGACTGAAAAGGTAGAGCTTGAAGAAGTTCAAGAACCACATGTAGTGAACGAACCGGAATTGGATTCTGAGATAGGACTACAAGATGTTGTAGCTGGAGAACCTGCTCAGGGAACACAAGTCCTACGTAGATCTGGTAGACCGAGGTTTGAGCCTGAGAGATATGGATTTCTCGTGTCTCAAATAGGTAATGTGTTGCTTATGGATCATGATGATGAACCAGCAACCTACCAAGAGGCTATGAATGGACCGGACTCCGACAAATGGCTTGAGGCTATGAAATCCGAAATGGACTCCATGTATGCAAACCAAGTTTGGAACTTGGTGGAACCACCTGAAGGGGTACGACCCATAGGGTGCAAGTGGGTCTTCAAGAAGAAGACCGACATGGATGGGAATGTACAGACATTCAAAGGGCGACCGGTGGCTAAAGGTTTCAAGCAAATTCATGGTATTGACTATGATGAAACTTTTTCCCCTGTTGCCATGGTAAAGTCCATTAGGATATTGCTTGCTATTGCTGCGTATTATGACTACGAGATCTGGCAGATGGATGTCAAAACGGCTTTCCTTAATGGAAACCTCCTTGAGGAAGTGTATATGACACAACCCGAGGGTTTTGTATCCCCAGATGAAGCCACTAAAATATGCAAGCTGAATAAGTCCATTTATGGACTGAAACAGGCCTCTCGAAGTTGGAATCTTCGTTTTGATGAGAAGATCAAAGAGTTTGGTTTCATCAAGAATGAAGATGAGCTTTGTGTTTACAAGCGAATCAGTGGGAGCATTGTTGTCTTCCTGATATTGTATGTAGATGACATACTGTTGATTGGGAATGACATTCCTACCCTGAAAGTTGTTAAGAACAACCTAGGGAACTGCTTTTCAATGAAGGATTTGGGCGAAGCGACTTATATACTTGGTATTAAGATCTATAGAGATAGATCGAAGAAGTTGCTGGGTTTGACCCAGAGTACGTACATCGAAAAGGTGTTGAAGCGGTTCAACATGCTTGAGTCCAAGAAAAGATTTTTGCCCATGTCTCATGGTGTGAATCTCTCTAAGGACCAGTGTCCAAAGTCTTGTGAAGATAAGGACCGCATGAAGTTGATTCCATATGCTTCGGCAATTGGATCAATCATGTACGCGATGTTATGTACTCGACCCGATGTTTCCTTTGCTTTGAGCATGACTAGCAGGTATCAGTCAGACCCCGGTGAATGTCACTGGATTGCAGTCAAGAATATCCTGAAGTACTTGAGAAGGACTAAGGACGTGTTCTTGGTGTATGGTGGAGAGGAAGAGCTCGTTGTAAGTGGTTACACGGATGCTAGCTTCCAAACTGATAGAGACGACTCCAAGTCTCAGTCAGGTTTTGTGTTTTGCCTGAATGGAGGAGCTGTGAGCTGGAAGAGTTCCAAGCAAGAGACAGTTGCTGATTCTACTACAGAGGCCGAGTATATCGCAGCAGCTAATGCAGCGAAGGAGGCTGTATGGATTAGGAAATTCATCGGCGAGCTTGATGTAGTTCCTAGCATTGTTGGTCCCGTAGTTCTCTACTGTGATAACAATGGTGCAATTGCACAATCTAAGGAACCTAGATCTCATCAGCGCTCCAAGCACATACTCCGGCGGTTTCATCTTATTCGTGAGATTGTCGAACGAGGAGATGTAAACATTTGCAGAGTGCCGACTGAGGAAAATATTGCGGATCCACTGACAAAGCCTCTCGCGCAGAGAAAGCATGATGGTCATACTAGATCGATGGGTATACGATACCTAAATGATCAACTCTAGCGAGAATCTTGTGGGTTGCATGTTATCTTGTATTTTGTTGGCTGTTTGTTCATATGATGAACTGTGTACCTAGTTTTTCTTTTATAATTAATGGCAAATTCTTTTATTATGAGTTTTTCTATATATGATAGTTAAATGTTAGCATAATAGATACCCTTAGAATGTTTGCTTCCATGGGACATCAAGTACGTGACTTGAATGTGAGAGCCCATGATTTATTTGAAGCTTCATTCTTAAAGGTCCCTGGTCGAGTATCATCATAGAAACTAAGGGTGATGATGATACATGAAGGCTAGCACGTGTGTTGACTGATGACTGGTTCTCACAGGTCATGATATTGTGATATCAAGTCATCACGTGGGTACTTGTTAGTGAACAAGTTGTACTGGACAGACCCAACCTGAGACTACTCTGTGGATTGTCATCCAATAGTGTCACGAGTAGGTCTCAATTGACAATGGTGTTGTGGTCCTTTGACCTGAAGTCACAGCATTCATCAAGTGAGGAAGAGCGTGCTTTGATGCCATCTAAAGTCTTCCTTGAGAAAGGTTGATGATAAGGGTGGTCGTTGGGCATGTTATGAATCATTTGGGTGTTTGTGTGTGAGCAGATATGGGATTTGTCTTCCTGTATGACAGGAGTTGCATCCATGGGCCCCTTGATGGAACTGGACTGAGAAATGCATGGTCATGCTTGGTTGAGTCAATATGTGATATTGGACTCACCATTCTCTGGAAGTCCGTCCTGGATCAAGAAAACTTGGATTGAGCTAAAACGAGGGTGACACGGTCCATGCCTCTAGTTCTTTCCGGATGTAAGGGACAAAGGGACAAAGACAACGCTGATACATTGGTCATATAGGCTTATGAGTTATCAACTCCTATTGCTTGGGGAGCAATGATGCATTGCTAGATGCCGCTCATTGTTTGTGAGGTTTTTGGTTTGATACTTTCGAGATCAAGTGGGAGTCTGTTGGAGTTACCATGATGATCTGGAAGTGGTCAAACATCTAATCTCACTGCCAACGCAATATGAGCCTGCAGGGTCGCACATAAGAGATGTGGAGAAGTTGGATGACTGACTGTGTTGGTAAAGGTTACCAATCACCGACCTGAATAGGGTTATGGGCAAGGTGTTGCCTTATAGGATCATCGGGTTGGTCAAAGGTTGCCTTGAAGGGCTGGTTAGGTTCGTCGTCCGAGGGTCAAAGACATTAGTCGAGAATGGTCTTCTGATTCCCGCCGATCGACGAGAATCACCTTGCTGATTCTCGCCGATCGACGAGAATCGTCGAGAATCAATTGTTGATTCTCGACGATCGACTACCTTGGCTATTGTCGTCGACCGCGGCTCGACGATCGTCGAGTATCATTATGTGTCGTCGAGCGTGGCTCGACGATCGGCGAGAATCGTCGAGTATTGTACTCTGATTCTCGCCGATCCAATGTGATACTCGCCGAATGATTCTCACCGAACCTGCTCAGTGATTCTCGCCGATTGTCGTCGATTCTCACCGATTCATTCTCGCCGATTCTGAACCCTAGTTCTGGGTGGTCCGCGGATAGCGATTTTCCTGAGTTTATTTTATACTTTAAGTATAAATATAACACTTAGGGTTTCGGGAATGTGTGCGATCTATCCCCTCTGTGCGAATCGAACCCGACGGAAGGAGTTCCGCGTTCGCTCCGCCGATCCCGATCCCGCCGCCGGAAGAGTTCCGCCGCCGTGTTTGCTCCCTTGACCACCTTTTCTCCGGCGATCGTCGCTGGCGCTGCAATCCCTGGCGCGGACCTAGCAGTCCGTGGGAAAGCAAAGGTGCGGTCTTCTCCTTCCCGATCTTCCGTGCGACGGAAAGCTCGGCGTTCTCCCGCTCGTGTGGACTTCTGCAGAAACGTGGATACTATTCCACGTAGAACTCGCCACTAGCAAGAAGATAAAGTTTGGAGCTTCTCCGTTGAGTTGTGACTCAACGCCACCGAGGTAATTTTTGCCTAGTTTTGCTAACTTCTTGATTCAACCGTCATGGCTCGATCCGCATCTCTTTGGGTTTTTCTTGATGTTTTATTTTTCCGCTGCGTGCACAAGTGTTGTGCCAACCCTATAGAGAAACCCAACACACTATGCACTCAAATATCTAGGCTCCATCTTTACCAACTTCCATTATTTATAATGTGGTTGCTCTTTGCACTCAAATATCTAGGCTCCATCTTGATTTTGCTCTTTGATATCCCTCTTTGTGTGCAGCAACACAAACTATTTGAGGAGTTTCCTTTATCATATATAAATTTTTTTTCTTCCAAATCTTCTGAAGTTCTGTTTTTTCACTTATCTTTCCTTCTTGAAGCCATATCTCATTTTGTGCAGGGATGTTCTTCGTATTATAATAAATGTGTAGCTTCAATGATATAGAGGTTATTCTTAACCAATCATGAACAAACAATATCCCTATTTGTAAGTCTATTACAGTAAAGTAATTATAAAAAAAATTCATTAGGTGTTTTCTTTTATCTATTGAGAAAATAGATTATTGGTTTTTGATCGAAGATGCACGTACAAAGAATATTGTTGAGTGAGAACATGATCTTGGTTCTTACTCGATCTTGATTTCTAAATAGAAATGAGTGAGTTCTATTTCATTATTTTTGGCTAATTTTAAATTCTGCATGACACTCTTAATTAGTAGATTATAAGTTTTGCTTCTTCTTTGCCTACAAATGGCCTCTTAAATTTCCTTGCTTTAAATCTTACAGTACTTTATTGGGCATCTACATAGTGAAGTTCGGTTTAAACTTTTTCTCTTGATTAGTTTGATAACTTTGAATGAATTCAAAGTTAATGCAAGACCAGGATGCCGTTCACTTGGAGCAGGAGCTATGCAGGAAATGGGTCCATTATGAGTTAAGCTGTGAAATCGTAATTTCATAAAAATTGATCTCTCTGTAAGTCACAAATATATACAAATTACATTACTCTTGAATATATTCCTTTATATTTCATAAAGAAGCCAATATCAAGCTATTTCATGCTTATGGTTGTGAGGATTAAAATAGATTTTAAGACTTTTAAATTGCACACACGCACATCTTTGTTGTGTGATTCAATTTAAGTAGCAAGCTGTTCCATCCTTATGATTATTGTAGGCAAGAAATAATGTAAAATACAGCAGGCGGTATGATATTGTTTGCTATATCTGTTCACGCACACTCTCATGTGAGCAATGTATCCGCCCCGACGAATGACACGGCCGTCGACAAATAGCGCCTCCCCCGACGAATGACGCCTCCCCCGACGAATGACGCAACCCTTGAATAATGTCGACGCCCCCGACGAATGCCGCCGCCTCGACAAATGTCGCCGCCCCGACGATATGAGCCCCCACGACGAATGTCGCTCCCACAACAAATGTCGCGCCCACGAAAAATGTCGTCACCACGACAAATGACGCCCCCACGACAAATGTCGCCCTCTCGATAAATGTCGCACCCACGTCGAATGTTGCCCGCACGGGGTACTTTTGGTTGGGATTTAGCTTTTCAGACAAATGTCGCCCCCACGACGAATGCCGCCCCCGCCGAATGCAATCCCCCACGACGAATGTCGCCCCCGCCGAATGTAGTCCCCAAGACGAATGTCGCCCCCATGCCGAATGTCGCCCCCAAGACGAATGTCGCCCCCTCGACAAATGTCGCACCCACGAAGAATGTTGCCCGCACAGGGTCCCCCGTGCACTACAACATGTAAATATATATATATATATATATATATATATATATATATATATATATATATATATGCATGCATTCATATAAATAGTACTCCACATCAATGATGAATTTCTCAAAATATCTCGTGATAAAAAGAAAATCATAAGAAAGATAAATTGCACGGATATACCATTACGCACTTTGATAACATCAAAGGGGCATGAACTAAAAAAGAATCAACTGAACGGGCTTAAACAAATTATAACTCAAGACATTTTAACAAAGTGATTAAAATTTGACTTTATTTTGCATATTATACTTTCTCTTCAAGTTACAGTAACATGTAAATACTGAGTACGCCATCCTCGTTCAGCATGTGTGATAGACTGCAAGTTTTCAGAACGATGCAAACATGGGGAACATAACAAGTGGGAAAAGTTTACCTCAGGATCCATCATGAATTTTATTGATTCAATAAGCTTAGGCAGTGAGAATTGTTCCACCGGAATTGGCGGAGGTCCTAATCCTCTGCTGTGCACTCTTTCTCCCCAGAAAGGTTGATCACCAAAGAATGGTACAATAGTAGTTGGGCACTGCCAATCATAACCAAGCATAGTACCAGATTTAAACGGAGTAAATTGAATGCATTATCCTGAAATTAAAATATAAAAACTGGAAATTGAGTAAATACTGCAGCTTTTAAGTCCAGCTGCTGTAGTCCCAGCGCCTCCGTGATGCACCTGAATACCAGAAGAAGAAAATTGGAAACAAGCACAATTACCTGAGCTATACATTTGTAAGATTTAGGACTTCAAAGTCGAACTAAAAGGAAAAAAAAATTAGGGGTTAAGAAAATTAAAGAACCAAAGAATACCAGCAGATTTTTGATGTGAATACGCTCCTCGGTTGACTGATTCACATATGGATGATCCTCCTCACAACTAGCGAAAACACAGCTTTCTCTCCATTTATTGTTCATCAATATCATATTATATTTAGTATTTTAAATGAAATTTCAGTAATTTAGCCATTAGAGTGTCCCCTCTTAATAAGGGAAAGTCTTAGAGATCATGTTAGAAGTCTTTGTAAGCTCTTTCTCTTGGAGAGGAACTCTTAGGCAGAATAAATCTTAAAAGCTTGGTGAGAGCATTTTCTCATGAGTTTGTAATCCATTTTTTCATTTTTAGGGCAATTTTCATTTAGTTCCGTATCAACTTATTTGACCTGCCAGATGTTCTAAGCCCAAGGAAATCGTTGGGAGTACATTTCTACCTCCATCAGGATGAGTGTGTAGATAAATGGAAAAAGCACATCACTCTGAATGAATTAATAAAGAGGGGTAAAATTAGAAAAATGAATGTCTCATCGATTATTTAGTAATGGTATTTTATTAAGTTTTGTATTTAGCGAGACAAAACTTAATTAATTCATAGGGATGACAAACGACAAGTGTGCTATCGCGCCGGGGCACAGGGGATGCCCGTGCACGACTAGGAAGCACCGGTACGGGTACCTGGTACAATACATACCGAAAAGCCGGTACGACAAAATTTAAAAATCAATGATACCTGTACCACACGATACATTATAACTAGAGCTGTCATTAAAACCGAAAACCGCAAACCGAACCGGAACCGAACCGGACCGCAAAGAACCGGACCGAACCGTTTGCAATATTCGGGTTCCGGTTTGAATAACCGTGATTGGTTCGGGTTTTCTTACATTATTATCCGGACCGGAACCGGAACCGGAACCGCAACATACAATCTCAGGGTTTCAAGATATCCGAACCGGACCGAATTGAACCGATTTATTATTATTATTATATTGTTATTATTTTATAATTTATCTATCATATTTATACTTACTATCATGAAAGTTTGAACCCAAACCGCAATCATAAAGGGGGTCGACTTTGGGCCGAAAAAAATTTCACCGCATCCGTATGAGGTTTGACATTGTTGCGGTTTGGAATCAATTTTTGCAATACATTTTTTATTTTTATACAGTTATATATTATATTTTCAATTTTACTTACATTTTTTTAAAAAATATTTTATTTAAAAAATATAGAAGATATGCAACTACTATTTATTAGTAATCATGAAAGACAACTAATTGTAGGCGGTTGTTACTGTTGAGCATGCCGACGAGACGTGCGCAAGACAACTAGAATTCGTGGCAAGTCTACACGCGTAGAAACACAATTGATATTATCCCACCGATCGTGTAAAAGATCGTCGAAAAGTGGGCCATTTATTTATATTTTGATGTTGTTTGATTTTTACTATTTGCATCCGCTTTTATTTCACAAGTTTGATTTCTTTTAGTTGGAACAGATTGGAACCGGACCGAACCGCATGGAACTGGACCGAACCGATAGTTGTCGGTTTGGTTTTGGTTCTTGTTGAACCGTAACCAGAACCGTTAATACGACGGTTCCAAAAAATAAGCTGGAACCGAAACCAGAACCGAAACCGGTCAAATCAAATAAAGTTTTGGTTCTAATTTGAAGAACTGTTACCTTAGTGGTTCGGTTCATGGTTTTAGTAGAACCGGAACCGAACCGGAACCGTGACAGCTCTAATTATAACAAATATAATATATATATCTTTATTATATAATACAATAGGCATATTTGGATCACACCATGAAACTCATTTGGGCCGTCCGATCAAGCTCCATCAAATACGGGCCGTTGGATTCAAAGCAGGAGGTCTGCAAATATCCAAACAAACCTTCCGAACACTGTTCACGGGAGAAAAAATCTCGATAACCCGTTTCCGCACTCCCGCCCCTCACGCCTCACCCCCGCCGCCGCCGGCGGCCTGCCCGTCGCCCACCGGCGGGTTCGCCGGCCTCCGGCGAACCCGCCGGGGGTTGTCCGGCGGCGAGCGGGCAGGGCCACCGTCGGCGCTGGCCCTGCCCGCTCGCCGCCGGACAACCCCAAGCGGGTTCGTCGGAGGCCGGCGAACCCGCCGGTGGGTGACGGGCAGGCCGCCGGCGTCTCCGCCGGCGGCGGCCGGGAACGCCCCCGCGTGAGCAGGCGGAAGCTCGGGGGAGGGGGGGGGGGGCGATTTTGGGTTTTTTTGTTTTTTAATATAAATATTTATTATATTATAATTTAATTTAAAACTTAATATAAATATTTATTATATTATAATTTAATTTAAAAATAATAATTATTTCATTATTTAAATTTTGTCACTAGCGGGCGAAACCCGCCGGGGGGACGGGCCTCGCGCGCCGGGGGACGGGCCTCGCACGCCGGGGGGCGGGCGAAGCCCGCCGGGGGGTCAAGCGGGCGAAGCCCGCAGCGACGCATCGAGAACGGGCGGAGCCCGCCGGGGGGGACGGGCGAAGCCCGCCGGGGGGACGGGCCTCGCGCGCCGGGGGACGGGCCTCGCACGCCGGGGGGCGGGCGAAGCCCGCCGGGGGGTCAAGCGGGCGAAGCCCGCAGCGACGCATCGAGAATGGGCGGAGCCCGCCAGGGGTGACGGGCCTCGCGCGCCGGGGGACGGTCCTCGCACGCCGGGGGGCGGGCGAAGCCCACCGGGGGGTCAAGCGGGTGAAGCCCGCTTGATTGAGGGCGAAGCCCGCTTGATTGCGGGCGAAGCCCGCATCGACGCATCGAGAACGGGCGTTCGCGGGGTGTTTTTTTTTTTTCCGATTTTGTATTTTTTTAAATATTTAAATAATTTATATTATTAATAAATAATAGCGCGCCGGGAGGGACGGGCCTCGCGCGCCGGGGGGCGGGCGAAGCCCGCCGGGGGGTCAAGCGGGCGAAGCCCACTTGATTGCGGGCAAAGCCCGCATCGACGCATCGAGAACGGGCGTTCGCGGGGTGTTTTTTTTTCCGATTTTGTAATTTTTTAAATATTTAAATTCGAGAACGGGCGTTCGCGGGGTGTTTTTTTTCCGATTTTGTAATTTTTTAAATATTTAAATAATTTATATTATTAATAAATAATAGCCCGCCGGGAGGGACGGGCCTCGCGCGCTGGGGGACGGGCCTCGCACGCCGGGGGGCGGGCGAAGCCCGCCGGGGGATCAAGCGGGCGAAGCCCGCATCGACACATCGAGAACGGGCGTTCGCGGGGTGTTTTTTTTTCGATTTTGTAATTTTTAAAATATTTAAATAATTTATATTATTAATAAATAATTAAATAATTATTTAAAAAATCAAAAAATTAAAATTTTGAATTTTAAAATCACCGGCGGCGGCGGCTGCCCGTGTGCGGGTTTTTTTTTTTATTTTCTAATTTTTTTTATATTTAAATAATTTATATTATTAATAAATAAATAAATAATTATTTAAAAAAACAAAAATTTTAAATTTTGAACTTTAAAATTTTAAAATTGTATGCCAGCCGAGCGAAGCCCGCCGGGGGGCGGGCGAAGCCCGCCGGGGGTCGGGCGAAGCCCGCAGGGGGGCGGGCGAAGCCCGCCGGAATGCCAAGCGGGCGAAGCCCGCTTGGTTGCGGGCGAAGCCCGCAGCGACGCATCGAGAACGGGCGGAGCCCGTTCGAAGATGCTAGTATATATATATATATATATATTACAAGTGTAATAAATAGTTCTGAAAACATCAAAACATCAAACATAAATCATAACTTTGAAATACAAGTCCTTAAATCAATGCAACACAACATGAAGTTTCCAAACATTAAGCATTCGTAAATATTACAAAATTCGTGAATACCGCCAGATTGCTGGTCATTAGTGGCGACGACCTTGCCTTTCGTGTCCGCGGGGACACGTAGGGGCGCAATCGCGGTAGTCTAGGGCAGAACGGGCTTCCTATATTCTTGAAGAATCAGTCCGAGAGGGGAACAACCTCAAGCTAGACTATGTTGTTAAAGGCGCAAGGCGCACCGAGCCGCAAAGGGGCTCTGAAGTCTAGGCGCAAGGCGCAGACGCGCGCCTGAGGCATGTGAAGCGCAAAAATGTGAAAAAAATAAAATCAACGCCCAACTCGCTGGAATTGGGAGCCCAACTCGGTGGAATTGGGCGCCCAACTCGGTGGAATTGGGCGCCCAACTCGGTGGAATTGGGCGCCCAACTCGGTGGAATTGGGCGCCCAACTCGGTGGAATTGGGCGCCCAACTCGGTGGAATTGGGCGCCCAACTCGCTGGAATTGGGCGCCCAACTCGCTGGAATTGGGCGCCCAACTCGCTGGAATTGGGCGCCCAACTCGCTGGAATTGGGCGCCCAACTCGCTGGAATTGGGCGCCCAACTCGCTGGAATTGGGCGCCCAACTCGGCGAGTTGGGTGCCTAATTTCGGCGAATTGGGCTCAATTTCAGCGAATTGAGCTCAACTTCCAAAGGGGACGACGCGTAAAATGGAAAAAATTGGATGGGTGACTCCTTAAGCGCGTGAAAATCAAACCCTAAACCTATTTAAACAGACCCGACAGGGCGAAAAAACAAACCAGAATTGTCAGGCACGCCTGGATTGAAAGCAAGGCGCGCGCCTAGGCGCGCCTGGGGCATGCCTGAAGCACTTCACCCGCCTCAGTTGTGCTGAGGCGCCGCGGGGTGACCCCGGTGCGCTCGGCGCCTCATACGCGCACCATGATAACAAATGTTCTAGAGAAGCGGAGATATTGCTCGTACTCTAGGGCGAGCTGAAATATCTAGTCGAGGGTCTCGAGACGATGGGGAATCAGCTCTCTCTGAATCACAGAACATAGGGCAGCCTTGAAACAGGAGGCGGTGACAATGGGCTCATCCGACATGTCACTCTTAACGACAATCTCGTCGAAAGAGGTCATATACTCAGCGACAACAAGTGTCCCCTGTCATAAGTTCTGTAACTGATTTGGTAATTGGTCTCAGTAGAATAAGGGGTGCACAAATCCAAGAATACTAGGGAGGGGAATGCGGACTCGACACGCTAATCCCTAACCTATATGCAATGCGTTCGTCGATGACGACAACAAATTAATACGAGTAATAAGTATTTTAACCTACAAAAAATATTTGAAAAATAAAATAAGCATTCAATAAACAAACTTTTAACGGTTTTCCTCCGCTCGGAGGGCCAAGGAAAAACACGCGGTAAATGAACCCCACCTGCAAGTCACAAGCGATTCAAAGTGATGTTTTCACAGACAATATATCTAAGCAAAGTAAAGTATCTAATCCAATAAATAAGTGCTGAAAATAATCGTCTAATACAACAAATCTCATAAAATAGCGGGTTGTCCAAGGCAATGGAAATTTCGGAGCCGGAAATGCATTGACGGCGACTCGAGGAGGAACCGTGGCGGGACGACAAAGGAGGCGGCTGAATCTGAGTGTGTAGAGTGGATCTATACTGTGTTATGGGGGATTTAGTGATTTATAATAAGATCCGTCGGCGGTAGGGTCGATCGGGTAGTAGAAGGGGTGTCGGTGGCTCCACGGGAAGGAGGGAAGGGCAGCAGGTGGCTGGCAGCAGTTGGATGGCACAGGAGTAGGCTGGTGGCAATAGGGTTGCACGGGGTGGCCTGGGCGGTAGCGGGAAGGGAGGGCGGCAGCGGTAGGCTGGGATCTGGACTGGATCGGTGACAGCAGGTTGATCGGGTGGGGAAGGGGGCTGAGACGTGGTTCCATGGCAGGGGGAATGTGGGCGGAGGGCGGCTGGTAACAGCAAACCAAAGAAGAGTCGACGGCTATATTGGACTATAGGGGTGACGTGAGAGGGAATCGAATTGCGGAAGAGAGGGCTATAGATGAGTAGTACCTTGGCGGGAAGGATGAACGCCTAGGAGTCGTCACCTGGGGTTTCACGAAGTTGGCACCGTAGGGTGATCGCGAGATTCCGGGATTGAAATCTCCAAAAACAGCAATAACCCTAAACCAGCCCACTAACATCTTATTTATAATAAAAAGACAACTAGGGCATCCCACCATAGACGACAATGATTGGCCGGAGGTGGGCTACCCATATACATCAAAATAAATGCTAAAATAATAAAGTAATACATGAAATTGATTCGCGACGCGGATCTGAAGGCATCCGCATAGTCAAATCGGCGATCCGATCAAGTCCTCCTGCGCGAGTACACGAATGTGGGACCCGTCTTGTGGCGAAACCCTCCTGGTGCAAGATCTGATGGATCACTGTCACATTCCATAACAATATAACAAGCGTGAACAAAAATACCCCGACCTAAAACTCCCCTCTAGGGATACTTTTGTGCATGTATATCATGAAATGTAAACTTAAAGGGGAGAGTTTTGTAATTTCAAAAGATTGAGGGGTGTAGCCTATAATATTGCAAATTTACAACGTATGTATATATATATATATATATATATATATATATATATATATATATATATATATATATATATATATATATATATATATATATATACGAGTGACTGGCACGGGCCTTCGGCCCGGGGGGCAAATGTCGTGGGTGCGACAAATGTCGTGGGTGCGACAAATGTCGTGGGTGCGACAAATGTCGTGGGTGCGACAAATGTCGTGGGTGCGACAAATGTCGTGGGTGCGACATATGTCGTGGGTGCGACATATGTCGTGGGTGCGACATATGTCGTGGGTGAGACATTCGTCGTGGGTGCGACATTCGTCGTGGGTGCGACATTCGTCGTGGGTGCGACATTCGTCGTGGGTGCGACATTCGTAGTATGTAATAATTCGTCGTGGGAGCGACATTCATCGACGGGTACGACATTTGCCGTGGGTTCGACATTTGTCGTGGGTGCGACATTTGTCGTGGGGAACAATAACCATGTAAGAATGACTTCCAACTATAAATTAGTATCAACAATGTTTGGTTATGTAGAAAATGATATTGACGATAGAGTTTCTGAATTGATTAAAGATTTGATGATGTTATAACAATATAAATTCTTTACAAAACACATTAACAAAAACATACATGCATCTTACCTGAACATATACCACAATTGATATCCTCATACCCATCATTTTTAACCCAAATGAAGTGTAGTCTTTTAATCATCTAACAAAACGTATGATCTGCAAAATAGAAATTATTAAAAAATAAATACATTAATTTTAAATTTCAGTCTTTCTGCAAAAAAAAAATCTGCAATGACAAAGAGTATCAGAACATTGTTAGGAAAATATCTGGCTTGCCAAAATTGCACACAACTGCCATAGCATCCTGATACCTCTAGTACATATCTCTGGGACTTTCGATAAAAGATGACGGTAAGATTGTTCTACGTCCCACATTACCTGTAAAATGATTAAATAGAATTAATTTATAAGTTACGTAAAACTGTAAGCTTTAAAATGTGACTTTCTATCAAGTATGAATGATTTTATATGTACCTGCATCGTTTTCACCACTATATAAACAATCTTGTAAATCTTGATAATGCTCAGCCCTAATATCACTTTGGTGGGACCGAATCCAACGTAGTTTTTGGGTTTCAACTTTTATGTACATATCAACCATGTATTGTTGTAGTAAACGTCCAGCATGTAGTAGTATAGAAGGTGTGTTTCTGCGTTGCTGCATATACAATCTCTAAATTAGCAGGTAGATATAAAAAAGTAAGATTTCTATTATATGTGTTGTTATATTTGTTTTACCTAAGCAAGTATGAGTAGTAGTCGCAGCAGCTAGTTCGTTCTGTACGATCAAATAGTTCGTCTCCACGCCAACCGTATGTCCCGTGCGGTAGTAGTAGCGGATACTGTAGAGGGTCGTAAAAGCCAGAGTACTCCTTGATAGATATTAGATTGCTTGAAGTTGTTTCGATGAGTATGTCTCTATCGTTGGTCTCCATAAAGTCATCAGCTCCTACCAATATCGCCGCAACCGGTGATGCCGTTGGGAGTGAGTACTGACGCTCAACTGAAGGCCTCTCCTTAATTAATAATCTGCACTGTTGAAGATTTGGTTGTTTTGCAAGCTGCCTGAAAGTCTGTACGAAGGGGTTCCCCGAGTTGGGTACGTCCACTGTCCCGCCTCTCATACCTCCCAAGAAGGGTGATGAGTCCTATTTATATAGTGATTTTCGGACTCATCTGGACTAGTTTTATTTCACATGCACTTCACTTTTAGTTCGTTATCGTATATATTTCATCTTATCTTTATTTCCATAGGAGGTGCACATTTAAGCCCGTGGTTGTGTATATTTGTTACTTTTATAGTTTGTTCTCTTTTTTGTGATTGTCTGGAATGTCTCCACATATCAGTGATTTGTTTTTCCTCTTGGTATATGGGTCGTGTGCGTGTTCCGGGATTGTTTGGAAAAAGGAATACTGCGCACGATCATCGGATCTATTGTGCACGACCACTGGTCATCTCCCACGGTGGAGAAACTGAAAGAGGCCAAGCGTTAACGCGAAGAGCGCTACGCTGCCTTCCAGCGCGCGAAAGAGTGCACTCGCAGTAATAGGACAATGCATACCCCGAATGCAAAAAAACACTCTGATGTTCTCTCGCATCCCACCGGAGAGACTTACCATCAAGGTTGTAGATGTCGGATGTCGGGTTCATGTCGGTTTGGGTTTGAAATGTCATATGTCGGATTGCGGGGGATATATCGGGAATATTTTACAATATCAGATTTTAATATTTAAATAAAGATTACAGTATTTATAAACATATTTTTTGCAAATAAGTAAAAATGTACAGATAAATAACTATAGCAATGTATAGACAAATAAGTATTTATAACATTTTCTTTGAAATAATTTTGAAAGATAAATGAGAAGACCATGTAATTATGTAAAGTTGGAGGGGAGTTTTTCTTAGCACAAGAGAAACAAAAATCACTGCAGATTTACACAAGAAAAAGTATAAACTTAGCTATTGCAAGAAAGAAACCTAACTATAGCATAAGTAAGAAACTTACAGTAACACAAGTTTAATAAAACTTTTAGATCTTATGTCTTGATCAATATAATAACTCTAAATATAACTTTCAATTGTCGCAAAAAAAAAAAAAAAAAAAAAGAAGGGAGCTTACAGTGGAGTGAAGTAGCAGAAACCCTAAAGCCCGGAATCGACTCCTCGCGTCCTCGCCTGCGATGCCAATTCGTAGAAAGCTCGGCGTCGTCGTCTACTCCTCGCCTGCGATGCCGATTCGTTGCCTCGTCACGGAAAAGGAGTTGTCGAGTGTCGACCACTCCGCTAGAGCGACTCTCCCGTAAAATTTAGGGTAGAGCGAGAAATGCCGAATGCGTGAAATGGACTCGTGGAGTAGAAAAATATGGGTCCCGTGAACTTTATTTTTTTATATATTAAATATAATAACCGAAATATCGGGTTAGAGATATATCGATATATCGGGATATATCGCCGTTTTTTTACAAAACGATATTTTTGTCAAACAAATCGGTTTCGTTGCGGTTTGCACCCAAAACCTTTATGTCGGCCGACATGTCGGACATGTCGGCCGATATCTACAACACTGCTTACCATAAATATGTGTATAGCTGATTGTGCCATCCTCTTTCTTGCTACTTGTTGAATGCTGGTTGCTCTATTTTTAATTTTGTTTCTTTTTGCTACTGCCAAGAACTCTCTATTTGAACTGCTAATACAGGTATTTGGTCCACCTTAAGGACGGTAAACAAAAGGGCTTTCGGGAGACAACCCAAGTTGGACCGTTTGGTCCTATGCTGTGTTTTGAGTTCGGTTTATTTCTTCATATATATATATGTGTCCAGATTTTGTTTGGCTTGCATCCTTTAATCGCAGGTGCAGGATTATTTGAGGCGCGGCAACTTGGCCGCACTTGGACATCTCATTGCCGACTGGTATGCTCAATTTTGAGCATAGGTAACTTCCTACCCTAGTTATTTCTCCTCTTTGGAATGCTTATTTTTACTCGTTGTCAACTTTAAGTCTAGGGGGAGTATGCCTGTGGTCACTACACCGCACTTTCTGTTGCATTCCAGTTTCTTTTTTACTTATTTCTTGTTTTTTTTGGTTGCACACACTGAATCACCCACACGAGTGCGCTCTTACCCACGCGCACAACCCGAGTTAAATTTATTGCTTTTGTGTAAACTTTAAAATAGTGGTACTGGCTTAGGATTTCAGGATTGAGTAGTTCGAAACTCATGCAGTGCTCCTAATCGAATACTCATGGTTTGTGTAGAGTTAGGATAGAACTAATTTTTCTTTATGCTCGTAGAATTATTCTTTTCTGCACATGTAAATATTGTTTGTACTGCTCAAACTCTGAATCTGGGAAAATCAAACGATAGTGTAGGAATGTGTGTAGCCGCCACTAGACTCGTATTGCTCGAGTCGGGGGGAAGGATCATCTTTCTCGGTGGCTAAGAACTTGCCCTAAGCTACTCTCGAAGCATTGGTGCACGGTTAGTTAAGCGTGAGCATGACGTAGGCCTTTTTTTGGCTAGTTTGAGCCTTTTTTAGCCATTCCTACCTGTTAACCATTGCATGCCAAATTTGTGCCTACCCTTCCTTTGATCCAGCTCCACTCACTTTCACCAAGGCCTGAAGCTAAACTCACCTTCGCAATCAAATGCTTGAGCTGATTTGTATTTACTATTTTGCCGAGGTTGTGATTAGTGGACATTGTTTTTGGGGGTGCTGATTTTATTCCCGTTTTGATTGCTTCGTTTGGGGATTGCTAGCGCAGAAAAGAAAACAACAGTTTACGAAAATAAAAAGCTGATTCGCGCAATAGAAAAAAAACAAATATATATATGAAAGAGTTGCTTTGAGATCTCGATCCTCATCCTCTCTATTGAATTTGGTCGGGTTCAGCCGTGTTCACGCCCAGATTTCAAGCTAAGTCTGGGGGCGTGTGCCCCATTCTTTTCTAAGTGGCTGTTTTGGTTTGGGTTATTTTCGCTCGCTTTGGTTGCATAGAGCCTTCATGTTTATCTTTGACCACCAAGTCGTTGCCTAAGCCCCATTTCCTCTTACAAGTCCTACTGATTCACGCTTGAGTCTAACCCGCGCCGTGGAGAGAGTGTGAACGTGCAAGCGTATGGTCCCCAACATTGGTGGATTCCTTTGGAGGTGATCCTGAGTCCCAAACTTTGGCAATGCTCACCTTAGTGGCCTGCCTACTTTCTTTCTGCACATGATCGCACGATTCTCCAGAATTCTAATTTTGAGCAATTACAATATTTATTTACGTCTGTCGAATAGTTTAAACTACGTTGTATAATTAAAAAGTTTTTCTATTATATCTTCTATACTCATGATATATTTGATTTCTCGTCTTACTTCTTTTTGAAATTGTTGAGCCAGTTAGCTATCTTCGAGTCCATGGAGTGATGATTTGCTCGGGACGTGCAAATGGTTAAGTCTGGGGGTGTGATGAGTCCACATTTTACACTGATTTTTGGACTCATCTGGGCTAGTTTTATCGTCTTAGCACTACACTTGAGAGCCGTTATTGCCTATTTGTGCTTATGTACCTTTTTCACGATTAAGTGCATTGTAGGCTCGCTTCTGTGTGCTTTCTATGTTTCCATTTTGTTGTTATTATTTAGCCCTATCTCTGGGATGTGGTGTGCACGTTCTGGTGGCCTTTCTGCCCCTTCTGCTGGTACAGTGATCGTGTGCGTGCTCTGGAACTGCTCGGGAGACTCCGACGATGCAGGAATACTGCGCACGACCACTGGACTTACTGCGCACGACCACTGGTCGTGCGCCACTGTTCGTGCGCATTACACCCCCTTTTTCATAACCCTGTCTCGATAATCGCACGAGCACTGACCATAGTGCGCACGACCACTGGTCGTGCGCCACTGCTCGTGCGCTTATATGCTGATGCTTCTTGTCCAGGTTGCAGGTTTATGTGGAAAAGCCGCACGATCATCGACCTACATTGCGCACGACCACTGGTCGTGCGCCACTGATCGTGCGCACTGCTTCTGCTGCCTCCGTATATAAGGCTCTGCTCCGCGTTTTAGGTCAACGTCTGTCATTTGCTGCGATCGGAGAGTGCACGGGAATCGCCTTTTCACTCCTCCAGCTGCTCCATCACTTCCACCTTCGTCGGGAAGCCATTTCCAGCTACTACAAAGCTTTTCAACACTCCGGCGAAGCCCTCGGCCATTGATGACTTCAACTCCAAGCTTTCCTACAGAGTTGGTGAAGTAGATAACCTAGAGAACGGACTTAAAGGCCTTCGAGGTGACACGTTGGTACCGGAAGCCTCCTTGGACTGAGCCCGGAAGCGGATTGACAACTCGCTACTCCGGCCACGAACCGCGGTGGATCTTCATTCTCTTTTGCTTTACTCCTCTTCCCCTTCCTCTGTGTTATGCATGTTTTGAGCAGTGTAATGAACATTTCCATCCCTGAACATCAAGTTTACTTTATAGATAATGGAATGTTAGTCTCTTCTTATGCTTGTGAGTTCTGTCTGTGAATGCGTCTCGCTCACCCCACATCCACTTCATTCCTGTGTCTTGTCCGATTGCAATCCACACAAGAACGCTGCAATCCATTAGCTTCCCTTCCACTCGCCCAACTGAAGTTCGACATAGCGGCCGACAAACCCATTTCACCTTGCGAAGCGGTGCCGTCGACCCGCATAGCTTTTACTAGTTCAGTAGATCAAACATCCACAACCTATAGAACAGATCCTGATCAAGTCACTTCAGCAAGGGAATTCATCATCAATCAGGTCATATAAAATGTATTTGTTCTATTATTGTTATTCGCTAACATAAACCAAAGTTACTTGTGCCTTAATGTTTGGTCCGCCTCTTCGGTATTACCGATCCGAGAGAGATTGAAGACCTCGAGCTGTGATGATGTCGTAATAAGGGTCCCTGCGCGAGCTCCTCCCCTGCAAACCGGCTACTTGCCCTCTCGAGTGGGATTGAAGACCTTGAGTTGTATGTTGTCGTAATCCGGGTCCCTGCGCGAGCTCCTCTCCCGCATAACAACTACTTGCCCCCTCGAGCGAGATTGAAGACCTCGAGTTGACATATCGTCGTAGTCTGGGTCCCTGCGCGAGCACCTCTCACGCATACCGGCTACTTGCCCCCTCAAGCGAGATTGAAGACCTCGAGTTGTGATGTTGTCATAGTTTGGGTCCCTGCGCGAGCTCCTTTCCCGCATACCAGCTACTCGCCCACCTCAAGTGAGATTAAAGACCTCTATCTGTGATGTTGTCGTAATTCGGGTTCCTACGCGAGCTCTTCTCCCGCATACCGGCTACTTGCCCCCACGAGTGAGATTGAAGACCTCGAGCTGTGATGTTGTCGTAGTATGGGTCCCTGCGCGAGCTCCACTCCCGCATACCGGCTACTTTCCCCCTCGAGTAAGATTGAAGAACGCTAGTTGTGATGTTGTCGTAGTCCGGATCCCTGCGCGACCTCCTCTCTCGCATACCAACTACTTACCCCCTCAAGTGAGATTGAATACCTCGAGTTGTGATGTTGTCGTAGTCTGAATCTATGCGCAAGCTCCTCTCCCGCATACCGGCTACTTGACCCTTCGAGTGGGATTGAAGAACTCGAGCTGTGATGTTAACGTAATCCGGACCCCTATGCAAGCTCCTCTCCCGCATACCGGCTACTTGCCACCTCGAGTGAGATTGAAGACCTCGATTTGTGATGTTGTCGTAGTTTGGGTCTCTACACATGCTCCTATCCCGCATACCGGCTCTTGCCCCCTCGAGCGAGACTGAAGACAACGAGTTGTAATGTTGTCATAGTATGGGTCCCTGCGCGAGCTCCTCTCCCGCATACTGACTACTTGCCCCCTCGAGTGAGATTGAAGACCTTGAGTTGTGATGTTGTCGTAGTACGGGTCCCTGTGCGAGCACCTCTCCCGCATACCGGCTACTTGCACCCACGAGTGAGATTGAAGACCTCAAGCTGTGATGTCGTAGTCTGAATCCCTACGCGAGCATCTCTCCCGCACACCGGCTACTTGCCCCCACGAGTGAGTCCAAGTCCTCGAGCTGTGATGTTGTCGTAGTTTAGGTCCCTGCGCGAGCTCCTCTCCCGCACATCGGCTACACGCCCCTTCAAGTGAGTCCAATTACTCGAGTTGTGATGATATCGTGGTCCGGGTTCCTGCGCAAGCTCCTCTCTCGCACACCGACTACTTGCCCCCTCGAGTTAGTCCATGTCTTTGAGCTGTGATGTTATCGTACTCCAGGTCTCTACATGAGCTCCTCTCCTGCATACCGACTACTTACCCCCTTGAGTGAATTGGTAGTCCTCGAGCAAGGCGATACCGAATGCCTGACATGTGCAGCCAAGCGTTCTTTCTCCACTTACAGTTGATCTCGGCTCCTGGGAGGTGTCGACGCTTTCTCCATCTCAAGTCGAGCTCGGCTCCTGAGAGGTGTCGACGTTTTCTCACCGCCAGTCGTGCTCGCCTCCTAAGAGGTGTCGATGCTTTCTCCACCTCCAGTCGAGCTTGGCTCCGGGGAGGTGTCGGCACTTTCTCCACCTCCAGTTAGGGCTGCAAACGAGCCGAGCTCGAGTCGAGCTCGGCAAAAATAGCCGGCTCGAGCTCGAGCTCGAGCTATTTTTTTAAGCTCGAGCTCGCCGAGCCTGGGTTCAATGGGCTCAAGCTCGAGCTCGACAGAGCTCGACAGAGCTCCACGAGCTCGACTGATATCTACTGTGAAAACCTCCTCATCATCCGCTGCTGGTTAATGGCCGTCTGTCATTGGCCGCTCGCATGAAACCCTAATGTCAGCCGTGAAACTATGAAAGAGGAAGATCAAATGATTACTCCGACCCATGCTTTAATATTGTTGAAAGTGGGCCCGACGACCATAGAAAGGTCAAGGCCGACCATAGAAAGGTCAAGACTCGGGCCCACAGCCCGACTGCAGTCGGTGCACCCCAACCCACTCACCGCCTTGGATATAAACCGTGCAGGGGGTTGTTGAGGCCTGGATTCGATCCCAGGACCTCCTTTATAAGAGGATTTTATCTCCTCCTCTCACACCCAACCGTGCGGGGGGTTGTTGAGGCCAAACTGAGCAGAACTTACAAGGCTCGAGCTCGACTCTAAAGCAGGCTCGAGCTCGAGCTAAACATGCTCGAACTCGAGTCGAGTTTTTTTCGAGCCGGCTCGTCGAGCTATCGAGCCGGCTCAACTCAACTTGCACCCTACCTCCAGTCGAGTTCGGCTCCTAGGAGGTGTCGAAGTTTTCTCCACCTCCAGTCAAGCTCGGCTCCTGGGAGGCGTCGATGCTTTCTCCGCCTCCAGTCGAGCTCGGCTCCAGTGAGGTGTCGACGCTTTCTCCACCTTCAGTCATGTTCGGCTCCTGAGAGGTGTCGACGCTTTATCCACATCCAGTCGAGCTCGACTCCTGTAAGGTGCCAATGCTTTCTCCACCTCCAGTAGAGCTCGGCTCCTGGGAGGTGTCGACGCTTTCTCCACCTCCAGTCGAGCTCGGCCCCAGGTAGTTGTCGACGCTTTCTCCACCTGCAGTCAAGCTCGGCTAGTGGGAGGTGTCGACGCTTTCTCCACCTCCAGTCGAGCTCGACACCTGGGAGATGTCTACGCTTTCTCCACCTCCAATCAAGCTCGGCTCCTGGGAGGTGTCGATGTTTTCTCCACCTCCAGTCGAGCTCGGCTCCTGAGAGGTGTCGACACTTTCTCCACCTCCACTCAAGCTCGGCTCCTAGGAGGTGTTGACGCTTTCTCCACATCCAGTCGAGCTCGGCTCCTGCGAGGTGTCACTCTTTCTCCATCTCCAGTCGAGCTCGGTTCCTGGGAGGTGTCGATTCTTTCTCCACCTCCAGTCGAGCTCGGCTCTTGGGAGGTGTCGATGCTTGCTTTCTCCACCTCAATCGAGCTTGGCTCCTGTGAGGTGACGACGCATTCTCCGCCTTCAGTCCAACTTGATTCCTAGGAGTTGTCGACGCTTTATCCACATCCAGTCGAGCTCAGCTCCTGTGAAGTACCGAGGTGTCGACACTTTCTCCCCCTCCAATCGAGCTTGACTCCTGGGAGGTGTCGAGGCATTCTCCCCCTCCAGTCGAGCTTGGCTCCTGGGAGGTGTCGACGCATTCTCCACCTCCAGTCGAGCTCGGCTCTTGGGAGTTGTCGACGCTTTCTCCACCTCCAGAGAAGCTCGGCTCCTGGGAGGTGTCTACGATTTCTCCACCTCCAGTCGAGCTCGTTTCCTGGGAGGTGTTGATGCTTTCTCCATCTTCAGTCGAGCTCGGCTCCTGGGAGGTGTCGACTCTTTCTCCACCTCCAGTCGATCTAGGCTCCTGGGAGGTGTCGGCGCTTTCTCCACCTCGAGTCGAGCTCGGCTCCTGGGAGGTGTCGACTCTTTCTCCACCTCCAGTCGATCTCGGCTCCTGGGAGGTGTCGGTGCTTTCTCCACCTCCAGTCGAGCTCGGCTGCTGGGAGGTGTCGGCACTTTCTCCACCTCCAGTCGAGCTCTGCTCCTGCGAGGTGTCAACACTTTCTCCAACTCCAGTCAAACTTGGATCCTGCGAAGTGTCGGCGCTTTCTCCACCTCCAGTCGAGCTCGGATCCTGCGAGGTCTCGATGCTTTCTCCACTTCCCGTCGAGCTTGGCTCCTGTGATGTGACGACGCTCTCTCCGCCACTAATCGAGCTCGGCTCATGCGAGGTATCGGCGCTTTCTCCACTTCTAGTTGAGCTCTGCTCCTAGGAGGTGTCGAATCTTAATCCACCTTCAATCGAGCTCGGCTCCTGGGAGGTGTTGATGCTTTCTCTACCTCCAGTCGAGCTCGGCTCCTGTGAGGTAACAACATTTTCTCCACCTCCAGTTGAGCTTTGTTCCAGGGAGGTGTCGATGCTTTCTCCACCTCTAGTTGAGCTCGGCTCCTAGGAGGTGTCGACGTTTTCTCCACCTCCAGTCGAGCTCGGCTCCGGGGAGGTGTCGGCGCTTTCTCCACCTCTAGTCGAGCTCGGCTTCTACGAGGTGTCAGCGCTTTCTCCACCTCAAGTCGAGTCGTGGACTGCGACCGAAGCCGCTCCAGACGCGGCCTGCAATCAAAGCATCGCCGACCAACCTTCAACCTCCTTTGCAACCTCCTTTCTCCCGTCAATTAGGTAATTACCGGTGGCATTTCTCTAATGGAGACGGTGTCTTCTCGTTCATGGCAAAAAAAATCTATTTTGAGGATAAGCAAACTTGCAAAAAAACTACTATAAAATATTCATAGTTTTTTTGGCTGAGGGTATAGTTTTTTTGTGGGGATAGTTTTTTTTATGTTAGGACTCCGACTTTTTTTTCAAAGTTGTATTCCGAGGGAAATCTTCATGTTCTATTTTACTCCTAGACCATGCTTGCAATCTTGCAAAACAGGTGATTTCATAATCTTCTGTTTTTATTGGGTTTGCCTATAATAATTTGTTTTAAATATGTTCTTCCCACCTAAATAATTCTTTTCTCTGCTTTAGGATAATCACTTTACTGTCATATTGATTGCAGTTAGATAAGCAGTTTTCCATGGAAAATGTCAAGAAACTAATCAATGAAGCTGATGGCGTCTTAACCCATGTCATACTATCATATTGTTGGAAGTCTTTCACTGCATTAGATGCTCATGTGAGTTGGTAGGTCGCTTAGAAGGATCTTTGATGCTTTAAATCTTAACCCATGTGTCTTATTTTATTCATGACGTTTTGCGTTTCAGACATAATTTTTTGAGAAATCAATTTTTGTCCTTCCGTATTTACAACAATTCAGATTTTCTTTACTAGGACAGACACTTTCATATTCCTTACAACATCTCACAGATCTGTGCTTTTAAGGTTTTGATATGTTCTGAATCCTGTGAAGCTCATGAATATAAACCATGTAGGAGGAGCTAATTCACATTTTCTACGCTTATTGATTTTATAATCAATGATGGTTTTATTTTTCATGGATACTTTGGGAGTGAGAATGAACATGACAAAAGTATTGTCTTTTATTCAATGGTAGTTTTATAATCAATTGAATGTCGCCCCACCCCCCACCCCCGCCGAATGTCGCCGCTCCGGCCGAATGCCTGCCCCCGCCGAATGCCCGTCTCCGCCGAATGCCGTCGTCTCCGCCGAATGTCGTCTTCTACGCCAAATATCGTTGTTCCCGCAAAATGTCGCCGCCCCCGCACGGGTCCCCCATGCACGACTGTTTATATGTCTATACGCCAACATGCGCATATGTATGTTTATACATCTACATGAACATATATGTCTATACACATATGTGCACATATCTGTGTATCAGCGTATGTGCACATATCTGTGTGTCCGCATATGTGCACATATCTGTGTGTCCGCATATGTGCACATATCCATCTATCTGCATATGTGCAAATGTTCGTATATCCGCATAGGTTCACATATTTGTATATCCACATATTTGCACATATCTGTATATCCGCACATATATGTATAAAGGTTGTAGATGTCGGGAACACATTGGTTTGGGTTTTTATGACGATTTAAATAGATTGGGCAATATATCTGGTTTCAATATTTAAACATTTATATACATATAATCATTTTTTTAATTTATACACATTGATATATCAACAATTTAACATTTATTTAAATTTTAAATCTATAAAATTAGTATAAATCTTATATGTTGCATAAGTAATAATAGTATAAAACGGGAAAGAAAGCTAGAACAAGCAGGAAACCTGGAAGTCGTCGACACAATCTAAGATAAGGAATCCCCAGTCAAAAATCCAAAGGTCAACCAGAATCGACGTCGATGACGTACGTGCGCATAGAAGAAATCCAGAGGAAGCATGAAGTGGGTCGAGAGCTAAGTCACAAAACAATCCAGAAATTATTTTGTTGTCTATTAAATCATATACGGTAAATAAAAAATAAAAAAATCAATTGGCATATCGTCAGAATATATCGGTCCATATATCAGTCAATAGCCAATATATCGGCCGATATATTCCAAAATGATATTTTAGAAAAAATTATGAGAAATGTGTGTATATGTAAATATGTATATATAGATAGAGCAGACCATATCCTTTAATCGAAAGTTCTAATCGTGTGAGAATAATACTTCTAGACATGAAATTCATAAAAAGATTACGAGACATACTACTGCCTTGCACCGTAAGAAAAGCCAGTCATGAGGAACATTATCCAGGAGATACACAGAGTCTTTAGGCTCTTCCACTGTTAACAACAAAAAGAAAAATTAAATACGAACATCTATAAAATTAAATCAGAACATTGGAGGTCTATACGTACAATTCCCAAGGCCACCCCAACCTTTATTAATGATACATCTCTGTCCAGTTATTTCCAAAGCCTCAACAATTGTTTTAGTCATTTTCTCTGGCTCTTGAACAGGCTGAAGAACTTAAAAAATATAAGTTCAAAAAACAAATGCATGTTGATTTCAACTCAAAAAATAATACAAAAGAACAGAATATTGAAGTACTGGAGTATGATATAGAACTCATTGAGCTTATCCTACTGTATAAGCTACAAAACTCAAAGAGGAATAATGAAAAAAAAAATTTGTTGTTAAATGACTGAGTTGACAATATAGGTTGTACCTTATACTCCTCAAACGCCAAAGCTCACCTGCTCAATGTCATGCATGATTGTTTTGATAAAGGCAAATTTATAGTTAATGGTCTTCAAAAGAAGATCGTTACTTTTCATATGCATTGGAGCTAAAATATTATATGCAAGTATCTTTTGTTTGTAAGGCTGAACCTTCATTTAAACATGAAGCTGAAAACCTCATTTAAACATGATGAGGCAACTTCATGGATCAGTTGAATTGGTGATGATTGTGCTGATGGTACTCACCACAGTAGGAAGATCTTCAAAGGGCATTCATAATTACAATTATTTGCACAATGACATGATTTTGAGAGATAACCATCAACATTTTCATCATTCTGACTCTCCTAAAGCATCGATTCTTGCAATGTTGGAATCATCATTGTGGTCACTCCTAGCTCTCAATCTCATTATATCAATGGTTCCTTTTGTTAATGATTTAATAGTTGCATGAACTAAAGTAGATTATATCCTACAACAGTAACAATAATCACACATTACTCAAGAGAAGGCGGTGCAGAAGGATATTGGAACCAGTAGTTATTAAGATTTATGGTGAAGATTAGGGTATTGCAAGAAGCGAAATCAGGAAGAGTATTGTTATACCAAAGACAAGGGCGCTGAATAGTCATGCCTTCAGACTTGCTTTAAGGAGAGAAAGTGGCAGCCATGAAAGTCATATTTAGGGTATTCTATATGGGTGACCAAAGCTCTGTGAAATTGAAAGAGAGTGAAAGAATTAGAGAGCAAGAAGTAGAGTTATCATACCAAACTTGTTACAAAGGTAGTTCACTATTGGTCCTGAGACTCCTTTGGTAAGAATACCAACAAGCTGTTCCCTGGTATTGACATGTCCCAAGGAGATAAGTCCTTCATTTGTTCTCTAATAAAATCAGTCCACCTCTACGTGCTTGGTACACTCATTGATGGATGGATTAGTAGCATTCTAAATTGCAGCCTGAATTTCAAAATATAATTGTGTTGGATCATGAATGGGGCAACCTATTTATTGAAGGATCTTCAGGGCCCGCATAATTTCAGTCATGAGAGATATAGCTCAATACTCAGCTTTAACACTAGATCGGCAATGGTGATTTGCTTCTTACTTTGCCATGAGATCAGGTTACTACCCATAAAGACAGTGAATCCAGTAGTGGAATGTCGTGTAACTAAGCATCTTGCCCAATCAAAAACACAGATATCTTAGGGATTTGTATGTACATGATTATTGTAAGCAAGAACAAAACTTGAATCTTCCTTTACATATATGATAATATGAAGAACTGCATCTCTTATGACCAGAATAAACTCTTATGACACATGAACTATCAGGATGTGCCATTGTAAGATAATTTAGTTTACTAACCATTCTGCAGTATCTTTCTGGACAACTGAATAAAGTGCTATTGACATAAAAGTTCGTCTCGTCCAGTTCAAGTGGGGAATCAAGAGTGTCACATTGAGGCATGCCCACCTTTTCGAGGAAATCAAGAACATATATTCTCTAGTATAAGAAGATACCTTTCTTGAAATATGCATGTTCAATGACAAAAAACTATTAGAATGGACAAAGATCCTTAGTCTGGAAGTTCTGGTGTAGGAAGGCCTTGAGACGAGTAATCCCTGCATATCTTGATGGGGGATCAAGTCACACAAGGGTTTATACAATGATCAGAAACGTTGATTTTTGGGGGGTTAATGATTCAATAATTTAGTTTTTTCATTTTTGTAAATGTATTTGTGAAGCTGTCATAATCGGATCCATGACAGCTCCAAACCCTATAAATAGGACTATAAGGATTCATTTGGAGGGATCAAAATTAGAAGAGATCTCCTCCTTTTGGTCGATCGGTGTCGAAACTGAAGCCTAGGAAACCCCTCCCTTCTCCTTTGGCTGTCCTCTCCCTTATCCCTCCACCACCCATTTTTGTCAACCACCACTATCGGCCACCTCTTTGGTCGGCAAGCAGCCCCCTCTTCTCCACCACCACCCCCATACTCCAACAACACACTAACCACCCCAATACCTAGTAACTATGTAACATACAAATCTAGTTTAACAAAAAAACAGCAGTTCGGTCGAGCCCCGTGATAAGAAATAAACTAAGCACGGCATTAAAACTTGT
Organism: Platanthera guangdongensis; assembly: GCA_039583875.1. Classification (NCBI taxonomy): domain Eukaryota; kingdom Viridiplantae; phylum Streptophyta; class Magnoliopsida; order Asparagales; family Orchidaceae; genus Platanthera; species Platanthera guangdongensis. The sequence goes on from CM077154.1 coordinate 42,636,778, forward strand.
AAAGAGAGGCCAAAACCTTGTATATACTTCTTCAATTAATAGTTACAAGTATGAAAACATTTATATAGGAAAGAATAAAGAGGAGAAATCCCAATCTATCATGTGGGACTAATACAATATCCTTCTGCACTCTCCCGCAAGCTGGAGCGTACAAGTCGTAGGCACCAAGGTTGGATAAAAACTGATAGTATAGCGGCCGGGAGAGAGCTTTAGTCAAGATGTCAGCAACTTGGTTTGTAGCAGGGACATGCTCCAACTCTATCTTCTTTGACTGTACTTTTTCCCGGATAAAATAACAGTCAACTTCAATATGCTTTGTGCGTTCGTGAAAGACCGGATTCTTGGCAATATGTATGGCGGCTTGGCTGTCACAGAATAGGCTCGCCGGTGATGAGAGACGAACACCTAAGATACCCAGAAGGCTCTCAAGCCAAGTTAATTCAGAAACGACAGCGGCCATAGCCCGGTACTCGGCTTCAGCAGAAGAGCGAGCAACCACGGTTTGTTTCTTGCTATGCCAAGTTATGAGATGTCCTCCAAAGTAGGTACAAAAACCCATTGTGGAGCGCCCATCATCAATGGATCCAGCATAGTCAGCGTCAGAGTACGCGACAAGAGATAGAGATGTGGATGGCTTGTACACCAGCCCTTGTGCTGGAGCGGTCTTGAGATATCGAAGAATGCGCTCAACAGCCTAAAGATGAGATGTCCGGGGAGCATGCATAAAACGACTCACGACTCCTACAGCAAAGGAGATGTCGGGGAGAGTAACCGTGAGATAGATCAACTTCCCAACCAAGCATCTACAGTATTCTGGATTTGTAAACAGCTCATCGGAGTCAGAGCTGTGGGCTGAGAGGTTGTGATTGGCATCCATAGGAGTATCCGCAGGTTTGCATCCAGAATAGCCGGCATCATGAAGAAGATCCATACAAAACTTCCTTTGTGATAACACAAGACCATCGGGGCATCGAGCAACCTCAAGGACAAGAAAGTATCGAAGGTTGTCAAGGTGTTTGGTCTGAAAGGCCGAGTCTAATTGTTCCTTGATATGTTGTATCTCTATAGTATCGTCGCCAGTAATGAGGATATCATCAACATAGACAAGTAGGATCACAGTTCCGGTTGGCCGGTGTCTGGTGAAGAGAGAGAAATCAGCCGAGCTCCGAATAAAGCAAATATCACAGACAAGCTTGCTAAATTTTTCAAACCAAGCACACGAGAACGGTTTGAGACCATAAATAGACTTCCGAAGAAGACAGACCCGAGACTCCCCCGTGGTCTCAAACCCGGGAGGTTGGAGCATGTAAACAGTCTCCTGCAAATCGCCGTTGAGAAAGACGTTTTTAACATCCAGCTGATAAATGGACCAATGTCGATGAACAGCCAAGGAGAGAAGAACGCGGACGGTGTTCAATTTGTCCACCGGAGAGAAGGTTTCCTCATAGTCCCAACCATGTTGCTGAGTAAAACCCCGGGCCACGAGGCGGGCCTTGAGTCTCTCCACGGTGCTATCCGCCGCATGTTTAACAACAAAGACCCACTTACAGCTCACACAGTGCTGTCCTGCGTGAAGAGGAACCAGATCCCAAGTCCGGTTAGCCCAGAGAGCCCGCATTTCATCTTCCATGGCCGCTCGCCACCCCGGGTGTTGCAGCGCCTCCTGCACAGTGTTAGGAATAAAGATAGAGGAAAGAGAGCTGGCAAAGGTGTAGAGATGTGGACTCAGCCGATGGAGAGAAACATAGTTGGCCAAGGGATGAGCTGTACAGGCGGGAGCTAGATCTGCCGTTGTCGGGGTGTCGCTGTGGGGTGGTAGCTGGTGCAGGGAAGCATCCTTGAAGCGACGGGTGTAGACACAGATAAGGGGTGGAGGAACCCGAGGGGGGCATGGAGAGAGGTGGTTGAAGATGGCAAAGAAGAGGACGTGACAAGTATAGCAGGCCGGGGAAGAGGAGGAGAGTAAGTCGAAGTGGGTGAAGGTTAGTGGAAGGGCTGATCTTCGCAGAACGTGACATCCGCCGAGACGACCAACTTGTCATCAGAAGGAGAGTAGCAAACATACCCCTTCTGAGTACGAGAGTAGCCAACAAACATATATTTGGCCGCCCTAGGAGCAAGTTTGTCGGAAGGTGGGCCAAGAAGATGAACATAACAAACACATCCGAACACTCGCGGGGTGAGAGAGGTGGGATTCGCGGAAGGATAGAGAAGTTGAATATGTATGACAAAGTCAAGAACAGAAGAGGGTAGACGGTTGATGAGATGACATGCTGTGGAGATAGCAAAATTCCAATAATCGGCCGGAACCTGCATTTGAAACATAAGGGACCGAGAAACATCAAGGAGGTGACGATTTTTCCATTCAGCCACCCCATTTTGTTGAGGGGTGTACGCACACGAAATTTGATGGATGACGCCAAATTCGGTGCAAAGAGTGGAGAAGGTGTGACTAGTATACTCGCGAGCGTTATCAGTGCGAATGATTTTGAGAGGGGTGGCAAACTGCGTATGCATTTCAGTTAAAAAGCACGAAACACAGAGGTAAGTTCAGTACGATCATGCAGTAAATATAGCCATGTAACACGTGAGTAGTCATCAATAAACGTGACAAAATAGCGGAAACCAAAGAAACTGGAGACTTTATAGGGACCTCATACATCAAAGTGAACTAGAGATATAGGAGTACTACTCCTGATACATGCAGGGGGAAGGAAGAACGATGTTGTTTACCGTAAATACAGGATTCACAAGAGATCTCCCGGAGAGGAACATCAGGAAGAGCTCGCTTGAGGATCGGAAGAGGGGCATGGCCAAGACGGCGATGCCAGTCGACAGTGGAGACGGAGAGAAGAGTGGATGGTATATCCAAGATGTAGAACTCATTCACCAGCTATTCCTCACCAATGATACTTCGGGTGCGGCGATCCTGCATAAGAAAGAGGAAGGAGAAAAGGTGATGCAACAAGCAAGTTCATGTGTTAGGCGACTAACAGAGAGTAAATTGAAGGGCGACCCCGGAACATGAAGAACCGAAGAGAGAGTAAGGGCCGGTGTAAGTTGGAGAGCTGCAGCGCCAGAGACCGGTAAGGTGTCACCATTGACCACAGTGATATGCGAAGGATGAGCCGTCTGGAGATACTGGGAAGGCTTCTGGGAGGTAATATGGCGTGTAGCGCCAGAATCAACGATCCAGCGGGAGCTATGAGAGAGACATGTTATACCTTTCGCAGAAAAGGACGCAACCGAGTCGGAGGAGCGGCCGAGGACACCCTGTAGCTGTTGGAGTTGGTTGTGGAGCTCATCGATATGTTGGCGAGTAGTAGACGCCGAATCCGGAGTAGAAGCCATAGTGGGAGCAGAAGCAGTAGAGGAAGTAGCCACAAGGTGTGGAGGTAGACCATGCTTGCGGTAACAAGTAGCCTCGAGATGACCATGCCGTCCACAGTAGGTGCATTTCATAGAAGAACGACCCCCACATCCTCGTCCCCGTGATGGAGGTTGGCCCCCTCGGGTGGAAGAGCCACGAGCAGGAGGAGGGGTCGGAAGGAGAGGCTGCTGATGTAGAGCAGGTGCAAATCCTGGAGGAGCCTCAGTAGGAGGCGTAACTTTAAGCAGCATGGAGCAGACATCTGACAATGAAGGAGTCGTCGTAGAAGAGAGAATCTGGGCCCGAACACTATGCAGGTGGGGAGGAACACGAGACATCATCATCATGATGGTGACAGCCTATTTTTGGGCCCGTTGAGTAGTGAGATCAGTGGTTGGAGGCTGATGTTGAATTCAGGGCTCGGCCAGGGTCTTGGCTTGGGCAACAAAAGATATCATATCACCGGGAGCACCTGGAGTGAGGTTCTGAAGGTCGAAGAGAATATCATATAGGTGTTGAAGATTGTTGTGCCCAGAGTAAAAAGAATGTAGTTCCTCCCACATGGCCTTGGCCGTGTCATGATACATGGTCATCATGTAAGGCTCAGTATCCATAGAATTGAGGAGCCAGGACTGGACCCGACCATCATCGCGAAGCCAGTCATCGGAGGGAGCATCGGGGGTAGCTCGGGTCAAGTGGTGAAGAAGACCCTTGGTCTGCAGGACACGTCGAACCGAGTGAACCCATTCAACGAAGTTCCGTTTCCCAGTCAGTGAAATGGTAGTAATCCGGAGCTCATCGCGGAGTTCGGAAGCTGTGGTAGCCGCACGGGCAGGAGGAGCAGAGGTGGCAGTGGAATCATCAGAAGCCATGAGGTTATCAGAAGAGACCGGGCGGCTAGCAGGGAGGAAGACCGAGCGGCGAGTAAGGAGAAGACCGGGCGAGCAAGGAGAAGGCCGGGCGGCTAGCCGGAGGAGGTCAGGCGGCTAGCAAGAGAAGGTGCTCGGTTTGGTAGAGAAGGCCAGGAGGCTAAAACAGAAAGCCAGGTAACTAAAACAGCAAGTCGGGCGGCTAAAACAGCAAGTCGGGCGGCTAGAGGGAGGCCGAATAGAGAGATACGAAGCGATAGAAACAGAAGCCGCACGGTCTCGGCGGAGACACCAACGACAAGGAGAGTCGCGACCAGGATGCGGCTTGCAAGAAGAGAAGAGACCGCTAACGACAAGACAAGTCGCAGCAGCTAGCCAATGTAGAGACAGGATAGGGAGTCCGCACGGTCAAGGTGAGGCCACCAGCAGCAAGTAGAAGTGTCACGACCTAGATGCGGACACTTGGCTAGAGGGGAAACCGCGACAACGTGAGAGAAGTCGCGACCAGCGGGCAGATGGAAAGTCGGGAAGAAGAAAAAAGGGGGGCGCGAATATCAAGAGAGACCGCGCGGTTAGAGACAGCGGAAGACCATGGCGAGTAGAGAAGTGACGGAAGGCGGAAAGGAGAGAAAAACAGGCCGCGCGGATATTGAGGAAGACCGCGCGGACAGATACAAGAGAAGGTGGGCCCCACGTGAGAGTTTATAAAAGAGAGGTAAGAGGAGGAGGGGAAGTGGAAGCCACGGGGAGACAAAGTAGAGAGAGCGGTTAGAAGGAGAGAAGCCACACGAGAAGGCGGCTAAGAGGGAGGAGGGAAGGCTGCACGGTTTCCAAGAGGACAGGTCGGACAAGCGAGTCCGGGCGGACAGAAGCGGGAGACTGCGAACAGTAGACTGAGAACAAATACAAGGAGTAAACCGGTTGGATCTGATACCATGTAAAGAGAGGCCGAAACCTTGTATATACTTCTTGAATTAATAGTTACAAGTATGAATACATTTATATAGGAAAGAAGAAAAAGGAGAAATCCCAATCTATCATGTGGGACTAATACAATGAGGAGGAAAAGAGGGAAAAAATGGGCCACTAGATGGGCCATAAACTGGGCTTCTCTAACAAAACTACTACATAGCAGACACATGTAAAAATATTTAAAAACATTTACAACGAAAGTAAGATATGCAGTTAAAGGTAAACAAGGGTATCTAAAATTTGATTCATACAGCCAGCTAATAAAGGAAAGAACTATAAAATCTGAATAACTGAAAGCTTACATAATGTCTGCTCCATTGAAAAGATTAGATAATTTCAGTACATAAAGTCCAAAGAACAAGTACAACTACTGAACTGAAATACAACTGAGGGAAAAGACAATCTAAAATGAAGAACTGCAACGTTGGTCCAAAGTGTAGTTCCCCACCGGTGACCCCTATAAAGAAATTGTCCGAAGACGGTTCAACCTAACAGGTGAGTAAGAAATACTACTCCCAGTAACACTAAAAAAACATAATTTGTTTGTTTATAAAAATAGGCGTTTTGGTTATTAATGTATGCTTCTGAATAATCTGTTTGTAGTCTCTTAAGTCATTCTCTGCAAAAATGTATTATGGACTCTGTCTTATTAACAGAGTTCGTGTTTGTACTAAATTTTGGTACTCTAGACACTTCCTAAAGATTGGGAAATTAGATTTCATCTTTATGATTTGTTGTACTAATTCTGATTATGGAGCCCGAATGACGACCCGAAGGTGCCCTGAACTGGCTCCCTGAGTGGAACACGGGCTCGTATATAAAAAATCTCCAAGTATGAAACTGTGAGTTATGGAGCCCGAATGGCGCCCCGAAGGTATCCTGAACTGAAGTGGTCCCTGAGTGGAGCATGTGCTCGTATCTGAAAATCTCCAAGTCTGGAATTGTGAACTATGGAGACTGAATGACCTCCTATATGACAATTTTAGGAAAAGTGATCAACATGAAAGTTGTAGATCTCGTCGAGATCTACAATTTTCATGTTGAACACTTTTTCTAAAAATGTCATTTGAAGTGCTATTTTCGAAAGGTGCTTGTAACCCGGATTTAGCTAAATCCGGGTTCTGCGTTTTTACATCAACCTCATATATATATATATATATATATATATATATATATATATATATATATATATATATATATATATATATATATATATATATATGTACAAACAAGAATGTGCAACTAGCACCATCTAAGCACCATTCATATATGCACAACCACCACAAACGCTGACATGCACAACCGCGCATTTCGTGCTCTCATGAAACATTTTTTGGTGTACTTCCGGAGTCTCACCTCCGTCCTAGGTAGCATTCACTTAGACGGTTCATTTGAGCGACTATCAGTCATAAGCTATCACGTTTCCCGGACTTCCCCGGGACCGGTGCACCGAGGAGCTACTTCTTCACTGACTCACACTGGACGGGTTCGGATCAGCTTTGTCAGGCTGAATCATCGCGAACCAGCACGATGCGGGTCAGCCTCACCTAGGCCCGTAAATACAATAACCGACGTTATCTCTTACCGTTGGCACACAAGGCCACCAAGCTAGGCACAGCAGGTCTTTTAGCTTCTGATGCTACACATGTAGTCCTCAGAACCTGGGCTTCACATCCACCACCAATGCTAACTGGTTTCGACCAAGAGAGCTACCGATGGTGATAGCCACTACCGCCGGGTGATATCAACAGAACAACAAATTTGTCAAAATCTCAAGTAATTCCTGAAGTTGGCCTCCAATACTTCCTGCAGCACCCTGCAGCACCCAGAACCCGAAACAACATACAATTTTCCACTGAGTTTTCTCCGGCATACAAATTAGACATCATTAATCCGGACCAACCTATCACAGATGAGTTTCACACAACATGCATATGTATGTACTTCGATCCGGACTCTATATGCAATACAAACCGAGAATGCACAACATTAACCCGATGAAAGTCTCGCTTTCCACTAATTCGTGAAATCACTTTCATGCAATTATGATATACAAAATAATTTGTCAAAATCTCAAGTAATTCCTGAAGTTGGCCTCCAATACTTCCTGCAGCACCCTGCAGCACCCAGAACCCGAAACAACATACAATTTTCCACTGAGTTTTCTCCGGCATACAAATTAGACATCATTAATCCGGACCAACCTATCACAGATGAGTTTCACACAACATGCATATGTATGTACTTCGATCCGGACTCTATATGCAATACAAACCGAGAATGCACAACATTAACCCGATGAAAGTCTCGCTTTCCACTAATTCGTGAAATCACTTTCATGCAATTATGATATACAAAATAGGACTAGCATGTACTGGTATTAAGAAAGAAAATCGTTACACTTGACGATCGCTTCGGTGCCATGAACTCGTAGTTGATCTGGATGGAAACACTCGCAGCGCTTTCCTCTCCGCGGATCTACCTTCGGCTCCGAATCGGAGCTTGGAATCTCCTCTAATGGCTGGATGAACCCTTCTTGCTTATCCCTCTTCCTCCATTCTCTTGAAGAGAGAGAATATAAAAGAAAGAATGAGAAGAGATTCTTCTCTTCAGCCCTTAACTGGTTCGGGATAAATCTCAACCCTCAGATCCAATTTCAAATAGAATTGGACGGCCACAATGTAATTTAAAATATTATGTTTCAAGAGCTATCGCCGGAGATATCTACTATCGTCGGGCGATATCTTAGGCGGCGGTCGTGGACCTTATCAATAGCTGCTTAACAACCAAGTGGCACATGGCAAGTTATCGCCGGCAATATCACACTATCGCTAGCGTCAGCTCGCTGTGTCGAATGCATCGTCGTGCTGAGTGGATCAGTTTGTCAATTACATCGGTTTGTCGATTTCATCATTTTGTCGACTGCATTGGCTTGTCGACTGCATCATGTCGACTACATTGGCCTGACTGCTACCGCAGACGATACATCACTATCGCTGGGCAATAATGTTAACACTTAACAGCCAGGGACTTGTTATTTGTTAATGGTGGGAAGACTGGAGTGTTACAACATATGTTCATTCGTAGGCCACGAATCGTACGAATGTGAATACGAATCTACTTAACTAAGATTGAGAAGAAAAGAAGATATAAGACATCTCAATTCCAAATGCAAGTCGAAGTCCAGAAATCTCTATAGGTTAATGATTTTGAAATTGAAAAAGAATGCATTTTAAAATTACGTAATAGAACAAACATTTATGTTTTAAGTACCTTATTGGAAAAGCATGCATAGAACATAATTTATATTTATTAATGAAAAAAATTATTTTAGAAGCATGCTCATATAATTTGATTCAAGATAAGTTTTTAGTGCCACTTGGGGGGAAAAGCCATTCTTGCTCACCAGAGGTTTTGATTCGTTTTCAAAATTTTCTTTACATGGATTACGGGGGTTCGCTCATACTTCCTAGTTAGCTCTGTGTTTCAGCTATAAGGTATTTCACTAATCTTATTTTTTGTCATTTGCTTCCACTGTGAACTTTAGTTATTCTTATTATGATACTAATTTTATACATTGTTGCTTTGTTTGCTCCATATCATAAGTTTTGGTCAGACTTATGAATTGATGTCGAACTAGGTAGGGTGTTACATGTGCATCTTTTATCATTAGTAAAAATTAGTTCCAATTACAAGTAGACACCAAATGTGAATGAAGACGAAAAATCACACAAAAAAGGGGTAACATAATTGAATCAACTAAAGGAGTGCAATAACATGTAGAGTTTGTATGTTAACACAATGGAGAATATTTTACGGTATTAGGGAAACTGATAAAAGGGGCAACTGCACAAGGTAGAAAGGATCTGGAAGATCTCCGGAATCAGCAAAATTAGAGTAGCCACAGTACGCAAAATATGAAATCGATGTTGTCGACGTCATCGATCAATAAATAAGATGGATGATTTCATCATCGTTGATCAATGGATGACTTTGTCTTTGTCGTCAACCTATGGATGGGTTCATCATAGTCAATCGTTCACTTAGGCAGAACAATCGAAGGGTTAATCAAATGAGGTAAGGATCCCTCAATTACCAGGAAAAATACATCATCGATAAAAGATATCATCGACAAGGAGTTATGCACCCTTCGTCGACGTCACCAACACAATCATCAATCGTAGGAAGCCAACATGTGGCCAATTGAAGCACACGCCGATTCAAGGAAGCCATCATTCTTTTGGAACATGGTTCGACATGCCATTGCATGTGTTTCAGAGTGTGCAGGTCCAGGAATCACCTCTAGTACAAGACATACAAACTACAACAATAATCGAGCTAAAATGACAAGTCCAAAGCTTAAAATACAGTCTGCTGCAGGCAACATCTACAACCGCCCAATGATAATACTTAAATTGTGTCGACTTGCATTCGACGGCCTGATGTGCACTCAAAAGACTTGTTGTAGACTTGGAGAAATTCGAGGTTGCCATAAATAGCTTAATAACAAGGTTGTCGTCGGAGATAACTCTTATGGTTATGTGATCGTGGTGAAATGTTCATTACGGCAAGAACGCGTAACAAAACGGCTTGGAGGGAAATGATAGTGGAGAATTCAATTTTTCTACGACCCAGTGTTAGCTCCAACCTCTATATGAAAAGCTTCACTGTTCTGAGGGTGAAAAAGTTGTGGGTACTCATATTTTGATGTTACCCCCCAATGATATCCACTACCGCTGGCGATAGCTCCCAAAGAATTATAAATATGTTTTATTCTATAGGGATCTCCATTTCATCACGAGATTTTTAAGAGAGAGGGTCACCCTAGCAGCCCAAGAGTCTCCAGCACTCCCTACCTTCAATGACAAACGATACCAAGGAAGATTGATGCCTAAAAACATCCTTCAAGTGAAGGGTTCGTGTTCTATGACGATTATTTCGAGCGACCCTTCCTCATCTTCCTTCGACACCAGTTTTATAGAATTTCTTTACAGAATTTTTATCTCTTACTGTATTTTTTGTCTGGTTAGATCTTAGAATGCATATCTTTGTATCGCTTGAGAATTTTTCTCGTATGTGGAGACTAGATCTCTAGGACTGGAGATTCGCCTCGTGTATGACCATTAGACTTACGTGTAGGTGTAGGGGGTGTGAGGCCAATCCGGGGGTGGATTGATTATGGCCTATCGGTTTTGGAGAAGAGACTGTATAGAAAATGAAAAGATTATATTTTTAGAAAGATCAAACTTTTGTATCTTGAAATAGTTTTTATAAAGATAATGTAGTCTTTCTTATTTTCTACTTTTCAAGATTCTAAGTTCATTATTTCGTTGTTCTTAAACTCTTATCTTGATCTATATTGTATCTTGAGAAAAGAAAATTAACAATTTGCTTAATATTCCTTATTCACCCCCCCCCCCCCCCAACCTCTAAGGAAGTTTCTCAATCCAACAAGTTCATGTCATTTATCTCGTAGGGATGTGTTGCCATGCGAAAACCTAATTTAAGAGAGTAAAAACACTTCCTACCTCAATGAGAGGTAAGGACTCTTATTTATATTAATAACTAGTGTCCTTATAAAATATCAGAAAATACAATATTTAGAATAAAACGTATTTTTACAAGTTTTATTGATATCAAATCTAAAATTTTCTTTCAATTTATCTCGGTACAAGATATTTTAAAGAATCTAAGAATAAAATCTGTTAAAAGAGGTTACTCAATCAATAAGGACAATCTACACTCTCAATGCTCATCTCTCTAGTTCGACTTCATGTTTATAATCATGAAATATCCTAGAAATAGAAAAACTAACACATAAATTAAAGATAATCGAATATGGCGACCATTTCTCAAAATTTATTCAAAACTTGTTAAGTCATGGAAGGAACATGTGCAACCCCTGAACGCAAGTTTGAGCTTGTCCCCTGACATTTGTCCTTGATGGATAGTAAACTTATCTTGTGAGAATTTGTCTTGTGTATGGCGACTAGATCTCTAGGGATGGAGATTCACCTCATGTGTGGTGACTAGACTTAGGTACAGGTGTAGGGGGCGTGAGACCAATCCAGGGTGGATTGGTTGGGGCCAATCGGTTCTTGGGAATAGTCTACATGGAAAATGAAAAGATTCTATTTCTATAAAGATCAAACTTTTGCATCTTGAAATATTTTTTATAAAGATAAAGTTTTTCTTTTTTCTCTGGTTTTAAAGGTTTAAAATTCATATTTTTGTTGTGCTAAAACTCTTATCTTGATCTATATTGTATCCTGAGAAAAGAAAAACAACAATCTGTTTAATATTCATTATTCACCTCCCCCCCCCCTCTAGGGAAGCATCTCGATCCAACGCATTCATGTCTTTCCTCTCTCAGGGATCTGATACCATGTGAAAACCTAATTTAAGAGAATAAAAACACTTCCTACCGCAATGAGAGGTAAGAAGTCTTATTTATATTAATAACTGGTATCTTTATACAATATCAGGAAATACAATATTTAGAATAGAATGTATTTTCACAAGTTTTATTGATATCACCTCTAAAATCTTCTTCAAATTTATCTCGGTACAAGATATTATAAAGAATCAAAGAATAAAATCTGTTAATAGAGGTTATTCAATCAATAAGGAAAATCTCAACTCTCAATGCACATCTCTTGTTTGACTTCGTGTTAGTAATCACAAAAGATTCAACAAATTGAAAAACCAACCCATAAATTAAAGATATTTGAATATGGCAACAGTTTCTCAAAATTTATTCAAAACTTATTTTTTATGTCATAGCAGGAACATGTCCAACCCCTGAGCACAAGCTTGAGCTTGTCCACTGACATTTGTGCTTCATGGATAGTAAACTTAAATAAAGATCTACGACAACTTGTTCATGCCTGTGGTCCTATTTCAGCTTTTTATTGAATGTTTCCGGAATATTCATAAAGCTTTGAAGAGAATGCTGGACAATTGGCAGAGCCATCACAATCAATTTATAAATATATCGTACTAGTTTTATCAAATAACTATCTTAAAATCCTCATTTATGTGATGCTAAATTAGGCTAAAAATTTCTTCGTCACACATTACTGATCAATATAAAATAATTGGCCTAGTTGCAATTTTATAGATTTTTAGCTTTAGATCTCCAAGATCTTCTCTATAATACAGTATTCTTGAGGAACTTCTCCAACCGTTCATCCTTAAATCTAGACATGTAACAATGCTAACCATAAATAGTTGGAACAAGGCTAACTGAGTGAAGTTAAGTCATGATAAGCATCGGTCTCTTCCTTTGGCAAAGCAAGTTAATTTAGGTAAACTGGGAAATTACACAGGAAACGTTGATAAATGGCAACTAAGTATTCATACATTCAATTCAATGGTTTGAAAAAAGTTTGTGAAGATACACCTACAACACTCCTATTTTTTTTTTATATTGTGAAGTTATTTATGCCAAGTTGGAGCAACACAAAAGGCGGTTGTCCATAGACAGAATAAATCGCAAAGATGTGGTTCATCCGGAGAGTACAAAGAGTTGTGATAAGGTTAATAATGCATCAGTCAATGGGGTCATAGAGATATAATCCATGGTTAAACAAAGATAGAAATAAGATTGAGCAATAAATTCAGTAAAGTTAAGTTGTAATCAATGTGGAAACCGTTTCGCAAGTTTACTCCAAATGATATGAGGAAAGCTCAGAAGTTTTCAAAAATTGAGTCAGCACAGAAAAGAACAGACCAGTTTATTTTTTTCAGTTATTTATTTACACATCACATGACAACAAATCTAAGAATAGTAATATATACAATAATCGCATTCGCAGTTTGGATTTCTGATTCGATGATTCTCCTGGCATTCCTCGATACCAATAAAAATCTTCAACCATACCTTCGCCAGCTCTTCCGGCGGAATTCTCTGTGGTGCGCTGGGACTTGCTCTTGTTGCCTAAAAACATGTAAATCAACTGGCTTAGTCATACAACTATGACTATGTGAGACAATTATTTCGTGAAACAGTTCTACATGCAGAGAAAGAGGGTATAACAATATGCTTACAATACAATAAATATAGATATATGTTTTCTTCCTGAAATTTCTTCCTGAAATCCCACCCTTTTAATTACATAAATAGGAAATACTTAGGTATGCAACTTGAATTGGCCACACCCCCGAAGGGCGAAATTGTAGGCTCACCCCTACTGGTGAATCCATCAGTAGATGCCTATACATCATAGGATTCAAAACCTTCGTATTTCCTTATGCCGGATTTTATGTTTTATTATCTTTATTGAATGTAAAACAATAACATATAAGAGTTTAAAATATTCCCCTCAGAAAAGATTTGTATCGCTATATGTTTTCCCCTCGCCCACAGTATTTGATTTAGCGATTATTTCATTGAGTGTTTAAACTCATATGCACAGGCAGTGTTCTTGAAAATAACCCAATAATATGAAAATACTTGAATAAACATAATTCAAGAAATAAGATACTCACCAACGCTTTACCTTTACCCGTATCCTTTGCTGTATTATGACCATGATTATCGCGGGACGCCATCCTCTTTTGTCCGAGTTGTGGGAACCACTGAAAGAATGCATATAATTCGGGTTGCGTCTCATTTTACTCATAGGATAATACGAAAGGATAATATGAAAGTATAACTTGGCGAGTCGAAATCGAGAAACCGGGAAAACATAAGAGAAAAAGACGTTTAAATCACAAAATCAGCCCTCAATTAGTGTTGGACAGCCACAATATAACTTGAATGGGCCAAACCAGCCCCTAAATGGACTTCCCGTCCTCTTTACCGGCTGTCCCGCAACTAATCAACACAATCAGCAGCGAAAAGTAGCTTAAAATTAGTATTAATTGACCATAAAACAGCCCTTAAACAGTTATCGAAAACAGCCCCAACTCTGTGTGTAAATCAGTCATAAACCAGCACAAATCAGCCATCTTGAGGAGTAAGTACAGCAGTAATCTCAACAATGACGTCTAAAACAGGAATTAGAAGAGGAGGAGAAGCATGCTTACAACGGGAGAGGAAGGAAGAAGGATGTTACGCAACCGATCCTTGACGGATCGCCGGAGTGTAGCAAACTCCTTCCTAGAACTCCAAAGTAGCTCAGCTCAGTCCAGTCAAGGGCACCAGGAGGAAAGAAGAGGAAGCTCGGGAGCAGCAGCCAAGAGGAACAGCAACTGGGCAGCAAGCAGGTAAGGTAGTGCTGTAGCAAGACAGCAGAGTAGCAAGACAGCAGAATACAGCAGTTCGGGCAGCAAGGAAGTAATAGAGGAGAGGGAGAGCAGGTGGATGAGAAGAGGCAAATTCCCCCCAGTATTTAAAGAAGAGTAGGGCGGTGAAGAGGCAAGAAGAAGAAAAACTAGTTTTATTACCTCAGCTAGGTGTCATGCTATCCATTAAACCAACCGCCAAGTGTCCAAATGCAAGCCAAATGTCAAACCTCAAATGTCAACATACCATCCAACACAAACCAAATTTCAGCCAGCAAACATATCTAACATTCAGCCAGCACAGCCAGCTCACACCTCAGCCAGCCTTATCCACTTTTCCATATCCAATATCCAGCAAAACAGCCAGCCCACTCTTAAAGGCAGCAAGCCCGGCCAGCCCATATAAGGATATAAGCTTACTAACATGTCAACCAACAAGTAGCCAGCCCACATAAACCAGAAAATCAAATGAAATAAGTGAAACGGAAAAATGTTATTGGTGTTGGAACACCCAATTACTAATTTGGGTCAGGATCACTATGTCTCTAAGAATCAATGCTTGACCTCCTGTATAGCTCAATAGGTCAATTAGAATTGAGTCTAAGGGTTAGAAGTCTAGGTTTGGAAGCTGCCCTGAAGAACAGGATTTTCTGTTTTGGAGACTAAGTCATATCGTCGAGCTCAGCACGACGATTCGTCGAACTCCGATCGATGATCGTCTAGCTCAACTTCGGCAGATCGTCGAACTCCATTCGACGATCGCTGAGCTCAACTTCATTATATCGTCGAACTCCATTCGACGATCGGTGAGCTCAGTTCGACGATCTTGACTCTGCTTTGGATCTTTATCTCTGAGCTCAGTTCAACGATCTTTGAGCTCAGATCGACGATATTTTGCTGCTGTATATTTCCAGATCGCTGAGCTCAGTTCGACGATAGCAGAGCTCAGTTCGACGTTTTCAGATAACTTCAAGTATGTTTCTAGATTCAAATTCAAATCAGTTAAGGAGTTATTCTGCAATTAATTCAGAGATTTCCTAGCCGTTCTTATTCATTTCTGGACCAAGTTTCAAGGAATATTTCTATGGACTTTCCTCCAGAAGAGATTTTGCAATTAAGGATGCAATTAATGCAGACCAACGGTTATTCTTCTCAGAGAATGTTTTTCCATTCAGTACCAGAGAATAAAAGAAAAGAATTCTTTTCTGAATAAAAAAAAAGAGACACACAGACAGACATCAATAATCTTCAACAAAATATTCTGTCTAAAAGAATTCTCAAGAACACTCATCCAAGGAGATCAATCTTTTCAGAAATCTTCAGATCTCTCTAATTTCAAAGTGTTCAAGGCCAACATATTTCAAGACTCCAGACATTCAACATTTCAGCAATTGCTGAAATCATATATTGCTGGAGTTCAATCTTTGAAGGCCTATCACCTTCAGCAAAGCTTTTCTTCCTGAAGATCTCAAGGATTCAGGGGGAGCTTTGATATCAACAATCCACATAGTCTTCTCAGTTGTTTGAGAAAGAGAACACTTCCATCACTCTCTCACCCCCTCTCTGTAAAGGGTTTCTCAAACTCCCTCCAAAAGTTTGAGCTTGGTTTTTGAGCACCTTATCAAAAGCTCATTGGTGGCAAGACACCTGATCAAAAAATCTGATTTGGTTTTTGAGCACCTTATCAAAAGCTCATTGGTGCCCAGGACACCTGATCAACTCATCCTGTAGTGGATTCCTACCTAGGGTGGTAGAAGAGTGGATGTACCCAAGTTTAGGGGAACCACTATATTTCCTTGTGTCTTCTGGTTTTGCTTGTCTTTATGTTTGTTTCTGGCCTTGATTTTTCTGTGATTAGCTTTTCATTAACTTAGTTCTGTGATTAGATTTATTACTGCTTCCCTGCTCACTCTTATTACAACAATTGTTATAAAAAGTTTCAAAACACCATATACTCTATTCACCCCCCTCTAGAGTATATCAGATCTAACTGCACTTTCAATTGGTATCAGAGCCAGGTTGGTTAAACATACCATACCTGATTGGTTGTACAGGCTAACACCTGAACCCAAAGATCCCAAGTTAGATCTGCTTTCTTTTGTATTTTATTATTAGATTTTGCTTTCACAAATCATGGCTCAAAACAAAGATTATGCTAGCACCAGACCTCCATTGTACAATCTATCCAAGTTTGCACCTACGAAGCACGGATACGCCAAAAATAGAGCCGTACCCGTACCGGATACGTTTCCGGTACGGATACGCGTACCGAACGGCGCGATTCGCTGTTTATTATCCCGTCTCCCGCGTCGCAGCAGCTCCCGTCTCCCGCGCGTCGCGGCTCCCGTCTCCCGCGCGTCGCGGCTCCCGTCTCCCGTGCGTCGCGGCTCCCGTCTCCCGCACGTCGCGGCTCCCGTCTCCCGCGTCGCAGCAGCTCCCGTCTCCCGCGCGTCGCGGCTCCCGTCTCCCGCGATTCGCAGCTCCCGTCTCCCGCGATTCGCATCCCGTCTCCCGCGCGTCGCAGCTCCCGTCTCCCGCGATTCTTCTTCTTCTTCTTCTTCTTCTTCTTCTGTCCTGGACATTTCAGTCCAGGATTCAGTCCTGGACATTTCAGTCCAGGATGAGGGCCTTAGGAGTTCATGGACTGATCAGTCCAGATTTCCTAGACTGAATCAGTCCAGATTAATCTGCATTTGTGATATATAAATATATAATTATTATATTTAATACAGCGTATCCTACCGTACCCGTATCCTTATTTTTTAAAATTTGCCGTACCGCCGTACCGGATACGTATCGTACCCGGTACCCGTACCCGTACCGGTGCTTCCTAGGTTTGCACTTTGGAAAGCAAGGATCAGACTGTACATGAATTCTATTGACGAAGATATTTTTAACTCTGTTTTGACAGTGTGTCCAAGACCCCCAGAGAACACAAGTACAAATGCTGTTCCACCTCCATCAGGCACAGATGCTGATATCAAGAGATGGAAGGTAGCTGATGCCAAGGCCATGAACATCTTGGCCCAGACAATGTCTGATGACATATTTCAAAAGGTGGCTGAATGCAATTTAGCTAAGGAAATTTGGGACAAACTCTCAGAAATAGTCTCAGGCTCAGCTGATGAGAGAAAGGATAGGAGATCCCACCTCATATCTCAATATGAGAATTTCAAGAAGTGAGAAACTGAGTCAGTGGGAGACATGGACAACAGACTAAGTCTAATTGTCAGTGAACTCAGGACATTGGACAAAGAGATCTCTCTAACTGAACTCAATGACAAGATCCTAATGTGCTTCCCTAGCACTTGGGATTCAAGAATCTGGCCAATTAAGGATGCCAAAAGTCTGAATGAGATCACTACTGAAGCTCTATTGGGTAAGCTCAAATCTTATGAGCTACTCATCAAAAATAGAGAGGAAGAACAGAAGGCTGCCTCACCAGCCACAAGAAAAGAGAAGACCATAGCCTTCAAGGCAACTGAAGATCTGCCTAAAGACAAAGTCACAGGCAATGATGAACTACTCAGTCTGTTGGCCAAAAGATTTTACAAAATGGCCAGAAAGGACTTCAGAA
Organism: Platanthera guangdongensis; assembly: GCA_039583875.1. Taxonomy (NCBI): domain Eukaryota; kingdom Viridiplantae; phylum Streptophyta; class Magnoliopsida; order Asparagales; family Orchidaceae; genus Platanthera; species Platanthera guangdongensis. Next base: position 42,654,794 of record CM077154.1, read on the forward strand.
GGAGATCATACAAGGAGCAGGATAAGTCAAGGTATGACAAGTCCATTAGTAATAATAAAGACATTATTTGTTTTGGTTGCAGGAAACCAGGGCAGATAGTTCCTGACTGTCCAGAAAACAAAAACAAGGACAGAAGGGACAGGAAAGAAAGAAGAAAGGAAAAAGACTCCAAAAGGAATGGCAATGCCAAACCCTCATCAAGCAAAAACAAACATACAAGAAAAGGGTTTGTTGCTGAATCCTGGAGTGAGACTGAAGAAGAGTCATAAGCATCATCCAGCTCCAGTGATGATGAAGATGATGCAGAAGAGAAATAGTTCTGCATGATGGCAATCAATGCCTCACAGCATAATTCAGAAGAAGTGGAGTCAGAGTCAGACTCAGAGACTCAACCTGAAGAAGATCAGGTAATTGGTTCTTTTGATTTTAGTTCAGAGGATTTTAAATTTGAATTTAAAGCACTGTGTTTAGACCTGCTAAAGTCTGAGAAAGAAATTATCTCTCTCAGAAATCAATTATCTGAACACAATACTTTAAAGTCAGAAAACCTCAAACTCTCTCAGGAATTGGAGTGCTGTAGGGAACAGATAGCTTCACTGAAAAGTGAGCTCTCTGAGGCCAAGAAGCTTGAAGAATCCCTTAATGGGAGAAGCATCAAGCTGATGGACATCACAAGCACAGTGAACTCCAGATTTAACAGTACACTGGGCTTGGGTGCTTCATCCAGCCAACTCATAGTTCTAACAACTCCAATCAAATTCATTTCTGAGAAAGGAAAGGGAGTTGTACAGGTTGCTAGGAAAAATTCTGATCTGCCCAAGAAAACCAAGTCCCAGCAGAAATCGTCGAACGGAGATCGACCGATCGCCGAATGAAGATCGACGATCGCCGAACGCAGATCGACGATCTCAGGCAAAATCGTCGAACGCAGATCGACGATCTCAGCCAAAATCGTCGAACGAAGCTCGACGATCTCAAGTACCTGATCTCACCCATAGTCGACCGTCGAACGGAGTTCGACGATCTGACCCAAGATCGTCGAACGCAGCTCCAAGATCGTCGAACAGAGGTCAGAGCTCTGGAAAATTTTTCAAGGGCAAATCAAAATTGAATCATAAGGGTCCTTCATCCCAAATCTTTAACCTTTATACTGAATGGATTATACCTCCAAGGAGATATCATCCTGAAGGATATAAGAGTCAACCTGGGATGTCTTTCATTTCAGAATTTAAAGGTTATCAACCTAGGCCCAAGGTAAACTGGGTCAAAAACAAATGAATTGTCTTATGTGCAGGTGAAGACCTATCCAACATCTAACCAGCAATGGTACTTGGATAGTGGGTGCTCTAAGCACATGACAGGGAACAAGGACAACCTCACATCCTTCAGAGCCAATCTTGGACCCAAAGTTATCTTTGTTGATTCAAACTTTGGACAGAATAAAGGATATGGTGCAGTCCAGATTTGATCAGTAACTTTCAAGAAGGTAGCTTATGTGGAAGGACTGAAGCACAACCTAATTAGCATCAGTCAGCTGTGTGATGAAGGCTACCAGGTGACCTTCAGCAAAGCCTTATGCAAAATCAAATCAGAGGACAACACAACTGTGTTAACAGGTAAAAGAAAAGATAACATCTATCTAGTAGATTTTCTTTCAACTGATGTAGATATCTGCTTGTTCAATTCTGTCTGTAGACCAAATATTTTATGACATAAGAGATTAGGACACCTAAACCTTAGAACTATTGCTAGGCTATCCAAGGACAACCTTGTTAGAGAACTATCTTCTGGCCCCTACAAGAAGAAAGGACTCTGCAGGGCTTGTCAATTAGGCAAGCAAACTAAAAACAGCTTTAAGTCACTTAATAAGAGTGATTCACCTAGGATATTGTATCTGTTACACATGGATCTCTTTGCACGCATCACAGTACAAAGCCTAGGAGGGAAATCCTACATCTTAGTAGTTGTAGATGACTTTTCTAAATTCACTTGGGTGTTCTTTCTAAGGAAGAAGTCTGATAACTTTAAATGTCTGACAGAGTTTCTCAAATGTATACAGATTGAGTTCAATACTCACATTGCCCTAATCAGAAGTGATCATGGGACAGAAATTGATTCTCTTCTTATGCAAGAGTTCTGTCAGAGTGAAGGGATCAGACATACTTTCTCAGCTCCTAGAACTTCTCAACAAAATGGGGTAGTTGAAAGGAAAAATAGAACCCTTATTGAATCTGCCACTACATTGTTGTCAGATGCTCACCTTCCTCTATCCTTTTGGGCAGAGGCAGTGAACACCTCCAACTATGTGCTGAATAGAAGTTTGATACATAAACTAAAGGGAAAGACTTCCTATGAATTACTCAAAGGGAAGAAACCTAAAGTTGACTATTTTAGAGTCTTTAGTTGTATTTACTACATTCATAATAATGACAATAAATATTTAGCAAAATTTCAAACCAAAACTGATGAAGGAGTGTTTCTGGGATACTGCATGATCAGCAAGGCTTATAGGGTCTATAATAAATCATCTTTAAAAATTGAGGAATCTGTTCATATATCATTTGATGAATCTAACATGTCTTTCAAGGAGAAGATTTCTTCTACCATAAAACCTTTGCAGGAACATTCTCTAGTTGAAGACCTGAACAAGTTATAGGTTACTCAAAGGGATGAAAGCAGTGAAGATGAAGAATATACTCAACATATTGAAGAACAACTTGAAGAGCCAGTTGTTGTACCACAAGAGTAAACAACAACACAGGTTGGTGAACAATCAACACCCCCTGTTGATTTAGTAACATCAAGAGACCATCCAATTTCTCAAATAATTAGAGACATCTCAGCTGGTGTGCAAACCAGAAATCAGGTCAACCAAAACCTGTTGCACACTTGCTTCCTATCTCAAATTGAAACTCAGTCCATTCAAGATGCAGAGCAAGATCCACACTGGATCATTGCAATGCAAGAGGAGTTGCATCAATTTGAGAGAAACAAAGTACGGGAACTAGTGCCTAAGCATAAGGATCACTCCATTGTTGGAACAAAGTGGGTATTCAGAAACAAATTGGATGATCAAGGAGTAATTGTAAGAAACAAGGCAAGGCTATTTGTTCAGGGATACTCTCAAGAAGAAGGAATAGACTACGACCAGACTTTTGCACCAGTTGCAAGATTGGAAGCAATCAGAATATTTTTAGCTTATGCAGCACACAAAGGCTTCAAGGTATATCAGATGGATGTCAAAAGTGTATTTCTAAATGGAGATATCAAAGAGAAAGTATATGTCAGACAACCTCCAGGTTTTATCTCTCCTACTTTTCCTGATTATGTTTTTAGATTGAACAAAGCATTATATGGTCTCAAGCAAGCTCCTAGAGCATGGTATGAGACCCTAGCATGCTTTCTCTTGAAAAATGGTTTTATAAGTGGTAGAGTAGACCAAACTCTTTTCATTAGAACCCATAAGTCTCATACCCTACTAGTACAGATTTATGTAGATGATATTATTTTTGGTTCTACTGACTCCAAATTGTGCAGAAGGTTTTCCAACCTAATGCATTCTAAATTTGAGATGAGTAGCATGGGTGAGTTATCCTTCTTCCTAGGATTGCAAGTCAAGCAACATGCTGAAGGCATCTTCATTTCTCAAACCAAGTATGCAAATGAATTGGTTAAGAAATTTGGTATGTCTGAAGCATCTTGTATGAAAACACTCATGCCTACTAATGCTGTATTGGATGCTGATGAACATGGGAAACCTGTTGATCAGACAACATATAGAGCAATGATTGACTCTTTACTGTATCTTACAGCCAGTAGACCAGATATAATATTTGCTACATGTATATGTGTTAGGTTACAAGTAAGCCCTAGAGAGTCACACCTAACACTAGTAAAGAGGATTCTCAGGTATGTTAAAAGTTGTCCAAATCTAGGTCTCTGGTATCCAAAAGATTCAGCATTTGATTTAACTAGATTCTCTGATGCTGATTATGCTGGATGCAGAATTGACAGGAAAAGCACCAGTGGAACTTGTCAGTTCCTTGGTGACAGACTTGTCTCTTGGTTTTGTAAGAAACAAACATCTGTGTCAACTTCAACTGCTGAAGCTGAATATATGGCTGCAGGCAGTTGTTGTTCACAAATCTTGTGTATTCAAAACCAACTCATACACTATGGCTACAACTTAGAGAAGTCTAAAATCTTTTGTGATAACACTAGTGCTATTTCTATAGCTCAAAATCCAGGCCTCCATAGTAGGACAAAACACATAGAGATTAGGCATCATTTCTTAAGGGATAATGTTGAAAAGAACAAAATTGAACTACAATATATCTCAACTGATTTACAAAGGGGAGATATTTTCACCAAGCATTTGGATGAAAAGAAACACACTTTCTTCCTAAATCAGTTAGGAATGTTAGATGGAGGAAGTCTTAAATAATATCCAAGATTTTGAAAGCTTAAAAATTGACCAAGACTAGGCAAACATTCTGATTTTTCTTAGTGTCTAGAGTTTTTCTGATCTCTGAACTGCGCTCGACGATTTGCCCCAAGATCGTCGAACGGAGATCGACGATTTCCGAAATCGTCGAACTGAGTTCAGCGTCTCTTAGATAGTATGAACTATCTCTTCCGGTCAACGATCGTCGAACGGTGCTCGACGATTTTATTCTCTGAACGATCGTCGAACGGAGCTCGACGCTCTCCAATATCGTCGAACGGAGATCGCCGATGTTGAAGACTCTTCAGATTCCTTTAGTAGCCTCGATCGTCGAACTGAGTTCAACGATCTTTCCAATTCTGCGTCGAACCCTAATATAAAATTCATTTTTCGCAGTCGTTCTCCTTTGCGCTTTCGATTTCTCTGCAAGAATTTTCTTTCCCTCCAAACAGTTCTGCACTTGGTCATTTTGTTTGTTGAATTTTTGTAGGTACTCATGGCTGTGTCAGTTGCTGTTCTTACCGCAATGAAGTTTGATGCTGGTTTCGACATTGACATAGAATCCTTCAGCACAACGGACCAGGCTTTTCAGGATATTTTGGGATTATTCAAAGACCAGAACCTGACTGTCATTATGACCACAAGGATCAAGCTGGCATCTGATGAGATAAAGGAATGGGTCTATACTGCCCACAATCAAGATAACAACACCATTGTTTGGTCTATATCTGGCACTCAGGTACCTCTAACCCCAGCAATTCTATCAGAAGTTTTTGAGTTGAGGAATGATGAAGATACTGCTGACTTGTCTGGAGAAGAGTATTCTAACCTGCTTGTCAGAATGGGTCATTCAGAGGCCAACCATAGCAAGCTCTTCAAAATGAACCTTTCTGTGGAATACAGATTCATGGCAGATGTTGTTGGGAAAGTGCTACTAGCTAAGCACTCTGCCCATGATACAATCTCAATGTATCAGCTCTGCCTCATGGGAGCCCTTGTAGATAAGAAAAATCTGAATTGGGGAGAAGTCTTCTTTGACCTTATCAAGAAGAAAATCAGCAAAAGTTTTGTCAACTTTGGAAGGATCATTGGGGTGTTTCTGCAGCACAGGTGCCCTGCTTTGCTGGTCTCCTCTGGAATCCATATCAATGCTTCCAAGAGACTGTCATGTGCCCTCTTTGGAAAATGGGACAGGCAAATCAGTAAACCCAGCAGGCCCTCCTCCAGCACTCCTTCAGGCACAAGGACTCTAAGAGTCACTTCTCCACAGGTCTCTGCCCCTGCAGATGACCTGCCTGCTGTTGTTGCCTCTCCTCCTCCTCCTCTAATTCCATCCCTTCCCATATCATCCATCATTCCAGCTCCATCCACCATCATCATATCCAGCCCTTCTCCAACATCTACACCATCTCCAGTACATATTCTTCTAACACCAGAAGAACATTTCCATCCATTATTCTCCTACCCTCCACCAGATGTCGCTTCATCACTCTCCCATCCATCCTTCACCCTCATTGATGATTCCTTTATGGATGACTCTCCATCCTCTCCTCCTGAGCTACCATCATCCTCCACTTCCTATCAAGACCTTCTACAGCAAATCATTGACCAACCCACATTTACCCCATCTATCTACATCCCTCTATCCTCCATATCCACCTTACCAACACCTCAGCCATCTCTTCCCCCCTTCACCAGCTCTCCACTATCCTCACCATCAGCTGCTCCTCCATCTTCTACCTCTGCTCCAGTCACCCTTGAGCAAGTAGACCTTCCAGCCCTTGCTGACAGGTTGGATGAGTTGCTTGCCCCCAGGCTCTCTCTTCTGTTGGAGACCTCCTTGGCTCCACTACACCTGTCAGTGGCAGCTCTCTCTGCCAGGCTCTCTTCCCTATTCCCTCAGGCAGCCTCTACAGCAGTGTGCCTTGATCCAGACTTGTCTGAATCTAGGCAGGGGGAGATGCCCTATGAAGTGAGTCTTCCTGCTGCTGCTGTTTCTATGAGCCTATCTGCGGCTGCTGCTGCTGCTGTTAGTGCTGCTTCTTCTGCTCCTGCTCTTGCTGCTGTTGCTGTGCCTCAAGCACAAATTCCTCCTGCTGCAGTCCTTGCAATAGACCTCAGGTCTTTGCTTTCAACTTTTGATTCTGCATACTTTAGCTGTGTGCCAGAGATAACTGCTGTCCAGCCTCCAGAGGATCTATCCAAGGCCCTTGTGTCATTTTCTTGCTGTAACCCAAGCATCATCACCTCCTTTGTCAATTCAGTGTATGTTGTTGCTTCTTCTGAAGAAAGCATTATTGTTGCTTCTGATATTGTTGCCTCTACTGCTGCTGAAAATGTTGATACTGCTGTTGAAGTTTCTGTTCTTACTGTTGAACCAATTTCCAAGGAAATTCTTATGTCAGAGGCACCTGAATTTGAGCCTTCTGCAGTTTCTGATGATATTCCTCCTGTTGATGCTGTTGTTAGTGAGACTGTTGATGCTGCTGTCACCTCTCCAGAGCCCATAGTTGCTGCTGCTGTTGTTACTGCTTCTACTGTATCTACTGTTGTTACTACTTCAACACCTGCTGCTACACCATCTGTTGCCTCATCTGCTTCTGTACAGCTCAAGAAGGACTTAATGAAGAAAATTGATGCTCTTTATGATGACCAGAGTTCTGAAAGTGATGAATTTAGAACAGACTCTGATGACTCTTCTGCTACCATTGCCAGGAAAAGAAAGGCAAGGAGCAAAGCTATGAAGAGAGTACCTCCTGCTAAGGTCAAAGACAACAATGATATTCCATACTACATTCTACATGACTGCCCTATTACTGAGCACTGGATGTAATACTCTAAGAACCAACTGAAGGCAATGAAAAAGAAGAGAAAATATGAAAAGGGTTCCTCTCAATTCCAACACTCTCATGCTCCTCCACCACCTCCTCCTGATGCAGGTGCATGTGGAAGCTCTGCAGCTCAACCCCCAGCCAGAAGTCAGGCCCCCTATCAGCCTCATGCTAGATCTTATAATAGGGGAAGCCAATCTAGAGGATCTCAATCCAGGAGAGGAGGATACAGAGGAAATCAAAGAGATCTCCAAGTCTATTCCAAAGGTTACTCAAGGCAACACCCATATTCCAGGGAAAGACAAATTTCAACTGATACAACATCTGGTCCTTTTCCCTATAAGCTGAAAGAAACTGTGTCTTCCAGGCCTCCTCAAGACAATCCCTCTAACAGATATGAGCCACCTGTACCTTTTGAGGATCCTGAGAACAATCCAGCTGCTTGGGCTGCAAGATTAAAGGAACTAGCTGCACTGGATCAGATTAAAAAGGCTAGAGAGCAAGGAAAAGATTCATCTAACATCTCAACAATGTCTGAACAGAGACAGAAAGAGCTATAAAGATATGCATCAAGCAAGTTCTTTAATTCTGACAGGTATATGGAATTGCATCCTGAAGCTGTAGTTCCCAGGCCTAAAAAGCAAATATATTTAGGTGCAGCAGATGATACCAGATCAAACAAATAAGACCTCAATCCTAACAGAGAAATCAAACTTGTTAAGGACAAAGAAAAGAAATGATAATGTAAGGTGACTTTCTCTGTGATTTCTGATTATCTGGATGTTATATATCTCTGTGGTTCTGCAATTGTCTAGCTTGTTGCTTTTTTGTTTTGCTGCTTGAATGTTGTTATTTAATTTTTCCAAAGTCTGTAAATAGTAATCCTAACCCAAATAGGGGGAGATTGTTGGAACAACCTATTAATAATTTGGGTCAGGATCACTATGTCTCTAAGAATCAATGTTTGATCTCCTGTATAGCTCAATATGTCAATTAGAATTGAGTCTAAGGGTTAGAAGTCTAGGTTTGGAAGCTGCCCTGAAGACCAGAATTTTCTGTTTTGGAGACTAAGTTATATCGTCGAGCTCAGCACGACGATTCGTCGAACTCCGATCGACGATCGTCTAGCTCAACTTCGGCAGATCGTCGAACTCCATTCGACGATCGCTGAGCTCAACTTCATTATATCGTCGAACTCCATTCGACGATCGGTGAGCTCAGTTCGACGATCTTGACTCTGCTCTGGATCTTTATCTCTGAGCTCAGTTCGACGATCTTTGAGCTCAGATCGACGATATTTTGCTGTTGTATATTTCCAGATCGCTGAGCTCAGTTCGACGATAGCAGAGCTCAGTTCGACGTTTTCAGATAACTTCAAGGATGTTTCTAGATTCAAATTCAAATCAGTTAAGAAGTTATTCTGCAATTAATTCAGAAATTTCCTAGCCGTTCTCATTCATTTCTGCACCAAGTTTCAAGGAATATTTCTATGAACTTTCCTCCAGAAGAGATTTTGCAATTAAGGATGCAATTAATGCAGACCAAAGGCTATTCTTCTCAGAGAATGTTTTTCCATTCAGTACCAGAGAATAAAAGAAAAGAATTCTTTTCTGAATAAAAAAAAAGAGACACACAGACAGACATCAATAATCTTCAACAAAATATTATGTCTAAAAGAATTCTCAAGAACACTCATCCAAGGAGATCAATCTTTTCAGAAATCTTCAGATTTCTCTAATTTCAAAGTGTTCAAGGTCAACATATTTCAAGACTCCAGACATTCAACATTTCAGCAATTGCTGAAATCATCTATTGCTGGAGTTCAATCTTTGAAGGTCTATCACCCTCAGCAAAGCTTTTCTTCCTGAAGATCTCAAGGATTCAGGGGGAGCTTTGATATCAACAATCCACATAGTCTTCTCAGTTGTTTGAGAAAGAGAAGACTTCCATCACTCTCTCACCCCCTCTCTATAAAGGGTTTCTCAAACTCCCTTCAAAAGTTTGAGCTTGGTTTTTGAGCACCTTGTCAAAAGCTCATTTGTGGCAAGACACCTGATCAAAAAATCTGATTTGGTTTTTGAGCACCTTATCAAAAGCTCATTGGTGCCCAGGACACCTGATCAACTCATCCTGCAGTGGATTCCTACCTAGGGTGGTAGAAGAGTGGATGTACCCAAGTTTAGGGGAACCACTATATTTCCTTGTGTCTTCTAATTTTGCTTGTCTTTATGTTTGTTTCTGGCCTTGATTTTTCTGTGATTAGCTTTTCATTAACTTAGTTCTGTGATTAGATTTATTACTGCTTCCTTGCTCACTCTTATTACAACAATTGTTGTAAAAAGTTTCAAAGCACCATATACTCTATTCACCCCCCTCTAGAGTATATCAGATCTAGCTGCACTTTCAATTGGCACTCCCACAAATCAAATCAACTGAATGCGCAGAAAAAATCTTGAGAAAAATAAAGTATCGTACTGCCTTTACATTATCATCATTGGGGATTGTAAAAATCAAACATTATAATATGCGGTGCGCCATATTTGGTTCGTCACAATTCATCCCTCCTTAAAAGGAGTTTTCGTCCTCGAAAACATAGCTATATGCAGATAACCCAGATAAAATTATTTCTTACGATAGGGTTCTAAATTAAAGGCTCGGGGCATAATCATGCGTTCTTCTGGTACTTCAGGAGGAGGAGCTGGAGTCTGAACAGGAGCGGAAGTAGCTAAAGGTGCAGGTGCCGGTGCGGGTGTCGATGCTAGAGACTCGGCATACATTTGATATAGTTGAGGTGGCACCAAAAGTGGAGGTCCTTGTGTACTCGAGGCCTTGTTTAAAAGTTTTGGACAATTCTTCTTTGTGTGTCCTGGTTGACGGCAATAGTAGCAAGCACCAAGCAAACACTCTCCTCGATGAAAACGACCACACTTCGCACACTTTGTCGTCGTTACCTGAGTTGAATTGCTGATTGACGGAGTAACTTGTAATGTCTTTGTATCTCGGCTGCCTTGTACTTCGTTTTGGGTTGGAGTTTCAGTTACTTTTCTTTTCCCATTATCGCGAGACTTTTGCGATTTACTTTGATCAATTTCTACCAGTCTTGCTCGCTCGACTAACTTTCCGTATTCGAGAATATCTAGGGGTACTAGTAAATTACGGATATCGCCTTGTAGTCCCTGCTGAAATTGGCGACAACGATCTTCTTCCGTCGCTACGAGAGAATCAGCGTAATATGCGAGTTTTGAAAATTCTGCCTCGTATTGTAATACCGATTTTGTCCCCTGAACTAATCGCAAAAATTGATCGTGCAGGACTCTCTTCTCAGACCGTGGCACAAACCAGTTTGTGAATTCGTGCAGAAAATTGGTCCATGTTACTTGTTCACGTTTGGCGAATTTTGTCGCCACGATATTGTCCCACCAACGTTTAGCTGCTCCTTCGAATAAAAACGACGCTAGCTCGACCCTTCGATCTTCCGGGCAACGCATGACTTGGAATATAGTTTCGATGCGAAGTATCCAGTCTTCAGTTTCTAATGGAGACAATCCTCCGACGAACGTTGGTGGTTTTAAGTCCAAAAATTGTTTAAGGTCATAATCTATTTGTCGATAATAGGGTGTTGGGGCAACCATGTCGGGAGGAGGATTCGGAGGAGGGTTCATTTGTTGTTGGCGCGGTTGTTGAGGGTTAGGATCTACTTGTGGTACTGGGGGTACAAGTGTAGCGAATGCTGGAAATACCATCTTAAGGGCTTCGACAATTGCTAGGACCAGTTCGGAAGGATTCCTGGGTTGATGTCCATTGTTACTTTCCTCCGATCTGGTTCTTGGTTGAATTTCTCGTTCCTCGCGATCCTCCTGATGACGTCGACTAGAATAGACCCGAATAGGTTCCTATAAAGGAATTAATTGCTGTTAGATTACATCTAATCCGTGTACTCCTTATGACACAATGTTTTGAAAACAAACCTGTCTTTGATACCAATTGTGGAAACCCTTTCGCAAGTTTCCTCCAAATGATATGAGGAAAGCTCAGAAGTTTTCAAAAATTGAGTCAGCACAGAAAAGAACACACCAGTTTATTTTTTTCAGTTATTTATTTACACATCACATGACAACAAATCTAAGAATAGTAATATATACAATAATCGCATTCGCAGTTTGGATTTCTGATTCGATGATTCTCCTGGCATTCCCCGATACCAATAAAAATCTTCAACCATACCTTCGCCAGCTCTTCCGGCGGAATTCTCTATGGTGCACTGGGACTTGCTCCTGTTGCCTAAAAACATGTAAATCAACTGGCTTAGTCATACAACTATGACTATGTGAGACAATTATTTCGTGAAACAGTTCTACATGCAGAGAAAGGAGGTATAACAATATGCTTACAATACAATAAATATAGATATATGTTTTCTTTCTGAAATTTCTTCCTTAAATCCCACCCTTTAATTACATAAATAGGAAATACTTAGGTATGCAACTTGAATTGGCCACACCCCCGAAGGGCGGAATTGTAGGCTCACCCCTACTAGTGAATCCATCAGTAGATGCCTCTACATCATAGGATTCAAAACCTTCGTATTTCCTTATACCGGATTTTATGTTTTATTATCTTTATTGAATGTAAAACAATAACATATAAGAGTTTAAAATATTCCCCTCGGAAAAGATTTGTATCGCTATATGTTTTCCCCTCGCCCACAGTATTTGATTTAGCGATTATTTCATTGAATGTTTAAACTCATATGCACAGGCAGTGTTCTTGAAAATAACCCAATAATATGAAAATACTTGAATAAACATAATTCAAAAAATAAGATACTCACCAACGCTTTTACCTTTACCCGTATCCTTTGCTGTATTATGACCATGATTATCGCGGGACGCCATCCTCTTTTGTCCGAGTTGTGGGAACCACTGAAAGAATGCATATAATTCGGGTTGAACCTCGTTTTACTCATAGGATAATACGAAAGGATAATATGAAAGTATAACTTAGCGAGTCGAAATCGAGAAACCGGGAAAAAATAAGAGAAAAAGACGTTTAAATCACAAAATCAGCCCTCAATTAGTGTTGGACAGCCACAATATAACTTGAATGGGCCAAACCAGCCCCTAAATGGACTTCCCGTCCTCTTTACAGGCTGTCCCGCAACTAATCAGCACAATCAGCAGCGAAAAGTAGCTCAAAATTAGTATTAATTGACCATAAAACAGCCCTTAAACAGTTATCGAAAACAGCCCCAACTCTGTGCGTAAATCAGTCATAAACCAGCACAAATCAGCCATCTTGAGGAGTAAGTACAGCAGTAATCTCAACAATGACGTCTAAAACAGGAATTAGAAGAGGAGGAGAAGCATGCTTACAGCGGGAGAGGAAGGAAGAAGGATGTTACGCAACCGATCCTTGACGGATCGCCGGAGTGTAGCAAACTCCTTCCTAGAACTCCAAAGTAGCTCAGCTCAGTCCAGTCAAGGGCACCAGGAGGAAAGAAGAGGAAGCTCGGGAGCAGCAGCCAAGAGGAACAGCAACTGGGCAGCAAGCAGGTAAGATAGTGCTGTAGCAAGACAGCAGAGTAGCAAGACAGCAGAATACAGCAGTTCGGGCAGCAAGGAAGTAATAGAGGAGAGGGAGAGCAGGTGGATGAGAAGAGGCAAATTTCCCCCAGTATTTAAAGAAGAGTAGGGCGGTGAAGAGGCAAGAAGAAGCCAAACTAGTTTTATTAACTCAGCTAGGTGTCATGTTATCCATTAAACCAACCGCCAAGTGTCCAAATGCAAGCCAAATGTCAAACCTCAAATGTCAACATACCTTCCAACACAAACCAAATTTCAGCCAGCAAACATATCTAACATTCAGCCAGCACAGCCAGCTCACACCTCAGCCAGCCTTATCCACTTTTCCATATCCAATATCCAGCAAAACAGCCAGCCCACTCTTAAAGGCAGCAAGCCCGGCCAGCCCATATAACGATATAAGCTTACTAACATGTCAACCAACAAGTAGCCAACCCACATAAACCAGAAAATCAAATGAAATAAGTGAAAAGGAAAAATGTTATTGGCACTCCCACAAATCAAATCAACTGAATGCGCAGAAAAAATCTTGAGAAAAATAAAGTATCGTACTGCCTTTACATTATCATCATTGGGGATTGTAAAAATCAAACATTATAATATGCGGTGCGCCATATTTGGTTCGTCACAATCAAGTCATATTATGTAATGTCTTTTGGGTTTGTTTTGGCCTTACCCGCATAAGTGTATTTTGGCACTTTGTATGTTTTTCTCCCTTCCTCTATATATATGAGTAAAGGGAGCTCATAATAATTACTTGGTTTTATTCTCAACTTGGTATCAGAGAGAGGTTACGATCCTCCGACAAGTGGGTTATGGGCCCACCATGCTTCCGCTGCGCCACTTTGATTCGCGTCGTGTTACCGTTGTTTCTCGTTCTTCTCTCTGCGTTCGACGACGACTGTGTCTGAGCCAGTTGTTCTCTCCGCTCCTGCGTCGGCCATCCTCGCTGCTTCGTCGGCCATCCTCTACGATCGACAATCGACGACTGTTGCGCCATCATCTGTTGTGCCGTGCTACGCTGATTTCTCCCTATATATCATCGCCGCGAAACAGGTAAACAGTCCTCCGTTGTTCCGCAGCTGCCAGTGCCGTCTTCGGACTCTGATTCTGATGTTGATCTGCATGTTCCTATTGCGGGGCTAAGAGTTAAGGCTATGTGTACTGTACACCCTATCTCTAATCATGTCGCTTATGATCATCTCTCTCAGCTTCATCAAGGTTTTATATCTGTCATGTCCATCATTACTATCCCGAAGACGTGACAGTAGGCGGTTCGCATTCCGGCATGGACTCCAGCAATGCAGGAAGAAATGTCTTCCTTGGATAAGAATCACACATGGGATGTCTCTTCTCTTCCACCTGACAAGAAAGCCATCGGTTCTAGGTGGGTCTGTAACAACCCCTAAATTAATATAATAATAATAATAAGAATAATAATAAAAAAAATAAAATTTATAAACAAAGACTTGAGAGGCATTATAACCCGATGCCCCCCCGGTCCAAATCCCGCATCCCGCAGGAAATCCTCCCGATCTCGCTTCCTTTGCTCCGTCGGCCCCGCCTCCGTCTCCCGAGCGCCCGACAGCCCTCTCCTCCACCTCTAATGGTCGGCAACACCTTCCTCCAGGCACGACGCCTCTTCCTCTTGCTTCCCCTCCGTCTCCGACGCTCCCCTTGGCCGGCAACTCCCGCAACAACTCTTCTCTTGGCCGGCTGCTTCCAAGGGGGGGACGGCCACCCATTCTCCCCTACTCTTCTCCTCCTCCGGCCAGTGAGGGCAAAGACGACGTTTCTTCTCCGGCAACCCTAGCTCCTACTCATTCCGGCCGGTGGATTTCGTGAGGGACTTCTAGGGTTTCGCTCGAAACCCCTTTTCGTGGATTACTGAGCCCGGATCTGGTCTCCTTGGGTAAGGAACACCGCCTCACTCCCATTTTCAGTTTGCTCTAATTTTATTACGCTAAATTTTCGCTCTCCGATCTAGGGTTTTTGGACGATCCAACCTATGTCCATCGTATAACCCGCTAATCCCGGATTTGTGCGTTTTCCAGTGCGTGTCCTTGGACTTAGGTGGTGGAATCGCTCCAAGCCCTCTCCGAATTAGGGATTATTGCCTCCAAACGCCGCCAAAACTCCCGATCCCTCGCGGTAGTCTCTTCTCCCCTCACTTTCGAGGGAGGTATATTCTGAAACCCTTCTCTTTTTGTGTGGAGCGATTATCAAACACATGTGCTGGCATAAGAAACTGGTTAATTAAATTTGGAATGCATTTTTTTGATCTCGAACAGATTTAGCTCAAGCTTCTAACCTCGCCTGCACCACTTAACTGTTACTAGCATTTTCGAAGCCACCTTAAGGCAAGTAGAGACACTCTCTCGTTTGCAAACATGAGATCTAATTTACTTCACTTTTGTTTATGAAGTAGCCCCTTAAAAACTGGAATCGTCTAATTATTTATGAATCCCTGAAATTGTCTAATATCTTAGGCGAACATTGAGAGGAGAGTGTTGGTTTGGTGTGACGCGTCGAATCGAGCTCCCGATTAACTGGTAACAGAAAGCATTAGTCGACCATTGCAAGCACCGTTGTTGATAAGCCTTGCGTCAATTCATACACTAGAATCTTATACACCAAATGACAACACCTTCACCCTTCGATGTATTCCGCTTATGGTATTGCAGCTAGGCTAAACTCCGGAGTAGGCTATTAAATTAAAAGCATCTTGTTTGACATGGCTACTTGTCTGGTAGTAGGTTGCTACGTGTAAAACTGGTTCACTGAGCTCTTGTTTCATCTGCTTACTTTTTTTCAAGTTATTAACTTGAATCTTTATGTGTTTTCATGTTCTGAGGCATTTTCCTTCTGTTGGATTTGTCTTAGGTATCGTGACTGCGTCGTCTGATTCCTGAGTTTTGCTTCTGCCAGCTACAGTTTTGCTTGGAGGTTTCATTTTGTTTAATATATCAGCAGGTTCTATGTATTTTGTTTCAGTTACTATTGGATTTTTCTATTCATGTATTAGTTATCGTCAAACATTTTCTCTTGTATCGAGGACAACTTGTAGGGTGAAGCATTGTACTAGTTCATTTCACTTATGCATTTTCTACTTTTGTGACTAGTTGCATTCATTAGTTTCAGTACTGCTTGTGGCATAGTTTTATAAAAAAATGCATGCACAACAACTTTTTAACTATTTATGTATGGCTTACGCACCAATCTAAAATCTTTTAAAACCCTTTTTCAAAAATAGCTGATTTAAAAACTAGTTGTAGAATTTCTGGTTCCGCCTTAGCAGACATGGTTCTTCTCTGCATGCATGTGGCATGACGACCCACCCGAAGCGCACTCTATCTTGTTGAGACGGGTCGTGATAGTTGGTATCAGAGCCAGGTTTGGGGGTTAGCACCTAAAAATGAAGTATTTTGAAAGTATTGCATATTTTGGAATTCTATTATGTAAAAATATTTATACATGCATCATTGCTTCACTCACTCTGTCCCTGTCTGTTGTTCGTGGCTGAAATACGCACACACTCACTCATAAGCATGAATAGTATGCGTGCAAATGTTAAGGGAGTATGGGCAAACTTAACATTTATATGCATATAATTTTCACTAGGATATACACCGCTTGCAAATATTAAATTATATGAGCGGTTTAATATTTTCAAGTGCGTGACATTAGAATCATAATGCGCATGACATGTTAAGTGATATGGGCACTTAACATGGCATGCGTTTCCATTCATGAGCATTTTTAGGAATGCATTGTAGGCATAATTACACTGCATGCATATCATAACTCATTGCACAAGTATTAAGCTAAGAGAAACATATGACGATTGTACACACATGAATTTCACAATCATAATTCTATCGCACGTGATTCTATCGTCGCATTTGCATTTGCATGGCTATCACCTAGTGTTGTCCACTGAAAATGTTGTAACTATTACATGATTTATGTATCCAACAGTATTAGAATGCTAGAACCTGTAGTCTCGATCGCTATGCTTAACCTGACTGTTTCTCATACTCAATTCTTTTATGCTTCTTTTAGATGGCTCCTAAGCAATCGCAGCGAAAGAAAGTTACCCCTGTTGCGAGGGAGGCCCCTAGAGATGAAACTGCCCAGCTTTTGAGATAGTTTATGGAGCGTGTCACCCATCTGGAGGGGGAACGTCAAACTCCTGATCCAGCCTCTGGTTTCGGCAGTGCATGGACGACTGGAGTCGCTGTTACCACCACCCCTACTGCACCTGGATCTGGGACCGGCTTGTCTGCTGGCACCATGGAGGCCCCGCTCGTGCCAACTCCGACCACCCCTGTAGCGATGGCAGACACTCTGTCTTTCAAGAGACTAAATCAGCCTACCCACAATGGCGACCGTG
This sequence comes from Platanthera guangdongensis, assembly GCA_039583875.1. NCBI lineage: Eukaryota > Viridiplantae > Streptophyta > Magnoliopsida > Asparagales > Orchidaceae > Platanthera > Platanthera guangdongensis. The sequence continues at coordinate 42,672,044 of CM077154.1, forward strand.
ATTACTTTGTGATCACTGAATGGGTCTCCCAGATGGAGAAACACTTTGAGTATGTTGCAGTTCCCGAGGGCCAAAAGTTTCTCCTTGCGGCCTATCAACTGACCGAGGATGCTTACACTTGGTGGCTTCAGTGCCGCAGCCTCTCTGATTCTGCCACCTTGACTTGGGGACAGTTCAAGGATGCTCTTATGGAGAACTTCCTCTCTTCTGTGGAGCGGGACAAGTTAGCTGAGAAGTTCCTGTCCCTTCAGCAGTTTGGCAGGACAGTGACCGAGTATGCGAGAGAGTTATCCAGCATATCCCTCCTTGCTGTGGAATTCGTGCCAGATGAAGCCAAAAGGATCAGCCGTTTTGTGAAGGGACTCCGTAATGACTTCCAGCAGCATGTGGTAGCCCATGGCGCCACCACCTACGCGGAGACCGTGGGCGCCGCCTTGAGGGTGGAAGCAATTGAGCTGGATCGTTCCGCCAAGAAAATCCAACATGGCACCAACAATGCCGCAACATCCGACCACAAGCGCAAGAGTGCTCCATCTCAGGAGCAAGGTCCCGGGCCCAAGGAGGCGTGCGCCTTCTGTCACAAGTTGGGCCATGTTGCCCAAGTCTGTCGTTCTCTCCGGAAGAAGCAAAAGAAGGACATCCATGCTCCGCCGCCTCAGATGACGCTTGCATCTACCTCCACCGTCTGTGCGTACTACAAGAAGCCGGGCCACCAGCTGAAGGACTGTCGTCGTACGCAGAAGGCCTGTTTCAAGTGCGGGCAGGTTGGACACCTCAAGCTATACTGCCCTATGAGGGAAAGCCTGATTCCCGCTCAGCCACTGCAGGTTGTCCCCGGAGCTCAGGATAGGGGTAAGGCTGTGCTGAACGTCATCACTAAGGGCGAGGCGCTCGCTTCGACCGACGTCATCTCTGGTACGTTGTTTTGTAGAATTTTAATTTTAATTTTCTACATTTAAATAAACTGGCCTGCCTTTGTCTCGAATAATCTTGATATGCGCCATGTTTTTTCCCTTTTTTAGGAAAATTTAAGGTCAAGAATAAGTGGATGCAAATCTTATTTGATTCCGATGCATCGCACTATTTTATTGCTCGCCACATCGTGGACCTTCACAGTTGGCCTACTTCAACACTTGAGATCCCTTTCGAGGTTTTTGTACCGGGTCATCTGCACCTCTCAACCAGCAACATTCTCAATTGCCCGATCCTGCTTGGAGAATTGCAAGTTTTCGCCGATCTCATAGTTCTGAAAATGTCAGAATTTGACGTAATTTTGGGAATGAATTGGTTGGTCGCGTATTGAGCTAAGCTAGACTGTGTGGCAAAGATAGTCAATCTCAGCATTGGCGGCAAGGACTACAATGTTCATGTTCAGACCCGCAGCCACCTGAAGGTAATTCGTGTTGTGCGCGCCGCTCGCCTTCTTAGTCAGGGTTGTTCTGCTTGTTTTGTGTATGCTTCACATTCAGATACTGTCATACCGCAACTTGAATCTATCCCGGTTGCCTCCGAGTTTCCCGACGTGTTCCCCACTGAGCTGCCTGGGATGCCTCCCGATCGTGATGTAGAGTTCTCTATTGATGTGAAGCCTGGAACGCGCCCCATATCTAAAGCTCCATACCGTATGGCACCGCGCGAGTTGGAAGAGCTCAAATTGCAGTTGGATGAGATGCTTGAGCGTGGCTACATTCGTCCTAGCTCGTCTCATTGGGGAGCTCGCGTTCTCTTCGTAAAGAAGAAGGATGGTTCCTTGAGGCTTTGTATCGACTATCGGGAGCTGAATAAGGTTACCATCAAGAATAAGTACCCTCTCCCACGCGTAGATGACCTCTTTGATCAGCTCAAAGGAAGTTCTGTATTTTCCAAGATAGATCTCAGAACGGGTTACCATCAACTAAAGATCAAGGAATTCGACATCCCCAGGATAGCCTTCCGAACTCGGTATGGATATTTTGAATTCTTAGTGATGTTTTTTGGGTTGACTAACGCCCCATCTGGTTTCATCGATATGATGAACCGTGCATTCTGTGAGTTCCTAGACAAGTTCGTCATCGTCTTCATAGATGATATTTTGGTTTACTCCAAAACTCGTGAAGATCATGCAGTTCACCTTAGACTCGTCCTCTCCACCCTACGCCAGCATCAACTCTATGCCAAGCTGGCGAAATGCGAGTTCTGGCTGGATCGTGTTGCCTTCTTGGGGCATGTCATTTCAGGGGATGGGCTATCCGTTGACCGCGCCAAAATCTTCGCAGTGATGGACTGGAAGCGGCCTTCTACTCCTACCGAGATCCGCAGTTTCCTTGGGTTGGCTGGTTATTACCGTCGCTTCGTCAAGGGTTTCTCCTCCCTTGCCGCTCCTCTGACAAGGCTAACACAAAAGCATGTGAGGTTTGAGTGGACAGATCAGTGTGAGCGGGCCTTTTCTGAGCTGAAGCAACGACTATGTTCCGCGCCAGTGCTAGCTCTTCCGTCAGATGGGTTGGACTTTTCAGTCTACACTGATGCTTCTGGAATTGGTTTGGGTTGCGTTCTGATGCAGGATGGCCGTGTTATTGTGTATAGGTCGAGCCAGTTGAAAATTCATGAGCGCAACTATCCCACCCATGACCTGGAATTCGCTGTAGTGGTGTTTGCCTTGAAGTTGTGGCGTCATTATATTTATGGTGTGAGGTGCAACTTTTACACCGACCACCAGAACATGAAGTACATTTTTGCTCAAAAGGACCTCAATCTTCATCAGAGACGTTAACTCGAGTTTGTTTCAAACTATGACTTGTAGCTCACATATGTTCCTGGTAAGGCCAATTCAGTGGCAGATGCATTGAGTCGGCAGGCTTCTGTTGCCGCTTGTGCACCTATGTCAGCTATTCTTACAGTCTTGATTGATGACCTCGACCGGATGGACATATCCATCACACCCGAGGGTCATGAGGGGATTTCTGATCCGTTATGGGTAGAGCAGGTGAAGGATTTTCAGCAATCTGATCCCTCACTTCAGCGCATTCGCCGGCAAGTTGAACTTGACTCTTTCGGATTTCTCCATCTCTGATGATGTTCTTCGTTTTAGAGGTCGACTCTGCATTCCTAATGTCCCTGAGTTACTTGATAGTATCTGCAGAGAAGCGCATGAGTCCCGCTCATCTGGACATCCGGGCAACAACAAGATGTATCATGACTTGAAGCAGATCGTTTGGTGGCCTGGTATGAAGAATTACATCGCTCGTTTCATCTCTCGATGCCTTACATGCCAGAAGGTGAAAGCTCAGCGTCAGCGTCCCGGTGGTCTTTTGCAGCCTTTGCCTATCCCTGAATGGAAGTGGGAAGATGTTTCTATGTACTTCATCACTGGATTGCCTCGCATTCCGAGAGGGCATGATGCGATTTGGGTTATTGTGAACCGCTTGACTAAAGTGGCTCATTTTATTCCGTATAAGGAGGGTCATTCCACCGAGAAGATAGCCTGGATCTATGTTGTAGAGATTGTTCGACTCCATGGGATTCCTCTGCGAATCGTTTCTGATCGTGACTTGAGATTTGTATCGCACTTCTGGAAAGGATTTCAACAAGCTTTGGGTACTGATCTCAACTTAAGCACAGCTTACCACCCGACGACTGATGGGCAGACTAAGAGAGTTAATGAGATTCTTGAAGATATGTTACGTTGTTATATCTTGGACTACAAGGGAGCTTGGGATGAACATCTACGCTTGGTTGAATTCGCCTACAACAACAGCTATCAAGAGAGCCTCAAGATGGCCCCCTTCGAAGCACTGTACGGGCATCGTTGTAGAACCCCGCTTTACTGGTCAGAGGTTGGTGAGAAGGTGGTATTGGGCCCGGAGTTACTTCAGGAAATGGAAGAAGCCACTAAGAAGACTCGTCTTCAGCTCAGTCGTGTCATTGAGAGGCAAAGAAAGTATGCAAATCAGCGTCGCCTGTTGGGTACATTGGTTAAATGTACCTGATTTGAAAAAGCCTCACCCAACTCAATGATATACATCATAATGTATTTGATGTATGTTGAGTTTACTTGTGCAAGTTAAGTAATTACTGGACTGAAGCAAAAAGTTTCTAAGTCCATGTGTCGACACCCAGAGGGAAAGTGTCGACACTTAAGAAGACTTGTGTCGACACCCAGACAAGCAGTGTCGACACTTGGAGTCATTGTGTCGACACCTGGGATGCAGAGTCGACACCAGACAGAAAGTGTCGACACTTGGAGCTGTGTCGACACTCAGTGAAGAAAAGTGCAGACAGAATGTGTCGACACTTAACAGCAGTGTCGACACCTTGAAGAACTGTGTCTACACCAGAAAGTGTCGACACAAGGAGCTGTGTCGACACTCAGCAAAAGTCAGCAGAGACTAAGTTAAAGTGTCGACACCAAGAACAATGTGTCGACACTCAACAGAAGAGTCAGCACATGAAGTAACTGTCGACACCTAGAACAATGTGTCGACACTCAGCTGAAGACTCTACACTTGAAGAAAGTGTCGACACATGGAGCTATGTCGACACTTAGCAAAGAACAGCAAGATCGTCAAATTATTCTAAGTACAAGTGTCGACACTAAGGGAATGTGTCGACACTCAGCTGAAGTCTCAACAGAAGAATCAAGTGTCGACACAAGGAGCTGTGTCGACACTCAGCAAGTATCAACATAAAAGACTATGTGTCGACACCAAGAAGCAGTGTCGACACTTAACAGATTCAACACAAGAAGTTGTGTCGACACAAAGGAGATGTGTCAACACTTAGAAGAATTCAGCAAAAGATAGAAGATCAAGTACTTGTGTCGACACTCAATTTCAGTGTCGACACCTGAAGAAGAATCTGTGTCGAGACATAGTATCTACAACACAAGGAGTTGTGTCGACACCTTGTAGACTTGTGTCGACACTTACACAACTTGTGTCGACACTTGGTCTATAAGTGTCGACACTTAAAGACAGAAAGTCTCGATACTATCAAACAGTTAGAGATTTTCAAGAATTGACTGGATGACTTGACAGCTTCCGTTCCAACCGGTCTACAGCACCTGTCAGAGATGTCAGAATTCAATTATGGACCGGACCAGCCGGTTACCATGAAGAAGGCCTATAAATATGCTCATACAGTTTACAGAAGTTGTTGTTAAGGTGGATCAGATTGTTGTTGAACAAGTTATTAAAGTGGTTCACAGAGTTATTGATCAAGTATCAAATCAAGAAGATCTAGCTGTGCAGATCTAAAAAGTTGGAGAGAGAGGGCTCCATCCAAGAAATCAGCCTTTGGAACTAGGCTGAGAAGAAGGGTTCAGATATATTCTGGATCTTAAGAAGCAGAGATCAAGGATCAACTGCAGGAGGATTCATTCTTATTCAGTTCTACTCAAAAAGCTTTGAAGAAAGCTAAGTCAGATTGAATCCAGCTGAGTTCTTCCAAGAACTCATCAAGAAACTCACAACCTTCCTCTCTTGTCTTAGGGTTGTTGAGTTAATATTTGTAAAATCATTTTATCTTGTAGGATCCTTTGGATCTGAGTGAATTGTAAGCCTATAATTATAAAGGCTGAGGGTAGGGCTTGAGAGCCTGAGTGTAGGAGATTGATATCTCTGAGTGTAGGCCTTGTTGGCTGAGTGTAGGCCTTTGTGGCTGAGTGTAGCCCTTGTTGGCTGAGTGTAGGCCTTTGTGGCTGAGTGTAGGCTTTGGGATAAAGCTGAGTTGTAAGGCCTTGGGCCTGAGGTGTAGGAACCAATTTGGGTTCTGAGACAGTGGTGGAGTTTGGCCGAATCTAGTACACTGCTAGATATGCGAAGTGGGAAAGTGGATGTACCCAAATCTTGAGGAACCACTATAAAACACTGTGTCTGCTGTGCTGTGATTGTGATTTGCTGTGTATGCTTTGTGATTGCTGTGAAAAAGTAAAGTAGATTCTGTGATATAACTGTTTGCTGGCATTAAAGTTTAAAAAGGGATTAGGTCACCTATTCACCCCCCCCCCCCCTCTAGGTGTTTAGGTACTATATCTTTCAAGTGGTATCAGAGCCAGGTTCCTCAAAAAGTACTAATAGACTGAGGAGATCCTGATTGGCAGATTCAGTGTAAGTCAAAATACAGATTCAAGAAAATCAAGAACCATGGGTTCCTCTTAAAATCACAAGGAATTGTGTTTCATGAAATTGCCCATATGCAGGAAAGAGATCTTTGGGATCTGGAAGGAAAGGGTAAGGCTGTTTATGGAAGCCTCTGAACCTAGGATATACATCACAGTCAAGGAGGGGCCTTATGTGCCCATGAAGATATCTGTTCTAGATGCAAATCAGAGAACCCCAAAGGATTTCTCTGAAATGACTAAGGATGAGATTGTCCTAGCCACCATGGACAAGAGGGCACAAAACATTATAGTGAGTGTTATAGATGATGCAACATTTCAGAATCTTATACACTGTAAGACAGCCAAAGAGATATGGGACACTCTTATTGTGTATATGGAGGGATCTGAAAAAGTTAGACAAGATAGAAAATCCTTGCTAAATCAGGAGTATGAGAGTTTTAGACAAGGAAAAGGTGATAGCATAACTGAGTGCTATAAGAAGTTCTACAGAATAGTGAATGAACTCATGTCTTATGGAAGAGAGTTCAGTAACTATGAACTAAATGACAAGTTCTTAAGGTCTCTAACTAAAGATTGGGACACAAAGATTTGTGCCATTAGAGAAATGGCTAAGTTGGGAGAAATTCCTCCACCTACACTGTTTGGCAAGTTATTGTCTTATGTCAATGCAGTTGACAGTGAGGAAAGAGGAGGAGAAATCAACAAGAACTGAACACAAGGAAAGAACAGTAGCCTTCAAGATAGAAGCCTCCAGAAAGTGCAGGAATAAGTCACCAACTCCACCTCCAAAGGTAGTTGAATCTGAGACAGATGAGTCAGTCAGCACAAAGTCTGAAAGCAGTGAAAGTGATGAAGACTTTGCTGCCTTCACTAGACACTTTCAGAAATTCTTGAAGAAGAAACAGTGGAGGACAAGGCCCTCTACTTCAAAAGGAAAATAAGATTTTTATCAGGATAAAAAGGTTTCAAAGAAGGACAGGAAGAAGACAAAATCTAGCAAAACAACTGGTTCTAAGATAGTGTGCTATTGCTGCAATAGACAGGGCCATGTTATTGCAGATTGTCCTGAAAAGAGGAAAGAATCTAGTGACAGGAAAAAGACTTATTTCGAAGGCAAGAAAGAAAAGTCTTTTGTTGTCAAGAAGGAGAAGACTCTATCAGATATCTCTTCTTCAGAAACTGAGTCTGATGCTGAGGCCTACATAGGGCTGTTTGCTGAAGAAGAAGAAGAAGAATTCATGCATATTATGGAGTCTATTTATGAACAAGAAGACTGTCAATGCCAAGGGCTAATGGCTTTGACTGAGAGTGACAAAATCCTGGAGCAGCCAGGACCCAGTAAGGTACAAAGTTCAACTTTAAATTCAGTTTCTTGTGCCAGTACAGAATCAGATTCAACTTCATCAAGTGATGGAAGTGTATATGAGTCTGAGGATGATATTCATCAACTTATAGATGAATATAAAGTGCTGTTGCAAGCTTACAAGAAAAGCAAGTCCCTAGCCAAAAGTCAGACAAAGGAAATTGCTGATCTTAAAGCTGCTGCAACAGATTCTGAGAAGCAATTTGATCAAAAGCTTAATGAGATAGCCAGGCTGAAACACATAACAGTGATTCAGATGGGGACTATCACCTTTAAGAATGATCAAATCAAGAGTCTGGAGATCAATCTTCAGAAAGAGAGAGAGCTTGTTGCTAGGTTTTCTAAACATAAGTCAGTGCTATCTTTAATTGATGAATTTGTTCATCATAAAGGCAAGGCTGGATTGGGTTTTATTAGACCTGCAAGAACTGAGCAGTCCAAGTCTAAGTCCAAGGGCAAAGCCCCAACATTCAACAAGTCTGCTGTAGATAAGACAGCAAAGGCAGTACCTAAGCAAAGGTACAATAAGTTTGAATGTTGGTGCTGTGGCAAAGTTGGTCATTTTGCAATGGACTGTTGGCACAATGTTAGTGCCAAAGTAAGTACCAAACTACCTGTTGGAAAGCCAGTAGGTAGCTTTGTCAGATTGCAAACTAACAAGTACCAAGCACCCAAGAATTCTTTGGGTTCTAAGGTTCATTAATCTGTTTTGTAGGTGAGTCCAAGTGGTCATACCCCAACATGGTACTTGGACAGTGGATGTTCCAAACATATGACTGGAACAAGAGGATTACTAAAGGACTACATTCCAATAAAAGATGGTCCAAAAGTCACCTTTGGTGGTTCTGAAAAAGGAATCATCAAAGGATTTGGTAACATTTCTAGCAACTTGGTTACCATTACTCAAGTGGCTTATGTTAAAGGGTTGAAACACAACCTAATAAGTATAAGTCAATTAAGTGATGTAGGGTATGACATCTCATTTGTTAAAAATGGTTGTCATATCAAGAGGTCAAGTGATCAAGAGATCATTTTGACAGGTTATAGGAAGAGGAATGTCTACTACCTAGACATTATGATTGAGAACAATGGTTCTTCAGTATGTCTTGTAGCTGATGAGACAGTCTCTCATTGTGTCAAATGGCACAAGAGTCTTGCCCATCTTAACTATAAGACTATTAGCAAACTCTTTAGCAAAAAGTTGGTGAGGAATGGTCCTCAAGTTAAGTGTGTTAAAGATGGTATTTGCTCAGCTTGTCAAAAGGGCAAGCAGACTAAATCCACCTTTAAAAGCATAGAAAACAAAGATGTTGTGAGGTGCTTATACCTTTTGCATATGAATCTCTTTGGTCCAATGCCAGTTCACAGCTTAGGTAGGAAGGTCTATACCTTTGTAGTTATAGATGACTACTCAAGGTTTTCCTGGGTGTTCTTCTTAAGACAGAAATCTGAAACATCTAGTGTCTTCTATAGCTTTGTCAAGCAAATTCAGAATGAACTAAATAGTACAGTGGTCAGGATAAGAAGTGATCATGGTACTGAATTTCAGTCTGATAGCATGACAAAATTATGTGAAGAATTTGGGATATTTCAAGAATTCTCTTCACCTAGAACACCTCAGCAAAATTGCATTGCTAAGAGGAAGAATAGAACCTTGATAGAGGCTGGTAGGACCCTACTAAGTGATACATCACTGCCAGAGTATTTCTGGGCTGAAGCAGTTAACACTGTATGTCATGTTATAAATAGGGCTACCATCACTAAAAGGCTTAACAAGACCCCCTATGAAGTTGTGAAAGGCAGGAAACCAAATCTATCCTATTTCAGGATCTTTGGTTGCAAATGTTTCATACTTAACAATGGGAAGTCTTACTTGACTAAGTTTGCTGTCATGTCCCAAGAGGGAATTTTTGTTGGGTACAACAATAATAGTAAGGCTTATAGAGTCTACAACTTGTCTACACAAGTTGTAGAAGAATCTGTGCATGTAGTTTTTGATGAGACTAAACTTATTAACAATGAGTTGTCTAGTAGTGTATGCAGCCCCACAGGTTTAACAAAGAAGATGGACAAGCTTACAATAGAAGAAGTACCTGCTGCAAGACAGCAGGTAGAAGACAGTTGCTGTTGTCCAGGGGGAGAACTACATGTGCCAATTACTGAAGAAATACAAGGAATACAAAATGATGGAGATGCTGAAGAGGTTCAAACAGAAGTAAGGATGCCTCCAGCCAACAGGCATCTAAGAGATCATCCAGTAGAGCAGATTATTGGAGATCCAAGATAAGTAGTACAAACCAGGAGCAGATACATGAATGCAGCAATCTACTCCAGTTTTCTGTCTCAAGTTGAACCTAAGAAGTTTGAAGAAGCAATACAAGATCCACAATGGACTGAAGCAATGCAAGAAGAGCTTAATCAGTTCAAGAGGTGCAAAGTTTGGGAACTTGTTCCTAGACCTAAAGACCACAATATAATTGGAACCAAGTGGATCTACAGGAATAAGATGGATGAACAAGGGGTCATCATTAAGAATAAAGCAAGATTAGTTGCTAAAGGATACAGGCAAGAAGAAGGTATTGATTTTGATCAAACCTTTGCTCCAGTAGCCAGACTGGAAGCCATAAGGATGTTCTTGGCCTATGCAACCTATCAAGGATTCAAGGTTTACCAGATGGATGTCAAGTCAGCATTCCTGAATGGTAATCTTAACGAAGAAGTCTATGTGGAACAGCCTTCAGGTTTTGTTGATTCAACTCTACCTCATCATGTCTATAGACTTAGGAAAGCTTTATATGGGTTAAAGCAAGCCCCTAGGGCTTGGTATGAAACCCTATCTAGTTTCCTCATTGAGAACAAGTTCTCAAGGGGGAAAATAGATAAGACTCTATTCCTTAGGGAATCTAGAGGCAAAGTAATACTAGTCCAAATATATGTAGATGACATTATATTTGGGTCTACTGAAAGCAGCCTTTGCAAAAAGTTTGCAAAACTTATGCAAGGTTAGTTTGAGATGAGTAGTATGGGAGAGCTGAAGTTTTTCTTGGGTCTCCAAGTTAAACAGACTGAGAGTGGTTTATCCATTTGTCAGTCCAAGTTCACCCTAAAACTCATAAGGAAATATGGTATGGATTCATCCAGTACCATGAAGACTCTTATGGGGTCAAGTATGTCTCTCAGCAAGGATGATGCAGGGAAACCTGTAGATGAAACCTTGTATAGAGGGATAGTTGGCTCCATATTATACTTGACTGCTAGTAGACCAGATATCATGTATGCTACATGTGTCTGTGCTAGGTATCAAGTCTGCCCTAAAGAGTCTCATTTGACAGCAGTCAAAAGAATATTGAGATATCTAAAGGGCACTCCCTATCTTGGCCTCTGGTATCCTAGGAATGGAAATTTTGATCTAACAGGTTATTCAGATGCAAACTTTGCAGGATGCAAAGAAGATAGAAAAAGCACTACTGGAACCTGTCAATTCCTAGGTGGGAGACTAATTTCATGGAGTAGCAAGAAGCAAACCAGTGTGGCTATCTCCACAGCAGAGTCAGAGTATGTGGCTGCAGGAAGTTGCTGTGCTCAACTTCTGTGGATACAACATCAGCTAGAGGACTATGGATTTCAGGTAAGTAGAACTCCACTTTTCTGTGATTCTACAAGTGCTATTTCAATAGCTAATAACCCTGTATCCCATAGTAGAACAAAACATATTGAAATTAAATATCATTTTTTTAGGGAGCATGTAGAAAGAGAAGATATTTTATTAGAATATGTTAAAACTGATAATCAAGTAGCTGATATGTTTACTAAGCCCCTAAAAGAAGCTAAGTTCAATAGATTTAAAATTGAACTAGAAATGATAAACTTAGAGTAAGTTTATAGAATTGAATTTGGCTAAGTAAAAAGGTGTCGACACATAGACAAGTCTATGTCAACACAGAATAGTGGTGTCGACACTTCAGGAAAAAGGTGTCGACACATCTAGGAAGTAGGTGTCGACACTTCAGAATATTAGTGTCGACACATGTCAAGTAGGTGTCGACACATCCACAGTGGTGTCGACACTTAAGTTTTACTCAGAATTTTCTAAGTAAAGTCTCGACTATGTGTCGAGTTATGTTGTGTCGACACATAAACAAGTGTCGACACATAAAATCTGTTGACTAAACTTGTGTCGACACATATGTGTCGAGACATTATAAGTCAGTGTCGACACTTATTGCCAGTGTCGACACAATTTAAGTTAGCTGTCCCGCCTGTTCATCTTCAAAATCAGAAAGGTATAAATAGGGTTTTGTCTTAGTTGTCGACACGCTTTCAAAGTTTCGAGACTAAAACTTCTGTGTCGACACCTCTCTTCTCTCAAGACAAATTCTACAAACCCTAATGGCGCCTAAGCTTGAGGAGAACGTCAACGAAGGATATGAGCTGGTGCGCGGCGCTTTCAGTGATGCAGATCAAGAAATCAAGTCTGTCGTAACCCTAGTCGCAGATTCAGGGTTAGAGTATTTAGTTTCTGAACCTACAAAGATATGGAAGAAAGAGGTTCTTGAATTCCTAAATGGAGCTGAAGTGGATGAATCTGGATACAGAATCAAATCCAGAGTTCATGGAACTAAGGTTAAGATATCGCCAAAGAGCTTGAGGAAGGTGCTTCAATTGCCAAGAACTCAAGATGAAGAAGAAGTTACTGCATCCAAGACCAGGGAAGCTCTAACCTGGTGTGGACTTGATCCTAAGATGAAGCTGGGCTCTGTGTTTAACAGGAAAGGCATGAACAGCCAAGGCAAATTCATGTCTGAAATTGTTGGAAAAGTGTTACTCAGCAAGCCAGGAGGGCATGACAGAGTGTCTGCCTATATGTTTGGAATAATGACAAGGATAATCTTCACTCTGAAAACAGACTGGTCTATAGTAGTTTATGAGAAGATTAAGGAGAGCTTGAAGAAGCCCAACCTGGGCAGAATCATTAGTCTTTATCTTGCTGGTGTAATACCTGAAGTAATGAGTACTGCTGCTGGAAGTAAAATAAACCACATGAGGAAAATGGACATGATGTTGTTTTCAAGATGGGACAGGGTGTTGTCAAAAGAAATGTCAACCCCTGAGAAACTAGTTCCTGAGAAAGAAATTCCACCTAAGAAGAAAAGGAAGACTGCTCCAGTGGCACAAGAGTCCACTAGCAGTTCTGATAGTGAAGAACAGGTTGTCTTCACTGCAGATGACCATGAGGAAGAGCCTGCAGTAAAGACTCCTGCTCCTCAAGAGGTTGCTGAGATCCAGGGGGAGCTACCTCAAGCTAGCCCCATACACAAGGATCAAAGCCAGGGGGAGCCTCCAGTTGTAGATCAACCCACTACACTGGAAAGTGAACAAGCCACCACCATCATACTAGAGGTAATCACTGAACTAAGCACTTTGAATTTTCCTATGGAAGATACTGATTTGTCTGATGATCATCAGCAAATCCAGCTGGATAGCCAAGTCTCAGATGCTGCCAAAGAAGACACATTTGCAGTTGTTCAAGTGGTTCCTGATTCAGTGCTTGAAGAACCTAGAATTTCTCCAGCTCAATCTCCTCAAGAATACACCATGGAAGATTTATTCCTAAATCTAGACCAACATGACTTTGACATGGACAAGGTTGCTGCTGATAGAGAGAATGATGCTACTGAGGGGGAGCAAGAGCACATTATGGAAGAGCCTGTAAGGCCAGAAACTGAGAAAGCTTCAGTTGCACAATCTGAGAAGCCTTCAAGCCCTAAGGAGAGGGTTAACATAGCCAGCTCCTCAGAGTCTGAAGATGAGGAGACTGCAAGGGCTAAGCAAAAGAAACTCTATGTCTTCAAGAGAAGGAGTCAAAGTTATAAAAAGGCTTTACAATCTATTGCACCACAGCCTATAGTTCAGCAAGCTTCAACTGTTGATTATAGTGCTTTAATGGTTGCACTGCAGATAAAACTGGATGAGCACAGGAAGGCCATAGAGAAGTATGTAGATGAAGGGCAGAAATCTTTACAGTTTGATCTTGCCCAGGATATCAAGTCTATAAGGTTTGAAATGAACCTTAACAAGAAAGAGATGACAGAATGCTTCCACAAGGGTGGAAATGCAGTGGTGTACTTGGCAACACACCAGGAAAAGATCAAAGCACAAGTGGATGACATAGCATTGAAGCAAGGCTATGTTCTTGAAAATCAACTAAGGATGAATGACAATTTAACTGCTTCACATAATGCTATTGTCACTTAATTGAAGAACAAGGCTGCTGAACCTTCTATTTCCACTGCTGCTATTAAAGCTGATTTTGACAAAGTATTCCAGGAAGAAATCTCTGCTGTTAAGACTGCTATCCAAGCATCCCAGAAGGTCATATCTGAACAACTTCAAAAGCTCAAACCATTCTTTAAAGATGGAATCAGATACTTGGATAGTCAAATCAGATTTCAAAAGGATGATGTCAGAGATTATATGGCTAGAGAAGTCATAAAGGGGGAGAGAGTGTTAGTCAAGGCAAGCTCTGACCATGCTAAGTGGATATCAAATTCCATCAGAGCTACACTTGGGTATCCTCCTCTGTGTGATGACAATGATGTTGCTGAATCTGGAATTAACCCTGCCTATCTTGGAGGTGAGCAACCAGAAGTAGCTCAAGTCATTTATCCACCTCCAGATTTTGAAATGATTCATGCTGAGGTACAGACCATGTACAGCCCATCTGGGGGCAAGGACAATGTCCATATTGAAAAGGTTGTTCAGCCTATATCAGAAGCCATGCAAGAGGCATTGCAGAAAGAGGAAGAGATAAGGTTGTCTAAGAACAGGTTTAGGGAACAAGCAGAACAAAGGCCAGACTTTGAACAGTGGAGCCCTACCTCTAGAAACATAATATTAACTGCCTGGAAAGCTGCCAATGATAACACTCATGACAGGAACAAATGGTTCTCTGAAGCTGAATGGAGAAAGCATGAATCTAGACAGGAGGTCATTGTTCAATACAGAAGGAAGGCAAAGATGGGAAAGCTACCTCCTATAGCTCAGGAGCCTAGCAAATACTTTCCAAAGCCATACCACTATTTTGAGAGGCAGAAGATCAAAGCTGAATAGCTTAAAAAGAAAGATCTGAAAGTCAAGAAGCCTGCTGATGCTGAAACTGCTGATGCTCCTGTCCAAGCTAAAGTCCAAGCTGGCAAAGGAATAGTTATCAAAGAACCAGAACAGAAATAGATTAAGAATTTACTTGAAGATTACTTTGTATTTTTTTGGATGTAAAAATTTTTGTGAACTACTGAAAATGTATAAGACAGATATTAGAACAATATATGATTAATATATTTCATGTTTGTTCTGTGAATATGTCTATTTTTTATTTGTTCTGTGTTGATGTATGTGTATACATGTGTGATTTATACATGTTTACGTTTACCCTGCTGAATATAATCCTGTTTTACATCATTTTGTAATTTTAATTATGAATGATGTATATCATTGACTAAGGGTTATGACTTCTCCAAATAGGGGGAGATTGTTGGGTACATTGGTTAAATGTACCTGATTTGAAGAAGTCTCACCAAACTCAATGATATACATCATAATGTATTTGATGTATGTTGAGTTTACTTGTGCAGGTTAAGTAATTACTGAACTGAAGCAAAAAGTTTCTAAGTCCATGTGTCGACACCCAGAGGGAAAGTGTCGACACTTAAGAAGACTTGTGTCGACACCCAGACAAGCAGTGTTGACACTTGGAGTCATTGTGTCGACACCTGGGATGCAGAGTCGACACCAGACAGAAAGTGTCGATACTTGGAGCTGTGTCGACACTCAGTGAAGAAAAGTGCAGACAGAAAGTGTCGACACCTTGAAGAACTGTGTCTACACCAGAAAGTGTCGACACAAGGAGCTGTGTCGACACTCAGCAAAAGTCAGCAGAGACTAAGTTAAAGTGTCGACACCAAGAACAATGTGTCGACACTCAACAGAAGAGTCAGCACATGAAGTAAGTGTCAACACCTAGAACAATGTGTCGAAACTCAGCTGAAGACTCTACACTTGAAGAAAGTGTCGACACATGGAGCTATGTCGACACTTAGCAAAGAACAGCAAGATCGTCAAATTATTCTAAGTACAAGTGTCGACACTAAGGGAATGTGTCGACACTCAGCTGAAGTCTCAACAGAAGAATCAAGTGTCGACACAATGAGCTGTGTCGACACTCAACAAGTATCAACATAAAAGACTATGTGTCGACACCAAGAAGCAGTGTCGACACTTAACAGATTCAACACAAGAAGTTGTGTCGACACAAAGGAGATGTGTCGACACTTAGAAGAATTCAGCAAAAGATAGAAGATCAAGTACTTGTGTCGACACTCAATTTCAGTGTCGACACTTGAAGAAGAATCTGTGTCGAGACATAGTATCTACAACACAAGGAGTTGTGTCGACACATTGTAGACTTATGTCGACACTTACACAACTTGTGTCGACATTTGGTCTATAAGTGTCGACACTTAAAGACAGAAAGTCTCGACACTATCAGACAGTTAGAGATTTTTAAGAATTGACTGGATGACTTGACAGCTGCCGTTCCAGCCGGTCTACAGCACCTGTCAGAGATGTCAGAATTCAGTTATGGACCGGACCAGCCGGTTACCATGAAGAAGGCCTATAAATAGGCTCATACAGTTTACAGAAGTTGTTGTTAAGGTGGATCAGATTGTTGTTGAACAAGTTATTAAAGTGGTTCACAGAGTTATTGATCAAGTATCAAATCAAGAAGATCTAGCTGTGCAGATCTAAGAAGTTGGAGAGAGAGGGCTCCATCCAAGAAATCAGCCTTTGGAACTAGGCTAAGAAGAAGGGTTCAGATATATTCTGGATCTTAAGAAGCAGAGATCAAGGATCAACTGCAGGAGGATTCATTCTTATTCAGTTCTACTCAAGAAGCTTTGAAGAAAGCTAAGTCAGATTGAATCCAGCTGAGTTCTTCCAAAAACTCATCAAGAAACTCACAACCTTCCTCTCTTGTCTTAGGGTTGTTGAGTTAATATTTGTAAAATCATTTTATCTTGTAGGATCCTTTGGATCTGAGTGAATTGTAAGCCTATAATTATAAAGGCTGAGGGTAGGGCTTGAGAGCCTGAGTGTAGGAGATTGATATCTCTGAGTGTAGGCCTTGTTGGCTGAGTGTAGGCCTTTGTGGCTGAGTGTAGCCCTTGTTGGCTGAGTGTAGGCCTTTGTGGCTGAGTGTAGGCTTTGGGATAAAGCTGAGTTGTAAGGCCTTGGGCCTGAGGTGTAGGAACCAATTTGGGTTCTGAGACAGTGGTGGAGTTTGGCCGAATCTAGTACACTGCTAGATAGGCGAAGGGGTAAAGTGGATGTACCCAAATCTTGGGGAACCACTATAAAACACTGTGTCTGATGTGCTGTGATTGTGATTTGCTGTGTATGCTTTGTGATTACTGTGAAAAAGAAAAGTAGATTCTGTGATATAACTGTTTGCTGTCATTAAAGTTTAAAAAGGGATTAGGTCACCTATTAACCCCCCCCCCCCCTCTATGTGTTTAGGTACTATATCTTTCACCGCCGTCCGTTAGAATTTGTCGTGGGTGATCAAGTGTTCCTGAAGGTTTCTCCTACTCCTGGGGTGAAACGGTTCGGTCGCCATCATAAACTCAGCCCGAGGTTCGTAGGACCGTATGTCATCTCAGAACGCATTGGGGGATCTGCCTACCGTCTGGAGCTACCTGCTTCTTTGGTCGGTGTCTATGATGTCTTTCATGTCAGTCAGCTTCGAAAATGCATCCACGATCCTAATCGTGTGCTTGAAGAAGTTCCAGTGTTTCCTGAAACCAATCTGTCTTATCCAGTCGAGCCCGCGAAAATCGCTGAATACCAAGAACGCCAGCTTCGCAAGAGAACCATTCCGATGGTGAAGGTACTTTGGTTGCATGGCAAGTCCGAGGAGTACACTTGGGAACTCGAATCTGATATGCGCAGCAAGTATCCACAACTCTTCTCTTGATTCTGGGTACGTCTCTAAGTCTGACTTCCTTGTTATTTCAGTATGTTTCATGATTAGCTTTCATGCATTAATCTGCAAACTTCTGTATATCGTCTGAAACTTTGTTCCATTCAGAGAATTCTCATGCAAGTTTCAGGACAAAACTTACTAACTAGGGGAGAATGTAACAACCCCTAAATTAATATAATAATAATAATAAGAATAATAATAAAAAAATAAAATTTATAAACAAAGACTTGAGAGGCATTATAACCCGATGGCCCCCCCGGTCCAAATCCCGCATCCCGCATCCCGCAGGAAATCCTCCCGATCCCGCTTCCTTCGTTCTGTCGGCCCCGCCTCCGTCTCCCGAGCGCCCGGCAGCCCGCTCCTCCGCCTCCAGTGGCCGGCAACACCTTCCTCCAGGCCCGACGCCTCTTCCTCTTGCTTCCCCTCCGTCTCTGACGCTCCCCTTAGCCGGCAATTCCCGCAGCAACTCTTCTCTTGGCCGGCTGCTTCCAAGGTGGGACGGCCACCCTTTCTCCCCTCCTCTTCTCCTCCTCCGGCCAGTGAGGGCAAAGACGACGTTTCTTCTCCGGCAACCCTAGCTCCTACTCGTTCCGGCCGGTGGATTTCGTGAGGGACTCCTAGGGTTTCGCTCAAAACCCCTTTTCGTGGATTACTGAGCCCAGATCTGGTCTCCTTGGGTAAGGAACCCCGCCTCACTCCCATTTTCAGTTTGCTCTAATTTTATTACGCAAAATTTTCGCTCTCCGATCTAGGGTTTTTGGACGATCCAACCTATGTCCATCGTATAGCCCGCTAATCTCGGATTTGTGTGTTTTCCAGTGCGTTTCCTTGGACTTAGGTGGTGGAATCGCTCCAAGCCCTCTCCGAATTAGGGATTATTGCCTCCAAACGCCGCCAAAACTCCCGATCCCTCGCGGTAGTCTCTTCTCCCCTCACTTTCGAGGGAGGTATATTCCTAAACCCCTCTCCTTTTGTGTGGAGCGATTATCAAACACATGTGCTGGCATAAGAAACTGGTTAATTCAATTTGGGATGCATTTTTTTGATCTCGAACAGGTTTATCTCAAGCTTCTAACCTCGTCTGCGCCACTTAACTGTTACTAGCATTTTCGAAGCCACCTTAAGTCAAGTAGAGACACTCTCTCGCTTGCAAACATGAGATCTAATTTACTTCACTTTTGTTTATAAAGTAGGCTCTTATAAACTGGAATCGTCTAATTATTTATGAATCCCTGAAATTGTCTAATATCTTAGGCGAACATTAAAAGAAGAGTGTTGGTTTGGTGTGACACGTCGAATCAAGCTCCCGACTAACTGATAACAGAAACCATTAGTCGACCATTGCAAGCACCGTTGTTGATAAGCCTTGCGTCAATTCATACACTAGAATCTTGTACACCAAATGACAACACCTTCACCCTTCGATGTATTCCGCTTATGGTATTGCAGCTAGGCTAAACTCCGAAGTAGGCCATTAAATTAAAAGCATCTTGTTTGACATTGTTACTTGTCTGGTAGTAGGTTGCTACGTGTAAAACTGTTTCACTGAGCTCTTGTTTCCGCTGCTTACTTTTGTGCAAGTTATTAATTTGAATTTTTATGTGTTTTCATGTTCTGAGACATTTTCCTTCTGTTGGATTTGCCTTAGGTGTCGTGACTGCGCCGTCCGGTTCCTGAGTTTTGCTTCTACCAGCTACAGCTTTGCTTGGAGGTTTCATTTTGTTTAATGTATCAGCAGGTTCTATGTATTTTGTTTCAGTTACTGTTGAATTTTTATATTCATGTATTAGTTATCATCAAACATTTTCTCTTGTATCGAGGACAACTTGTAGGGTGAAGCATTGTACTAGTTTATTTCACTTATACATTTTCTACTTTTGTGACTAGTTGCATTCATTAGTTTCAGTACTGCTTGTGACATACTTTTTATAAAAGAAATGCATGCACAACAACTTTTTAACTATTTATGTATGGCTTCCGCAGCAATCTAAAATCTTTTAAAACCCTTTTCAAAAATAGCTGATTTAAAAACTAGTTGTAGAATTTCTGATTCCGCCTTAGCAGGCATGATTCTTCTCTGCATGCATGTGGCATCACGACCCGCCTGAAGCGCACTCTGATCTTGTTGAGACGGGTCGTGACAGGGTCTTCTCTGTTAAGCAAAATCAGGATGGCAAAGTTGAGCGATATAAAGCCCGTCTGGTGGCTCGTGGTTATGCCCAGACTCAGGGGGTCGACTACCAGGAGACCTTTGCCCCTGTAGCAAAGATGGACTCTGTGTATGTGATCCTGTCTTGTGTGGCATGTTTGGGCTGGGACCTACATTAGCTGGATGTCAAAAATGCGTTTATGCACGGTAATCTCGATGAAGAGGTGTACATGAACTTTCCCTCGGGTTTTGTGAAAATGGGACAAGAAGGTCTGGTTTGTCGTCTAAGTCTTTGTACGGGCTCAAGCAGTCTCCTAGAGCTTGGTTTGGAAAATTCCACAAAGACATGATCAAGTTTGGCTACAAACAGGGTCATTCAAATCATACTTTGTTTGTTCGGAAGAATGAGGGAAAAGTAATTGTCCTTATTGTTTACGTTGACGACATTGTGATCACCGGGGATGACTTAGAGGAGATCTCAAAGCTGAAGACTCTTCTGTCAGCTGAGTTTGAAGTTAAAGATTGAGGAAAACTTCGCTACTTCCTAGGTATTGAAGTGACCCGTTCTGATCGAGGTATCTTCGTCTCGCAGCGCAAGTATGTTTTAGATTTGTTAACAGCGACTGGGATGCTGGGTTGTGTTCCTGCGAACACCACTATGGAGGAGAATCATAGGATTAATGAAGACAGTGATGGGGATCGCACGGATGCTTCAAGCTATCAGAGATTGGTTGGAAAATTATTATACCTCTCACACACTCGTCCTGACATCACGTATGTTGTTGGGATCTTGAGTAGGTATATGCATGCCCCAAGGATCAGACATCAGGATGCTGCTTACCGCGTCCTAGAGTACTTAAAGAAGGCTCCGGGTCGGGGGCTGATGTTCTCAAAGAACAACCATATAAAGATTGATATATTTACTGACGCGGATTGGGCCGGAAGACGTGATAGGAAATCTACAACGGGGTATTGCACCTTTGTTGGTGGAAATTTGGTCACGTGGTGTAGCAAGAAGCCGAATGTGGTGGCTATATCTGATGCTGAAGCCGAGTACCGGTCTATGTCTCAAGGCCTCCGTGAAGGTCTATGGTTGTGCACTTTATTGCCAGACTTGAACCTCCAGGAGGATGCCCCCATTTCCCTGTTCTGTGACAATAAAATTGCTATCAGTATAGCTCACAATCCGGTCCAGCATGACAAAACTAAGCATGTCGAGGTTGATCGTCATTTCATCAAAGACCATCATGAAAAAGGAAATGTAGTTACACCTTTCGTTAACTCTAGAGACCAGTTGGCTGACGTCTTCACCAAGAGCTTAGAGTGTGATGTCTTTGTTGATGATATCCAAAGCTCGGAATGATGGATATTTACCATTCGACATGATGGGGAGAGTTCTAATCAAGTCGTATTATGTAATGTCTTTTTGGTTTGTTTTGGTCTTACCCGCATAAGGGTATTTTGGAACTTTGTATGTTTTCCTCCCTTCCTTTATATATATGAGTAAAGGGAGCTCATAATAATTACTTGGTTTTATTCTCAACTAGTTGCACTACAAAAAAACAAACAAGATGAATTTATAGAACACAAATAATCAGAGAAACAAAACTCACTAGGCTACCAAAGCCAATATAGATGGGCATTTCACCAGCTTCAATCCATTTCACAAGTGGTTCTGGAGGCCGATAGTTTGATGCAAGATCTAGAAAGCAAAATCCGACAACATCAATTTTAGGTCCCCAATCTGCAACAAATTTCATTTACTTTAAAAAAGCGATGAATCAAATAAATGAGAACTTTCATATGATAAATTGCATTAAACGATACAATAATAAGCATATGTACCAACAGCATTCAGAAAAGAGAGAAAAGGACAGAAACGTCGACATAAAACCTTAAAATACATTAACAATTTCTTCTGGATATCACAAATTCCAATCAAACTTACTTTATTCTTACATCAAAAAACTCCTAGCAAGAAAATCTTCTGTTTATGATAGAATATGACAAAGCCATACCCTTTGGTTTAGGGACAAGGTGAGGGCTCCAAATATATCCATGAGGTATATCAGATGAAGAGCCTTGTACTCCACTCAAGTACGTAATAGGACGCAGCTTCAGTTTTTTCTTCCTAAATTCATTTATCATGTCTCGAATACCAAGCCAAATCATAGAATCAACAATCTGATAGGAAAACTGTAAAGCAAAAAAGAAAATATCATTTAGCAGCTACGATGTTCATACAGTTCAGCCACAATAAAACGAGCAAAAATCAATACAACTACAAATTAGTAAAGAATAAATGATCCTGAAGTAAAAATAATTGAAAAGAGTAACGACTGGAGAAAGGAAAATGAAAAAAAAAGAGTAATGAAAAAAGGAAAGTGAAAAAAAGAGTTAACATGGTATAGCTTCATCTAATCCTAAAAAATGTATAAACTTATATTTTAAATTGAAAACAACAAGAGCCTGCAGATATATTTATATAGGTGTTATGTACTATTTAAACAAGAGAACTTTTTGTATCAAAAGGCTACACTTACAGCACAGAGAGTGGATTTGGAGGTGATTAATGATGGTCATGTTGATTGATTATTGATAACTGATTATTAAATAGAATTATAATTAAAAAGAAAGAGTATAATCTGATATTTTAAAATTGAAACAGATGAATTATGATTTTATATTTTCTACTGATATAATAATAGTCAAGCAAAAATCACTATAGTAAAGCAGAGTTCATTTTAATTGGTGTTAAATTTTCATGATAACGTTCTTACTGTTGAGACAACTCCTGAGTTATGTTAAAAATTAGAATAATGAAAATATTCATTAGAAGATAAAAAAGTTTGAGCTAGAAGAACAAATACCAAATTTTAGTATGGGTGCTATTAGAGATTACCAATCTATTTTATTAAAAGAAAAAAAGATACTTGCATGAAAATTATTGTTGTATAGAAATTCTAATAATTATATTTTGAAATAATTTCAAATATATTAACAATTTAAATAATTTAAACTGTTAAAATAAGGATGACCCGACATTGTGAAAAAAACAGACATTAAAATAGATTGCTTTGGATATCATTTATAAGCATCCACAATACTAGTACAAAAAGAGAGACTATATGTTTATCATTAATGTAAACCTAATATGATTAAGAAAAAACATATCACTCTCTTCTCCTTATATATCAATTGGATATCTCAATAAATCATTATTATAACACAAAGAATGTTAATCTTAACTAACTAAATGATCTTTGGGGCTCCATAAAACCTTTTTCATAAGGGTAATCTATTTTATTCAAATGAGAGTAAAGATGGTTTCATTAGTATACAAGTAGAAAGACCACACATTTCCAGCACATATTTTCAATATAAAATGAGATTTCTTTTTTATGAAATTTTTTTAACTTAATATGAATTTAGATAATTATAAAATATAATTTACTCCACCAATTTCATAATTAGAACATTGTTGAAGAAAATATGTAAAAGCCCAAATTAAGATCCATCTTGGTATTTTGTTTAGTCCCACATCTTAGAATGGAGATCCTCTCCTCTTTTTTTCATATAAGTGTGCAAATACATGTATTCATACAAGTAATGAAATTAAAAGATTAATAAAATTTCTTTTATCTATCTCCTTTGTATTTATACATGGTATTAGAGGGCATCAACCTAAAAATTTTAAAGTCATGCTCTCTGGACGGTTAGAAAATTTCTAACCGCACCTCACCCTTTTGTTGTTATGCCTTTCTTGTCGCCACACTTCTCGGGGCAGGGGACGTAATGGGAGACCCTGTCTTAAATGTTCTCATTGCTGTCAGGATGGTCACCTTGAGGTCACTTGCTATGGCAAGTATGGTCTGCCCCGACATCAAAATGATTTTATTGCAGTCGATCCTAACTCCTCCACCCGTAATGACATTGATGTCTTGCGCACCCAGCTTCAGCATCTCCAAAGGATGATTAGTCGCTCATCTAGCTCTGTTGCATCGATCTCCAATGAAGGTACATCCTTTCACTCACATAGCTCCAACTGGATTGTGGGCTCGGGTGCCATACACCATATTACTCCACAGAAACCTCTTCAGTACTTATAATCTGCACATACCAAGTTCATCACTGTGGCCACTGGTGACACCACCCTGGTTTCTAGTGTTGTTGATCAAACCCTCACTTCAACCCTCTCTCTATCTTCGGTCTTTCATGTCCCGGGATAGACTTTTAACCATCTTTTTGGTAGTCTTACTCAGGACCTTGATTATCGTGTAACTTTCTCTCTCTCCTCCTTTGTTGTGCAGGATCGACGGATGCAAAATATATTGCTAAGGGGAGGCTGTTGAATGGGTTATATATCATGGATGTTGCACCTTCGGTTTTCTCCTCGGTCACTTCTGTTGATTGGCAACGACGTCTTGGGCATGCTCCCCTCCAGATCCTCAAGAAAGCTCTTCCTGATATCTCCCTTCATGATTTTACTTATGAATCATATATCTTGGCAAACAGCATCGTTCCTCTTTTATTCCTAATTGTACTAAGAGTAATTCTCCTTTTGCTTTAGTACATTCTCATATTTGCGGACCGAATAAAACTTCTAGTATTTATAGTTATCATTACTTTGCTACATTTATTAATGATTACTCACGCATGACCTGCTTGTATTTACCTCGTGATCGTGTTGAAATCACCTCTACCTTTCATGTGTTTATTACAGAGACTCGTACTCAGTTTTTCTGTACTCTAAAGGTCCTCTGTACAGATAATGCGGGTTAACATACAAGTCATACTTTTTCAAATCTTTGTACTGAGTTTGGAATCATCCATCAAACTTCATTTGCTTATACTCCCCAACAAAATGTAGTGATCGAAAGAAAAATTGTCACCTTCTTGACGTCGCCCGATCGCTCATGTTTCAATTGCAGTTATCCAAAAGTTACTGGAACTTCGGAGTTTCTATTGTCTGTCATCATATAAATTGCATGCCCTCCTCCATTCTTAACTTTGCAACTCCGTTTAGTCTTCTTTTTTCATTTCACATCTCCTTTTTTTTGTCATACCTCATGTTTTTGGATGTACATGTTATGTCCATACTCTTGATCCTTCCACTGACAAGCTTTCTCCTCGCATTATAAAATATATGTTTGTTGGATACTACCGACGCACTCAAAAAGGGCATGTGTGCTACTCTCCACCAATCGCAAAGTGGTTGTTTCTGCAGATGTCACATTTCTTGTGGACCAACCTTTTCACTCCTCTCCTCCAGCCGCTCCTTCACCCCCTTTTATACCACGTCCTACCATCCCTATTACGTCTCGACTTCCACCACTTCTTCAAATGCCGACTCTAATGCACCCCAAACCACCTCTTCTTGTGTACACTCATCGTCCTGTCAAATCGGATGCCCTACAACAGTTACCCTCTACCAAGGATATATCGTGGCATGCCGATCTGGCATCGCCCTTTACGGTTCATCCCTTGGCGAATTATGTATCTTTACATCGCCTCACTTCGTCTCTTCTCAAATTTGCACTTTCTTTATCCTCCATTTATATGCCTAACTCTTTGCAGGAGGCTCTCCAACATCTCGGGTGGCGCGCGGCTATGGATGAGGAAATGACTGCTCCATGAGCTAACCATATTTGGGATCTTGTCCCTCTTCTTCTCGGACAAACTTGTGTGGGATGTAAGTGGGTTTTTGCGATCAAACATGCTCCAGAACGCCTAAAGGCTCGACTTGTGGCTCGAGTGTTCACTCAGCAAAAAGGCCTCGACTATAATGAGACTTTCTCACTATTCGCAAAGCTAAATATTGTTTGGGTCCTGATCTTCTTAGATGTTCATTGATAATGGCCCTTACATCAGTTGGATGTCATGAATGTATTTCTCAATGGCGACATTCTAACAACTGTCTACATGCACCAACCTCGCGGGTTTGAGAACACGGGGGAGTCTCATGTTTGTCACCATAATAAATCAATTTATAGTCTCGAACAGTCTTCTCGCGCATGATTTGACAAGTTTAGTAAGTTTTTCCGTGATGTTGGATTCACTCAAAACTCGGCTGACTTCTCCTTCTTTACTTGTCATCAACCAACCGGCACAAAAATTCTCTTAGTTTACGTTAATGATATTCTGATTATTGGTAATGACATCACAGAAATACAAATGATTAACCAGCACTTAAACTCGATTTTTCAAACTAAAGATCTGAGAAATCTTTAGTACTTCCTTAGACTTGAGGTAGCGAGACAACCTGATGGTCTTTTCCTATCTCAACGGAAGTACTATCCTGACCTCCTTCGGGACGCTGGTTATTCAAGATTCAAGTCTGATGACACTCCTATGGAAGTCAACCACAAGCTCTGCTTTCATGACTCTGACTCTGATCTACTATTTTTGAACCCATAGTATTATCGACGTCTTATAGGGAAGCCGATATATCTTACTGTGACGAGACCCGATATCTCTTTCGTTGTTGGCATTGTAAGCTGATTTATGCATGATCCACGGACCTCATATCTACAAGTCGTCGAGCGCATCCTCAAGTACTTGAAATCTGCTCATGAACAAGGTCTTGTATACAAACCATTTTCGTCTCTATCTCTGATTACTTATTCTGATTCTGACTATTATGCTTCTCTGGATGATCGACGCTCCACAAGTGATGTTTGTACTTACTTTGGATAACACCTTATTACATGACGTAGCAAGAAACAATCTGTTATTGTTCGCTCAACTACTGAAGCAATGGTTAATGTTTTGTCTGATCTTACCTAGCTTGATAGTCTCATTGCTGATTTGGGAGTAAAACTTTGCTCACTAGCAACTCTATTTTGTGTCAGTCAAGTTGCTATCTACATTGCCAAGAATCATGTATTTCATGAGCGAACCAAACAAATTGAAGTTTATTGTCACTTCATTCGGGAAAAGGTTCAATTGAAGAAGTAGAAATTAAACCATGTTCCTGCTATCGAGCAAGTTGCGGGCATTCTCACCAAGGCCTTACAATGACCATTATACTATAAGTTTTTGTACAAGCTTGATGCTTACGATTTGTATGTTCCAGCATGTGGGGGAGTGTTGAATAAAATATGTAAAGCCCAAATTAAGGCTCATCTTGGTATTTTGTCTAGTCCCACATCTTAGGATAGGAATCCTGTCCTCATTATCTTCTTATATAAGCGTACAAATACATGTATTCACAAGTAATGAAAGTAAGAAATTAATAAAATTTCTTTTTATTTCTCTCGCCTGTGTATTTCTACAAACCTAAACACAATTCATCATATTCACGCTATTTATATTTTATATACCAGCATGCCTTTAGTTGTTGCATCTCTTGTTGTTAGTTGATGGTCGTGTCACTGTTTCCATGCTTTGCCCTACTGACGAAACTGCTCCATCCTCATGATATTTATATATCGGCATGCCTTTAATTGTATCTCTCGCTAGTAGTTGATGGTTGTGACGTCGTCATTTGTGACGGGTAATATTAATTATAGAATTTTATACTAAGTATCGTGCACATTGAGGCGGCGACAAAAAATAATGTCATGGCATACTATGTAATAGGAACTTATACATATGTGACGAAGTTTAAAGTCATTCTAAAAATTAAATTAAGTTAATGAGAGGTTTATATTAAGTGTAGGGGTTATTATAAGGTTTAAGGATTAGAGATCGGCTGGATACTGAGGGATAGACCGATCCTAGCATGACTCTTGCTAAACAGACTCATGTGTCATGCAGAAGAGTCGGTTCACGCATTTAGACAAAGAATAAGACCCGGTAGCATCATTTCCTCCCAATTTACGAGACGTGTTCTCCCCACTGCGAGTGATAGCCGGCGCACACTGATCCCTCGACGACAGCCCAAATCACCTCTGATTTCCTTCGTTGTTTTCCTATAGTAAGGTAATCTTTCCCTCTCAACTAATTTCCAATTTCATATGGATTGGTGGCTTCGCTTTCTAGATCCAAAAACCTTCATCATCTTCTAAGGCTATTATTTTCTGAAATTTCTCCTCGTGAATTTCTGAGGATATTTAGCATGTGTTTGCATTTTTCGCTCAACTATATGCAAAAAATCTTCATGTTTAGGGTTAGGGAAGCAAACTCTAGCAAATTTTACCTTCTTTTCCTTTATAGGGAAGGGGAAAATTGTAAAATAATACTGATTTGGCCAAATGCAGAAACAATACGACTTGAATGCAAGTGTATAAGCATTTTGAGTATTGATTTTTGAGGAATTTATACAATGGGAACATAGGTTAGGGAAAATCCCCGTCATTAATTACTAGGGAAGCCATTTTTAACAAAGAAAGGGGTTGATTTTTAAAGGGACTTGAGAGAAATGTTGTTTTAAGTTCATAATCATCTTTACAGCATCACATTAAGGAAAGACCTAAATAAATAGACATAAGGACAGTAATATTGGGGCAAGATTCCTATGATATTACATTATTTTATTGCAATTAGCATTTACGATATGATCAGTTGATAATAATAATTGAATTAGAGCATGGCATCCAAAGGTAGAGGAAAGGGAGAGGAGGAGCGAAAGGATAAAGGTAAGGGAAAAGCCAGAGAGAGTTCATATTTCCTTTATCATAAATTATTTATTTTCCACGTCTTATGCTACAGTATTAGGATAAAAAATCAATGTATTTTAATTGGCTTCGATATAAAATGAACTATAGAAAACCAAGTTTAAGATGAGATAATTCTAAAATGATTTGAATAATGAAAAAAAAATTAATTCTCAAGGTTTTTAAAATGAATAAAAAAAACGAATGCATTAATGCAATGGGCTATGTTAAAGGGTTAACCGGGGAGGTGGGGGTGAGTAACCTCCGGGCATGAACATTAAAAGAAATATGAACGTGTCAGTCAAGAGCACGAATCAATATTGCAATATGAATGTGTCACTAAAGGGAACAAAATGACTATTGCAAACACACTATAAAAATAAGGAATACATGAAATGATAATTTATCTTTAACATTTCCCATAATTAAAAGTAAAAGTAGTATCATTTAATTATGATATAAGAAAATAAATAGTATGGAAGAATAAGGAAAGGAGGCTTAAATGAACATAGAAATATATGTACACAAGAAAAGATATAAGGAAGGAATACCTATGTGAGATAGCAAGAATCTATGATTATAATTAAATCAAATCAAATCAACATAGGTAATCAAGGAAAAGAAAATATTCTCATAGTTCTTTGACTAATTAAAAAATATAACTAAAACAGGTCAAGTAAGAGGTCGCCCCCGTCAGTAGTAGTCAGCCAACAATAATCCCTACCCGATAGGAGAAGCAATACAAATTGTAGATCGACGTATCTGCAACAATGTTCAAGGTCCTAGACACTCACAGAGAGAGAGAGAGATTATAACGACTCACAGAGAGAGAGAATAATTTGTATTGCTTGATGAAGAGCTTGAAGTTTTTATATAACGTATGTATGTATATATTAGTGTGAGACTGTCATGTATATATAGCTTTTGGTAACCCTCTCTTTTGAATGTTATAGATAGGGCTACATGTTGTCCAATTGTATCATGTACTAGATAAGAATAGGAATGAATAATTTATTTTATCGTTCAATCTTCTTTTTGTACCCTATCATGTAATGATATGGACTCTAAATGTTTTGCATTGGGTCTCTGATGATATAAATGAAATGATAAAGATAAATTATAGTGGTTGCCGATATAAGGGTTCATTACAATTAATTAGTATTAGAGTCGGGTTTGAACCTTCGGCGTAATGAGTACTTACAGAAAATGTAAGATGACAAATATGACCGCTTTATAATATTCTAAAGTGTCTTCCGACCCCCGAATTTAAATTCTCTATTTTAGGAACCTTCCAAAACCTATATAAGTCGAAGACAGAGGTAAGAACTTAAAGGAGAAGTAGATATGACAGAAGAAAGTCATGGTTCTGGAAGGTCAAACCCTCCCTTAGCTGACATCATTCAAGCACCCGCGGAAGCCATCAAATGGGCACTACTACAACACCACAACTACTAGGGACAATGGATATGTATCTCAAGCACTTCCTAGGTATGAGGCCATCATCCTTTCATGGTGAGCTAACGTCGATGGAAATGGAACACTGGACAAAGAAAATTGAAGTAAACTCTGAGGCAATGAGATGTCTGAATGAACAAAGAATTGATCTAGTAGCCTTTCTGTTGGAAGGAGAGGAAAATGAGTAGTGGCAAGGGAGATATGCTGGACACGTTAATGATAATATTATCTGTGATGAATTCCTGAAAATTTTCATAAATTGGTTCATTCCAACGCCCGAAAAGCATATGCGTCAAGAGAAGTCCCTTCGCTTGATTCGGGGATATCGTTCTATGATACAATATGAAACCGAGTTCACCCAATTGGCGTATTATGCTAGTGACATGGTTGCCGACGAATGAGATTGATGTTTCCGATTCGAGTTAGATCAACGAAAAAATGTACGGGTGCATCTAATTTCCCAGAGAATTAAAAATTAAAATAAATTAGTGGGGACAACGAAGTTAATTGAAATGGACGTAGATAGCTCGCATGGGAGAATGAAATTTCATCATAAAAGATTTCCGGAAGGGAAGGGCAATGTCTACTCAAAGCGAAGTGATGGTTCCAACTGGAAAAAGTATAAGATGGGTCCTGCATAAGAGGGGTCCTCTAACACAAATCCCAACAGAAGTGGTACTGGTAGCTTCAGTAATCCCATGTGTACAAAATCTGAGAAAGCCCACTCAAGAGAATGTCTGAAAGGATCTGGTGTTTGGTTTAAATGTCATCGTCTAGGGCATCTCAAAAATTAATGCCCATTGTGGAAAACAACCGGAAGGAATACAAAGGGAGGTCCTTGTCAAGCATCGACTTTACGTTACCTTAATATTCCTAGTGCAGCTAATAAAGGAAAGGGCATTAAATCAGTAGCATCTGGGTCAGTAATGGAGCTAAGGGAAGAAAGATAAGTTCATCCCCTGGTCTTCAATCTGAACCAGAAGGAGGGAAAATCACATGATACTTTCATCACAAATATGTTTATGCTCATAATCACCTTATGAAAGTACTATTTGATAAAGGATCTATCCACTCCTTTTTAGCTTCAACGACAATGAGGCGTTTAAAGATGGAACCCTATCAATCTCCTAATGAATTACAAGTCATGATGCCCAACAACACAGAAATGTGTACACAACTTCAATGTAAAATTTGGTTAGCAATGGGTGATCACTAGAAGCAGAATTTGCAATCCTGCCCCAATCCGAATTTGATATAATTTTATGAATGGATTGGTTAACAAAATATGAAGTTATTGTTAACTGTAAGAAGAAGAAAATTACATTTAAATTAGATGACCAAACACAATGCGTCTATAAAGGGATAAATGGGGTAGCTAAAACCATGATCTCCTTGATGAAAGCGATGTAGAAAATAAGAAAGGGATGCGAGGCAATGTTAGTTATGATTAAAGGAATTTGTGTAATCACTTGGGAATTAAAAACAGTCCCAGTGTTATGTGACATTGTCAAAGTGTTCCCAAAAGAGTTGCAAAGAGTACCACCTACACGGGAAATTGAGTTTACTATTAATCTTTGTAGAAAAAGGCTTAACCTTGTATATACTTTCTCAATAATCAATTACAATGTATGAATACACATTTATAGGAGGAAGAAAGAGAGAAAAGAGTCTTATACAAGATGTGGGACTAAAGAGGAGAGAAGAAGTGAAACAAATAAATGGGCCTAATTACATGGGCTTTTCCAACACTCCCCCGCAAGCTGGAGCGTACAAGTCGTATGAACCAAGCTTGGACAGACACTGGTAGAATAGGGTGCTCGGTAGAGTCTTTGTGAGGATATCAGTCACTTGTTCAGTATCAGGAACATGCTTCAATTCTATCTTCTTCATTTGGACCTTCTCCCAGATAAAGTGACAGTCTACTTCAATATGTTTTGTTCTTTCATGAAGACTGGATTTTTTACAATATGTATAGCCACTTGGCTATCACAAAACAGGATGACAGGTGAGGGAAGTTTTACCCCTAGATCGGTCAGGAGACTTTCACGTCAGGTAAGCTCAGAGACAACAAACGTCATTGATCGGTATTCTACTTCAGTTGATGATCGAGCAACCACTGCTTGTTTCTTACTCCGCCAGGTAACGAGATGTCCTCCAAAATAGGTACAAAAACCACTAGTTGACAGACGATCATCCAAGGAACCGGCATAGTCTGCATCAGAGTACGCAACCAATGTTGGAGTAGAGGATGCGGTTTTATATACCAAACCTTGACCCGGGGCTGTTTTAAGGTATCTAAGAATACATTCAACAGCTTGGACATGAGATGTTCGCGAAGCATGCATAAATCTGCTGACCACCACAACGGCGAAGGAAATATCCGGTATGTTGACCGTTAGATAGATCAATTTTTCAACCAGTCGTCGATAGTATTCCAGATTTTGAAGAGGAAAGTCTGTATCAGACGAATGTGCACACAACTTATGATTCGCGCACATCGGAGTAGTCTGTACCACAACTTATGACTCGCTCCCCAAGCCATTAGCAAGTCCCATATACATTAGTTCACTTTAACCAAACCACTTGGAGTGGGTAAGGATCCACCAGCCCGTTGCTCACCTCGCCACGGCAATTTAGCCATAGGCGCGGGACAAGCTTCACCGAATCCCAAAATATCGATCAAACAACAGTACATAGCCCGGCTATGTACAAGGTCGGCTCTCAGGCCAACAATACGGCAGAACTTCGCTTCTGCCCAGAATTCCGGATGCACCTTGGAGTTAATCGTCAAGACTCCCTGCAGCAATCTACCATGTAGAAAACCCGAAAAACATACGGCACGGAGTCTTCTCCGGCAAACAATGCATAATGAAAACATCACCGATCCAGACCAAATTGTCCGGGTAGGCTTCACACACCATGTCTATGTCCGTACTCCGATTACGGACTCTATATGCAAGATTATGGGGACTATTTATGTCCACCCGAAGGAAACACCACACACTCACCGCACACTCGCGA
Source organism: Platanthera guangdongensis (assembly GCA_039583875.1). Lineage (NCBI taxonomy): Eukaryota > Viridiplantae > Streptophyta > Magnoliopsida > Asparagales > Orchidaceae > Platanthera > Platanthera guangdongensis. The sequence continues at coordinate 42,704,768 of CM077154.1, forward strand.
GAGCGGATTTCCTATGCAAAAAAGAAGAGGACTTTACATGTCCAGAAGAGAAACGTTACCCTAGAGGTTCGCTTTGGCGTCATGGAAAACTAGCCGGATGAAAAGCACCGCAACGGCCTCGCCTCCACGGATTCGGATTCGGCTCACGATTTGGGGCTCCAAAGCTTCACTGGCGGTCGGATTCCTCCTTCTCCTTCTTCCTTGCTCTCCCCACTCTCTAACTCTTTTAGAAAGAGATATACCTAAGAGAAATGAGGGTTTAACCCTCAACTCCCGGCTTTATACCAGCAGGGAGAGTTCTGGATCGTTAGATCCTATTTGAAGGAAATGAACGGCCACAAATAGCCAAATCACTTCCCTGTGCCGAACACGGCCTGTGACACGTGTCGTGTCTCACGATATGAACACGATCGTCGAACACAGAACAGGACACGGGCTCAGACACGCCCGTGTTACTTTTGACACGCCCGTATCATCCTCTGACACGCCCGTGTCACAAGGCGTGTTCCTCAAGCGACACAGGAAACTGACGCGTCTCGACCAGGACACGGCTATGAGACACACACGTGTCAACTTTTGACAAGCCCATGTCGACCAGTACACCCCTGTGTTCCAGGCCGTGTTCCTCACCCGACACAGCACGGCTAACACAGAGCAGGACACGGCCCTGGACACGCCCGTGTCTCAGGCCGTGTGCCCGACCTCCAAGGATCGTTGAATGCATTTCGTCGACCACACGGAAAATCGTCGAACTCGTAGCAGGACACGGCCATGGACACGCCCGTTTCCCAGGCCGTGTGACCCTTATCAGGACCTAGATTGGCATTAAAATGTTATCATATCATTTCTCAGTTTTCGGGTGTTACAATTCTCCCCCTTAAATTAATTTCGTCCCGAAATTATGGAATAAAAAGTACTTAAACTTAAAAGGTACCTGAGTAGAAGAGCTCGGGATACTCCTAAAGCATGATCTGCTCTCGCCCCCACGAAAGCTCCTCACGACTGCAGTTGTCTCATCGAACTTTGACCATCCTGATGTCTTTGTTAAGAAGTCGCTTGACTTCAGAGTCCTCAATGCGAACGGGCTTGACCTTCATCGTCAACTCACTATCAACAGGTACCTGATCGACCGCAATCACTTCTGCAGGCTCTTGCACCGCCCTCCGCAACACTGATATGTGGAATACGTCATGTAGAACACTCAGTTCCACTGATAACTTTAGTCGATAAGTCGCTTCACCAATTCGCTCTAGAAACTCAAACGGTTCAAGGTACCTCGGACTCAGCTTCTTCAAGCGTCGTACCCGTGAGACACCCTTGAACGGCTTAATTTTCAAACAACTCAGTCACCAACAGCAAACTCAATGTTCCTATGCTTGGTAATATAGTATTGAGTTTGTCTGTCCTGAGCGATCAGCAATCGTTCTCGTATTATTTGTACCAACAAAGTGGCGCCTTCCACTTTTTGTCGTTTGTACAGCTTCGACTCACCCGTCTCCAACCAAGACAACGACGTGCGACATTTTATACCGTAAAGGGCCTCGAAGGGCGTCATTTGAATACTCGCTTGGTAGATATTGTTATAAGAAAACTCCACCGTGCACAGGTGATCTTCCCACCGCTTTCCGAAATCCAAGACGCACATGCGAGGCATGTCCTCTATCGTCCTATTGACCCTCTCGGTCTGACCATCCGTCTGTGGATGAAAGGCCGTGCTGAAACTCGGCTTGGTTCCCAACATTTGTTGCACCAACCTCCAGTCATTGAACGTGAAGCGCCCATCTCGGTCACTCACGATGCTGCGGGGCACACCGTGCAGTCGAACAATGTTATCTACATAGAGTTTTGCTAGCTTATCTACCGAATCATCCTTCCTATTCGGAATGAAGTGTGACACTTTCGTCAATCGATCTAAAGATCACCCAGATGACGTCGTTTTCCTTCCGCGACATTTGCAACCCATGCACAAAATCCATTGAAATATCGTCGAACTTCCACCCCGGGATAGGTAAGGACTTCAAGAAACTTTCGTGCTTCTGGCACTCCGCCTTCACCAAGGTGCACGATTGACACTTCGCCACATAAAGTGTCACGTCCTTCTTAAGTCCTGGCCACCAGAACAACTTTTTCATATCACAATACATTTTCGTGCTCCCTGGGTGAATCGAGTACTTGGTATGATGAGCCTCATACATCAATTCCTCCCGCAGTTTACCCACAATTGGGACGTACAAACGACTGTCCCTCCATAACAGTCCATCAACAACATCAAATTGGGAATTTGACTCATCCAAAGCCTCATCCATGGTCTGCTTCATGTTGCTATCCAAATCCAGAGCCTGCCGAATCCTATCAGCGAGGTCATACTGCACCTCTGTCTAGTCCAATTGTGCTTTGGCACTCGTCTGCTTGTCAACACAAGAGATCTCTAATGCCTCCAAAACCCAAATCAAACGCTCGTCATGAACCGACAACCAGTTGGCCTGCGCGGGATCCCTGCGAATCAACGCATCTTCAACCGCTTTGCCTTTCTACAACACATAATGTATCTTGAAGGTGTAGTCACCCTGAAACTCCATCCACCTCAGCTGACGCATGTTTAGGTCCTTTTGATCCAACAAGTACTTCAGGCTCTTGTAATCGGTATAGATATCGACCTTCACACCGTACAGGTAATGTCTCTACATCTTCAGAGCAAATATCATGGTCGCTAACTCCAAGTCATGTACCGGATAATTCCTCTCGTGTACCTTCAGCTGACGCGAGTCATAAGCTATTACACTCTCATGCTGCAGTAGAACACAACCTAAGCCACTGCCCTAAGCATCACTGTAAATCTCAAACCTTTCGATCTCACTAGGCAAATATAGAATAGGCGTCGTGGTCAACCGACTTTTCAGTTCTTCAAAAGCTTACGCACACTCCAACGACCACACAAACTTTTGATCTTTCCTCGTCAAAGTCGTGAGGGAAAATGCTATCCACAAGAAGTTCTCTACGAAGCGCTTGTAGTAGTCGGCAAATCCAAGGAAACCCTGGGCCTCTGCCACTGTAGATAACGCAGGACACTCCCGTATCGCAGCTATCTTCGCCGGATCTACCGCAATCCCTTCATCACTAACTATATGACCAAGGAATGCTACCGAGGATAACCGGAATTCGCATTTGGAGAATTTGGCATAAAGTTGATTCCTCCTCAATGTCTCCAACATCATATGCAGATGCTTGAAATGATCCTCCTCGCACTGCGAGTACACCAATATATCGTCGATAAAGACAATCATGAAGTGGTCCAGGTACTCTCTGAACGTTCTGTTCATCAAATCCATAAACACGGATGGTGCATTAGTCAGCCCAAACGGCATCACGGTGCACTCATAATGCCCATATCGTGTGCTGAAAGCTGTCTTGGGGATGTCACTTTCCCTTATCCGCAGCTGATAGTATCCGGATTTCAGATCCAACTTTGAGTACACAGTCGACCCCACCAGCTGGTCGGACAGATCATCAATCCTTGGGATCAGATACTTATTCTTCTCTGTTAGCTTATTCAACTCCCGGTAATCGATACAAAGTAGTAAACTTCTGTCCTTTTTCTTAACAAAAACGATCGGCGCGCTCCAAGGCGACGAACTTGACCGCACATAACCTTGCTCCAACAGCTCTTGAAGTTGTACTTTCAATTCTGCCATCTCCTTAGGCGTTAACCGAAACGGAGAGAGTGACAAAGGTTTGACACCTGGCACCAGCACAAAAGTGAAGTCGATCTCTCGCTGAGGCGGGGCTCCAGGGAGATCGTCAGGGAACACGTCAGGATACTCAGATACAACTGAGATACTGTTCATACCAGGCTTAGGTTTCACAGCCTCCACCAAAGTGAAAGACAGCTCTGCACCAGCACAAACTGCCTTAACCACCTGGAGAGCAGACATCAAAGTCTTGCTCGACCCTTTCATGCCCGCAAATATCGTCTCACGATCAGTTCCCAATTTGACCTCCTTGCGGTTGCAATCAATGTATGCTCGCTGCTCCGAGAGCCAGTCCATCTCAAAGATCACGTCAAACTCCACTACCGGCAATAGCGACACTTGCAAGTCAAACTCTTGACTCCCAAACCGTGTCTACACACAACCAACTTTATCCGTGCGCTTAGAACACTCGTTAGGCAGCAGCACATCCAATTTGTTCATTGTCATCGAAAAAGTACTCCGATGCGCGATACAAACCCTTCGGACAAGAGAGGATGCGAAGCTCCCGTATCGAACAGTGCTCTCGCCGGAAAAATCAAAGATCGAAATAAAGCCTAGCACAACTAGTCATAGGCTAAGACGTGTAAGGCAACAAGCATTTAAAGCTAAACCGCTATCACTTAAACCATACCTGTCACCATGCCAGTCAGCTTCATGGTCTCCTGCAGACCAAGGTTGTACCCTGTAGGCTTCCTCTCGGACTTCAGACGTCCGCATCAACAATCTCGGGCAAAGTGTACCGCCTTCCCACAGTTATAGCATATAATTGGGTCTCGCCCAATTGCCACTCCAGGTCCAGTCTTCTTTGCCACTGGGATACCACTACGTTCTCTGCACTGTCCTATAATTGCTCCTGACATACCTTTCTTTGTCTTCTGTGCACCATCCCGACAATCTCGGGCAAAGTGTCCTAACTTGCCGCAAGTATAGCAAGTATATGGAGCTCGACTAGTAGATATTTTAGATCTCTTAATCCTCCTCCTTCGGCGTTCAGACTTTGCCGAACCTGCAGAGTTTGGTACCCTGAACTCTGACGTCTGGTTGACTTTTGTCAAATCTTCTTCCAAAGATCTGGCCGACTCCACCAACGCTCGGAATCCAAGTAGCTTTGGTCCTAACAACAACAGTCGTAAATCATCACGTAGGCCGTTATAAAATCTATCGACCATAGACTGCTCGTTTTCCAATTCAACGCCTGGGTAGCTCCTTATCATAAGAAACGCATGCAAATATTCATCAACTGAGTGCGTACCCTGCACTAAAACATGTTTAACTGTTGACCTGATGGCCTTCTAAATGTCATTTGCTCCAACACACCACCCAGCATTGAAGCCACCTCAGGGACAAAGGGTTGTACATTCTTTCCATGTTGAGCATTACTCACAGCGAACGCCGCTTCAACTATCCTTCTTATGATTTCAACAGAAGGAGGTGTCTCAGGCACGTCGTTGGGTGCACTACTCTCCGCGAAATGTTGTAGTTGCGACTGCCGCGCACCGCTCCTAGTCACCTATAGTGGAAAAACGCTCAATTAGGCAACACAAATTGCCAAAAGCCAATTATTGGAACGCTGAGGTTCCTCAAACAAGTGTATTTTCATTCCAAAGTGAACATTCATGTGTTATTTTCATGTTATAACGATGACGCACATACATGTGCTCACCACCGCTTAAACGAATTTGCCCACGAATTCAAATAAGCAAGACCGATGTCATAGCTCTGATACCAAATTGTAACACCTCAACCGTCACATGAAATATAACAGAAGGTCAGGTCGGGGCCCACGCCATATTCCACAGACAGTGGTGTTACGTATTATTACCAAATTACCCCCAAAGGGACACACATCCTAACTCAGAGCATTCTAGCAGAAGCTTTTAAACAGTTATAAGAACTCAAATGCTAAAGCATGAATGTCCACTAAAACCCAAAGTAGGAATGATAGTACAAATACACCAAAACTTTGGTCTTATGGTCGTACAAGAGTTTACTTAAACAATAAATGTCTTCCATACATCGGCACGCAGGCCGGTCACACATAAGCATAAAAAGTAAACATCTTCTCTGGCCTTCAAGGGCCTGCACAGCAACCAGCGCTTCAGCCGGCTACTTGGCACTAGCCTCCGCAGCACCTGCAATCAACATTCCACCGCAGCGGTGGCAAACAAAAGCAACGGTTAGCTAAAGCTGACCAAATTATAACGACCACACCCCTTACATGGGGTGGCGGTGCTCCTTCCCTGCAATTTATTAGCATAGCCAAACATTAAAGTGAAAGTACAACATCAGCACACTTCACCGCAGGTGTAGGCCCGCACGACCTCACACCACGTGCTCTCAGGGCACTTACTCGGTGAACCCGGTCCGAACCCAGCTCGTTCCGCAGTCCACCACCGCCCCCAGGACGGCAAACAACATGAGCATTAAAGTCCTTTCAGCTGAATCGTAGACTCGCTCTCCAAGCTATCGGCAAGTCCCATGTACCTTAGTTCGCTTTAACCGAACCACTTCGAGTGGGTAAGGATCCACCAGCCCGTTGCTCACCTCGCCACGACCATTTAGCCATCGTCGCGGGACAAGCTTAACTGAATCCCAAAATATCGATCAAACAACAGTACATAGCCCGACAATGTACAAGGCCGGCTCTCAGGCCAACAATACGGCAGAACTTCGCTTCTGCCCAAAATTCCAGTTGCACCTTGGAGTTAATCCCCAAGACTCCCTGCAGCAATCTACCACGTAGAAAACCCGAAAAACATACGGCACGGAGTCTTCTCCGGCAAACAATGCATAATGAAATCATCACCGATCCAAACCAACTTGTCCGGGTAGGCTTCACACACCATTTCTATGTCCGTACTCCGATTCTGGACTCTATATGCAAGATTACGGGGACTATTCATGTCCACCCGAAGGAAATACCATACACGCACCGCACACTCGCGAGAGCAGGTTTCCTATGCAAAAAGGAAGAGGACTTCACATGTCCAAGAAGATAATCGTTACCCTAGAGGTTCGCTTTGGCGCCATGGAAAACTAGTCGGATGAAAAACACTGCAATGGCCTCGCCTCCACGGATCCGGATTCGGCTCGCTAATTGGGGCTCCGAAGCTCCACTGGCGGCCGGATTCCTCCTCCTTCTTCCTTGCACTCCCCACTCTCTAACTCTTTTAGAAAGAGAAAGACCTAAGAGAAATGAGGGTTTAACCCTCAACTCCCGGCTTTATACCAGCAGGGAGAGTTCTGGATCGTTAGATCCTATTTGAAGGAAATGAACGACCACGAATCGCCCTGAAAATCACTTTCCTGTGCCGAACACGGCTTGTGACACGCCCGTGTCACAGGTCGTGTCTCACGATCTGAACACGATCGTCGAACACAGAACAGGATACGGGCTCAGACATGCCTGTATTACTCTTGGCACGCCGGTGTCAGCCTCTGACACGCCCGTGTCACAGGGTGTGTTCCTCAAGCGACACAGGAAACTGACGCGTCCTGACCAGGACACGGCCATGAGACACGCCCGTGTCAACTTTTGACATGCCCGTGTCGACCAGTACACGCCTGTGTTCCAGGTCGTGTTCCTCACCCGACACAGCCCGGCTAACATAGAGCAGGACACGGCCCTGGACCCGCCCGTGTCTCAGGCCGTGTGCCCGACCTCCAAGGATCGTCAAATGCATTTTGTCGACCACACGGAAAATCATCGAACTCGTAGCAAGACACGGCCATGGACACGCCGTGTCCCAGTCCGTGTGACCCTTATCAGGCCCCAGATTGGCCTTAAGACGCTACCAGATCATTTCCGAGTTTTGGTGCGTTACATGTGTCCTACTTTAGAATTTTTGGAAGCAAATGTTTTGTACTAAATTTAGTGAAAAATGTTTTGAAGGTATTTTCGTAGGATATAGTAGTCATAGTAAGGCGTATAGGATTTTTAATAGAAAAACTTTGGTAGTAGAAGAATCTATCAATGTTGTATTTGATGCGACGAGTATGCTTCATAGCAGCTCTTCGAGTGTTTTTATTGAACATGCAGGTGCTAAACTTAAAGAGCTAAACTTGGAAGGAGCAAAAGTAGATGTTCCTAGTTTAATCAAGATCAGCACTCCAGATTTGATTGAAGAGCAAGAAGAACATCAAGTTGAAGGGCATGCACCAGAAGTAGCAGAACCTCCTTGTGGCATAGAGAATGCAAAGAATATAGTGATCTGATATTCAAGATATCACTTCGTTGATCAGATCATTGGAGATCCAAGTGAAGGAGTTAGAGCAAGAAGAGGTACAGCTAACGAAGTCTTGCACTTAAGTTTTATTTCTCAGATTGAGCCAAGATAATTTAAAGAAACAAATAATGATGTTTCATGGATCGTTGCGATGTAAGAAAAGCTCAATCAGTTAGATAGATGCAAAGTTTGGGAGTTAGTATCAAGGTCCAAAGATCAGAATGTGATAGGGACGAAATGGATCTGCAGAAACAAGATGGACGAAAATAGAGTTATTGTTAAAAATAAACTCTGGTTTGTAGCTCAGAGTTACAGACAAAAAGAGAGAATCGGCTTCGATCAGACATTTGCTCCAGTGGCCAGACTCAAAACGATCAGGTTGTTTCTAGCATATGTTACTCACAAAGGTTTCAATATATATCAAATGGACGTGAAGTCAGCCTTCCTTGATGGTAATCTAAAGGGAAAAAATATACGTGGAACAACCCTCAGGTTTTGTCGATTCATCCTTTCCTGATTATGTTTATTACTTGCATAAAGCTTTATATGATTTGAAACAAACTCCTAGAGATTGGTATGAGACACTATCTAGTTTTCGTCTTTAAAATAAGTTTTTAAGAGAAAATATAAATAACACATTATTTCTTAAGAAAGTAAATGGCAAGATCCTACTAGTACAAATATATGTCGATGATATTATATTTGGATCTACAGACGACAACATTTGCAAAAAAACTCTTTAACTTGGGGCAAGGGAATTTCAAAATGAGTAGTGTGGGTGAGCTGAAGTATATCTTAGGACTTCAGGTTAAGCAATCTGAAGATGGAATTTTCATCTCGCAGACAAAGTTCACCAAGGAGTTACTTAAGAAATTCGGAATGGAGAACGCAATCTCTATGAGAACTCCAATGGGTTTAAATATGTCTCTGGACAAAGATGAGAAAGGGAAACCTTTTGATGAAATCAAGTACAGAAGCATAATTTGATCCTTACTCTACCTTACTGCGAGTAGATCAGATATAATGTTTTCAACATGTTTATGTGCTAGATTCCAGGTAAACTCTAAGAAATCTTATTATGCCGCTGCAAAGAGAATTTTGAGATATCTTCAAGGCAGACCTAACATGGGCTTATGCTACACAAGAAGTAATGACTGCGAGCTAATTGGTTTTTCAGATGCTGATTTTGCAAGAAGCAGGGATGATAGGAAAAACACTTCCGGCACTTGCCAATTTCTAGGAAGGAGGCTTATATCATGGAGTAGTAAGAAAAATAATTGTGTAGTTATCTCTACCGCCGAATCAGAATATATCTCTGCAGGCAGTTGTTGCATGGAACTTCTATGGATCAGAAATCAACTTGAAGATTATAATCTGAAGCTGAAGGAGATTCTGATGTTCTGCGCATCATCCAGTGTAATAGTTAATGCAAACAATCAAGTCACTTACAGCCAAACAAAGCATATCGAGATATGGTATCATTTCATCCGGGAGCATGTGGAGAATAAGAACATTAATCCCAGCTACATCCCGACGGATAAGCAAGTTGCAGACATTTTCACGAAGCCGTTGGATGAGACCAAGTTCACTCTCTTCAAAATGAAACTTGATATGCTCAACAAAGAATCATGAAAAATTCAAGAAATCTGCCCAAGTAGAGAAATTCAACTTCTCGAGAACTCAAGAAATTATTCGTGAAATTAGTCGAAAGAACTTGTGTAATTTCGACGAATTCGTCGAGACATCTCGTGACAGTTTTATAAATCAGATCTTCTTCACGTGTCATTTCGACGAATCTGCCGAGTTCTCCCGTGTCATTTCGACGAATTTCTGTCACTCAGGAATTTTTGCTAACTTTTATTTATTGGATTCGAAGAGTCAAAAAAAATCCAAAGGTACGCGTCTCTATTTCTTCGAAATTTTAACATTATATAAATCGTCTTAAGGGCTTCACGTATTTCACACAATTCATTGAGACTTCACGGAAACTCCCGCTGATTCATCTCCCGTCAGCGTAATGAACTCTCTCAAGACGATTCAGCTTCGTTCCTGTCCATGGCGCCCAGAGGCTCTAGAAATCTGCAGGTCGGTGGCGAACAAGTACGAACTGGTCATCGAGAATGTAAAGATAAGGCGCGAAGGTACCATAATTAAAAACAAGGTCAGAAATACGGTGATTCGACTGAAGGACAGTTTACTGAATCAATTTTTGCGGCTGCCAGTGGTTGAGGAAGAAGATTTGCTTAAATAAAGAGATTTCCACAGAGCTTCTCTTTGTGGTTTATCTAGCGGGACAACTTCAATCCGAAGAAAAACAATGAATGACGAGGGGAAGCTTTTGTCTGACATAATTGGGAAAGTATTTTTATGCAAAGTTGGGTCACACGACTATGTGTCCGGTGACATGTTGAAGCTTCTAGCAGCTGTTATTTGCAAAAAAAGGCTAAATTGGGGAGTGGTTCTGTTTGATAAGATCAAGGAAAGTCTCAATGCATCAAACTTTGGAAGTATTATTACGTTATATCTGAATCAAGTTGATACAAATGAGTTTGATATGTCCTCCGGAATGCCCATACATCCTTTGAAGAAGATAGATTACTCCATCTTCAGTAGATGGGAGAGAAGAATTCTCAAGCATGATGGGATGAGAGAAGTTGTAGAAGAGGAAGAGTTCATTGATGATGAGAGAATTCTATCTCCAGACTACAATGAAGAACCAGAGAACTTTGGTGCAGTTGCTGAGGGGGAGAACCTCACTTTAGTGAATGTTGAAAGTCTGCTAGACCTTTCTGATCAAGTTTCAATCAGTGCAGATGTTACAGAGACAGTGGTTCGAGAAAATATTCAGGCTGATGATGTTCAAGATGATGATGATGTTGTTGTTGTTGTTGATGAAAGTGTTCCCTGTGAGAAGGAACCTGCTGTGGAGGCTGAGGGGGGAGTTATTAACACTCTTCCCAAGAGGACCTAAGAGATGTTAGAGTTCTTGTTGAGGGGGAGAAGGTGGATGTGCTCTCTAAGGTAGTTCAAGATAATGAGATTGTTCCTTCTGAAGAGTTTTAAGAAGAAGAAATTATTGTGCTTTCTGAAAAGGTAAGAAAAGCAGCGGTGATTCTTCCTATGCAAGAGCCTGTAGTAGAAGGCTTGCTCCAAGAGGACCGTAGCTCCTTTAGAGCGTCTGGTGAGGGGGAGGATCTCGACATGCTTCCTGCCCAAGACCCACTGAGTCTAGGGGAGCTGCTTCAAGTAGCCAAGAAACAAATGACAAAATTGAAGTTCTGATATCTGAGGTTGAGAGAGCCCCTCCTACTGAAAAATCATTATTAAAATCATTGAAGAAATGTTAGCCAAGCAGAAAAAATATTTTGACTTATCACTGCAGCAAGTTGTTGGTAGAATGACAGAAGTAGAAAAAGATCGAACTTATGTCCTAGCTCAAGTAAACCACAACATGGATAAGTTGCAAACCTCTCTGATTGAATGGTTAACCCAAGGGGATAAGGCCATCGACCATTTGATAGAGAGTATTGGTCGTGTGTACAATGAAGCAACTTATCTATCTAAATCTCCTGATGATATGATCCATTCACATGATGCGAGCATGCATCACATAGATAGGCAGATAGGAATCTACAAAGCAGAGATCATCCAAACCCTCATTTCAGAAGTCAGCAAGGGGAAGGGAAGCCTACAGAGAAGGATGAGTGAGCTTACTAGGGAGATGCGCGAGTAAATGCACAGTGCCAATACTTATACATATCAGAATATTAAGTGGCTACATGAAGAATTAACAGGAAAAGTTACAACTGCGTCATTTTCTATGTTTTATATTTATGTTTATTCTCTGTGCAATTCAGCTTAGTATATAGGGTTCTGACTTCTTCAAATAGGGGAGATTGTTGGGTATTGTATAAACAATAGTCATGATTTGAAGAAGTCCCTCTTGAACAAAGATGAATTGAAATTGTATTTGATGCTGCATTCCAGTTATGTACTTGCATGACTTTAATTGCTAAGTACTTTAGAAGAATGTTCAAACTTTGTATATCATTGTTGAATTCCAAAATACAAGTATGAGTACAAATACATAGGAGAGAAGAGAGAAAAATACAACTATATAAACAATGTGAGACTAAACCAGACTCCTAAATGGGTCATATTAATGGGCATATACATCATCTTTCCTAATATTCTCTAACACTCCCCCGCAAGCTGGAGCGTACAAGTCGTAGGCACCAAGCTTGGATAAGAACCGATGGTACATTTGTCGTGGTAATGCCTTGGTGAGAATGTCGGCAACTTGCTCTGATGCAGGAACATGCTCCAGCTCAAACTTCTTTAATTGAACATTTTCACAGACGAAGTGACAGTCAACTTCAATGTGCTTAATCCGCTCATGAAACACAGGATTATTTGCAATATGGATTGCAGCCTGACTATCGCAAAATAAAGTTGCTGGTGAGGATAAAGTGACTCTCAAATCACCAAGAAGACCTTCAAGCCAGATGAGTTCAGATACAACGTCTGTCATTGCACAATACTCAGCTTCAGCAGAAAAGCGAGCAACCACAGACTGCTTCTCGCTATGCCAAGTGATAAGATTCCCCGCAAAGTAGGTACAGAAACCCGTGGTGGAACGTCGATCATCCAGGGAGCTCGCATAGTCCGCATCTGAATAGGCAATAAGAAATAGAGAGGAGGATAGCTTATACACCAATCCTTGTCCAGGAGCTGTCTTCAAATATCTGAGGATGTGTTCTACTGCCTGGAGATGAGAGATCTGAGGAACATGCATAAATCGGTTGATCACCCAAACAGCAAAAAAATATCAGGTCTTGTAACTATTAGATATATCAGTTTTCCTACAAGACGATGATAATACTCAGGGTTCGTAAGCGGAGAATCGGAGTCAGACCCATGAGCAAATAACTTGTGATTGGCATCCATCGGAGTTTACACAGGTTTGCACCCGGAGTAGCCAGTATCTTAGAGGAGATCAAGGCAGTATTTTCATTATGAAAGGACGAGACCAATAGGTCGTCTTGCAACCTCAAGTCCAAGAAAGTACCAGAGAGCCCCCAGATCTTTTGTTTGGAAGACGGAGTTTAAGTGTTGCTTCATTTGTTGTATCTCTGTTGAGTCATCATCAGTAATCAAAATATCATCCACATAAACCAATAGAATTACAGTCACAGTTGATTGATGATGAGTGAAGAGAGATAAGTCAGTTGAGCTCCTCTTGAATCCAACTTCGCGAACGTGCTTACTAAATTTATCAAACCAAGCTCTGTGAGATTGTTTGAGCATAAATAGATTTCCGAAGATGACATACACGAGACGCCCACGTGGTTTCAAACCCGGAGGTTGGTTCATGTAGACCGTTTCTTAAAGATCACTATTTAAAAAGGCATTTTTATATCCAGTTGATAGAGAGGTCAGTGGCGATGAACAGCCAAGGAGAACAACACTCAAACAAAGTTCAACTTGGCGACGGGAGAGAATGTTTCATCATAATCAAGTCTCTGCTGTTGAGTGAACCCTCGAGCCACAAGTCGGGATTTGAGGCGGTCAACTGTCCCATCTGTAGCATGTTTGATAGCAAACACCCATTTGCAACTGACACGAGATTGTCTAGGAGGAAGAGAAACAAGATCCCAAGTCTGTTTAGATCAAAGAGCGGTCATTTCCTCATTCATAGCCGCACGCCACCACGGATGAAGAAGAGCCTCATGCATTGAGTTAGGAATAAAGATGGAGGGGAGAGAGGGAGAGCAAACTTGCGTAGAGGTGGAGACAGGCGATGCAGAGAAACATAATTTGTTATGGGGTGAGCAGTAGATGTTGATGTTGGATCGTCAGTCTGCGGGATAGCGCCGATGGAGGAGGGCTGTTGTAGAGCTCCAAAGACCGGGGTAAGACGCGTGTATACGCGAAGAAGAAGCAGTTTGGGTGGTTGAGGTGGAACAGGTGCCGGAAGTATAGTGGGAAGAAGGGGTGGTAGGGAAGACGTGGATGGAATGGCTGGACGAGGTATGGAAGGGGAGATAAGAGGAGCAGAAGCAGACGGTGAGTCGTAAAATGGTTGATTTTCACGAAAGGTGACATTGGCAGAGACAATTACTTTGTCAGTGGTTGGAGAATAACACATATAACATTTTTGAGTCTGAGAGCACCCGAGAAACATACATTTGCTGGCACGAAGGGCAAACTTATCTGTGGTCGAACCAAAGTTGTGAACATAGCAAGTACAGTCAAACACACGAGACAGAGTGAACGGGGATTGGGATGGAAAGAGGAGACTAAATGGAGTGGCAAAGTCGAGCATAGAGGATGGAATGTGATTGATGAAGTGACATGTTGCAGACACAGCAAAGTTCCAAAACCGAGCAGGAACCTGCATTTGAATCATGAGTGACCAGGTCAAATCAAGAAGATGATTCTTTCGCTCGGTCACATCATTCTGTTGAGGCGTATAAGCACACGAGGTTTGATGTATAATGTCAAACTTTGTGCATAGGTTCGCGAATGTTCGGCTAGTGTATTCTCGAGCATTATTAGTGCGAATGATTTTTAAAGGAGGGGAGAACTGGGTACGAGTTTCCATAAGAAAGGCACGAAATGTAGAGGTCAGTTCAACACAATCTCGAAGTAAGTATAATCATATAAAGCGAGAGTAATTATCAATAAAAGTGACAAAATAACGATAGCCCAACATACTAGGAGTTTTATAAGATCCTCAAATATTAGAATGTACTAACGATAAAGGAGTATCACTTCGAGTACAAGTAGAATGAAAGGAAACACGATGTTGTTTGTCAAAGATACAAGATTCACAAGAAAACTCATGCAGGGAGACATCTGAAAGAGTCTTCTTGAGAATTTGGAGGGGAGTATGGACAAGACGACGATGTCAATCGGTAGTGGAGACGACGAAGAGAGCAGAAGAAGGAACATCGAGCACGTAGAGCCCATTCGATAGTCGCCCCTTACCAATGATATTATGCGTTTGTCGATCCTGCACAACAAAGGTAGATGGTGAGAAGGTAACACATCAATTAAGGTCTTGAGTAAGGAGGCTAACAGAGAGCGAGTTAAATAGTGATCCTGAAACATGAAGAGAAGAAGACAGAGAGAGTGGGTGTGAGGGGAATATCAACAGCGCTGGATACGGGGGTGGTATCACCATTAGCCACAATAATGAACTTGGGGTGAGCAGTCATTGAATATTATGGAGGGCGCATCGAAGTAATATGCTGTGCGGCTCCTGAATCAACAATCCAGTGGGAGCCCTGTGAGACACAAGATAAACCTTCATTTGAAATAGATGCAACAGGTCCAGAGGAGCGAGAGATCACCCCTTGTAGTTGTTGGAGCTGAGTTCGTAGAGTATTAATGTCGTCTCGAGCAGAGGTTGCAGAATACGTAGCAGGAGAAGTGGAAGGATCAGCCATAGTAGGTGCTGCAAGATGTGGAGGCAGACTATGTTTGTGATAGCAGGTGGCCTCAAGATGACCATCCCGACCGCAATACGAGCACTTAAACGGAGATCTGTCAGACCGACCACGTCCCCTAGACGTGTTGCGTCCCCCACGGGCTGAGGACCCTCGAGCTGACGAAATAGGTGTAGATTGTTGTAGAAGAGCTAGGGAGAGAGTAACAAGAGCATCCTGGGGAGGTGTGACCTTCAGAAGCATAGAACACACATCTGACAGAGATGGAGTGGTAGTAGACAAGAGAATATGGGCCCGAACACTGTGCAGGTGAGAAGGGACTCGGGACATCATCATCACAATCCCGACGGCTTCTTTCTGGGCCCGTTGAGTCGTCAGATCTATAGTAGGGGGTTGATGCTGGTCCAGGCCTCGACCAGGGTCTTGGCTTTAGCAACAAAGGAGATCATATAACCGGGAGCCCCGGGATCAAGGTTTTGAAGATCCAAGATGATGTCGAACAAGTGTTGAAGACTATTCTGCCCAGAGTAAAAAGAATGGAGCTCCTCGCACATCATATGGAGCTCGGTGTCCATGGAGTTGAGCAACCATGACTAGACCGGACCATCATCCCGAACCCACTCATCGGTGGGGGTGGTAGGAGTGACTCAAGTCAAGTGATGAAGAAGTCCATTCGACTGCAGTACTCGACGAACTGAGTGCACCCATTCCACGAAATTCTGGTTCAGACTGAGGGAGATAGTAGTAATATGGAGTTCATCGCGAAGCTCGGGAACCGGAGCCGCAACACGAGCAGGCAGAGCGGAGGTGGTATTAGAATCCTCGGAAGCCATGAGCCCACAGCGGTTAGAGTGGGTTGCAGCGGTTAGAGGGAGCCCGCCACGACTAAGAGATCGTGCTCGCAGCGGTCACAGTGACTTAGCACACGAGCGGGTAGAAAAGAACACGCAGCGGTCACGACGACAATACACCAGCGGCAAGAGAGGCGGCTAAAGAAAAGACTGCAACGGTTACGAAGAGAGACGATAACGACAAGACGAGACCACACCAGCGGGAGGAAGGAGGGCCCGCAACGGATAGAAACAGCCCGTAGCGGATAAGAAGGCAACCCGCAGCGGTTAAGGAGGCAAACCGCAGCAGTTAAGGAAGCATCCCGCAGCAGTTAAGGAGAGCAGACAAATGACTAAGCAGAGTCGCGGTTAGAAGCACAACAGGCCGAGACTCAGCGGCTAGGCAGAGAGACCGCAAGCCGTGAGAAGCTGAGCAGACGAAGCAACGGCAAGCAAGATCGAGGAGCGGCTAGCAGCGCCTGCAGCGATTAGAAGAGCCAGCGACGAGGCAAATAGAAGCACAGCGGTTAGGCGGACAGACCACAACCCGCAAGAAGAGACCGCAAGAGCGCAGCGACTACCACGGGGAGACCGCGGCAGCTAGACAACCCGCAGCGGATAGAAGAGCACTAGTGGGAAGCACGGGGAGAATAAGGCCGAGCGGATAGCCGAGCGGACAGAACCACGGGGGTGGGGTCCACTTTTCAGAGAGAAGAATGCTATAAAAGAACGAAGGAGACCGAGCGGATAGCCACGAGAGAGACGAGCAGAAGCGGGTAGGCTAGAGGAAACCCCGAAATCGTGCGTATAAAGGAGACCGAGTGGATAGTAACGGTCACACAAAGCGTGCACGCTCAAAGGAGGGAGGATAACAACGGTCAAAAAAGAAGTATTTGCTCAGAGGAAGACCGGTCGCTTTGATATCATATAGAAGAATCGTTCAAACCTTGTTTATCCTTGTTGAATTCCAAAATACAAGTGTGAGTACAAATATATAGGAGAGAAGAGAGAAAAATACAATTATACAAACAAAGTGGGACTAAACCAGAATCCTAAATGAGACATATTAATGAGCCTATACATCATCTTTCCTAATATTCTCTAACAAGTACAAACTAATGTCAGATTACAATGAGTCATAAAACACAAGACTACGCAATGTAATTTCTCATTGTGTAGGACATAGTGTTGACTTATGTGTAATCTCTTTATTGGGGTGTACTTTATCTCTAAGTGAAATAGAAGAATCAAGGAAGGGTTGCTTGCTGAGTTCAGGACAGTCAGAATTTCCCTAAGTAAAATTTGTCGAGTGATTAGGTGATTCGTCAAGACCTCACGTGAGCACTTGTATAATTCGTCGAGTTTACTTGGGAAGTTTTTGAAAGTCTCTAAAATCGTTTTTTGTTTTGTGTAAGTTATATTCGTTGAGTGATCTGTTGATCTCTCGTTAATACTCGACGAATTCGTCGATTACTCTCGAGAGGTCATGTGAACACTAAACGGAAGTTTTATTCAGGTTCAATTTTCAGCCAAGTCTTTTTCGTCTAATGGACTCGAGCAATTCGACGAGTGATTAAGTGATTCATTGAGTGTTCTGGAAATGTCACATGAAGACTCGACGAATGGACTTTAACAGATTTTCATTTTGAATTCTATGACGACTTTCCTTTAGGGCATCAGCCATGTACAGTGCACATGGAGCTCCATCGTGATGTATCGTTCTAGCTGTTATGAGAGGAATCTTTATATATATTTAAGGGTTAAATTTAGAAAACCCTAATCGTGAACGAGCCAAAAAATTCGCAAGTTCTCGTCGACTAACTCATATTCACACACGAAAGTTCACGTCCCCGACCTCTCGAAATCACGATTCCTCTTGAAGAAAGTTTCGACCAGATCTATGCTCTCAAATTCTCTAAGAATTTCTCCAAAATCCAGTCGATACTCAGATCAGATCTAGCTTTCAAGTCTTCACTCAAGTCTTCACTCAAGTCTTCTCCTTTTACGTTTATTTCAAAATTTACATTCCAGCAAGAAAGAAGATTGAGTCTTTAGATCTGAAGAAGATTGTTATTGCAATCTACTTTGTCTTGTAAAAATCATTTTTACAACTATGGTCGGAAGTTTCACACCTGAGCCTTGTAGATCTTTGTTTAGATGATCGAGCGTAGGAGAGTTTGTTATCCGGGTTCTTGTAGGAGATGTTGTCTCCGAGCTTGTAGGAGTTGAAGACTCTGAGGTGTAAGATTGTTGAAATCTGAGATTGGTGAACTACCCGAGTCTAGCCCGAAGTGCTAGATAGACGAGGCGGGAATGCGGACGTACCCATTCTGGGGAACCACTATACATCTTTGTGTCTCTGCTGTGTGATCTCTATTATGTTGTGTGCTTATATTTAAAGGATTTTAATTCTTCTTAAAGACATAGAATTCACCTATTCACCCCCCCCCCCCCTCAAGTTGATTTAGGTACACAACTAGATACTTTCAATTATTATGAAAGAGCCCTTTACTCAAACATATATATTTGAGTAAGGGTGGACATCAAGAGACCAAAATAACCCAGAGAGGATAAAACACACAAAACAGCGACTTCATGTAATTTATTGATTACAACTTTGCCCTTCAAGTTGGACGATAGATATCAGTCATTCTGAGTTTATGGATATTATCAGTAAAAATGTCGCAACCCAAGCTTTTGGTGAAGACATCGTCTAGATGATCTTTAGAGTGAACGAAAGGAGTGACTAAGTTTCTTTTATCCATATGATCTTTGACAAAATGACGATCGATCTCAACATGCATAATTATGTTATGTTGGACAAGATTGTGAGCTATACTGATGGTTGTTTTGTTGTCACAGTATAAAGAGAGGGGAACATTCTCCTGGAGTCACAAATCTTTCAACATAGTACATAGTCATAAACATTCAAAGAAATTGACTGATACACATCTTCAACACTAGATCTGGCCACTACATTTTGCTTCTTGTAATGTCATGTCACCAAATTTCCACTAACAAAGGTTCAGTACCCCGTTGTGGATTTCCTTTCATCATGGCTTCCGGCCCAATCAGCATCAGTAAAGACTTCAATCTATAAGTGCTTGTTCTTGAAAAACATAAGCTCACAATCGGGAGACTTCTTTAAGTACAGTAGCACGTGATAAGAAGCATCCTGATGTCTGATCCTGGGAGCATGCATATATCTACTCAAGATTCCTACTGCATATGCAATGTCAGGATAAGTGCGAGATAGATATAAAAGCCTCACAACCAATCTCTGATAACTTGAGGCATCAGTTCGATCGTCGTCACTGTATTTATTAATCCTATGGTTCTCCTCCATAGGAGTGTTAGCTATAACACAACCGAGCATGTCAGTCTCTTTTAACAGATCATATTGTCCCAGGTTGTAGCATAATTACGTTGAGAGATGGAGATACCTTGATTTGATCTGATCACTTCAATTCCGAGGAAGCAACGTAATCTCCCTAAGTCCTTTACTTCAAACACAGCTGACAGGAGAGCCTTTAGATTTGCGATTTCGTCTGAGTCATCGTAGGTGATCATAATGTTATCAACGTAGACAATAAGTGCCACAATTTTTCCCTCATTTCGCGTGATAAACAAATTATGATCATATTGTCGCTGTTTGTAGCCAAATTTGACCATGTCCTTGAGAAACTTGTCAAACCAAGCCCTGAGAGACTGTTTCAGACCATACGACGACTTTTTTAAGTGACAGACAAGCCTTTCTTGTCCCTTCATCACAAATCCGGGAGGGAATGTCACGTCAAGATCACCGTGCAGGAAGGCATTGTTAACATCCAGTTGGTGAAAATCTCAGCTCAAGCAAGCAGCACAAGATATAAGAACATGAACGAAGTCCATCTTTGCTACAGGAGCAGAGGACTCCCGGTAGTCGATTCCCTGAGTCTGCGTGTATCTTCGAGCTACGAGGCAAGCCTTGTAACGCTCAACTTTACCATCCTAGTTTTGCTTAACAGAGCAGACCCACATTGAACCGATAGTTTTCTTGTCAAGAGAAAGGGGAGAGACATCTCATGTGTGATTCTTGTCCAAGACAGACATTTCCTCCTCCATCGCTTGTGCCCATACTGGAATGCTTACAACCTCCTTCCATGTCTTTGGAATAGTAATTAAGGGCAAGGAAGATATAAAGCCCTGATGAGCCTGGGTAAGGTGATCATATGCAACATGATTAGAGATTGGGTGTTGTGTAGACACAGCTTTAACATTTAGCATAGCAAGGGGGATTTGTAGATCATCACCACAATCTGAGTCTA
Organism: Platanthera guangdongensis; assembly: GCA_039583875.1. Classification (NCBI taxonomy): domain Eukaryota; kingdom Viridiplantae; phylum Streptophyta; class Magnoliopsida; order Asparagales; family Orchidaceae; genus Platanthera; species Platanthera guangdongensis. The sequence goes on from CM077154.1 coordinate 42,725,331, forward strand.
ATGCAGGCACCGGCAGCGGGGGAATGACGGAGGACCGTTTACCTGTTTGACAACGATGGTATACATGAGGAAAAGGGGGACGAGAGGACAAAACGACAGTTATGTAGGAGACGTAGGTAGCGTAGGTGACATGGGAAGAGTAACTATGGTGGAATACATGGTAGGAGTAGGAGGAATCAGAGGGAGTGTAACAATAGAATCAGAATCCATGTCATCATTCTCCACGGGACGAGTGCAGTGAGTCGAATCTCGATAATAGGATTCCTCCTAGCGGAAAGTAACAACCATGGTACAGAAAACCCATCTGGAAAGAGGGTGATAACACCAATACCTTTTGTAGTGGTAGAATAGTCAATAAAGGCACATCGGTGAGCCCAAGGGTCGTTTGTCATGATGAGGATGATGTATGTGAACAAAACATATACAACCAAAAACACGAGGTGGAAGATTATAAGTATGAACAACAGAAGTAGAGGAGAGACGGGCTAGAGGAGTAGCATAATCTAGAACCAGTGAAGGCAGTCGATTGATAAGATGAGTAGCGTTTAGGATAGTGTCACCCCAATATGATTTTGGAAGGTGCATGGTGGTGAGAAGGGACCGGGCAACATCAAGGAGATGTCGGTTTTTCCATTCAGCGACACCAAATTGGGTGATGTAAACACAAGTTGTTTGATGAACAATACCATTACTTGTGAGATACGAGTGAAACGCTACACGATCATCATATTTCCTCTCACTATCACTACGGAGAACGCAAATATTACCATTGAACTGTGTTTGCACCATTTTATGAAATATTTGAAAACACAGAAACACTTCGTTTTTCTTCTTAAAGAGAAAAACTGATGCATCCTTCGTCGCACTCAAATTTTCATGACGTCATCATGCGTCGTGGAGTTTTATTTACTATACATTTATTTATTGTCATGTATTTTCTTTTTGGGCACCTATATAGGTTTGAAATGGTTTGGCTTGTCGGTTTGACCGGCCGAAGAGACCCTTAATAAAAAGGTCCGACAATTTTAGTGATTAGGGCGATAAAGGCAAGCATAAATCATTTTAAGAAAACCATAAGAAGAATTGGAGAAAACCCCGACAAGGAAATCAAGGCAGAAAAGGGTATTCAGAAATATCCTAAATGAAAATAAGTATTTATGGAAAAATAATTGACGGATTGAATGAAATTATATGTTGGACAATACTTAGGAAATTGGCACATCATAAATAAAATAAAAAAATATTATGTCATTTTAAGTTAAAAACTTTATTTTATTTAATAATAATAATAAATCTTTATCTTACTTTAAATCTTTCCCTTATTTAAAATTATTATTATTATTATTTTAAAAGTCAATTAAACTTTTGTAAGAAAATTTAATCAAATCATTTCAAATGGAGGAAAGGGCCAAACATTTAACACCTAGCGTAGGTTTGGAGAGCACTATGGAAAATTTAAATGTTAGAATTAAAAAATTATTCAAAATGGTAGCGTCTCTCGCTAATATAAAACAATCATAGCATGACGAGCACATTGATCCTAAGCGCCTAGAGCACACACCCACGAGTGATCTTGATGGATGTCTAGGACCTGAAGATTGTTTAGATTGGTGTCATACTATGGAATGTTTTATGAGAACTAGTCAAATACCTTTGAGTGCGCAAATCGAGTATGTGACTCGTAGACTCAAGGGACCTGCATTTGACTAGTGTAAACTACTATAAAGCATGAGAGGAAGAATATGGTTGCCTCCAATAAATACTTAGGTTGAGTTTAAAACGGAGTTGCGCCGACATTATGTCTCCCCTGATTTCCTCCAAACTTTATATCATAGATTTCAAAATCTACAACAAAGGGGTTTGTTTGTTGATGAGTACACTAGAGAATTTCAAGTCCTTCAATATAGGTTAGATATTCAAGAGGGTGAAATGATGACCGTATCCCGTTACTTGCATGGGTTATGCTACTCCATTAGGGTGCAACTAGAGACTCACAATTATCGCATTTTAGAAGAAGTTTCTAGTATGGCTCATAGGGTGGAGTCTGAGTTTAGATATACTGTTAGACCTCTAGCAAGTTTCGTTGTTGCCACAACTTTTGCGGACATAGTTTCTACTAGTATCACCACCCCCACGAGTATCTTGGCCCCACTAGTCTCCACTATAGAAATTCATCCAGTCGAGGAGACTCTTCCTGAACCCCAGCTCCAGAAAGAAGAGTTTCTTCCTCCTATTTATGACATACCGGTTGAAGTAGAGACTCCACTTGGCCCCACTGGGTCACCAACTGTAGTCACTGATTTCCTTCTCGAGCCCCTACCCCGGGAGGAGTTGACCAACGATGAACATCTCGTCTTAGGTGACAGACTCGAACTACGTATGTCCCAAGTCTCCGAGCCCACTACACTCACCAACACTTGAGCCTATTGACGTTACATTTGACGGTCACCCACCCGTAGCACTAGTGTCACCACCATATATTGATTTCGTATTTGGAGAACATCATTTCATATCATTACATTATCTTATAACTGTGTCTGAAACCAATTATTTTCAAATTATAAACATATTTAAGAAAACCCGAGTTATAAGGATAGTGAGAGCTCCTAAATTTTTCACACCCAATAAAGATACACGTTTTAAATGATTTCTCTGGAAGCATTTAAATGATAAAATTGATATCAAATTTAAATCGTGTAGTATTAAGTTAAAAGTAATCGGATTGTGAAATAGCATAATTATATTAAATATTTAATATCAAATTTTTTGAATATATTCACACCACACACAAGTTTAGTAGCGTTTATCACACTCTAACAAATGAACTGACTGAAATTGTTAATAAGAGTTTGGAGGCTCCACAAGCCAAATTCACAAGCCAAATTCAGTTAATAAGTGTTTAGTGGGGGAGAAGTTAAAGCAATGGAATCTTGTACCTCCACAAGCCAAATTCACATGTAATAATTCTAAACGTCACTCTCTTAGTATATCTCCTTTCGAGGTTTTCTATGTGTTACCCCGCCCACCTGATCGCCACCATCTTTCATTACCTGAACGTATTTCTTTCGACGCGCAAGCTCACATTTACTATTTAAAGAAACTGCATAAGTTAATTGTTAATATTTTGCAAGCAACCTTTGAACATTATAAACTCATGGACGGTCGTTATCATCGTGAGTTGTACTTTTCAAAGGAATATCAGGTGATTGCTTTTTGCAGGAGGTTTGGTCCATTTCATGATCCGAAGCGCAGAAGGCCATCAGTCCAGCCACCCATCAAGGCTCTGAATATTCCACCTGATCTAGCACCAGCGACGACGTCGGATCAAGGCGTTTCCCGTCTTTGCGAAGTCTCGTCGGGGTCGAGCTTTTTCAACACCGGAAGAATTGATGCATCCTTCGTCGCACTCAAATTTTCATGATGTCATCATGCGTCGTGGAGTTTTATTTACTATGCATTTATTTATTGTCATGTAATTTTTTTTATTATTGTAATGTATTTTCTTTTTCGGCACATATTTAGGTTTGAAATGACTTGGCTCGTCGGTTTGACCGGCCGAAGAGACCCTTAATAAAAAGGTCTGACAATTTTAGTGATTAGGGAGGTAAAGACGAGCATAAATCATTTTAAGAAAAGCATAAAAAGAATTGGAGAAAAACACCCCAAGGAAATCAAGGTAGAAAAGGGTATTCAGAAATATCCTAAATGAAAATAAGTATGTATGGAAAAATAATTGACGGATTGAATGAAATTATATGCTGGACAATACTTAGGAATTGGCCCATCAAAAGCAAATAAAAACTTAATTGGAAGGTGGCCTCATCCCCTGCTCTATTTTAAGCCCTCGTGTAGAGTAATGAGGTAGCCAGGACAAAGCAGAGAAAATGACGGATCGTTTTCTCTGCTAGGGCCGGTGGTGGAGACCAACCTAGGTCAGGTCGACGAAAAGTGTCTGACGCCGCACCCGACCGGACCTTTATCGGTCGTGAGTTGCATATCGCATCGCGTCATTTTGTTATTTGTCGTAAATGTTTTGTATTTTGTGAAATATATATATATATATATATATATATATATATATATATATATATATATATATATATATATATATATATCTTTATTATATAAATGAATATAGCTATTTGAGATCACACCATTCTTTTCATCTCATCCATCCGATCAAATTTCTTGAGTTAATATCCACCGTCCGATTATTAGAGGCAAAGTTCCTCTGGGACATCAAAAGGAGAAAGGAGAAATCAAATCCCCCGATCAAATCCGTGGGGCCAGCTGGCAAAAACGGCGAAAGGATTATGATGAAAGCAAGCACAGCACGGCAACCCTCTTCTCCCACGTCCTCTCCGCCGAAAGCGATCACAGCGCGGCAACCCTCTTCTCCCATGTCCTCTCCGCCGAAAGCAGCGACCACAGCACGGCAAAATCATTTCCCCCCTCCTGCTTTAACTCCCTGCAGCCGCTTCACTTTACGATCTCTCCTCTCCCTATCTCCATTTCGTGCAACCACTTCTCCTTCCCTCCCTGACGAGATCTCCGTCGGACTCTGCTGGAATCAAAGCACAAGACCTGCTTCCCCTCCCGCTTTCTTCTTCCTCCGGCAAATGCCTAGGGCATCATCGATCGGCACCTCCGCTAAGCTTCTCTTCTCCGTTTTTTTTCAAACTTCTGCTTTGTTTTCATGGGTGAAATCCATGTGATCGTTCGCTTCGGCAAGCCCTCTATTTCTTCGGTTTCAGCCTATCTTCTTCTTCTTCTTCTTCAACATCTTCATATGTACTGTGCTCAGTTATGCTCAGCTGACTGGTATGATTGATCTGTCTCATAATTCATGTGCATGTTTTAAAAATTCAAGCTGTAGTAACGATAGATTTAGGGGTTTGATTATTACTTAGTGTTGTGGAAAATGTCTATATTTATGAGAAACGATATGGCATTTCAGATTCTCGGCTGTTAATTTTTCCTTTTATAACTTCTGTTTTATGTTTGCTATATTATTCGATACCTTATGAGAGTGATATTTTCTAATATTCTTTACTCATTTTATCTTGAAAGAATAGAAATATGAATCAAATATTGTCTGTTTTATATCATTCAAGGGTAGCTTCTCTTTTTATATACAATGATGACACAAAAATCCGATCATTACTAGGAAAAAATGCATAAACTTAGTGTCATTAATCCTATATTACATCCCTGAAAGGGAACCCGGTGCACAAAGGCATCCCTGCACAAGGGTGAAACGTAGGCCTTCTGCCCAAAATTTCATGGTTGGTATGATGATTTGTGAGAAAGAAATTGATAGTTGTCAAACAGTATGTAACACTACACCTTGAGCTGCTGAATGGATGCTTTGCTCACAGGTTGCTTATTAATTACTAGAATTTTCATATTTACAATCTCATATTGTTACTCACTCATGACGAAGAAAACCTGGAGCAAATTCTTTTAATCACTATGTACTTTTTTATTTTGTAGGGGCATTATGATAATATGTAAGTCAGCCCTCTCCCTATTATGAAAAACATCTTTGATCTTTTTGGTTAGTCACACACATTCCTTCTGATTTGTATCAAGTTTGTAAGGTCTACTGCAATCAAATTTCTGAGTGGTAACATTTTGGTATCACTTGCGGCCATTTCCGTCATTTTTGATATGACTTGCGGCCATTTCCGCCATTTCTGCTCATTTTTTTCTGATAGTCAAATTTTTTTGCCCAACAAATCTGTTAATTAATAATTTTTAGATGTTTCCTATTCCTCACCAAATATACTTTTGATAGTAAATTATTTTGAATGTGTTGTCATTTTGTTTGTGTTGATATACACTCAAATTTCATTCAACTTTTACAGCGTTATTGTGTTGATTATGACAATGTCTGCATTCATCTTTTCTCCAAACAACTATAAGCAGCTTCAATGTCATCATATTAATTGGGGATGATCATTTGCGGGCTTTGTTTTGTTAGCCTAGCTTTCGAGATGTGTGAAAATTATGCGTAAGTTAAGTTGGATCTTTCAAATGAATTCAAGGTTTAAGCAAATTTGTAGGTTGGTATTTTAGGCCATAAAAGATTATAAGAATTAATTTGTTCTCTTGCGGCCATTTCCGCCATTTCTCTTGCGGCCATTTCCTATTCCTCACCAAATATACTTTTGATAGTAAATTATTTTGAATGTGTTGTCATTTTGTTTGTGTTGATATACACTCAAATTTCATTCAACTTTTACAGCGTTATTGTGTTGATTATGACAATGTCTGCATTCATCTTTTCTCCAAACAACTATAAGCAGCTTCAATGTCATCATATTAATTGGGGACGATCATTTGCGGGCTTTGTTTGTTAGCCTAGCTTTCGAGATGTGTGAAAATTATGCGTAAGTTAAGTTGGATCTTTCAAATGAATTCAAGGTTTAAGCAAATTTGTAGGTTGGTATTTTAGGCAATAAAAGATTATAAGAATTAATCTGTTCTCTTGCGGCCATTTCCGCCATTTCTGCTCATTTTTTTCTGATAGTCAAATTTTCTTGCCCAACAAATCTGTTAATTAATAATTTTTAGATGTTTCCTATTCCTCACCAAATATACTTTTGATAGTAAATTATTTTGAATGTGTTGTCATTTTGTTTGTGTTGATACACTCAAAATTCATTCAACATTTACAGCGTTATTGTTTTGATTATGACGATGTCTGCATTCATCTTTTCTCCAAACAACTATAAGCAGCTTCAATGTCATCATATTAATTGGGGATGATCATTTCCACCATGATAAGTTCTATGAGTTTATTTATATAGTTTTCATGTTTTTTTAAATTCATGTGATTGCCTCAAGTTCTCCGTTTACTTAAAATCTGAAATCTTTTACTTCACATTTCAATTTTAATAGGTTTTTGACATGAGTCTTTGGTTATTTTTACAAATCTCCAAATTGATTTATATAGGTTTTCATGTTTTTTTTAGCTTCATGTGATTGATTCAATTTCTCCAAAGTCATATTTACACCCTAAACTTGAATCATGACATGCATTTTTTAGATTTACCTCCAAGAAATGGTGTTAAATATGAGCTTGGATCATATTTTTTTTAGCATGGATCACTTCTGTTCATATTCTTTAAGCATGAATCATATGAAGATATAGCACCTATGTTCATATTTTTAAGATTCACTTGAATCAATTTTTTTAAATGCAGTTGAAAAAACTGTTCTCCAAATTCATAGTTTTTAGAATGAATCATATGAAGATATAACACCTATGTTCATATTTTGAAGATTCACTTGAATCAATTTTTTCTAATGCTGTTTAAAACACTGTTCTACAAGTTCATATTTTTTAGAATCACCTCTACAAGATGTTTAAATTGAAACATCCTTCAATCGGGTTCCTGTACGTTTATGTTGCTCATCTTTATTTTACAACTGTGATGTCATTTAATTGTTGCTAGGTGTTTATAACAAAGAATATGGACAGGGCTCTAGCTTCACCAACAATTATTATCATCCACTAATGCATTGTTCTTTTGTTTTTGCTTCAGGTTTGAAAACTCCTAAAGCTAAAACTCCATTCAGCTTTTGTTAAGAGTGTTTTCATCCAAACTTCCCCCTCTTGCCTCGTACTTCCTCCTGCACACCCTTAGGGCATCGCCGAACACGTTGCTGAACATTCCTCCTGCAACTTCCACGGGAAGCACCTGCGGTAAGCTTCTACTCTTTGTTTTTTTTTTGAATCATCAAGCTAAAAGTCACTTAAAGCATACATACATATGCAAACATACTAAGACCTATAAACGTATATGTAGAAATGCATCAATCTTATATATGTTAACACAAATTCTGCGCCGGGAATTACTTCAAAACATAGAATGAACAACGACGTGCACAACACTACTCTTCTACAATTTCCAGACATTCATATATGCAATGTTGTTACTATCTGGGAGTCGAACGTCATTTAAACTCCTGTAAATTGTTTTTCAGACATTACTCTTCAACAATCAGAACTCATTATAAATAATGGAAGAAATAGGAAGTCAAGAACTACTTCAAAATTTACTGACACCAGATATTATCTGCCCAATTTTATAAACATTTTTATACACAATAGAAAATAATGTGTGAATGCAATACTGAAGTGAAATATGCGTACAACTACCAGATAGTCGCACACGCTTACTGCACCGCGATTCTACCCGCGTACAACGAAATTATATCATACATGTGAATTTAATTCTCTGTTATCACACAACTACCAGAAAGTCGTAATCGCTTATTGCACCGCAATTATTGCCGCACACGACGAAGCAATATGACAGTTCAACAACGTGCTGCCGAAAATACCCGAAGACGAGAACGACATGTTCGTGAAGATCAACGAAGATGGATATCTAATGTTATGAACTCGCGTTCAACTTTCGAAATAGGCGAAAGTTCAATATCCACCCGGCCTGCAACAATCTCTCACGGTACACACGAGTAACTATCTCTGTGACTTCACTCACGTATTTGTACTTCTAAATAATCACTAAATGCCTGAATACTTCACCCCAGCTACTGAACCAATCAACAATGATAGTTCTGACACAAAAAATGATAGTGCTGAAGAAGACGATGAGGAACATAATGCAACCACAAGGACGTATATTCAGCGTAATTGCGCTAGAAATTTCTATCCAGCACACACTGAAACAGGCTTTGAACTACACTCACCGACAACATGTACCCATTGTCGTGCTAGACTATTTCAACGAGAGATAAGCTCAATGTGTTGTAACAGAGGAATAATATCAATACCTGAAATCCCAGCGCCTACAGAATTACTCAATCTCTACACCGATCAATCTGAGAAAGCTCAGCATTTCAGACAACATCTGCGCGCATACAACCATGTTTTCTCCTTCACGTCATTGGGTGTTACTCTTGACAACACGATAGCCCCATTTCACCAAGGAATCTATAGCTTTCGGGCACACGGATCCATATATTATCGCATCGGAAACCTAACCCCAGATCATGGTCTAAGATCATGCTTCCTTCAGCTATTCATCTACGACACCGAGCATGAGACAACAAATCGTTTGCAAGAAAATAATGAGCTTAGGATTGAGGTCCTACAGACAGTAACAAGCATATTGGATAGGTTCAATCCCTTCGTTCAGATGTTCAGACAACTATCGCGTCAACCAAACATACATGAATGCAAGTTGCTTATAAAAGAACGCCCTTCCAATCTACATCAATACACTATGCCTTCGGCCTCTCAAGTTGCAGCTATATTAGTTGGACAAGAAGAAGGGCAACCAACGCAAGAAAGAGATATCATTGTTCAAACGATTGGAGGACACCTTCAGAATGTCCAAGAATACTCGGGCTACTACGACCCACTTCAATATCCTTTGTTGTTACCATTGGGGACATTTGGTTGGTCTAGCAATTTACAGTCAATCACAAACTCAAAAGTCACATGTTGCGATTACTATTCATATATGTTTCAGGTAATCACCACTTATTTTACACATTTTTCAGATGTCACGTTTTTACTACTCATGCAATTTTTCTAACTATTTATTGAATTTTCTCAAGATTCGTGCTGCTTCCAATTCGATATTGCTGCGCAGCAGAAGGTTACTACAACAGTATGTGGTCGATAACTATGTAAAAATAGAAACTCAGAAATTGCGGTTTATTAGATCACATCAAAGTGACCTGCGCGCAGAACTATATTCGGGGTTGTAAGATTGTTTCTGTGCGGGTGAAAATACAGCTGGTAGGATAAAGTCACTTCGTCTTGACAATATAAGTATATTGTTTCATTACTAACAAGCACTTTACCGTGTTATTTCAAATTAGGTAACGTCGGAAAAAGAATCATACTACCATCTTCATTTAATGGTAGCCCAAGAGATATGTATCAGTGATATCAAGATGCAATGGCAATTGTTCAGCACAGCGGCAAGCCAGATTTCTTTATAACCATGACATGCAATCCAGGATGGAAGGAGATTAAAGATGAGCTCATGGAAGGACAAGCTTCGTATGACCATCCAGATCTCCTAACTAGGATATTTCGTTCTAAATACGAGGAGCTCAAAAAAGATATATTCTACAGAGGCGTGTTAGGAAAGGTCGTCGGACATGTTCATGTCATTGAATTTCAAAAAAGTGGGTTACCACATGTTCACATGTTGGTGTTAATGGATCCCACAGACAAATTAACCTCCCCTGACGAATACGATTCCGTTGTACGAGCTGAGATACCTTATAGAGACCAGGAACCTGCATTGTACGAGTCCGTAATAAAACACATGATTCACGGGTCATGCGGACCTTACAAACCAAATGCACAATGTATGAAGAATCATACATGTGACAAAGGTTTTCCTAAACAGTATGCAGAAGCGACAATACAAGGGAATGATGCTTACCCAGTGTATCGAAGAAGGAATGATAACAGGAATATTACTTTAGGTAGAAATGCAGCTTTCAATATTGATAATAGATGGGTAGTTCCATATAATCTATGGTTGCTTTTAAAATATGATTGTCATCTAAATGTTGAGATTTGCAGCAGTATCAATAGCATTAAATATTTATACAAGTACGTATATAAGGGACCCGATCATGTCTCTTTTGAGGTCCGTCCTGGTGGTAATCAAGATGAAATAAACAATTATGTTGACGGCAGATGGTTGTGACCGCCTGAGTCGTAATGGAGAACGTTCAAGTTCAAGATGAGTCGAATATATCCATCGGTAGAGCGATTACAAATACATCTACCTAACAAACATCAGATACAATTTTATGGTGAACAGTAAATTTCATCGATATTAATGGATGATCGCAATTCGAAAATAATGTTGACCGAGTTTTTTACTGTTTATTCACAACATAGAGAGCAAAACCTCTATTTGTACAGAGATTTTCCAAAATATTATCGATGATTCAAACAACAAAAAATTTGGAGGAAAAGGATCAACATTGTTTTCGAATTCCTGATCCTTTTCCTCAAATTTGGAGCAAAGCCTCAAGTAGAAATTCCTAATCCTTTTCCTCCAATTTTTTTGTTGTTTGAATCATCGATAATATTTTGGAAAATCTCTGTACAAATAGAGGTTTGCTCTCTATGTTGTGAATAAACAGTAAAAAACTCGGTCAACATTGTTTTCGAATTGCGATCATACATTAATATCGATGAAATTGACTGTTCATCATAAAATTGTATCTGATGTTTGTTAGGTAGATGTATTTATAATCGTTATACCGATGGATATATTCGACTCATCTGGAACTTGAACGTTCTCCATAATGACTCAGGCGGGCACAACCATCTGTCATCAACATAATTGTTTATTTCATCTTGATTACCACTAGGACGGACCTCAAAAGAGACATGATCGGGTCCCTTATATACGTACTTGTATAAATATTTAATGCTATTGATACTGCTGCAAATCTCAACATTTAGATGACAATCATATTTTAAAAGCAACCATGGATTATATGGAACTACCCATCTATTATCAACATTGAAAGCTGCATTTCTGCCTAAAGTAATATTCCTGTTATCATTCCTTCTTTGATACACTGGGTAAGCATCATTCCCTTGTATTGTCGCTTCTGCATACTGTTTAGGAAAACCTTTGTCACATGTATGATTCTTCATACATTGTGCATTTGGTTTGTAAGGTCCACATGGCCCGTGAATCATGTGTTTTATTACGGACTCGTAAAATGCAGGTTCCTGGTCTCTATAAGGTATCCCAGCTCGTACAACTGAATCGTATTCGTCAGGGGAGGTTAATTTGTCTGTGGGATCCAATAACACCAACATGTGAACATGTGGTAACCCCCTTTTTTGAAATTCAATGACATGAACATGTCCGACGACCTTTCCTAACACGCCTCTGTAGAATATATCTTTTTTGAGCTCCTCGTATTTAGAACGAAATATCCTAGTTAGGAGATCTGGACGGTCATACGGAGCTTGTCCTTCCATGAGCTCATCATTAATCTCCTTCCATCCTGCATTGCATGTCATGGTTATAAAGAAATCTGGCTTGCCGCTGTGCTGAACAATTGTCATTGCATCTTGATATCGCTGATACATATCTCTTGGGCTGCCATTAAATGAAGATGGTAGTATGATTCTTTTTCCGACGTTACCTAATTTGAAATAACACGGTAAAGTGCTTGTTAGTAATGAAACAATATACTTATATTGTCAAGACGAAGTGACTTTATCCTACCAGCTGTATTTTCACCCGCACAGAAACAATCTTGCAACCCCGAATATAGTTCTGCGCGCAGGTCACTTTGATGTGATCTAATAAACCGCAATTTCTGAGTTTCTATTTTTACATAGTTATCGACCACATACTGTTGTAGTAACCTTCCGCTGCGCAGCAATATCGAATTGGAAGCAGCACGAATCTTGAGAAAATTCAATAAATAGTTAGAAAAATTGCATGAGTAGTAAAAACGTGACATCTGAAAAATGTGTAAAATAAGTGGTGATTACCTGAAGCATATATGAATAGTAATCGCAACATGTGATTTTTGAGTTTGTGATTGACTATAAATTGCTAGACCAGCCAAATGTCCCCAATGGTAACAACAAAGGATATTGAAGTGGGTCGTAGTAGCCAGAGTATTCTTGGACATTCTGAAGGTGTCCTCCAATCGTTTGAACAATGATATCTCTTTCTTGCGTTGGTTGCCCTTCTTCTTGTCCAACTAATATAGCTGCAACTTGAGAGGCCGAAGGCATAGTGTATTGATGTAGATTGGAAGGGCGTTCTTTTATAAGCAACTTGCATTCATGTATGTTTGGTTGACGCGATAGTTGTCTGAACATCTGAACGAAGGGATTGAACCTATCCAATATGCGTGTTACTGTCTGTATGACCTCAATCCTAAGCTCATTATTTTCTTGCAAACGATTTGTTCTCTCATGCTCGGTGTCGTAGATGAATAGCTGAAGGAAGCGTGGTCTTAGACCATGATCTGGGGTTAGGTTTCCGATGCGATGATATATGGATCCGTGTGCCCGAAAGCTATAGATTCCTTGGTGAAATGGGCTATCGTGTTGTCAAGAGTAACACCCAATGACGTGAAGGAGAAAACATGGTTGTATGCGCGCAGATGTTGTCTGAAATACTGACCTTTCTCAGATTGATCGGTGTAGAGATTGAGTAATTCTGTAGGCGATGGGATTTCAGGTATTGATATTCTTCCTCTGTTACAACACATTGAGCTTGTCTCTCGTTGAAATAGTCTAGCACGACAATGGGGACAGGTTGTCGGTGAGTGTAGTTCAAAGCGTGTTTCAGTGTGTGCTGGATAGAAATTTCTAACGCAATTACGCTGAATATACGTCCTTGTGGTTGCATTATGTTCCTCATCGTCTTCTTCAGCACTATCATTTTCTGTGTCAGAACTATCATTGTTGATTGGTTCAGTAGCTGGGGTGAAGTATTCAGGCATTTAGTGATTATTTAGAAGTACAAATACGTGAGTGAAGTCACAGAGATAGTTACTCGTGTGTACCGTGAGAGATTGTTGCAGGCCGGGTGGATATTGAAATTTCGCCTATTTTGAAAGTTGAACGCGCGTTCATAACATTAGATATCCCTCTTCGTTGATCTTCACGAACATGTCGTTGTTCTCGTCTTCGGGTATTTTCGGCAGCACGTTGTTGAACTGTCATATTGCTTCGTCGTGTGCGGCAATAATTGCGGTGCAATAAGCGATTACGACTTTCTGGTAGTTGTGTGATAACAGAGAATTAAATTCACATGCATGAGATATTATGTCAAGGGATATCTCATATTTGGGTAGGTAATATCTGGAGTCAGTAGATTTTGAAGCAGCTCTTGGATTGCAATTGTTGGGGTTGTTGTCGGCGTTGAAAGCTCATTTATTTGAGAAGTTGAATGCATGGTCACATCGTTGGTCGATGTTCTTTCTCGCGCTTCATGACAACTGTGTTGTGCATGTTTTCGTTCATTTTCTTCAGCACATTGTTGTTCAGTCGTATTATTTCGTTGTACGCGGGTAGAATCACGGTGCAGTAAGCGTGTGCGACTATCTGGTAGTTGTGCACATATTTCGTCAATGTATTACATTCCAATATTATTTTCTATTGTGTTTAAAAATGTTTACAAAATTGGGCAGATAATACCTGGAGTTAGTAGATTTTGAAGCAGCTCTTGACTTGCAATTGTTTGGGTTGCTGTCGGCGTTGAAAGCTCGTTATTTTCATAAGTTGAATGCATGGTCACATTGTTGGTCGATGTTCTTAATTCCGCTTCATGACAACTGCGTTGTGCATGTTTTCGTTCATTTTCTTCAGCACGTCATTGTTCAGTCGTATAATTTCGTTGTACGTGGGTAGAATCGCGGTGCAGTAAGCGTGTGCGACTATCTGGTAGTTGTACGCATATTTCACTTCAGTATTGCATTCACACATTATTTTCTATTGTGTATAAAAATGTTTATAAAATTGGGCAAATAATACCTGGAGTCAGTAAATTTTGAAGTAGTTCTTGACTTCCTATTTCTTCCATTGTTTATAATGGGTTCTGATTGTTGAAGAGTAATGTCCGAAAAACAATTTACAGGAGTTTAAATGACGTTCAACTCCCAGATAGTAGCAACATTGCATATATGAATGTCTGGAAATTGTATAAGACTAGTGTTGTGCACGTCGTTGTTCATTCTATGTTTTGAAGTAATTCCCGGCGCAGAATTTGTGTTATCATACATAAGATTGATGCATTTCTACATATACGTTTATAGGTCTTAGTATGTTTGCATATGTATGTATGCTTTAAGTGACTTTTAGCTTGACGATTCAAAAAAAAACATAGAGTAGGAGCTTACCGGAGGTGCTTCCCGTGGAAGTTGCAGGAGGAATGTTCAGCAACGTGTTCGGCGATGCCCTAAGGGAGTGCAGGAGGAAGTATGAGGCAGGAGGGGGAAGTTTGGATGAAAACACTCTTAACAAAAGCTGAATGGAGTTTTAGCTTTAAGAGTTTTCAAACCTGAAGCAAAAGCAAAAGAACAATGCATTAGTGGATAATAATTGTTGGTGAAGCTAGAGCCATGTACATATTCTTTGTTATAAACACCTAGCAACAATTAAATGACATCACAGTTGTAAAATAAAGATGAGCAACATAAACGTACATGAACCCGATTGAAGGATGTTTCAATTTAAACATCTTGTAGAGGTGATTCTAAAAAATATGAACTTGTAGAATAGTGTTTTAAACTGCATTAGAAAAAATTGATTCAAGTGAATCTTCAAAATATGAACATAGGTGTTATATCTTCATATGATTCATTCTAAAAACTATGAATTTGGAGAACAGTTTTTTCAACTGCATTTAAAACAATTGATTCAAGTGAATCTTAAAAATATGAACATAGGTGCTATATCTTCATATGATTCATGCTTAAAGAATATGAACAGAAGTGATCCATGCTAAAAAAATATGATCCAAGCTCATATTTAACACCATTTTTTGGAGGTAAATCTAAAAAATGCATGTCATGATTCAAGTTTAGGGTGTAAATATGACTTTGGAGAAATTGAATCAATCACATGAAGCTAAAAAAACATGAAAACCTATATAAATCAATTTGGAGATTTGTAAAAATAACCAAAGACTCATGTCAAAAACCTATTAAAATTGAAATGTGAAGTAAAAGATTTCAGATTTTAAGTAAACGGAGAACTTGAAGCAATCACATGAATTTAAAAAAACATGAAAACTATATAAATAAACTCATAGAACTTATCATGGTGGAAATGATCATCCCCAATTAATATGATGACATTGAAGCTGTTTATAGTTGTTTGGAGAAAAGATGAATGCAGACATCGTCATAATCAAAACAATAACGCTGTAAATGTTCAATGAATTTTGAGTCTATCAACACAAACAAAATGACAACACATTCAAAATAATTTACTATCAAAAGTATATTTGGTGAGGAATAGGAAACATCTAAAAATTATTAATTAACAGATTTGTTGGGCAAGAAAATTTGACTATCAGAAAAAAATGAGCAGAAATGGCGGAAATGGCCGCAAGAGAACAAATTAATTCTTATAATCTTTTATTGCCTAAAATACCAACCTACAAATTTGCTTAAACCTTGAATTCATTTGAAAGATCCAACTTAACTTACGCATAATTTTCACACATCTCGAAAGCTAGGCTAACAAACAAAGCCCGCAAATGATCGTCCCCAATTAATATGATGACATTGAAGCTGCTTATAGTTGTTTGGAGAAAAGATGAATGCAGACATTGTCATAATCAACACAATAACGCTGTAAAAGTTGAATGAAATTTGAGTGTATATCAACACAAACAAAATGACAACACATTCAAAATAATTTACTATCAAAAGTATATTTGGTGAGGAATAGGAAATGGCCGCAAGAGAAATGGCGGAAATGGCCGCAAGAGAACAAATTAATTCTTATAATCTTTTATGGCCTAAAATACCAACCTACAAATTTGCTTAAACCTTGAATTCATTTGAAAGATCCAACTTAACTTACGCATAATTTTCACACATCTCGAAAGCTAGGCTAACAAACAAAGCCCGCAAATGATCATCCCCAATTAATATGATGACATTGAAGCTGCTTATAGTTGTTTGGAGAAAAGATGAATGCAGACATTGTCATAATCAACACAATAACGCTGTAAAAGTTGAATGAAATTTGAGTGTATATCAACACAAACAAAATGACAACACATTCAAAATAATTTACTATCAAAAGTATATTTGGTGAGGAATAGGAAATGGCCGCAAGAGAAATGGCGGAAATGGCCGCAAGAGAACAGATTAATTCTTATAATCTTTTATTGCCTAAAATACCAACCTACAAATTTGCTTAAACCTTGAATTCATTTGAAAGATCCAACTTAACTTAAGCATAATTTTCACACATCTCGAAAGCTAGGCTAACAAAACAAAGCCCGCAAATGATCATCCCCAATTAATATGATGACATTGAAGCTGCTTATAGTTGTTTGGAGAAAAGATGAATGCAGACATTGTCATAATCAACACAATAACGCTGTAAAAGTTGAATGAAATTTGAGTGTATAACACAAACAAAATGACAACACATTCAAAATAATTTACTATCAAAAGTATATTTGGTGAGGAATAGGAAACATCTAAAAATTATTAATTAACAGATTTGTTGGGCAAAAAAAATTGACTATCAGAAAAAAATGAGCAGAAATGGCGAAAATGGCCGCAAGTCATATCAAAAATGACGGAAATGGCCGCAAGTCATACCAAAATGTTACCACTCAGAAATTTTATTGCAGTAGACCTTACAAACTTGATACAAATCAGAAGGAATGTGTGTGCCTAACCAAAAAGATCAAAGATGTTTTTCATAATAGGGAGAGGGCTGACTTACATATTATCATAATGTCCCTACAAAATAAAAAAGTACATAGTGATTAAAATAATTTGCTCCAGGTTTTCTTCGTCATGAGTGAGTAACAATATGAGATTGTAAATATGAAAATTCTAGTAATTAATAAGCAACCTGTGAGCAAAGCATCCATTTAGCAGCTCAAGGTGTAGTGTTACATACTGTTTGACAACTATCAATTTCTTTCTCACAAATCATCATACCAATCATGAAATTTTGGGCAGAAGGCCTACATTTCACCCTTGTGCAGGGATGCCTTTGTGCATCGGGTTCCCTTTCAGGGATGTAATATAGGATTAATGACACTAAGTTTATGCATTTTTTCCTAGTAATGATCGGATTTTTGTGTCATCATTGTATATAAAAAGAGAAGCTACCCTTGAATGATATAAAACAGACAATATTTGATTCATATTTCTATTCTTCCAAGATAAAATGAGTAAAGAATATTAGAAAATATCACTCTCAGAAGGTATCGAATAATATAGCAAACATAAAACAGAAGTTATAAAAGGAAAAATTAACAGCCGAGAATCTGAAATGCACAATCGTTTCTCATAGACATAGACATTTTCCACAACACTAAGTAATAATCAAACCCCTAAATCTATCGTTACTACAGCTTGAATTTTTAAAACATGCACATGAATTATGAGACAGATCAATCATACCAGCCAGCTGAGCATAACTGAGCACAGTACATATGAAGACGTTGAAGAAGAAGAAGATAGGCTGAAACCGAAGAAATAGAGGGCTTGCCGAAGCGAACGATCACATGGATTTCACCCATGAAAACAAAGCAGAAGTTTGAAAAAAAAACGGAGAAGAGAAGCTTACCGGAGGTGCCGATCGATGATGCCCTAGGCATTTGCCGGAGGAAGAAGAAAGCGGGAGGGGAAGCAGGTATTGTGCTTTGATTCCAGCAGAGAGTCCGGCGGAGATCTCGTCAGGGAAGGAAGGAGAAGTGGTTGCGCGAAATGGAGATAGGGAGAGGAGAGATCGTAAAGTTAAGCGGCTGCAGGGAGTTAAAGCAGGAGGGGGGAAATGATTTTGGCGTGATGTGGTCGCTGCTTTCGGCGGAGAGGACATGGGAGAAGAGGGTTGTCGCGCTGTGATCGCTTTCGGCGGAGAGGACGTGGCAGAAGAGGGTTGTCGTGCTGTGCTTGCTTTCATCATAATCCTTTCGCCGTTTTTGCATGCTGGCCCCACGGATTTGATCGGGGGATTTGATTTCTCCTTTCTCCTTTTGATGTCCCAGAGGAACTTTGCTTCTAATAATCGGACGGTGGATATTAACTCAAGAAATTTGATCGGACGGATGAGATGAAAAGAATGGTGTGATCTCAAATAGCTATATTCATTTATATAATAAAGATATATATACAGAGATCTATACTTATCTATCTATATATATATATAAACAATCTTTACCCACCCCGGTTCAGAGAGCAGCCATGCAGAAAAAAAAGAAAAAATCACTCCTGTTCATCTCCCCGATCCCGCACCCGTCCAGCTGCAGGTTAGGGCTCGCCTATTCCGCCATTTTCGGCCTGAAAACAAGCGGGATTCAAGCTCGATCACTCACCCGATGTCGCTCCTCAACGCCATCAGCGACCAAGTTGGTTACAACCGCACCCCACGAGCTGCACTCTGGCGGTTTCAGCATGTCCAAACTACGTCATGGCCGCGCGTTCCATGCTTTAGACGGTTAGGGATTTAATGTTTTTTTCTTTTCTTTCCTCCTCTGTTGTAACCCCTATAAAAGGGACGTGCTTTGTATTTTCGTGGGGTGATTGATGAATGGAATGAAGAAATTGAAAATTACTGTGAGTTTGTTGCCATTGGAGGTTGTTGTGTGCTTCCTGTTAGAAATTAGGCGTGATTAAAAGCTCTGTATGAGGGTTGTAGGTGTTAGGCGTGAGGTGAAAGTTGTTGCTCCTGTGTGATAGGTTGTTAGGATTGACGTTGAAAAACTTTGCTGTTATGAGATTGTCGCCTTTGTTTTCCGTTAGAAAGGAAGATGAACAGTAGGAACATGTGATCACTGTGCATTTTTCTTTCTTGTGATTAAATTGATCTAAATCCTGTAGAATGTAGTGAATATTGACAATAAGCATTGTTGTGATTGTTGATAATTGATATGGCTTTGCTGCCTGGGGAATTGTGCTTCCCTTTTGAGAGATTGTGAGTGTTGTTTATTTCCTGTTTAAGGCGCTGTGTTGATTCCTTCCACCGGCAGAGGAGGTGAAGAGGCGGTGAACAGTGACTTGGATAATTATTGTAAAGTCTAAAGTTAGTAAATAGTAGGAAATTGATTAATTTCCTGGCGTGAGATTTCGTGGAGCCACCGCAAGTGTTTGAGATTTCGTGGAACCACTTGTGTGAGAGGAGTGAATTCAGGTTGTTAGTTTGTGGCTTTCTTAGTTTGTTTGAGATTTCGTGGAACCAGCTCGTGTGAGGGAGTGACTTAATTCTTTGGCGCCCGTATGCGATAGCGGCCGACCTCGGAGCGGAGATCGAAGGTGACGAGAAGTTTCTCGCGTGACCGTCATCGACTTCGAATACGGAAGACGTCTCTTCCGTGGGTAATTGTTTCTTTCTTTTCCTTTGTGTGCACCTCAATATTTTCTCGTAGGATAATAGACTCTTTGTGGGATTTTCGCCCGAATTTTGTCAGCAAACGCTACGTTGAAAACTCCAAACGGAAACCTATTTGGAGTTCACGATTTCCGTTTTGCTACGACAAGGGGAACGGAACAAAAGTTGCAAACTTCCTTCCCCGGATTTAAACTGAACCATTTTAAAAAAAATTAATTTTAAAACAAATAGCGATTTTGTGCCGTATAAAAAATTTAGTTGCCTCATTTTAAGTTCGTGTAAATTTTCGCTCAAACTTTGCAAAAATTAATTTAAATCATCGCATGCATTTAAGGTTTCCTAAAAAAAGCCGACAGACGCGCAAACCCTATGCGCCGTCCTGCATCAAATTGGTATCAGAGCGAGGTTGTCAAAATTTTTTCAAATTTTGGGATCCGCCCTGTGTAGCATAGGAAACCACATATCATTTTGATTTTTTCCCAAAAAAAGAGATATTTTTTAAAGCATCATCATTGCATTTATTTTTTTGTTAGCATGTATCTGCGTAGAGATAGGATGCATCGTGCTGAACGTGGTCAATCGAGCCATAGGAACGAAGGGGAACAACCACCCCAATGATTTTTACCTTTCGCCCACCAAATGACGGCATTAACTGAGAGTATCTACCAGTTGCGTGAAAGATTAACAAACCTTAGAGGTAGGGTGAATAGGTTAGAAGTACCCCCTCGAGCGTCAATGCCGCCTCAAATTCGAGATGAGCATTCTGTCCGTGCACATTACGATGTTCCTCAACATTATGTAGAAAGATCTACATTTATGAGGAATCCACTATATGAGGATCACGAGTACACTTACACTCACTCCTATAGAGATCCCTCGAGGAGATCGTTACGACACTTTGATGACTATCTTCGATCATCGTATACCACTTACAGAGATCGTGTTGACCCACCAACACGTTCTCATTATGCCAGAGACGATCAGTACGATGATTATCGTCGATCTTATCCTCGTACTCGAGTGGATCATACCGGTCCTTCGACACCCTATTATGAGGATAGAGTTTATGTATGACGCCCGGTATGGATACTACACGTCTCCTTTATATGAGGAACCCGAGACTGCATATGTGCGACCACCACCACAAGTTCGTAGGACACATGATCATCCACGATCCCGATGTGATTATGATATGGGCGATCCTCACGACTACACTCACGAATCCTATAGGGGTCACTATCGTCAAGAGTACAACACACAT
Source organism: Platanthera guangdongensis (assembly GCA_039583875.1). Taxonomy (NCBI): domain Eukaryota; kingdom Viridiplantae; phylum Streptophyta; class Magnoliopsida; order Asparagales; family Orchidaceae; genus Platanthera; species Platanthera guangdongensis. The sequence continues at coordinate 42,746,672 of CM077154.1, forward strand.
GGTGATCCTCCTAGTGTTTCAAAGGTGAACATGATGATAGACGTTAAGGGTCAACAAGAGCATTCCACTGCCCACACTAGGGAGACGTCACCCACTCTGTCTGATACACTAGTACAGGATGTGTGGAGTCAACCCCCATGTGAGTATGCTTCACTTAGTGAACCCGTCCTTGATTCGATCTCTACTAGCTCTATTTTGAGTGTAGATTCCTTGCACACTTCACCTAGTGGCGCACCGAGTCATATCACCACACCCGATGACGCATCGAGTCACATCACCACACCTGATGGCGCACCGAGTGACATTACCATCGGGAGCCGAGAGTTTAGTAGTGATCTCGAGGTAGTCACGCCTATCCTTTCTAGGAGTATGACCCCTTCTGATGGTTCATTTCTGGAGGACCATCACTCGACTGATGGGTCATTTGAAGACCCTCCTATTGAGCCTCCAGATGAGCCACCTCGTCATTATGTGGATGAGCTTTATTTAAATGGTACACTTGCAAATTTTAAGACATGGATACCTGCTCCATTATCTCCCTTGATGTTGATAGTGCTGGGGCATAGCCGTCTGGTGACTCGCACTCTAGATGAGTTATGGGACGCACCACTTACTGACTATCATATTTGCGATGAGTTCTTCTATGTCCCACCTGGTAAGCCTCCTGATGCCTCACTTTTCCTTAGCACATTTATTACGCTTGGCACACTTCGTGCACATTTATCTGAGAGCGCTCCATCTGTTGTTGAAGCCTACATTTGCACGCGTTGCATTTGTGACGAATTTTATTATACCCCTCCTGTTGAACCCCCAGATGAAAAACTCATGGGTTCACCGCACATTTGGGACGTAACAATCCTTAGAGACACAGTCGAGTTTGAGGGTGCACTCACTGATTCTTTGATGTTATATCTTGTCACCCGCGCTTTCAGAGACAGTGCGCACACTATGTTGACACATCTGATCACTGATGTCTCTGATTTTCACTTGAGTGTTTGTCGCCCTCGCAATGAATTCTTTTATGATCCACCCTCTGAGCCTCCTGATCATGTGCCTCTTTCAAAAGTTGCTCTTGGTATCTGAAACCATCGGTTTGTGGCGTTAGTCATATTAGTAGTTCATTCATTGCATTTGTATGACTTGCATTAAAAATTTTGAGCGAAACATTGCATAGTACTTTTGATTTTTTTTATATGCAACTCAAATTAGAAAAACAAAAATGAGCTACTAGTTTTAAATGAATGACTTGATTATGATTCGGCTAGATCCGGAACGGCTACCTTCTTGCACCGTAAAGAAGATAGCTAATGTAGGACTGGACCCTTTCGACAAGTAAATCGGATTGGGCAAAATGCGTATGAACTTGAGATGCCTTCTGTTTGGGGAGCAAATCATGTTTTTAACGTAACCAATCTAACTTAATTCTACGATTACTCGCATGAGTCTTTAGAATCTCCATTGTCTTCTTCTCCATTTGATTCTTCTGGGTTGGTGAGTGAGAGTGAGGAGCCACATTCAGGACATACCTGCATTCATTCCGCTACTGACACTTCCATTATAGTTCCTTCTGTTTTCATTGACAGTTTCAGGTTGAGCTTGAGACACCAGGAGATTATTCTATTCCAGTTCCCGAGCAGATATTGGACAGTGGCAACTACTGATGATGGTTTTCAGAGCTCTTCGGTTCGTTGGCACGAATGTTGATCTTCTCCCGTACTACCACTCGAACCACTCATCAGAGATGAGTGATTACGAGAGGGGGAGAGTTGGTGGAGACCAACCTAGGTCAGGGTCGACGAAAATTGTCCGACGCCGCACCCGACCGGACCTTTATCGATCGTGAGTTGCATATCGCATCGCGTCATTTGGTTATTTGTCATAAATGTTTTGTATTTTGTGAAATATATATATATATATATGAATTTATAAATATATATATATAAACCTAAAATTTTATCACACATATTTATATTTATATATATATATATATACAGGGATCTATACTTATCTATCTATATATATAAATAAAAATTCTTTACCCACCCGGTTCAGAGAGCAGCCACGCAGAAAAAAAAGAAAAAATCACTCATGTTCATCTCCCTGATCCCTCACCCATCCAGCTGCAGGTTAGGGCTCGCCTATTCCGCCATTTTCGGCCTGAAAACAAGCGGGATTCGAGCTCGATCACTCACCCGATGTCGCTCCTCAACGCCATCAGCGACCAAGTCGGTTACAACCGCACCCCACGTTCTACACTCTGGCGGTTTCAGCATGTCCAAACTCCTTCCATGGCCGCGCGTTCCATGCTTTAGACGGTTAGGGATTTAATGTTTTTTTTCTTTACTTTCCCCCTCTGTTGTAACCCCTATAAAAGGGACGTGCTTTGTATTTTCATGGGGTGATTGATGAATGGAATGATGAAATTGAAAATTACTGTGAGTTTGTTGCCATTGGAGGTTGTTGTGTGCTTCCTGTTAGAAATTAGGCGTGATTAAAAGCTCTGTATGAGGGTTGTAGGTGTTAGGCGTGAGGTGAAAGTTGCTGCTCCCGTGTGATAGGTTGTAAGGATTGACGTTGAAAAACTTTCCTGTTATGAGATTGTCTCCTCTGTTTTCCGGTAGAAAGGAAGATGAACAGTAGGAACATGTGATCACTGTGCATTTTTCTTTCTTGTGATTAAATTGATCTAAATCATGTAGACTGTAGTGAATATTGACAATAAGCATTGCTGCGATTGTTGATAATTGATATGACTTTGCTGCCTGGGGAATTGTGCTTCCCTTTTGAGAGATTGTGAGTGTTGTTTATTCCCTGTTTAAGGCGCAGTGTTGATTCCTTCCTCCGGCAGAGGAGGTGAAGAGGCGGTGAACAGTGACTTGGATAATTATTGTAAAGTCTAAAGTTAGTAAATAGTAGGAAATTGATTAATTTCCTGGTGTGAGATTTCGTGGAGCCACCGCAAGTGTTTGAGATTTCGTGGAACCACTTGTGTGAGAGCGAGTGAATTTAGGTTGTTAGTTTGTGGCTTTTTTACTTTGTTTGAGATTTCGTGGAACCACCTCGCGTGAGGGAGTGACTTAATTTCTTGGCGCCCGTATGCGATAGCGGCCGACCTCAGAGCGGAGATCGAAGGTGACGAGAAAGTTACTCGCGTGATCGTCATCGACTTCGAATACGGAAGACGTCTCTTCAATGGGTAATTGTTTCTTTCTTTTCCTTTGTGTGCACCTCAATATTTTCTCGTAGGATAATAGACTCTTTGCTGGGTTTTCACCCGAATGTTATCAACGAACGCTACGTCGAAAACTCCAAACGGAAACGTATTTGGAGTTCACGATTTCCGTTTTGCTACGACAAAGGGAATGGAACAAAAGTTGCAAACTTCATTCCCCGGATTTAAACTAAATCATTGTAAAAAAATTTAATTTTAAAACAAATAGCGATTTTGTGCCGTATAAAAAATTTAGTTGCCTCATTTTGAGTTCGTGTAAATTTTCGCTCAAACTTTGTAAAAATTAATTTAAATCATCGCATGCATTTAGGGTTTCGTAGAAAAAGCCGACAGGCGCGCTAACCCTACGCGTCGTCCTGCCTCGGCCTCCGGTACTCCAGTCGTCTCTCCCTTCCCACGCAACCGGTACTCTACTCTCCCAGGATCGCAGCAGCAACCACGGACAACAACGCCCCACCGACAAAATCCACCGGCACTCCCACTATTCCAAGCCCAGACGCCGCTGACAAACATCTCTCCGCTGGACATCGTCGACCGCAAAACTTTTTCTGGTGTCCAGAACCCCTCGTCGGCCTGCGTCTGTACTTCTTCCGCCATTCCCGACGATCCCTGCCAGCGATCATTTCTCAACTGGACACTGTCGACCTCGAGCCCTTTACCGGTGTCCAAGAGTCTCGCCGAACTACGACCTGAATACTTCCCTGTCGTCTAACGCATCCCGCCGGTAATTTCCTTGCTGCGCAGTTGATTTGTATTGGACTAAACATCTGTGGGGGGTAATCACACTATATCTTGCTCCAAATTCATTTACCCTAACTTATGTAATCAATTAAATGTTCTTATGCTTGCCTCGAGCATTCGAATTCCTTTGCTTGTTGTTTATCCATAAAATATTATTTGTGATTTGCTTGTGGATTGAAAGAATTCGCAACGGATCTTCTTGTGATGCACCTCAAGAGCTTTTCTCAAACAAATAATTAACGATCTTGAAGTTAAAACGTTCAAAGGGTGATTTCGCGCACTAAAACTCGATTTGGCCTGCTCGGCCTCTTTTTCAAAATTAAAACCAATCAAAATATTTTCAAAATGCTACTTTTATTTTGACAAAAATAAAATATGTTGATTAAAAATATTTAGTTTTTGAGAGGCCCTAACCCTAGTCTACATCATAAAGGCAAGTAGTACAGGAAAAACAATTGATAAAAGTAACAAACCAACGAAAATCAGATAAAACAAGGGAAGGCTCCCAAACATCAGAACGTATGACAGCAAAAGGGCTGCTACTAGGAGAAGTTAAATGCGACGATTAATGTCAAACATGTTTAGACATTTCAAAAACAACACAAGCTAAAGTTTTAATAAATGACAACAAAGTAGGGAATAATTTTTGAAGATAGACTGGAGAGGGATGGACAAGACGCGAAAGTCAACGTCGAGCGTTAGCAACAGTAATAACAGAAGAAGAAAAGGCATGAGACGATGACATAGAATCCAGGTAATACAGGCCACCGTAATTTCTACCACTGTTAATGATTTGCTTCGTACCCGTACCCAGTTCCTAAAAAATACAAGAATCAGGAAAGAATGTCACAGAGTAGTTAAGAGATCGAGTGATATTGCTAATTGACAGTAAACTGAAATGGAAAAAAGAGAACATGTAAGACAAAAGAAAGGAAAATTGAGGGGGAACAAGAAATGTTGCCCTTGACCGTAATAGGGCACAAGGTGTCGTTTGAGGAGATAACCTTGTCCTTACCAGACAAGGGGATGTAGGAAACAAAACCTGAGGAGTCGGTCATGTGATCGGTGGCTCCCAAGTCAATGATCCACTCAGACAGAGGTGTCATGGTAGCATTAGCACTGGGCATAGCGGCAGTAGCAAAGGAGGTAGAAGTACCAGAGGTAGCGCCCGACTGGGAGTGTAAAAGACGACGAAGAACATCCAATTCATGTGTGGTAAAATTTCTTGGGGGCTGACAGTGATAGTCGTCATAGACTTTTGTGGATTGGGTAATAACAAGAGGTCGAGAACCACTCTGCCAGGACCCCCCTCCTACCCCCCCTGTCCTGGTCCACGACTATGTCCACGACCACAGCTGGGTCCAGGTGGAGTAAGGTGAGGATGGAGCTTGAAGCAGACATCCCGAGTGTGGCCCCTGCGGCCACAGTAATCACAAGTAGGAACAATGGTGGTATGGTTGGAACTACCTCGACCAACACTAGTAAAAGCAGAGCGATCAAGAGGTGCAGTAGTGCTGAGGGACCTACGAAGGTCTTCATCACCAAGAACCATGCTACAGGCCTCCCGAGGGATGGAAAAGAGGAGGGGTACAGAATATTAGTCTGAACTGTATCCAGTTCGATGTTCAAACACATCAAAAATACAAGCAGACTAAACCATTCATCCTTTTTTCTACAACACGAATGCATCGGCAATACCGGCAAGAGTAAACAGTTCAAAGTAATCAAATTCCTAAGAGAGACGCTCGAACTTAGAGAAGTAGACACAGTCATGGATCCCTGACACAACTCCAGAATATGACGCGTAAGCTCATAAATCTGGGTGGAATTTCCGATCTGAGAGTAAGTTTCACGTGCCCAAGTCTAGATCACATGGGCAGAGTCCATCAGCATATTACTACGGTATACCTTAGGAGATATGGCATGGAGGAGCCACGAGTCAACAAGGGAATTTTTAGAATCCCAACGCTACCAAGTCGGATCATCCTGAGAAGGTGTCACGATCGTCCCATCTACATATCTGAACATCTGATGACTGCAAATTACATGTTGAGCCGCACGAGACCATTCAAGATAATTCGTCTCATCCAGAGGTACAGTTGTGATCTTTAAAGAGCCAATGTGGCCATGAGTTCGCTGAGGGTCACTCATCTGGGCCGTCACAACACTTGGCGAGCAGGTAGAAGAATCAACCTTGCAGGAGAATCATCCATGACGGGCTAGCGGCAAAAAATGTCAGAGAACATAGTGGCAATAGCCAAGGACAAAAGCTGCCTAGAGCAAGAAGGATACGGCCTTGTAGGAGCAGTCGGCCTTTGGAAGACGACGGAAGCAGACGTTGGAGGCAACCGGCCTCGGGAAGCAGATGACGAACCAGCAGGAAGTACGTATCGATGAGGATGAGGAAGAAGGCGGAAGATGGGTCGAAGAAGCAGGCGAAAACGAACACGAACACGATGAGAGACACTCGACGCAAGCAGCAGAAGGGTGGATCGTCGACAGCAAGTCAGCGCGCGTCACAAGGAGGGGCGGCGGTGTCCTTCAGTGTGCGCGGCCGCTGACGAGAGCATTGTGGATTAGCATCCATGGTACCTCAAACCAATAGATGCAGGCACGCGAAATGAGGTCGGCGAGGTGAGGTCGGCGAAAGAGGCGAGCAGGAGATTGCGGCGGCGAGAGATTCAGATTTTTTTTCCCTCTGATACCAAGTTGAGAGCAAAAATATATTGATTATTATGAAAGAGCTCTTTACTCATAAATATATATTTGAGTAAGGGTGGACAGCAAAAGACCAAAATAACCTAGAGAGGGTAAAACACACATAACAGTGACTTGGCGTAATATATCGATTACAACTGTATGCTCGACGGAAATGGAGTCCAGGTACATCGACATCTTTCAGGCTACCCGCTCCAACATCAGATCCTTTTTTGGGCTCTCCAAATAATTGTATCTCTACCCAACATCTGCTATCCCACTTTGTGTCTTTTAACTTATTATCTCCCTCACAAAAACTCTTTATTGCCTCTCTCCTCCATTTGTATCCCCACAACTTGGCAAGATGTTATTGCTCATCAAAAGTGGCAAGATGCTATGTGTGAGGAGATGATGGCCCTGGAAAAGAATTGTACATGGTACTTAGTCCATTTGCGTGGTGGGGTGTAAGTGCGTGTTCTCCGTCAAGTAGAACTCTCAAGGTACATGTTGAGCGATACACCATTTGTCTCTTCAGATCAACAACTAGCAGATGCTCTCACCAAGGGGTTAAGTCGGAACATGTTTGAAAAAATTATGTGCAAGTTGGGCATGCAAGATATCGCACGCCCAACTTGAGTGGGAAGTATGGGGACTTCCCAGGAGGTCACCCATCACTGTACTACTCCAGCCCGAGCATGCTTAACTATGAAATTTCTTCACTTCCAAGGAGGTCACTCATCCCAGTAATCTCTTTATCTCAACTCCTCTTGAGTTTTGTATGATTGGAGACTTCATTTCCTAGTTTTAAAAACCTAAACTTCTCCTAAAAGGTTTATTTTCAATATTTCAACTTTTCTTGAGTTTCAAAGAAGATTTATTACTCATTTTATGCAAAGAATTCGAAAACCCTAGATAGGTAAGTAATGATTTCAATCCAATTTTTAATTACCTAGGTCATCTAAAGCATGATTAGAGTAGAAATATTGAACCCTTACAAAATTAGGGTTATTTGGAAGTAGGACAACTAGGGTAGGACTCGTATAGTCCATGTAAGGATAGTTATACTAAGGTAAAATTCATATGTTATTACATGTGGTGGTTATGATATGCTCTTCTCATAATGATAAATTATTTAGTTCATGGCTTCTCAAAGTAGAGGAAGGGGAGATGAACAAAACAAGGATACAGTTAAAGGCAAAGTTGTTATGAGTTCTTATTTTATGTCTTTTCATTTATTTGCTTTTCATATTCTTATAATGATATATGATAGTAACTTCGTGTGCAATTCAGCGTAAAGAGAAGAATGTAAAATGAGACATGTTCTAAACATGTTAAATAAAGATAAAGATTAAAAGAAAGAACACGTCTATGCAATGGATACTATTAAGGGTTAACCCAAATTGGGAGGTGGAGAGAATAACCTTCTGACATATATATAAAGAAATATCATTCGTGCGATTCAAGGGTACAAAATGTTATTTGGCAATATAAACGTGCAAGCCAAAGGTACGTGTTGTCATATTAACGTGTGAGTCAAGGGCACGTAGCATATACAAGAACTATTAATTTACCCGTAATATTGTCCATGATTAAGAAAAATCCAAGGTATCACATAATGTAAGAAAGGAAAACGAGCATAAGATGATAAACACAAGACATGGTACGAATTAAGAATTCACTTAGTCTTTTGACTAATTAAAAATAACACTAAACCTGTCAAGGACGAGGTCGCTCCAATTACTGTTTGTTCCCTCGACAGACGAAGAGGTATCATCTCAGGGTGGAGGTTTTTACTGTAGTTTTTAAAATCCTGGACGCATACAGGGAGAGATGCAGAGACTCGTAGTGCCCCCATGATGAGTTTCAATTCTATTTTAAGTAGAGTTTGTACTCCTAGTACATGATGTATATTTGTACATATTGATGTTAGATTTTGACTGAGTCTAGCAGTATGTTGCACTTTTTGTAAACCCCTTTTTGGATGTATATAGGACTACATGATGTATTGTTGTACTATATTATCAAAACATTAATGAAATGAAATGATTCTATTTTGTCATTACATTTTACTTTTTGTACTTTATTATATGTTACTTTATTTTGGATGTTCTTACCTTGCTCTCTGATGTACATTATGAAATGAACATGTTAAATTGTAGCAGTAGTCGTTAAGGGGGTTGTTACATGTAGCTCAATTGGTGATGAGGAGTAGATAAACTCCATAGTTAAGCGTGCTCGGACAGTAGTGTCAGGATAGGTGACCTACTGGGAAGTCCCCGTGCTGCAAGCTTAATTCGAGAGTTTCCCTCACCAAATGGAAGATGTGGCCACCAACAACCCTCCAGTAGGCTTGATAGGGGTTGGGGTGATTGGGCTGCATCCCGGTAACGTGTCAACATGACACCTAAGGAGGAGGGTCAGGGAGTTACACTAGATCTATTGATGATGAGAAGTGGATAAACTCCACAGTTAAGCGTGTCCGGACGTGAGTAGTCTCGGGATGAGTAACCTCCTGGGAAGTTCTCGTGCAACCCGCTTAACCAAATAGTTTCCCACACCAAAGGGAGGTTGTGGTCACCAACAACCCGCTAGTAGACTAGAGAGGGGTTGGAGTGCTTGGGTTGCGGCCCGGTAAAGTGCCTACGTGTCCCCTAAGAGGGAGGGTCGGGTCAGGCAGCACTAACCTGTAATCCAAGCGGAGGCAAAAGAGTGGTTGGATTATTACCGTTTCTAACCGATTATATATTGTAACGCCCTGTCCTTCCCCTTAGGGGCCACCTAGGCACGTTACTAGGCTACATCTCAACCACCCCAAAGCCTCACCCCGCTAGTTTCTCGGTCGCGGCACATTGTTGAGGCAGGGTCTCGAACCCGCAACCCCGTTGATGAGGAGTGGTTTGAAAGCCACTCTGAGATGGGATGGGTCGATCACCGGAACATTACAAAAAAAGTGCACTTTTTATTGCAACTCCCCGACCCTCCCCCTTAGGGTAGGCACGCTATTGGGTTGCATCTCAAGCACCCTGAAGCCTCTCCGCGCCTGTTTCTTGACAGTGGTGCATTGTTGAGGTCGGGTCTTGAACCCGCAACCCCCTTGATAAGGAGCCTTCAAACCACTCCACATCACCAATTGAGTAGCTCAAGTGTTGATGTGGAGTGTTATGAAGGCTCCTTATCAAGGGGGTTACGGGTTCGAGACTCGGCCTCAACAATGCGACGCGGTAGAGAAACAGGCGTGGAGAGGCTTTGGGGTGCTTGGGCTGCAACCCGAATATGTGTGTACATTGCCCTTAAGGAGAAGGGTCGGAGCGTTACAGCTCAATTGGTGATGAGAAATTGAAAATTTTCGTAGTTAAGTGCACTTGGGCGGTATTCTCTGGATGGGTGACCTCCTGGGAAGTCCCAGTGTTGCTCGCTTAACCAGAGAGTTTCCCTCGCCAAAGAGATGTTGTGGTCACCAACAACCCGCAAGTAGGTTGTAGAGGGGTTGGGGTGCTTAGGCTGCATCCCGATTTCGTGCCAACGTGACCCATAAGGGGAAGAGTCGGGGCTTTAGACACCCTCTCTCTAATTATGTATCCTTGCGCCACCTTTCTTCTCACCTTTGCCGGTTTGCGACGTCTTTGTCCTCTATCTTCACTCTGTCTTCTGTGCAGGAGGCTCTTCAGCATTCGGGATGGCGGACGTCAATAGATGAGAAAATGATAGCCCTATGGGCTAATCACACATGAGACCTTGTTCCCCTTCCTCCTGATCATTCTCTGGTTCACTGTAAATCGGTTTTTACTGTCAAACATCACTCTGATGGGGCAATTGAGCGCCACAAATCTCGTCTTGTTGCTCGCGGATTCAGTCAGCAACACGGTCTTGATTAAGAAAAGAGACGTTCTCACCCGTTGTCAAGCTAAATACTGTCTGCATAGTTATGTCTCTAGCTGTCCATCGACATTGGACATTACACCAATTAGACGTTAAGAATGCATTTCTCAATGATGATCTTGAAGAGACCGTCTACATGCATCAACCTCCCGGCTTTGAGACCACGGGGAATCTCTTGTATGTCACCTCAGGAAATCTCTTTATGATCTCAAATAGTCTCCTTGGACATGATTTGACAAGTTCAGTCGGGTTGTTAGTGATGTTGCATTTATTCGAAACTCGGCTGACTTCTCTCTCATCACCCGTCATTGTCCAACCTACACCGTGATTCTCCTGATTTATGATGATGATATTTTAATTATTGGCGATGATTCAAACGACATCCATATGATCAAGGAACACTTGTGTCACGACCCGTCTCGACAAAAATCAGTGCGCTTTGAGACGAGTCGTGATGCCACAGGCATGGCCGGAAAGAAAGTCATGTCTGCTAAGGCGGATGCAGAAAACACTGAAAATAGTTTTAATGTAGTTAATTTTGGAGAAAAACGGTTTGATTTTTTTATGCGGAAGCTTTCAAAGTTTTAAATGCATATGTATTTTGTAAAATTCATGTTTTACAGACTATTACAATAGTTTTCATGTCATTATGATGTAACAGAGAGTGCACATGCGTTATATTCAGATTCGAGTACATAAATATTTATATAACCTAGCAGTTGTCCATGATTCCAGAGAAAATGGTTGATTGCAATTATTACATAAAAAATTAATTGACAGTAAAAGAAATGTAAACATAGAACCTGAAACTTGAAGCAGACCGGGCTCGAGGACCTGACGGCGCTGACACGAAAGCTAACGCAATTTCAAAACACAAAGGAAAAGCCTCAGAACATGAAATAAACAGAATGAGCAAAATAAAGTACAAAACGGTAATAGAAGCAGAAAAGTATGAGTACCAGATTCTCATGAAGCAAAACTATCCGGGACAAATAAACAAAAAGCTAAACAGATCAAGTTAGTTAATTAGACTAATTTGGAGAATAGCCTAAAATTATTCATGTAATAGGTTGTAAGCTGTGATCGATGAAGGGTGTAGGTGCTATAGCGGACGCACATGGCTCACGATCAGATCTGAGTGCAAGTCTTATCGGAAAAGTAATCCTGCTTGTCGTGACCATGTCAACAGACAGATGGCCAGTTAGACGCTACAGTTCAAGGATTCGCTTACAACCACGGATTTGTTTTCATGTTTCATACGAGATTATTTATCATATTATTTTATGACAATATTATGAGAGGAAACTTCAGATCGTGATACAGATTCACGTCAACGAGAAATATCAGATTGGAAATAAGTTTTACTCGGGTCTTACAATCAGACAGACATCAGAAAGCAGACAGGCATCAGAAACTAGACATACATCAGAAACCAAACATACATCAGAAACCGGATAATTTTCGAGTAAAAAGCAGAGGTAAGTTGAAGTGTATTGGATCGGAGATGTCAAGAATTCGTCTAGGTTAACAATTTCTAGGGCACAGTTATTTTCCAAGAAAAACATGTGTTCACTAACGAGCATGATATCGAATCACCAAACATATATTTGTTATCCATAATTCGTTACAAGTGTGATTTTTCAATTCAAAAGTGTGTACGGTACGAGCGTGACATAACTCAACCATCTTTAAATCCCTAACCAGGAGTCTTAACAATGATCATTCAAACCTATTAATGTTCGTACTCAAGCTTACTATCCTCAATTTATTCATCAAACAAAAATGCAAATCCTCAAATTGAATATCTAATTAACTATCATTCACTAACTCGTCTCTCAATTACTCAAATATCATTATTTATATTCACGACTCGTGCTAATTTTATCGCGTGAACCTCAAAATAGGAACAAGTCTAATAAATGATTCAATGTCTAAATGTAACTGACAAAACAATCTATCAAAGGTTGATTCATATAAACATGAGATCAGACCAAACAATTAAGTTCAATGTTTGCAAGAGAGATGTGATCTTTACTTACCTCAAAGAAGTCGAAGCTGACGGAGGAGACCAAATTGCGGCACAAGCGAAATCGGAAAACTTGATATCAGACATGCTGAAGCACCACCATATACGACAATGAGTTATCAAAAACCCTAACGTTAGCACGAGAAATAAATTATCGCAAGATTCAAATAAGAGAGAGACTAAGAAATATATCTCCCTCAAAGGTGAGGGGCGAAGAGATACCACGTAAAAGCAGGGACTTGGCGATACTTGGGTTAGGGGAAACCCTAATTCGGAGAGTGATTTGCTTCACGAACCGTCAAGGGGCGACGAACGATGTTGGAGAACACAAATATCCAAAGGTTAGACGATTACAAAGGGGAAAAAATTATGAATCACAAATTATATGAAATTGGAGCACGCAAGTTTCAAAATAAATTCAAGAAAAGAAGAAAAAGAGGGGAAAGAGAAAACTTTTACCAATAGGAACCAAATCCGAGCCCAAGAAGGCAAATCCGAGCAAAACTTTTTGAGTATAGGGAAAAAAAACGAGAAAACCCTAGGTGGATCACTTGCAACCACCGACCGAGATGAAGAGGAAGAAGGGGGGAACAGGGTTGTCGGCCCTAAGAGAGGAAGGATTGCCGACCAAAGCAAGGGTTGCTGTCGTCGGCCTGAGGGAGAAGCAGGGGTTGAACTCCTATCGGCCATGATAGGAGGAGGAAGGTTGTCGGCGGCTTGAGAACAAGCCGCAGTAGGTCGCCGACCCTAGCAGAGAAGCAAGCGGCATCGGCCAGAGCGAGAGGAGGTTGCGTCGGGGTGATACGGGAGCAGGAGACGGGGCGGAATCGGGAGCAGGAGACGGGGCAGAATCGGGAGCGGGTTGCGGCTGCGCAGAAAGACCTTGGAGCGGGGGTTTGCGGGATCGGGATTAAGAGGAGGGCTGGCTCGGGTAGGTTTAATAAGAGAGGGGAGATTAGGTTTATATTAATATAATTATTATTATAAACCTTATTATCATTTTAATTAAGAATCGGGTTATTACATTCTCCCCCACTTATGAAGTTTCGTTCCGAAACTTCCCTGAGAAACTCTGAATGGGGTCAAAAACAACGAAGATTCAGACGACATTCATCCAATAAGGTTTGCAGATCAAGGCACTTTATAGTAACGACCTAGGGAGGACCCCTAGCGCCGCTCGGCCCACCAGCAGCCCGTGGAGGACCCATGGCGCCACGGTGGTACAGTCGGAATCTACAAGGCATAGAAGTTAACTATGAATACAAAGAAACCGAGAGGAGAACAAGCGCGGAGGCTTACTAAGATCGGATTCAAGTTCACAGGAGAACTCTTTAGTCATAGCGGGTTCGGACAGACGCGAAAGATCGACTTCAGAGAGCACAGAAATTGCTTCAGTTAGCTCAAAATTGAAAGTTAAGACTCGAGAATCCGAGAGCGAGAAAAGTCCTTGCACGAAGCGAAGATAGAACATCGAAGAGGAGAAGGAACTGAATGACAATTGATTGTCTGCAGAAGCGAGTAATCACAGAGATGGAAGAACACAAATCAACGCCGAAGAAATACAGCGGAGCAATTCACAAAAAGAAACTTATTTCTCACTGACACTCAGAAGCTAACTAGGAAGGGGATACAAGGATGACCATATAAGATTGACAGACGCGCGAAACAGGAAGGACTAATTACGAATATCGGGGAGTTGAATTTAGAGATTTTAACACATTTTTTACTGTCAAGTACATAAATTATGCAATAATTACAGCATTTTTATTGGACAACTCTATGTAATAATCAGGCAAGTGCAACAATGTGAATATGTGCGATGTCATGCAGATAGTAAATACATGTGTGTACAATCATTATTGTTGTTCTTGGCATAACACTTGTGCAATGATTTATGATATGCATGGAAATGAATGGATACACATGTCATGTTAAGACTCATATCACTTAACATGTCATGCATATTAAGACTCTAATGTCAGCGCACTTGAAAATATTAAACCTCCCATACAATTTAATACTCGCAATCGGTGTATATCCTAGTGGAAATTCATATGCACAAAAATGTTAAGTTTGCCCATAACCCCTTAACATTTGTGTTCATACTACTCATGCTTATGAGTGAGTGTGTGCGTGTTTCAGCCACGAACAACAAATAATGACAAGCTAAGTGAAGGAATGATACATGCTTATATATTTATAAAATAAGCTTCAAAATAAGTGATATTTAGAAAATATTTTATCCTTTGAACCAACCTCCCTCTGATACCAGCTGTCACGACCCGTCTCGACAAAAATCAGAGTGCGCTTTGAGACGAGTTGTGATGTCATAGGCATGGGCGGAAAGAAAGTCATGTCTGCTAAGGCAGGATGCAGAAAACACTGAAAATAGTTTTAAAGTAGTTAATTTTGGAGAAAAATGGTTTTATTTTTTTATGCGGAAGCTTTCAAAGTTTTAAATGCATATGTATTTTGTAAAATTCATGTTTTACAGGCTATTATTATAGTTTTCATGTCATTATGATGCAACAGAGAGTGCACATGTGTTATATTCAGATTCGAGTACATAAATATTTATATAGCCTAACAGTTGTCCATGATTACAGAGAAAATGGCTGATTGCAATTATTACATAAAAGAATTAATTGACAGTAAAAGAAATGTAAACATAGAACCTGAAACTTGAAGCAGACCGGGCTCGAGAACCTGGCGGCGCTGACACGAAAGCTAAGGCAATTCCAAAACACAAAGAAAAAGCCTCAGAACATGAAATAAACAGAATGAGCAAAATAAAGTACAAAACGGTAATAGAAGCAGAAAAATATGAGTACCAGATTCTCATGAAGCAAAACTATCCGGGACAAACAAACAAAAAGCTAAACAGATCAAGTTAGTTAATTAGGCTACTTCGGAGAATAGCCTAAAATTATTCATGTAATAGGTTGTAAGTTGTGATCGATGAAGGGTGTAGGTGTTATAGCGGACGCACATGGCTCACGATCAGATCTGAGTGCAAGTCTTATCGGAAAAGTAATCCTGCTTGCCGTGACCATGTCAACAGACAGATGCCCAGTTAGACACTACTGTTCAAGGATTCGCTTGCAACCACGGATTTGTTTTCATGTTTCATACGAGATTATTTATCATATTATTTCATGACAATATTATGAGAGCAAACTTCAGATCGTGATACAGATTCACGTCAACGAGAAATATAAGATTGGAAATAAGTTTTACTCGGATCTTACAATCAGACAGACATCAGAAAGCAGACAGACATCAGAAACTAGACATATATCTGAAACCAAACATACATCAGAAACCGGATAATTTTTGAGTAAAAAGCAGAGGTAAGTTGAAGTGTATTGGATCGGAGATGTAAAGAATTCGCCTAGGTTAACAATTTCTATGGCACAGTTATCTTCCAAGAAAAACATGTGTTCACTACCGAGCATGATATCGAATCACCAAATATATATTTGTTATCCACAATTCGTTACAAGTGTGATTTTCCAATTCAAAAGTGTGTACGGTACGAGCGTGATATAACTCAACCATCTTTAAATCCCTAACCAGGAGTCTTAACAATGATCATTCAAACCTATTAATGCTCATAATCAAGCTTACTATCCTCAATTCATTCATCAAACAAAAATGCAAATCCTCAAATTGAATATCTAATTAACTATAATTCACTAACTCGTCTCCCAATTACTCAAATATCATTATTTATATTCACGACTCGTGTTAATTTTATCGCGTGAACCTCAAAATAGGAACAACTCTAATAAATGATTCAATGTCTACATGTAACTGACAAAACAATCTATCAAAGGTTGATTCATATAAACATGAAATCAGACAAAATAATTAAGTTCAATGTTTGCAAGAGAGAGGTGATCTCTACTTGCCTCAAAGAAGCTGAAGCTGACGGAGGAGACCAAATTGCGGCACAAGCGAAATCGGAAAACTTGATATCAGACCTGCTGAAGCAGCACCATATACGACAATGAGTTATCAAAAACCCTAACGTTAGCACGAGAAATAAATTATCGCAAGATTCAAATAAGAGAGGGACTAAGAAATTTATCTCCCTCAAAGGTGAGGGGCGAAGAGATACCACGTAGAAGCAGGGACTTGGCGATACTTGGGTTAGGGGAAACCCTAATTCGGAGAGGGATTTGCTTCACGAACCGTCAAGGGGCGACGAACGATGCTCGAGAACACAAATATCCAAAGGTTAGACGATTACAAAGGGGCAAAAATTATGAATCACAAATTATATGAAATTGGAGCTCGCAAGTTTCAAAATAAATTCAAGAAAATAAGAAAAAGAGGGGAAAGAGGAAACTCTTACCAATAGGAACCAAATCTGAGCCCAAGGAGGTAAATTCGGGCAGAAATTTCTGAGTATAGGGCGAAAAAACGAGAAACCCCTAGGTGGATCACTTGCAACCACCGACCAAGATGAAGAGGAAGAAGGGGGGGAACAGGGCTGCCGGCCCTAAGAGAGGAAGGATTGCCGACCAAAGCAAGGGTTGCTGTCGTAGGCCTGAGGGAGAAGCAGGGGTTGAACTCCTGTCGGCCATGACAGGAGGAGGAAGGTTGTCGGCGGCTTGAGAACAAGCCGCAGTAGGTCGCCGACCCTAGCAGAGAAGCAAGCGGCATCGGCCAGAGCGAGAGGAGGTTGTGTCGGGGTGATACGGGAGCAGGAGACGGGGCGGAATCGGGAGCAAGAGACGGGGCGGAATCGGGAGCGGGTTGCGGCTGCGCAGAAAGACCTGGGAGTGGGGGTTTGCGAGATCGGGATTAAGAGGAGGGTTGGCTCGGGTAGGTTTAATAAGAGGGGGAGATTAGGTTTATATTAATATAATTATTATTATAAACCTTATTATCATTTTAATCAAGAAACGGGTTGTTACAACTTGACGATTTGGGAAATCGCCAATACTTTCTTGGCATCGAGGTAGCCTGTCACACCGATAGTCTTGTCCTATCTCATAGAAAATATTGCTTTAATTTTCTTCATGATGTTGGTCACACTGGTTGCAAGTGAGCTGACACCCCCATGAATGTCAACCACAAACTCTATGTTAGTTCCTTTGAATCTGAAAAGCTCCTACCAAACCCAAAATACGATCATCTTGTGGGAAAGTTGATCTACTTAACAGTTACAAGACCTGATATATCATTTATTGTCAGGTTTGTCAGTAGGTTTATACATTCTCCACGGACTCATCTCCAAGCAGTTAAGCGCATTCTCAGATACTTGAAGTCTGCTCCTGGTCAAGGGCTCGTATATAAGCCCACATCGTCTTTATCTCTCATTGCTTACTCGGATGCTCATTATGTTGGATCATTGGATGATCGTTGTTCCACAAGTGGTTTTTGCACATATTTTGGTAGGCATTTTGTTACCTGGTGAAGAAAGAAGCAATACGTTGTCGCACGTTCATTTGTAGAAGCTGAGTATTGATCAATGGCCTCTATCGTCTCTGAACTAACATGGCTTGAAAGCCTTCAGGGAGACTTGAGTATCAAACTCTCCCTTCCTCCCACCTTATTCTGCGATAGTCAAGTTGTTATTCATATTGTTAAGAATCCTGTATTCCATGAACGTACCAAGCATATAGAGGTCGATTGTCATTTTACTTGGGAAAAGGATCAACTAAGAAAATTGGACTTAAGACATGTTCCTACTACAGATCAAATTGCTGATATTCTCACCAAAGCTCTACCGAGACCTCTATATTTTTTGTTCTTGTCCAAGCTTGGCTCCTACGACTTGTATGATCTAACTTGTGGGGGAGTGTTGAAGAAATTTTCAAACCTCATTTAGGAGGCTCATGTAAAGCCTCCTTAGGGAATGGTCTCATACCTTAGGATAGAGTTTAGTCTTTTCTCTCTCCTCCTATATATATGTACAAATACTTATGACGTAGTGGGTGGAAAATATGAGTAATTAATAAATTATTGTGTTTCTCTCTTATGTCACACTAAGTTAACACGGACGAATTACATTTTTCTGGAACGAGGAATGCCAAAGATTCTTCAATGAATTGAAAGAACGATTGACAATGGCACCAGTGTTGGTCATGCCATAGAGCATTGAAGATTTTCAAATATACAGTGATGGATCTCTTAAAGGCCTAGGATGTGTCTTAACGCAAAATGGGAAAGTGATAGCATAAGCATTGAGACAATTGAAGAATCTCCAACGCAAATACCTAACTGATGATCTAGAATTAGCAGTGGTTGTCTTTGCCTTAAATATATGGCGACATTATATATATGGTGCTTACTGTGAAATTTTCACTGATTATAAAAGTCTAGAATACATTTTCTCCAATAAAGAAATAAATCTACGACAAAAAGATGGCTAGAATTTATTTAGTACTAAGATCTAGACATCAAATATCATCTAGGTAAAACTAACGTAGTTGCAGTGCCTAAGCAGAAAGAGTGTCACAGTTATGACAGTGCCGCTGATAGAGCTGAAATCATAGCTTCGAGAATTGCAAAAATTAGAACT
The DNA here is from genome assembly GCA_039583875.1 of Platanthera guangdongensis. Classification (NCBI taxonomy): domain Eukaryota; kingdom Viridiplantae; phylum Streptophyta; class Magnoliopsida; order Asparagales; family Orchidaceae; genus Platanthera; species Platanthera guangdongensis. The sequence continues at coordinate 42,765,779 of CM077154.1, forward strand.
TCTGACGTTCATCACCACATCTCAGACTCAAGGCCAACTTTATCAAATGATAATTGAGCATTCAATTAAAGAAAAAGTAAAGCAATAAAATAAAATCTTGATTTTATTAAATTCATTACAAAAGTTAGAAGTTGTCAATCAACTGCATTTATGGAAGATAATGGATTATTATATATGAGTGGAAGGTTATGTATTCCAGATGTCAACACGCTTTGAGCAGAGATACTTTACGAAGCACATAATATCATCTATTCAATTGATCCTGGAAGAACGAAAATGTACTAAGACCTGAAACAAGAATTTTGATGGTCAGAGACGAAGACTAATGTAATTAAATACATTGAAAAATGCCACACTTGTCAAGTTGTGAAGGTAGAACATCAAAAGATTGGCGGATACTTGTAATTCTTACCCATTCCTGAGTGGAAGTGAGGATATAACTATGGATTTTGTTATGGGGATACCGAGAAGTAAAGCTAGTAATAATAGCATATAGGTTATTATTGATAGACTAACAAAAGATGCACATTTTATTCCCAGAAAGGTTGGTCGACCAATATATTGATGTTATTGTAAAGTATCATGGGACTCCTAGTTTTATAATTTCTGATGGAGATAAACGTTTCACATCAGATACCTAGAAGGTGGTACAGAAAAGATTGGGAACAAAATTGTTGTATAGTACGATTTTCCAACCTCAGACAGATGTTCAACCATAACGAACCATTCAAATGTTAGAAGACCTATTAAGGATGGTCATACTAGATCATAGAGGATCATGTGAGAAATATTTATCTTTGATGGAATTTTCATATAATAATAGTTATCAATCAAGTATACAAATGTCATCATTTGAAGCTTTGTTTGGGCGAGGTGTCGAACTCCTATGTGCTGGGCTAAGGATAGTAAGCAAAAACCATTCAAGAAAAAGAAAGTGGATAAGATACATGAGAAGATTGTAATCGTTCAAGAAAAAATGAAAATAGCTCAAGACAAACAGCAAAAGTATTACAACGCGGGACGTCGAAGAGTAGAGTTTAATGTGGACAACATGTATGTCTAAAGATAAAGGCATTTAAAGGCACTTCGCGACTCCAAAATTTGGAAAGTTTAGTCCAAGATACGTAAGATCATTCCTAATCACTAAAAGTATTGGAGAAGAAGCAAATTGATTGGCATTATCTTATGATCTTAAGAATCTTCATGATGTGTTTCACGTGTCTTCTCAGAGAAAATATGAGGCTGATGGAGACAAGATAGAACCTTCTGAGCAGATTCAAATTGAGTCTGATATATCAAGCCCAACTGAGCCATGCAGAATTGTAGATATGCAGAATAAGCAACTCAATTTGTTAAAATCTAGTGGAAAGGGCACAGTGCACATGAAGTAACATGAAAAAAGGTAATGAGAAATTTTCCCCCTGCTTGTTCGATGCACACAGATTGAAGATTTTCGCGGACGAAAATCATATGAGTGGAGAATTGTGATGTTATGAATTGTGCATGTCGAAGCAACGGCGAACAATTAATGTGATATCGTGTTATGTAATACGAACTTGATATATAGGTGATGAAGTTTAGAGTCCAAAAAATTTAAATTAAGTTAACGAAAGGTATATAATAGGCATAGGTTTTATCATAAGGTTAAAGGATTGGAGATTGGCAGGATAAGGATGAATAGACTGATCCAAACATGACTTTTGCTAAACAGACTCATGTGTGTCACGCAGAGGAGTCGGGTCACGTATTTAGAAGAAGAAGACCGGATAGCCTCATTTACTACCATTTCACACGATGAGTTCTCTCTGTTGCGAGTGAGAGCCGACGCACAACGATACCTCGTCGGCAGCCCAAATCATCTCCGATCTCCTTTGTTTTTCTTCCTATAACAAGCTAATCCCTCCCTCTCAAATACTTTTCAGTTTTGTATGGATTTGTGCCTTCGTTTTTTAGATTAGAAAACACTAATCATGTTCTAAAGCTTCTATTTTCTAGGCTTTCTCCTCTTAAATTTCAGAGGAGATTTAACTTGTATTTTGCATTTCCCCTCTACTTTTATGCAAAAAATCTAAAACCCCAGAGGGGTACTTTCATGCTTCGATATATAGTTACCCATTTCATCAAAGAGAAGAGTTCGGACCCAAAGGGGGTAGCCCACACTTACTTATCCTGAGCTCGAACTCTTGGCCAAAGACTTTGAACTAAGGAACAGACCCTGAGTTGCAGCGGACAGGTCCCGTCATACCCCCGAAAGATCTAAGAGAGCTTCCCCTCCCAAACCAAAGCTGAGTTGAGCACCTTGGAGGGCACTGGACTTCAACCAAAGTAAACCAGAGGAGGAAGAGGCCAAGAAAAAGCCCCCCTCCAAAGGTGCCCTTAAGGTCTATTTATAGTTTTTCTGACTTGGCCTTCAAATAGCGCAATCCCGTCTTTTGGAAATGTTATACGTAGCTCAAATGGGTCTACCAATAGCCAAACTCTGTTTTTTGGAGGAGCGATTAGCAGGCCAGCGGGAGCATTCTAGTAAAAATACGGCTAAGTGAATTGCACTTGTTATTTCCACTCGCATGGGCCTGCGAATGCCTCTGTTGAGGTTAGCACTCGCCACCGACTGAGGGCATCGTGCGAATACGAGCGCGGTAGATGCACTGGCCGCACCCTCAACCTGATCTTGGGAGAGTGCTGGCCCACGTGACCAACTCGCCTCTTGCGGCCCTGGTCGCATTCGCCTAAGCAAGTCGAGGAGGGGTCCCACCTCACTCGCCCGCCTGGCTGGCCCGAACCCCAACTTTGATCTTGTTCTGAGGGACCCACTCGGTGAATACGGGGTTGTACACAATCTCTGCTCTTTGCAAGATTGTCCCAAGCTCGGAAAGAAAAGTTCAACCTCAGGCATTCAGCGAGTGGAGGTTGCTTCTAAGGGTATCTTTTGGTGGGACCCGTGATGGACTTATAAATACCCCCCCCCCCCCCCCCGGAGGGCGTTGGGAAAATATTTTTCATGTCTTTCCTTTTCTCTTTTTTTTCTCCATCCTCCTGACTTCGAGATGTCTCTTCCACAAGACATCCGCGATTGCATGGCGGTCGCACGACAACAGAATAAATCCGAGATTGTTCTGATAATGTCATGGCTCTCGCGCAAGTCTGTACACTCGCCCTCTAAGAAGAAAGGGGTCAAGAAATCCAAGACCGTCAAGGCGCCATGCAAGTCTGTTCCTCCGAACCCGACACCCCCAACACCTCAACTAGGGCTCACGCTTCCCGACGGCGCTCAGGTTACCTGGCCTCTGTCCTGCTCATTTCTCATAGCAATTCTCGTCCTTGACCGTTCACATCACTCGCAGGAAAAGACTACTGACACGTCGGCTGCCGGCACGACCCCGATGGACACTGGCGTTCCTTCTTGTGACGATGTGACCATACAGGTGGGCCAGGCAGCTCACCAGGTGAAGGTTGCAAGCACTCGCGCCACACCCCTGTGCCCGACACCAGGGCATAAGGGTGGGAATGCGAACGACATTGACTCCCGCGAGTGTTGGGTCAGGAGTGGGCTCGTGTGATTATTCGCGAGCAGGCGATTACTGCGGTAGAGAGCCCAGGTCAGTGGTCCCAAAAGGAACAGCTACACCAATCGACAGAGTCAAGTCAAGTCGAAAATCAGGGTACGAGCTCTAAAGTGAGAAGGGCGGGTGGCTTATAGGTCGCCGCCAGGGAACGCAGGGGGGTGGCGCGAGAGCTTGCACCCTCCACCTGGTGAGTTGTCTGGCCCACCTGCAGGGTCGTATCGTCACAAGAAGGCGCGCCAGTGTCCATCGGGGTCGCGCCGAAAACCAACATGTCAGGGGGCTTTTCCTGCGAGTGATAAAAACAGTCAAGGACGAGAATTCCCATGAGAAATGAGCAGGACACAGGCCAGGTAACCTGAGCGCTGTCGGGAAGCGTGAGCCCTGGTTGAGAGGATGGGGTGTTGGGTTCGGAGGAACGGACTTGCCTGGCGCCCTGACGGTCTTGGCTTTCTTGACCCCTTTCTTCTTAGAGGGCGAGTGTACAGACTTGCGCGAGCGCCACGGCATTATCTGGGCAATCTCGGATTTATTTTGTTATCGTACGGTCGTCATGCGATCGCGAACGCCTTGTGGAAGAGACATCTCGAAGTCAGGAGGAACTAGGAAAAAGAGAGAAAAGGACAGGGAGGAAAGATATTTAGAGGCCTTTGCACTAAGGGAACTTAGGTTAGGGAAAATCCCCATCATTAATAACTAGCATACACATTTTTTAACAAAGAAAGGGGCAGATTTTAAAGGGGGCTTAAAAGAAATATTGTTTTAAGTTCATAATCAGCTTTACAGCATGACTAGGGCAAGACCCAAATAAATAGACGTAAGGACAGCAATATTAGCGCAAGATTTCTATATTATAACCTTATTCTAATGCATTTAGTGTTTATGATATGATCAACTGATAATAAAAATTGATTTATGTCATTATGTGTGACTTTTGTTTTATCCCTCATCAGCAAAATAAAAGAAACTATAATACAATCATCAATAAATGATACAATCCATTTGGCATAGAAAATACTAGTAACAAAAGCATGTCCCCAAATATCAGAATGGATAAGAACAAAGGGTTCTCTACTAGTAGTGATACATGGATAAAAGAAGTGCGACAATGTTTAGCAAGTACACAAATTTCATGAGTCAATAATTCAACGACTTTTAAAAAATATAGGAAACAATTTTGAGAAGTGAAAAACGCAGCCTCCACTAGCTGAATGTCTGGGGTTGAACTTTTTTTTTCGAGCATGGGACAATCCCGCAAAGAGCGGGGATTGTGTACAACCCCGTATTCACCGAGTGGATCCCTCGGAACAAGATCAAAGTTGGGGTTCGGGCGAGCTGGGCGGGCGAGTGGGGTGGGACCCCTCCTCGACTCGCGTAAGCGAACGCGACCAGCAGGAGCAGGAGGCGAGTGGGTCACGTGGGCTTGCATTCTCCCAAGATCAGGTTGAGGGAGCGGCCAGTGCATCTACCACGTTCGCATTCGCACGACGCCCTCAGTCGGTGGCGAGTGCTAACTTCAACAGAGGCATTCACAGGCTCGGGCGAGTGGAAATAGCGAGTGCAATTCACTTAGCCGTATTTTTACCAGAATGCCCTCACTGGCCTGCTAATCGCTGCTCCAAACAGCGTAGTTTGGCTATTGGCAGACCCATTTGGGCTGCGTATAGCATTTCCAAAAGGCGGGATTGCGCTATTTACAGGCCAAGTCAGAAAAACTATAAATGGACTCTTAAGGGCACCTTTGGAGGGGGGCTTTTCTTGGCTTCTTCCTCCTCTAGTTTACTTTGGTTGAAGTCCAGTGCCCTCCAAGGTGCTCAGCTCAGCCTTGGCTTGAGAGGGGAAACTGATGGAGATCAACGACGACGATGGCCCACGCACGTTTATTCCCGCCGAAAGCGGGCGTGATGTTCTGATCTCGTACCTTGAGGGCCCTTCCGGACGATCCGAGCTCGCGGATGCGTCCGGAAGGTCGACGAGAGTATTTTTTGTATTTCGTTTTATTTTATTCGGACATGTATTGACGTTATTTTGGCACCCGGAAGATCGGACAATCTGAGCCATTGATCTGAGCCATTGATTCCGGATGCCCTAGCTTTTATGTTCTATTTATAGGAGCCATGAGAAGGGTTTTGGCACCAATTGCTTGAGTGAATCTACAGCCGGTCCGTTGGTGCGACGCTTGGGTATTCCTCCCGATTCCGCTGCCGCCCGCCCCTTTCCACGCCTCCGCCGGCCCTCCTTCACCGTCGACGGGCCACCTCCGGCCACTCCAAACCCCCGGTAAGCCTCCCCGACCCGCGCCTAGCCCCGTCGACCTACCTCCCTCCCTCCCGCTGCACCGGCGGCCCTCTACCAGCCATCCATCCACCCCGACGCCCACCTCCAGCCCTCCTCCGCCTCGCCGAGCCGCTCCCAGCCCCACTTCAACCCCGTCGACCTCCACCAACCCTTCCGCAACCCCCCAGGGCACTTCCATCTCCTCTCGGCCCGACACCCCCCCCCCTCTAACCCTCCACCACTCCCGCCAACCCCCCGTCCAGTCCACTGGAGCTTTTAGGAACGCCTATTTCCTCCACTCAGCCACAATAGTCCACCGTCGTTGGCCACCAAAAACCCGGATCCATTCCTCTCCGCATTCGGTGTCTCGCCCGCTCGATTGGTTCTCCATATGGTTGTAAGTTGTAATGTGGTTTTGAGTTTAACATGGCTTGCTTTGCTTAGATTTCCATTTGCTTTGCTTATCGATTAAGTGGTATTTGGATTACTTGATTTTGTACTAATCTGCAGGGCACACCCGCTTTTCATTTACATCTTTACGCTCCCGAGTCGTATTCATACTCGCGTGTTTTTCTCTTTGCTCTAAATCGCTTGTGGAATTCTGCATAGGTTTAAAATATCCATTTAATTCACTCTAATAATCACTTGGAATTCGTGAAGCTCGTGACGTGTAGGATTTGCCTCATCACAAACCCGTAGTGCGTTTAGGTCCCAATACCCTAGCCTGCCCCTGCGTCAGATTGGTATCAAAGCGCTAGGTTCGCGCACGTCGCATGTTACGTAGTGGTAGGCCATTTAGACGAGACATGTCTGATCCGAACCTCACTGATGAGCGGGCCGGCAATTCCAACTCCAATTCAGAATTGTCCCCCGCCGAATTTCAGCGCGTGATGTTGGACCATTTTAATCAATTGGGCGTTCAAATTAATGAACTTTGTGCGCGCCAGAACGCATACGAAGGCCAGGGTGACCATGCCGTCCCCCGAGGGTACCCAGATCCCCCTGGTTATGATCATGATCCCCCACGACGCCCTGGGCAGCCCCGATACGACTATGCCCGCCGTGACCGCCTTGACGGCTACCCCGAACACCGTGGAGGGACACCGCCACGAGAGGATGACATCATTCGCCGTATTCGTATCGAGGTTCCGACATTTGACGGCCATCAAGATCCCGGAGCATTCAGTGACTGGCTTCGGGAGATGGAACACTATTTTGACTGGTACGATATGAGTGATGAGCGCAGAGTGAGATTTGCGCGTATGAAGTTAGTGGGATCTGCGATGAATTACTGAACTAGTGTAGAGCGAGCCTTAGAGCGGGATGGCTATCGGCCCATTATTAGGTGGGAAGATATGAAGAGACGTTTGAAGGAGAAATACCTCCCCGCGTCATATCGTGATCGATTGTTAGATCAGGTCTATGCGCTTCAACAGGGCACGATGTCAGTAGCTGAATCTATGACCAAGTTTGATGACTTGATGGTGAGGAGTGATCTTCGAGAGGAGAGCAGTGCTGCTGCATCCCGGTTTCGATACGGCCTACGGCCCGAGATTAGAAGGGAACTGATTCCCCACCGACAAGAGACAGTCGAGCAGATTTATGAGTTGGCCTTGGAGTATGAGCTCTACCTCCGGACCACCGGGCCCCGCCAGCAGGTCCCTCGGGCTGATGGTCCCGCATTCAGGAGGACCACCCCTCCTCACCTCCAGGCCCCCGTTCCTCCCCACATCCCTGAAGATGTGAAGGGGAAGGCTGTGATGACTGGGCCTCCTAGGCCCAGTGGTCCTCAGTGCTATAGATGTTCTAGACGAGGTCATTATGCCGCACAGTGTCCCATGCGGAACTTGTTGATTGAGGAGGAGGAAGACGAAAGTGTAGACCCAGTGAGAGAGACTGAGGGCGATGTAGTAGCCACTGTTGAGGAAGACTGGGAGAGTGACGCTGAGAGATCTCTAGAGCTAGGAGTTATACGCCGCCTTTTGCATACCCCTCGTTCGGAGGATGATTGGCGACGTACCACCATCTTCTATACTTATTTCCAGAGTGCAGGTGGCCCCTGCAAGCTTGCTATCGATGGGGGGAGCTGTGTGAATATTGTCGCCAAGAAGGCGCTGGAGCGGATGCAGATCACCCCCGAGCCGCACCCCCAGCCCTATCGTGTCCTATGGGTGGACAAGTCTGCTATCCAGGTCACTCAGCGGTGTCTTGTGCCCCTGCGACTAGCGTCCTTCGAGGACAAGGTCTGGTGTGACGTCATCCCGATGGACGTAGCCCATGTCCTCTTAGGTCGACCCTGGCTGTTTGATCGCGACGTTACGTGTTTCGGGCGATCGAACACATGCATATTTTATGATCGGGGCCGGAAGATCACCTTGACCCCGACCCAGCCCAAGGACTCATCCAAGGGCAAGGTCGATTCCCCCATCAGTGTCGGGTCCTCCAGGCCCCTGCACATTCTGAGGATGCATAATTTCATGAGAGAGAGCCTAGACTCGGGGATCGTATTTATTGTAGCGGCTACCTTGGCCCCTGACACTACTAGTGGAGGTGTCGTTCCTGCTGACCCTGATTTACAGCGACTATTGGGGGAATTTACGGACATCACGCCCGAGGAGCTTCCCGATGAGCTCCCCCCTCTGAGGGATATCCAGCACGCGATCGACCTTGTGCCGGGGGCATCTTTGCCCAACCTCCCACACTACCGTATGAGCCCGACCGAGCATGCCGAGCTGAAACGACAGGTTGATGATTTACTTAGGAAGGGTTTTGTACGCGAGAGCTTGAGTCCGTGCGCGGTCCCCGCACTTCTCACCCCGAAGAAGGATGGGAGTTGGCGCATGTGTGTTGACAGTAGAGCTATCAATAAGATCACGGTGAAGTACCGTTTCCCGATTCCCCGTCTCGACGACTTGCTTGACGCTATGGCCGGTGCTCGTATTTTCACGAAAATCGACCTTCGGAGCGGGTATCATCAGATTAGAGTGCGAGAGGGAGATGAATGGAAGACGGCATTCAAGACAAAGGATGGCCTATTTGAGTGGTTGGTGATGCCCTTCGGGTTGTCGAATGCCCCCAGTACGTTCATGCGGGTGATGACCCAGATCTTGCGGCCCTACATGGGCAAGTTTCTAGTTGTGTACTTCGATGACATTCTTATCTACAGCCAGGAGCGTACTGGCCATCTACACCACGTCCGATTGGTGTTCGACACCCTCAGGAAGGAGCATTTGTTTATTAATATGAAGAAGTGTGATTTTCTGGCTGAGTCGGTCCACTTTCTTGGCTATATTATTTCTGCGTCGGGCATCTCCGTGGACCCCGACAAGGTGAGAGCGATCCGTGAGTGGCCCGTCCCCACGACCATCCACGAGGCCAGGAGTTTCCATGGACTTGCCACTTTCTACAGGAGGTTTGTCCGAGGTTTTAGCACTCTTATGGCCCACTTTACGAACTGCCTTCGTAAGGGAGACTTCGTGTGGACCACGGCCGCCACTAAGGCCTTCGAGGAGGTCAAGGATCGTTTAGCTTCTGCTCCTATTCTTCGATTGTCAGATTTTAGCTTAGCCTTTGAGGTTGTGTGTGATGCTTCAGGACTAGGGATCGGAGGAGTACTTAGCCAGGAGGGCCACCCGATTGCATATTTCAGCGAGAAGCTGAACGAGGCCCGCCAGCGGTATTCCACGTATGACCGTGAGTTTTATGCGATCGTCCAGACCTTGCGTCATTGGCGGCATTATCTCCTGCACAAGGAGTTCGTGCTGTACTCTGACCATCAGGCCTTATGATATCTTGAGTCCCAGTCAAAGCTTAGTCATAGGCACGCTAAGTGGGTAGAGTTCCTGCAGAGCTATCACTACGTTATCAAACACCGCGCGGGTGTTGAAAACAAGCCGGCTGATGCCTTGAGTCGTCGGATTAACCTCCTGCAGGCGATGAGCACACGTGTCACTGGTTTCGAGCGTCTTGTTGTAGAGTATGCCGAGTGTTCAGATTTTGGGGATATCTATAGGTCCCTCACCCAGGACCCACCAGACACTATTGAGGGGTTTACGGTTTCCAAGGGATACCTGTTCTACGGCACCCGACTCTGTATTCCCTCCACTTCTCTCCGTGACTTTCTGATCTGGGAGATGCATGCGGGAGGTGTCGCGGGACACTTTGGGCGAGACAAGACTATCGCCTTAGTTGAGGATCGTTTTTATTGGCCTTCACTGAAGGGGGACGTAGCACGTGTGACGAGGCATTGTAGGACGTTCCAGATGGCAAAGGGTTCACGCCAACCCAGTGGCCCGTATTCTCCTTTACCTATTCCTCACAGACCCTGGGTTGACATTAGCATGGACTTTGTTCTTGGGTTGCCCCGCACGCCCAAGAAACATGATTCCATTTATGTTGTCGTGGATCGCTTCTCGAAGATGGCCCACTTTATCCCATGCCGCAAGACGGCCGATGCCTCCTGGGTTGCCGCCCTATTCTTTAAGGAAGTCTTTAGATATCACGGATTACCTTCATCTATAGTGTCTGATCGAGATGTCCGGTTCATGAGCTATTTCTGGAAGACACTATGGATGAAGACTGGCACCACTCTGAAATTTTCCACCGCCTATCACCCACAGACGGATGGACAAACTGAGGTGGTCAATAGGAGCTTGGGTTCCCTCCTACGTTGCCTTGTTGGTGAGCATGTGTGTACTTGGGATTCCGTTTTGCCCCTCGCAGAGTTCGCGTATAACAACTCAGTGAATCGTACTACTGGTCTTAGCCCATTCCACATCCTGTTAGGTTACGAACCCCGGAAGCCGGTTGACCTAATTCCCCTCCCACTCGAGTCCCGCCCTAGTGAGTCGGTCGAGTCCTTTATCCAGCATATGCATGAGCTTCATGAATCCATCCAGAAAGAAAATCGCAACAAGTAATGATAATTATAAAGCCTATGCGGATGTACACAGGCGGGAGAGGAGCTTTGAGATTGGCACGTAGGTTTTGGTTCGTCTTCGTGCGGAGCGGTTCCCCTCCGGAACCGCAAAGAAACTAAATGCCCGGCGGGTGGGCCCTTATACGGTGGTACGAAAGATTGGGTCAAATGCTTATGAGATTGATATCCCAAAGCACATGGGGATCAGCAGAGTATTCAATGTGGAAGACTTGACTCCCTACTACGAGGAGCAAACTTATGAAGATCCTTTCGAACCCCTTCCCACGGAGCCACCACTCTCCCAGCTGTCCCCTTTACCCTCTCCGTCCCAACCTGGGGACTTGGCTGTACCACCGGCTGTGCCACCAGAGAGTTCATTAGAGAGTGACCCACCACCTGCAGAGACGGCTACGGGCCTGGAGACCATTGAGGGCATCTTAGCCCATGATTACATGACGACTGCCGACCTGAGCACATTGAGATACTTGGTCCACTGGAGGGGCCGTCCCAGTTTTGATGACACTTGGATCGCCCCAGGAGAGCTAGAGAGACTCGCCCCCGAGCTACGACGGGAGTATGATCGCCTCCATTCCTCGGAGATGAATGCTTCTAAGTCGGAGGGAGTTGATGGAGATCAACGACGACGATGGCCCACGCACGTTTATTCCCGTCGAAAGCGGGTGTGATGTTCTGATACCGTACATTGAGGGCCCTTCCGGACGATCCGAACTCGTGGATGCGTCCGGAAGGTCAACGAGAGTATTTTTCGTATTTCGTTTTATTTTATTCGGACATGTATTGACGTTATTTTGGCACCCGGAAGATCGGACAATCTGAGCCATTGATTCTGGATGCCCTAGCTTTTATGTTCTATTTATAGGAGCCATGAGAAGGGTTTTGGCACCGATTGCTTGAGTGAATCTACAGCCGGTCCGTTGGTGCGACGCCAACACCCCAGGTGCGACGCTTGGGTATTCCTCCCGATTCTGCTGCCGCCCGCCCTTTCCACGCCTCCGCCGACCCTCCTTCACCGCCGACGGGCCACCTCCGGCCACTCCAAACCCCCGGTAAGCCTCCCCAACCCGCGCCTAGCCCCGTCGACCTACTCCCTCCCTCCCGCTGCACCGGCGGCCCTCCACCAGCCATCCATCCACCCCAACGCCCACCTCCAGCCCTCCTCTGCCTCGCCGAGCCGCTCCCAGCCCCCTTCAACCCCGTCGACCTCCACCAACCCTTCTGCAACCCCCCAGGGCACTTCCAGCTCCTCTCGGGCCGACACCCCCCCTCTAACCCTCCACCACTCCCGCCAACCCCCCGTCCAGTCCACTGGAGCTTTGAGGAACACCTATTCCCTCCACTCAGCCACAATAGTCCACCGCCGTTGGCCACCAAAAACCCGGATCCATTCCTCTCCGCATTCGGTGTCACCCCCGCTCGATTGGTTCTCCATATGGTTGTAAGTTGTAATGTGGTTTTGAGTTTAACATGGCTTGCTTTGCTTAGATTTCCATTTGCTTTGCTTATCGATTAAGTGGTATTTGGATTACTTGATTTTGTACTAATCTGCAGGGCACACCCGCTTTTCATTTACATCTTTACGCTCCCGAGTTGTATTCATACTCGCGTGCTTTTCTCTTTGCTCTAAATCGCTTGTGGAATTCTGCATAGGTTTAAAATATCCATTTAATTCACTCTAATAATCGCTTGGAATTCGTGAAGCTCGTGTCGTGTAGGATTTGCCTCATCACAAACCCGTAGTGCGTTTAGGTACCAATACCCGAGCCTGCCCCTGCGTCAGAAACTCTCTTAGATCTTCTGGGTATGTGACGGGACCTCTCCGCTGCAGCCCAGGATCTGTTCCTTAGTTCAAAGTCTTTGGCCAAGAGTGTTACCTCAGGATAAGTAAGTGTTGGCTACTCCATTTGGATCAGAACTCTTCTTAGGACTGGGATCCGGTTTCAACAATATGATTTAGGGAAGAATTGAAGATCTCTTGTTAAATTGGGGCAATAACTTCATGTTTACATTTTAGAGCAACAATGCCCTCCATCCTTTCAGTAAAGACAACCAACCCAGTTGAGAATTTGATTTAACTCTTTGTTTAGGTTAACTATAGAGGTTGAGTTGATGTTCTCTTTCATAATTAGCGCAAATATTCCCATGTTTAGGGTTAGCACAGTAAACCCTAGCAATTTGTACCTCCTTTCCTTTATAGGGAAGGGGAAAACTGAAGAATAATATTGATTTGGCCAAAGGCAAAAACAATAAGACTTGTATGCAAGTGTATACACTTTGTGAGTATTGATTTAGAGGCCTTTGCACTAAGGGAACTTGGGTTAAGGAAAATCCCTATCATTAATTACTAGGGTAGACATCTTTTAACAAAGAAAGGGGTGGATTTAAAAGGGCCCTTAAAAAGAAATGTTGTTTTAAGTTCATAATCATCTTTATGGCATGACTAGGGAAAGACCCAAATAAATAGATGTAAGGACAGCAATATTAGCGCAAGATTTCTATATTATAACCTTATTCTAATGCATTTATGTTTATGATATGATCAACTCATAATAAAAATTGATTTATGTCATTATGTGTGACTTTTGTTTTATCCCTCATCAGCAAAATAAAGGAAACTCTAATATAATCATCAATAAATGATACAATCCATTTGGCATAGAAAATACTAGTAACAAAAGCATGTCCCCAAATATCAGAATGAATAAGAACAAAGGGTTCACTACTAGTAGTGATACATGGATAAAAGGAAGTGCGACAATGTTTAGCAAGTACACAAATTTCATGAGTCAATAATTCAACGGACTTTTAAAAAATAAAGTAGGAAACATAGTTTTGAGAAGTGAAAAACGTGGGCGCCCCAATCATCTATGTTGGATCATGATCTCAAAGATATCCTCAGATTGACGACAAGAATGAAAGGATTTCTGAACAGTCTAAATAAGCTTTTGAAGTAAGTGATACAATCCTTCATTCTCCTCAATAACTCCAATCGTCTTTCCCGTGACCTAATCCTAAAAGACACAATGAGCAGAAACAGCAATACAATTTAAATCATTTGTAAATTTGTGGGCAGAAATAAGATTTATGGAAAGTTTAGAAACAAGAATATTATTTTGGTGAAGAATAGGTGATAACCCAGCAATTCCATTACCAATTACTAATATTTGTGATCCATCAACAACAGTAATGATTTTTTGGTAGGAAGATAATGAGAAGGATGAAAAAGAAGAGACAGAGAAACCATCTGGTGAGTGGCACCTGAGTTTGAACTTAAAGTTTTTACCAGTCATGGCATGAGTGCAAGTACCTGTGGGTTTATTGAGAGAACAGAGGAGGGTTCTTAGGCACTCTAAATCTTCTTTACTAAGACTTGGGATATCAGTAATAGTCCTGTCTTTTAGTTTACGTTGAATGCAGTAAGATTTACCTGATTACATCGGAAGCCTTGGAATCTACTAGTAAAACTCATAACCAATTTTTTCAATGAAGCTTGAAATAGGTTTTGTTTGAGTGCAAAGATTTTTTGCAGTAGGGCACCAACGGTTCTCACAAGTTGGCCTAGGAGCACTGTGGGTGAAGGAGTTCCCAGGTTTGATAGATTTACTTGTTGAGGGGGCAGATACCTCAGTAGGTATGTCAACCATCATAACATCCCTATGATTCTATTCACCTCTAACAGTGTAGAAAACTTCAGAGAATGAGGGAATCTTTCCTTACCAAGGATTTGGACACAAATGGGATCATATTCGAATTTTGGGCCAGATAGGAACTCAAATGGACACAATGGGATCACATTCGGATTTGGACACAAATGGGATCATATTCTCTGGACAATGGTAGCCAAGATGGAGGCATCTTTATTGCATTCCATGTTCAAATTTTCGAATTTGTCCAGTACTATACATAGCCCATTCAAGATCACATAGTAATATGTGACACAAATTCCCTTGTTTGGTGGAAAAAAAATAACCTTCAGTTCATAACATGTGGCAATACCATGCATCATAGAGTATGTATGACGGGGATTATCCTTAATCTTCTAGGCAGTGGGCAAGAACATGCAATTCTTGCTCACTTCAAGTGACATTGAATTCCATAGCAATGTCATAATCAGAGTGTCCTCATCATCACATTCTTCAAATTTTGCATCAATTTTAGTAGGGGGAGTTCTTCAATGTGATTCAGTTTTTTCTCCCTTTCAAAGTGGTGTGGATAACTTGAGCCCAATTAAGCTAATTTTTTTCTATTAAACAATAGGTGTGATGAAGAATAGGGAGATCTGGGCAAAGGTGAGTTACCGACGTGTTGGCAGAACAGATAACAAACTTAAAGTAGTTTGTCATTCTTATCCCTGAAGATGGAATAAAAAACCAATCAATGAGACTGCAATGTGAAGTAGTGGAGGGACGGCTAACAAAACAAGGACGCCAAAATGCAGCCTAAATGGAGTTATGATCTAAATGTCATGTGCGTGAAAACATGAGAACAGCCCGAAATAGAGATCTACTAACTAGTAACAATTTTTTTTGGCAACGCTTTGGGCACGACTAGCACAATCAAACATGATTTAAGCCATTAAGAAACAACTATGATTACCCAACAAAATGAGGCGCGTTTTCGATTGAAGTGCGCCGGATGCGTCCCGCAAATCACATGACAAAATCAAGCACAATAGCATATAATAATTCTCAAAACCACAACAATAGTTCAATACCAATGAAGTCCAACATGAGTACTAAAACACTATTACCTTGATTCGCTTGTGCATGTGGCGGCTCGGCTTCGGAACGGGGAATTTTGGGCGGGGTCCCTCCGAGTTGATGGTGGCTCCACGGTGGGCTGCGGGTAAAGTGGAAATGTCAAGTTTGGGGTAACTTGGGAGGGGAAAAGGGAGATCTGTGGAGGTAGAGTGGGAGGACTGCGGATCTAAGGGATTGGAGTAGGGGGCGGGTCGGGAGTGGGCTGGAGTTCAATGGGTTAGGGTTGGCCGGGGAGGTGGAGGAGTCGCGGGAAAATGGCGAGGAGCAGGGAATCGGGTTTTAGGGTTGGTCGGGTGCTTCGGGAGGCTGGGAAACGGGAAGGGGAAAGGGGCGGCGGGCTGCAACAGGGGGACGGGGAAGGAGGGAGGCGGTACCTGCACGGGAAATGGGCGAACGATGGATTGGCGGAGCAGGAGCGGAGCGGGATGCGTCGATCTCGGAAATCCACTGACAAAAAGGACTGATAAGTTGCCGTCTCCGCAACTTTGATCCCTCCAACCGGCCACCAATATGCATATTTATAAGATAAAAGCAAGAGCAAAATTAGGGCTCCCGATCGGACGGCTTTAATTGCTCGGCCCGATGGGGAGCTAAAAACAACATGAAAATAAAAACTAATATATGAAATTGGCTCGGAACGACCCTCTGGGCGCATCCGCGGACTCGGATCGCCCAACCGGGTCGTCGATCACCGCCTCCTGTGTGAATAGACGTGCGCGTGTCGTCGATCGCCATCAACTCCCCCACCCCCCGACTTTAAAGTACTCATCTCCGGTGAGTGAAGATGGTTGTACTCTCGGCGCAAGTCCGGGGCGAGCCTCTCAAGCTCCTTAGCAGCAATCCAAGTGTCGTCTGAAGTCGGGCGGGTAGACCAATGGACCAAGTACCGCAGGACCACCAAACAGCCCCTCGTCGTGAATGTTAACCCAGAAATCGGCGATCCTCTTCGAGGCGGCTTGCTCGCAAGTCGCGGACTCCACCGGCTCTTCTCGGTGGTTCGCGGCCATCTATTAAGCAAGCCGCGCGGCTAGAATTTCTAACCGCACTGTCGCTTGGCGATAGCGATATCGCCGGACGATAGCCCCGTTTGGGCGGACTCGCATATCTATCCACCCAGACCGCTAGGTAGCCGCATGCTCGGCAGAAGGCGCGGCATGCTTCTTCAGCCCGCTCTTGCAGGTCTAGCGGCTAAGTAGCCTAACTGTGCCATCGCCTGGAAATAGCGTTTATCGCCAGGCGATATTGCCCTTTCTTATACAGGTGCGGACAACTCTCCCAGTCTGCTTCAATCCGCTCAGCAGAAGGAGGCCTGCCTCCAGGTCACCCAGAAGAAGGCGGCCTGCCTCCAGGTCTCCCAGAAGAAGGCGGCCTACCTCCAGGTCGCCGAGAAGAAGGCGGCCTGCCCCCAGGTCACCCAGAAGAACAAGGCCTACCTCCAGGTCGCCCAGAAGAAGGTGGCCTGCCTCCAGGTAACCCAGAAGAAGCCGGGCTGCCTCCAGGTCGCCCGGAAGAAAGCGGCCTGCCTCCAGGTAGCCCAGGAGAAGGCGCCCTGCCTCCAGCTCGCCCAAACATCAGGGGTGACGTCATCAAGCCCAGTTCTGGGAGTGTCCTCCTCGAGCCTATAAATAGGCCCTCATACCTCTTCAGAAGAGGAGGATAGTGGAGGACGATCGGGGGATCAATCATAGCAGCAAAACCTGTGGATACAACTTTCTATCCGCCGACACTTCTTGAGAACTAACCGCTAGTCTGGGCGGACTCCGCGGATAGCATACGCGGCTGGGCAGTTCGGCGGGCAACCTTCAATCCAACTCGGCAGCGACTACAAGACTTAGTCGCTCAAACCGCCTCAGACCCAGCAACTTCAGCAACCTGTCCGGGCGGACTCAGCCCTTAACCCGCGAGGACAGACTTCCCGGCTTTCCTCTGCCTCAGCGACCTCAGCGTCTTTTATTTCTAACCGCCAGTTTCCTCTTGTACCATGTTACTTGTTTTTCTATGTAAAGGAGCGACTCAAGTTGTAATAATGATTCATGATCAAAGGAAAGCACGTCGCAGTAGTGACATTTTATTCGCGGCGGGCGAACTATGTTGTTGTCGCTGCCAGCGGCCCCTCTCTCTCTCAATGTCTCTCTTCTCCCCTCTCTCGGTCTGAACCGCTAATTCAAACAGTCAGTAACCGCTGCTCGACAGTTCCTCATCAACCTCCTTTTATCCTCGCATCCTGGATCAAACGTGTTCACCTCTCGAGCTCACGAAAAAGCGCATTTCTTACATCAACATAAAACACGCGAACTTCAGATTTCGAATAGATGGTGAAGTCCAACGGTTAGCCATGTCAGACCATCAACCTGCCGAGAACGTCGCTCCTTCAAGTCCTAGCGAAGATCTTCTCCGGGAAGCCTTGGAGCAATCGCGTCGGGAAACCTCCCAGCAGTTCTAGGCAATCAACCATACTCTAGCTGCTACCACACAACGATTAGAGGTGCAACCCACAGCAGCGCCAATTCCTCCAGTCAACCCGACACCAGCATTGAGGAATCCGCAGACCTATCCGCCGGTCTACCCTCCTGTTTATCCAAAAGCTCATCCGCTGATCTGTCCGGCAACCTACACGCCAGGGCAGGCCGCAGCTCCTTTGCGTTCTCAAAATGACAGTTTATAGCTCGTCAAAACTTCTTCCGGGAAGCTGCCCGAGGAAGTCCAGCAAGATTCTTGAATTTTCAGGGAAGTCATTCCTACCCTTCAGCTCCCTCAGTTGCTCCTCCTGCAGAAGCTTTTCCTTTCTATCCTCTCGCTCCTTTTTCAACTGCAGCTTATACTTCATTTTTTCCTTTCCCTTATGTGTTAGGGGAGCAGTAAGAGTCATCGCCGTTTACAGAGAGTGTACGGCAAGAACCGACTCCAGCTCACTTCAGAGAGCAACGGTTACCAACTTACACTGGGGAGTCTGACACAGTTGCACACTTACAAGCTTTCGAGTCAGTCGTCGCTCTCAAGACTCTTACAGATGCTACCAGGTGCAAACTCCTCGTAACGTCCTTTGATGGACAAGCGAGAGAGTGGTTCTATAGATTGCGCCCTCAGTCAATCTCTTCCTTTGCTGATCTGCGAAGAGAGCTTCTGCTCAGGTTTTTCACCTCTACAAAGAGGAAGGGCGGTTCGGAAGCCCTATTTGAGATCAGGCAGCGAGAGAATGAGACGTGGGCTCATTTTGTTGACCGTTTTCCAAGAGAGATTCTTGGGATTGAAAACGTCGATCCAGAAATGTACCGAGTAGCTCTGATAAGTGATTTAAGGGAAGGACCACTTAAGTTCGAAGATAATGTCTGAATGTCAAGGACATACCAAGAGATGATCAGTCTTGCCAACTTATACATACGAGGTGAAAAGAGTAATCTCAACTATATCTCCAGGCATGTAAATGAGAAAGATCCTTCTTCTTCATGCGGGCAACCTCCAAAGTCTCCTCAGAAGGATTTTCAACCCCGAGCAAGGAAGGGAAGGAATTTCCGATGTCATCAACTCCACTTCCCAAGACGGGATCACCCCCAAGGACAAATACTACATTTGCCGGCTCCTGCTTATCGGGCACAAGCTCCAAAGCAGCTTCAGTTTACCAACAGTCGGGTGATAACACGCCAGAAAATGAACTAGACCAAGTTATGCAGGAAATAGTCCAAGTCATGAAAGTCAAGACCGGTTATAAGAGGCCTTATCAGCCCGAGGATCAGATATCCAAAGATTCAGATCCCTACTGCGAATTCCATAAAGAGAAAGGTCGTCCAACCAAAAATTGTCGAGCACTTCGTCAACTGGTGGAGAAGATGTTGAGGCGGGGCAAATTGCGTGACTTATTCCAGAAGGATGACCACTCTGATCTGTCTACTTCGAAAGGCAAAGAAGTAGCAGACATTCCTTTCGACTCAAAGGGAGTGAGCCAAATCAGCAGCGGTGTCAACTTCAATATTAGCGAGTGCATCGATGTCGATGACGAAGGCACTCTTGGAGAACTACAATGCTAAGGAAAAAGAGGACATCGCAAAGTCCCAAAAGATCTTCGCGATCATGTCTGATCGATGTTGTTTTCCCTATTGAACATTTCTCTTACATATGTTCAGAACACTTAAGTTTTCTTTCATTCATTTCAACATTTTTGCATCAGAGATCTCGTACTGACACTTTTCCTTTTTTGGAGTGTCTCCTCTCTATTTTCTCTTTGCCAAAGGGATCGCTGAACCAACGAGATATCGTTGAGTCTTGCTTGACCCCTCGTAGATTGGTTTCTGGCGTAACACCACGATGACCACATATAGCGGGGAGTGTTCGCATATGTGCAGTGGGAGCCGTCCAATCTATGCAGGCGGACTTCAGGAATTAGGATCCTAGCCGGTATCTAACACACAGCGCGGATTAAGGGAGGTCCCAGTGTGTTAGCTTTACTGTGCTCCACTAGGGATACATTACAGCTAAGATGATCGTTGTTTGACAAGCAATGGCCCCCGGGTGTAGCTTTGTCTCTGTGATCATCTCACGCTGTGATAGTCGAATACTCCAAGGTACTCCCAAGCCATGCCTTTAGGGGACCCACAACATCGCTGGTCTTTTAGGGCGAGCAATGTTGTAGACCACTTAGCGCACCTGGCCTAACTGATCGGCGTAGCTTGTAGCCCAAGGCATGAGAGCAGTGCGTCCATCGTTCCTTCTTAAGATTTTGTTTTTTCTTTTTTGTGCCCTTCCGGGGGAGCGCGGTTAGTCCGATTTTTTGTAAAACTGCCTTTTTTCAGGTTAACCGGCTAACATAAGTCTATCCGGCAGATAGCGGTTAGTTCGCGCAGTTATATTAACAGGCTCAATCCGACCTGTCCAAAGGATTTGCAACGTCATTTTTCTTGCTTATACTCAACTTATATAAAACTCTATCTGATGACGATTAGAAATGCCTCGACAACTCTTATTGGATGTTTCTGGCACCATTTCATATTGAGGATATCACATCTGACCACACAAGAAGGTTTTTTGTGGCTTGATATCTTCTTGACTTTTCTCATTCGATCAACAAGCAGTGCTTGTTGGATATTTCTTCTGCTATCTAATTTTATCTATCTTACGGCACCAACATTTAGCAGAGATTAGTGAATATCCACAACCCCTCAGGTACTCATGTTTTACATCTCGTTCATATCTGCTTCTTACTCTTCTTTTTGCAGAGATTAGCAGACGTTTGCAAGTTCCCTTCAGGTACTTGCAAGTTATTTTCTTCCATATCTGCTTCTTACTCTTCTTTTTGCAGATATTAGCAAGTTTCATTCAGGTACTTGCAAGTTATTTTTTTTTCATATCTGCTTCTTACTCTTATTTTTTCAGAGATTAGCAGATGTTTGCAAGGTCCCTTCAGGTACTTGCAAGTTATTTTTTTGTCATATCTGCTTCTTACTTCTCTTCTTGCAGAGATTAGCAGCTATTTGCAAGTTTTCTTCAGGTACTTGCAAGTTATTTTTCTTTCATATCTGTTTCTTACTCTTCTTTTTGCAAAGATTAACAGATGTTTGCAAGTTCCCTTCAGGTACTTGCAAGTTATTTTTCTTTCATATCGGTTTTTTACTCTTCTTTTTGCAGAGATTAGCAGGTATTTGCAAGTTCCCTTCAGATACTTGCAAGTTATTATTCTTCTATACCTCTCACCTTTGTTTTGCATAGCTCAATAGAAGACATTCACAAGTCTTCTTTATTTTGCAAGAGCAAATCAGGTACATATGAGATGTGCCTTTTTCACTTAACTCTTCTCCTTGGCAGGAGAAAAATAAGTTTACAGACCTTTCTGAGGAGAGACATAAGGTTACCTCTACTTTTTCGAAGTTTCATGCAAACTTAAAAAAGTGCGGGGATCATGTTAACTCAGAAATCGACAATCCTCTTCGGGCAGCTTGCTCGCAAGTCGAGGACTCCTCCGGCTCTTCCCGGGGGTTCGCGGCCAGCTATTAAGCAAGTCGCGGCTAGATATTCTAACCGCGCTGTCGCCCGGCGATAGCGATATCGCCGGACGATAGCCCCATTTGGGCGGACTCACATATCTATCCGCCCAGACCGCTAGGTAGCTCCATGCTCGGCAGGAGGCGCGGCCTGCTTCTTCAGCCCGCTCCTGCAGGTCGCGCGACTAAGTAGCCTAACCGCGTCATCGCCTGGCAATAGCGGTTATTGCCAGGCGATATCACCCTTTCTTCTACAGGTGCGGACAGCTCTCCCAGTCTGCATCAATCCGCCCAGCAGAAGGCGGCCTTCCTCCAGGCTGCCCAGAAGAAGGCGGCCTGCCTCCAGGTCGCCCAAAAGAAGGCGGCCTGCCTCCAGGTCGCCCAGAAGAAGGCGGCCTGCCTCCAGGTCGCCCAGAAGAAGGCGGCCTGCCTCCAGGTCGCCCAGAAGAAGGCGGCCTGCCTCCAGGTCGCCCAAAAGAAGGTGGCCTGCCTCCAGGTCGCCCAGAAGAAGGCGTCCTGCCTCCAGGTCGCCCAGAAGAAGACGGCCTGCCTCCAAGTCGCCCAGAAGAAGGCGGCATGCCTCCAGGTCGTCCGGAAGAAGGCGGCCTGCCTCCAGGTGGCCCGGGAGAAGGCGCCCTGCCTCCAGCTCGCCCAAACATTAGGGGTGACGTCATCAAGCCCAGTTCTGGGAGTCTCCTCCTCGAGCCTATAAATAGGCCCTCATACCTCTTCAGAAGAGGAGGATAGTGGAGGACGACCGGGGGAGCAATCATAGCAGCAAACCCTGCGGATAGAACTTTCTATTCGCTGACACTTCTTGCGAACTAACCGCCAGTCCGGACGGAGTCCGCGGATAGCCTACGCGGCTGGGCAATTCGGCGGGCAACCTTCAATCGAACTCGGCAGCAACTACAAGACTTAGTCGCTCAAACCGCCTCAGACCCAGCAACTTCAGCAACCTGACCGGGAGGACTCAGCCCTTAACCCGCGCGGACAGACTTCCCGGCTTTCCTCTGCCTCAGCGACCTCAGCGGCTTCTATTTCTAACCGCCAGTTTCCTCTGGTACCCTGTTACTTGCTTTTTTATGTAAAGGAACAGCTCAAGTTGTAATATTGATTCACAATCAAAGGAAATCCCGTCGCAGGAGTGGCATTTTAGCCGCGGCGTAAGAACTCTGTTGTTGTCGCTGCCAGCGGCCCCTCTCTCTCTCAATCTCTCTCTTCTCCCCTCTCTCGGTCTCAACCGCTAATCCTAAGCGTCAGTAACCGCTGCTCGACAGTTTCTCATCAACCTCGTTTTATCCTCGCATCCTGGATCGAACGAGTTCACCTCTCGAGGTCACGGAGAGGCACATTTCTTGCATCAACAGTGAAATCATGACCAACGATCTGTAGTGTATCTCTGGTAGGCGACTGTCGTAGCAATGTATCTCCATCTGAACGGGATGCCACTGGAACTGTCGGATGCGGGGTGGACTCCTCTAAGCGATGCCCACCCGCCCGCGACTACCTGGTGGGTGTGGGTGTGGGTGTACTAGAGGGGAGAGGGTCAAGCTGTGGCTCAGGTGAGGCTGGGGATAACGGGTCCCCGTACACTTGCTCCTCATAGTAAGGGGTCAAGTACTCTACATTGAACACTCGGTGAATCTCCATTGTCGGTAGTATGTCAACCTCATACGCGTTTGAACCAATCTGTCGAGTGACTATGTAGGGGCCCATCCGACGAGCACTTAACTTCTTCACTGCCCCCCTGGGGGGCCTCTCAGGTCGCAGGCGGATCATAACTCGTTCCCCGACGTCAAATACCTGTTCTCTCTTTTGCTGATTGGCTTGAGCTTTGTAGATTTCATTATTGGCCGTGATCTTTCGCTGGACTGTCTCATGTAGTGTGTGTATATGATAAACAGACAACTCAACAGACCAATAATGCAAATGATGAGCTCAAATGATGACATGAAGTGCATGTGTGAGTTGAATGGAGGACTCGACGGACCTATGCAGATGATGAACCCAAAAGACGACATGCTCGCATGAATCTTGGATAAAAAACAAGACAGACACGGTACACTGACATTCGACAAGTTTTATGTGGCGAAGGTTCCTTGAAAGAGGTATTTTATCAAGGGGTTCGTCGGGAGAAGTGTAATAAAACTCAGTGAGTGTGTGATGAGTGTCAGAGTGACTGTGCGAGGTGCCAACACCCCAATACGAACTCCTATGGTCACTAATATCTCTCAAGAAACGTGACGCATCAGGCGGCTCACCATGAGGTGCGTATGAAAATTCGTCGCGAAGACGACGATCTCCTGAGTGAGCGGCAGAGACATCACTAAAAGGATATAACACTCGAGTGAGGTGAGTGTCGCTGATAGGAAAGAACTCATCTGGCAGGTCAGCAGGCGGTATGTCGAAGAACTCATCACGAGTGGGGTGGGTCATGCACTCAATTCTCCGCACATCGAGAGGGTGCTCAAGTATGCCTATGAAATGCTCACATCATCATTGATACACTCAAGACCTGCTCTCCAAAGCAACGTACGAGACGTGAATGAGAGCGGTGTCAATAAGTCGGCGCTCATAGATGACGCACTCAACGGGATGTCAATCTCATAGGGTAGTGGGGGTATCATCAGGAGGCTTGTTAGGGGGATCATTAAAGAACCCGTCAGTAGGTTCATGATCCTCCAAGTGGGTACTACCAATAAGGGTGGTGTTTTCAAGAGCGGGTGAGACCACCGCCACGATAGCGACGCGAGGCTCGAGGCTCTAGGTCATGACATGATTTGAGATAAGACTAAGGGGAGAGTGAGATGAATCCATACTCAAGTGGGGTTGGTTGGTGAGGTGTCAAGAAAGGGGTCTACAACCAAGGGGGTGACGAGGCCAACATGAGGTATAGAAGATGGGTAGACCATCAAAGTGTCGTTGGGTCGCTCAGCCTCACTCTCGTGACCAAACTCACTAGGCATGCTAATGACGCTCTCCCCCTATGCAACACGGTCATGGTCATACTCTAGTGGAGGGCCGGTTAACAAAACAAGGGCGCCAAAATGAAGCCTAAATGGAGTTATGATCTAAATGTCGTGTGCGTGAAAACATGAGAACATCACGAAATAAAGATCTACTAACTAGTAACAATTTTGTTTGGCAACGCTTTGGCCACGACTAGCACAATCAAACAAGATTTAAGCCGTTAAGAAACAACTATGATTAACCAACAAAATGAGGCGCATTTTCGATCGAAGTGTGTCTGATGCGTCCCGCAAATCACATGACAAAATCAAGCAGAATAGCATATAATAATTCCCAAAACCACAACAATAGCTCAATATCAATGAAGTCCAACATGAGTACTAAAACATCATTACCTTGATTCGCATGTGCATATGGCGGCTCGTCTTTGGAACAGGGAATTGTGTGCGGGGTGCCTCCGAGTTAATGGTGGCTCCACGGTGGGCTGCGGGTAAAGTGGAAAGGTCGAGTTTGGGGTTACTTGGGAGGGGAAAAGGGAGATCTGCGGAGGTAGAGTGGGAGGAGTATGGATCTAAGGGATTGAAGTAGGGGCGGGTCGGGAGTGGGTTGGAGGTCATGGGGAAGATGAATCCGGCAAGTAGTGGACGTGAATGGGTTACGGTTGGCCGGGGAGGTGGAGTAGAGGGAAAATGGCGGGGAGCAGGGAATCGGGTTTTAGGGCTGGTGGGGTGCGTCGGGAGGCCGGGAAACGGGAAGGGGAAAGGGGCGGCGGGCTGCAACAGGGGGACGGGGAAGGAGGGAGGCAGTACCTGGACGGGGAAGGGGCAAATGTCGGGTTGGCGGAGCAGGAGCGGCGCGGGATGCCTCGATCTCGAAAATCCACCAACAATAAGGACCGATAAGTTGCAGTCTCCGCAACTTCGATCCCTCCAACTGGCCACCAATATGCATATTTATAAGAGAAAAGCAAGAGCAAAATTAGGGCTCCCGATCGGACGGCTATAATTGCTCGGCCCGATCGGGGGGACTAAATACATCATGAAAATAAAAACTAATATATGAAACTGGCTCGGAACGACCCTCTGGGCGCATCCGCGGACTCGGATCGCCCAACCGGGTCATCGATCACCGCCTCCTGTAGGAATAGACGTGTGTGCGTCGTCGATCGCCATCACAATGAGGGAGGATAGGAAAACAAGATAAGCGGGATAACAAGAATTCAATGGTAGTGTAAGAATCCCACACCCTCAAATATTAGATACGGTGAGGGTGATCATATCGTACACCTCCACCAATTCACAACAAAGAAGGGAATAATGAAAGGGTAGAGGTATGAACGTCTCACCTTTCTCTCGTCAATCTCTCCTAACGCTACGAACCGACGATGGTGCCAAGCAAATTAGTATCACACCACAAACATAGTACGTTATAAGCAGTTATGGAAGAAGTACTAGTGGGAAGACTCACAACTACATAGTAGATCATAGAAACGTACAAGTAATATGAGAAGACAGAAAACAACCACCACAATGTCAAGATGGCCTCATAATCCAAGTACAATGGTCTATAGAAAGCTCGGGGGGCTCACAGGTAAACATGTCAAACCAGATAAACTAATATACAAAATACTGCAAATCTATAACCAATTGAGCTAACTATAGGATTGATGATGTTGTTAAGGGTTGCAACAATCCTCCGTAAGTCTTTTATCTTCATGTCAAGTTCATGTCAGGTCGTCGTCATAGCTCCTAGAACACCTGTAGGTGTCAACCAATGGTGAGGGCTATCAAATACTATACGTATATGCTAAGTGGTTCTGCATCTCCCTCTGAGCTCCTAATGTGCTCAAGGAAGGCGATAAATTATTCTGCAATAAGTGTAAGCATAGTACAATATACCTTTATTATATAAAACAATAGGCATATCTTGAGGCACACCATAGATTCAATCTGGACCGTAGAATCAAGCAACTTCACTGTCTGGCCGTTGGATTAAAGAGAGGAGGTCTGCCATTAACTAAATCTCCCAAAATATCATTGTTCACCTCTGCAGATTTCCCGTGTTTTGCTTACCACCTCCCGTGCTTTCACGGCCTCACACCGCCACCGCCGTCGGAGTCGTCGGCGGCCTGCCCGGCGCCCACTGGGGAGTTCGCCGGCCCCCGACGAACCCGCCGGGGGTTGCCCGGCGGCGAGCGGGCAGGGGCACCAACGACGTTGGCCCTGCCCGTGAGATCCAGTTTTAGAGCTCACGGGCAGGGCCACCGCCGGCGGTGGCCCTGCCCGCTCGCCGCCGGACAACCCCCGGCGGGTTCGTCGGGGCCGGCGAACCCCCCGGTGGGCACCGGGCAAGCCGTCGGCAGCTCCGCCGCGGGCAGAAAGACAAACGGGTCAATTGACCCGTTCGATGAACGTCGAGCGGGTTGACCCGTTCGACGAACGTCGAGCGGGTTGGCCCGTTCAGTGTTTTTTTATTTTTTTTATCATTTTTTTAAATTATTAAAAATCTAATTTAATAAAAATTCAAATAAATTTTAATAAAAAAATCTAATAAATTTTAACATTGTTCATATTTTTAAAAATATAATAAATTTTAACATTCGTCGGCGGGGCAGCGGGGGCCATAGGGGCAAAGCCCGCTTCGTTGCGGGGAGAAGCCGGGGGGCGGGCGAAGCACTCCGGGGGCGGGCGAAGCCCGCTTGAATGCCAAGCGGGCGAAGCCCGCTTGATTGCGAGCGAAGCCCCCAGTGACGTATTGAGAACGGGCGGAGCCCGTTCGAAGATGCTAGTATACATATAAATAAACAGTATGAACAATATGAAATAATATGAAAAATTACATATTTAAAGAAGTGCAATATCAGAGTATAAAAGAGTGTGATAATAATGAACAATAAGCAAATACATCATTGTTTCTATTTTAGCGATGTCCACAACGTACGCACTCTCGTATACACATTAAATATAAGAAAAGAGTGTCTATTTAAATAACCAATCATACAAAGATGCACATATGAGTTTATATGATTGGGATCTTGTGCAATCTAAACTACTGCATAATCTAAACTACACTATTAGGTATAAACACAATTATAATCTATCATCATAATTAAAGCAAGCTAATCAAGTAAATCCTCGACGAAGGAGTGTCATAACCCATAACCAACATGACTCCTCAGAGCCACACCGTAAATACACATCATTATTATCGCATCCAAGCTCATAGATTGCTCTAAGGGATTCGCAATCTATCCCAGACGAGCTCTTTACGACTGTCCCATTGACGCCAACACACTGAAACGATTCGAGGTCAATTCCGAGTTCGTTTGCTCATTTTACACTAATCGAAATTGAGTGTGGTTGACTCTGTTGGACTCGTTCGTATAGGCTTTACGAGTCTAACGTTGCCAACTAAAATTGATCCTGAGGTAATTTACACAACAATTCATATTCAAGGCGCAGCGCAGCTCAACGCAACCCATTTTGGGTAACTTCATAAATATGCATCGAAATGCAACAAAACAAACATCGTTCTGTTCGTATTGATCTTACAAGTGTAATATCGCTGACTGGAATCCATTCTGGATTCCTTTTCTCAAAATTTTGTTTGAGTCACTATAGCTCAAGGTTCCAGGTAAGCCAAGTAGTAGTCGGGACACCGAATCAACAAGATCTCACTAGCCCCGAATAGGCTCATCAAAAGAGGTAGATTGAACCAGCTAGGTCGCCTAAGTGGTTCAAATTGTCGTGTCGGAATTTCAGGATGTTACAGGTAGCACACTGGAATAGTAGCAGCAGAATGAAGATGGGATAGCAGAAATAAACTAGATCATCTAGATCAATCGCATAATGGAGAAACGGCACCCTGTAATGAGGGACGTTACTAGCATGTGGTAGATGATCGGAAGTAGTAGGCAATAACAGATCGTCGACAACCATTCAGCAATAAGAGCAGTGTATAGATCGACAGCGGCGCATGGATCGGCATTGGAGGTTGACGGGAATATCCAGAGAAGGTTGACCGGATTCTTCATCATTGAGCAGGAGATCGGAATCAAAAAAGAAAAATGGTGGTTGCTCATATCATCGAGCACGCAATACCTCTTCGTCGTCAAGCTATTGCAGGAAGCTGGAAGACTCCTGTTCGACAACGCGCACCACAGAGATCAAGCTATCCGCAGTGAAGGCAGCGGATAGCTCATCGAGCACGCAATACCTCTTCGTCGTCAAGCTATACGCAGTGAAGGCAGCGGATAGCTCATGGGATCCTTACGAGTGCTCTGATACCTTCTAAGAAATAGAATGTTGTGCAATTGGCACCGGCCCGCGAGTACGAAACCTGTCGCGGACAATAGCAACGGAAGCAACTTGGGCAAATAATGGCGCGCACCAAACAATCACAGAACGAAATTCCAAAACACCACAAACACAAGAGATTTACGTGGTTCGGAGTTAAGCTCCTACATCCACGGGGAGAGCGTGCCGGATCCACTAAACGAAAAATATTCGATTACAACACAGCCACTCAACGATCCTCAACGGATTGACACTAACCTAGTATAGGAAAAACAAGAACAACAAAGGAAAAAATGAGGGAAGAAAACTCCCCTAGGCACTGCTGTCCTCCTCCTCTGATCGGTGTCGCAGCCCCCTTTATCTCCCCTAGACGCTGCCGGCAAGAGACTGCCGCAGCCTGACGTCGCCGGAGAAGAAGGGAACACCTCTGTCAATCTTGCCGCTGCCGGAGCCGAACCTCGCTGTCGCTGGATCTTGATCCCTGATGTCGCCGGAGAAGAGACCGCTTCTGCCCAATCTTGCCACCGCCGGATCCCAAGGATGGCCGGACCTATGTAGCCCTAGATCGGGCCGATCTCCTCGCTGCCGCCGGAGAAGAAGAAGCCCTCGACCGGGCTTGCCGCTGCGCCGCTGTCGCCGGAGAAGAAACCTTCGCTGCCCAAGATCGGGCCCTTGCCGCCGCTCCGGATCTCCAAGATGTCGCCGCTCCTCCTTTCGCAAGAAGCCGCACCGGCGTTCGGAGTGAAGAGATCGCTGGAGAGCTTCGCACGCCGCCGATGAAATCGCTGGAGAAGGAGCCCTCAAACGCCGCCGATGTCGCCTCTTCCTCCGCCCAGTTTTTCTCCCGATGGCGCCGCCTTTCGCTCGTTCTGCTTTCTCCCGATAGCTCTCGGTGGATTAGGTTAGAATAATAATCGCTGTACAAGACAATATATATATATAGGCAAAAAAAAAAGGCTGAACCGGTTTAGACCGGTCCGGTTTGGGGGGCATCAAAAAATAACAATAGAAGAGGCTTATACTTTAATTAACCATATGGGAATTTATATACATATTACACTTGAGGGTAAAAAGACCTACCTACCCTCGTAAAACCAGATATGACAAGATACAGTATTTACAATATTAAGAATGTATTTGTACTACTTATGTATCATGCTAGTTTTCATTTCATTTTTCAATGAAAGTTTCTTTATTAGTTGGCTGGCTCTACGAGTCACTAGAGGTCTTCCCCTTAGCACTTGGTAAAAGTTTTTCTTCCTCTGTTTATTTACTTGTTTGCTCTTTCTCTCTCTTTTATGTTTTTGATACCAATAACACACACCTTCCTGGTTTACAACATAGCACGAGTAATGGACATACTCCTGTTATGGTAGGAAACTATGGAGGGATGTTAGGTTCTCTTCTTCATATACCACTTCTAGGTTGTCTAACATGACAAATAGCCATGTACTGACCGACATATAGGAGTTTATATTGTGATGCAGGTACAAAATGGTATTGCTACTTGAGTAATAATTGTTCGGGAACGCAGATCCGTAAAGGCCAGCCACTATAAATAATTTTTAAATTATGCCAAAAACAATCATCACAATCAGATGATTCTCAGCATTTATTGGCTGACAATTCCATCAAGTATAAAGCAAACTAACAGTTTTTTCACATACAGAACTGAATAGCGTGAACAAAAATCTAAAAAACTGTGAAGCACAAAAAAAACCCGGCAGATTGCGAGTAAAAGAGTGTAAAAATTCTCACTCTATACCCAGCAGATTGCTTGACACGAGAAAGAGGGTGTGGAAATTCACTAGTTGGCCTGAAAAAACATGTTCAGAAAAATATTTCAAATGTCATGTTTATTAACTTCGCTAGAAAAAAAGAAAAGTATTTCCATGTCTCTCCTGGGTAACTAAGGGTACAGAGCATCCAAGTACTAAACATCCAGAAATCAAAAGAAGAAAATAGTAGATTACAAAGAGGAAAAGACTTACGTCCATGGCATTGTGAAGAATATGTGAATTGGAACTTTTAGTGCCTCTGCCACATGTGTGTGCCCTGAACAAGCATTCTGTGTCAGCAGTTGAACCCAAGACTTCCAATTGTGCATTATTGGAAAAGCTCATGTAAAAGGCCCATTTAATGGCCCACTTTATTTATTTTCTTTCTCCTCCTTCTTTAGTCCCACATCATGTATAGGATTTATTCTTCTCTCTTCTCTCCTATATATTTGTATTCTCTCCTTGTATTTACATACTTGAATAATGCATACAAGCTTTGGGCACTATCAACATGGTATCAGAGGCAGGTTCCGACTAGCTGCGACCTGCCTTTTTTTTTCTTCTTTTCTGTCCGCTCCGGTCTCCTGCGGACTGCCCCTCTGCATCTGTCCGCTCGGCTACCCTGCGGACTGCCTTCCTGTCTGCTCCGGTCTCGTGCGGACTACCCTTCTGCCTCCGCCTTTCTTCTCTCTCTCCGTGGTTCCACCCTCCTCAGGCTTCTTATAGCCATCTTCTGCTCTGACTCGTGGGGCCCACCTCTCCGATCCGCTCCGGACGATATTTCCTGTCCGCTGCACTCTCTGTTTGTGTCCGCTCCGGACGATCCTCTCTGTTTGTGTCCGCTCGAGCCTCTTTGCTCGCGGACTGCTCCCTCTAGCCCGCTCTGTTTCTGTCCGCTCGAGCCTCTGTGCTCGCGGACTCCCTATCCGCAGTCTCTTGCGGACTGCTCCTGTCCGCTGCGGGCTCTCCTCGTGTCCGTTGTGCACTCCTCTTCTCTTGCTGCGTGGCTTCTTCCTCGCGGTCTCTTCTTCAGTCCGCCACGGTGTTTTTCAGCGGCCTGCCTCAGTCCGCTGCGATCTGCTCCAAACTGTTGCGACCTCTGCCGCGGACTGCCCCCAGTTCGCCTCGACCTCCTCCAAGCTCTGCTCCAAACCGCTGCGACCTCTATCGCGAACTGCTCCAGCTCTGCTCTAAACCGCTGTGATCTGCTCCACACCGCTGCGACCTCTTCCAATTCGCCGCGACCTCCTTTCGCGGACTGCTCCTGTTCGTCGCGACCTCACCCAGTTCGCCGCGACCTCACCCAGTTCGCCGCGACCTCCTCCAGTCCGCCGCGACCTCCTTTCACCCACTGCTTGCCGCGCGGTTTGTTCTCTCCGTGCCCTGCTGTCTGCTCCTCCTCAGTCGTCATGTCCTCCAGCGACTCCACTACCGCTCAACCCCCGGCCGACCATGTGGCTCCTCTCGAACTCCGTGATGAGCTTCGGATTACTACTATTTCCCTCTTTGGCAAGTCCACCTTCATCCCCTGGGTCCACTCCGTCCGCCGGGTCTTACAGGCCAAGAGTCTTGCACGTCACCTTACCCAGGGCTCACCGACTCCTCCTACTGATGATTGGCTCCGAAATGACGGTCGCGTCCAGACCTGGATCCTGAACTCGGTGGAGGGTGAGCCGTACCAGATGATCATGTATCATGAGACCGCCAAATCCATGTGGGATGAACTTCATTCGTTGTACTCAAGGAAGGACAGCCTTCAGCACCTTTTTGACATCATCACTGATCTTCAAGCCTTGGATGTTGGCAAAGCTCTGGACATGACCTCCTTCGTGGCCCGTGCTAAAACTCTCACGGAGGCCTGGATTCAGCACCAGCCCGCGACTACTGATCTCGCTGTCCAACGCGCCCAGAAGGAGGCTGTTTGTATTGCTATGATTATGGCTCGCGTCCCGCCACACCTGCACAGTATCCGCGCTCAGGTTCTGGCTTCACCCACTACCCCTTCCTTCTCCGATGTCTGCTCGATATTACTTCGCGTACCACCTCCACCGGAGGCTCCTACACCACCCTCGCCGGCCCATCTTCAGCAGGCCCTTCCTCCTTTACTTCTCCAACCCTCTTTTACTCGGGGTGGACGTACGGGCTCCCGTGGGCGGGGTCGTGGTGGCCGCGGACGGCCCAAGTGCACCTACTGCGGCCGGGATGGCCATACTGAAGCAGTCTGTCACAAGAAACATGGCTACCCTCCGCGCCCGCCTACTGTCGTTGTTGCCGATAGCTCTCCTCCGACTGGTACGGATTCGAGGCTCTTCGCCTTCAGCTGCAACAACTCCATGGGCTCCTCAACCCCCATCTGCTTCCATTGCCTCCACCTCCCATGCAGGTATTGTCTCCACCTCCACTACAGGTTCTGCCTGTCTTTCCTCCGGATCTCGCTGGATCCTGGACTCGGGAGCCACCCACCACATCACTTCCATGCAGCCGCCCCAGTTCTCTGCTGCTGCTCATCCCCCGTCTATTACTTTGGCCAATGGTGCGCTTGTCCCGGTCTCCGGCTGCGCTGATCTCTTCCTCCCTCCCTCTCTCTCTCTTCGTTCCGTTCTTTATGTGCCAGCCTCACCTTTTAATTTACTCTCTGTTGGTCGTATTACTACTGATATGAATTGCTTTATCACCTTCACCTCTTCTGGTTTTTTGATACAGGATCGGCAGACGCGAATTACCATTGGTAGGGGTCGACTGCAGAACGGGCTCTACCTCCTCGATGTCTCTCTCACATCCCTTTCCTCTGTTTCCTCGTCTGATTGGCATTGTCGGCTTGGACATGCCCCTCTACCTATCCTCCAGAAGGCGCTTCCAGACCTTTCTCTTCCTGCTTTTAAATGTGATTCTTGTATTATTGGCAAACAGCCTCGCTCTTCTTATCCCGCACATTGTACTAGGAGCTCTGCTCCGTTTGCTTTAATACATTCTGATATTTGGGGACCGTATAAAGTCTCTAGCATTTCTGGTTATCGTTATTTTATAACATTTATTGATGATTACTCTCGCACTACCTGATTGTATCTCCTACATGATCGCTCTGAGCTTCCACGTGTCTTTCAGGCGTTTGTGTTAGAGACTCGTACGCAATTCTCTACCACCATTAAAACTTTCCGCTCTGATAATGCCCGGGAATACACTAGCCACGAGTTTGCCACTCTCTGCGCAAACTTCGGTATTGTTCACCAGACCTCTTGTCCCTACACCCCTCAACAAAACGGGGTCGCCGAACGAAAGAACCGCCACTTGCTTGATGTTGCTCGCTCCCTCATGCTTCACATGCACCTTCCCAAAGTCTTCTGGAACTTTGCGGTGTCCACTGCATGTTTTCTTATCAACCGTCTCCCCTCTCCGGTTCTCAAGAACGCTACCCCCTTCAGCCTTCTTTTTCCCTCCACACCCGCCATCCCCCTCACCCCCTGGGTTTTTGGATGTACCTATTTTGTCCATAACCTGGGCCCCACTCTTGACAAATTGGATCCCCGTGCGGCCAAACACATTTTCGTCGGCTACTCCCGCACCCAAAAGGGCTATGTTTGCTACTCTCCGCTCACCCGGAAGGTCTCTGTATCGGCTGATGTTACTTTCCGGGAGGATCAACCCTTCTTCCCTCCTCCTTTGCCACCACTTCTACCACCACCTCCTACACCATCCTCCCTCCCACGACCGGTGATCCCCATCCACTCACCTCCCACCATCCCTCCGCCTCCTCCCACCCTTGACCCTCCTCGACCCCCCGTTATTCGGGTCTATACTCGTCGCCCTCTTCCTCTCGTTGCTCCTCTGCAGTCGGCTTCGACCTCGGCTTCTCCGTGTTCTGCTGCTCCGGTGTCGTCCTCTACCGCTCATCCAATGGCGGACTATGTTTCTCTCCATCGCCTCTCTCCACCTCTTCAGACCTTGGCTACTTCGCTATCCTCGGTCTCTATTCCTACTTCTGTCCAGGACGCTCTTCAACATCCTGGGTGGCATGCGGCCATGGAAGACGAGATGGCTGCTCTTTGGGCCAACCAGACTTGGACCTTGGTGCCCCTTCCTCCCGGCCAGAAACCTGTTGGGTGCAAATGGGTCTTCGTCATTAAACATGCTCCTGATGGGACCATTAATCGCCTCAAAGCTCGTTTGGTTGCTCGTGGCTTCACCCAGCAACAGGGGCTGGACTATGACAAGACTTTCTCTCTGGTCGCTAAGCTCAACACGGTCCGAATTCTCATTTCTGTTGCTGTCCATCACCAATGGCCCTTATTTCAACTCGACGTCAAGAACGCTTTCCTGAATGGCGACCTTCAGGAAACGGTTTACATGCAACAACCTCCCGGTTTTGAGACCACGGGGGAGTCACGGGTTTGTCATCTTCTCAAATCGCTATATGGTCTTAAACAATCCCCTCGGGCATGGTTCGACAAGTTCAGCAAAACTCTCCAGGAAATTGGCTTCACTCGCAGCTCGGCTGACTTCTCATTGTTTACTCGCCACCAGGCCACTGGTACGGTTCTCCTATTGGTATATGTCGACGACATCATTATTATTGGCAGTGACTTGGACAGCATACAGGCCGTTAAGCTACATCTGAGCTCCGTCTTCCAAACTAAAGATCTGGGACATCTTCGGTACTTCCTCGGTCTGGAAGTGGCCAGACGGTCAGATGGTCTGGTTCTCTTTCAGCGCAAATATTGCCTGGATCTTCTTCATGATGCAGACTACTCTGGCTGCAAACCTATTAACACTCACATGGATGCAAATTACAAAATATGTGCTCAGGGCTCGGATTCTGATTCTCTTCTACCAAATCCAGAATATTACCGTCGTCTAGTTGGGAAGCTTATCTACCTAACCGTTACAAGACCTGATATATCTTTCGCTGTGGGACTCGTGAGTCGCTATATGCACTCTCCTCGAAGCTCTCATCTCCAGGCTATGGAACGCATTCTCAGATATCTTAAGACAGCTCCTGGCCAAGGACTTGTATACAAAATCTCATCTTCCATTCCTACACTAGTGGCATACTCTGATGCCGACTACGCTGGCTCCCTCGACGATCGATGATCTACTAGCGGGTTTTGCACCTATTTTAGAGGACATCTGATTACTTGGCGAAGCAAGAAACAAGCAGTGGTTGCTCGATCCTCAGCAGAAGCAGAATATCGGGCAATGGCTGTTGTGGTCTCTGAACTCACATGGATTGAGAGTCTCCTTACCGACCTTGGAGTTAAACTACCTTCACCAGCTCTCCTCCTATGTGACAGTCAAGCTGCCATACATATTGCTAAGAATCCGGTCTTTCATGAATGAACGAAGCATATTGAGGTAGATTGTCATTTCATCCGAGAGAAAGTCCACATGAAGAAGATCGAGCTCAAGCATGTTCCGGGTACTGAACAGGTTGCAGACATCCTCACCAAAGCTCTACCTAGTACCCTCTTCTATCAGTGCCTATCCAAGCTTGGCGCATACGACTTGTACGCTCCAGCTTGCGGGGGAGTATTGGAAAAGCCCATGTAAAAGGCCCATTTAATGGCCCACTTTATTTATTTTCTTTCTCCTCCTTCTTTAGTCCCACATCATGTATAGGATTTATTCTTCTCTCTTCTCTCCTATATATTTGTATTCTCTCCTTGTATTTACATACTTGAATAATACATACAAGCTTTGGGCACTATCAACATGCATAAAACAAAAACAATACTTAATTCCCTGGATGCAAGAAAGGTTAAGAAATATCAAAACCCATCAGACAAACTAATGGAACAAATTAAACTAAATGCAACAGAAGTGAAATATCGTTTCACATTCTCAAATTAACAACAATTGCTGCATCGAAAATAATTTCTAATATAATGATAAACCTACTTTATGAAACCAACAAGAAACAAACTGTTGAATTATGTACTACGGGCTTTGATAAACCAAAATTACATAAAAAGTATACATGTGCAGATATGCTAGCCAAGGTATACATAATGAGATCAAGTAACTGGTTTATCTGTTGAGAATAAGAAGGCGCTGATAGCTCAAGCTCATCTCACATTTGAGTTTAGCATTATTAGTAAATTCAAAAGTGAGCTTGAGTGCAAAAATACAGACATTTCCAGATTCAACATAAGGTATAAGTTAAGATTTGCATAAATCATTGTGTTCGGTATTAGAAACAATAGAAGTAGAGAGGTGATTGTAATAGGTTATGAATTTATTTTGCAATAACGAATTTTCTTCTAGATGATCATCTAATAAAGAATCAAGGATTTCTAAGCCAACAAAAATCCTCAGAGCATTGTGCCAGTTTTGAATTTATGATCTCATTGAAAATCTGAAGGAGAGTTACCAATAAAATCATGATAATCCCGTCTCTTATCTTGAATAATATAGATCATATTACACATTCTTTGTGTGGATACAGTGGTACTGAACAAGTCAAGTTGAAGTTGGATGTTTTCTAGTGTAATTGGGAGTCCAATTTACATGTTCCTCGATTGCATCCCTTGTGAACATGGCATGGAATTAACATCAACATTAAAGACTCCAACATTGACTTGACAAGGCAAGAAAGCAAATGGCTAAGTAGTGATGGGTAGATGACAACAACAAAGGCAAACAAGAAGGGAACCACAATAATCCTATAGGGTTGTTTTTATGGGTATCGTATCTTGTTTTACTTGAGTTTTTGCAGATGAAGAACTAGAATATTATTGCATTTATGTCATGTATTTTTTTCTCGTCTTCGTGTTTTTACAATATTGTTCTCTCCCATCTATGTAAGAAATGAGGATGTATGCTTACCCTAATTTGAAATAGAACTCTCTTTTTTCTCACAACGTGGTGTTAGAGCGCGGCGCAATCTTGGTCTTCTTCTGATTTCGTCTCACTCACTCCCGACTCTTTTGATGCCTCATAATCTCCCTCACTGGCCTTACTCACAACTCTTCAGTCTTGTCAGCATCCCTCACCTCAAGTAGAGGACTTATCGACCTTCAGAAGACTCGCGGGCCTCTCCCTTCCATTTTTGAAGCTAAGAGAATGGAAGGGAGAGGCTCGTGAGTCTTTTGAAGGTCGATAAGTCCTCTACTCGTTAAACTCTCAGAAGGCGTGATTCCAGTCATTTCGCCCCTTCAGCGGGCAGAGAGACGGTCTCCAAACAATTCATCCCGTGGGATAGTCATTGGAGACTCCAATGGGAGCATCCTATTCTACCCCCTCTGGCATATCTTAACTTAAGGGGGTCCTAGGATGTTGTGGTAATACATACCAATTTTGTTAATATTTTTTGCTCCATTGTTGTGCACATCCCACCTACATGAGAAATTCCTCTGCTTCCTCGTTCAATATTTAGGTTTCCCTGATGACTTCCCAACCCCCCCCCCCCCCCCCCCCACCAATCCATGGGCACTGTAGATTATTGAAGATTAGTACAGTGGCGTTGCATGACACCCATTATCATGAATGATCAAGGGGGGCAAGTATGTAATCGGCAGTCATCATGTGTATAGGTATATTGATGGGATACTGGTTGAGCCACAACGAACCGAACTCTCATGGAGAAAGTGAGATGCAGAAAATCCATTGGTGGTATCATGATTATTACACTCAATGCCCATATCATCTATAGCAGTTATATATACTCATGGTTTTAGCTCACGAAATATGGATACGTGCATGCAAGATTTACTCATAAATTGGTAAATCAACGCAGACATATGAGCTCGCTTATCATGCTCACATGTCATGTCTTGGAACTGAAGCAAAGAACTTGTCCATCCCATCCTACTACTATGAATTCAAGTCTCTATCAAGCACTGAACTAAATTAATGAATTTATTCTGCACTGTTGATGCAATCAAAGACGAGAGACTAGCATCTCAAAGAATCAATTTGGATTTATGTTAGACCAGCCGACCATGGAAGCTAAACATCTCTTGAGAAGACGCGTTGACAAGTATCAAGAAAGAAAACAAGATTTGCATATGTTGGTTATCGATCTTGAGAAGGCTTATGATAGGATTTCAAGAGAGATCTTACAGAGAATCTTAGGAAAGAAAAGTGAAAATGTAACATGCATTGAGATAATAAAAGATATGTATACAAATTCAGGAACGAGGGTGAGGACATCATGAGGCCCTTACCTCTTTACCTGTATTTTAGATGAGCTCATCGGACCTATTTAACAAGAAATACTTTGGTGTTTATTGTTTGTGAATGATATCGTTTTCATCGAGGAGACGCGCGAGGGTGTAAAAGCGAAACTTGAATTTTGGGAGACACTTTAGAAAAGAAGGGTTTTAGATGGAGGAGAGAAAAGATGGAGTATATGGAGCTTAAATGTAACAGTGCAAGAAAGACGGATGACTTGATTATTAAATTGGGTGATCAAGATATTTCCCGTAGCGAGTGCCTTAAATATCTTGGATCGATAGTTCAAAATTATGGAGGTGTTGATAAAGATATGATACATAGAATCCAAGGAGGTTGGTTGAAGTGGAAAGGCGCATCAAGAATCTTATGTAATTGTAAAATACCATTAAAACTTAAAGGCAAGTTTTGTCGTATGACAATTAAACTAGTGATGCTCTATAGTTCTGAGTGTTGGGTAGTGAATTCTCTACATAAGCAAAAAATGGGAGTTGCGGAGATGAAAATGCTTTGGTGGACGTGTGGACACACGAGACTAGATACAATATTGTGGTTATCAACCGACATGTCAGACATGTCGGCCGACATGTAGGTTTGGGAGTTAAAACGCCACGAATACGTTTTAAAATTTAGACGTGGCGTTTTGAAAATAACCGACATGCCGGCCCCAAACAAACGGGTATATCCCCCGTTTTTTTAATTAAACAAGGTCGTTATTTTAACTCCCCCGGCCAAGCTCATTTCATTTCACTCCATCGCACCTGCCTAGCTCTCCCTCGCGCTCTCCGCCGGTGTTCTAGCGCGCTGTCGGCACACTATCTCCCTGGTTCTTTCTTCTCTCTGCTCGTTGGTGCTCTTTGGTTCTCTGGTGCTCTCTAACTCGTTGTTGCTCTCCCTCGCTCTCTTCCGCGTTGTCAACACTCTATCTGATGGAGATCAACGACGACGATGGCCCACGCACTTTTATTCCCGCTGAAAGCGGGCGTGATGTTCTGATCTCGTACCTTGAGGGCCCTTCCGGACGATCCGAGCCCGCGGATGCGTCCGGAAGGTCTACGAGAGTATTTTTCGTATTTTGTTTTATTTTATTCGGACAAGTATTGACGTTATTTTGGCACCCGGAAGATCGGACAATCTGAGTCGTTGATTCCGGATGACATAGCTTTTATGTTCTATTTATAGGAGCCATGAGGAGGGTTTTGGCACCGATTGCTTGAGTGATTCAACAGCCGGTCCGTTGGTGCGACGCCAACACCCCCAGGTGCGACGCTTGGGTATTCCTCCTGATTTCGCTACCGCCCGCCCCTTCCACGCCTCCGCCGACCCTCCTTCACTGCCGACGGGCCTCCTCCGGCCACCCCAAACCCCCGGCAAGCCTCCCCGACCCGCTCCTAGCCCCGTCGACCTACCTCCCTCCCTCCCGCTGCACCGGCGGCCTTCCACCAGCCGTCCATCCACCCCGATGCCCACCTCCAGCCCTCCTCCGCCTCGCCGAGCCTCTCCCAGCCCCCCTTCAACCCCGTCGATCACCACCAACCCTTCCGCAACCCCCCGGCGACCACTTCCAGCTTCCCTCGGCCCGACAGCCCCCTCCAACCCTCCACCACTCCCGCCAACCCCCCCGTCCAGTCCACTGGCAGCTTTGAGGGGCACCTATTCCCTCAACTCAGCCACAATAGTCCACCGTCGTTGTCCACCAAAAAAACCGGATCCATTCCTCTCCGCATTCTGTGTCACCCCCGCTCGATTGGTTCTTCATATGGTTGTAAGTTGTAATGTGGTTTTGAGTTTAAACATGGCTTGCTTTGCTTAGATTTCCATTTGCTTTGCTTATCGATTAAGTGGTATTTGGATTACTTGATTTTGTACTAATCTGCAGGGCACACCCGCTTTTCATTTAAATCTTTACGCTCCTGAGTCGTAATCATACCCGCGTGCTTTTCTCTTTGCTCTAAATCGTTTGTGGAATTCTGCATAGGTTTAAAATATCCATTTAATTCACTCTAATAATCGCTTGGACTTCGTGAAGCTCGTGCCGTGTAGGATTTGCCTCATCACAAAACCTGTAGTGCGTTTAGGTCCCAACACCCTAGCCTGCCCCTGTGTCAGATTGGTATCAAAGCGAAGGTTCGTGCACGTCGCATGTTACGTAGTGGTAGGCCATTTAGATGAAACATGTCTGATCCGAACCACACTGATGAGCGGGCCGGCAATTCCAACTCCAATTCGGAATTGTCCCCCGCCGAATTTCAGCGCGTGATGTTAGACCGTTTTGATCAATTGGGCGTTCAAATCAATGAACTTCGTGCGCGCCAGAACGCATACGAAGGCCAGGGTGATCATGCCGTCCCCCGAGGGTGATCTTGACTTTGAAAGTGATCCATGGTCTAGCATCTCAGATAGCGCCAAATATCTTGTCAAAAAAATGCTCGTTCGAAATCCTAAAAAGAGGTTGACAGCTCATGAAGTTTTATGTGAGTTCACAAACTCAATTGCTGCAAGAATCGACATGCATGACAAGTTTTTCTAATTTTAACTTATTTTTATATGGTTTCCTATTTGGCCTCAGAAATTCAAGAGTATATGCAATAATTAGACTGCTCTTTTCATGATTTAAATTAGATTAATATTTTTATCTTTCTTATTTCTATGTAATAATTTTTTTAAAAAAAATTTAATAGCTGGAAATGGATGCGAGTGGATCTGGTTCATCCAGTGCCCAATCTAGGATTGATGCTGGTTGGAAGTACGTGCGGCAGACATCTGTAACTAATAAAAATGATTTAATTTGCATTTTCTGTGAGAAGGTCACAAAGGGTGGAATTTATCGTGCAAAACAACATCTAGTGGGAGGATTTAGAAATACCAAAGTCTGTCCCAAAATGCCCACATCATGTACGAACAGAAATTCAAGAGTATATGCAAAAGAAAATGGCGGTAAGCATTACAGAAAAACAAGCATTCCCGGACTTTGCAGATGTAGATACCTTTGGAAGCGATGAAGATATGGATGACGTCGGTGCAAAGATTCATGGATGCGGTTCAAGCGGTGCCCATAAAAAGCCTAGGACTAAAGGACCGATGGATGTTTTTTTTGCATCTAATATTGAGAAAAAATGAAATAAAAAGGCCAACATCAGCAAATGAAACAAACTTCAATCAACGAAGCATGTAAGAAGGAACTTAGAGGGAGAGCTTGCAAGCATATAGCTCAATGGATGTATGATGCAGCTATTCCTTTTAATGCGGTTACCTACCGTAGTTTTGCAGTGATGATAGAATCCAATGGTCAGTTTGGGGTTGGATTGAAACCACCCAGTTATCATGAAGTTCGTGTGCCTTTGTTGAATAATGAAGTAATTGAAATTCAGAAGATGATGAAGAACTATGAGGATGAGTGGAGGTTGTTTGGATGTTCTATCATGGCCGATGGATGGACAGATAAGAAACAGAGAACACTTATAAATTTTTTGGTAAATTCACCAAAAGGTACATTCTTCCTGGAATCTGTTGATGCATCTGATTACGCAAAGACTGGAGAGAGGATGTTTGAATTGCTTGATAGAGTAGTGGAACGTGTTGGAGAGGCTAATGTTGTTCAAGTTGTTACTGATAGTGCAAGCAATAATGTACTAGCAGGTAAATATATCGTTAATCATTCTCTTTTAATATTTTTTAAAATTTAATGTCGTATGTTGAAATTAAATAACTGTGTTTATTATGAAATAGGAAAATTATTGGAAGCAAAACAACCACATATATATTGGACACCCTGTGCCGCTCATTGCATCGACTTAATGCTGGAGGATATTGGAAAGATGTCAAGCATTAGTAGAACAATTAAAAGAGCAATGAGCATCAACAGTTATATTTATATTCGGCCTGGACTAGTCAACATGCTAAGGAGCTTCACAGGACAAGTGGAGCTTGTTAGACCTGCTGTTACTAGGTTTGCAACTTCATTTCTTGCTCTTCAGCGCATTCATAAACATAGGACAAATCTAAGGAAGATGTTCACTTCACCAGAGTGGACATCAAGTAAGTGGGCAAAGAAAATAGGAGGCAAGCAAGTACAAAGCATTATATACATGGTCTCTTTCTGGAGTACTATTGTGTACATTTTGAAGATTTTCGGACCTTTAGTTCGGGTATTAAGATTGGTAGATGGGGAGAAAAGACCGGCAATAGGTTATATCTATAAGGCTATGGATAGAGCAAAGGAGACAATCATGAACTCTTTCAATGGGAAAGAGGAAAAATATAAAGAAGTCTTTGCGATTGTTGACAGGAGATGGGAAACTCAGCTTCATCGACCATTGCATGCGGTGACTCATTATTTAAATCCAGAATTCTTTTATTCAAATCCTGAAATGACATTATATGGAGAAGTCATAAGGGGTTTATATCAAACACTGCAAAAGATCATTCCAAGTCCTGAAATTCAAGATATAATTATGGATCAACTAAGTTTATATAGAAATGCTGAAGGTTTATTTGGAATCCAATTTGCAGTCCGTCATAGAAAAACAAAGTCTCCTGCTTAGTTAATTAAATATTATTTCAAGTTTCAAACAAACAATTTATTTAATAAGAATGATTCATTAATTTCTTGATATTTATTTTTTTGAGCAGCTGAATGGTGGCAATCATATGGAGCTGATACTCCTGATTTAACTAAATTTGCAGTAAAGGTTTTAAGTCTCACTTGCAGTTCATCTGTATGTGAACGCAACTGGAGTTTTTTTGAGCATGTATGCATTTTTTTGAACAGTACGTAAATATTAATTTACATTATTATATGATTAATTATTTATTTGTTATGTTGCAGGTGCATAACAAAAAAAGAAATCGACTGACACAACAACGCCTAAATGATTTAGTATTTGTAAAATACAATCG
The DNA here is from genome assembly GCA_039583875.1 of Platanthera guangdongensis. Taxonomy (NCBI): domain Eukaryota; kingdom Viridiplantae; phylum Streptophyta; class Magnoliopsida; order Asparagales; family Orchidaceae; genus Platanthera; species Platanthera guangdongensis. The sequence continues at coordinate 42,809,398 of CM077154.1, forward strand.
TGTCTTGCGTCGGCGATATGATTCACATGATCGTATTGATCCGATCTCGCTGAAAGATATTGACGATAGCAATGAATGGCTGATGGGAAGAATGGAGGAAGATGAGGAGGTTGAGCAGGATGACGATACAGTTTTTGATAACGAATTATTGACCTGGGGTGCAGTAGCAAGGGCTAGCGGGGTAGAAGAAGACATCTACTCCACGCGCTTATCTAAAGGGAAGATGGTAGCTGACAAGGGGAGCACATCTAAGAAGAAGGCACATACTCCAACAATGCATATAGATGATGCCGAGGATGAAGAAGAGGCCGAGTTCAATGAAAAAGAAGAAAATTTTAGTGAAGAAAATGAAACTTTTATTGATTCAGACGATTAGTGATGACGTGATCGCCGTGATGTCATGTTATTTTCTTGCACATTAGTTTAAAGTATTTGATTGTTGACTTGGTAGCTTAGGTTTGTTTTTGATGCGAAAAATTGCAATGTTGATTTGGTAGATTATGATTGCTGACTTGATTGTTTTGTTTATGTTGTTATTTTTATTATGTTGCCTTCAAAAAATAATCTCATTTTATTATGCTTAAATGTTTTATTCTAATACTTCCTTTGTGTTTTATGGAGGTATTTGGTCATTAATTAGCGGAGTGGAAGTCATGTTATATTGTTAATTCAAGAGAGGTTGATCTGGGATGTTAAAAAGGTACAAAATTTTTTACCCTAAATTTATTTATCTCTGTCAACCCTATATTATATGTTGTAGTTTTTTATTTGATTTCTAGTTGCACTTTGTATGCATCAATTATGACTCATGTACTTATATCACTTCTCACGTGTTTAGATAAAATATTAGAAAATATGAGCTCTTATACTAACTTGATAGAAGAGAACTAACCCAATTCCAGCGATTTGGTCGCCCAATTCGCTGGAATTGAGCGATTTGGTCGCCCAATTCACTCAATTCCAGCAAATTGGGCTCCCAATTCGCTCCATTTCTTTTTTCCCAAATTTTTGCGCCTCACGTGCCTCATGCGCGCGCCTGCGCCTTGCGCCAGGCTCCAGGGGCCCTTTGCGCCTTGGTGCGCCTTGCGCCTTTGATAACTTAGGAAATATCCCTGATATACCCCCTGATATACTAAAACTGACATAAAAAACTTAAACTGATGTGTCTCTGATATCCGACATCTACAACCTTGAGAATAACAATTGTTCTTAATAATAAAAGAGAATTCAATCATGTACAAAATAACAATTATTTAGTTCCAATACAAGCACATTGGGCAAAAAGACGATAAACTCCTACGGTGACAGCAGCAACTCTTGTTACATTGTCAACACGCATGTTCACCTCCCCTTTACTCAGCATTATTCTTTTTCTCAGTTCCTGCACATTTATACAAATGTGAGAATTGCATCCGGTATTCAATACACAGGATGAAGGAGCAGAAAGATTTATCTTAATAACATAAATATTTAAAACGAAAGTCATACCTACCTTCATTTTCTGCACACCCTCAATATATGAAGAATAGTTCATCCTCCAATGATCAGCCTTGTCACAGTGGTGGCATTTCACTTCCTTCACCAAGCCTTTCTTCCTCAATGCTAAAGACTTGGGCTCAAGGGATGACTTAGGTCCAACATTAGTATTCTTGAAACCCTTGGTCTTGCTCTTGCTTTTATGCACCATCAGCATGGGGATAGCAGGTTTGGCCTTCTTCATGTTGATCTCGACATTTTTTAACAAAACTAGGAGCTCGGGCAGTGTCTTGTCAATTTCATTCATATTGTAATTCAATACAAACTGCTCGTAATTGTACGACAACGATTGCAAGATCATGTCTGTAGCCAACTCTTGGTCCAGAGAAAAACCTAGTCATTTAAGATTCTTTATATACTAAATCATCTTGAGTGTGTGAGGCCCTACTAGGTCTCGAGCTCCCATCTTACACTGAAACAACGCTTTAGTGACGTCAAACATCTCTTGGCGAGCTTGCCCTTGAAACATTTTTCTTAAGGTGCTCGTCAATCACCTTACAACTCATGTTCTCATGTTGTTTCTGAAGCTCAGAGTTCATGGTGGCGAGCATGAGACATTCAACATCCAAAGAGTCGTCTTGATACTTCTTATAAGCATTTTTATCAGCTCGGAACACATTCCGGACTGGCTCTTCAGGGGAATCCTCTTTCAAGACATAGAGCTTACGCTTTTACATGAGAACAATTCTTAGATTTTTGTACCAGTCAAGATAATTTGTCCCGCTCAGTTTCTCTTTCTCAAAGATAACTCTGAGGGACAGGATGGAGTGAGATCCACTTGCCATGAAAATTCTACAAGAATTTATGCAAAGAAAACTGGTATTACATTTAAAAATACATTTTTATTTCAATTAGAACTTTAATTAAAATTACTCCAAATATTTTAATCAAACTGACAACCCTCAATATCAATTCGGAGAGTTTATGCGAGCTACTATCTTAGTAAACAAGATCCGTATTTCACCAACATCATGAGTCAGTTATGGCTTTTCTCTCACAATATAGTTAGTCAGGTATGCAACGCTTGCCGATTGCATCATCATGCAATTCTAGTAAGGTTGGTGAAAAACTCTTTATTCACATTTATCATATGGTGCATGTCAACCTTATGCCTCTAGGAACTCAACTTTTGAGGTCACCTAGTTAAAGTTGACCCAATGTCGACAGTGGGGTATCACAATTATCCGCTCGCACACTTGCCAAGATAAATTAATGTATCTTTCTTTGACAAGCTCACACTTCATCGATCGAGACAGCAAGAGTGTCATCCATCAGAAGACATCTGAATACTTAATAATAGATAAGTGATTTTAAGATAATTGATTAACATTTAATCATAGTTAACAATTAACCAATGTGCACATTCACAAAAATACTTATAACACTCACAATCCAAATACATCACAGATGCGCACAAAAAAATCATCAACACTTGACGAACTGGGCTAAATCTAAACATCTAGAATCCTTCTAAATATTCAGATTTACATGCATTGGACATGAGCAATACCAACTCCACTTACACAATAGACAAACTCGTCTCTTTATAAGAGATTCAAAATCTAACATACTTGATTTCACAAACTAACAAGGACAATTACTGTTAAGGAGAAACAAAGAGATCACAATGAAATCACATGCGTTCCTGGCGAGGTACCAAGGGGCAGAGCCCCTAGCAGTGGTCTCGCTAACCGATTACTCACAAAATTCCATCAACATTTTATGTTTCAGGAATATATTTGGGCATTTAGAACACTTCTAAATTTTCAGATCCACATGCAGTGGATTTAGCAACTTTTGAAACAATGATCATCGTGAAACCTCGCTCTGATACCACTGTTGGGTTTCTTGGCGGGAGGCACATCACATGTGCGCAGCGGAATAAGGAATCAAGAAAACCCAAAAGAGAAATGGATCTTGTGATAAAACATTGATCAACAAGTAAAAACAACTTTAGATAAAAGTATAATTTAGCGGGATTGAATCAGCACTCAACCAAGATGCTCCAAAAGGTAGATCTCCGGACGGCGAGTGAGTGCACGCAAAAATAATCTGCGGCTCTACAGTGATCGACACGAACGGGAGAATGTCGGCACTTCGTCAAACGAAATCCGGGAAGGAGAACGGAAAGCACATTGCGTTTTCACAGACTGTTATGTGATGTAGGGGTAGGCTACAGGGTGCACAAAACATAGGGCGCTAGGTGGAAATACAAATGCAACAAACTAACACGACTCTAAATGCAATACGGTCGTCAGTGGTGACGACAAATAATTATGAGCAATAATAACTTATATTTAACACCACGCAAATATTTAGAATTGAAAAACAACTAATTAATTTGGCAAATTATAATGGCTTCCTCCGCTCGGAGGGCCAAAGAGTCGTGCGGTGAATATCTCCTCCTGAAAATTATTAGTGTACCAAAACAAATTCTGCGAGCAAAAATCACAGCACATGCTTATTCACCAAATGAAAATGTCAAATCAAATAACACAATACTACAAAAGCTCACAAAGTAGAGGGCTGAACTGAGGCACTGAAGAATTTGTGGTCTGGATGTGTAGATCGGCGATCGGAGGTGGAACCTGTTGAGTGCACCACGTGAAATGGACGGTGGTGTCTGAGCGTGTGTCGCGACTCGTTAAAAAGGGTGGTTTAGTCCCACACCGCCCAGCGTGCTCCTTGGTCCTGAGTGCATTAGTGAGGTGACCACTTCTCCCCTAACCGCGTGGTTTTGGGGAGTGACGCCACAATGCTTTACATTGTATCAGAGCAGAGGGGGCACGTGGCGAGGGAGGGTGTTGAGTGCGCCACGTGGAATGGACGGTGGTGTCCGAGCGTGTATCGCGACTCGTTAAAAAGGGTAGTTTAGTCCCACACTGCCCAGCGTGCTCCTTGGTTCTGAGTGCATAAGCGGGGTGACCACTGCTCCCCTAAACGCATGGTTTTGGGGAGTGACGCCACAATGCTTTACAGAACCGGCGGCAGGAAAACAAAGACGGTGGCTGTCTTCGGCAGTAAATAGTGAGATCGGGTGAGAAAAGGGTAGATCCAGCCACGTACAAGTAGATCCGGGTCGGGGAGGGGTGAATCCGCTATTTAGGGTTGGATCCGGGCAAAAATGGAAAGTACGGGTGGTGGGAATAAGGGATCGAGGCTGAAATTCCAAGATCTAAATTGATCTTGTAAATTCGGGCTAAAGAAAGGTGGATCCACGTGAAAGGGAATTTAAGGGGTGGTCGGCTAAGGTTTTAGATGGCTTCCGGGTGGTGTGGAGGGGAGAAGGGTGGTAGGCTGGATGGGAGGCTGAAGGGGGGTGGTCGGCTTGAAGGGGGGAAGCAGTTGGTGGATGGCTGAAGGGTGGGGGAAGGCCGGCGGTGGGGGTATTGGGAGCCAGTGGCTGCGGTGGCCTGGAACAGCAGGTCGGTTGTTTGGGAGGGGGTTTGGGGGCTGTCGGCAGCTGGATGAGGGGTGTGGGGGGTGGAAAACGAAGGTGGAGGTAGGGATTACCTTGGGGAGGAGTTTGGCGGCCTAGGAGTCGTCACCTAGGGTTTCACGGCGTCGGCACCGAGGAGGGATCGTTGGAATCCGGGATTTGAGTTCTCTAAATTTTGCAATGATCTCAATTCAGCCCCCTACAACTCTTATTTATAATAAAAGAAGCAGTAGGGCATCTCATTTGACGGCTATGATTGGCCGACAGGAGATGCCTCAAAATACATGAAATAAAAGTCCAAAAAAAAAGTAATATAAGATTTTGACTCGCGGCGATTCTCCAGACACAATCGCGGAGTCCGATCGTCGATACAGGCACGTCATATATGAAAAGTTGCCACATCAGCCCCGATCGGGCCCAAAGCGCGTCCTCGTCTCTGCTCCACATCAATCTCTCTGGCTTGAAAGAATTCATCTCCGGATGAATTGGGATCAGAAGTCTCTCGCTAATCGCCATGTACAACTCGAAGAGGTCCACCAGAAGTCGTCCAAGTGTTGTCGGCGGAAGAGTGTCCCCGCCAATCAATTCTCTCTGACTGAAAAGTTGTCATCTCCGGTGAATGGAGAAGTTCATGTTGATATCGAAGTCCAGGGGTGAATCGATCAAGCTCTGTTGTAAATCTCGAAGCGTCATTTGCATCGAGGCGGCTCCGCCAATGTACCAAGTAGAGACAGCGCGGCCCATCAGTGGTGGGAACAATCTGGTCGGATCTTATCTCCGTGATACTCTCATCTCTCGAAGGGTGGAGCCCGGTGCGATTAGTGGTGCCTGCGGTGAAACCAGAGACAACGAATCCTCATGTGGGTAGGTGTCAGTAATGGGAGGGCTGTAGTGGGCATCAGACGTGGGGGATGTATGAGAGTGGTAAGGCAACGAAAGTGGGGGTGGGGGTGGCTGGGCATCTCCACTATTAGGGTCCACATACTCGTGATGCTGGAATTACGGCGTCAGATCCTCAACATTAAACACTGGATGAACTCCCATACTTGTCGGGATATCGAGCCGGTAGGCGTTTGTCCCAATACGACTAATAATTGAGTAAGGACCCATTCACCTGACACTTAGCTTTTTGGCAGGCACCGAGGGGAGCCTCTCAGAGCGGACTCGCACTATTACTTTCTCGCCTTCATTAAATATCTGCTCTCGCCTCCGCTTATCTGCATGGGTTTTATAGTTTTCATTGCTCGTTATTATCCGTTGGCGGACCGACTTATGCAACTCATGCAAATGTCGTGTAAAATACTCAGCAGACTCATGCAGGTAATGCAAATGATGCAAAGACAACACGACAGACAAGGTACACTTCTTATAGGAAAATCTAATAATGCTTGAGATGTCTCTGAAATGTGGTGGTCTATCAAAAATCGTTGATCCTCCAATAGGATCAGCCAAGGAAGGAGACTTTTAGCTCTAATACCATGTAACTCCGAAGGAGAGATACCATGATGCTAGAAGCGAGTCCCCCTTCATCATATAAGATTCAGCGTGACCTAAAAAAGGTTGATGCCTCCTATGGATATAGGCTCTATGTGTTATGGTCACCACCAAGTACAGTTCCCTTATTCTCTTGCACTATAGAAATTTTTGTGGGCTGATATTAATAATTATCAACATATCTTATGAGATAAAAAGATGTCTATGTGTGATTGGTTCAATACCTTATTGATTATTCAAAAGAATAAAAATATAGATGAAGATATAATCTCCATAATTAAGACTGAATGGTTAAAATGGAGAAATGTCTCAAGAATACTGTGAAAATAGGATATCAACGAAACTTAGATAAATTTTCTAAACGCAAATTATTATGCAAACAATGTTATGTTCATTTTAGTGTTGAAAAAAAAAATCATTCATATAGAAATCAAGTACGGTAAAATGAGAATATTTGGATGAATGTGGCAAAAATGATAAGATTTAGCTGCATCCATGAAAAAATTTGGAAAAAGCAAATAAAGAATGACAGCATTGGAGTAATAATGAGAGGTGACTTACGAAAGATAATATAAAAGAAAATAGACTGGTAGTGATACGATCCAAACCGATCTCAAGGAGAAAACACAGAAAATCGGATCGTAATATTGATGAAAGGGATTACAAGATAACCGATCTCACCTAAGGGCACCAACCCTGAACAGCTCGATCTTCCGGTGAGTGGAGACTCTCCCGTGCAGCCGCTAAAATACACCACAAGAACACAATACATTCAGTATAACCTAATCTAAACCTAAGCCCAACTATTTATAGAAGATATAGTTGGGTAAATTACATAAATGCCCCTAATATAAAATAAGGACACATGATTACTCCTTCCTCCAAAATCGAGCTTGTCCTCAAGCTTGAACGTCGCGAGGGTGATCAGATCGGTCGGGCAGATCACGGCTGGGGAAACAACGATTGACAAGAGCAGCGACAAAGTGACCTGAGAGGGTGGTGGAGCAGGGACCAACAAGGGTGGAATTGGTGGCGTGGGTGTCCGCATCGACGGTGGCGGTGACTGCCGGTGGGCTAGGGGTAGTAGCGGAGACAACAATGGTGGTGAACTTAGGGGAATGGGCACCGCGATGGGAGGGCTGGCTTCAGTGGTTGACTGTGGTGGCTGTGAAATCGGTGGAGTTATGGCGGTTTGCAAATGCAGTGGCGGCATAATGATGGAGTCACCCGCAGTTGGAGGATGCATCCTCGAGGTGACATCGGCGACGGGGCGTGGTGAAACCTTAGCGCTAAGAGCATCGATCAAGGCGCCATTGCGCGCGACCTGAGCAATTATATTGTTGAGCGAATATTCGTGTCCACCTTTCTTCCATAGCAATCATAGGTTGAAGAAATTATTAAGAATTAATTAATGGGGAATTAATTAATTCAGAATAAGGAGAGAGAACTTTTAAATATAATAAAAAAAAATGACTTGTGACTTTGCGAGAAGAAATTTAGAACAAGAACCGAAAGAAAAAAAATAGAAGTGGGTGGGGCACGAGGACAGCAGGAGTGAGAAACAAAACTATAAAAAGATGGCGGAGAGAGAATTAAAAGATAAAAGATGAAAAGCTTGGAGCCGGTTTCAACTTCCAATGAAGGAAAAACGTTGGCGTGAGGGAGTGATCTTGTTAGAAAAGTACTGGAAAAAATGATGTCTATTCAGAAATTAAGCAGAGGAAGAAAGTAGGAGCTCTAGAATGCCGCTTGAGGAAGCAGAGGAGGTTGGCGGAGGGTGGAAGCAGAGGACCCGGCTAAACGCCGGGTACGGCGCTAGAGAAGCAGTTTCGTGCGGGCGAGGAGACGCAGAGGGATTCTGCGATAGGATTTTGATGTCGTGGTGGCTCTTCTTAGGCGAGAAAAGGAGGGAAGTGGAGCAGCGACGACGGTCAAACGGGGTGAGTAGAAGTGGAGGAAGAAGCGTACTTGTCGTTGGCGAAGGCGAGGGTGGAGGAACGACTTGCAGGCGGAAGGAATGACTCTGATACCTTTGATACGATCCAAACCGATCTCAAGGAGAAAACATAGAAAATCGGATCGTAATATTAATGAAAGGGATTACAAGATAACCGATCTCACCTAAGGGCACCAACCCTGAACAGCTCGATCTTCCGACGAGGGGAGATTCTCCCGTGCAGCCGCTAAAACACACCACAAGAACACAATACATTCAGCATAAACTAATTTAAATCTAAGCTCAACTATCTATAGAAGATATAGTTGGGTAAATTACATAAATGCCCCTAATATAAAATAAGGACACATCATTGGTAGTTTATGCAAGTATAACAAAGGTTAGAAAATTCAACAATTAGATAAGTAGTTGAGTTAATGCTGAAGGATTAAATAGGAGAATGTGTATATAAAAGGTAACAAGGGTACATAAAACCTCCATAAAAGACATGAATCGAGGAACCTCATTTTGACTGAAGATGCTTAAAAAGAAACTATGATTTGATGTACACCTTCAGTGATTAAAAACTACTTGGTCATGCCATAACTATTTTTATTGTGTGGACCTCTTTCTTTAATAGAAGGTCGAAGTAGTCAAACATGCTTGATAACTTCCGTTGGGATTGATTATTGCAGAGAGATTTAATGAAAGCTAAGTAGCATGTGGAACTACAATCCACAGACCAAAACATGAGCTTTTGGGGACTTTACTACATTAGCCAAGAAGATTTTGCAAACCTACTTTCAAAAGTATATTATTATTGGAAAAGCTCATGTAAAAGGCCCATTTAATGGCCCTCTTTGTTTGTTTTCTTTCTCCTCCTTCTTTAGTCCCACATCATGTATAGGATTTATTTTTCTCTCCTCTCTCCTATATATTTGTATTCTCTCCTTGTAATTAAACACTTGAGTAATACATACAAGCTTTGGACACTCTCAACTTGGTATCAGAGCCAGGTTCCCTCTAGCTACGGCCTTTCCTGCGGACTGCCTTTTCTGTCCGCTCCGCTCTCCTGCGGACTGCCTCTCTGTCCGCTCCGGTCTCCTGCGGACTGCCCCTCTGCACCCGCTTCTCTGCGGACTGCTTTTTTGTCCGCCTTCCCTGCGGACTGCCGTTTTTTTTCTCTGTCTGCTCGGCTCTCCTGCGGACTGCCTTTCTGTCCGCTCCGGTCTCCTGCGGACTGCCCCTCTGCATCCGCCTCTCTTCTCTCTCTCTCCGTGGTTCCACCCTCCTCAGGCTTCTTATAGCCATCTTCTGCTCTGACTCGTGGGGCCCACCTCTTCTATCCGCTCCGGACGTTCCTTCCTGTCCGCTGCGCGCTCTGCTTGTGTCCGCTAGAGCCTCTTTGCTCGCGGACTGCTCCTCTCTGGCCCGCTGCTCTTAATCCTCGCGGACTGCTCCTCTCTAGCCCGCTCTGCTTCTGTCCGCTCGAGCCTCTTTGCTCGCGGACTCCCTATCCGCCGTCTCTTGCGGACTGCTCCTCTCCGTTGCGGGCTCTCCTCTTGTCCGTTGTGCGCTCCTCTTCTCTCTTGCTGCGTGGCTTCTTCATCCTCGCGGTCTCTTCTTCAGTCCGCCACGGGTTTTCAGCGGCCTGCCCCAGTCCGCTGCGATCTGATCCAAACCGCTACGACCTCTGTTGCGGACTGCTCAAGTTCGCCTCGACCTCATCCAGTTCGCCGCGACCTCCTCTGGCCCGCTGCTTGCCGCGCGGCTTGTACTCGCCGCGCCCTGCTGTCAGCTCATCCTCAGTCCGCTGGTTCTGCCCGCCTCTTCTCCTCCTAGTCGACATGTCCTCCAGCGACTCCACTACCGCTCACCCCCCGGCCGACCACGTGGCTCCTCCTCTCGAACTCCGTGATGAGCTTCGGATTACTACTATTTCCCTCTCTGGCAAGTCCAACTTCATCCCCTGGGTCCACTCCGTCCGCCGGGTCTTACAAGCCAAGGGTCTTGCTCGTCACCTCACCCAGGGCTCACCGACTCCTCCTACTGATGATTGGCTCCGAAATGACGGTCGAGTCCAGACCTGGATCCTGAACTCGGTGGAGGGTGAGCCGTACCAGATGATCATGTATCATGAGACCGCCAGGGCCATGTGGGATGAACTTCATTCATTGTACTCGGGCAAGGACAGTCTTCAGCACCTTTTTGACATCATCACTGATCTTCAAGCTTTGGATGTTGGCAAAGCTCTGGACATGACCTCCTTCGTGGCTCGTGCTAAAACTCTAACGGATGCCTGGATTCAGCACCAGCCCGCGACTACTGATCTCGCTGCTCAACGCGCCCAGAAGGAGGCTGTTTGTATTGCTATGATTATGGCTCGCGTCCCTCCACACCTTCACAGTATCCGGGCCCAGGTTCTGGCTTCACCCACTACCCCTTCCTTCTCCGATGTCTGCTCGATGTTACTTCGCGTACCACCTCCACCGGAGGCACCTGCACCACCCTCGCCGGCCCTTCTTCAGCAGGTCCTTCCTCCTTTACTTCCCCCGCCCTCTTTTACTCGGGCTGGACGTACGGGCTCCCGTGGGCGGGGCCGTGGTGGCCGCGGACAGCCCAAGTGCACCTACTGCGGCCGGGATGGCCATACTGAAGCGGTTTGTCACAAGAAACATGGCTACCCTCCTCGCCCGCCTACTGCTGCTGTTACCGATAGCTCTCCTCCGACTGGTACGGATCTTGAGGCTCTTCGCCTTCAGCTGCAACAACTCCAGGGGCTCCTCAACCCTCCCTCTGCTTCCATTGCCTCCACCTCTCATGCAGGTATTGTCTCCACCTCCACTGCAGGTACTGCCTGTCTTTCCTCCGGCTCCCGCTGGATCCTGAACTCGGGAGCCACCCACCACATCACTTCCATGCAACCGCCCCGGTTCTCTGATGCTCTTCATCCCCCGTCTATTACTGTGGCCAATGGTGCGATTGTTCCGGTCTCGGGATGTGCTGATCTCTTTCTCCATCCCTCTCTCTCTCTTCGTTCCGTTCTTTATGTGCCGGCCTCGCCATTTAATTTACTTTCTGTTGGTCGTATTACTACTGATATGAATTGTTATATCACATTCACCTCTTCTTGTTTTTTGATACAGGATCGGCAGACGCAGATTACCATTGGTAGGGGTCGACTGCAGAACGTGCTCTACCTCCTCGATGTCTCTCCCACATCACTTTCCTCTGTTTCTTCTACCGATTGGCATTGTCGGCTTGGGCATGCCCCTCTACCTATCCTCCAGAAGCCTCTTCCTGACATCTCTCTTCCTATTTTTAAATGTGATTCCTGTATTCTTGGCAAACAGCCTCGTGCTTCTTATCCCGCACATTGTACTCGGAGCTCTGCTCCTTTTGATCTAATACATTCTGATATTTGGGGACCATACAAAGTTTCTAGCATTTCTGGTTATCGTTATTTTATAACCTTTATTGACGATTACTCTCGCACCACCTGGTTGTATCTCCTACGTGATCGCTCTGAGCTTCCTCGTGTTTTTCAGGCTTTTGTGTTAGAAACTCGTACGCATTTCTCTACCGCCATTAAAACTTTCCGCTCTGATAATGCTCGGGAATACACTAGTCATGAGTTTGCCACTCTCTGCGAACACTTCGGTATTGTTCATCAGACCTCTTGTCCCTACACCCCGCAACAAAACGGGGTCGCCGAACGCAAGAACCGTCATTTGCTTGATGTTGCTCGCTCCCTCATGCTTCACATGCACGTTCCCAAAGTTTTCTGGAACTTTGCGGTTTCCACCGCGTGTTTTCTTATCAACCGTCTCCCATCACCGGTTCTCCAGAACGCTACCCCCTTCAGCCTCCTTTTTCCCTCCGCACCCGCCTTCTCTCTCACACCCCGGGTTTTTGGCTGTACTTGCTTTGTCCATAACCTGGGCCCCACTCTTGACAAACTGGATCCCCGTGCGGCCAAACATATTTTCGTCGGCTACTCCCGCACCCAAAAGGGCTATTTTTGCTACTCCCCGGTCACCCGGAAGGTCTCTGTCTCTACTGATGTTACTTTCCGGGAGGATCAACCCTTCTTCCCTCCTCCTTTGCCACCTCTTCTACCGCCACCTTCTCCACCACCCCCCATCCCACAGCCGGTGATCCCCGTCCACTCCCCTCACACCATTCCTCCGCCTCCTCCCACCCTTGACCCTCCTCGACCGCCCGTCATTCGGGTCTATATTCGTCGCCCTCTTCCTCCCGTTGCTCCTATGCAGTCGGCTTCGACCTCGGCTTCTCCGTGTTCTGCTGCTCCGGTACCGGCCTCTACAGCTCATCCGATGGCGAACTATGTTTCTCTCCATCGCCTCTCTCCCCCTCTTCAGACCTTGGCTACTTCTCTATCCTCGGTCTCTATTCCTACTTCTGTCCAGGACGCTCTTCAACATCCTGGGTGGCGTGCTGCCATGGAAGAGGAGATGGCTGCTCTGTGGGCGAACCAGACTTGGACCTTGGTGCCCCTTCCTCCCGGCCAGAAACCTGTTGGGTGCAAATGGGTCTTCGTCATCAAACATGCCCCTGATGGGACCATTGATAGACTCAAAGCTCGTTTGCTTGCTCGTGGCTTCACACAACAGCAGGGGCTCGACTATGACGAGACTTTCTCTCCGGTCGCTAAGCTCAACACGGTCCGCATTCTCATTTCTGTTGTTGTCCATCATCAATGGCCCTTATTTCAACTCGACGTCAAGAACGCTTTCCTGAATAGCGACCTTCAGGAAACTGTTTACATGCAACAACCTCCCGGGTTTGAGACCACGGGGGAGTCACGGGTTTGTCACCTTCTCAAATCACTGTATGGTCTCAAACAATCCCCTCGGGCATGGTTCGACAAGTTCAGCAAAGCTCTCCGAGAAATTGGCTTCACTCGAAGCTCGGCTGACTTCTCATTGTTTACTCGTCACCGGGCAACGGGTACGGTTCTCCTATTGGTATATGTCGACGACATCATTATTACTGGAAATGACTTGGACAGCATACAGGCTGTTAAGCTACATCTGAGCTCCGTTTTCCAAACTAAAGATCTGGGACATCTTCGGTACTTCCTCGGTCTGGAAGTGGCCAGACGGTCAGATGGTTTGGTTCTCTCTCAGCGAAAATACTGTCTGGATCTTCTTCATGATGCGGGCTACTCTGGCTGCAAACCTATTAACACTCCCATGGATGCAAATCACAAACTATGTGCTCAGGGCTCAGATTCTGATTCTCTTCTACAAAATCCAGAATATTACCGTCGTATAGTTGGGAAACTTATATACCTAACAGTTACAAGACCTGATATATCTTTCGCTGTGGGACTCGTTAGTCGCTATATGCACTCTCCTCGAAGCTCTCATCTCCAGGCTGTGGAACGCATTCTCAGATATCTTAAGACAGCTCCTGGCCAAGGACTTGTATACAAAACCTCATCTTCCATTCCTACACTAGTGGCATACTCTGATGCCGACTACGCTGGCTCCCTCGATGATCGACGATCTACTAGCGGGTTTTGCACCTATTTTGGAGGATATCTGATTACTTGGCGAAGCAAGAAACAAGCAGTGGTTGCTCGATCCTCAGCAGAAGCAGAAGATCGGGCAATGGCTGCCGTGGTCTCTGAACTCACATGGATTGAGAGTCTCCTTACCGACCTTGGAGTTAAACTATCTTCACCAGCTCTCCTCTTATGTGACAGTCAAGTTGCCATACATATTGCTAAGAACCCGGTCTTTCACGAAAGAACGAAGCATATTGAGGTAGATTGTCATTTCATCCGAGAGAAAGTCCACATGAAGAAGATCGAGCTCAAGCATGTTCCGGGTACTGAACAGGTTGCTGACATCCTCACCAAAGCTCTACCTAGTACCCTCTTCTATCAGTGCCTATCCAAGCTTGGCGCATACGACTTGTACGCTCCAGCTTGCGGGGGAGTATTGGAAAAGCTCATGTAAAAGGCCCATTTAATGGCCCTCTTTGTTTGTTTTCTTTCTCCTCCTTCTTTAGTCCCACATCATGTATAGGATTTATTCTTCTCTCCTCTCTCCTATATATTTGTATTCTCTCCTTGTAATTAAACACTTGAGTAATACATACAAGTTTTGGGCAGTCTCAACAATTATAATGCTTTTGTAGTACTCGGTATGATGAGACGTAACATAATAACCTTACCTGAAGACACTTTCCGATAGCAACAAATGGTTGCACATCTCCACGTGTGCCAACAATGAGAATGACAATTTGAAGAGGAGGTACATATGGAAGGTCAGCTGCTTCCATTGGTTCTTCATCAACTGCTTGAGAAACAACATAATCTGATCTAAGATCAAGTGCTGCGCGCTCAATATCACCTGGAACTTGAACTTCCACAGTTCCATCATCTTTCACTGTAGCTATTCGGTTAAGCATCATAAGCTACAGCAACAGGAAACAAACAGAACAAAAGATAACATTAGATCATAGTTATACGGAATCACTAATGTGTGCCCGTGCCCATTCTCGTGCCCGTGTTGTGACGTGACGTGTCATGTCCGTGCCCATGTCTGTGCGTCTGTGTCTACTGAAAATTAATTAAATTCCATATTATTTACAAGGAAATAAAAATAGCATAATGTACGTAATCTCTGTAAGGAAAATGGAAGTTTCAAAAGAAAAGGCATCAAATAATTTTTTTCATCTACATGCACGAGTTCCTATTTTACATGGTCTTAGAACATTGCAAGAATCAAGAAATAAAGTCTAGTGTTGCAACATTGAGGCTAACAACAAACCAACAAAATGAAGGTAAGACATTTGTGGTTGTGAAAGCTTAAAAAACTTGTATGTGTTGTAGGACAGAGCATATTTCTCGAAAATCACTTGAAAATCACTCGGATATTGAGCCGAATCGAAATCGATTAGAATTGATTCAACTCAATTTGAGTCGATTCAATTTGGCTCTAATCACATTTAAAGTCAATTTTGAGCATGTCGTGAACCACTCAAAATATGATTAAATATAATGTATTTATTAATATATTATTTAAAATTAAAAACACTAAATTCTAAACCTAAACTAAAGTATTAAAGCATAAAGGACTTCATTTGCTCAATTTCGAGTTGACTTAGAATAAAGAGAAAAATTGCTCAATTTCGAGTCGGCTCAATTCAATTTTGAGTTGGCTCGCAATCGAGCCATTTCAAGTCGAGTCGAGTTCGACTCAAAAATTTTGATTCCGGGCCAAGCCCAAATCACACGAACCCGAATCGAAATCAACCTACTGTGCTAAAGAGGGAGAATGCTTTTAAAATTTGTAGAGTATTTATAATTGCTTAATGTATTGTTTTTAGTTTAGTCCTCTGTATGTAAATTTGTATGCACCACTCCGAAATCTCTCTCCTTCACAATGACACAATAGTCGCCAAAGCTTGCCAATTTCCTCTCCATCAATGTGTACCCCTATGAACCACGGATACTTCCCCGAAGGCAGCGTACCCGTATCGGATACGTATCTGATACCGATAAGTACCTGATACTTGTCAGATACACCTATGTGGACATACTTGGACTTAGCACATCATTCTGCATATTGTGATAGGAGTCCGTTTTTCTAGAGTAAACAAAAATTGGCTCCATGCTAGCAAGCGTTGGTACATCTAATTAAGTTGTGTATCTGTACCGAGTATGTTTCTGGTATTAGTACATTTTTGTTACAACTTACAAGTACATGTATTGAACGTATTGATACAACGCAAGTTATTAACAAAGCAGCTAACTTGTCTCTAGACCGAAGATTGAAGATGTTGAGCTCCAACAATGAAGTTGATCTCCAACAATGAAGAAGAAAAAAAAATACTGATGAGTATACTTAGTTTAATTTTATCTCTTTTGATAAAACATTTAAGATGTTAAATTTTGTAATATTTACGGAAGCTTATTGTTTGAAAACTTCATGTTACATTGCATTGATTTGTAGGCTTGTGCTTCAAGTTATGATATATGTTTAATATTTTGAGAACTATTTATTGCATTTGTAATATATACAATATTTGTTATAACGTATCATGTCGTACCCGTACTCTTGATTTTTAAATTTTGTCGTACCGTCGTACCGGGTACGCATCGTATCCAGTACTCGTATTCGTACTGGTGCTTCCTAGGCGTACCCCCATCTGATCACAGTCGAGTATCATTCTTCTATACAATAGCATCCTACTAGTCCCAGATAAGCCTTCAGTGCCTCATTCCTGAATAATTCGAGATCACAATCTCTTCGTATTGTAGGATCCAATCTAACTCGGATCATCAAGAACCTTCTCTAAAGATCCAAGAATTGTAGCCTCTGGGTTTATTTATAAATTGGAGAAGATTGTTTTGGTCAAATATACCTCTAATTTTTATGATAATACGGAATGAAAGTGGAGAATAAAGTCTTCCAATTTGAGATTGAAATGGTCTGCCTGCTGGTCAGAAAGGTTTGGATTGGCCCAATACCATATGGTGGGATCTTGTCTTTGATCCACGAACTAGGATATTACATCACTGAAGACTGTCATAAGCCTAATAAAAGCAATAGGTCTGATATACCAACAAGTGGTAAGGAAAGAATTATTTGAGAAGGTTCATCGGCTCTTCATTTATATTTGACGGCAACAGGCATTAATGTATGGAAAAAAAACTACATGATTTCTTCTCCCTGAAAGAGCATTTAAGATGAATGGCTCACAAAACAATGGGAATGTAAGTGCAGTGTTCTAGATGTCATCTTACATGTCCGAATTATCGGCCGACATAAATGTTTTGGATAGAAAAAATCAAAGACATCGATATTTTAAGTAAAAATATCATTTTTAAAAATAGTAATATCTCAAGGCTATATGAGCGAGAGTATTAAATTTTTTTCATTTCTTTTAACAGACAAAGCAAAAAAATTTTGTTTCGTGCATCTCTCTGAGCCTATCTTCGACGACTTTCAAGTCTCGCTCTCATTTGGTGCTCTTTTTGTTGTTTCTTGTCGTCGATGTTTCTTTCTTGTGTAATTTATAAACATACCTTATGTATAAATATATTTATTGTGTTGACGCATCTTTCTTATGTAATTTATAAATATACATTATGTGTATCAATGTTGCAGATGTCGGATGTCGGGGACACGTCGGTTTGGGTTTTCATGTCGGTTTTTTATATATCGGGGGATATATCGGGGATATTTCATATATCAGATTTTAATATTTAATTAATTATATATGTAATTAAATGTTATTTTTTAATTTTTATACATATCACAGTACTACCTATTTTACAACCTATTGAACTTTCAAATATTAAAATTTATATGTAGCATTTAACATACAACACTTTAAAGATGAAAATTTGCAAAACTAGTGATTTTAAGATTAAAATTCCAAAAATCAAATTTCAAGCATACCACATTCTTCATCACCGAAAAACTCATCTATAGTCGGCAGAGTAGATAGAATATGATCTTCATCTGATGAACCCTCTAGATCTCCCTCGTCCACTTCAGATATTTTTCTCTTTCCTCTTCTTTGATAACTAATTGTCACTTCTTTGCTTGTAGCTAATCTTTGAGGTCTCTTTCATCATGATCAGCGTCGACTATATTGTCAATTTGCGTCCATGTCAGCCCCTCGCCAGGAAAGACTTTATCATCGTCATCTTCATCTTCATCCTCCTCAGGATCAACATTCACCATCCACTCTTGTACCATTCCAGAATCAACATTCTTAGCTGTCAATGGATCCCGAGATGTCTCTGAATATTTCGACTTTAGCAAGGCATTGAACTTTACAAATACTAAATCGTTCAATCTCTTGCTATCAAGTTTATTTCACTTTTTAGAATGTATCTGTACATTTTTAAAAAGAGTTAAATAATGCATACAATCATATAATAAGATATAAATGTTTAACTACATAACTAAATTAATGTATACCATCTCGAAGGTACTTCAGTTCCTCTCACAGCCAGAAGATGAAGTATTCAGACTTAAAATTTTCATGGTCATAGTTTTAAGGTACGACGTATCAGCACCGTTAAGCCGCCACCAATGTACTGTGAAAATTAAAATGACAACACAATGTATTAAACTATTAATTATTCATTTATTATACATAAATACATCATTATTGTTAATAAATATATATAATAAAATGTACCTGGATCTTCAGATATCTTTTATATTATTCATGCAATACTTTATTTATCCAACAAAATTTTGTATTCTCAGTAGTATACTAGTATACAAAGTTATAACTATCATTCAAACTTTCAAACTATCCAACAAAATGAACAAAGCATTCAAGTATCATTCAAATTTTCAAAGCATCACACATTTTATTTATTAAAAGCCACAAAGCAGCAGGACAACTACAAATGTGATTGGATATACATGCATCATTGATTGCAAAATGAAGTTGGATAAATAACTATTAATATGGGTATTTCAAATCATTTGTTGATTAACAAACGTGTCAAATAAAAAAAAAACAGCAACTATTACGACAAATAAAGCAACAGCGCAGCCACTATGCTACAACCAGAAAGGCAACCACAAATACAATAGCGGACCGACATGTCCGACAACATGTCTCTGGTTCTTTTTTTTAGCCCAGAGAACACCAACGAGTAAAACATTAAAGATTAAACTGCTATAATTTTACACTAAACATATTATCTAATATAAACTTTTTAATAAGAATGAATACGTTTTAAAATTTTAGTAAATAAAATAATATATACATAATAGTCACTTGCATATTTAATTTGTAATAGTCTTGGCAAAACCTCGAAAGTAGCCTCTACAAATAAATCAGGATAAGAAGTATCAGTAAAAAGGAGTCATCTCAGTACAAATAAGTTCTGTTCACAGTTAGTTGAAATAATCATTATTAGGATCCATGCGGAAGACCTATTCAATTATTAAGAAAATTCTTCATATCCCTTTCCTATTAGAACGTATTCATTCTTATTAAAAAGTTAATATTAGATAATATGTTTGGTGTAATATTATAGCACTAAAAAAATGAAATGCAGAGCGATAGAATGAGAGGGGGAGGTAGGGAGAAGAATGAACCAGCCGAGAGAGCACCAGCGAGCAGGGAGAGGAAAGGACCAGTGACCTAGAGAGCACCAGAGTACCAGAAAACTAGAGAACACCAGCGAGCAAGGTGAAAAAAAAACCAGAGAGATAAAGTGTCGACAGCGTGCGAGAGAGGGAGAGCACCAGCGAGCTAGAGAGCACCAGATAACCAGAGCACCAGATAGCACCAACGAGCACGGAGAAGAAAGAACCAGAGAGAGTGCCGACAGCGCGCGAGAGAGGGAGAGCACCAACGAGCACCAGATAGCACCAACCGCATAGAAGAGGGCTTCTCCCACTTCCACGCGATCCACCATCTCGGCGCCGCACCCGCCACTCGCGGCCTACCGGAGCAAAATCAAATAACCATAGGGCTCTGGGGGCCGTGAGTGCGGGTGCGGCGCCGAGATGGTGGATTGTGTGGAAGCGGGCGAAGCCCGCTTCTATGCGGTCAAAGACCACCGAAAGCATCAAGCACGGGCGAAGCCCGTGCGCTGGCGGGCGAAGGCCGCCCGAGAGCATCGAGCACGAGAGTAGCCCGAGCGAAGATGCTCGTATATATATATTTATATATAAATTTGTAAATAATATTATGAATATATCTTTTTATAACATGTGTATAATTATAATATACACATAAATAAATATAAAATATATATTATATAGTACTAAATTACAATTAATAATATTATTTACATTTATATATAAGTTTGGAAATTTATTACAATAATTAACGGACTATAATTATATAAATTAATATGAAAATAATTATATTATATAAAATATATATTGGTTCAGAACAACAAATCTAATTGGTGTACTGGTTGCAGACAATGAGAGTTTTAGGAGTGGTTCAGGTTCGATTCCTAACATTCCTCTATTTTTTTAGATTTAAAGAGGCGGATTGGGACTCGCCCGGTTGTTTGAAAACCGGCTCGGTTTCCGGTTAACAGGTCCAACCGCCCGGTTAACTGGTTGTGGGCCGGTTTTCAGCAGAGACGGTTTTAAGAGCTTGACCGGACCGGTCGGTGAACCGGTCGGCGGTCCGACCAGTTTAACCGGTCGGTCCGGTCCGGTTTTCATAACATTGTATATATGTGAATAAATTTATTTAAATATTAAAATCCGGCATTATAAAATATCTTCAATATATCTCCCGCAATTCAGCATTCGTCATTTCAAATTCAATCCAACAAGAACTCGACGTCTGACATCTTCAACATTGTCCAAGTTACTCAGTAATGAGAGTAGAAAGGAGGAAAAATAAATTGGTTTCCCTAAATTAGGCCCAGCATACATATATATACGACAACATTCGCGTGACATATCACGTGAGATAAATAGCAGCAAACAAAACTTGAACTAAAAAGCACGTATGAAGCGTATATTCAACTCTCTCCCTCAAGTTGATAATATATATCGATCATTCTCAACTTGATTGCTTTGTTCATGAAATTGTCGCTACTCAACCCCTTGGTGAAGACGTCAGCTAGTTGGTCATGTGAGTTCACGAACGGAGAACATATATTTCCCTTGTCTAGATGATGTTTGATGAATTGTCCGTCAACTTCAACATGCTTTGTCCTATCGTGTTGAACTGGATTGTGAGTAATACTAATAGTCGCTTTATTGTCGCAGTAGATAGTAGCTGTTCTGTTCACCTGGAGACCAATATCTTGGAGAATTGTCTTCAACCACAACCCCTCACATACTCCCTGTGCCTTAGCCATGTATTCTGCTTCAGCACTTGAGCGAGCCACAACATTCTGTTTCTTGCTCTTCCGCGATACAAGGTTTCCGCCCGCAAATGAGCAATACCCGGTAGTAGACTATCTATCGTCTTGACTACCGGCCCATTCTGCATCTGTAAACACTACAATTTTCACAGGTTGGTTTGCAGAGAACACAATCCCACGTCCTGGAGACTTCTTGAGATATCTCAACACCTGATACGTTGCCTGTTGATAGCGAACTGTAAGAGTACATGAATCTACTTAGGACACCAACGACATACATAATATCGGGGCAAATATGAGATAGATATATGAGCTTCCCAACCAATCGTTGGTACCTTGAACCATCCACTTTCTCTCCACTAGTATCAGCATCAATGTTGTGATTAGCCTCAATAGGTGTATCCACGGGAGCACACCCGAGCATCCCAGTTTCCTCCAGAAGGTCAAGGGTATACTTTCTCTGAGAGATGAAGATCCCCCGACGAGACATCACTACTTCAATTCCCAAGAAGTATTTCAACTTTTCTAGATCCTTGACTTCAAATACTTTGCTCAATTGTCTTTTCAAGTGTACGATTTCCTCTACATCATCTCATGTAATGATGATATCATTCACGTACACAATAAGAATCGAAACTTGAGCTCCTCTCCTCTTGATAAAGAGAGTATGATCAGCATGTCCTTGAGTATAGCCTAGTTGAAGCATGGTCTTGTTAAACCATCAAAACCAAGCTCTAAGGGACTGTTTCATGTCATATAGGGATTTTTGCAGACGACAGAACTTTCCACTGAACCCTTCCTTTGTAAAGCCAGAAGGTACAGTCATGTAGACTTCTTCCATATCACCATGCAAAAGGTAATCCTGGAGCCTTAAGCATGTCTGAGGCTGGTAAGCAAAAATCCTGAGCCTCTGAGACTGGTATCCTGGTAAGCCTGGTAATTCCCACCCATGACACGCAACACAAGAGAGAATCAGCCGAATAAAGTACATCTTTGCAACAGGAGCAAAAGATTTTTGGCAGTCAATTCCTTGGGTCTAGGTATACCCTAGAGCGACTAAGTGTGTTTTATAACGCTCCACCACCCCATCTTGATTCTGCTTAATAGAAAAGATCCAGCGTGATCCAACCATTCGCTTCCCAGGGGGAACACGAGCAAGCCACCATGTTCCATTTTTTTTCAAGGCACACATCTCTTCTTCCATAGCCTATTTTCATTCAGGTATCTGAACAACCTCCTGGCAGGTCTTAGGAACCACAATAGAGGAAAGAGATGAGATAAAAGCTTTGTGAACCTGAGAGAGGTGAGAGCTAGAATGTAATTGGCAATGAGGTGTTTGGTGCCACCCATTTTACCTTTAAGACGAGCAAGAGAAACATGGAGGTCATCATCTGAATCTCGAGCGGAGACAGGCACCGGTGGTACAGCCACAGTCTGTACTTGCTCAGTCGTCCGAGGTCTGCGAGAGTATGTATATAATATAGGAGGAATAGAGGTGGTAGGTATGGAAGCAGTAGTAGGTG
The DNA here is from genome assembly GCA_039583875.1 of Platanthera guangdongensis. Lineage (NCBI taxonomy): Eukaryota > Viridiplantae > Streptophyta > Magnoliopsida > Asparagales > Orchidaceae > Platanthera > Platanthera guangdongensis. The sequence goes on from CM077154.1 coordinate 42,832,176, forward strand.
AGCTAGGAGCCGGAGGAGGGGGAATATGTGGAGAAGCAATAATCGGAAGAGGAGAGTCAATGGTCCTGTCACTGTTACTACTTGTCTCCCCATGACGAGGACCAAAGTAGGACTCCCGCTCACGAAAAGTAACATCAGCAATGCAGTAATAGTGACGTATAGGAGGATGATAACACATATACCTTTTGGTGGTAGGAGAGTAGCCAACGAAGACACATCGGAGGGAGCAAGCATCCAGCTTATCGTGATGCATGGTATGAACATGAACAAAACAGACGGAGTCAAAGATGCAAGGGGTAACGTGAGAGGTGTGGACAATGTGGTTCTTGGCTAAACGGTAGAGGAGCGTGTCATAGGAAATGGAACGAGATGGAAGGCGGTTAATGAGTAACAGTCAGAACTGCATCACCCCAATAGGACTTGGGAAGGTGCATTGCAATTAACAAAAACCGAGCAACATCCAGTAAGTATCTATTTTTCCGTTCAGCAACACCATTTTGAGTAGAGGTGGACACAAGTGGTTCGGCAAAAGCAGCAGTGGAATCAGCTTGGGGACGCAGCATACGGGGAAAGACCTATAACTCCATAGCAGAAGGCCCCCAGATTTGTCCTCATAAACCTTAGTTGACTGAGTAGAATACTGATGGGCACCAGCCTGACGACCACCCCCGCGGTGACCACCTATCCCACGAGCACCAGAACCCCGGCCAGCGGGAGCAAGATGGGGTTGTAAGCAAAAACAGACTTGCTTAGTATGGCCCTTCTTCCCACAGTGGTTGAATATAGGAGGAGGTACACGAGAAATCTCAGCAAGAGCAAAGTAGTCAGTAGAGGAACCAAGAGAGCGGTGATGATTCTCATCACTGACGAGCATACTGAAGGCTTACCAAAGAGAGTGAAGAGTCTCACGGTGTAGGACATGCAGTCAAACCGCATCAAACTCCATGTTGAGTCACATAGGAAAGACGTGAACACTGTAATAACCCATAATATTAACTTTAGAGGGGGATTTTAATTGATTAAATGTTAGTAGTGGCATTTTTGTAAATAGGATTTTCCCCCTCTTTCTAAACTGAGCCAGCACCATCTCATTAAACCTATCGGCCTAGGTTTACTCCCGATCCCGCACTAGCCCTGACTCCCTCGCGCCCGTCTCCTGCTCGACGTAGGTCTCCCGCAAGCCATCGGGCTTCTGCTTGCACCGACAGCGCCTCCCGCTCCCGCAGCCCTCGACGCCTCCTCCCGCTCCACCTCATGCTTTCGCCAGTGCCACATATTCCTCCTGCTATGGTCGGTGTCACTTTCTCCTCCTATCGTGGTCAGTGCTTCTTCCCTCCTCCCAAGGCCGGCAACTCTTGTTTCTTCTCCTCTCCTTCTTTGATCATCCAAGGAGCCCTCTTCCTCCTCCTAGGGGGCCGACATCAGCCACCTCCCTCTTCTCCAAGGGCCAGCAGTTCTCCTTTCTCCTCAAGGGACGACAATGCCTCCGCCTCTTTCTTCAAGTGTCGACAGCGGCCCCTCTCCTCCTTGGGCTCCAATTTGACTTCACTAGGGTAAGAAACTCCTCTTTTCCCTCCTTTTTCAGATTTCCTTGAAATTTCTTTGGGATTAATTACCTCCAAATTGTGCATATGTTGCGATTCAGATTTTTTCCCCCTCTTATAATCATCTAATCCCGCTTTATTTGTAATTTCCGACACCGTTCTATAAAGCTTCCAGCATGATTTCTGCAAGTCCTCTTTGATTTAAGATTTCTCCTAGCTAAGCGTCGTCAAGTCTCCGTTTTCACGTGGAAATCTCTTCTCTCATCACTTTTTAGTAAGGTAATTCGTTAACTCTCTCTTCTGTTGGGTCTTATGAAATTAATTGTTTTTGCTAGCGTTAGGGTTTCTGATAATTCAATGTCATATATGATTGTGCTTCAACAGGTCTGAAATAAGTTTTCTCGATTTTGTTTGCGTCGCACAACTGTCTTATTCAGTTTCAGCTTCCTTAAGGCAAGTGGAGATTCTTCTCTTTTGCAAATATTGAACTTAATTGTTTTATCCGTACTTATGATTATATGATTTCACCCTGTAATGTTTGTTTTGTCAAATAAATTTTAAATGAATATCCAATCTAATAAGTTAATAATTTGGGGCTTAATATGTTTGTAACTACATGAATTTGTGATTGTAGATAAATTTTGTTTGGATATTTGCTTAGATGAGTGATGTACTCAATTGAGATATAATTGGAAGCACGATAGATTATTACACAAGAGTATTAAGTGTCATAATGATAATTGATAATATTTCTAGTTAACAAACAAATGGATGGTTTGTGATTTTATATAAAATATTTGGATCGTACACATGTTTACTTAAAAGATAATTGTGTCTTGGAATGAATTAATTTAAATGAATACTTATTATCCTAAAAATGATGTAAAGTAATTTTTTCATGAATGTTTGAACTCGCAAACATATAAAATTCACTATTAATTTTCTTGTGTCATTGAATCTTATTTTTATGTATGTTTGTTTGTAAGTCTTGAATAAAATTTGTTTTTGATCTGATTTTTCCCTTTAAGTGAATTTGTTTTTGTTAAAATCACTAAAATATGAATCATTTAACTTAAAAATATCTTAAGTAATCTTTGAAAAGTAGTGTTTAATTGGTGCATCTCTTTACTTGCATGGTCACGGCAAGCGGGAATTTTTCTAATAAGACTTGCACTTGAACTTGAGTGTGAACCATGTGAACCCACTAAAAACACCTATACACTTCATTGATTGCAGCTCATAATATTACATGATCAATTATATATTATACTTCGCAGTAGTCTAATAATTTAACTTGATTCTGCTTATCTCATTTACTTGCTTGTCTTGGTTAGTTTGCTTCATGAAAACTGGTATTCAAACATTTTTGCTTCTCTTACAAATTCTGTATTTTATCTTACTTATGATCAAAGTTTTGAGACTTTTCTTTTTTGTTTTGGATTTGTCTTAGTGTTTGTGCCTACATCGCCTGCTTCCCGAGCCCGATTTGCGTCAAGTTTCAGCTTCAGTGTTTACGTTTCATTTCTTTTACTGTCAGACATTTTTTTTTGCAAAAATTATGGTTAGAAAATCACAGACAACTGCTAGGCAAAATATTATATGTACTAGAATTTAACATCATTTGCATGTTCATTTATCTGAAATTGACATTGCGTGAAAATCTATATTAGAACTTGTATCATGGGTTTTATTAAAATACATGTGCATATGTTTCACACTATCATACTTTAAAGATTCGGCATAAAAATAACAATTTTTCTTCAAATTATTTATTTTAAACCAAATTTTCAGCATCTTTGCTCGCGCATAACAGGCAAGGATTTTCTTTCAGTCCATGTCAGTGGCATCACGACTCGCCCCAAAGCGCACTCAGACATTTATTGAGACGGGTCGTGACAATTGGTATCAGAGGCAGGTTAGCTTCCAACAATAAATATTTTATAATATCATATATTTTGAATTTTATTATATAAATATATATGTAGACATCATTTTTTCACTCACATTATCATTATCTGTTGTTCGCGGCTAAAACACGCACATACTACACTCATAAGCATGAGTAGTATGCACGAATGTTAAGGGGTTATGGACAAACTTAACATTTTTGTGCATATGAATTTTCATAACAATATACACTGCTTGCGAATATTAAATTGATATGGGCAGTTTAATATTTTCAAATGTGATGACATTATATCATAATATGCATGACATGTTAAGTGAAATGGACGCTTAACATAACATATGTATCCATTCATTTGCATTCATATCATAAATCATTCCACAAGTGTGAAGCTAAGAACAATAATAATGATTGTACACACATGGATTTACTATTTGCATCACATCGCACACGATCTCATTGTTGCACTTGCATAATCAATATATAGAGTTTTCCAATGAAAATGTTATAATTATTACATGATTTATATACCTGATAGTAGGAAATGTATTAGAATCTTTAGTTTCAAGTCCCCGATATTCGTAATCAGTCCTTTTTGTTTCGCTTGTCTATAAATCTTTTTTGGTCCTCTAATATCATCTTCAAGTTGGCTTCTAAGTGTCAGCGAGAAATGAATGTCTTCTTATAAATTTCAGCGTTGTTTTGTGTTCTTCCGTCCCCAAATTGTCTTACTTTTGTCATCATTCAGTTTCTTTTCCTCTTTGGTGTTTCATCTTCTCTTCGTGTGAAGATTTCCCACTCTTGAATTCTCGAGCCTTGTCTCTTAATTCCGAGCTAAGTGAAGAAATTACTATGTTTCCTGAAGATGATCTTCCGTATCTAGTGACTCTAGTCGGATCCTGAAAAATCATGGAGTATCAAGTACACAAGCTTCAAAAGAGAATCTTTTCTTATGGTGAGAATACTTTGGAAGCATGGCAAGTCTAAGGAGTACGCTTAAGTATTTGAATCACTTATGCGTAGTAAATATCCATAATTGTTCCCTTGATCTTGGTAAGTCTCCGCACTGCTTCTCTATTCTATTTCAATATATTCATAGTTATCTTCTTTGTCTTGATTTGCAAATCTTGTTGTAATGAATGACATATGAATCTTCATTATAAGAGATCTCATTCAGAGAATTCTCGGAAAGTTTCGAGACGAAACTTTCTAAGTAAGGGAGAATATAACAACCTATAATATTAAGTTTAAAGGGGGATTTTAATTGATTAAATGGTAGTAGTGGCATTTTGTAAATAGGATTTCCCCCTCTTTCTAAACCGAGCAAGCCCTCTCATTAAACCTATCGGCCTAGGTTTACTGTAACAACCCTAATTATGAATAATAATAATAAATAATAATAATAATAATAATAAGACTTTAAACACCTAAACCTACCCCCCCTCCTTTAAAACAAAACCCGAGCCACGGTTTTCCCGTAACCCAAATCACGCATCCCGCAGGAAAATCCCGATCTCGCCTCCTTCGCCCCCGACGATCCCGCCTCCGTCTCCCGAGCGCCCGACGGCCCTCTCCTCCGCCTCCAGTGGCCGACAAATCCCTCCTCCAGGCCCGGCGCCCCTTCCTCTTGCTTCCCCGCCGTCTCCGACGCTTCCCTTGGTCGGCAACTCCCGCAGTAACCTTCTCTTGGCCGGCTGCTTCCAAGGAGGACGGACACCCCTTTTTCCCTTCCTCTTCTCCTCCTCCGACCAGTGAGAGCAAAGGCAGAGTTCTTCTCCGCAACCCTAGCTCCTCCTCGTCCCGGCCGGTGGATTTCGTGAGAGGTCTCCTAGGGTTTTCGCTCAAAACCCCTCTTCGTGGATTTTGGAGCCCCAATCTGGTCTCCTTGGGTAAGAAATTCCTTTGAAACCCCTCTTCGTGAATTTTGTTACAATAATTATCCCTCCCCAATTGATGCATTTACGTCGATCCCTCTTGGGGTTGTTGTGTACCCTTCTAACCTCGATGTTTTACTTGTTTTCCGGTGCCGCTCTTCGGGTCTAGGTGGTGGAATCACTCCAAGCCCTCTCCGAATTAGGGATTCTTGCTTCCAAACGCCGCCAAAACTCCCGATCCCTCGCGGTAGACTCTTCTCCCCTCACTTTCGAGGGAGGTAAACTCCTAAACCCCTCTCCTTTTGTGTGGAGCTATTTTTAAACGCATATGCAGACATAGGAAACTTGTTAATTCAATTTGGAATGTATTTTTGACCTCGAACAGGTTTAGCTCAAGCTTTAACCTCGCCTGCGCCACTTAGCTGTCACTAGCACTTTCGAAATCACCTTAAGGCAAGTAGAGACTGTAACGGCCCGGCCCAACTTACCGTTCGTGGCGCTTAAAGCCCACTAGGATTAGCACGGCACCGTCACCGGGCTGCAGCCCAAGCACCCCAAAGCCTCTCCGCGCCTGTTTCTCAGCAGCGGCGCATTGTTGAGGCCAGGTCTCGAACCCGCAACCCCCTTGATAAGAGAGCTTTCTTACACTCCCTCATCACCAATTGAGCTGCAGCGGCGCATTATACGTCTATTACAGGGGAGTCCCTTGGTTTGGAATGTGCTTGCATGCCGAGGTAGACTAGGAGTGCTGAGCACATTCAGGTTTGATTGTACTGTATACCCCCCCTTTTGGACATTTGATGTAAGGCCTTAAGGCCATGTGTTACAATTTAGCTATATCCAATTGAGCCACGCTAGACTCGCCTCTCGCAACACATTCCAAACCAAGGGACTCCCATCTCTCTTTTTTTGTAACGGCCCGGCCCAACTTACCGTTCGTGGCGCTTAAAGCCCACTAGGATTAGCACGGCACCGTCACCGGGCTGCAGCCCAAGCACCCCAAAGCCTCTCCGCGCCTGTTTCTCAGCAGCGGCGCATTGTTGAGGCCAGGTCTCGAACCCGCAGAAGTGGGAGGGGATGGTAAGAGCGGAGGGGCCTGCTGAAGAAGAGCCGGTGGAGAAGGAGCAGGAGGATCTGGAGGAGGGGAGACCCGGAGAATCATAGAGCAGACATCAGAGAAAGATGGTGTGGTGGGAGCAGCCAGGACCTGAGCACGAGACTCTGTAGATGAGATGGAAGGCGGGCCATGATGATGGCAATGCAAGCAGCTTTCTTCTGAGCTCGCTGAGCAGCATGATCATTGGTGGGCGGCTGATGCTGGATCCAGGCTTCAGCAAAAGTTTTACCCCGAGCGACAAACGAGGTCATATCTGAGGCGCCGCCAGTGTCGAGGGTGAAGAGGTCAGTGAGGATGTCGTAAAGATGCTGAAGGTTGTCGCGGCCAGAGTACAAGGAATGTAGCTCATCTCACATAGCCTTGGCGGTGTCGTGTTACATAGCCATTTGATAAGGCTCACCATCCAAGGAATTCAGAATCCAAGTCTGAACGCGTCCGTCATTTCGGAGCCAATCATCCGTAAGGGGAGAAGGAGGTGCCTGAGTAAGGTGAGGCAGAAGTCCCTTAGCCTGAAGAACCTGCCGAACTGAATGCACCCATGGAATAAAGTTTTTCTTGCCGGAAAGAGAGATTGTTGTGATCCGGAGCTCGTCACGGAGTTTGACAGAACAGGCCGGGCGGTCTGGCGGACAGGCCGGGTGGACAGTAGGCGGGTTGGCCGCCGAGCTCGTAGAATTACCAGAAGAAGCCATAGAGACAGGCCGCAGAACCAGACGACCTAGGAAGACCGCCGCAGAAAGAGCAGGAGGTCGCACGACAAGGCCGCGGCAGGAAGGACAGGAGACCGCGACCAAGAAAGCGGAAAGGAAAACTAGTCCGCTCGGTCACACTAGCACCAGCGATGAGTCAGATCGCGACCCAAATGCGGAAAGAAAGAGAGTCTGCACGGTTTATTTGAACACAGTAGCGGTCAAAGCACAGGAATCAGGCCGCAGCGGACAGGAGCAGTCCGCAAGAAGAGAGGGAGAGGCCGGCGGATAAGAACAATCTGCAAGAGAGGATAGCCGGCGCGACTAGAGCAGAGACCGCCCGCTAAAGGTGGGAAAAACACAAGCGGCTGGAGGAGGCCACGACCAAAGGCGAAGCGGACAGGGAGAAGAAGTCTACAGCGGGCAGAGACAAGTCGCGCGGACAGAGAGGAGAAGAGCAGGAGACCGCGACCAAGATGCGGGTGAGAAAGGAACAGCCTGCACGGTCAGGCGGATCACAGCAGCGAACTGAGGAAGCAAACCGCGAATATAGAGACAAGCGGATTTTGGGAAGGCAGAAGCGGAGAGCAAAGTGGCGGACTGAAGACAGGCCGCGGCGAGTAGGGAGTCCGCAGCAGAGAGAAAAGAAGGTGGCCCCACGAATTAGGAAGGAGGAAAGGCTATAAAAAGCAAGGGGGGGGGGGGGAAGGGTGGATCCACAGGAGAAGGAGAGTAACAGGAGGTAGCAGAACAGCTGTGGACTGAGAGGGACAAGCCGCAGAGGCAAGCGGATAGAGACGAACAACTCGCGAAGGCAGGTCGCGAGAGACAGGCAGCGGGAGGCAGGCCGCGAGAGATCAATAGGTGCGGTCAGAACAAAGCAGACCGCGAGAATCGTAACCTGGCTTTGATACCATGTAGAGAAAGCTCAAAGCTTGTATGTATTGATTGAGTATGTAAATACAATGAGAGAATACATATATATAGGAGGAAGAGAGAGAGAACAAATCTTATACAAGATGTGGGACTAAAAGAGAAGAAATCATAAATGGGCCAAAAACAAAGGCCCAATACATGGGTTATTCTAACAATTTTAAAGTTTTTGCATAAAAACAATTATTTTTCTATAAATTAATTATTTTAAACAAAATTTTCAGTATCTTTGTCCCCGCCTAACAAGCTGGATTTTCTTTCCACTCGTGCACGTGGCAACACGACTTGCCCCAAAGCGCACTCTAACATTTATTGAGACGGGTCATGACAAACACGAAAGCGGTCTTTGTCCTTCTGAAAAGCCTGCGCATCGGCAGTGCAAGCAGCGGTAAAATGCTGAAGTAATCCAATTCCTGATACAGACATTCGAACTCAGAGTAGTAGGCTAAGACGGTTATGGTTCCTTGCTTCAGCTCCAAGACACGTCGAGTGAGCTCATAAATCTGGGTCGAACTTTCTGTCTGAGAGTAGGTGACACGGGCCCTTTTTCAAATTTCATAAGCCGAACCCCGAAGCATGTAGTTGGGGTACACCTGAGGGGACATAGAGTGAAGTAACCACAAGACAACCAAGGAATTGTCTGTATCTCATTTTCTCCATGAGAGATCGGTATGTGGTGGCTCAACAGTGATACCATCAATATGTTCGTAGAGCATGTCACGACCCGTCTTAACAAGATCAGAGTGCGCTTCGGGCGGGTCGTGATGTCACAGGCATGCAGAGAGGAGTCATGTCTGCTAAGGCGGAAACAGAGATTCTACAACTAGTTTTAAATTGTTATTTTTGAAAGCGATTTAATTGATTTTAAATTGGTGCGGAAACCGCAAATAAATAAATAAAAATTTGTTGTGCATGTATTTCTTTTATAAAAACGAAAACACAAGCAGTACTGAAACTAAATGAAAGCAACTAGCCGCAAAGGTAGAAATATCATAAGTGAAATGAACTAGTACAATGATTCACCCTAAAAAGTTATTCATGATACAAGAGAAAATGTCTGACGATAACTAATACATGAATAGTAAAATACAACAGTAACGGAAACAAAATACATAGAACCTGCTGATACATCAAACCAAAATGAAACCTTCAAGCAAAGTTGAAGTTGGGTGAAGAGTACTCAGGAACCGGACGGCACAGTCACGAACTCTAAGGCAAATACAAACAGAAGGAAAATATCTCAGAACATGAAAAATACATAAAGATTCAAGTTAACAACTTGCACAAAAAGTAAATAGAGGAAACAAGAGCTCAGTGAACAAGTTTTACACGTAGCAACATACTACCGGACAAGTAACCATGTCTAACAAGATGCTTTTACTTTAATAGCATACTCCGGAGTTTAGTCTAGCTATCATACCATAAGCAGAAAACAATGAACGGTGAAGGTGTTGTCATTTGATGTACAGGATTCTAGTGTATAAATTGATGCAAGGCTTATCAACAATCGTGCTTGCAAAAGTCATCTAATGGTTTCTTTTACCAGCTAGGCGGGGGCTCGATTCAACGCGTCACATCAAACCAACACTCTCCTCTCAATATTTGCCTATGATATTAAACAATCTCAGGGATACATAAATAATTTAGACAAGTTATTAATTAAACGATTTCAGTCTATAAGGGTCTACTTCATAACAAAAAGTGAAGTAAAAATAGATTTTTCATGTTTGCAAGCGATAAGGGTTTCTCTACTCACCTTAAGGTAAAGCTGAACGGATAGCGGCGGCTAAGCGGTGTTAGCAAGCGCTTAGAAATCTTAAATTTTTTTGACCTACTTTAAGACCACGCGAACACAATATCATAACCGGGATTCCTACACTTACACAGGCATTTAATATTTGCAAAAAAAACTCACATAAAAGGTGGCTTGAAGGAAATTCCCTCCCTCGAGAGTGAGGGAAGAGGAGTTACCACAAGGATCGAGAATTTGGCGGCTCTAGGCGTCGGAAACCCTAAATTGGAGAGGGTTCGGAGCGAATTCCACCGCTAGATCTGAGGAGCGGCACCGGAAACACAAACATAAATGAAATTAGTCGAATTTACGACAAACACAAGAGGGAACGACGAAATTGCGTCGATCGGAGGGCGGAAATCCTCCCAAATAAATTAGGGCAAAACTGAAAATGGGAGTTAGGCGGGGTTCCTTACCCAAGGAGGCTAGATCTGGGCTCAGAAATCCACGAAGTGGGGTTTCGGGTGAAAAAACCCTAGGAGTTCCTCTAGAGGTTCACCGGCCGAAACGGAGAGTTAGGGTTGCCGGAGAAGAGTCGCTGCCCTAGACGAGGTCACGGAGGAAAATCCACGTTAATTCCAAGAGGGGAGTTGGAGAAATGAGAAAAGGGAGAACTAGGGTTTTTCCTTACCCTCACCGGTCGGAGAAGGAGGAGGGCGGCTTGCTGTTGTTATCGTCGGCCAGAGGAGGAGGAAGCACAGGGGATGAAATCGCCGACGGGAGGCGGCGAAAGGAGAAGTGGACGCCGCCGGAGGCGGAATTCGGGGCTGACCGGGTGCAGGAGGCAGGAAGCAGAAGCAGGAGGAGATTCGCCCGACTGCTTGCGGCGCACGTGAAATCTGGACGGGAGAAAGGAATATCGGAGGGGAAGCTCGTCTCTCGGGTTATAAGGGTAAGAATTAGGTTTGTTTTTTTTTTTATTGTTATTATTATGATTATTATTATTATTATAAAAAAATAGGTTGTTACATTCTCCCCTACTTAGAAAGTTTCATCCCGAATATTTCCTGATAATTCTCTGAATGGGGTCAAAAACAACGAAGATTCAGGCGACATGCACTTCAACTACAGTTTGCCATAAAAAGCATGGAAGCTAACTATGAAAGATACTGAAATAACAAGGAAGACAGACTCAGAGATGTAGCAAGATTAAGAGAATTGTTGTGGATACTTGTTGCGCATTTCAGATTCGAGTTCCCAAGTGTACTCCTTAGACTTGTCATGCACCCAAAGTACCTTCACCATAGGAATAGTTCTTTTGCGAAGCTTGCGTTCTTGATATTCGACGATAGTCGCGGGCTCGACTGGATAGGACAGATTGGCTTCAGGAATCACTGGAACTTCTTCAAGAACACGATTAGGATCGTGGATGTATTTCCAAAGCTGGTTGACATGAAAGACATCATGGGCACCTGACGACAAAGCGAGTAGAACCTGACGAAAGGCAGATCCTCCAACACGTTCTGAGATGGCGTACGGACCTACGAACCTTGGGATGAGCTTATGATGGCGACCAAACCGTTTCACTCCAGGAGTAGGGGAAACATTCAGAAACACTTGATCACCCACGACAAATTCTAACGGACGGCGGTGCTGATTTGCATACTTTCTCTGTCTCTAAATGGCGCGATTGAGCTAAAGACGAGTCTTCTTGGTGGCTTCTTCCATTTTCTGAAGTAACTCCGAGCCCAACACCACCTTCTCACCAACCTCTGACCAATAGAGCGGGGTCCTACAGCGAAGCCCGTACAGTGCTTCGAAGGGGACCATCTTGAGGCTCTCTTGATAGTATTGTTGTACGCGACTTGAACCAAGGGTTGATGTTCATCCCAAAATCCCTTGTAGTCCAAAATATAACAACGTAGCATATCTTCAAGAATCTGATTAACTCTCTCAGTCTGGCCATCAGTCGTCGGGTGGTAAGCAGTGCTTAGGTTGAGATAAGTGTCCAAAGCTTGCTGAAATCCCTTCCAGAAGTGCGATACAAATCTCGAGTCACGATCAGAAACGATTCGAAGAGGAATCCCATGGAGTCTAACAATCTCTGAAACATAAATCCGGGTCATATTCTCGGTGGAATGACCCTCCATATACGGAATAAAATGAGCCACTTTAATCAAGCGGTCCACAATAACCCCAATCGCATCATGTCCTCTCGGAGTGCGAGCCAATCCAGTGATAAAGTCCATAGAGACATCTTCTCACTTCCATTCAAGGATAGGCAAAGGCTGCAAAAGACCACCAGGACACTGACGCTGAACCTTCACCTTCTAGCACGTAAGGCATCGAGAGATGAAACGAGCGATGTAATTCTTCATACCAGGCCACCAAACAATCTGCTTCAAGTCATGATACATCTTGTTGTTGCTTGGGTGCCCAAATAAGCGGGACTCGTGAGCTTCTCTGCAGATACTATCAAGTAACTCAGGAATATTAGGAATGCAGAGTGGACCTCGGAAACGCAGAACATCATCAGAGATGGAGAAATCCGAAAAAGTCCCAAGTTCAACTTGTCGGCTAATGCGCTGAAGTGCGGGATCAGAGAGCCGCAAATCCTTCACCAGCTCTACCCATAACGGACCAGGAACCCCTTTATGACCCTCGGGGGCGATGGATATGTCCATCCGGTCGAGGTCATCAATCAAGGCTGCAATAATAGCTGACATGGGTGCACAAGCGGCAACAGAAGCCTGTCGACTCAACGTATATGTCACTGAATTGGCCTTACCAGAAACATACTTGAGCTGCAAGTCATAGTCTGAAATAAACTCGAGTCAACGTCTCTGACGAAGATTGGGGTCCTTCTGAACGAAAATGTACTTCAAGCTTTGATGGTCGGTGTAGAAGTGGCACTTCACACCATAGAGATAATGACGCTACAGCTTCAAGGCAAACACCACTGCAGCAAATTCCAGATCATGGGTGGGATAGTTGCGCTCATGAACTTTCAACTGCCTTGACCCATAAGCAATAACACGATCATCCTGCATCAGAACGCAACCCAAACCAACACCGGAAGCATCAGTGTAGACTGAAAAGTCCAACCCATCTGACGGAAGGGCTAGCACTGGTGCGGAACATAGTCGCTGCTTCAGCTCAGAAATGGTCAACTCACACTGATCTGACCACTCGAACCTCGCACGCTTTTGAGTTAGCCTTGTCAGAGGAGCGGCAAGGGAGGAGAAACCCTTGACAAAGCGCCGGTAATAACCAGCCAACCCAAGGAGCCAACCCAAGGAAACTGCGGATCTTGGTAGGAGTAGAAGGCCGCTTCCAGTCCATTACTGCAAAGACGTTGGCGGGGTCAACGAATAGCCCATCCCCTGAAATGACATGCCCCAAGAAGGCAACACGATCCAGCCATAACTCGCACTTCGTCAACTTGGCATAGAGTTGATGTTGGTGAAGGGTGGAGAGGATGAGTCTAAGATGAACTGCATGATCTTCACGAGTCTTGGAGTAGACCAAAATATCATCTATGAAGACGATGACGAACTTGTTTAGGAACTCACGGAATGCATTGTTCATCATATCTATGAAACCAGATGGGGCGTTAGTCAGCCCAAAAGACATCACCAAGAATTCAAAGTGTTCATACCGTGTCCGGAAGGCTGTCCTGGGGATGTCAGATTCCTTGATCTTTAGCTGATGGTAACCCGTTCTGAGATCTATCTTGGAAAACACAGAACTGCCCTTGAGCTGATCAAAGAGGTCATCCACGCGCGGGAGGGGATACTTATTCTTGATGGTAACCTTATTCAGCTCCCGATAGTCGATACAAAGCCTCAGTGAACCATCCTTCTTCTTCACGAAGAGGACTAGGGCTCCCCAAAAAAACGAGCTGGAACGAATGTATCCGCGCTCAAGCATCTCATCCAATTGCAATCTGAGCTCTTCCAACTCTCAAGGTGTCATACAGTATGGAGCTTTAGATATGGGGCACGTTCCAGACTCTACATCAATGGAGAAATCTACATCACGATCGGGAGGCATTCCAGGCAACTCGGCGGGGAACATGTCAGGGAACTCGAAAACAATCGGGATAGACTCAAGTTGCGGTATGAAAGCATTTGAATATAAAGCATACACGAAACAAGCAGAACAACTCTGACTGAGAAGGTGAGTGGCGTGCACAACACAAATTACCTTTAGGTGGTTGCGAGTGGTCTAAACATGAACGATGTAGTCCTTGTCATCAATACTAAGATTGACTCTCTTTGTCACACAGTCCAGCGTTGCTCGATACGCGACCAACCAATCCATTCTCAGGATTACATCGAACTCTGACATTTCCAGAACTATAAGATCGGTGAAAACTTGCAATTCTCCAAGCAGGATCAGGCAATTGAGAATGGCTCTAGTAGAGAGATGCAGATGACCTAGTACAGAAATCTCGAAAGGGACCTCAAGTGTCAAAGTAGACCAACAATGAAGGTCCACGATGTGGCGAGCAATAAAAGAGTGTGATGCACCAGAATCAAATAAGATTTGCATCCACTTATTCTTGACCCTAAATCTTCCCAAAAAGGGGAAAACATAACACAAATCAAGATTTTTCGAAAATAAGGCAGACCAGTTTTTTTTCTAGAATGTTGAAAAATTAAATTTAAAAATTCTACACAAAATGTACCAGAGATAACGTCGGTCGAAGCGAGCGCCTCGCCCTGAGTGATGACGTTCAACACGGCTTTTCCCCTGTCCTGAGCTCCGAGGACAGCCTGCAGTGGCTGAACGGGAACCAGGCTTTCCTTCATAGGGCAGTCTAGCTTGAGGTGTCCAACATGCCCACACTTGAAACAGGCCTTCTGTCTACGACGGCAGTCCTTCAGCTGGTGGCCCGGTTTCTTACAGTGCGCAAAAACAATGGAGGTAGAGGCAAGCTTCATCTAAGGCGGCGGACCATGGATATCCTTCTTTTTCATCTTCAGGAAAGAATGGCAGACTTGGGCAACATGGCCCACCTTGCGACAAAAGACGCACAGCTCCTTGGACCCGGGACCTTGCTCCTGAGATGGAGCACTCTTGTGCTTGAGGTCGGATGCTGCGGCATTGCTGGTGTCATGCTGGACTGAAAGGGAAACTAGATCTGATATACTCTAGAGGGGGGGTGAATAGAGTATATGGTGCTTTTAAAACACAAAGAAAACTTTTGCAAAGCTTTACAACAATTGTTGTAATGAGTGTGAGCAGGGAAGCAGAAATAAAACTAATCACAGAACTAAGCTATGCAAGAGCTAAGCACAAGAAAATCTAGGCCAGAAACAAAAAGAAAAACAAGCAGAACCAGATGACACAAGGAAATATAGTGGTTCCCCAAACTTGGGTACATCCACTCTTCTACCACCCTAGGTAGGAATCCACTGCAGGATGAGTTGATCAGGTGTCCTGGGCACCAATGAGCTTTTGATAAGGTGCTCAAAAACCAAATCAGATTTTTTGATCAGGTGTCTTGCCACCAATGAGCTTTTGACAAGGTGCTCAAAAACCAGATTCAAACTTTTGAAGGGAGTTTGAAAAACCCTTTACAGAGTGGGGGTGAGAGAGTTATGGCAGTCTTCTCTTTCTCAATCAACTGAGAAGACTAAGTGGATTGATGTCAAAGCTCCCCCTGAGTCCTTGATCTTCAGGAAGAAGAGCTTTGCTGAGGGTGATAGGCCTTCAAAGTTAGATCTCCAGCAAAAGATGATTTCAGCAAGCTGAAATGTTGAGAGTCTGGAGTCTTGAAATGATGTTGGCCTTGAACACTTTGAGAGCTGAAGAGATCTGAAGATTTTTGAAAGCTTGATCTCTCTGATGAGTGTTCTTCTGAATTCTTTTTGACAGAAGATTTTGAAAAAGTCTCTGTATGCTGAGTTGTGTGTCCTCTTCTTGTCAAATCTCTATAATGATTCAAAAACATTCTATCTTTTATTCTCTGTGCCAGAATAGAATATCACTCTGTCAAAGATAGCCATTGGTCTGCATTGATTACAGCCTTAATTGCATAATTTCTTCTGAAGGAAAGTCCACAGAATTATTCCTTGAAAAATCCCTTGAAACTTGGTCCAGAAGTAAATGAAAACGACTAGCAGATCTTCTGAATTAAATGCAGAATAACTTCTAACTGATTTGAATTTGAATTCTGAAAGATAAATGAAAATGTCGAACTGAGCTCTGCTATCGTCGAGCTGAGCTCAGCGAACTGGAAAATTCAATCAGCAACATGATCGTCGATCTGAGCTCAAAGATCGTCGAACTGAGCTCAGAGATAAAGATCCAGTGCAGAGTCAAAATCGTCGACCTGAGCTCACCGATCGTCGAATAGAGTTCGACGATATTGTGAAGTTGAGCTCAGCGATCGTCGAGTGGAGCTCGACGATATTATGAGGTTGAGCTCAGCGATCGTCGAATGGAGCTCGACGATCTATAGAAGTTGAGCTAGACGATCGTCGACCGGAGTTCGACGAAACATCGTGCTGAGCTCGACGATTAGACTTGGTCTACAGAAAAACTTGGTCTTCAGGGTAGCTTCCAATCCTAGACTTCTAACCCTTAGACTCAATTCTAATTGACCTATTAAGCTATACAGAAGGTCAAACACAGATTCCTAGAGACATAGTGATCCTGACCCAAATTAGTAATAGGGTGTTCCAACAATCTCCCCCTATTTGGGTTAGGAAAACTATTTACAGACTTTGTAAAAATTAAATAACATCATACAATCAAAAAAGCATAAAAACAACAACAGCTAGACACATTGCAGAAACATCACAGATATATATATATATATATGACATCTAGATAGCAGTCAGAAAAACCAAAGATTGTCACCTTACAGAGTTACTTCTTCTCTTTGCTTTTAACCATATTAATTTCTCTGTTAGGGTTCAATGCTTCCTTGTTGGACCTAGTGTCATCAGCTGCACCCAAGTATGTTTGCTTTGAAGTCCTGGGAACCACAGCAGCAGGATGCAACTCCATGTATCTGTCTGCATCAAAGAACTTGCTGGAGGCATATCTTTCTAACTCCTTTTGTCTTTGCTCTGACATGGTAGAAATATTAGAAGTGTCTAAGCCTTGCTCTCTGGCTTTCTTTATCTGGTCTAATGCAGCCAACTCTTTCATTCTAGCAGTCCAAGAGGCTGGGTTCTTTTCAGGGTCCTCAAATGGTACAGGTGGCTCATACCTGTTGGAAGAAGTGTCCTGAGGAGGCCTAGCAGACACTGTCTCTTTTAGCTTATAGGGGAATGGACCAGAAGATGTATCAGAAGAAACATGTCCTCCCCTGGAGTAAGGGTGCTGCCTGGAATGCCCTTTAGAATATACCTGAATATCTCTTTGACTTCCCCTGTATCCTCCTCTCCTGGAATAAGAACCCCTAGGCTGGCTTTCCCTTTGATATGATCTGGCATGGGGTTGATAGGGAGCCTGGCTTCTAGATGGGGCCTGACTTGCAGAGCTGCCACCTGCACCTGCATCAGGTGGAGGTGGTGGAGGAGGATGAGGGTGCTGGAACTGGGAGGAGCCCTTCTCATACTTTCTTTTCTTCTTCATTACTTTTAGCTGATTTTTAGAGTACTGCATCCAATGTTCAGTAATTTGACAGTTATGCAGAATATAATATGGAATATCATTATCATCTTTTACTTTGGCAGGTGGAACCCTTTTCATAGCCTTGC
Source organism: Platanthera guangdongensis (assembly GCA_039583875.1). Taxonomy (NCBI): domain Eukaryota; kingdom Viridiplantae; phylum Streptophyta; class Magnoliopsida; order Asparagales; family Orchidaceae; genus Platanthera; species Platanthera guangdongensis. The sequence goes on from CM077154.1 coordinate 42,849,689, forward strand.
TTCTAGCCTTCCTCTTCCTGGCAATAGTGGCAGCAGAGTCATCAGAATCTGTCTTAAACTCATCAGAGTCAGAACTCTGGGCATCATATATAACATCTATCTTCTTCATAAGATCTTTCTTCAGTTGCATTGCAGCAGATGAGGCAGAAGCATAAGGGGCAGCAGCAGGAACAGCAGCAGATACAGCAATAGATACAGCAGCAGATACAGGAGCAACAGCAGAAACAACACTAGTAACTTCAGGAGTGATGGCAGCAGCTTCAGTAACAACAAAATCTTCAACAAAATCTTCAGCAACAACAACAAAATCTTCAGCAGGCTCAAAACCAGTGGCCTCTGTCATCAGAAAATCCTGGGATGTTTGCTCATCAGAAGCAACTTGAAGTTCAGCAGCAGGGAGAACAACTTCAGCATTAGCATCAACAAATTCAGAAGCAAAGGCAGTCCTTTCTTCATTAGCAGCAGCAGCAGTAATCACTGAGAGTACAAAGGAGGAAATAATGTTGGGGTCACAGCCAGAGAAAGGCACCAGAGCCTTGGACAGATCTTCTGGGGGCTGGACAGCATTAGGATCTGGGAGATAGCTGAAGTATGCAGTATCAAAGGCAAAAAGCAAAGACCTTAGGTCTATTGCCAAAACTGCAGTAGGAGCCTGAACTGGAGTAGCAGCAACAAGAACAACAGATTCAAAAACAACAGCAGCAGCAGCAGTATCATCAACAGCAGGAGCAGAAGCAGCAGCAACAGCAGCATGAAGGCTGGCTTCATATGGCATCTCCCCCTGCCTAGATGCAGATACATCTGTATCAAGGCACACTGCTGGAGGTGCTGCCTGAGGAATGAGGGAGGAAAGCCTGGCAGACAGAGCTGCCACTGACTGTTGTAGAGGAGCTAAGGAGGCCTCCATGAGAAGAGAGAGCCTGGGGGCAAGTAGCTCATACAACTTGTCAGCTAAGGCTGGCAGATCTACATGCTCACTAGCAGGAGCAGAGGTAGAGGGTATGGGGATGGCTGAGGATGCTGGAAGTGGAGGGCTGGATGGTGGAGGGATGGATGGCTGAGGAGTGGGGATGGTGGAGATGGAGGGTAAGGGGATGGATATGGATGGAGTAAAGGTTGGTTGGTCAATGATGTGGTGGAGGAGATCTTGGAATGAGGTTGAGGAGGAGGGTAATTCTGGAGGAGAAGAGGGGGAATCATCCATGTAGGATTCATCCAGAAGGGTGAATGATGGTATGGATGGAGATGATGTGACATCTGGTGGTGGATAGGAGAACAATGGGTGAAAATGGTCTACTGGAGGTGATGAAATGATTGCTGGAGATGGAATTGATGTTGGAGATGGGCTGGAGATGGTAATAGTGGATGAAGCTGGAATGGTGGATGGAAGAGGTAGAGTTGGGCTTGGAGGAGGAGAGGAGGCAGCAACAGCAGCAGCCAGGTCTTCTGCAGGAGCAAAGACCTGTGGGGGAGTGACTCTTGGAGTCCTGGTGCCTGAAGGAGCACTAGAAGAGGGCCTGCTGGGCTTGCTTATCTGCCTGTCCCACTTGCCAAAGAGGGCACATGTGAGTCTCTTGGAGGCATTAATGTGCACTCCAGAGGAGACCAGCAAGGCAGGGCATTTGTTTTGCAAGAAGACTCCAAGGATCCTTCCAAAATTAACAAAACTTTTATTGATTTTCTTCTTTATCAGGTCAAAGAAGACCTCTCCCCAGTTCAAGCTTTTCTTATCTACCAGAGCTCCCATGAGGCAGAGCTGATGTCTGGAGATAGTATCATGAGCTGAGTGCTTTGCCAGCAGCACTTTACCTACAACATCTGCTAGGAACCTGTACTCAACAGACAAGTTCCTTTTAAATAACTTGCTAGGGTTTCCCTCTGGATGACCCATCCTGGCAAGTATATCAGAAAATTCCTCCCCAGATAATTCAGCAGTGTCTTCTCCATTTCTCAAACCAAAAACCTCTGTTAAGACTGTTGGGGTCAGAGGTACCTGGGTTCCAGCAATAGATCCAACTATTGTGTTGTTGTCAAGGTTGTGAGCAGTATAGACCCATTCCTTTATTTCATCTGAAGCAAGCTTGATTCTAGTGGTCATGAGGGTGGACAAGTTCTGATCCTTGAACAAATTCAAAATGTCCTGGAAGATTTGATCAGTGGTGTTGAACGATTCCAGATCAATATCGAATCCTGCATCAAACTTCATGGCGGCTAGAACAGCAACTGATACGGCCATTGTACCTGCAAAAATTTAACAAACAAAACGAACAAGCGTAGAACTGTTTGGAGGGAAGAAAATTCTTGCAGAGAAATTGAAAGCGCAAGAGAGAACGACGACGAAAAATGAGTTTTATATTAGGGTTCGACGCAGAATTGGAAAGATCGTTGAACTCAGTTCGACGATCGAGGCTTCTAAAGGAATCTGAAGAGACTCCAACATCGTCGATCTCCGTTCGACGATCTGGAAAGGCGTCGAGCTCCGTTCGACGATCGTTCAGGGAACAAAATCGTCGAGCGCCGTTCGACGATCGTTGACCGGAAGAGATAGTTCATACTATCTGAGGGGCGCTGAACTCAGTTCGACGATTCTGGAAATCGTCGAGCACCGTTCGATGATCTTTGGGGAAATCGTCGAGCGCAGTTCAGAGATCAGAAAATTCTAGACACTAAGAGAAATCAGAATTTTGCCTAGTCTTGGTCAATTTTTAGCTTTCAAAATCTTGGATATTATTTAAGACTTCCTCCATCTAACATTCCTAACTGATTTAGGAAGAAAGTGTGTTTCTTTTCATCCAAAGCCTTGGTGAAAATATCTCCCCTTTGTAAATCAGTTGGGATATATTGCAGTTCAATTTTATTCTTTTCAACATTGTCCCTTAAGAAGTGATGCCTAATCTCTATGTGTTTTGTCCTACTATGGAGGACTGGATTTTGAGCTATGGAAATAACACTTGTATTGTCACAAAAGATTTTTGACTTCTCTAAGTTGTAACCATAGTCTAGGAGTTGGTTTTGAATCCACAGTATTTGTGAACAACAACTGCCTGCAGCCATATATTCAGCTTCAGCAGTTGAAGTTGACACTGATGTTTGTTTCTTGCAAAACCAAGAGACAAGTCTATCACCAAGGAACTGACAAGTTCCACTGGTGCTTTTCCTGTCAATTCTGCATCCAGCATAATCAACATCAGAGAATCCAGTTAACTCAAATGCTGAATCTTTTGGATACCAGAGACCTAGATTTGGACAACTTTTAACATACTTGAGAATCCTCTTTACTAATGTGAGGTGTGACTCTCTAGGGCTAACTTGGAACCTAGCACATATACATGTAGCAAACATTATATCTGGTCTACTAGCTGTAAGATACAGTAAAGAGCCAATCATTGCTCTATATATTGTCTGGTCAACAGGTTTCCCATGTTCATCAGTATCCAATACAGCATTGGTAGGCATGGGTGTTTTCATACAAGATGCCTCAGACATACCAAATTTCTTAACCAACTCATTCGCATATTTGGTTTGAGAAATAAAGATGTCTTCAACATGTTGTTTGACTTGCAATCCTAGGAAGAAGGATAGCTCACCCATGCTACTCATCTCAAATTTAGAATGCATTAGATTAGAAAACCTTCTGCACAATTTTGAGTCAGTAGAACCAAAAATGATATCGTCTACATAAATTTGTACTAGTAGGATATGGGACTTATGAGTTCTAATAAAAAGAGTTTGGTCTACTCTACCCCTGATAAAACCATTTTCCAAGAGAAAGCATGCTAGGGTCTCATACCATGCTCTAGGAGCTTGCTTGAGACCATATAATGCTTTATTTAATCTAAAAACATAATCAGGATAAGTCTCCATTTAAGAAAGCACTCTTGACATCCATCTGATAAACCTTGAAGCCTTTGTGAGCTGCATAAGCTAGAAATATTCTGATGGCTTCCAATCTTGCAACAGGTGCAAAGGTCTGGTCGTAGTCAATTCCTTCTTCTTGAGAATATCCCTGGGCAACTAGCCTTGCCTTGTTCCTTATTATTACTCTTTGATCATCCAGTTTATTTCTGAATACCCATTTTGTTCCAACAATGGAATGATCCTTAGGCTTTGGCACTAGTTCCCATACTTTGTTCCTCTCAAATTGATGCAACTCCTCTTGCATGGCAATGATCCAGTGTGGATCTTGCTCTGCATCTTGAATGGACTGAGGTTCAATTTGAGAAAGGAAGCAGGTGTGCAATAGGTTTTGGTTGACCTGATTTCTGGTTTGCACACCAGCTGAGATTTCTCCAATTATCTGGGAAATTGGATGGTCTCTTGATGTTACTAAATCAATAGGGGGTGTTGATTGTTCACCAACCTGTGTTGTTGTTTCCTCTTGTGGTACAACAACTGGCTCTTCAGGTGGTGCTTCAATGTGTTGAGCATTCCCTTCATCTTCACTGCTTTCATCCTCTTGAGCAACCTGTAACTTGTTCATATCTTCAACTAGAGAGTGTTCCTGCAAAGGTTCTATGGTAGAAGAAATCTTCTCCTTGAAAGACATGTTAGTTTCATTAAAAGAAACATGAACAAATTCCTCAATTTTCAATGATGATTTATTATAGACCCTATAGGCCTTGCTGATCATGGAGTATCCCAGAAACACTCCTTCATCAACTTTGGCTTGAAATTTTGCTAAATATTTCTTGTCATTATTGTGAATATAGCAAATGCAACCAAAAATTCTGAAATAGTCAACTTTAGGTTTCTTCCCTTTGAGTAATTCATAGGGAGTCTTTCCCTTTAGTTTATGTATCAGACTTCTGTTCAGCACATAGTTGGAGGTGTTCACTGCCTCTGCCCAAAAGGATAGAGGTAGATGAGCATCTGACAACAATGTAGTGGCAGATTCAATAAGGGTTCTATTTTTCCTTTCAGCTACCCCATTTTGTTGAGGAGTTCTAGGAGCTGAGAAAGTATGCCTGATCCCTTCAATCTGATAGAACTCTTGCATAAGAAGAGAATCAAACTCTGTCCCATGATCACTTCTGATCAGGGCAATGTGAGTATTGAACTCAATCTGTATACATTTGAGAAACTCTGTCAGACACTTAAAGTTATCAGACTTCTTCCTTAGAAAGAACACCCAAGTGAATCTAGAGAAGTCATCTACAATTACTAAAGTGTAGGATTTCCCTCCTAGGCTTTGTACTGTGATGAGTTCAAATAGATCCATGTGTAACAGATACAATATCCTAGGTGAATCACTCTTATTAAGTGACTTAAAACTGTTTTTAGTTTGCTTGCCTAATTGACAAGCCTTGCAGAGTCCTTCCTTCTTGTAGGGGCCAGAGGGTAGTCCTCTAACAAGGTTGTCCTTGGAGAGCCTAGCAATAGTTCTAAGGTTTAGGTGTCCTAGTCTCTTATGCCATAAAACATTTGGTCTACAAACTGAGTTAAACAGGCAAATATCTATATCAGTTGAAAGAAAGTCTACTAGATAGATGTTACCTTTCCTTTTACCTGTCAACACAGTTGTGTTGTCCTCTGACTTGATTTTGCATAAGGTTTTGTTGAAGGTCACCTGGTAGCCTTCATCACACAGCTGACTGATGCTGATTAGGTTATGCTTCAGTCCTTCCATATATGCTACCTTCTTGAAGGTTACTGAACCAATCTGGACTGCACCATATCCTTTAGTTTGTCCAAAGTTGGAATCACCAAAGATAACCTTGGGTCCAAGCTTGGCTCTAAAGGAAGTGAGGTTGTCCTTGTTCCCTGTCATGTGCTTAGAGCACCCACTATCCAAATACCATTGCTGGTTAGATGTTGGATAGGTCTTCACCTGCACATAAAACAATTCACTTGTTTTTGACCCAGTTTACCTTGGGCCTAGGTTGATAACCTCTAAATTCAGAAATGAAAGACATCCCTGGCTGACTCTTATATCCTTCAGGATGATATCTCCTTGGAGGTATAATCCATTCAGTATAAGGGTTGAAGGTTTGGGATGAAGAACCCTTAGGATTCAATTTTGACTTGCCTTTGAAAAAGTTTCCAGAGCTCTGACCTCTGTTCGACGATCTTGGAGCTGCGTTCGACGATCGTGGGTCAGATCGTCGAGCTCCGTTCGACGGTCGACTATGGCTGAGGTCAGGTATATGGGATCGTCGACCTGCGTTCGACGACTTTGGCTGAGATCGTCGATCTGCGTTCGACGATTTTGCCTGAGATCGTCGAGCTGCGTTCGGCGATCGTCGATCTTCATTCGGCGATCGTCGATCTCCGTTCGACGATTTGTGCTGGGACTTAGTTTTCTGAGGCAGATCAGAATTTTTCCTGGCAACCTCTACAACTCCCTTTCCCTTGTCAGAAATGAACTTGATGGGAGTTGTCAGAATAATAGGTTGGCTGGATGAGCCACCCAAGCCCAGTGTACTGTTGAATCTTGAGTTCACTGTGCTTATGATGTCCATCAGCTTGATGCTTCTCCCATTGAGAGATTCTTCAAGCTTCTTGGCCTCAGAGAGCTCACTTTTCAGTGAAACTATCTGTCCCCTATAGTTCTCCAACTCCTGAGAGAGTTTGAGGTTTTCTGACTTTAAAACATTTTGTTCAGATAATTGATTTCTGAGAGAGATGATCTCTTTCTCAGACTTTAGCAGGTCTAAACATAGTGCTTTAAATTCAGATATAAAATCTTCTGAAGTAAAATCAAAAGAGCTGATTACCTGATCTTCTTCAGGTTGAGTCTCTGAGTCTGACTCTGACTCCTCTTCCTCTGAGTTGTGTTGTGAGGCATTGATTTCCATCATGCAGAACTCCTTTTCCTCTGCATCATCCTCATCATCACTGGAGCTGGAAGAGGCTTCTGACTCCTCTTCAGTCTCACTCCAGGATTCAGCAACAAACCCTTTCCTTGTATGCTTATTTTTGCTGAAAGAAGGTTTGCTATTGCCACTCCTTTTGGAGTCTTTCTCCTTTCTTCTCTCTTTTCTTTCCCTTCTGTCCTTGTTCTTGTTCTCTGGACAGTCATGAACTATATGCCCTGGTTTCCTGCAACCAAAGCAAATAATGTCTTTGTTATTGCCAATGGACTTGTCATACCTTGGCTTATCCTGCTCCTTGTATGATCTTCTTCTGAAGTCCTTTCTGGCCATCTTATAGAATCTTTTGGCCAACAAGCTGAGAAGTTCATCATTGCCTGTTCCTTTTTCTTCAGGCAGATTCTCAGTTGCCTTGAATGCTATGGTCTTCTCCTTTCTTGTGGCTGGTGAAGCAGCCTTCTGTTCTTCCTCTCTGTTCTTAATGAGTAGCTCATAAGATTTGAGCTTACCCAACAAGGCTTCAGTGGTGATCTCATTCAGACTTCTGGCATCTTTAATTGGCCAGATTCTTGAATCCCAAGTGCTGGGAAAGCACATTAGGATCTTGTCATTAAGTTCTGTCAGTGAGATCTCTTTGTCTAATGTCCTTAGTTCACTGACAATTAGACTCAGTCTGTTGTACATGTCTCCCACTGACTCAGTTTCTCCCTTCTTGAAGTTCTCATATTGGGAGATGAGATGGGATCTTCTGTCCTTTCTCTCATTAACTGAGCCTGAAACTATTTCTGAGAGCTTGTCCCAAATCTCCTTGGCTGAATTACATTCAGCTACCTTTTGAAAAATGTCATCTGACATTGTCTGGGCTAGAATGTTCATAGCCTTGGCATCAGCTACTTTCCACTTTTTGATGTCAGCATCTGTTCCTGATGGAGGTGGAACAGCATTTGTACTTGTACTTTCTGGGGGTCTTGGACACACTGTCAAAACAGAATTAAAAATATCTTCGTCAATAGAATTCATGTAGAGTCTAATCCTTGCTTTCCAGAGTGCAAACTTTGACAGATTGCACACTGGAGGTCTGGTGCTAGCATAATCTTTGTTTTGGGCCATGATTTGTGCAAACAGAAGCTAATAATAAAATACAAAAGAAAGCAGATCTAGTTTGGGATCTTTGGGTTCAGGTGTTAGCCTGTACAACCAAACAGATATGGTATGTTTAACCAACCTGGCTTTGATACCAATTGAAAGGGAAACTAGATCTGATATACTCTAGAGGGGGGGTGAATAGAGTATATGGTGCTTTTAAAACACAAAGAAAACTTTTGCAAAGCTTTACAACAATTGTTGTAATGAGTGTGAGCAGGGAAGCAGAAATAAAACTAATCACAGAACTAAGCTATGCAAGAGCTAAGCACAAGAAAATCTAGGCCAGAAACAAAAAGAAAAACAAGCAGAACCAGATGACACAAGGAAATATAGTGGTTCCCCAAACTTGGGTACATCCACTCTTCTACCACCCTAGGTAGGAATCCACTGCAGGATGAGTTGATCAGGTGTCCTGGGCACCAATGAGCTTTTGATAAGGTGCTCAAAAACCAAATCAGATTTTTTGATCAGGTGTCTTGCCACCAATGAGCTTTTGACAAGGTGCTCAAAAACCAGATTCAAACTTTTGAAGGGAGTTTGAAAAACCCTTTACAGAGTGGGGGTGAGAGAGTTATGGCAGTCTTCTCTTTCTCAATCAACTGAGAAGACTAAGTGGATTGATGTCAAAGCTCCCCCTAAGTCCTTGATCTTCAGGAAGAAGAGCTTTGCTGAGGGTGATAGGCCTTCAAAGTTAGATCTCCAGCAAAAGATGATTTCAGCAAGCTGAAATGTTGAGAGTCTGGAGTCTTAAAATGATGTTGGCCTTGAACACTTTGAGAGCTGAAGAGATCTGAAGATTTTTGAAAGCTTGATCTCTCTGATGAGTGTTCTTCTGAATTCTTTTTGACAGAAGATTTTGAAAAAGTCTCTGTATGCTGAGTTGTGTGTCCTCTTCTTGTCAAATCTCTATAATGATTCAAAAACATTCTATCTTTTATTCTCTGTGCCAGAATAGAATATCACTCTGTCAAAGATAGCCGTTGGTCTGCATTGATTACAACCTTAATTGCATAATTTCTTCTGAAGGAAAGTCCACAGAATTATTCCTTGAAAAATCTCTTGAAACTTGGTCCAGAAGTAAATAAAAACGGCTAGCAAATCTTCTGAATTAAATGCAGAATAACTTCTAACTGATTTGAATTTGAATTCTGAAAGATAACTGAAAACGTCGAACTGAGCTCTGCTATCGTCGAGCTGAGCTCAGCGAACTGGAAAATTCAATCAGCAACATGATCGTCGATCTGAGCTCAAAGATCGTCGAACTGAGCTCAGAGATAAAGATCCAATGCAGAGTCAAAATCGTCGACCTGAGCTCACCGATCGTCGAATGGAGTTCGACGATATTGTGAAGTTGAGCTCAGCGATCGTCGAGTGGAGCTCGACGATATTATGAGGTTGAGCTCAGCGATCGTCGAATGGAGCTCGACGATCTGTATAAGTTAAGCTAGACGATCGTCGACCGGAGTTCGACGAAACGTCGTGCTGAGCTCGACGATTAGACTTGGTCTACAGAAAAACTTGGTCTTCAGGGCAGCTTCCAATCCTAGACTTCTAACCCTTAGACTCAATTCTAATTGACCTATTAAGCTATACAGAAGGTCAAACACAGATTCCTAGAGACATAGTGATCCTGACCCAAATTAGTAATAGGGTGTTCCAACAAAACAGGCCTTCTGCCCACACTTGAAACATGCCTTCTGTCTACGACGGCAGTCCTTCAGCTGGTGGCCCGGTTTCTTACAGTGCGCAAAAACAATGGAGGTAGAGGCAAGCTTCATCTAAGGCGGCGGACCATGGATATCCTTCTTTTTCATCTTCAGGAAAGAATGGCAGACTTGGGCAACATGGCCCACCTTGCGACAAAAGACGCACAACTCCTTGGACCCGGGACCTTGCTCCTGAGATGAAGCACTCTTGCGCTTGAGGTTGGATGCCGCAGCATTGCTGGTGTCATGCTGGACTTTCTTGGCAGAACGATCCAGCTCAATTGCTTCCACCTTCAAGGCAGCTCCCACGGTCTCTGCGTAGGTGATGGCGTCATGGGCTACCACATGCCGTTGGAAGTCATGACAGAGCCCCTTCACGAAACGGCTGATCTTTTTGGCTTCATCCGGCACGAACTCCGCAACAAGGAGGGATAGGCGGGAGAACTCTCTCGCATACTCGGTCATTGTCCTGCCAAACTGTTGAAGGGACAGGAACTTCTCAGCTAACTTGTCTCGCTCCATAGAAGAGAGGAAGTTCTCCATAAGAGTATCCTTGAACTGTCCCCAAGTCAAGGTGATAGAATCGGAGAGGCTGCGGCGCTGAAGCCACCAAGTGTAAGCATCCTCGATCAGCTGATAGGCCGCAAGGAGAACCTTTTGGGCCTCGGGAACTGCAGCATACTCAAAGTGTTTCACCATCTGGGAGATCCATTCATTGATCACGAAGTAATCACGGTCACCGTTGTAGGTAGGCGGATTTAGTCTCTTGAAAGCCAGAGTGTCTACATTCGCTACAGGGGGAGCAGTCGGACTTGGCACGAGCGGGACCTCCATGGTGCCAACAGGCAAGCCGGTTCCAGATCCAGGTGCAGGAGGGGTGGTGGTAACAGCTACTCCAGTCGTCCCTGCGCTGTCGGAACCAGAGGCTGGATCAGGAGTTTGGCGTTCCCCCTCCAGACGGGTGACACCCTCCAGAAGTTGTCTCAAAAGTTTGACAGTTTCATCTCTAGGGTCCTCGCTCGCAGAAGGGGTAGCTTTCTTTTGATGTGATCGCTTAGGAGCCATCTAAAAGAAACATAAAAGAATTGAGTAAGAGAAACAGTCAGACTAAGCATAACGGATCGAGATTACAGGTTCTAGCATTCTAATACTATTGGATACGTAAATCAAGTAATAGATACAGCATTTTCAGTGGACAACTCTAAGTGATAACCATGCAAATGCAAATGCGACGATAGATTCGCGTGCGATAGAACTATGATTGCAAAATTCATTTGTGTACAATCGTCATCTGTTGCTTTTAGCTTAACACTTGTGAAATGAGTTATGATATGCATGCAATGTAATTATGTCTACAATGCATTCCTAAAAAAATGCTCCTGAATGGATACACATATCATGTTAAGTGTCCATATCCCTTAACATGTCATGCGCATTATGATTCTAATGTCACGCACTTGAAAATATTAAACCGCTCATACAATTTAATATTTGCAAGCGGTGTATATTCTAATGGAAATTCATATGCATATAAATGTTAAGTATGTCCATACTCCTTTAACATTTGCACGCATACTACTCACGTTTATGAGTGAGTGTGTACATGTTTCAGCCTCGAACAACAGACAACGACAAAGTGAGTGAAGCAATGATGCATGTATATATTTATTTAGATAATAAAGTTCCAAAATATTTAATACTTTCAAAATACTTCATTTTTAGGAGCTAACCTCCCTGTGATACCAACTGTCACGACCCGTCTTAACAAGATCTGAGTGCGCTTCGGGTGGGTTGCGATGTCACAGGCATGCAGAGAGGAGACATGTCTACTAAGGCGGAAACAGAGATTCTACAACTAGTTTTAAATTGTTATTTTTGAAAGGGATTTAATTGATTTTAAATTGGTGCGGAAACCGCAAATAAATAAATAAAAAGTTGTTGTGCATGCATTCTTTTTATAAAAACGAAGTCACAAACAGTACTGAAACTAAATGAATGCACGTAGCCACAAAGATAGAAATATCATAAGTGAAATGAACTAGTACATGCTTCACCCTAAAAGGTTGTCCACGATAAAAGAAAAATGTCTTACGATAACTAATACATGAATAGTAAAATCTAACAGTAACTGAAACAAAATACTTAAAACCTGCTGATACATCAAACCAAAATGAAACCTCCAAGCAAAGTTAAAGTTAGATGAAGAGTACTCAGGAACCGGACGGCGCAGTCACGAAGCTTAAGGCAAATCCAAACAGAATGAAAATGCCTCAGAACATGAAAAATACATAAATATTCAAGTTAACAACTTGCACAAAAAGTAAGCAGAGAAAACAAGAGCTCAGTGAACTAATTTTACACGTATCAACTTACTACCGGACAAGTAATCATGTCTAACAAGATGTTTTTACTTTAATAGCTTACTCCAGAGTTTAGTCTAGCTGTCATACCATAAGCAAAAAAACAATGAAAGGTGAAGGTGTTGTCATTTGATGTACAGGATTCTAGTGTATAAATTGATGTAAGGTTTATCAACAACTGTGCTTGAAAAAATCGCCTAATGATTTCTTTTACCAGCTAGGCGGGTGCTCGATTCAACGCGTCACACCAAACCAATACTCTTCTCTCAATGTTTGTCTATGGTATTAAACAATCTCAGGGATACATAAATAATTTGGACAAGTTATTAATTAGACGATTCCAGTTTATAAGGGTCTATTTCATAACAAAAAGTGAAGTAAAAAATAGATTTTTCATATTTGCAAGTGAGAGGGGTTTCTCTACTCGCCTTAAGGTAAAGCTGAACGGATAGCGGAGGATAAGCGGTGTTTGCAAGCGCTTAGGAATCTTAAATTCTTTTGACCTGCTTTAATATCACGTGAACACAATATCATAACCGGGATTCCTACAATTACACGGGCATTTAATATTTGCAAAAAAAACTCACATAAAAGATGGTTTGAAGTAAATTACCTCACTCGAGAGTGAGGGGAGAGGAGTTACCACAAAGATCGAAAATTTGGCGGTTTTAGGCATCAGAAACACTAAATCGGAGAGGGTTCGGAGCGAATTCCATCGCTAGATCTGATGAGCGGCACCGGAAACACAAACATAAATGAAATTAGTCGAATTTACGATAAACACAAGAGGGAACCACAAAATTACGTCGATCGGAGGGCGGAAATCCTCCCAAATAAATTAGGGCAAAACTGAAAATGGGAGTTATGCGGGGTTCCTCACCCAAAGAGGCCAGATCTATGCTCAGAAATCCACGAAGTTGGGTTTCGGGCGAAACCCTAGGAGTTCCTCTAGAGGTCCACCGGCCGAAACGGAGAGTTAGGGTTGTCGGAGAAGAGTCGCTGCCCTGGACGAGGTCACGGAGGAAAATCCACGTTAATTCTAAGAGGGGAGGTGGAGAAATGAGAAAAGGGAGAACTAAGGTTTTGCCTTACCCTCACCGGTCGGAGGAGGAGGGTGGCTTGTTGCTGTTATCGTCGGCCAAAGGAGAAGGAAAAAGCACCGGGCATGAAATCGCTGGCGGGAGGCGGCGACGGGAGGGGACTACCGGGTACAGGAGGCAGGAAGCAGAAGCAGGAGGAGATTCGCCTGACTCCTTGAGACGCACGGGAAATCTGGACGGGAGAAAGGAATATCGGGGGGAGCTTGCCTCTCGGGTTATAAGGGTAAGGATTAGGTTTTTTTTTTTATTATTATTATTAAAAAAAATGAGGTTATTACAGAGCTGGTGACTTCGAATAGCATGATGTAATGCCATGTATCATTTCAGATAATTTGTGTCATCCAAGGTGTGAGAAAAAAACTAAATAACAGGATTTTTATCACTCAAAAACTTAACATTGCATAAGTATGACCCCCTATTTATAGGGGGGAGAGAGAGAAAGAGAATAAAACAGACGATATGAGACTAATACACAACATACAGACTGGCCGGATATAAAAATATAGACTGCAGTAAGTAATGCGGTTAGAAAAGCTAACCGCCCATTAAAACCTCAGACCGCAACAGCATAAACCTGTCCGTCGGGCTTTTCTTAGCACCACCAGAGATGCGGTCTCACTTGTCTTCAAGTCAGCTTGATAGCTGAAACCAGACTGCCGGGACAAAATCTCCACTGCAGTTCGCCAATCCGCCAAGAGTAGACTGACACGGCAGACTGCCAAGTCACTAAGGGCAGACCGCCAAGTCACTAATGGCAGACCGTCATTGCTGACCGTCAAGCCTCTAAGGGCAGACCGCCACTGCAGACCACCAGGCCGCTAAGGGTAGACCGTCGCTGCTGACCGCCAGGCCTCTAAGGGCAGACCGTCATTGCTGACCGCTAGGCCGCTAAGGGCAGACCGTCATTGCAGACCGCCAGGCCACTAAGGGCAGACCGTCACTGCTGACCTCCAGGTCCAGAAAATTTCTAACACTCCCCCTCAAGCTTGACCATATATGTCAATCATGCACAATTTATCACAAACGTCTGAAAGAAAAAGGACACTGGTTTTGTGAAAATATCTGCTAATTCTTTGCCGAAAATGACAAATGAAGTACAGATTTGATTCTTCAATATTTCTTCTTTAATAGTGTGGCAGTCAACTTTAATTTGTTTTATCCTCTCATGAAAAACTGGATCTTTGGATATTGTTAGAAAAGCTCAATTAAGGGTCCATGTCTTCTCCTCCTTTCTCTCTCATTTTATTAGTCCCACATCTTGTATTAGGATTTCTCTCCTCATTCTTCTCCTATATAAGTGTCTTTATAGTTGTAACTATTCATTCAAGAAGTATATACAAGGTTTGAGGCCTCTCTTTACATGGTATCAGAGCCACCGACCTCCTCTCTGGGTTCTCGCGGCCTGTTTTTTTTCTAGCCACTTCTCCTTGGCTGTCCGCGCGGCTTTCCCTTGTCCGCGGACTCTTGCGGCATGTTTTCTTTCTGTTCGTGCGGCTTTTCCTTAGCCTTCAACTCTACTTCTCTCGTGGCTTCCACCTCCTCCTTCCTTCCTACCACCTCTCCTTTTATAATCCTCTTTCACGTGGGTCCACTTTCTCCTCTACCTTCTCTTCCCGCGCGGACTCTTTCCATCCGCTGCGACCTCGCCTACCCGCCGCTGGCTTACCTGCCTTTCGTGCTCGTTGCGACCTGCCTCTCCTGCTCGTCGCGACCTGCCTCTCCTGGTCGCCGCGACCTGCCTCTCCTGTTCGCCGCGACCTGCCTCTCCTGTTCGCCGCGACCTGCCTCTCCTGCTCTCCGCGACCTACATGTCCTGCTCGTCGCGACCTGCCCCTTCTGCTCGTCGCAACCTGTCTTTCCTGCACGCCGCGACCTGCCTTTCCTTGCTCGCTGCGACCTATCTTTCCTGCCCGCCGCGACCTCCCTCTCCTGTTCGCCGCGACCTGCCTCTCCTGTTCGTCGCGACCTACCTTTCCCGCTCGTCGCAACCTGCCTCTCCTGTTCGCCGCAACCTGCCTCTCCTGCTCGCTGCGACCTCTCCTAACCGCAGCTGGCTTTCCTGCCCTCTACTCGTCTGCGGCCTGCCTTGTCGCTAGGGCTCTCCTCCCTGTTCTTAGCCACATCTGGTCGCGACCTCGCTTGTCGCTGGTGTATCCGCCGAGACCGTGCGGCTATCTTCTCTGCCGACTTCTCCCTCTCACTTCGGCCTCCTTCTCCTAATCGTATTCTGGTCGCGATCTCCTGGTCGCTGCTGTGTCCGCTGAGACCGTGCGACTACCTATTCTAACCGCCCGCTCTCTTCTGCTGGCCGCGCATGGCTTCTGATACTTCCGCTCCTACTTCTGCTCCACCAGCACATGCGGCTGCCACGGCTTCCGAACTCCATGATGAGTTACGGATTACTACTATCTCTCTAACTGGAAAAAGGAATTTCGTTGAGTGGGTTCACTCAGTTCGCCGGGTTCTGCAGACGAAGGGTCTTCTTCATCACTTGACCCGCGATACTCCAACTGCTCCCTCTGATGACTGGCTTCGCGATGATGGTCGGGTCCAGTCCTGGCTTCTCAACTTTATGGACACCGAGCCCTACATCGGCCATGTATCATGACACGGCTAAGACCATGTGGGAGGAGCTTCACTCTTTTTACTCTGCCCATGACAGCCTACAGCACCTATATGATATCATTTTTGATCGCCGATAATGCAATTTGGTCGAGTCACGTGTTCGATGCGATTGTGCACGATGCCTTTGATGTTGCCGCTGCTGTTGTCGAGAGGGCTCACGATGATCATCGCATCGTTGAAGATGATGATGCTGCACTGCGGGACGATGGTGATCCGAACCATGTCGACGACGTTGATCCTTTTATTGGCTCCGAATCTGGCCTCAAATTCAGCAACGCGCCCCATTCTATTAAGTCCAATCGCAAGCGCCGCAAGCCAGGACCAACATCACATGAGTGCAGCTCTTCATCGAGTCACCATAAAAAACCTCGCGGCCTCAATGCATCGGGAAATGAACGTCAGTCGGCATTACAAGGGCTTAATCTATGGGAAGCTGTCATGAGCACTTCACCAATGATCAACCCCTTGGAGCGTCGCTTGCTCCGAACGATTGCTATCAAATTTCTTCTGCCCGATGAAGTTCAGGATCTGAAGGATTTCCCTATTGAATCTCTGCATCTTCCGCAATTGCACTGAATCTGGTCTGTCCTAGTCTCGGCTTTGCGTACCACCAATTTCTCTTTCAAACGGTTCATTCGGCCGAAATCAGAACAGGTCCTAAAGCAGCACTTGGAGGATATGGTTGCCCAGGCCCGATTCAGATTGCCCATTCAACGAGCAGCGCCCAAACGCAACATCATTACTGCCCTAAGTCAAGCCGCATCAGTGATTGCTCCATTGCGATCATCCCCTGTTGCCAGTTTCAACATTGTGCAGTTGGAAGAGACTGTGACAACAACTACAACTCGAATCGTCACATTGGCAACCAGCGCCAATCAAAGTTCAAGTCAACCTCATGCATCAGATCTGCAATCTACGCCCGAACAACTCATTGAAGGGTCATCAGACAATATCATTGATCGACTGGTTCAACAAGAGATTGATGACGGGCATGCCGACAACATTCATTGGACCAAAGTGGTCGCCCCCGTGTACGCCCGCATTGCTTCCTGTCGTGATGATCTGCTCGAGATGACGCACAAGGAGATCCAGAATCGTTGGGAGTATCTTGCACGCCTCAAGAAGCGTGTGCCATCAGCCACATCAGCATAACCAAGTTGTCATTCTCGTTTGCAATTGCATTCCGAGGCTGCCCAGCAGCACGACGATCCAGGCTCCCTAAATATTCCGCCGTCGCCGCCGGCCGAACCATCAGTTCCAGCCGCATCTCCAACCACCCGAAATTCAAATCAACCGACCTCTTCTACAGTCATTACGACGACAGTGGAACCTGTTGTGGCCAACACGTCTGTTGTCAGCGAGATTGGTTTGCGTCCGCCATTCATGATCGATCATCAGTTGCCTGCTTTGGATCAGATATTGGCGGCCATCGTTCCTTCCCCATCTGCAGGGGAGCCGTTTTCCCAAGCGGAGAAGGAGCTGCTCAATTACTTGCTGACCAGCCCAGTAGAGCGCTCCCATGTGAAATCAACGACTGGTGATCAAACGTCTTGGAAGAGTCTGGCCAGGCGTTTCTTGTACTGGGCGCGAGTCGCGCGGGTATTGGGGATGAACCAGTTTCGAGCCCGATCTGATGGGCAGCTCAAGCAAAAGGTCAAGGATGGTAATAAGAAAAAGAGCTGATAGCAGGTAGAAAATACTTGGCTTTTGGTTTCATTTCCATCTTAAGAATTTTCCTTCTCATTTATTTGAATTTTCCTTCTTTTAATCTCACTAGGCTTGTTGAGGTGGCTCTGCTTGCTTGCGCTTTTTTGCTCGCCTACCTGGTCCCCTCGCTGCACGTTCTTGGCTGTTTCGTCTCTTATTCTCTCATGGGATCGATGGTAATTTAGTTTCTCATTTATATTATGTTTTCTGATTTTGATTTCATTTTAGATTTTCTTTGATATTTTAGCAGGTGTCGACACTAACCGGCTGTGGTGTCGACACCACAGCCAGCAGGTGTCGACACTAACTATTAGGTGTCGACACCACAACCAGCAAGTGTGGACACCAGCCAGCAGGTGTCGACCACAGCCAGCAGGTGTCGACACCACATCCAGTAGGTGTCGACACCAGCCAGGCTGGTGTCTGGGTGGTGTCGACACCAGTAAGGTTGGTGTCGACACCAGCAAGGTTGGTGTCGACACCAGCAAGGTTGGTGTCGACACCAACCTGGTTGGTGTCGACACCAACCAGGGTGGTGTCGACACCAACCTGGTTGGTGTCGACACCAGCCTGGCTGTGGTGTCGACACCATAGCCAGGCTAGTGTCAACACCACAGCCAGGCTGGTGTCGACACCATCTGGCTGGTGTCGACACCTGCTGGCTGGTGTCGACACCAGCCTGGCTGTGGTGTCGACACCAGCCTGGCTGTGGTGTCGACACCTGCTGGCTGGTGTCGACACCTGCTGGCTGGTGTCGTCCATGTATTACGCACGCATACATGCCCACACCACACAATAAATTTTTTGTGATATTTTCTAGAGCAAAAGTCGATTTCCTTTAGATTAATGAACTGCAGGTTTTGGATGTCTCCTCACTTCAAGATGATTTTTAGCTCAACCTCCCAGAATGTTTTAGCAATTGGACTGTTTACATGTGTTTACCCCTGGAATGCATCAAGCAGCGAGTAATTTCTCTTTGCTCTTATCTTACCATATAATATCAGGAACTTGTTAATATACATTTACTTATTTTTTAGCTTGATTTTAAGTCCCAAATTCCAATTTGGCAAGGTATACCATGTAATATTTTATCGAGTTGATCATACCCGCCAAAAAGCTTTTGATTCCGAGCTTGAGAAGATCATACCCGCCAAAAAGCCTGTATCTCCTTTTAATCCAAATATGAGAGTGGTGGCTTTAGCAATGACTTTTGAAGGCCATAGATTTGTATGCTATATTTGGCCTAGTGATCACTAATAACTGTTATGAAGTGTTAGAATGGCTATAGATCTACATGTTATCTTATCATGCATGTGTTTGCATTTCAAATTTGCATGAAGGGAATATAAAATCTTCAGTTGGATTTTGTACCCGGTGTTACAACAATATGAGTTGAAGGCCAAAATTTTCTCCACAAAGTAGGGACACTTACTAATTGCTGATTATTATGGCCCTTAATGGGTTAGCTAGAAAAATATCAGAATCTAAAAATAGAGGAGATATAACAGTTGGGGCTTTGGAGTGCTGAATGTTATTATAAAAAAAACTAAATTTGGTGTTAATTTAGTTGTATTTATAGGGTAAAATGTCAAGCTCCAGTTTTTGGAAGGTTGGACTACATTTCTCTGGGGAGGTGATTAAAAGCTCCACCGGAGCAAAAGGGAAACACCAAACATGGCCTTAGCTTCAACCTATATTGCTAGGTGGTTTCAGTGGATGCTATTAACACTAGTATTGAGTGGAATAGCTGAATTTAGTCAAGCTTATCATAACTTCTTAAGTTTTATTATCTTTTATTTCCCATTCTACAGTTGAGATTATCCGGCCTGGTTTTTTATTTATTTATCTTTTATTTATCCTCTCCAGGCATTCTAAGCTCTCATTTGCAAGATATAATTGATATTGGTTGCGGGCGTTGGGCAAAGGTGGAGGCGTTACTCTTACTCGCAAGAACTGCTTGTGTTGCTCTTGAAAGACTAACCGAGGATGACAAGGAGAAGTTGAGGTTCAATGGAAGCAAGATTTTTGGTGTGCTGCAGAATTTAGTGACTGGATTTTTGCTTCCTGAAAGAATTTGGTATGCTACTGCAGACAAAGTCATTAGTACCCTTTACAGTATACATCCTGCGCCTGAAACCTTTGCTGCTGACTTGGTGAAAAAGTCGTTGACTTCTATGTTTAATCACACTGCAAGTGATGAACCAGGTTGTCAAGTAGATATTGATGGAAATAAGTCTTCTACGGTTTTGACATCAAAGCTTGGTAGATTTCTTTTTGTCGTAAGTCAGATTGAATATAATGTAATAGAACTAATTATTATTAATTAGTGTATTTACATTAGTGTTTATACTTATTCTTATTTCAATTATCTGTTGGTGGGCTCGCATGAATGATATCTATTTAATGGCTCTATGGATACCTTTAAGGTGTTGTTATGGTGGTAAAAAATAATTAAGCGCGTCGATATTTTAAAAAATCAAAATTGTTTGGGGAATTTTGTTAGAGAATCATTCCCAATGCTTTCAATAAAAAAACACCATGAATGCCCGCAAGTTAATCATTGTGATTATCTAAATGGTGACACAAGGTTTTAGCACCACAAATACTTTCACAAAGCCTTTGCGGCATTTTATAAAGTGTCGCAAATTCAATCGCAATGCTTTAAGCATTGCGGAAGGCTTAAAAAACATCGCAGGAAACCTATTAAAAAGTTTTGTTGCAGTAATTGATGAATCTATTAAATTTCTGTCATTTTTAAAAAAGAAATACAATAAAATATTTCACCACTTTTGCGTAGGACCGTTTAGTTGCACTCACGAAGAATCGGATGATGTTTTTGTTACACTCATGATCTTTTTGTTGTCTTCATTCCTCTCTCCCTCCCTTCCTTTTTCCTTGCTTTCCCTCTTCTCTTTCTCCCTCTCCCCTCTTTTCTTCTCCTCCCCCTCTTTTTCTTTCTCCTCAATCCCCCTCCCCCCATTTTCCCCCCTCATACTAGAGTAGAACCCGGCGCCCCCCCTCTTCGCCACTGTAGGCTGTCCTCGAAGCTCAGGACAGGGGAAAGGCCGTGCTGAACGTCATCACTCAGGGCGAGGTGCTCGCTTCGACCGACGTTATCTCTGGTACGTTTTGTGTAGAATTTTTAATTTTACTTTTTCAACATTCTCGAAAAAAAACCGGTCTGCCTTATTTTCGAAAAATCTTGATTTGCGTTATGTTTTCCCCTTTTTAGGAAGATTTAGGGTCAAGAATAAGTGGATGCAAATCTTATTTGATTCTGGTGCATCACACTCTTTTATTGCTCGCCACATCGTGGACCTTCATTGTTGGTCTACTTTGACACTTGAGGTCCCTTTCAAGATTTCTGTACTAGGTCATCTGCATCTCTCTACTAGAGCCGTTCTCAATTGCCTGATCCTGCTTGGAGAATTGCAAGTTTTCACCGATCTTATAGTTCTGGAAATGTCAGAGTTCGACGTAATCCTGAGAATGGATTGGTTGGTCGCGTATCGAGCAACGCTGGACTGTGTGACAAAGAGAGTCAATCTTAGTATTGATGACAAGGACTACATCGTTCATGTTTAGACCACTCGCAACCACCTGAAGGTAATTTGTGCTGTGCACGCCACTTACCTTCTCAGTCAGGGTTGTTATGCTTGTTTCGTGAATGCTTTATATTCAAATGCTTTCATACCACAACTTGAGTCTATCCCGATTGTTTCCGAGTTCCCTGACGTGTTCCCCTCCGAGTTGCCTGGAATGCCTCCCGATCGTGATGTAGATTTCTCCATTGATGTAGAGTCTGGAACGTGCCCCATATCTAAAGCTCCATACCGTATGACACCTTGAGAGTTAGAACAGCTCAGATTGCAATTGGATGAGATGCTTGAGCGCGGATACATTCGTTCCAGCTTGTTTTTTGGGGAGCCCTAGTCCTCTTCGTGAAGAAGAAGGATGGTTCACTGAGGCTTTGTATCGACTATCGGGAGCTGAATAAGGTTACCATCAAGAATAAGTATCCCCTCCTGCGCGTGGATGACCTCTTTGATCAGCTCAAGGGCAGTTCTGTGTTTTCCAAGATAGATCTCAGAACGAGTTACCATCAGCTAAAGATCAAGGAATCTGACATCCCCAGGACAGCCTTCCGGACACGGTATGAACACTTTGAATTCCTTGTGATGTCTTTTGGGTTGACTAACGCCCCATCTGGTTTCATAGATATAATGAACCATGCATTCCGTGAGTTCCTAAACAAGTTCGTCATCGTCTTCATAGATGATATTTTGGTCTACTCCAAAACTCGTGAAGATCATGCAGTTCATCTTAGACTCATCCTCTCCACCCTTCTCCAACATCAACTCTATGCCAAGTTGACGAAGTGCGAGTTCTGGGTGGATCGTGTTGCCTTCTTGGTGCATGTCATTTTAGGGGATGGGCTATTCGTTGACCCCGCCAACGTCTTTGCAGTAATGGACTGGAAGCGGCCTTCTACTCCTACCAAGATCCGCAGTTTCCTTGGGTTGGCTCCTTGGGTTGGCTGGTTATTACCGGCGCTTTGTCAAGGGTTTCTCCTCCCTTGCCGCTCCTCTGACAAGGCTAACTCAAAAGCGTGCGAGGTTCGAGTGGTCAGATCAGTGTGAGTTGACCATTTCTGAGCTGAAGCAGCGACTATGTTTCGCACCAGTGCTAGCCCTTCCGTCAGATGGGTTGGACTTTTCAGTCTATACTGATGCTTCCGGTGTTGGTTTGGGTTGCGTTCTGATGCAGGATGATCGTGTTATTGCTTATGGGTTGAGGCAGTTGAAAGTTCATGAGCGCAACTATCCCACCCATGATCTGGAATTTGCTGCAGTGGTGTTTGCCTTGAAGCTGTAGCGTCATTATCTCTATGGTGTGAAGTGCCACTTCTACACCGACCATCAAAGCTTGAAGTACATTTTGTTCATAAGGACCCCAATCTTCGTCAGAGACGTTGACTCGAGTTTATTTCAGACTATGACTTGCAGCTCAAGTATGTTTCTGGTAAGGCCAATTCAGTGACAGATACGTTGAGTCGACATGCTTCTGTTGTCGCTTGTGCACCCATGTCAGCTATTCTTGCAGCCTTGATTGATGACCTCGACCGGATGGACATATCCATCGCCCCCGAGGGTCATAAAGGGGTTCTTGGTCCGTTATGGGTAGAGCTGGTGAAGGATTTACAGCCCTCTGATCCCGCACTTCAGCGCATTTGCCGACAAGTTGAACTTGGGACTTTTCCGGATTTCTCCATCTCTGATGATGTTCTGCGTTTCCAAGGTCCACTCTGCATTCCTAATATTCCTGAGTTACTTGATAGTATCTGCAGAGAAGCTCATGAGTCCCGCTCATTTGGGCATCCAAGCAACAACAAGATGTATCATGACTTGAAGCAGATCGTTTGGTGGCCTGGTATGGAGAATTACATCGCTCGTTTCATCTCTCGATGCCTTACGTGCTAGAAGGTGAAGGTTCAGCATCAGCGTCCTGGTGGTCTTTTGCAGCCTTTGCCTATCCTTGAATGGAAGTGAGAAGATGTCTCTATGGACTTCATCACTGGATTGGCTCGCACTCCGAGAGGACATGATACGATTGGGGTTATTGTGGACCGCTTGATTAAAGTGGCTCATTTTATTCCGTATAAGGATGGCCATTCCACCGAGAATATGACCCGGATTTATGTTTCAGAGATTGTTATACTCCATGGGATTCCTCTGCGAATCGTTTCTGATCGTGACTCGAGATTTGTATCGCACTTCTGGAAGGGATTTCAGCAAGCTTTGGACACTTATCTCAACCTAAGCACTGCTTACCACCCGACGACTGATGGCCAGACTGAGACAGTTAATCAGATTCTTGAAGATATGCTACGTTGTTATATTTTGGACTACAAGGGATTTTAGGATGAACATCAACCCTTGGTTCAAGTCGCGTACAACAATACTATCAAGAAATCCTCAAGATGGTCCCCTTCGAAGCACTGTACGGGCTTCGCTGTAGGACCCCGCTCTACTGGTCAGAGGCTGGTGAGAAGGTGGTGTTGGGCTCGGAGTTACTTCAGGAAATGGAAGAAGCCACCAAGAAGACTCGTCTTTAGCTCAGTCGCGCCATTTAGAGACAGAGAAAGTATGCAAATCAGCACCGCCGTCCGTTAGAATTTGTCGTGGGTGATCAAGTGTTTCTGTATGTTTCCCCTACTCCTGGAGTGAAACGGTTTGGTCGCCATCATAAGCTCATCCCAAGGTTCATAGGTCCGTACGCCATCTCAGAACGTGTTGGAGGATCTGCCTATCGTCTGGTGCTACTCGCTTTGTCGTCAGGTGCCCATGATGTCTTTCATGTCAACTAGCTTTGGAAATACATCCATGATCCTAATCGTGTTCTTGAAGAATTTCCAGTGATTCCTGAAGCCAATCTGTCCTATCCAGTCGAGCCCGCGAATATCGTCGAATATCAAGAACGCAAGCTTCGCAAAAGAACTATTCCTATGGTGAAGGTACTTTGGGTGCATGGCAAGTCTAAGGAGTACACTTGGGAACTCGAATCTGACATGCGCAACAAGTATCCACAACTATTCTCTTAATCTTGCTACATCTCTGAGTCTGTCTTCCTTGTTATTTCAGTATCTTTCATAGTTAGCTTCCATGCTTTTTATGGCAAACTGTAGTTGAAGTGCATGTCACCTGAATCTTCATTGTTTTTGACCCCATTCAGAGAATTCTCAGGAAATATTCGGGACGAAACTTTCTAAGTAGGGGAGAATGTAACAACCTATTTTTTTTATAATAATAATAATAATCATAATAATAACAATAATAATAAAAACAAAAAAACAAACCTAATTCTTACCCTTATAACCCAAGAGACGAGCTTCCCCTCCGATATTCCTTTCTCCCGTCCAGATTTCCCGTGCGCCGCAAGCAGTCGGGCGAATCTCCTCCTCCTTCCGCTTCCTGCCTCCTACACACGGTCAGCCCCGAATTCCGCCTCCGGCGGCGTCCACTTCTCCTTTCGCCGCCTCCCGTCGGCGATTTCATCCCCTGTGCTTCCTCCTCCTCTGGCCGACGATAACAACAACAAGCCGCCCTCCTCCTTCTCCGACCGGTGAGGGTAAGGCAAAACCCTAGTTCTCCCT
Organism: Platanthera guangdongensis; assembly: GCA_039583875.1. NCBI lineage: Eukaryota > Viridiplantae > Streptophyta > Magnoliopsida > Asparagales > Orchidaceae > Platanthera > Platanthera guangdongensis. The sequence continues at coordinate 42,874,295 of CM077154.1, forward strand.
TTTCTCATTTCTCCAACTCCCCTCTTGGAATTAACGTGGATTTTCCTCTATGACCTCGTCTAGGGCAGCGACTCTTCTCCGGCAACCCTAACTCTCCGTTTCGTCCGGTGAACCTCTAGAGGAACTCCTAGGGTTTCACCCGAAACCCCACTTCGTGGATTTCTGAGCCCAGATCTGGCCACCTTGGGTAAGGAACCCCGCCTAACTCCCATTTTCAGTTTTGCCCTAATTTATTTGGGAGGATTTCCGCCCTCCGATCGACGCAATTTCGTCGTTCCCTCTTGTGTTTGTCGTAAATCCGACTAATTTCATTTATGTTTGTGTTTCCGGTCCCGCTCCTCAGATCTAGCGGTGGAATTCGCTCCGAACCCTCTCCAATTTAGGGTTTCCGACGCCTAGAGCCGCCAAATTCTCGATCCTTGTGGTAACTCCTCTCCCCTCACTCTCGAGGGAGGGAATTTCCTTCAAACCACCTTTTATGTGAGTTTTTTTTGTAAATATTAAATGCCTGTGTAAGTGTAGGAATCTCGGTTATGATATTGTGTTCGCGTGGTCTTAAAGTAGGTCAAAAAAATTTAAGATCTCTAAGCGCTTGCTAACACCGCTTAGCCGCCGCTATCCGTTCAGCTTTACCTTAAGGTGAGTAGAGAAACCCTTATTGCTTGCAAACATGAAAAATCTATTTTTTCTTCACTTTTTGTTATGAAGTAGACCCTTATAGACTGAAATCGTTTAATTAATAACTTGTCTAAATTATTTATGTATCCCTGAGATTGTTTAATATCATAGGCAAATATTGAGAGGAGAGTGTTGGTTTGATGTGACGCGTTGAATCGAGCCCCCGCCTAGCTGGTAAAAGAAACCATTAGACGACTTTTGAAAGCACAATTGTTGATAAGCCTTGCATCAATTTATACACTAGAATCCTGTACATCAAATGACAACACCTTCACCCTTCATTGTTTCTGCTTATGGTATGACAGCTAGACTAAACTCCAGAGTATGCTATTAAAGTAAAAGCATCTTGTTAGACATGGTTACTTGTCTGATAGTATGTTGCTACGTGTAAAACTTGTTCACTGAGCTCTTGTTTCCTCTATTTACTTTTTGAGCAAGTTGTTAACTTGAATCTTTATGTATTTTTCATGTTCTGAGATATTTTCCTTCTGTTTGGATTTGCCTTAGAGTTCGTGACTGTGCCGTCCGGTTCCTGAGTACTCTTCACCCAACTTCAACTTTGCTTGAAGGTTTCATTTTGGTTTGATGTATCAGTAGGTTCTATGTATTTTGTTTCCGTTACTGTTGTATTTTACTATTCATGTATTAGTTATCGTCAGACATTTTCTCTTGTATCGTGAATAACTTTTTAGGGTGAAGCATTGTACTAGTTCATTTCACTTATGATATTTCTACCTTTGCGGCTAGTTACTTTCATTTAGTTTCAGTACTGCTTGTGGTTTCGTTTTTATGAAAGAAATACATGCACAACAAATTTTTATTTATTTATTTGCGGTTTCCGCACCAATTTAAAATCAATTAAATCCCTTTCAAAAATAACAATTTTAAAACAAGTTGTAGAATCTCTGTTTCCGCCTTAGCAGACATGACTCCTCTTTGCATGCCTGTGACATCACGACCCGCCTGAAGCGCACTCTGATCTTGTTAAGATGGGTCATGACATGCTCTACGAACATATTGATGGTATCACTGTTGAGCCACCACATACCGATCTCTCATGGAGAAAATGAGATACAGACAATTCCTTGGTTGTCTCGTGGTTACTTCACTCTATGTCCCCTCAGGTGTACCCCAACTACATGCTTCGGGGTTCTGCTTATGAAATTTGAAAAAGGGCCTGTGTCACCTAATCTCATACAGACAGTTCGACCCAGATTTATGAGCTCACTAGACGTGTCTTGGAGCTGAAGCAAGGAACCATAACCGTCTCAGCCTACTACTCTGAGTTCGAATGCCTGTATCAGGAATTGGATTACTTCAGCATTTTACCGCTGCTTGCACTGCCGATGCGCATGCTTTTCAGAAGGACAAAGACCGCTTTCGTGTTTGTCATGACCCGTCTCAATAAATGTTAGAGTGCGCTTTGGGGCAAGTCGTGTTGCCACATGCACGAGTGGAAAGAAAATCCAGCTTGTTAGGCGGGGACAGAGATACTGAAAATTTTGTTTAAAATAATTAATTTATAGAAAAATAATTGTTTTTATGCAGAAACTTTAAAATTGTTAGAATAACCCATGTATTAGGCCCTTGTTTTTGGCCCATTTATGCTTTCTTCTCTTTTAGTCCCACATCTTGTATAGGATTTGTTCTCTCTCTCTTCCTCCTATATATATGTATTCTCTCCTTGTATTTACATACTCAATCAATACATACAAGCATTGAGCTTTCTCTACATGGTATCGGAGCCAGGTTACGATTATCGCGGTCTGCTTTGTTCTGACCGCACCTATTGATCTCTCGCGGCCTGCCTCCCGCGGCCTGTCTCTCGCGACCTGCCTTTGCGAGTTGTTCGTCTCTATCCGCTTGACTCTGCGGCTTGTCCCTCTCAGTCCACAGCTGTTCCGCTACCTCCTGTTACTCTCCTTCTCCTGTGGATCCACCCTTCCCCCCTTGCTTTTTATAGCATTTCCTCCTTCCTAATTCGTGGGGCCACCTTCTTTTCTCTCTGCTGCGGACTCCCTACTCGCCGCGGCCTGTCTTCACTCCGCCACTTTGCTCTCCGCTTCTGCCTTCCCCAAATCCGCTTGTCTCTATACTCGCGGTTTGCTTCCTCAGTTCGCTGCTGTGATCCGCCTGACCGTGCAGGTTGTTCCTTTCTCACCCGCATCTTGGTCGCGGTCTCCTGCTCTTCTCCTCTCTGTCCGCGCGACTTGTCTCTGCCCGCTGTAGATTTCTTCTCCGGCACCTCCTTCTCCCCTTACGGATGATTGGCTCCGAAATGATGGACGCGTTCAGACTTGGATTCTGAATTCCTTGGATGGTGAGCCTTATCAAATGGCTATGTACCACGACACCGCCAAGACTATGTGAGATGAGCTACATTCCTTGTACTCCGGCCGCGACAACCTTCAGCATCTTTACGACATCCTCACTGACCTCTTCACTCTCGACACTGGCGGCGCCTCAGATATGACCTCGTTTGTCGCTCGTGCTAAAACTCTTGCTGAAGCCTGGATCCAGCATTAGCCGCCCACCAATGATCATGCTGCTCAGTGAGCTCAGAAGGAAGTTGCTTGCATTGCCATCATCATGGCCCGCCTTCCATCTCATCTACAGTCTTCGTGCTCAGGTCCTGGCTGCTCCCACCACACCATCTTTCTCTGATGTCTGCTCCATGATTCTCCGGGTCTCCCCTCCTCCAGATCCTCCTGCTCCTTCTCCACCGGCTCTTCTTCAGCAGGCTCCTCCGCTCTTACCATCCCCACCCACTTCTGCTCGGGGGGGGGGGGGGGGGGGGGCGTTCGGGCTCGCAGGGTCGTGGCCGTGGTGGCCGCGGCCGGCCAAAGTGCTCCTTCTGCGGGAAAGATGACCATCTTTTGTTAGAAACCACGACGGGGTCCTCGTCGGGCACATGAAACCAGATCTAGTGGCTGATTGCAGTCATATGGCTAAATCATCCCCAACCAAATCTCCCGGGCCCACAAGGGATAAATCCAGGTAGGTTGTTGAGAGTCGGGATAGAACCCACGACCTCCCCTTTATCAAGCTCTTATCCAGAGACCTGACACCCAGCTTCAGCTCAGTTGGGTATCAGGTCTCTGGCGAAGAGCTTGGTAAAGGAGAGGTCGTGGGTTCTATCCCGACTCTCAACAACCTACCCAGATTTTTCCCTTGTGGGCCCGGGAGATTTGGTTGGGGATGATTTAGCCATACGACTGCAGTCAGCCACCGGATCTGGGTTCATGTGCCCGACGAGGGCCCCACCGTGGTTTCTAACAAAAGATGGCCATCTTTCCCGCAAAAGGAGCACTTTGGCCGGTCGCGGCCACCACGGCCACGGCCCCGCGAGCCCGAACTTCCCCCCCCCCCCCCCCCCCGAGCAGAAGTGGGAGGGGATGGTAAGAGCGGAGGGGCCTGCTGAAGAAGAGCCGGCGGAGAAGGAGCAGGAGGATCTGGAGGAGGGGAGACCCGGAGGATCATGGAGCAGACATCTGAGAAAGATGGTGTGGTGGGAGCAGCCAGGATCTGAGCACAAAGACTCTGTAGATGAGATGGAAGGCGGGTCATGATGATGGCAATGCAAGCAGCTTTCTTCTGAGCTCGCTGAGCAGCATGATCATTGGTGGGCGGCAAACAACCGCGTTCTTCTTTTCCTTCACATTGTACTCGGAGTGCAGCTCCCTTTGATCTCGTTCATTCGGATGTATGAGGTCCATTTAGGATTCCCAGTATCTGTGGTTTTCGTTATTTTATCACATTTATGATCACTCTCGCACTACGTGACTCTACTTACTCCGTGAACGCTCCGAGCTTCCCCGGGTTTTTTCAGGCCTTTGTGCACATATAATTGATCGTGTAATATTATAAGCTATAATCAATGAAGTGCGTAAGTGTTTTTAGTGAGTGCACATTGTTCACACTCAAGTTCAAGTACAAGTCTTATCAGAAAAATTCTTGCTTGTCGTGATCATGCAAGGAAGGAGATGCACTAATTGAACACTAACTTTCAATGATTGCTTAAGATATTATTGAGTTAAATGATTCATATTTTAGTTATTCTAACATAAATAAATTTACTTAAAAGGAAAGATCAGATCAAAGATAAACTTTATTCAAGACTTACAACCAGACAGACATAAAAAATAAGATTCGATGACCCAAAAAAACTAGTTAGTGAACTTTATATGTTTGCGGGTTCAAGCATTCACGAGTGAAAAATAATACTATACATTATTTTTTAGAATAATAAGTATTCATATAGATTAATCCATTGCAAGATACAATTATCTTCTAAGTAAACATGTGTACGATCCAAACATTTTATATAAAATCACAAATCATCAATTTGTTTGCTAACCGGAAATATTATCAATTATTATTATGTCACTTAATTCACATGTCCAATAATCAATCGTTCTTCCAATTATATCTCAATTGAGCACATTACTCATCTAAGCAAATATTCAAACAAAATTTATCTACGATCACAAATTCATATAGTTCCAAACATATTAAACCAAATATTATTAACTTATCAAATTGGGCATTCAAGATTTAAAATTTATTTGACAAAATAAACATTTCAGGGTGAAATCATAGAATCATAAGTACCGATAAAACAATTAAGTTCAATGTTTGTAAGACAGAATGATCTCTACTTGACTTAAGGAAGCTGAAACTGACGGAGGCGGCAGCGACACAAGCGAAATCAGTGAAACTTATTTCAGAACTGCTGAAGCACAATCATAGATGACATTGATTTATCAGAAACCCTAATGCTAGTACAAGCAATACATTTCACAAGGCCCAAAACAAGAGAGGGTTAGCGAATTATCTTTCTCAAAAGTGATGGGAAAAGAGATTATCACTCGAAACGAAGATTTGACGACACTTGACTAGGAGAAACTCTAAATCATAGAGCACTTGAGAGATCTTGCTGGAAGATTTATAAAACAGCACCGGAAATTATAAATAAATCGGGATTAAATGATTATAAGAGGGGCAAAAATTTGAATCGCAACATATACATAATTTGGAGGCAATTAATCCCAAAGAAATTTCAAGGAAATCTGAAAAAGAGGGGAAAAAGAAGTTTATTACCCTAGGGAGGTCAAATTGGAGCCCAAGGAGAAGATGAGTTGCTGTCGGCACTCGAAGAAAGAGGAGGCGTTGCCGTCCCTTGAGGAGAAAAGAGAACTGCTGGCCCTTGGAGAAGAGGGAGATGGCTGTTGCCGCCCCGCTAGGAGGAGGAAGAGGGCTCCCTGGATGATCCAAGAAGGAGAAGAGAAGAAATAGGAGGTGTTGCCGACTCTGAGAGGATGGAAGAATCACCGACCACGAAAGGAGGAGAAAGTGACGCCGACCATGACAGGAGCAGGTGGCATTGGCGAAAGCATGGGGAGGAGCAGGATGAGGCATCGGGGCCTGCGGGAGCGAGAGGCACAGTCGGCGCGAGCAGATGCCCTGTGACTTGCGGGAGACCTACGTCGAGCAGGAGAAGTGCGCGAGGGAGTCGGGGCTGGTGCGGGGTCGGGAGTAAACCTAGGCCGATAGGTTTAATGAGAGGGCTTGCTCGGTTTAGAAAGAGGGGTGAAATCCTATTTACAAAATGCCACTACTACCATTTAATCAATTAAAATCCCCCTTTAAACTTAATATTATAGGTTGTTATATTCTCCCCTACTTAGAAAGTTTCGTCTCGAAACTTTCCGAGGCAGCGGATACCAAAAATGTAATGACTCCATCCATTCAAATAGTATATACTAGAAGGTCTGACCGGGGCCCAACATCATATACCACAAAACAGGCGGCGAAGTCACAGAGGGATACCTGAGTTGCGCATCCTAACTCATTACATTCTAACGGAAGCCTATAACACGAAGCTGAACTCCAAACATGAATGTCCACCATATAAAGATCCATATGTATATATCAGGAATGTTCGCTAAATAGAAATCAGTTGGCCTTATGGCCTTACAAGTCCTTATACACAGTGGCTTTAAACATTGGCGCGCAGGCCGGCCACATATAAACAAAACATAGCATTTTAAGCTTAGCCTTCAAGGGCTAGCGGCAGCAGCAACAACAACATCATGGACTTCAGCCTTTATATGTCCCACTCGGCTCTCCAGCACCTATACAAAGACATTCCACCCAATGGTGGAAAACAAGGCAACGGTGAGCATGCAGCTGACCAATTTTATAACGACCCTACCCCTTTCCCGGGGCAGTGACATTCCTTCCCTGCAGGCATAGAAATTCACATGCATATATATATATATATATATATATATATATATATATATATATATATATATATATATATATATATATATATATATATATATATTCATCACATATTGTGCGCTCATGCACAAACATTCCATCACAACGTCAGCCACGTGGCCCGACGATCCGTGCACTCAGGGCACATTCTTGGTATACCAGCAAACCAAGGTCCCACCACCGTATCAGGGTCGAAACCCAACGGCAAAAGTTGAGCATTTTACTCCATGGCATGCAGCCAGAGATTTTAGTCTTAATGACCCGGGATTGGCCCGTAGCACCCCCCCCCCCATGGTGTCGTGGCGCGCATGCCTAAGACTCTCGCTATGAGTTTCTGCCAAATGCCAATTCATCCAGACACCCATGGCAGACAACCATAACGCGGATACAGTTCAGCCTTTGCCAGTTGCTCAAATATTTAGCTCTATAACCAGACTAATTCGGGTCGGCATCCCCTTGTTCATTCAGCAAATAGCCACAGTGTCCTCACAGGACAGGATTCACAATCACAGGTCAGCTAGGTGTCACGCTCAACAGTAGCGACAGAACTCATTTTCCATCCCTAGCTCTAACCATTTGCGGGTATTTTCCTGGGCTTTCCTACCAGTACTTCCTGTTATTACCCTTCACAGGCACAACCCAGCAAGCAGCACAAGCATCAAGGGTATTTTCCTGACTTACCACGCCAGTACTTCCTGCTACTACCCTTCACAGGTACCACCCATGAACATCAAGCATTACAAGAGTATTTCCTGGACTTCCAATCCAGTACTTCCAGCTACTGCCTTTCACAGGTTTAACCCATCGACTCCTAAACTACACGTTTTATCACGGAGTCTTCTCCGGTGCGTATATGCAACATCACCAATCCAGACCAACCTGTCCAGATGAGCTTCACACAGCATGCCTATTCCGTACTCCATTTCCGGATATATATGCCAAATGATTTTGGATTCCATGAATTAACCAAGGGAATCCCATAACAAGCCACCCTCTGGTGGGGGAATCGTATGCACATGCCAAAAAGGAAGCCTTCACATGGTTAGGAAGAAAGGTCATTACCCTTGATGATCGTTTTGGTGCCATGAGAATTTTAGCCGGCTGGAAAGTACCGCAACGGCTTTGCCTCCACAACGCTGGCCTCGGATCTCTAACCGGAACTCCGCAGCTCCACCGGCGGCCGGCTCCCTTCCTCCTCCTTCTTCCTCTCTCTCTCTCTAACTTTGAAGAAAGATAGTGGCCAAAAGCAAATGAGCTTTCTCATCTCATTTGTCGGCCTTAAGGAAGCAGGGAGGGCTCTCAGCCATTGGATCACAGCTGAGAAAATGGACGGCCACGATTTTGCCACAAAAGGATAAATTTTGCCTGACACGGCCTATGATATGCCCGCGTCACAGGCCGTGTACCTTAAGCGGTACACAACCGACTCATCCAAACCAGTACACGCCCTTGTGACATGCCCATGCCACGGGCCGTGTCACCTGACACGCCTTCCGACACGCCAGTGTCTGTGGCCGTGTACATCAGGCTACACAAAACCAACTTTAACCCGATCGGGACACGACCAGTGATACGCCCGTGTCACAGGCCGTGTACCCTAAGACACACCCGTGTCGTGCCTGTGTTCACCAGGCTTCAAATGCCCTGGGCACATCCAGCACAGGACACGGCCTGTGACACGCCCGTGTCACTGGCCGTGTGCCCTTACATGGCAGCAGACACGCCCTAACTCAACTTCGTCAAATTGACTTCGTCGACCAAAGGAGGACACGGCCTCTGACACGCCCTGTCAGAGAGCGTGTTCCCTCATTTACACAGAAATGGGTTTTTGTCGAACACTCGTCGGCTGCTCACCCGGCAGGACACATCCTGGGACACTCCTGTGTCCCAGGCCGTGTCACCCAACTTTTCCCAATCCTGGGATTTGGGGTGTTACAGAATAACTCTTTATTCATATCCATCATATGGTGCATGTCAAACCTATATCTTTGAGCACTCAACCTTTGAGGTCATCCAGTTAAGTTTGACCCGATGTCGACAATGAGATATCACAATTATCTGCTCACACCCTTACCAAGATAGATTAATGCACCTTGCTTTGGCAAGCAACGCTTCATCGATCGAGGCAGGAAAAGTGTCATCTATCGTAAGGCATCCGACTACTTAATATTACTTAAGGGATTTTAAGATAATTGATTAACACTTAATTATGGTTAATAATTAACCAATGTGCGCGTTCACAAAATAAAACTGCAGCATTCACAATCCAAATACATCACAGATATGCACAAGAAAAATCATCAACACTTGACGAACTGGGTTAAATCTAAACATCTAGAACCCTTCTAAATCTTCTGATTTACATGCATTGGACATGGGATACACTAACTCCGCTTTCACAAACTAACAAGAGGGACAGTTACTGCTAAGGGGAAATAAGGATATCACAAAGAAATCACATGCGTTTTTGGCGGGGTTCCAAGAATAGATTTGGGCATTTAGAACACTTCTAAATTTCCAGATCTACATGCAATAGATTTAGTAACTTCTAAAACAATGTCATTGCTCAACCTCCCTCTAATACCGTTGTTGGGTTTTTTTTATACGCCACAACACTTGCGCGCAGCGAAATAAGGAAACAAGAAAATCCCAAAAGAAATATATCTTGCGATGAACATGGATCAAGAAGTAAAGTTGCTGAAAATAAAATTTACCTTTGCGGGATTGAGTCACCACTCAACCGAGATGCTTCAAGAAATCCGATGAACACTAACAGCTGGAGTTCCGAGCACAGAATTGTGTCCATGTCTCTATAGGTGATACACACGAACGGGAGACCCCTTAGACTCTTGTCACACAATATCTTGGTTGGAGGAAAGCACTCTGCGTCTTCATAGACTGCTTGATCTGCTCCAGAAGAGGCGGTGGTGACGAGCTCCGGAAAAGGGCTGAGCGACGGTGACGGGATCCGGACTTTCGGAAACGATTTCCGTCGACATTTTTCCTCTTGGGTTACTGTCTCACTTTCACGTGCATACCACGTAAAACTCTAAGGCATCTTCTATTTATACCCGAAAGAATAAACATCAGAAAGTCATCGCTATCGGCGGACCCGTAACACATGGAAGTTATCTTGACGAATCAACACTTAACTTGATGAAGCGTTGAGTGATCTCAACGCACTCAGCGCAAGCACTCGACGACTCAACACTTGACACGACGAAGCATCGAGTGGTCTCAACGCACTCAACGCTAGCACTCGACGAATCAACACTTGACTTGACGAAGCGTCGAGTGGTGACAACGCACTAAACGCCTAGCTGGGTGGACTAGACACACTCAATGCCTGGCAGTGTGGTCTCGACGCACTCAACGCCTGACAATGTTTAGTCCTTCACTCATCACATATAAGTAAGACCAACATAATTCATTCCTCCAATTTCTCCAAACGCTCTTATGTGCGACCTTGTAGGCTCATACTGCGTTGGCAGTGAGTGTTTGATCACTTCCAGATCATAATGGTAACACCAACAACAACAGATGTCATTATTCTCTCAACTAGCCATGACAAAATAAGAAAAAGCAGAACAAGTCTTGCATCAAGCTTAAAATTACTTCGGGGAATTTATAAAAAGAAGAGGTGGGGGGGGGGGGGGGCGCCGGGTTCTACTCTAGTATGAGGGGGGAAAATGGGGGGAGGGGGATTGAGGAGAAAGAAAAAGAGGGGGAGGAGAAGAAAAGAGGGGAGAGGGAGAAAGAGAAGAGGGAAAGCAAGGAAAAAGGAAGGGAGGGAGAGAGGAATGAAGACAAAAAAAAGATCATGAGTGTAACAAAAACATCATCCGATTCTTCGTGAGTGCAACTAAACGGGCCTACGCAAAAGTGGTGAAATATTTTATTGTATTTCTTTTTTAAAAATGACAGAAATTTAATAGATTCATCAATTACTGCAACAAAACTTTTTAATAGGTTTCCTGCGATGTTTTTTAAGCCTTCCGAAATGCTTAAAGCATTGCGATTGAATTTGCGACACTTTATAAAATGCCGCAAAGGCTTTGTGAAAGTATTTGTGGTGCTAAAACCTTGTGCCACCATTTAGATAATCACAATGATTAACTTGCGGGCATTCATGGTGTTTTTTATTGAAAGCATTGGGAATGATTCTCTAACAAAATTCCCCAAACAATTTTGATTTTTTTTAAATATCGACGCGCTTAATTATTTTTTACCACCATAACAACACCTTAAAGGTATCCATAGAGCCATTATATAAATATCATTCATGCGAGCCCACCAACAGATAATTGAAATAAGAATAAGTATAAACACTAATGTAAATACACTAATTAATAATAATTAGTTCTATTACATTATATTCAATCTGACTTACGACAAAAAGAAATCTACCAAGCTTTGATGTCAAAACCGTAGAAGACTTATTTCCATCAATATCTACTTGACAACCTGGTTCATCACTTGCAGTGTGATTAAACACAGAAGTCAACGACTTTTTCACCAAGTCAGCAGCAAAGGTTTCAGGCGCAGGATGTATACTGTAAAGGGTACTAATGACTTTGTCTGCAGTAGCATACCAAATTCTTTCAGGAAGCAAAAATCCAGTCACTAAATTCTGCAGCACACCAAAAATCTTGCTTCCATTGAACCTCAACTTCTCCTTGTCATCCTCGGTTAGTCTTTCAAGAGCAACACAAGCAGTTCTTGCGAGTAAGAGTAACAACTCCACCTTTGCCCAACACCCGCAACCAATATCAATTATATCTTGCAAATGAGAGCTTAGAATGCCTGGAGAGGATAAATAAAAGATAAATAAATAAAAAACCAGGCCGGATAATCTCAACTGTAGAATGGGAAATAAAAGATAATAAAACTTAAGAAGTTATGATAAGCTTGACTAAATTCAGCTATTCCACTCAATACTAATGTTAATAGCATCCACTGAAACCACCTAGCAATATAGGTTGAAGCTAAGGCCATGTTTGGTGTTTTCCTTTTGCTCCGGTGGAGCTTTTAATCACCTCCCCAGAGAAATGTAGTCCAACATTCCAAAAACTGGAGCTTGACATTTTACCCTATAAATACAACTAAATTAACACCAAATTTAGTTTTTTTTATAATAACATTCAGCACTCCAAAGCCCCAACTGTTATATCTCCTCTATTTTTAGATTCTGATATTTTTCTAGCTAACCCATTAAGGGCCATAATAATCATCAATTAGTAAGTGTCCCTACTTTGTGGAGAAAATTTTGGCCTTCAACTCATATTGTTGTAACACCGGGTACAAAATCCTGTTGAAATTTGTGAAGTGGAAGTGGGTGACGGGACAGGCCGCGCGGCCTGTGGCGGACAGCCTTGGCGGACTGGGCGGACTGGGCGGACTGAGGTTTGCGACCTGGTGAGAAGTCTGGTGGAAGCCGGTTGTGTTCTGAGCGGGTTGTTGCATGGAGTCCGCGGTTTGGTGCGGCCTGGTATCTGCGGATAGAGAGGCTTGCGGACTGGTGCTTTGCTCAGTGGTCGCGGATGCAAGCTTGTGCTGAAAGGCGGGTTGGCTCTTGTCCGCGGGAAGCTTGCGGACTGATGTGTCCGCGGTATTGGCTGTTGCGGACTAAGCTTAGAGCTTGGCTGAGGCCTTGTCGAGCTCTGGTGGCACAGCAGGGATTTGCTGTGGAGATCGTTGTGGCGGCCTGGGTTTGGAGTCCGGGAGGAAGCTGCTGCATTGGACAAGTGCGAGGAGCTCGCGGACTGGTTGCGGTCTGTGCTAGGGTGTTTGGCGGACGGGACTTTGTGTCCGCCATGCTCGCACTGGCCCTTGATGGTTTTGGACTTGGTCACACATTGTGCCAAGTTCATGGTGTCCGCCGTATCCGCCAAGTCCGCTGTGACCGGGCGGACTGTTGCTGTTTGCCTTTGGTCGTGGACTTGTGGCGGATTGAGGTGTGAGTCTTGCGGACTGCCTCGGGTTGGTGCGGACAGCCATTGAAGAGGGTTTGCTGTCCTGAAGCAGTTGGAGCTTTGCGGGCTGGTGCCTTGTCCGCTTAGCTTGGGCGGACTGGAGAGGGTTCGTCAATGGTTGCCTTGCTCCTGGCGGTTTCCTTAGTATCCGGCTAAGTCCATGCGGACTCAGCGGACGGTGGTTGTATTCGCGCGGACTGAGGGTAGTGTCGCTATCTCTTGGGCGGTGACCACACTCCTCACCTTGCCTATAAATAGGTCCCCCCTGGCACATCTACAGTAACCTAAGTAACTTGAGTGAACAGTAAGTTGGGGTGTGCGAAGTGCTGCGGTCTGTGTTTGTCAGTCCGCGCGGATTGTTTCAGGCTGACGGTTTGCTGTGTGCAGGTCGCACGGATAACTTCAAGGAGCCAGGAGTTTGGCTGTGACTTCGGTCAGTGCTTGGAAGTGTGCGGTCTCTGCGGACTCAGCAGGAGGTCGCTCTGCGGCTTGTCAGTTCTGTTTCATCTTTGCCAGCTTCAATAACCTGTCCGCCGGTTTCAGGCGGGTAGGGGAGTTCCTCAGTTCGGGTTCAGCAGGAGGCGAATAACGGTCTGTCCGCGCGGCCTCGCGGCTTCGGCGGACTCCGTGGTATTCGGCGGATTGCAGCATAGCTTGGGCGAGCTCAGCGGTCTCGGCGGTCTCGGCGACCTCGCGGTCTCGGCGACCTCGCGGTCTCGGCGGACTGGAGTGCTGTCCGCCCGACTTGTTTTTTGGTTCTTTTTGTTTACAGCTGTAATACTAGCGAAATCATGTCTCGCTATGTATGCCTCGGATTGTAAAGAAGTGAATGCATAATAAGACCTTCTTGTGCTTCCATTGTTTTGTTGGGTGCAACCTCAAGTCCTTGGGTTTTCCGCAGGTTCAGCGTGCGAACTGGGTAGTTCCAAAGATATTAATTTGGTGTTTGGGCTATCTTGCTGACCACGTTGAGAAAATTTAACGTGGTATCAGAGGGAGGTTTCTGAGGTTGCGGAGGTTCAGTTGCGTGAGCGGAGGTCAACCAGCATTGTTACTCAGGGATTGAGTGGTGTTCAACATGTGTTGTTGCTCGGAGCTGCTGAAGGTTACCAACAGGTGATCGTAATGGAAGGAAGCTTAGCAAGAGGTCTGGGCATTGAACTCTTAACGCCGACTAACTACAAGAAGTGGAAGTCGTGCATGAAGAGTTATCTTCTAGGCGAGGAGCTGTGTGAAGTTGTCGGTGGAGACGACAGACAGGAAGTTACTGCTGCTTTCGGTACTGCTGAGCAGGTGAGGCTCTGGAGAAGAACAAATGCTAAGGCAGAGTTCATTCTGAAGAGAGCTGTTTCTCCGGAACTGTTTGATCACATCATTGGATGTGAGTCGGCTGCTGATATTTGGACAACCATTGATGAGTTGTTCAATAGGAAGAATGTGGCGCGACTTCAGTTCCTGGAGAATGAGTTGGCCAGGGCAACTCAGGGAGACTTTTCCATCTCCAAGTACTTCTTAAAGATGAAGAGCTTGTGTGCTGAGCTGTCGGCACTGGATCCTGATGAGCCTATCTCTGAGGCAAAGATGAAAAGGCACATTATCCGCGGCTTGCGGAAGGAGTATGTGGCCTTTGTTACATCTGTTCAAGGGTGGGCTACGCAGCCGTCGCTGCTGGAGCTGGAGAATCTGCTTGCCTCGCAGGAGAGCTTAGCAAGGCAGATGGCTGGAGTGAATCTGAATCAGGAAGGCAGCGAGGCTCTCTTCTCAGGCAAGAAGAAGGGATGGGAAGGGAAGAAGAAGAAGAAGGTGCAGGCCGCTGTTGAGAAGGAGACTTCATCTTCATATCCGCCGGAGAGGAGCAATGCTCCTAAGGATTGGAAGAAGAATCTGAAGTGCTACCAGTGTCATCAGCGAGGGCACTTCAAGCGGGACTGCAAGGTCAAACTGCAGCCTGGGCATGCTGCGGGAAAGGAGGAAGCTTGCTCGCGAAGTGAAGAAGCAGAATGGGGAGGAGCTTTCATGACGAACACTTGTGTCCGGGCCTTATCTGCTGAGGACTTCAACAGCGAGTGGATCATCGACTCCGGGTGTGGTCATCACCTCACCAGAGACATGTCGAAGTTCACCTCCATGCAGGCTTACTCAGGTAATGAAGCTATTATCACTGCTGATAATACTGTTTATGCAGTAGAGAAGGAGGGGGTCGTGTCTGTGGGTAGTGATCAGGGGCCACTCACGTTAAGGAGTGTATATCACGTGCCGGGCATGAAAAAGAACCTCTTCTCGGTGACCAACGCGGTGGACGCTGGGTATCACGTTCTGTTTGGGCCAACAGACGTGAGGTTCCTTCGCAACGTATCAGCGGTAAAGGCTGATGTTGCTCATGTTGGGAGGAGGGTGAAGAACTTGTTTGTTCTTTCAACCAGTGCCTATGTTTATAGGATGAGGGCCAATGATAGTGCGGCTATCTGGCATGAGAGGCTGGGGCATGTTGGCATGGACAAGCTGAAGGCAATGGCTAGTAGAAGTCTGGTGAGGGGGTTGCCGATATTGTCCTCCTTTGGTGATGGGCATGTTTGTGCGGGCTGTCAATACGGTAAGGCACATCGCCTTCCGTTTGATAAATCTCAAACAAGGAGCAAGAAACCATTGGAGTGTATTCATGGCGACCTGATGGGACCGACTGTTACTGCCAGCCTTGGTGGAAGCAAATACATGCTTGTCTTGGTTGATGACTACTCAAGGTATACTTGGGTGTACATCTTAAAGGATAAGTCGGAAGCCTTCCGTTTGTTCGTGGAGTTCAAGGAGTTGGTAGAAGGCCGGCTTGGCTTGCGGGTTAAGAAGTTTAGAACTGATAACAGAGGAGAATTTGTTTCCTCCGAGTTTTCTAACTTCTGCAGGAAGCACGGGATCCAACGAGAGCTTACTTGTGCTCACACTCCACAACAAAATGGGGTAGCGGAGCGGAAGATCTGTCATTTGACGGAAACCTTCAAATGCTGGCTGCATGCAAAAGATATCCTGAGGTCCTTTTGGGCGGAGGGAATGTCTTGTGCTGCTTATGTTATCAACCGGATGCCACTCAGCCCTATCAACATGAAGACTCCTATTGAGCTGTTGATGAAGGAGAAGCCGAGTGTTGAACACCTTAGGGTGTTTGGTTCAACTTGCTACGTGCATGTCCCGGATGCTTCACGGACAAAGCTGGATGCGAAGGCAAGGAAACTTGTCTTTGTTGGCTACGATGAACGGAAGAAGGGATGGAAATGCATGGACCCTGTGACGAAGAAGTTCGTGGTGTCAAGAGACGTTGTCTTCTACGAGCTGACGTCATATGGAGGTGGCTCGGTGGAGCTAACCGGAAGTAGCAAGGATGATGAAGCACCGGTGGAGGCTGCTGAAGGCTTGGAAGAGGAGCTTGCTGTTTCACCAGCAGCTCCTGTTGATTCGAACTCCGAGGCTGAGCCTTCTGGCTCAGGAAACAGGGGGAGCACTGCTCAATGCTTGCCCCAGGTAGGAGTGGAGCCTGAAGAAGCAACGGAAGCAGTGAGCAAAGAGCCGTGTCTTCGGAGATCGAAGAGGGTGGTTAAGCCACCGGCTCGGTACTGTGATGGGAATGCAGTGAGCTTTGTCTCCTGCTTCTTTGCAGGTCCTCTGGATGAGCGAGAGCCTGCAAACTTCAACGAGGCCACTGGAGTGAAGGAGTGGGATGATGCCATGAAGGAAGAGATTGATGCTCTGAAGAAGAATGAAACCTGGGACCTTGTGCCCAAGGTTGATGGCGTTACTCCGGTTACTTGCAAGTGGGTGTATAAGTTGAAGAAGAAGGCTGATGGGAGCATTGATCGGTTCAAGGCTCGCCTGGTCGCAAGAGGATTCTCACAACAGTATGGAGAAGACTATGAGGAGACATTCAGTCCAGTTGCGAAGATGACATCTGTAAGAGTGGTGATCGCCTTGGCTGCTAGCAAGGGATGGAGGTTGTGGCAACTTGATGTGAAGAATGCTTTTCTTTACGGAGAGATTGACAAGGACATCTTCATGGATCAGCCGCTTGGTTTTGTCTCTTAAAAGCATCCGGACTATGCCTGCAAACTCAGGAAGGATCTCTATGGGTTGAAGCAAGCTCCTCGAGCGTGGTATGGGAAGATTGCAGAGTACTTGCAATTCTGTGGATACCTGGCTTCTAACTCGGACTCAAGCTTGTTCGTCAAGAAGAAGGGAGAGCTAAGAGTATTGGTCCTGCTGTATGTGGATGATATGATCATCACAGGGAACTCGGAGGAGGAAGTAGCAAGGCTCAGGGGAGAGCTTGCTATACGCTTCGAGATGAAAGACTTGGGAGAGTTGCATCACTTTCTTGGTCTGGAAGTGGAGAGGAAGGAGTGCGGGGTTCTCATTAGCCAGAAAGGGTATGCTGATCGCATTGTGAAGCGGTTTGGTATGGGCGAAGGGAAGAAGTGCTCTACTCCACTAGAATCTGGGCTGAAGCTTCGACGGGATGAGGGAAGGGTTCTTCATGTTCCCTTGGTGTTCAGGGCTCTTATTGGGAGCTTGATTTACCTGACGATTACTAGGCCGGATATCACTTATGCTGTTGGCCGAGTAAGTCGGTATATGGCTGAACCAAGGCAATCTCATCTAGTGGCGGCGAAGGGAATTCTGAAGTATGTCAAGGTGACTTCTGACATGGGACTCCTCTATGGAAGGGATGCGGAGTTTGCGTTGCTCGGGTACACGGATGCTGACTATGGCGGTGATTCGGATGATCGAAGGTCTACTTCAGGTTATGTGTTCACTTGCGGTTCAGCTAGCATCTCGTGGTGTAGCAAGAAGCAGGACTCGATGTCGGTTTCAACCACGGAGGCGGAGTATAAGGCTTCGGCCTTGGCTGCTCGGGAAGCCGTTTGGTTGAGGAGACTCATAGAGGATGTTCATGAAGAAGTGCAAGGGCCTACTTTACTCTGGGGTGACAATGAGAGTGCTCTCAAACTGGTAAACAATCCAGTGTGTCACGCCAGGACCAAGCATATAGAGATTGATCACCACTTCATTAGGGAGAAGGTGTTGGAGGGGTCTCTGCTGGTCAGGCATGTTCGGAGTGAAGATAATCTTGCTGACATCTTCACGAAGCCACTGTCGAAGGGGCCCTTTGAACGCTTGCGCAGCTTGCTGGGCTTGGTCACCACTTCTCACTTCAAGGGGGAGTGTTGAAATTTGTGAAGTGGAACTGGGTGACGGGACAGGCCGCGCGGCCTGTGGCGGACAGCCTTGGCGGACTGGGCGGACTGGGCGGACAGAGGTTTGCGACCTGGTGAGAAGTCTGGTGGAAGCCGGCTGTGTTCTGAGCGGGTTGTTGCATGGAGTCCGCGGTTTGGTGCGGCCTGGTATCTGCGGATAGAGAGGCTTGCGGACTGGTGCTTTGCTCAGTGGTCGCGGATGCAAGCTTGTGCTGAAAGGCGGGTTGGCTCTTGTCCGCGGGAAGCTTGCGGACTGATGTGTCCGCGGTATTGGCTGTTGCGGACTAAGCTTAGAGCTTGGCTGAGGCCTTGTCGAGTTCTGGTGGCACAGCAGGGAGTTGCTGTGGAGATCGTTGTGGCGGCCTGGGTTTGGAGTCCGGGAGGAAGCTGCTGCATTGGACAAGTGCGAGGAGCTTGCGGACTGGTTGCGGTCTGTGCTAGGGTGTTTGGCGGATGGGACTTTGTGTCCGCCATGCTCGCACTGGCCCTTGATGGTTTTGGACTTGGTCAAACATTGTGCCAAGTTCATGGTGTCCGGCGTATCCGCCAAGTCCGCTGTGACCGGGTGGACTGTTGCTGTTTGCCTTTGGTCGTGGACTTGTGGTGGATTGAGGTGTGAGTCTTGCGGACTGCCTCGGGTTGGTGCGGACAGCCATTGAAGAGGGTTTGCTGTCCTGAAGCAGTTGGAGCTTTGCGGGCTGGTGCCTTGTCCGCTTAGCTTGGGCGGACTGGAGAGGGTTCGTCAATGGTTGCCTTGCTCCTGGCGGTTTCCTTGGTATCCGGCTAAGTCCATGCGGACTCAGCAGACGGTGGTTGTATTCGCGCGGACTGAGGGTGGTGTCGCTATCTCTTGGGCGGTGACCACACTCCTCACCTTGCCTATAAATAGGACCCCCCTGGCACATCTACAGTAACCTAAGTAACTTGAGTGAACAGTAAGTTGGGGTGTGCGAAGTGCTGCGGTCTGTGTTTGTCAGTCCGTGCGGATTGTTTCAGGCTGACGGTTTGCTGTGTGCAGGTCGCGCGGATAACTTCAAGGAGCCAGGAGTTTGGCTTTGACTTCGGTCAGTGCTTGGAAGTGTGCGGTCTCTGCGGACTCAGCAGGAGGTCGCTCTGCGGCTTGTCAGTTCTGTTTCATCTTTGCCAGCTTCAATAACCTGTCCGCCGGTTTCAGGCGGGTAGGGGAGTTCCTCAGTTCGGGTTCAGCAGGAGGAGAATAACGG
Source organism: Platanthera guangdongensis (assembly GCA_039583875.1). Classification (NCBI taxonomy): domain Eukaryota; kingdom Viridiplantae; phylum Streptophyta; class Magnoliopsida; order Asparagales; family Orchidaceae; genus Platanthera; species Platanthera guangdongensis. The sequence goes on from CM077154.1 coordinate 42,893,693, forward strand.
TCTGTCCGCGCGGCCTCGCGGCTTCGGCGGACTCTGTGGTATTCGGCGGATTGCAGCATAGCTTGGGCGAGCTCAGCGGTCTCGGCGACCTCGCGGTCTCGGCGGACTGGAGTGCTGTCCGCCCGGCTTGTTTTTTGGTTCTTTCTGTTTACAGCTGTAATACTAGCGAAATCATGTCTCGCTATGTATGCCTCAGATTGTAAAGAAGTGAATGCATAATAAGACCTTCTTGTGCTTCCATTGTTTTGTTGGGTGCAACCTCTAGTCCTTGGGTTTTCCGCAGGTTCAGCGTGCGAACTGGGTAGTTCCGAAGATATTAATTTGGTGTTTGGGCTATCTTGCTGACCACGTTGAGAAAATTTAACAAATCCAACTGAAGATTTTATATTCCCTTCATGCAAATTTGAAATGCAAACACATGCATGATAAGATAACATGTAGATCTATAGCCATTCTAACACTTCATAACAGTTATTAGTGATCACTAGGCCAAATATAACATACAAATCTATGGCCTTCAAAAGTCATTGCTAAAGCCACCACTCTCATATTTGGATTAAAAGGAGATACATGCTTTTTGGCGGGTATGATCTTCTCAAGCTCAGACTCAAAAGCTTTTTGGCGGGTATGATCAACTCGATAAAATATTACATGGTATACCTTGCCAAATTGGAATTTGGGACTTAAAATCAAGCTATAAAATAAGTAAATGTATATTAACAAGTTCCTGAGATTATATGGTAAGATAAGAGCAAAGAGAAATTACTTGCTGCTTGATGCATTCCAGGGGTAAACACATGTAAACAGTCCAATTGCTAAAACATTCTGGGAGGTTTAGCTAAAAATCATCTTGAAGTGAGGAGACATCCAAAACCTGCAGTTCATTAATCTAAAGGAAATCGACTTGTGCTCTAGAAAATATCACAAAAAATTTATTGTGTGGTGTGGACATGTATGCGTGCGTAATACATGGACGACACCAGCCAGCAGGTGTCGACACCAGCCAGTAGGTGTCGGCACCACAGCCAGGCTGGTGTCGACACCACAGCCAGGCTGGTGTCGACACCACAGCCAGGCTGGTGTCGACACCAGCCAGCAGGTGTCGACACCTGCCAGCTGGTGTCGACACCAGCCTGGCTGTGGTGTCGACACCAGCCAGGCTATGGTGTCGACACCACAGCCAGGCTGGTGTCGACACCAGCCTGACACCAACCAGGTTGGTGTCGACACCACCCTGGTTGGTGTCGACACCAACCTTGCTGGTGTCGACACCAACCTTGCTGGTGTCGACACCAACCTTGCTGGTGTCGACACCAACCAGACACCAGCCTGGCTGGTGTCGACACCTACTGGATGTGGTGTCGACACCTGCTGGCTGTGGTCGACACCTGCTGGCTGGTGTACACACTTGCTGGTTGTGGTGTCGACACCTAATAGTTAGTGTCGACACCTGCTGGCTGTGGTGTCGACACCACAGCCGGTTAGTGTCGACACCTGCTAAAATATCAAAGAAAATCTAAAATGAAATCAAAATCAGAAAACATAATATAAATGAGAAACTAAATTACCATTGATCCCGTGAGAGAATAAGAGACGAAACAACCAAGAACGTGCAGCGAGGGGACCAGGTAGGCGAGCAAAAAAGCGCAAGCAAGCAGAGCCACCTCAACAAGCCTAGTGAGATTAAAAGAAGGAAAATTCAAATAAATGAGAAGGAAAATTCTTAAGATGGAAATGAAACCAAAAGCCAAGTATTTTCTACCAGCTATCAACTCTTTTTCTTATTACCATCCTTGACCTTTTGCTTGAGCTGCCCATCAGATCGGGCTCGAAACTGGTTCATCCCCAATACCAGCGCGACTCGCGCCCAGTACAAGAAACGCCTGGCCAGACTCTTCCAGGACGTTTGATCACCAGTCGTCGATTTCACATGGGAGCGCTCTACTGGGCTGGTCAGCAAGTAATTGAGCAGCTCCTTCTCCGCTTGGGAAAATGGCTCCCCTGCAGATGGGGAAGGAACGATGGCCGCCAATATCTGATCCAAAGCAGGCAACTGATGATCGATCATGAATGGCGGACGCAAACCAATCTCGCTGACAACAGACGTGTTGGCCACAACAGGTTCCACTGTCGTCGTAATGACTGTAGAAGAGGTCGGTTGATTTGAATTCCGGGTGGTTGGAGATGCGGCTGGAACTGATGGTTCGGCCGGCGGCGACGGCGGAATATTTAGGGAGCCTGGATCGTCGTGCTGCTGGGCAGCCTCGGAATGCAATTGCAAACGACAATGACAACTTGGTTGTGCTGATGTGGCTGATGGCACACGCTTCTTGAGGCGTGCAAGATACTCCCAACAATTCTGGATCTCCTTGTGCGTCATCTCGAGCAGATCATCACGACGGGAAGCAATGCGGGCGTACGCGGGGGCGACCACTTTGGTCCAATGAATGTTGCCGGCATGCCCGACATCAATCTCTTGTTGAACCAGTCGATCAATGATATTGTCTGATGACCCTTCAATGAGTTGTTCGGGCGTAGATTGCAGATCTGATGCATGAGGTTGACTTGAACTTTGATTGGCGCTGGTTGCCAATGTGACGATTCGAGTTGTAGTTGTTGTCACAGTCTCTTCCAACTGCACAATGTTGAAACTGGCAACACGGGATGATCGCAATGGAGCAATCACTGATGCGGCTTGACTTAGGGCAATAATGATGCTGCGTTTGGGCGCTGCTCGTTGAATGGGCAATCTGAATCGGGCCTGGGCAACCATATCCTCCAAGTGCTGCTTTAGGACCTGTTCTGATTTCGGCCGAATGAACCGTTTGAAAGAGAAATTGGTGGTACGCAGAGCCGAGACTAGAACAGACCAGATTCAGTGCAATTGCGGAAGATGCAGAGATTCAATAGGGAAATCCTTCAGATCCTGAACTTCATCGGGCAGAAGAAATTTGATAGCAATCGTTCGGAGCAAGCGACGCTCCAAGGGGTTGATCATTGGTCAAGTGCTCATGACAGCTTCCCATAGATTAAGCCCTTGTAATGCCGACTGACGTTCATTTCCCGATGCGTTGAGGCTGCGAGGTTTTTTATGGTGACTCGATGAAGAGCTGCACTCATATGATGTTGGTCCCGGCTTGCGGCGCTTGCGATTGCACTTAATAGAATGGGGCGCGTTGCTGAATTTGACGCCAGTTTTGGAGCCAATAAAAGGATCAGCGTCATCGACATGGTTCGGATCACCATCGTCCCGCAGTGCAGCATCATCATCTTCAACGATGCGATGATCATCGTGAGCCCTTTCGAGAACAGCAGCGGCAACATCAAAGGCATCGTGCACAATCGCATCGAACGTGTGACTCGACCAAATTGCATTATCGGCGATTGATTCCGCGACCACTCCAAGAGATTCCAATTGCCCTGCAGGAATTTCGGGCAGTTGAGGAAGGGATTGTCCAAACGCTGTCGTCAATCCGAATTCGTCGTCACAATCATCAATCGAGAGAGGCAATAAGTGAAACATCGTCGACAGAGACGTATGCGAGGGAGTAATGCCATCAGTCGAAAACAGTGCGAGATATTGAGTGAGAATGATATGCATCCCAGAGATTGGCAATACGCCCAGCGAGGATCAAATTAGAGTTCCCCTCGAAAGTTGATTTGAGCGACAACGGCATGGAGCAGCAAGTTCCCTCCTTCCAGGGATATGGTCTCCGGGCAAATAGCACGTCCATGACGCCACAAGTTTTCATTCTTCCCCGATCCACGACGCAGACTCGAACAAAAGAAGCGATCCACGACGGTAGTCAATGCGGATGCGGGCGGCGTTAGGCATTTTCTGATGTGTTTTTTCTGTGTCTCGTGGCAAGAGAGAAGTTTGCTCGTCACGATGCGCTTGGACGGGGGCACATCATTCTCGATTTCCCACTTTTTAATGCGATCCAACAGTGCATCCAATTCAGCCTCAATGATGGAGCATTCCCGCATCGGAGCTTGTCCAGTGCCAACAATGATTTCGGCCACGGCAGACATGAATTGTTCAAGCCGAGCACGATCCGTGCTATTCGAATTGTCTCGGTACCTTGTGATCAGGTGGTGATTGTCGGGAAGAACAGTGATGTTCTCGAACTCCTCCAGCCATTCCCGATCATCGCAACACTTGTCTAGGTACATGATGAGCATCAAAGTATCAATACTATAAGCGTTGTACCGTCTCAGCAAACCCCGGCTAACAGATCGACGTTCGGCATTGCCCGTCGTGCTTATGAATTGATGGGAGAGGATTTGTTGGCGCTCGTTCATGACGGAGTGCAATCCAGCAACCGGGGCGAATTTCCTGCCGTTGAACTCATCCGTTAATTTCATGCGTCTCGGCACGTTGTGATGATGGTCGGCCGAGAGATGAGTCCCGGTGATGGCGCCTTCCATTCGGTTGAAGAACGGGAGTTGGCGAGAAATGCAGTCGTTGACCAGGCCTGTCAGCGTCGATTCCACAGGACCGAGAGTACCATTGTACCCATTGCAATGCTGAAAGAATGATGAAAAATCGGGGAACACTGTCAGATCCAGAGACGTCGACGATTGGCAGAGTGCGGCATCCCTAGCGTGCATTTTCAAATACCACGACACGTGACCACGATATAGAGTGGCTTGACGCATGTATCGAGTCGTTCGGGCACAACGAATCACCTTAGCGGCATCAGCACTACCGGAACGGGACGTGTACAAGTCGTATGCCATTTGAACAAGACTGACGTCGTGCGCGCTCTGTTCGAACAGCTGTACGGGATAGTTAAGGACGATGGGCATCGGGATCAACTTCTCGATTTTTGCCTCGTCCATGACATGGAACGTGGCACCACAGCCGCCTGAGCTCTGCGACTTCCTGCACACATATCGAGCACAGAGAGCAAATGCAGTGGTGTCGATGCAATCGATGATTCGCGGGGCACTGAATAGCTTGCGGAAAAGAAAGCCGACTTTGTTGCAAGACGGGCATGCACCCGCTGTCACGTTGACGTCGTACTGCCGTTCTAGATCGATCAAGAACATCGGTTTCAGTAGATACGCGTTCAGGTCGGGGGGTTTGCTCCATAGTGGCACGGGCGGATCGATTCAGATAGGAGGGCGCATGCCATCCTCGATCAGTTTCAGCTGGGTCTTGATCCAATCCTCCTGAATCATGTTCAACGTGCCGGATTGCTTGCCACAAACGCACGGCTCACTGGTTGGGCGGTCGAATGCTGACAAATAAAATGGCGGTGTTTGGGTCGGAATAGATTCTGGTGGAATTTCAGGGCAGCGACGAACGAGGTTCTCATCCGATCGTTGTGTTTTCGCAATGTCCCGCAGCACAAGGTCGATACCGTTCATTGTCGATGATGACTAATAGACAGACAATCTGGGATGGATCAAGTAAATTCAGCGGCGAAAGGAAGAAGAATGAAGACTATCTGGAGCAAATAAGTCATGTCAAACAAAGCCATAATTAATCCAAAATCAACAAGTTTTCTCAAAATTCAATTAACAATAAAAATTAATATTCATGAAATAGACATGAAGTACCTGCTTCTGCCAATGACGGGCTCTATAGGGTGTGGCTCTACTCTTATTAAAAATGTTCTAGCAAACTTTTCCCCTACCATAATATAAATTATGATTAAATTAAAATGTTATACAATATAAATCATGATTAAATAATGAGAATCTACTGAAATGCAAGGTTTTTAGTGAAATGGAAACTTCAATCATGATTAAATAATGAGAATCTACTGAAATGCTGCCATCAATCACCATAATATGGTTGAAGCTATTTCTTGAGTTTTGCAGATGTCTTGGTTCTTCTGCAAACAACTTGTCAGCTTTCAGTTTTTTATGTGATTGAAAAATAATATTTGTTCTAATACAACACAAGTAACCTTAACCTAAAAATAATGTGATTGAAAACAATGTTTTCTTTTGAGGTGCACAGAGCAGACCCTCGAAAAAAATGCCAAAATTAAACATCTAAAATAGGGCGAGATTGCAAAAATTAGATATCTAAAACCGGGTGAGAATCCAAAAATTCAACATCTGTAATGATTAGCTGCAGCGTCATCCGTCTCTTCCTAAAGCTAGACAAACATGAATTCGACAAGAATGCAAAATACGAGATGAAGATAAAACATGAGGATCATCACCTTGATTTCGAGAGAAAATCTGCAACTTGGCGAGAAGCTGGGGCAGGAAAGCTAGGGCACGGGTCGGCGAGGAATCTGGGAGAGAAGTTCTTGTCGCCGAGGGAAGCTAGGGCACAGGTCTACAAGTACTACATGACCGATGATTCATATTTTACAGTAGGTATGCAAAAATACAACAACAATTGGTTGATAAACATAAATGTATTGTCAAGATTTCAAAAACTCAAAGATGCAATCCTCACCTTGAAGGAAAAAGAACTAATGAAAAGAGTGAAGATGATCGGCTGAAAGAGACACCAACAATTTGAATAATTAATGAAATTAAAATGACTAATAAAATACAATGATTTTCTTAGTACAAGAAAATAAATACCTGGATAGTTCGACGTTTTGAGAATCCTATTTTGAATCGAACTGCTGAGATCAAAAAATACGTGTTAGGTTAATGATGCAGTTCTTTCTAATCAACATTACAGAGCCTCTTAGTAGTTCGATCAAAAAATACTTGCATCATTACAGGGCGTCTCAGCAGTTCGATCAAAAAATAGTTTTGAGAATCCTATTTTGAATGGAACTGCTGAGGTCACAACACTCATGTCACAACTTCTCTCACATTTGAGCAGATTCTAGCACTGCAATTCAAACCTCTCTTACATTTGAGCAGATTTTCATACTAAACCAGAGTTAAAGAGTCATGCAAAGGTCATCCGAATTTTAGATTTACAGCATTTATAATAAAGAAAATATTAAACTTACATAAAAATGAAGTGAGAATAATCTCCAAGTGCTGATACAAATCTAATTCTCGTGTAACGATCTGAATGGGGAAGATAACAATTATCTTGCTCAGAACCTAGAAAGCAAAAGACCTATTCATTGTAAGGTCATTATCATATCATATGTACAAATGCACATTAGCTCAAAACTAAGCCATACTCCAACACAAAGTATAATCATTCAGCTCAGATGCACATTAGCTTGATTTTCGGGCAATTCACTAAGCCATACTTTTACAACCACACATCTATAGCATACAGGGTCTTGAAAGTTGAAATCAAGCATACCTGAAAGTCTAGGTAGAAAAATTTGAAATCTGGAAATCAATTCTCTACTGGCATATGAGAAAAGTATGCCTCATTTCAGCTTTTCTCATAGGATTAGGAGAGAAGTGCCGGAAGATCTGAGGAGAGATCGCCGGAGTCGGAGGTGCGAGTATGTGTGGGGAATAGGAGAGAAGTGCCGGAGTCCAAGCCTTCCGCCGGGAAGAATGCTCGCTGGAGGTGGGGGATTCCGCCCGGGAGTGAGGAGATCGAGATCTAGGGCTGCGCTGGTCAGCGTGGGGGAAGAGGAGAGAGGTGCCAGAGTCGGAGCCCTCCGCCGAGAAGAACCATCGCTGGAGGTGCGGGCTACCGTCGACGCGTTGCTGGAGATGAATGGCGAGAGTGAAGAGGTATTTTCGGAAGCCGACGGGATGCGAGACTGAATGGCGAGACGCGGAGTGTTTATTCACTTCAGGGGGGGGGGGGGGGGGGTAAAATGGGAAACACCAAAAATCAGTCGGATTCAGTCATCCGGAAGTGAGGCCCGACCGGGGGGGGGGGGGGGGTGGGGGTCGAGGCTTCCCGGAAGGTGAGCCTCCATACCATGTATCGTCGGAGCGTTGCCTCCACATCCCAAACCCCACCACCAGAAGAGAGGATCACCTTCTCCAGGAGCGACATGCCGGATCACGAGGATCCATTTTGTGTTGTGCTGGTCATCAAGGCAGCCATCAAAAATTTATCGTCTCTTGGACCTCGTTGACAATGGAAGCTCCGTCAACGTCGTCTTTAAGAAGGCATTCGATGCGATGAAGGTGGAGGCGAAGAGGGTGCTGGCCTCGTACGGACCCTTGTTCGGGTTTTCGGGGGAGAGGAAGGAAGTGGAGGGAAGAGTCGGCCTCCATGTCACCCTGGGGGGGGGGGGTCCAGAAACTGCAGGTTCGTCATCGTGGATGCCCCCAGCAGCTACAACGTCTTCGGGAGGCCCCTTATCAGCGCCTTCCGCTGCGTCCCCTCATCATTCCATCAGTGCTTGAAGTTCAATGCTGAGGGGATTCAAGTCAGGGTCCGGGGGGACCCCAAGGTAGCCCGGGAATGCTACGTCACCGCTGTGAACTCCATCTCTTGGCAGGAGGGAGCCAAGGAGATGGGGCGAAGGATGGAGGAGGCTGAGCAGGAAGCTGGCAGGGAGGAGCTGGAGGTGGAGAACCGCGCAGAGGAGGAGGCAGCAGGAAGAGACCAGGAAGAGATGGCTAAAGTGATGGCCATGGAGGAAGAGGTGGAGGTAGAGGTCCCCGTCCCAGAGGAGAGGGATGCTGAAGGATGGGGGGAGCAGTCCAGGTTGGAGGCTGCAGAGGAAGTGGAGTTGGAGGTCCTCACCCGTAAAGGCAGGGTGGAGAAGGTCCGCGTCAGCGGAGGGCTGAACCTGGAAGACCAAGGCAAGATGCTGGAGTGCATCCAGAAGAATGTGGACATCTTCGCATGGAACGCCGCGGAGATGCAGGAGGTTGACGCGGATGTGTCCTGCCACCGCCTCAATCTGGACCCGGGAACACGCCCCGTCCAGCAAAGGAAGAGGTCCACCGCGGACAAGCTGGCAGAGCCCATCAGAGAGGAGGTGGCAAAGCTTCTCAAAGCCGGCTTTGTGTCCGAAATCCAATACCGCGGCTGGGTTTCCAATGTGATCATGGTCAAAAAGGGAGACGGCCGGTGGCGAATGTGTATCGATTTCTCTTTACTTAATAAAGCTTGTCCTAAGGACTGTTATCCCTTACCTCGGATCGACGCGCTGGTTGACTCAGCCGTTGGTTTTTCTGTAATGAGTTTTCTAGATGCTTTTTCAGGTTATCATCAAATCAGGATGCAACCCCGGACATCAAGGACGTCTCGTTCAATACGGGGGATGGATGCTACTGCTACAAGATGATGCCCTTCGGGCTGAAGAACGCAGGGGCGACCTACCAGAAGATGATGGATAGGGTCTTCAAAGAGCAAAAGGGGAGGAACCTGAAGGTATACATAGATGACCTCATGATCAAGAGTCAAAATATGGACTCCCATCTCCAGGACCTAGAGGAGACTTTTGTCACCCTGCGCAAGTACAAGATGCGATTGAACCCCTTGAAATGTGTCTTCGGTGCTAGCAGGGGAAGTTCTTGGGGCATCTCCTCACCCCTGCGGGGGTCGAGCCGAATCCTGATAAGGTCAAGGCCATCATGGAGCTAGGGTCGCCACGGAACACCAAGGAGTTTCAGCGCCTGACAGGAAAGCTGGCAGGGCTAAGTAGGTTCCTCTCCCGGGCTGGGGAAAAGTGCTCCCCCTTCTTCAAAATGTTAAGGGGGGGGGGGGGGGTCAGAGGTTTGAATGGACCAAGGAGTACGAGGAGGCATTCCAGGCCCTCAAGATGTAGTTGACCCAGGCTCCGCTGCTCCAAGGGCCCAAGGAGGGGGAGGACCTGTTTTTGTATCTCGGGGTTGGGGCAGAGGCCTTGAGCTCCATCCTAGTTCGGGAAGTGGGGAAGAAGCAGCTCCCTATTTACTACGTGAGTCGGGTCCTGAGGAAGGCCGAGCTCCGGTATCCAATTTTGGAGAAGCTAGCTTTCGCCCTGATCATCTCAGCCCGAAGGTTGCGACCTTATTTCCAGGCACACTCAATCCGAGTGGTGACTGACCATCCTCTCCGCAACATTTTCGAGGGGGTGGAGCATTCTGGTAGGCTGGTCAAGTGGTCGGTGGAGTTGAGTGAGTTCGACGTTTCCTTCGTTCTGCGCCACTCGATCAAAGCTCAAGGAATGGCCGACTTCTTGGCTGATTATGTGATTGAGGTGGCGGAGGAAGAGCTCACTCGTCCGACTCCTTGGAAGGTGAAGGTGGATGGCGCCTCGAGGAGGCATTCCCTAGTAGTGGGGGTGATCTTGGAGAGCCCTTAGGGGACTAGAATTGAGCAGACGGTGGTGGTGCACTTTCCCATCACCAACAATCAAGCCGAGTATGAGGCCGTGATAGCAGGGCTGCGACTGGCCAGGGAGCTGGGGGTGTTGGACGTGGAGGTTCTTACCGACTCCATGGTGGTAGCTTCCCAGATCAACGGGGAGTTTGAGGTAAGAGAGCCCACCCTGCAGTTATACTTAGCCAAAGTAAAGGGGGTCATCGACACATTCCAAACTTTTTTCATCCAGCACGTGCCCCGGGAGGAAAATGAGCAGGTCGATCAGCTCGCAAAGCACGGTCCTCGGGCATGGGGTACCATCACCGACCTATTCCGCCCTCCATCGAAGAGGGGGAGCTCATGGAGATAGATCAACGGCCTTCATGGATGGAACCAGTCACAACCTTCCTCTCCACGAGAGAGTACCCGGAGGGAGCAGATAAGAAGAAGCTCAGGCATAAGTCAGCGTACTACCTCCTCCAGGACGGGCAGCTGTACATGAAGACTCTCTCGGGGATGTTAGCTCGTTGCATGGTCGAGGGGGGGGGGGGGGGGGGGTACAAAGAATCTTGGAGGAAGTCCACTCCGGAGAGTGTGAGAGTCACTCCAGGAGTCGGACCCTGGAAGGGAGGATTGTCAGGCAGGGGTACTTCTGGCCCACCCTGGGTCATGATGCAATGGAGTTCGCGAGAAGGTGCCATAAATGCAAGCTGTTTGCCCCCTCCAGCTACAGTCGACTCAGCGACTCAAAAGTATCACAGCCCCCTGGCCCTTCGCCATTTGGGGAATGGATTTGGTTGGATCGTTCCCCCAGGCCAGTGGGCAGAGGAGGTTTCTCCTAGTAATGATCGATTATTTCTCCAAGTGGTTGGAAGTGAAGGCGCTGGCCAAGGTGACCTCCCAGGTTATCAGAAACTTTGTTTGGGGGGAGATCATCTGCCGCCATGGACTGCCCCAGGCTATTGTTACGGACAACGGACCCCAGTTCGCCAGCGCTGAGTTCACTAGTTTCTGCAAGCAGCTTGGAATCGATCTCAGGTTCGCCTCGGTCCATCACCCCAGGAGCAACGGGCAGGTGGAGGCCGCGAACAAGATCATTGTCAACCTCCTGAAAAAGAAAGTGGAAAATCTGATGGGGAGCAGGGTGGAGCAGCTTCTCGCGGTTCTCTGGGCCCTGAGAACCACCCCCAACACAGCTACAGGAGAGACCCCCTTCAAGCTCTCCCATGGGTGCGAGGCAGTGCTCCCCGTAGAATTTGAAGTTCAGACACCTCGAGTCGTTGCGGCCGGGGAAGGCAGGAAGGAATGGCAGGAGGAGAACGATGAGGAGCTGCATCTCTCCCTTGACATGGTGGAAGAACTGCGGGATCTTTCCGCCCTCCGGCAGGAAGAGGTGAAGAGGTGGATGGCCAAGTACTTCGACAAACATGTCAGAGTCAAACAATTTGTGGAAGGGGACTTGATGCTGAAGAAGGTGGATGCAGCAGGGAGATCGACAACCGTGGGGAAGCTTAACCCCAGCTGGGAAGGTCCATTTATTGTAAAAGAAGCACTAAGGTCGGGAGGGTATTGACTAAAAAATGTGGAGGGCGAGGCCCTAAGTCTCACCTGGAGTGGTGACGACTTGAAACCATTTTTTCCTTAAAACATGTAAGTGGTGATCTGATTTTTAATAAAAGTTCTTTAAATATGCCAATGTTGTCGCAATGAGCTCGTATGAAGAAGTGAAGTGAATTTGGACCCCGAGCAGATCCCGCTGTCAGACTCCCACCTAGCTGGCAGGGCTGGAGCCTGGAAGTCACTCGGTGTCATCCTCAGACCTCGAGCAAATCCCGCTATCCGGTTCTCACCTAGCTGGCAGGGCTGGAAGTCACTCGATGGTGTTAGTAGTGGACCCCGAGCAGATCCCGCTGTCAGGCTCTCACCTAGCTGGAATGGCTGGAAGTCACTCGGTGTCATCCTTGGGCCTCGAGCAGATCCCGCTGTCAGGCTCTCACCTAGCTGGTAGGGATGGAAGTCACTCGATGGTGTTAGTAGTGGACCCGAGCAGATCCCGCTGTCAGGCTCTCACCTAGCTGGCAGGGCTGGAAGTCACTCGGTGTCATCCTTGGGCCTCGAGCAGATCCCGCTGTCAGGCTCTCACCTAGCTGGCAGTGCTGGAAGTCACTCGATGGTGTTGGTAGTGGACCCCGAGCAGATCCTGCTGTCAGGCTCTCACCTAGCTGGCACGGCTGGAAGTCACTCGTTGTCATCCTTAGACCTCGAGCAGATCCCGCTGTCAGGCTCTCACCTAGCTGGCAGGGATTGAAGTCACTCGATGGTGTTAGTAGTGGACCCCGAGCAGATCCTGCTGACAGGCTCTCACCTAGCTGGCAGGGCTGGAAGTCACTCGGAGTCATCCTTGGGTCTCGAGCAGATCCCGGTGTCAGGCTCTCACCTAGCTGGCAGGGCTGGAAGTCACTCGATGGTGTTAGTAGTGGACCCCGAGCAGATCCCGATGTCAGGCTGTCACCTAGCTGGCAGGGCTGGAAGTCACTCGGTGTCATCCTTGGGCCTTGAGCAGATCCCGCTGTAAGGCTCTCACCTAGCTGGCAGGGATGGAAGTCACTCGATGGTGTCAGTAGTGGACCCCGAGCAGATCCTATTGTCAGGCTCTCACCTATCTGACAGGGCTGGAAGTCACTCGGCGTCATCCTCAGACCTCGAGCAGATCCCGCTGTCAGGCTCTCACCTAGCAGGAAGGGCTGGAAGTCACTCGATGGTGTTAGTAGCAGACCCCGAGCAGATCCAGCTGTCAGGCTCTCACCTAGCTGGCAGGGCTGGAAGTGACTAGGTGTCATCCTCAGACCTTGAGCAGATCCCGCTGTCAGGCTCTCACCTAGCTGGCAGGGCTGGAAGTCACTCGATGGTATTAGTAGTGGACCCCGAGCAGATCCCGCTGTCAGGCTCTCACCTAGCTGACAGGGTTGGAAGTCACCCAGGGAAGGCCTTCCCCCCTCCCCCAGATAGTGCCTTGGACCTCGCTAAGAGGAGGCAGGTCCCACCGGGCCACCTCGTCCCCCACTATGTTTTACTCAGGAAGATTTAGAGAATTTGGTCTCACATCGATAAGATGACGGACAGCTCGCGAGCAAGCTGGGGCGAATCCTGAGAATTGGCAAGCCAGGCCCTGGGACCTCGCCAAGGAGAGGCGGATCCCGCCGAGAGGCCCCGCCCCTGCTTTATTTTACTTGGAAAAATTCAGTGAGTTCGATTTTTTGATTAAGAAGGCCAAGGACAGCTCGCGAGCGAGCTGCGGCGAAGCCCTGGGAATTGCCGAGCACTCAAGGTACTCTCTTGCGGGCGAGTACTAATGACTATCCTACTCGCAGTACTTGTCTATGCGAGGTCGCCTGGGGAAGGGCTCGCGGATATACAGAACACAGCAAAACGAGAGAGAAAAAAAAACACGGATATGATCAAAAATCTTTTTTCATTGAATAATGGTATTACAGGTGGAGCTCGCCTCGGCGTGGAAACAAAAGAAAAGCATACATATTTAGGCCTCCCCCCCGCCGGACTGGTCCTCCCCTTCGCCCGATTGATCCTTGAAGCCCTTCCCGAACATCGCGTCCATGCTATCCTCCTTCTCGCTGGGCGGCGTCGCCGGGAACAAGCTCGGCATCAGGTCCTTGGCGGAGATCTCCGCGCACCCCTCCACCAGCACCCCAGTGTCCTTCATCATTTTGAGGGTGCATTCGGCAGCTTGGATGGAGTTGATCCGCAGCCTCTCGACGAGGTCGGCCTCGCCAAAGACCCGTGGCCTCTTATAGGGGAGGGTAGGGTCGACGTCGCTGGCCGGGAAGAAGATCTCCGCCTGGCGGCGGGCCTCGCGACTGAGGTTCTGATTCTCCTCTTTCAGCCTCGCATTCTCCCCCTCCAGCTCGGCAAGCCGGGTGGGTAGCTGGCCGATCTCCTCCTCCTACTCAGCATTGCGAGCCCGCAGCTCCCCGGCAGCCTTGGCATCCTGATGAAAGAGAGAAATTCGTTAACAACGCAAAATATTTCAAGTAAAAGAGGGAAGAAGCCTGATACTCACCAATCCATCGGCAGCCTGAGCGAGGAGACCCTCGGCGATGCCGAACCGCCTCGCCTGGTCGGTGACCTTGTCCTTGGCGACATCACGAGCCTGCTCGGCTTAGGAGTTGATTGCTGCGGGCAAATCTGCGGTGGGTCAGCATGTGGTGGAGCTCCATGGCCCGCAGATGGGCCTGCAGACCCTCATGGTCGAGCTGCCGCATGGTCATGTTCTTGTAGGCCTCAGCATCCTCGCGGCCATAGAGGTCGAAGCCTAGGGCATAGGCATGGCCGGTGGCGGGCTCGCGGTCATGCCAGGAAGGATGCAGGGTGGAGACAGAGACCCGATGGGCCAGCTCATCCCACTGCACCATGGGCTCACCCGCCGAGTCCTTCCACCGCCCCCAAAGTTGAAGAGGGGATGTTGTTTTGGCTCCCCGCGCTTGCGAGCTGCCCTCTTCGCCGAAGGAGGTGGGGAGATCGCCGTCGTGGAAGCAGGAGCCTCGCTGCCCTTCTGACCTTTGCTGGTGATCTCCTTCAGCGGGCTCTCCGGCGATGCGTCGGGGATGGTCTCGGGCGAGCTTATGTATTTGGGGCTGGATTGATGTTGTTGATGTTGTTTTCCCCGCGGACCGAGCACGGATTTCTTCATCTTCTTTGATAATGGCTGGCGGTGTGGCGGGTTCGACCCCGCATCCTCAGGCCGCCTCTTGCTGGAAGAGGGTTGGGAGAAGGCCGCCTCATCTCGGCAGGCCGCCGCCGCCTTCTCGCGAGCTAGGGGGTCCGGGTGCGACCCCGACTCCGCGAACGGTGGGTTCACAGGGATTAGCCGCTCCCCTGCGAAAAAGAACTTGGAAAAAGTTAAATCTTCAGCAGCAATGTGGCGAGCTCGACAAAAGTGGGGGGAACAATACCTTCGCCGGGTAGGACAGGGAGAAGCGCGTCAAGGCACCTCCGCATGTAGGCGACCTCGAAGTCTTTGTGGAGAAAGTATTTGTGGAGCTCGGCATCATTGCCGGACACGGCAGGCGGGCGGTACACCTCCTCGCCTTTTTTCTACGACGAGTACGGGATGTTGCTGAGATCGCCCTTGATAAAGGCGATCCTGGTCATCCAGTTATGGTGCTTGTTCGCGATCTGGCGAACTTTGATCAGCGAGCCACCGAAGTAAGCGACCCCATCCAGCGTCGCCTTGTAAGCGACCCCATCCGGCGTCGCCTTGTAAGCGAAGAGTTTCCTGAACACTGTCAGGTTGAACTCTATCCTCTCTCGCCGGAGGTAGCTCGCGAACGCCACCATCATGGCGATGGCGTTAGAGTTTAGCTGCGCGGGTACAGCGCCATAGTACTTCAAAATTTGTCGGACCTCCGGCCAGAGGGGGAGGCGCAACCCCACCTCAAAGTGAGAAATGGGGAAGGCGAGCTCATCGTAGTAGAAGGTATTGATGGCCTCCACTTGCCTCGGTCGGCACGCCTCGAAGCCCGGCGGCACATATTCTGCCTCGAACTCTGCGAGCTCCTCCTCGCTGGTATGCCCCTCGAAGAAGCAGTAGTCAGTGAAGTGTTGGGCGCACTTACTGCGGCCATCAGCGTCAGGATTGGTCTTGCCCATGCTCGCGAAAGAAGACGGGGCGCGAGTAGAAAAGGAGAGAAGCGCAAAGAGAAAGTGAAAGCAATAAAAGCACAGTACGGGGGTTGGTGGTGGGCGGGGGGTGGGGGGGGGGGGGGGGGGGGGGGGGGGGGGGGGGGGGGGGGGCTATTTATAGAAAAAGAAATCTGGGGTCAGGCCATCCAATCGGCTCAGCTCGCCGCCCCAGCTTGCCGCCCCCAACTCGCCACCCCAGCTCACCGACTTCCGGCGTGTCCCAACCAAGGCTAAGTCAAACAGAGCAATATATTATTTGAATACCGCATGACCAAGAATATTCTAAAGTTACTTATTACAGAGATCAAGTGCAGGAATAAAAAGCGGGGCGCGCGAGCAGGGGGAACACCAGGAGGCGAGTACCGGTCGACTCGGCAAAGGAGCCGCCCTCTTATCTACCCCGGTCTCGCGGCTCCTGCCCCCCAGACTACCGCGCGCGGAGCAGCTCGCGGATCCTCCCCGAATTCCTCTGCGCCACTGAGAGGCCATTATCTATCTCGTCCAGAAGCCGGGAAGGGGACATCATCTCGCCAGCCTGGCCGCTTCGCACCTCGTCAGCGAGACGCGTGTAGTCGCGTTGTAGCGTCTCGTTGACCCCCGGCACCTCGCGCAGCCCGCACACCAGCTTCTTGAGAAGCTTAACCTCTCTCCTCGTCAGCTCGCCTTGATCCACTTCGGGGCCCAGGTAAGAGTCCAGCGAGCTTGGGGAGGGGAGGGGTGTGTAGTGTAACGCCCCGAAACCCAAAGGAGCAAAGGGGGACGTTTTGCGCCAGTTTGGGTTCTAGCTGCAGGCACACGGCCTGGGACACGGGCGTGTCCCAGGGCGTGTCAATCCTGTGTCGACACTAAGGCGGGAAGTCGACACTTTGGTCTCGATATTGTGTCGAGACTGGGCACACGGCCTGCGACACGGGTGTGTCACAGGGCGTGTCGACCCGTGTCGACACTTAGCCGCGAAGTCGACACTCTGCTTCGACGAAGTGTCGAGACATGGCACACGGCCTGCGACACGGGCGTGTCGCAGGGCGTGTCGACCCGTGTCGACACTCGTCCCGGGAAGTTGACACTTTGGTGTCGACAATGTGTCGAGACAAGGCACACGGCCTAGGACACGGGCGTGTCCAAGGCCGTGTCATTAGGTCGATGATCTTTGCTCGACAAAGTGTCGAGTGTTGAGACCGTGTACACGGCCTGGGGTCCAGGCGTGTTGAGGTGACACGGGTAAGGATACGGGCGTGTCCTAGAACCCGTGCAGTGCTCGGGTTGATTTTGGGGAAAAATGATGGGGTACACGGCCGGCCACACGGCCGTGTCAGGTGGAACACGGCCGTGTCAGCTCGAACACGGGAGTGTTCGATACCCGTGTGAGGTTCCAGGTGATTCGATTTTGACGGCGAATGAGGCACACGGCCCTGGACACGGGCGTGTGCCAGGCCGTGTTCGGTCCAGATGGGGCATTTCAGTCCCGAATCAAAGCCGTTCGTTTCCTTATTTTGAGATCCAACGGCTGGGGGTTGTTCCTGAAGGGATATACCCGGGATTGGACTTAGAAACTCTCACTTTTTCTTAAGTGTTATCTTTCTAAAACCTTAGAGAGAGAGGAGAGCCAAGGGAGGAAGAAGGAGCTAGATTCCGCCATTGGAGGAGCTTCGAAGCTCCAAATCGCGAGCCGATTGCGGATCCACGGAGGCAAAGCTAGTGCGGTGCTTTTCATCCGATTACTTTTCAATAGCGCCAAAGAGGAACGCTAGGGTAACGATCCTCATCTTGAGCATGAGTAGCTCTCTTTCTTTGCATAGGAAGCCCGCTATCGCGAGTTTGCGGAGAGTTGGAGGCGTTCCTTCGGGTAGATATGTGAAGTCCCCGTTGTTTAGAGTCTGTAAGCGAGAACGGACATAGGCATGATGTGTGAAGCCTACCCGGACATGTTGGTCTAGATCGGTGATGTTGCATTGCATAATGCCGGAGAAGACTCCGTGCTATTGGTTATTTTTCGGGTTTTCTACGCGATAGATTGCAGCAGGGAGCCTTGGGGACTAACCCAAAGGTGCACCCGAAAAACTGGGCGGATACGAGATCTTGCCAACTTGGTGGCCTGAGAGCCAACTTGAACATAACCGGGTTATGTGAATTGTGATGGATATGGGACTCGGTGGAAGTTTGACCCGCGCAAATGACTTAAATTGTCGTTGCGATGTGAGCACGGGTTAGATGGAACCGTACCCGTTCTATGTCGTTCGGTTAAAGAGACCTAAAGGCACGTGGCACTTACCGTTGGCATAGATTAGGGTCTTTGGCGGTTGATGACTTAAATTGTCGTGACCCAGGCCAAGAAGACAAATTGCTCATAGGTTTGGCCGTCCAAGTGGCGGTGGTGAGTCCGGAATGTCTATGGCTTTAATTGACGTGACATCGACCGGTTCACCGAGAATGTGCCCTGAGAGCACGGGGCGTGTGGCTGTGCGAGCCAATGTCTGTGATGATATGGCTGTTTGTTTATATTGCTCGCTTATGCTAATGAAATGCAGGGAAGGAGCATCGCCGCCCCGAGTTGGGGGCGGGATCGTTATAATTTGGTCAGCATTGCTGACCGTTGTCTTGTTTTGCCACCGTGCGGTGGTATGTTGCTTGCAGGTGCAGCTGGACCAAGGGGTCAATAGCGGGCTAAAGCCCGAATGCGAAGCCGGCCCTTGAAGGCCTAATTGGAAGTGTTTACTGCTTTATTCATGTGTGACCGGCCTGCGTGCCGTGGTTTGTAAAACATGTAATTTGAAGTGAAACATTTTGTAAGGCCTTAAGGCTTATTTTGGGTATTTTGTATAACATTCCTATTTTGTATTAGTGGACATTCATGCTCTAATGCTGGGTTCTTTATTGCAACTTTTATAAACTGCTTCCGCTAGAATGCTCTGTGTAGGATGTATTCGATTGGTTGGATGGTTTCCATAAGTAACCACCCGGTCTGTCTGTGGCATACGACGTCGGGCCCCGGCCGGACCTACTGCTATATGCTATGTGACGGATAAGGGGTGTTATAATTTGGTATCAGACTACTGGTTTTGGTCGGGCTTAAAGTGAATTCGTGGGCGAATTCTTTTTAAGGGGTGGTGAGCACGTTGTGTGCGTCATCGTAATAACAGTAAAAAGAACCCATGAATGTCCACTTAAGAATGAAAATACTCGTGTTTGAGGAACCTGCGTGTTCCTATAATTACTGTTTGCAATTTATTTGGTCGCTTAACGGTGTTTTGTACCACTATAGGTGACCAAAAGTGGTGTTGGGCCGTCAGAACGCCGAGTTTCTGAGGCTAGTAGTGCACCGGATGTTGCTCCTGCAACACCTCTGTCGGCTGAAAATATTCGATTGGTGGCTGAAGCGGTGTTGGCCGTGATAAATGCGCAGCCTGCAAGGCAAGCGCAGCAGCCCGCTCCTGTGATGGAGCAGGAACCTCTTCAAGAGGCTGAGCCGAAGAGAGTGGAGCAAGTGGTTGTGGAACCGGTGGTGCTGAGGAGGGCAACTGAGAGGCAGCTTAAGCATGTAATGAGCTTTAACCCTCCGTTATTCTCGGGGTTGGGAACCCCATCTCAGGCTGAAGACTGGCTCTCCAGGATGAAGAGAGTCATGACAGCAACGGAGACGGAGGAGTGGCAAATGACCACCATCACTATATTCCTTTTGGACGGTGAAGCGAGGATGTGGTGGGAAGGATTGGAGCTGCACTTATTGAGAGGTAGACAACTTGGTGATGTCTCGATGGAAGAGTTCTCGAGATTATTCTTGGCTAGATACCTCCCTTCGACGCAGAAGATAGCGTTGGAGAATGAATTTCTGAAGTTGGTTCAGGGTGAGAAGAGCGTGGATGAATATCTCCACGAGTTTACTCGTCTGAGTCGTTATGCTAGCTCCACCATCATGGATGAGGAGCGCAAGACTAATCGCTTCTATGAAGGGTTGAGAGATGAGCTGAGATTACTACTCTCGGGGCCAATGACGCAGGGTTTCTTAACCTTGGTCAATACTGCCCGATCCTTGGAGAAGGGCATGAAGAATGTACAAGCAAAGAAAAGCTTGGGTGAGAAGAAATCTGAATTTAAAGTGCCGACTACTTCAAACACCGGCTATCAGAGGTCTTTCAAGAAGCTTAGGACTTCGGGTCCAGCTCCTTCTGGTGCTTCTGGGGCGACTACGAGTCGGACCCCGGGCGCATGTTTTACATGTGGAAAGACGGGGCACTTTGCCCGTGACTGTTGGAGCGGACGTCCTAAGTCCGAGAGAAAGCTAGGAGCTACTTATGAAGAGAAGGGAAAGGCGGTGGAGTCGACCGCATCCCATTATGCTCCGGCCCAACCAAGGGTCTACAATCTTGGCCAACAGGACGCCATCAAACAGGCTGATGTGGTGACAGGTATGGTTTAATTTATAGCAAGTCAATTTCTTTAAATACTTGTTATGCCCATGTTACCTTACCACTGCTTGTTTAGGATTTGTATTGATTTGTGAAAATCCGGCACGAGCACTCTTCGATACGGGAGCTTCACACTCCTTCTTGTCCGAAGGATTTATATCACGCATCGGAGTCCCTTCTTCGATGGCGAAGGATAAGTTGGATGTGTTGTTGCCCAATGGGTGTTCGATGCGAGCGAATAGGATCTGCGATGTTAAGATTCGTATTGGGGAGCAGGAGTTCGACCTGCGGGCGTCTTTACTTCCGTTGGTGGAGTTCGACGTCATATTTGGCATGGACTGGCTCTCGGAGCAGCAGGCCCATATAGATTGCGGTAGCAAGGAAGTCAAGCTGGGAACAAGTCGTGAGACGACTTTTACGGGCTTAAAGGGGTCGAGCAAGACGTTGATGTCTGCTCTTCAGGTGGTGAAGGCGGTTCGTGCCGGAGCAGAACTGTTCTTTACACTAGTGGAGGTTGCAAAGCCGAAGTCCGCGTTGGATTGTATTTCAGTGGTATCGAAATACCCTGATGTGTTCCCCGCAGATCTTCCTGGAGCCCCGCCTCAGCGGGAGATAGATTTTACGATCGAGCTAGTGCCAGGTGCAAAGCCTGTGTCACGATATCCTTATCGGCTAGCGCCTAAGGAAATGGCGGAGCTGAAAGTTCAACTGCAAGAGTTGTTGGAACAAGGGTATGTGCGCCCGAGTTCTTCGCTTTGGAGCGCACCAGTCCTCTTTGTTAAGAAGAAGGACGGAAGATTGAGGCTATGTATTGATTATCGGGAGCTCAACAAGCTGACTGAGAAGAACAAGTACCCGATCCCCCGGATTGATGATCTTTTTGATCAGTTAGTCGGGTCGACGGTGTACTCGAAGTTGGATCTCAAAGCTGGGTACTATCAGCTGCGAATAAGGGAGAGTGATATCCCGAAGACAGCGTTTAGTACGAGATACGGGCATTATGAGTTTACGGTCATGCCGTTTGGGCTGGCTAATGCGCCGTCAGTGTTCATGGATTTGATGAACAGGACTTTCAGGGAGTACTTGGACCATTTCATGATCGTCTTCATCGACGATATTTTGGTATACTCGCAAAGTGAGGAAGATCACTTCAAGCATCTTCATTTGGTGTTGGAGATGCTAAGGAGAAATTAGTTGTATGCCAAGTTCTCGAAGTGCGAGTTTTGGCTATCCTCAGTGGCATTCCTCGGGCATATAGTAAGTGGAGAGGGTATTGCTGTGGATCCGGCGAAGATTGCTGCGATACGGGAGTGGTCTGAGCTTGCTACTGTAGCGGAAGTCCGGAGTTTTCTGGGGCTTGCCGGCTATTATAGGCGCTTCGTAGAGAACTTCTCGCGGATAGCGTTACCTCTCACTACATTGACGAGGAAGGATCATAAGTTCATTTGGACGCCGGAGTGCGCACGAGCTTTTGAGGAGTTGAAGTGTCGGTTGACCACGGCGCCTGTGTTGAGTTCGCCATGTGGGACCGAAGGCTATGAGATTTATAGCGATGCTTCAGGCAGCGGTTTGGGTTGCGTGCTACTGCAACACGGAAGTGTAATAGCTTTTGGCTCGAGACAACTAAAAGTGCATGAAAGGAATTATCCGGTCCATGACTTGGAGTTAGCGGCCGTGATTTTTGCCTTGAAGCTGTGGAGACACTACTTGTACGGTGTGAAGATTGATATCTACACCGATCACAAGAGCCTGAAGTACCTTATTGATCAGAAAGATCTGAATATACGGCAGCGTAGATGAATGAAGTTCCTGGGGGACTATACGTTCAAGATCCACTACGTGCTTGACAAAGGGAATGCGGTTGCGGATGCGCTGAGTCGTCGAGCCCCAGCTCAAGCCAATTGGCTATCGGTGCATGATGAGCGGTTGGTGCGAGAGTTGGAGGCGTTGGAGATTGTCTGTGTGGACAGACAATCAGGTGCTGAAGCAGTTCTGAATTGGACTGAAGTCCAATATGACCTGGCTGATCGTATTCGGCAGGCTTTGGATATGGATGCTCATATGAAGCAATTCATGGTAGAGGCTCTGGATGGGTCAAATTCCCAATTCGTCGTGGAGGACGGGTTGCTTTGGAAATACGGTCGTTTGTGCGTCCCAAGTGTGGGCAATTTACGGGTGGAGTTGTTGTACGAGGCACACCATACCAAGTACTCGATTCACCCGGGGAGCATGAAGATGTACCGTGATGTGAAGAAACTATTTTGGTGGCCGGGTTTGAAAAAGGATGTGGCGCTATACGTAGCAAAGTGCCAAACTTGCGCCTTGGTAAAGGCAGAGTGCCAAAAGCCGGGAGGATTTCTTAAGTCCTTGCCTATTCCGGAGTGGAAATTTGACGACATCTCTATGGACTTTGTGCACGGTTTGCCAAGGTCGCAAAAGGGGAACGACGCCATCTGGGTGGTCGTTGATCGATTAACGAAGGTGTCGCATTTTATTCCGCATAGGAAGGATGATCCGGTGGAGAAGTTGGCAAAGCTTTATGTGGATAACATAGTACGGCTTCATGGTGTGCCCCGCAACATCGTGAGTGACCGAGATGGGCGGTTCACGTCCAATGATTGGAGGCTTGTGCAGCAAATGTTGGGAACAAAGCTGAAATTCAGCACAGCCTTCCATCCGCAAACGGATGGGCAGACCGAAAGGGTCAATAAAACTATGGAAGACATGCTCCGCGTGTGTGTCTTGGATTTCGGAAAGCAATGGGAAGACCACCTTTATTTGGTGGAATTCGCATACAACAATAGCTACCAAGCGAGTACTCAGATGGCGCCTTTCGAGGCCCTATACGGTAGAAAATGTCGCACGCCGTTGTCTTGGTTAGAAACGGGTGAGTCAAAGTTGTATAAGCGATCAGAAGTGGAGGATGCTACTTCTTTGGTGCGAACCATTCGGGAGAGGTTGCTTATCGCTCAGGACCGGCAATCAAAGTACTATAATGCCAAGCACAGGAACGTGGCGTTCGCTGTGGGCGATTATGTATACTTAAAGATCAAGCCGTTCAAGGGTGTCTCGCGGGTGCGGCGATTGAAAAAGCTAAGCCCGAGGTACCTTGGACCGTTTGAGGTTCTGGAGCGAGTTGATGAAGCGGCCTATAGGTTGAAGCTTTCAGTGGAGCTAAGTGGTTTACATGATGTATTCCACATTTCGGTGCTTCGGAAGGCGGTGCAAGAGCCTACGCAAGTGATCACGGTTGATCAAGTGCCGGTGGATAGTGGGCTGACGACAAAGGTCAAGCCCGTGCAGATTGAGGACTCGAAGGTCAAGCGGCTACGCAATAAAGAGATCAGGATGGTCAAGGTCTGGTGGGACAATTACGGTCGTGAGGAGCTCTCTTGGGAGCGAGAGCAGACTATGCTTGATGAGTATCCAGAGTTGTTCCGCTCAGGTACAAATTTTGGTTTTGTACATGTCTTTCCTTTATATAATTTCGTGGACGAAATTCTTTTAAGAGGGGGAGAGTTGTAACGCCCCGAAACTCAAAGGAGCAAAGGGGGACGTTTTGGGCCAGTTTGGGTTCTGGCTGCAGGCACACGGCCTGGGACACGGGCGTGTCCCAGGGCGTGTCAAGCCTGTGTCGACACTAAGGCGGGAAGTTGACACTTTGGTCTCGACATTGTGTCGAGACTGGGCACACGGCCTGCGACACGGGCGTGTCGCAGGGCGTGTCGACCTGTGTCGACACTTAGCCGCGAAGTCGACACTCTGCTTCGACGAAGTGTCGAGACATGGGACACGGCCTGCGACACGGGCGTGTCGCAGGGCGTGTCGACCCGTGTCGACACTCGTCCCGGGAAGTCGACACTTTGGTGTCGACAATGTGTCGAGACAAGGCACACGGCCTAGGACACGGGCGTGTCCAAGGCCGTGTCATCAGGTCGACGATCTTTGCTCGACGAAGTGTCGAGTGTCGAGACCGTGTACACGGCCTGGGGTCCAGGCGTGTTGAGGTGACACGGGTAAGGACACGGGCGTGTCCTAGAACCCGTGCAGTGCTCGGGTTGATTTTGGGGAAAAATGATGGGGTACACGGCCGGCCACACAGCCATGTCAGGTGGAACACGGGCGTGTCAGCTCGAACACAGGCGTGTTCGATACCCATGTGAGGTTCCAGGTGATTCGATTTTTACGGCGAATGAGGCACACGGCCCTGGACACGGGCGTGTGCCAGGCCGTGTTCGGTCCAGATTGGGCATTTCAGTCCCGAATCAAAGCCATTCGTTTCCTTATTTTGAGATCCAACAGCTGGGGGTTGTTCCTGAAGGGATATACCCGGGATTGGACTTAGAAACCCTCACTTTTTCTTAAGTGTTATCTTTCTAAAACCTTAGAGAGAGAGGAGAGCCAAGGGAGGAAGAAGGAGCTAGATTCCGCCATTGGAGGAGCTTCAAAGCTCCAAATCGCGAGCCGACTCCGGATCTACGGAGGCAAAGCTAGTGCGGTGCTTTTCATCTGATTACTTTTCAATGGCGCCAAAGAGGAATGCTAGGGTAACGATCCTCATCTTGAGCATGAGTAGCTCTCTTTCTTTGCATAGGAAGCCCGCTCTCGCGAGTTTGCGGAGAGTTAGAGGCGTTCCTTCGGGTAGATATGTGAAGTCCCCGTTGTTTAGAGTCCGTAAGCGAGAACGGACATAGGCATGATGTGTGAAGCCTACCCGGACATGTTGGTCTGGATCGGTGATGTTGCATTGCATAATGCCGGAGAAGACTCCGTGCTATTGGTTGTTTTTCGGGTTTTCTACGCGGTAGATTGCAGCAGGGAGCCTTGGGGACTAACCCAAAGGTGCACCCGAAAAACTGGGCGGATACGAGATCTTGCCAACTTGGTGGCCTGAGAGCCAACTTGAACATAACCGGGTTATGTGAATTGGGATGGATATGGGACTCGGTGGAAGTTTGACCCGCGCAAATGACTTAAATTGTCGTTGCGATGTGAGCACGGGTTAGATGGAACCGTACCCGTTCTATGTCGTTCGGTTAAAGAGACCTAAAGGCACGTGGCACTTACCGTTGATATAGATTAGGGTCTTTGGCGGTTGATGACTTAAATTGTCGTGACCCAGGCCAAGAAGACAAATTGCTGATAGGTTTGGCCGTCCAAGTGGCGGTGGTGAGTCCGGAATGTCTATGGCTTTAATTGACGTGACATCGACCGGTTCACCGAGAATGTGCCCTGAGAGCACGGGGCGTGTGGCCGTGCGAGCCAACGTCTGTGATGATATGGCTGTTTGTTTATATTGCTCGCTTATGCTAATGAAATGCAGGGAAGGAGCATCGCCGCCCCGAGTTGGGGGCGGGATCATTATAATTTGGTCAGCATTGCTGACCGTTGCCTTGTTTTGCCACCGTGCGGTGGTATGTTGCTTGCAGGTGCAGCTGGACCAAGCGGTCAATAGCGGGCTAAAGCCCGAATGCGAAGCCGGCCCTTGAAGGCCTAATTGGAAGTGTTTACTGCTTTATTCATGTGTGACCGGCCTGCGTGCCGTGGTTTGTAAAACATGTAATTTGAAGTGAAACATTTTGTAAGGCCTTAAGGCTTATTTTGGGTATTTTGTATAACATTCCTATTTTGTATTAGTGGACATTCATGCTCTAATGCTGAGTTCTTTATTGCAACTTTTATAAACTGCTTCCGCTAGAATGCTCTGTTTAGGACCTATTCGATTGGTTGGATGGTTTCCATAAGTAACCACCCGGTCTGTCTGTGGCATACGGCGTCGGGCCCCGACCGGACCTACTGCTATATGTTATGTGACGGATAGGGGGTGTTACAAGTAGTGGGCTGCCCGCGAAGATTCCTCGGCAGCGGATTGGCTGGGGGGAACTGTGGAGACAAACGTCAGCAAAAAGAGGAATGCAGGAAAAGTGCATGGGGCAGGAATCCAAGCAAAGTTGACCTGACGAGCTCGGCAACATGAAGGAGATGCGGGGAGGAATGAACCTCAGATACTTCCCGCGACCTGGGTCGCGAGTCCCCGGTGAGAGAAGCTCGAATCCCGGGGTAGGGATGGTTTCCAGACCCACCCCCGTGGCCACGACAGTTTGCCGAGGAGAGGGGGCACTCACCGGCGAGCTAGGCCTCTGCGAGCTCAGCCCCAAGGTCCCAAAGGGAGGGGACGGCTCCCGGTGGCGGTTTTCCGGAGTCATGAGCCGCGAGTCCCCAAGAGTGGTCTTGGCTCCCGGGGTGGCGTCTCGCGGCGCAGCGTCTTCTACACCATCGGGGCGGCTGTCTGGGCCGTCGCAGATCTCGATAACGTTCCTCCCCCTTTCAGAGGCAGGCAGAGTGGAGGAGCCGGTCCCATGCTCCAAGGTGGCCCTCAGGTCGTCATAGATGTTCTCGGCCACCTGAGGGAACAGTTTCATCTTCTTGAAGCTGGGCTCGGTAGAGCTACCCTGCGGCACAGTGGCAGGGACCGCCGTTAGGGCGGCTACGCGAGCTGTAGAGGCCTGGCGAGCTCGGTCAAGGCGCTCTTGAATCTCCTTGGGGATCAGCATCTTGGCAGGATTAGAGCAAAGGGAGTGGCAAGAGTCAGGCAGGTATGTAGGTGCATATATATAGCCACAGGTGGACCCCACCCGAAGATTCCCTCCAGCCCACCGCGCACTCGCCAAACACTTGGGGTTGGATGTTTCTTTCCGAGCTTTGTCAAGCTCAAAAAGAGCGGGGATTATGTACAACCCCGTGTCTGGCGAGTGAGGTCGCCAAGAACCATACCGGGCGGTTCAGATCGACCAAGCAACAGGCAAGCCCAGCAAAGGACTCTAAAGATCGTGGGCGAGCTCGGCAAGGAGAAGCCTAACCCGAGCTCGGCATTCGTCGACCGCGAGCTCGGTATTCGTCGAGCTAAGCCAGGATTCGTTGAGCTGAGGTCGACTAATGGAGGCCGACTGATGGGCGAGCTCGTAATCCCGAATCGCGCTCGCGTAAAGGAGCTCGGCAACAGCAAGCGAGCAGGATCTGCCGAGGTGGTCAGGCTCCCCAGCTCGCCCAGATATATGAGGTACTTTTTACTGTTTTGCCCACGCTGGTCTGCCCATAGCCCTTCAAAACAGCGGAGTTTGGCTGTTGGCAGACCCGACCAAGGGTTTTTTGGTAACTTCAGGTCA
Source organism: Platanthera guangdongensis (assembly GCA_039583875.1). Classification (NCBI taxonomy): domain Eukaryota; kingdom Viridiplantae; phylum Streptophyta; class Magnoliopsida; order Asparagales; family Orchidaceae; genus Platanthera; species Platanthera guangdongensis. The sequence continues at coordinate 42,921,112 of CM077154.1, forward strand.
GTTTAGTTTGGTTATTTGCAGTTCAGATTCTAAAAATATAAATAGGACCCAAGGGGTACCCCAGAAGGCATGCTTCATGTGCTCTCCTGCTCTAGTTTTCAAGTGCTTTCTGAGGCTACCTTAGCTCGGCCTCTAGCTAAGGAGGGGAAGCGCTCTCAGATCTTCCGGGTGTGTGGTGGGTCCTCCCCGCCGAGCCCTTGGGTCGGTTCCCCTTATTTCTTTTGTTGTTTTGCTTACATGAGTGAAGTAGGCGCGCGACCACCCCTTCCTCGAGGGTGAACTCCACAGGAGACCGTTCTTCGGTTTCAACAACTTATACGCTCCAGCTTGCGGGGGAGTGTTAGAAAAGCCCATTTAGTCTAGGCCCATTATGTATTTTTATTGTTTTTCTCTCTCCTCTTTAGTCCCACATCATGTATAAGACTTTCTTCTCTCTTTCTCTCATCTATATATTTGTACTTATTCTTTGTATTTTATACAAGTGAACATATATACAAGGTTGGCTTTTTCCTTCTCTACAGTGTTAATTACAGAGGAATTAAATTGATGAGTCATACCATGAAACTATGAGAACGAGTAATAGAAAGAAGAGTAGGATGGGAGACAAACATCTCAGAAAATCAATTTGGATTCATGTCAGGGCGGTCGACCATGGAAGCTATACATCTCTTGAGGAGACTCATTGACGACTACAGAGAAAGGAAACAAGATTTGCATATGTTGTTTATCGATCTTGAGAAGGCTTATGATAAGAGTTCCAAGAGAGATCTTATGGAGAGTCTTAGAAAAGAAAGGTGTAAATGTATCATATATTGATATAATCAAAGATATGTATACAAATTCAGTGACAAGGGTGAGCACATCAGGAGGATTAACACAAGAATTTCATATCATTGCTGGCATACATCAAGGTTCAGCTTTAAGCCCATATCTCTTTACCCTTATCTTAGATGAGCTCAACAAACATATCCAACAAGCAATACCTTGGTGTTTATTGTTTGCGAATGATATAGTTTTGGTCGATGATACGCGCGAGGGTGTAAATGCAAAACTTGACTCTTGGCGAGACACTTTACAAAAGAAGAGTTTTATGTTGAGCAAGGCAAAGATGGAGTATATGGAGCTTAAATTTTGCAGTGTAAGGAGTTGGGTGATCAAGATATTTCCTATATTGAGTGTTAAATATCTTGGATCGATAGTTCAAAAATATGGATGTATTGATAAAGATGTGACACATAATCCAACCGGGTTGATTGAAGTGGAGAGGCATGTCAGGGATCTTATGTGACCGTAAAGTACCGTTAAAACTTAAGGGCAAGTTTTACTGTACTGCAATTAGACCAACGATGCTCTATGATTCTGAGTGTTGGGCAGTGAATTGTGTACATGGGCAAAAAATGGGAGTTGCGGAGATGAGATTGCTTAGGTGGATGTGTGGGCCCACGAGACTAGATAAAATTTGGAATGAATGTATCAGGGATAAGACAAGAGTAGCACCAACTGCAGAGAAGATGCAAGAAGCTCGACTAAGATGCTTTGGACACGTACAAAGGAGACCATTAGAGGCACCTATTAGGCATTGTGAGAGTATAGTCATTGGGCATGTTAAACGAGGGAGGGGTGGACTAATAAAGACTTGGAATGAAACTATAAGGAAAGACATGACGTACTTAGGCATTAGTGAGATTATATGGCGACAAAGGATCCATATTGCTGACCCTACTATAGTGGGATAAAGGTTTGACTGTTGTTGTATTTATTCCTACTAAGTAAAAAAAAGTTTGGGGTGATTGGCTTATCTATTAACATCGGCTGCATCCTTGAGAATATTCTATAAGTATACAATCATGTTCTGGGTCAGATTTTAGATACGTTCAACAGAAAATGAATAAAATAGTCCTCAAACTCTTTAGGGTGTTTCCTTGTTGGCACAATACTTTTATTTCTCACCAATTTGGTCCCCGAACATACTAAAGCTAAACTATTTTGGTGTGGAAATAACTCCATTGAGATCTATGAAAAGAGTGTGTGCAACATTTCATTACCTTAAACCGTATTACCTAAAACTCATGCAGTTAATTTTCCTACTCTTGACTTTTCATGCAAAAAACGCATAGCAAAGAAGAGAGGATTTATATTCTTAAGAAGTTCACTTCTCGAGACCTTAAATCATATTACCCTATATTCTTACAAAGACTATGCAATAATGCATTTTTTTAAAACTCATAATACATTGCAACAATATAGTTTAAATTAAAAAAATAAAATATTCTTAACAAAAAAATTGCATTGAAAGAGGGTAACCTTGCTATGAGGATTGGTTAAACAATAAAAAATATATATTGAAATATGTTAGCTAAAAGTAAGAGAGAGGACTTGAAGATTTGTTTCCCTCTTAAATAAATGATTGAGATTTTTTTATTGGTGAAATAACAAGATCCTTTTAATAGTGGCATAGATACTGTAGATTTTTGGCACTAACTTTTTTTGTGCTTCTCTTTTAAAATGTAAAACTTCTAATCTTATTAGATTAAAAAATATAATTAGTCAAGCTTAATCATCCTTATTAAGCCATAGGCTCAAATGTAAATTTGTGTAATTAAAGTCATACCTAAGGCTCAAAGCTCAGTAGGCTCAGAGGTTTGCGCTTACGTGCACCTTTTTTGCACCCTTGAGGCATAAAAGGCATCTCTGGGTGAGATTTTTGTTGCAAACTTTTTTAAAAAAGAAAAAAGACAATGAATGTTGTTTTTATCAACTCTATAATGAAACAAAAGACAATGAATTGAACTTGTGAGAATTAGGTAAATCGTAGGAATATAGAAACATAACGTTTTATCATGAAATTCAAGTATTGGAGGTAAATGGTGTTATAAAGATGAAGAAAAATGGAAAAGCGGTTGAAACAGACGATATACCTATCGAAGTTTAGAAATGTCTAGAAAAAGAAGAAATTGTGGCTCATATTTTTTTTAATAAGATACTGAATTCAAATAGTATGTCAGACCATTGGAGAGAAGGTATCTTGATACCTTTATATAATAACAAAGAAGATATACAAAATTGTGTTAATTACAGATAAATTAAATTAATGAGTCATACCATGAAAATATGGGAACGAGAAATAGAAAGAAAAGTAAGACGAAAGACTAGTATCTTGGAGAAATAATTTGGATTCATACCAGGGCGGTCGACCATGAAAGCTATACATTTCTTTAGGATACTCATTGACAAGTATCGATAAAGAAAACAAGATTTGCATATGTTGTTAATTGATCTTGAGAAGGCTTATGATAGGGTTCCAAGAGAGATCTTATGGAGAGTTTTAGAAAAGAAAGGTGTAAATGCATCATATATTGACATAATCAAAGAGATGTATCCAAATTTAGTGACAGGGTGAGAACATCTGGAGGATTAACACAGGAATTCTCTATCATTGTTGGCTTAAATGAAAGTTTAGCTTTAAGCCCTTATCTCTTTACCCTTATCTTAGATGAGCTCACCGGACATATCCAACAAGTAATACCTTGGTTTTTATTGTTTATTGATGATATCTTTTTGTTCGATGAAACACACGAGAGTGTAAACGCAAAACTTGAATTTTGGCAAGACATTTTAGAAAAGAATGGTTTTAGGTTAAGTGGGGCAAATGAGTATATGGAACTTAAATTTAGCAATGCAAGAATGACAAATGACTTTGTTATTAAGTTGGATAATCAAGATATTTCCTACAGTAAGTGGTTTAAATATCTTGGACACGTACAATAGTGTTGGGTTTCTTGGCGGGAGGTACATCACATGTGCGCAGTGGAATAAGGAATCAAAAAAACCCAAAGAGAAATGGATCTTGCATATAACATTGATCAAGAAGTAAAAAATAACTTTATATAAAAGTATACCTTACCGGGAATGAGTCGGCACTCATCCAAGATGCTCCAAAAGATAGATCTCCGACCGACGAGTGAGTCCACACAAAAACAATCTACGGCTCTACAGTGATCCACACGAACGAGAGAATGTCAACACTTCATCAAACGAAATCCGGGAAGGAGAATGGAAAGCACTCTGCGTCTTAAGACTGCTAGGTCTACTCCAGGAGAGGCGGCGGCGACGGGCGCCGGAATTAGGCAGAGCGACAGCGACGGGATCAGAACTTCTGGAAACGTTTTCCGTCAGCTCTTCAGGATCCTCTAAGGCTTAGCACAGCGCTTAGGAAAAACCCTAAGGCATCTTCTATTTATACCCAAAGGAATAAACAGATGTAAAACGTCGCTATCGGCAGACCCACGACTTATGGAATTTGCTCGAGACATTCGTCGAGATGACTCGAGATGTATCGACGAATCGTCGAAAAGACACGAGATAACTCGACTATTTCCTCGAGAAGACTCGAGACACATTCGCCGAAATAACTCGGGATGATTCGACAAATTCATCGAGATGACTTTGGCACATTCGTCGAAATGACACGAGATAATTCGACGAATTCGTTGAGATGACATGAGATACCTCAGGATAACTCGACAAATTCCTTGAGATGTCTCGGGATAACTCGACGAATTGACGTGTCCTCTCGAATTCAAATTCAGTCAAGTGTGTGGTCCTTCGCTCATATCATATATGAGTAAGACCAACACAATTCATTCCTCTAATTTCTCCAAACATTCTTATGTGCGACCTTGTAGGCTCATATTGCGTTAACAATGAAACTATATGTTTGACCAATTATAGATCATCATGGTAACAACAACAGTCTCTCACTTGATCTTGAAAGTATCAAACAAAAGTTTCACAAAAAATGAACGGCATCTAGCAATACATCATTGCTCCACAAGCAATAAGAGTTTAAAACTCAATAAGTTGTATGATCAATGTATCAGTGTTGTCATGTCTTTTTGTCTCTTACATCTGGATAGAACTAGAGGTATAGACCATGTCACCCTCATAATTGTTCAATCCAAGTTTCTTGATCTAGAATGGACTTCGAGAAATTTGTGAGTCCAATATCATATATTGACTCAAACAAACATGGTCATGTATTTCTCAGTATCATTCCATCAATGGGCTCATGGATGCAACACCTGTCATATAGGAGGACAAATCTCATTTTTGTCCACACACAAACACCCAAATGACTCATAACGTACCCAATAACCACCTTTATCATCAACCTTTCTCAAGGAAGACTTTGGATGACATCAAAATACGTTCTTCCTCACTTGATGAATGTTGTGACTTCAGGTCAAAAAACCACAAACATCATTGCTACTTGAGACCTACTTGTGACACGTTCATATAACAATCCACAAATTATTCTTATGGAGGGTTTGTTCAGTACAACTTATTCACTAACAAGTACTCATGTGATGACTTGATATCACAATATCATGACCTGTGAGATCTGGTTATCAGTCAACGCACTTGCTAGTCTTGATGTATCATCATCGTCCTTAGCTTCTAAGATGATACACCGACCAAGGATCATTTAAGAATGAAAATTTTAAGAACATAGGCTCTCGCATTCAAGTCATCAACTTGAATCATATGGAAGCAAACATTTTAAGAGCATTTATCACGTTAATTAATCTATCACATAAAAATAAATTGACATAATAAAAGAACTTGACAGAAATATAAAATGACATGTATAATACTCCTATTACAATCCACAAGATTCATATTAGTGTTGAACATTTAGGTATCTAATACTCATTGATCTAGTATGATCATCATGTTTTCTCTGTGCAAGAAGCAGTGTCAGCGGATCCGCAATATTTTCTTCAAACGTGACTCTGCATATGTTCACATCTACTCGATCGTCAATCTCTCGAATAAGATGGAACTGCCGAAGTATGTGCTTGTAGCGCTGGTGGGATCTAGGTTTATTGGCTTGTGCAATGGCATCGTTGTTGTCACAGTAAAGAACTACAAGATCAACAATGCTAGGAACTACATCTAGCTCGTCGATGAATTTCCTAATACATACATCCTCCTTTGCCACATTAGCAGCAACGATTTACTCGGACTAAATTGTAGAATTAGCAACTGTCTTCTGCTTGAAACTCTTTCAGCTAACAACTCCTCCATTTAGGTAAAATACAAACTCTGACTGAGACTTTGAGTCATCCCTATCAGTTTTGAAGCTAGCATCTATGTAATCCTTTTACAACGAGCACTTCCGCTCCACTAAATAACAAGAACGCATCATTAGTTCTTAGCAAGTACTTTAGGATATTCATGACGGTTATTCAGTGACTATCATCGAGATCAGACTGATACCTGCTAGTCATGCTCAAAGCATAAGAGATATCGAGTCGATTACATATCATTGCATGCCTGGTTGATCCAATTGCTGAAGCATATGGAATCAACTTCATGCAGTCCTTATTTTCCAAAGATTTAGGACACTGGTCCTTAGAGAAATTCACATCATGAAACATGGGTAAGAATTCTTTCTTAGACTCAAGCACATTGAACTGTTTTAACAACTTTTCAGGCGCAAGGGCAAGCACAGCCGGCATTGAGGCCAGAACAAGTGGCGTCGAGGCGAGAACCTGTTGAGGTTGTGGATCCTCGAGCAGCTATAAGGCAGTTGAAGCAGTTCATGAGCTTCAATCCGCCTACGTTTGCGGGAGTGGGATCTCCTACGCAGGCAAAGGATTGGTTGTCGCGCAACAAGCGTGAAAGTGAGCTGTTAGATCAGGAATACTCTAGAGGGGGGGAGGGGGGTTGAATAGAGTATTCAGGGTTTATAAAATTTTCTCCTGATTTAATCTAGTGCAGGAACAAATTAAAACAGAAATCCTATCAAACAGCCACAACACAAAAAACAAAAGAAAAGAGCAATCCAGACAACACAAGAATTTATAGTGGTTCCCCTTAACTTGGGTACATCCACTCTTCTACCACTTGGGTAGGAATCCACTCAGATTTTTGATCAGGTGTCTGACACTAATGAGCTTTTGATCAGGTGCTCAAAAACCAATCCTCAAGTCTTTTGATCAGGTGACTTGCAACCAGGAATAACTTTTGAAGGGAGTTATAACCCTTTATACAGTGGGGGTGAGAGATGATTGTGTATTCTCTTTCTCAATATACAACTGAGAAGACTGGTGGATATTTGATTTTAGCACAGGCTCCCCCTGAGATATAGAATGGTTCAGGTAGAAGAAGCCTTGCTGCAGGGTGATAGGCCTTTAGTAGTACAGCCTTGATCAACAGCTGTTCAGGAACTTCTTTGACAGATAGTGATGTAGTTGTCCTTTGAAGTACTCTGGAGTGTTGAAGACAGGAGACTCTTGATTTTGATTAGGTGTTCTTCTTCTTTAGATAGCTGATGATCTTTAGGAATATGGCTTCTTGTTGTGTCAGAATTCTGTGTTGACAGACAGCAGTGAATCTCTTGTTTCAGACTGACTATTTTTTGTATTTGTCGTCTCTCTGTATTGTGTATCTTGTTCTATCTGTCTATAGGAAGAAGAGAGAAAATCTCTTTTATATTTCCTGTCAAAAATGGTCTTTCGAAATTTTGAAATCTTCCGCAATCAATGCTGACGGCCTTGAGAATAAACGACATTGAATTATTTCCCCAACTGTCCCATGGAAAAAACGGCAGGCAATAATCCTAGAGAAGACCATGATCAATACTCTGTCTAACGGTTATATTCCAGAGAGTATTTGAGCATTAATTACTCAGGAATTATTGCAGTAAGAAGGGGACAGAAGGATGGAAAATAACTAAATCTGGATTCGTCGAACTGATAACAGAAATCGTCGAGCTGAGTTCACAGTTCATCAATCTGAGTTCACAGTTCGTCGAGCTGAGTTGCTAAGTTCGTCGACCAGATGACTTCTGTTCGTCGAGCTGAGTTCCAAGATCATCGAGCAGAGAGCAGAACTATATTCTATAGAAACTTTTCCTTTTCTGTGTATGGAGTTCGTCGAGCTGATATCTGGTTTCGGCGACTGAAGTTCAGCAAAATATTTCTGGACTTAGAATAATTTCAGATGCTTCTAGATGAAGGTATTGAAGTGAAGTATCCAGAATTTGTCGACCTAAGAATTGGTTTCGTCGAGCTGATGACGGCTTAACTGCTGCTGGATCACTCTAGCTATTGTGGTTACAGTTCGTCGAGCTGAGAATCAAGTTCGTCGACCAAAGTCTGACTCTGGACTTAGAATAAAGAGATGTTTTCTAATCTTGAAGTGTTGAAGTATAGTGTCCAAAGTTTGTCGACCTGAGTACCAAGTTCGTCGAGCTCAGCTCAGAGAATTTACTCTGAGATCGTCGAGCTGAGTACGACTATCGTCGACCTGAGTTCGACGAACGTCGAACTCATTTTAATTGGTCTTTAGAAAAACTCTAAGTCTTGAGTCTCTGACAGTCTTGTTGATAGCTGGTCCATGTGATGTTGATTCTAAGGACTTGGCCTAGACTCTAGGACACAACCATGACCCTGACTATACATTGTGGGTCATATGATCCTAACTTAGTGAACCTAGCCCAAATCTTACTAGGGATCCAACAATATCCTCCTATTTGGGTGAGGTCACTAATTACAGACTCAAATCAAAATTGAAAATCACAAGGCAAGAAAGCATATATCTGGCAGAGATCAACAACACATGCAACAGATATACATATGTACATAAGTTTTGTTCAGAAATAGAAAGCAGTTATAAGAACATAACAGAAGTAAAGCAGTTCAGAATCACTTCTTTTGTTTCTTCTCATTGGGCATTACTTCTTTACCTTTATCTCCAGGCTTGGTAAAGACAATTTCTCTGTTTGGATTTGAAGCTTGCACTTTTGTCATGGTCATATCAGCAGCCCCTATAATATTCAAAGATGTGGCTCTAGGGACAACTGCTTCTGGGTGCAACTTCATGTAGTCATCAACATTGAAAAACTTGTTTGCTTTATCAAACCTCTTAAGCTCTTCTTTCCTGTACTTTGACATTGTGGAATACTCAGAAGGATCCTTTCCTTCAGCTTTGGCCTTGTTAATCATAGAAAGGCCTACAAGTTCTTGGAACCTGGCCATTCTAGCTGTATTAGTTGTTTCAGGATCTTCAAAAGGAACAGGAGGAGAATTTGGTCTTTTAGGGCTTTCAGCTTTCAGATCTGCAAGGAATGATAGCTGTTGTTGATGTTGCTGCTGTGGTTGATGCTGAACCTGTGGTTGATGCTGAAATTGATATTGCTTGTCTGAAGAGTAATGCCTATGCTGGCTGCTTTCAGAAGAAGATCTCCCTTGATGTCTTTGATATGTTTGGAATTGGGTAGATCTTTGGGAAGTTGTGCCTGAATCACCAGCAGCTGGAGGAGGAGGAGGAGGTGGATCTTTTCTGTATTTCTGATATGGAGGAGGAGAGTATCTTCTTCTTCTCTTCCTCTCTTTCTGTTCATTTTTGGATACCACATCCAAGCTGGCATCCCTTTATATGGAGTTATCTTCTGGAGAATATAGTAGGAAGTGTCATTGGCTGGATTTGGCTTAGGAGCAGGAGGAGGAGGAGTTTTTATCTTTTTAGATACTGGATTCTTCTTTTTCTTAGCATCCTCATCAGAATCCTCGTCATCATCATCATCATCACTGCTATCCTGTGGATTATCATATAAAGCATCTAGCTTTTTCAATGTTTCATCAGATATAATGGGTTTCTCCACTTGGGATGGAGCTGGAGTAGATGTTGGAGCTGGAGCTGGAAGAGAAATTTCAAGAGGAGCTGGAGAAATAACTGTGACAGTGCTTTCAGCAACTGTCATATTCTCTTCTTCAATGTCAGCCCTGATTAACTCATCCAGATCAGGCAAGGGTGGGTCATCCATTACAAAAGTTGGGGATGAAGGGGAAGAGACAATTGGGGAAACAACTTTAGGAAGAGGTGAAGTAGGAATCTCTTGAGAAGCGAAGTTGTCCTTAAGCTACTTAGACACTTTAGGGCTTATTGGAGAGGTGTATGGGATAATAACCAAAGATGGCTTAGTATACTCTGCTGGAAAGAATCTCAAGTATGCAGTATCAAAAATGCTTAACAAATTAACCGAATCTACTGTGGGATTTAAAATGAAATCACTAGCAGTAATTAACTCTTCTGGGACTACATCTTCCATATCCATGTCAGTCTTTGCAGCTTCTTCATCAAGCATCTCCGCCTGCCTAGTTGCAGTATCAACTGGAGTCAGGCCCCTAAATGAAAAGGGGGCAGCAGAAATGGCAGAGATTTGAGCAAATAGGGTAGAGATGGAAGTAGCAAGAGGTGTAATGGCCTCTGCTATGATGGTTTTGAGGAGGGGTGTGATGAGAGCAAGGACAGAAGAGATGGTGGAGGGGTCCAGTGTTGGAGTGGCAGATAGTGTTGAGGTGGAAACAGTTGGAGGGATGGTAGATGTTGGTGAGGATGGAGGAGGGACATCTTTCATGTGGACATCCTATGTGGAGGGATGTGGAGGAGGAGGAGAATTGGGAGGAGATGTCAGCAGATTGAAGGATGGTATGGAGGAAAAGTGTGGTGGAAGAGGAGATGAAGGTGGTGTTGGGGCTGGTATATCATTGGGGGATTGGGGTGATTGAGGTAGAGTGGGTTGATGGTATTCCTGGGTCAGTGAGGAAGGGAAATCAGTGAGGTTTATTGGTGGAGAGGTGTCAGGTAATGTAGCTGTAGTAGGAACATGATCAGAGGGTTGTGGTTGTTGATGTGGTTGAAGTTGTTGTTGGAGTTGTGGATGTGGTTGAAGAGAGGGAGTATGAACTGTGGAGGGTGATTGTTGTTGAGTTGCTGGAAGGGATGGAGGTGTGGGGATGATCTCTTCAGCAGGGTGGGGAGTGGCTCTAACAGATCTTGTGCTTTCAGAAGCTGGGGTGGAAGAGGTTGAAGCCTTGGATATAGTCCTCTCCCACTTGCCAAACAAGGCACATGTGAGCCTCTTGCTGGCATTAATGAATATGGTCGGGGAGACCAGTGATTCAACAGCATTCTCCTTCAGGAAGATCCCTAGGATCCTTCCAAAACAGACCTCTTTCTTATTGTTCTTTTTCTTTATTAGATCAAATATAATCTGAGCCCAGTCTACTTGTTTCTTATTTACCACTGCACACATGACCAAAAATTGATGCCTGGTAATGTAGTCATGGGCAGTGTGCTTGCCTAGCAAGACTTTCCCAACAATATCTGCCAGAAATTTATATTCTGCAGATAAATGTTTCTTTAACAGTTTATGGGGATTATTTCCAGCATAGCCCATCAAACTTAACATTATATCATATTCCTCAGAATCTATTTCCAGTTCTTCTTCTCCATTGTTCAATCCAAAAATTTCAGTTAATACTACGGGAGAGAGTTATAGCGTTACCCGCAATTGTTCCTGTCAGGGTATTCTCTTCTGATGTTGATGAAGTGTAGACTCATTCTCTAATCTCTATTCCAGACAGTTTGATCCTGGTTGTCATTAGGTTCTTCAGTTTCTGTTCTTCCAGAAGTTCCAGAATATGTAAAAAGATCGGGTCTGAGTGTTGAAATGAGTCAAAGTCAACATCGAAGCCGGTGTTGAACTTCATTGCAGCTAGGGTTCCTGCTTGAATCGCCATGAAATCACCTGCAAGAGAGAAAAATATCGATCAAGTGCAAAGGGAACAGAAAGCACGGGACGGAGGTCGAAGAAAACCTAGTTATAAGATTTTCTGGAATAAGAATCGACAAACTCCGTTCCACGAAAAATAAGAAATTCTTCGACCTGAGATCGACGAAATAATTGATAGTGAAATAATTCGTCGAGCTCAGCTGGAAGAGTTGAAGACATTTCGTCGAGCTCCATTCGACGAAAGTTTTCTGAAGTGGATTCGTCGATCGCCGTTCGACGAAAATAATTTCACTCACAGAGAGTTCGTCGACCTTCGCTCGACGAATATCTCCCGAACTTTCCCTAGTTTGTCGAGCTCCGTTCGACGAACTCTGGATAATTCGTCGAGTGCAGACAAAAACTAAACTAAGTCTTCTCCATTGATCATTCCAAGCTGATTTATAAAGAATAAGTGATTTCTCTCATTCAGAGGTTTGGTGAATATATCAGCTCTTTGTAAATCAGTGTAGATATAGACAAGATTAATTTTGTTTTTGTCTACACATTCTCTAATGAAGTGATGTCTAATGTCTATATGCTTAGTCCTACTGTGATGGACTGGATTTTGTGCTATTAATATAGCACTTGTGTTATCACAAAAGAGAGTTGAATTATTTAAGTTGAGACCATAGTCTAGGAGTTGGTTTTGGATCCACAACATCTGAAAACAACAACTGCCTGCTGCAATATATTCTGTTTCAGCAGTTGAGGTGGATACAAAAGACTATTTCTTGCAAAACCAAGATACCAACCTCATACCAAGGAACTGACAAGTCCCTGAGGTGCTTTTTCTATCAACCCTGCATCCAGTAAAGTCAGTATCTGAAAATCCAGTTAAATCAAATTTTGACTCAGCAGGATACCATAGGCCTAGACTAGGACAACCCTTTATATATCTCAAAATTCTTTTTAAGAATATTAGATGAGATTCTTTAGGGTTCACTTGGAACCTAGCACAAAGGCATGTGACAAACATGATATCAGGTCTGCTTGTTGTTAGATATAGTAGGGACCCAACAATGCCCCTATATAATTTCTGATCCACAGGTTTCCCATGTGCATCAGAGTCAATCACAGCATTAGTAGCCATAGGTGTTTTCTTTGCTGAAGCATCAGCCATCCCAAACTTCTTTATAAGCTCTTTAACATACTTAGCTTGAGAGATGAAGATGCCATCAGGCAACTGCTTCACTTGGAGACCAAGGAAGTAGGAAAGCTCACCCATGCTACTCATTTCAAATTTTGAATGCATGAGGTCAGAGAACCTCTTGCATAATTTGGAATCAGTAGACCCAAATATGATGTCATCCACATATATTTGCACTAACAATATTTGATCCTTATGATGTCTAGTGAAAAGTGTTCTATCTACTATGCCTCTAATGAATTTATGCTCTATCAAAAAGCTGGCTATGGTCTCATACCAAGCTCTTGGAGCTTGCTTGAGACCATAAAGAGCTTTATGCAATTTGAAAACATGATAAGGGTGAGTTGGAGAGACAAAACCTGGAGGTTGTTCAACATAAACCTCTTCTTTAAGTACTCCATTCAGGAATGCACTCTTCACATCCATCTGATACACCTTGAATCTCTTATAGGTTGCATAGGCCAGGAATATTCTGATTGCCTCTAACCTTGCCACAGGTGCAAAGGTTTGGTCATAATCAATTCCTTCCTCTTGCATGTATCCTTGAGCAACAAGCCTAGCCTTGTTCCTCACTATTGTACCTTGGGCATCCAATTTATTTCTGTATACCCATTTAGTTCCAATGACTGGATAGTCTTGGGGTCTTGGAACCAAATCCCAAACTCTACATCTCTCAAATTGATTTAATTCCTCCCGCATTGCAATGATCCAGTGGGGATCTTGCTCAGCATCATGGATGGATAGAGGTTCAACCTGAGAGAGAAAACAGGCATGCATCAAATCTTGGTTGAGTTGATGTCTGGTCTGTACACTTGCTGATATGTCTCCAATCACTTGAGATCTGGGGTGATCCCTTAGCGTGACAAGATCAGTGGGTGGAGTTGGTTCTGCAACAACATCAGGAACTAATTCCTCTTGTGGAATTATGTTTGCTGTTGGGGGAATATCACTCCCTTCAGTGCCTCCATATTCACTATCTTCATTGACTTGTGGAGAAGGATGTGTTGGAACCTCTTGGGTAAGGTTTAGTCCATCCAAATTCTCACACAAGTGAGGTACCTGCAAATGACTTTTGGTAGAAATCTCTTTCTCCTTGCATGACATGTTAGCTTCATCAAATGTAACATGGATAGACTCTTCAACTTTTAGAGATGATTTATTAAAAACCCTATAGGCTTTGCTTACTTGGGAATATCCTAGAAAGATTCCCTCTTCAGCCTTGACCTCAAACTTTCTAATATATCTTTTGTTGTTGTTGTGAATATAACATATACATCCAAATACTTTAAAATAATTGATTTTAGGTTTCATCCCTTTAAGTAATTCATAGGGAGTCCTATTCTTTAGTTTATGAATTAAACTCCTATTTAGGATATAATTTGCTGTGCTCACAGCCTCTGCCCAAAAGGTTAGGGGCATGTAAGCATCTACAAGCAATGTACCTACAGCTTCAATGAGTGTCCTATTTTTCCTTTCAGCTATCCCATTTTGTTGAGGAGTTCTAGGAGCTGAGAAGTAATGTCTGATACCTTCCTTCTCACAGAACTCATGCATAAGAAAAGACTCAAACTCTGTGCCATGATCATTTCTGATCAATGCAACATGAGTAGAGAACTCAATCTGTATGGTCCTGAGAAAATCTGTAAGAACCTTGAAGGTATCTGACTTAGATCTCAAAAAGGATACCCAAGTGAACCTTGAGAAGTCATCCACAATAACTAAGGTATAGGATTGCCCTCCTAGGCTTTGTACAACAATGGGTCCAAAGAGATCCATATGTAGCAAATACAAAATCCTAGGTGAATCACTTTTGTTAACAGATTTAAAACTAGATTTAGTTTGCTTGCCTAGTTGACAAGCACTGCAAAGGCCTTCCTTCTTGTAGGGACCATAAGGTATACCTCTAACAAGGTTGTCTTTTGATAGCCTAGCAATGTTTTTCAAGTTTACATGACCTAGCCTTTTATGCCATAAATCATTCTGATTACTAGTTATATTAAGTAAGTAGATATCAGAAGTGGCATAAAGAAAATTAACTAAGTATAGGTTACCTTGTCTATTCCCAATTAAAATAGTTTGGTTTTCTTTATTAGAAATAATGCAAGAAGATGAGTTGAAGTGTACTTGATAACCTTCATCACATAACTGACTTATGAAGATGAGGTTATGCTTGAGTCCTCAAACATAAGTTACTTTCTTGAAAGTAACTGCTCCAATCTTCACTTCTTCAAAGCCTTCTGACTGGCCACATTTGGAATCCCCAAAGATAACCTTTGGCCCCAGCTTAGACTTGTAGTTGTGTAAGATGTCCTTGCTGCCAGTCATGTGTTTGGAGCACCCACTGTCCAGGTACCATGTTTGATTATTTGCTGGACAGCTCTTCACCTGCAGTGAAATACAATTAATTGTTCTTGACCCAGGTTACCTTGGGTCCTTTGTTTTGCTGGTATGAGAAGCTAGATATAACAGAAAATTCTGGTTAAGATTTGTATCCTAAGGAATGATATCTTCTGGCTGATATAACCCAATCAGCTACAGGATTAAAAGGTTTCCTCGAATTATTCGAGTTGCTGTTGAAATTACAATTTCTGTTAAGTCTTTCTGGATTCGACGAATTTCTGCGAGTTCGTCGACCAGAGTTCGACGAATTTTGTTGAGATCATCGTTCTCTGCCCAGAGAATGAACATATTCATTTTCTGTGCCCCACGTTCATCGACCTCTGCTCAACAAACCATACAGAGTTCGTCGATCGCAGTTAGACGAATAATAATAACTATAATTTTCGTTCAGAGTTCGTCGATCTGGGTTCAATGAACTGATTGTATTTCGTCGATCTAAGTTCGACGAATTCTGCTGAACCTTGTTTTTACTTAAGGTTTTCTGATTTTTGGTTTTCAGACCTATTGATTTGGGAACATTTTCTATTGTTTGTTTATGGTTTATTTTCTCTTTCCCCTTAGTAGAAACAAATTTGATTGGGGTTGTCAGTATGTTTTTCTTGAGGATGGGGTGCAAACTTGATGAAGCACCCAAGCCTAGCTTGCCATTGAGTCTGGCATTTACAGTGCTTGTGATGTCCATCATCTTGAGGCTTCTTCCATTAAGAGTTTCCTCAAGTTGTTTAGCCTCATAAAGCTCAGTCTTTAACATTATTATGTGTTCATTAGCTAAGGTTAATTCATCTTTTAACCTATTATTTTCAGAGTTGACATTCTCTATGTTTCCTAATTTTCCCTAAGAGTTTTAATCTCCTTTTCTGAGTTTATTAAGTCTATATACATTGTTTTAAATTTAAATTTAAAAGAATCAGAACTGTAATCAAAAGAAGACAATACCTTGTCAGCTTCAGAATCTGAAACTGCTTCATTGTCTGAGTCCTCTTCTTCTGAATGGCTCCTGGAAGCATCAATTGCCATGAGGCAAACCTCCTTGGCCCTTGCCTCTTCCTCATCTTCATTGGATCTAGAAGATGTTGATTCTGCTTCAGTCTCACTCCAGGTTTCAACCACAAAACCCTTCTCCTTCTTCTTGTATTTGTTGGAAGAAGGTCTGCTGTTGTGCTGTCTCCTGGTATCTTTCTCTCTTCTCTTTTCTTTCTTCTGATTCTCTGGACACTCAGAGATGAAGTGTCCAGCTTTCCTACAACCAAAGCATACCACTTCTTTACTTGGATTTTTATCATACCTTGGTTTGTCATCCTGTCTGGATGAATTTCTCCTGAAATCTTTTCTTGCCAACTTGTAGAATCTTTTGGCAAAAAGACTCATGAGTTCTTCATTTATTGAGTGAGTCTCTGTCTCTTCAGCTGACTTGAAAGCAATGCTATGCTATTTTCTTGCTGGAGGGGGTGTTCTCTGCTCAGCTGCCTCCCTGGATTTAATCAGCTATTCATAGGACTTAAGTTTGCCTAATAGAGATTCAGTAGATATCTCATTTAGGCTTCTGGCTTCTTTGTAGGCCAAATCCTTGAATCCCATGAGCTTGGGAAGCACATTAGAATCTTGTCATTCACCTCAGTGAGGGTGATGTCCTTGTCCAAGATTTTTAGCTCATTGATGATTGAGCTTAACCTATTATACATTTCAGCTACTGACTCAACTTCCTCTTTCTTGAAATTCTCATATACTAATATGAAGTTGGATCTCCTATCCTTTCTTTCATCTGCTGATCCAGCCACCATTTGGTTTAGGGAATCCCATATGGCTTTGGCTGAAGTGCATTTAGTAACCTTTTGGAAGATATCATCTGACATAGTCTGTGCCAGTATGTTCATTGCCTTGGCATCAGCAACCTTTGCCTTCTTCTGAGCCTCAGTCCACTCAGGTGGTGAAACTGCATTTGTGCTTGAGGCTGTTGTAGATGTAGAAGTAGTGACTTGAGGAGGACCTGTCAAGATGGAATTGTAGATATCTTCATCAATAGAGTTCATATACAATTTGATTCTTGCCTTCCAGATGACAAACCTATTTAGGTTGCAAACTGGAGGTCTGGTGCTTGCATAGTTTTTGTTCTGTGTCATTGCTGTGTATATAATTTAAATAATAATAAAAAAGATGAAATCTAATCTAACACATGATCTTTGGTTCAAGGGTTAGCTTGTGTACACCAAGGAATCCAAGCTCAGATACCAATTGAAAGTGAGCTATTAGATCAAGAATACTCTAGAGGGGGGGGGGGGGTGAATAAAGTATTCAGGGTTTATAAAATTTTCTTCTGATTTAATCTAGTGCGGGAACAAAATTAAAACAACAATCCTAACAAATAGCAACAGCACAAAAAATAAAAGAAAAGAGCAATACAGACAACACAAGAATTTATAGTGGTTCCCCTAAACTTGGGTACATCCACTCTTCTACCACCCTGGTAGGAATCCACTCAGATTTTTGATCAGGTGCCTGACACCAATGAGCTTTTGATCAGGTGCTCAAAAACCAATCCTCAAGTATTTTGATCAGGTGACTTGCAACCAGGAATAACTTTTGAAGGGAGTTATAACCCTTTATACAGTGGGGGGGGGGGTGAGAGATGATTGTGTCTTCTCTTTCTCAATATACAACTGAGAAGACTGGTGAATATTTGATTTTAGCACAGGCTCCCCTAAGATATAGAATGGTTTAGGTAGAAGAAGCCTTGCTGCAGGGTGATAGGCCTTCAGTAGTACAGCCTTGATCAATAGCTGTTCAGGAACTTCTTTGACAGATAGTGATGTAGTTTTCCTTTGAAGTATTCTGGATTGTTGAAGATAGGAGACTCTTGATTTTTATTAGGTGTTCTTCTTCTTTAGATAGATGATGATCTTCAGGAATATGGCTTCTTGTTGTGTCAGAATTCTGTGTTGACATACAGCAGTGAATCTCTTGTTTCAGACTGACTATTTTCTGTATCTGTCGTCTCTCTGTATTGTGTATCTTGTTCTATCTGTCTACAGGAAGAAGAGAGAAAATCTCTTTTATATTTCCTATCAAAAATGGTCTTTCGAAATTTTGAAATCTTCTGCAATCAATGCTGACGGCCTTGAGAATAAACGACATTGAATTATTTCCCCAACTGTCTCATGGAAAAACGGCAGTCAATAATCCTGGAGAAGACCATGATCAATACTCTGTCTAACAGTTATATTCCAGAGAGTATTTGAGCATTAATTACTCAAGAATTATTGCAGTAAGAAGGGGACAGAAGGATGGAAAATAACTAAGTCTGGATTCGTCGAACTGATAACAGAAATTGTCGAGCTGAGTTCACAGTTCGTCGAGCTGAGTTCACAGTTCCTCGAGCTGAGTTGCTGAGTTCGTCGACCAGATGACTTCTATTCGTCGAGCTGAGTTCCAAGATCGTCGAGCAGAGAGCAGAAATATATTCTCTAGAAACTTTGCCTTTTTGTGTATGGAGTTCGTTGAGCTGATATCTGGTTTAGTCGACTGAAGTTCAGCAAAATATTTCTGGACTTAGAATAATTTCAGATGCTTCTGGATGAAGGTGTTGAAGTGAAGTATCCAGATTTTGTCGACCTAAGAATTGGTTTCGTCGAGTTGAGGACAGCTTAACTACTGCTGGATAACTCTAGCTATTGTGGTCACAGTTCGTCGAGATGAGAATCAAGTTCGTCGACCAAAGTCTGACTCCGGACTTAGAATAAAGCGATGTTTTCCGATCTTGAAGTGTTGAAGTATAGTGTCCAAAGTTCGTCGACTTGAGTACCAAGTTTGTCGAGCTCAGCTTAGAGAATTTACTCTGAGATCATCGAGTTGAGCACGACTATCGTCAACTTGAGTTCGACGAACGTCGAAATCATTTTACTTGGTCTTTAGAAAAACTCTAAGTCTTGAGTCTCTGGCAGTCTTGTTGATAGCTGGTCCATGTGATGTTGATTCTAAGGACTTGGCTTAGACTCAAGGAAACAACCATGACCCTGGCTATACATTGTGGGTCATATGATCATAACTTAGTGAACCTAGCCCAAATCTTACTGGGGATCCAACAAAGCGGATAATGACGGCGATCGGGACGGAGGATGATCAGAAGGTCACCTTAGCCACCTTCTTACTGGAAGGAGAGGCTCGGTTATGGTGGGACGAGATGGAGTTACACCATTTGGAGGGCAGGCTGTTAACACAAGTGTCGATGGAGGAATTCTCTCGCCTAGCACCTACCAGCGGCACAGCGCATTGCCATGGAAAATGAGTTCCAAAGGCTAACCCAAGGAGAAGGCAGTGTTGAAACTTACCTGCATGAGTTCATGAGGTTGGGATGGTATGTGGGTTCGATCTTCGCCAATGAGCAGAGGAAGACGAATAGGTTCTACGAAGGATTGCGGGATGAGTTGCGGTTCCTGCTCTTTAGTTCCGTGAACCAAGGATTCCAGGCATTGGTCGACACTGCGTGCACGCTGGAAAGGACATAAAGACGGTGCAAGGGAAGAGGGCCTTGGCTGTGACACAGCTGGAGTTCAAGGCGCCCCGATCTGGGAAATCATATTATAACAAGAAATGGTGCAAGAAGTCTAAGTTAGCTGAACAAGCTCCTTCTGCGGTTACATCGGGTGCAACGTCGGGGGCCTCTTCAAGGCCGGAGACTCGTACCTGTTTTACATGTGGAAAAGTGGGGCATATAGCCCGTCATTATCGGAGTGGTCCACTAAAGGGTGATAAGAAGGTGGGAGTGTCTTATGCTGAGAAGGGAAAGGCAGTGGTGGAGTCCTCTCCATCCCAGGCGCAGCCCCGAGTTTACAACCTTGGCCTGCAGGAGGCCATCAAGCAGAGTGACGTCGTCACAGGTACGAGTTAAGTTATTGATTGTTTTGCTTATTGCATGATTTGTTTATTGTATGCTTTGTATGTGGCTTGTGTGTGATACAATTGCCACATGCTTTGTAATGATTCGGGACACGCTGGCATGAGCACTGTTTGATACGGGTGCTTCGCAGTCTTTTCTGTCTAAGGACTTTGTAGCTCGCATTGGAGTACCTAGTCATACAAAGATAGAGAGCATTAGTGTGGTGTTACCGAATGGTTGTTTGATGCTCACGGATCGGGCTTGCGATGTGGTGGTTCGAATTGGAAGTCGGGAGTTTTGTTTAACTGCATCTGTACTGCCGATATCAGAATTTGACGTGATCTTTGGTATGGACTGGCTCGCGGAGCAGCATGACTATATTGATTGTAATGCCAAAGAGATCACATTGGGCCAGAATACCCAGCAGGAGACTAAGTTCGCTGGGATGCGAGGAGTGGGCGGGACGTTGATGTCTGCACTCCAAGTCATCACGGCTGTTCGGAACAGCGCGGTGTTATACTTCACGCTAATCCAGACTGTTGAGCCCAAGGCCGATGTGAGCGATGTTTCGGTTGTCTCGGAGTTTGTAGATGTATTCCCTAAGGATCTTCCTGGGCTACCACCCCAGCGGGAGATCGACTTCACGATCGAGTTGGTGTCAGGTGCGAAACCTGTGGCCCTCTCACCATATCGCGTCGCGCCAAAGGAAATGGTTGAGTTGAAAATCCAATTGCAAGAGTTGATGGAGCAGGGATATATATGCTTAAGTATGTCACCTTGGAGCACACCTGTTCTGTTTGTGAAAAAGAAGGATGGTGGCTTGCAGTTATGTATTGACTACCGCGAACTGAATAAGCTGACAGAGAAGTACAAGTATCCGATTCCACGGATTGATGAGTTGTTCGATCAGCTGGTGCGATCAACCGTCTACTCGAAATTGGATTTGAAGTCTGGTTATTACCAGTTGAGGATACGGGAAGGAGACATTCCCAAGACTGCATTTGGAACACGTTACGGTCATTATGAGTTCACGGTAATGCCGTTTGGGCTCTGCAATGCGCCATCGGTATTCATGGATCTGATGCATCGAACGTTCCGAGAGAACCTGGACTTGTTCGTGATTGTGTTCATTGACTATATCTTGGTGTACTCGAAATCTGAAGTTGATCAAGCAAACCACTTGCGGTTGGTGTTGCATACTTTGCGAAGTAATAAGCTATATGCCAAGTTCTCGAAGTGCGAGTTTTGACTATCGTCAGTGGCTTTCCTAGGCCATATGGTAAGTGGAGATGGCATCACAGTGGATTCGTCAAAGATAAGGGCCATATAGGAGTGGCATGTGTTATCTTCGGTGGCCGAGGTCCGGAGCTTCCTTGGACTGGCAGGCTACTACAAACAATTTGTTGAAAACTTCTCGCGGATTGCTTTGCCACTGACCACACTGACGAGAAAGGATCAGAAGTTCGTTTGGATGCCGGAGTGCGCGCGAGCTTTTGAAGAGTTGAAGAGTCGGTTGACTACAACACCGGTGTTTACATCGCCATGTGGTACCGACAGATTCAAGATTTATAGTGATGCTTCAGGAAGCGGCTTAGGGTGAGTTCTTCTGCAAAATGGGAAAGTGATTGCTTATGGCTCACGCCAATTGAAGGTGCATGAAAGAAATTATCCTGTCCACGGCTTAGAGTTGGCCGCAGTGATCTTTGCACTAAAGTTATGGCGACATTATCTGTATGGCGTGAAAGTGAAAATCTATACGGACCACAAGAGCCTAAAGTATTTGTTGGAGCAGAAGGACCTGAATATGCGACAACGAAGGTGGTTGGAATTCCTTGGGTACTACACCTTTGTAATTCATTATACTTCCAGGAAGGGAAATGTGGTCGCTGATGCCTTGAGTCGGAGGGCTCCGACAAGGGCTAATTGGTTGCAGAAGCATGATGAACGTCTAATCCAAGAGTTGGAAGCATTAGAGATTTCTTGTGTTGATAAGAATTCTACAGCCGATGCATGTTTGAACTGGACGGAGGTGTAGTGTGACCTTGTGGACAGGGTTCGATGAGCAACGGAGCTGGATGAGAGTCTCCAACACTATGCCAAGGACGGGCCAGAGGGCAAATTCTCCTGGGATGACGGCCTTTTGCGAAAAGAGGGCCGGTTATGCGTCCCGAGTATGGGGAAACTATGAGAAGAGTTGATGTATGAGGCACACTATCGAAATACTCAATTCACCCTGGGAGCACAAAGATGTTCAGGGACATGAAGAAGCTGTTCTGGTGGCCAGGACTAAAGAATAATATCGCTTATTACGCAGCCAAATGCCAGACTTGTGCTTTGGTAAAGGCGGAATGCCTGAAGCTTGGCGGTTTCTTAAAGTCGTTGTCGATTCCGGAATGGAAGTTCGATGATATTTCAATGGATTTTGTGCACGGGTTGACGAGATCTCAGCGCGGGAATGATTCAATCTGGGTGATTGTAGACCGGTTGACAAAAGTGCCACACTTCCTTTCGAACAAACGAGACGATTCAGTGGAAAGTTTGGCAAAGCTCTATGTGGAGCAGATAGTACAACTACGTGGTGTTCCTCGTAGCATTGTGAGCGATCGTGATGGGTGGTTCACATCGATTGATTGGAGGCTAGTCCATCGGCTGTTGGGCACGAAGTTGACGTTCAGTATGGCCTTTTATCCCCAAATAGATGGCCAAACTGAGAGAACCAACAGAACAATGGAGGACATGCTCTGAATGTGCGCCCTGGATTTTGGTAAGAGATGGGAAGATCATCTCTATATGGTGGTGTTTGCCTACAAAAACAGCTACCAAGTGAGCATCAGTATGACACTATATGAAGCTCTGTATGGTCGGAAGTGCCGTACACCATTAGCTTGGGGAGAAGCAGGCGAATCCAAGGTGTATATGCGTGTTGAAGTTGGTGACCGGGCGGTCTGGCGGTCTGTCTTGGAGGGTTGAAGACCGCGCGGTCTGGCGGTTTGTCTCAGCCGGCTTGGAGACCGGGCGGTCTAGCGGTCTTCCCTGGGGATCTCTCTTCTTCTCTTGTGGTAGCTGTGCGGTTAGCCCTTCTGTCTAACCGCGCGGCTTGTGCGGTTTATTTTGTATAGTCCGCTTAGTCCTGTAAATTTTAGTCCCACATCTCTTATTTGTATTCTCTCATCTCTCCTCCATTCTATATAAGGGAGGACATACCTTTATAATAGATATCTTTTTTGAATAATAAAGTTTCAATTATTCAAAACTCTATCCGTTTGTTTCTGCATGTTCGCTACTTCTAACATGGTATCAGAGCACACAGTCTTTTCCTCCTGATTGTGTGCGCTCTCTGCTTCTCGCCGCTTGTTTCTTCTTCTCGCGACCTGTCTTCGCGGCTTGTCCTCTCTTCCGCCCGCTACTCTGTTCGAGCGGCTTGTTGCTTCTCTTCTCTTGCTGCTCTTCGTCGCCGCGACCGGTTTTGTTATCGCTGCGACCTGTTTCCTTCTAGCCGCCTGTTTTCCCCTAGCTGCGCGGCCTGCATCTGTTCGCCCGGCTTGCGACTTGTTGTTGTCGCTGCTGCTTCTTGCTTCTCTTCTCTTCTGTTCGCTCGAACGTTTCAGTCCGCGCGACCTCTTCCCTGTTGTGCCTTGGTCTGTTTCCTGGCCACTAGTGTTCGTGCGGCTTCTTCCCTTTAAACCGCGGCGGTTTCTCGCGGGTTGCTCTCTTTTCCTCTCCCCGCGGCTTCACTCTATTCGCGCGGATTCTTCCTTGGTTGAGCAACCTCTCTGCCTTTCTTCCTTTAGCCGCTCCTGCATGTTAGTTGCCGCGACCTCCTGTTCAGTCGGGCGGCTTGTGCTTCCCGCTTCTTCCCCTTTTGCCTTGCTCTGCACCTTGGTTGTGGCCCTTCTTGCCGCTGGTGTGCTGTCACCTAGACCGCTGTAGTTTCTTTTTCCTCCCTTCATGGCTTTCATATCCTCCTCCCAGCCATTCGCCTTGGTTGTCACGTCTTCTGGTCGTGCCCACGTTGTTACTCAGGGAAAATGGCTTATCGACACTGGTGCTACAAATCATATGACCGGCAATCTCCAGTGTTTCTCTCTCCTCGAAACACATGATCGGTTGCCCCCGGTTATTCTCGCTGACGGCTCTTCATCCTCAGTCCATGGGACGGGGATAGTTCATGTCACTCCGTCTCTTCACCTGGCGGATACTCTATACGTGCCCCAGTTCCCGTGCAACTTATTATCTGTTACCTCTCTATGCAAGCAATTACAGTGTTCTGTCACATTTACTTATACTTCTTGCTCTTTTCAGGATCCGGACTCCCAACGGACGATTGCTACTAGGACTGAGAGTGGCGGCCTATACTTCCTGGACAACATTTTTGCTTTTTCCACCTTCTCCTCCACCTCCACAGATATTCTCCAATGGCATCTCCGCCTTCGTCATGCTCCTCCCCGTCTTCTTCGTCAACTTCTGCCCCACCTTCCTCCACAAAGTCCTCCACTCAACTGTGAGGCCTGGCTTGGCAAGCATCACCGCTCCTCTTTCCCTCCAAAGCACGTTCGTGGCTCTACCCGTCCGTTTGATCTTATCCACTCCGATATTTGGGGTCCTTCTCCTACTCATACCATTGGTCGGGGTAGTTCATATTTTGTCACGTTCATTGATGATTTCTCTCAATGTACGTGGGTGTATCTATTAAAAGATCGCTCTGAATTATTCTCTGTATGGACGTCCTTCTATCTCATGATCAAAACTCAGTTTGGTGTTTCTATCAAAGTTTTTCGATCTGATAATGCCAAAGAATATATCAGTCATGACTTTTCTACCTTCTGCATGCAAAATGGGATTATTCATCAAACTAGTTGTGTCTATACTTCACAACAAAATGGTGTGGCCGAACGCAAAAAACGTCACCTCCTCGATGTCGCTCGCACCTTGATGACCCAGATGCATGTTCCTCGCTCCTATTGGGGCTATGTTGTTCTCCTTGCCTGCTACCTTATCAATCGCATTCCCTCCACGGTTCTCCATGACAAAACCCCGTTCTCCATTCTGTATCCGGACAAGGAGCCGTTTCCTCTCCCTCTCCAAATCTTTGGATGCACTGCCTTTGTGCATACCCCTTCTGCCACCCGTGATAAGCTCTCCCCTCGCTCCACCAAATGTGTCTTTCTGGGGTACTCCACCACTCAGAAAGGCTATTGTTGCTTTGATCCCGTCCTTCGTAAGCAGTTCGTCTCTGCTGACGTCACCTTCCTCGAGAATACCTCCTACTTCTCGGATGACTCCTCTCCTCTTCTCCCCGCTTCTGATTCTCCTGTCGTTCCCTTCGTTCCCTCGCATCCTACTACAATCTCCACCCCTACACCATATCCATCCCCTCATCTCCCTCCACCTCTCTCTCTCCCTTCTCCACCACCCTCTCCCTCCTCTCCGCTGCCATCGCTCTCTACTCCCGGGCCAGCTTTCTCTACCACGGATGCTCCGGATGCCGCGGGCCCGGCTGACCTGGATCTTCCTATAGCTCTTCGCAAAGGGGCGCGGACGTGTACCCTACACCCCCTTGCTGCTTTTGTTTCCTATGATCATCTTACCCCTTCTCGCAGGGCATTTGCACTGGCTATCTCTGCCACTTCCACACCCCGCTCCTACCAGGAGGCCCTTGCTATTCCTCATTGGAAGATGGCCATGGATGAGGAAATGGCGACCCTAACTGAGCGGGGTACCTGGACTCTTGATCCTCCTCCCTTCGGCACTGATGTTGTTGGGTGTCGCTGGGTCTTTGTGGTAAAATTTGGCCCCGACGGCACTGTGGATCGTTATAAGGCTCGCCTTGTTGCTAAGGGTTTCACTCAGACCTATGGGGTTGATTACTTTGACACCTTCTCCCCCGTGGCTCGTCTCAGCACTCTCTGAGTCCTTCTCTCTGTGGCGGTCAATCGGGATTGGCCGATTTCTCAGCTGGATGTCAAGAATGCCTTCCTTTATGGTGATCTTCACGAGGCAGTTTACATGGAGCAACCTCCTGGGTATGTTGCTCAGGGGGAGACACGAGTATGCCGGCTGCAGAAGGCAATTTATGGCCTCAAGCGGAGCCCTCGAGCTTGGTTTGACAAGTTCAGCGGCATCGTGGCGGCTGTTGGTTTTGTGCGAAGCTCTGCTGATCACTCTCTCTTTATTCGCAAAACTCCCACGAGGCTGGTTGTTCTTGCTGTTTACGTAGATGATATTATTCTCACTGGTGATGACCAGGAAGGGGTAGCCCTGACAAAGTGACATCTTCGCCAACATCTGATCACGAAAGATATGGGCTCTCCAAAGTACTTTCTGGGGATTGAAATCTCTCGGAAGCCCGACTCCTTAGTTCTCTCTCAGCGTAAGTATGCCCTTGATCTTTTAAAAGAGGCAGGGTTGACTGGAGCAAAACCTGCCCGATGCCCCATGACACCTGGAGAAGACAAAACCTGGACAGATGATTCGCCTCCTCTTTCAGATAGTTCGCGGTATAGGCATCTGGTTGGTAAGCTCATATATCTCACAGTGACCAGGCCCGACATTTCCTATGTTGTGGGCAAGGTGAGTCAATTCATGCAAGCTCCTAGGGAGTGTCATCTACAGTCCGACTTGCGGATCTTGGAGTATGTCAAAGCAGCGCCTGGGAAAGGATTACTTTTTCAGAAGAATGGTCATCTGAGGATTGAAGCCTACTCAGATGCAAGTTATGCTGATGACAAAGGGGATCGCAAGTCAACCTCAGGTTTTTGCACCTTTGTTAGGGGAAATCTGGTGAGCTGGAAGAGCAAGAAGCAGTTTGTTGTCTCTAGGTCCAGTGCAGAAGCTGAGTATCGCAGTATGGCGTCGACCACTTGTGAGTTAAAATGGCTGCGGGCTCTCATGCTAGATTTAGGAGAGGTCTACAACCATCCTCTACCTATGTTCTGTGATAACAAGGCAGCCATATACATCTCCAATAATCCGGTCTTCCATGAAAGAACAAAGCACATTGAGGTCGACTGTCATTTCATTCGTGAAGAGATCTTAAAGGAACAAATTTGCACTCCCTTTGTTACTTCTGATAAAGAGCTGGCTGACATCTTCACCAAGCCAGTTTCCGCCTCGTTTCTTCATGTTTGCGACAAGCTGGGCATGATCGATATATATGCTCCAACTTGAGGGGGAGTGTTGAAGTTGGTGACCGGGCGGTCTGACGGTCTATCTTGGCGGGTTGAAGACCGCGCGGTCTGGCGGTTTGTCTCAGCCGGCTTGGAGACCGGGCGGTCTAGCGGTCTTCCCTAGGGATCTCTCTTCTTCTCTTGTGGTAGCCGTACGGTTAGCCCTTCTGTCTAACCGCGCGGCTTGTGCGGTTTATTTTGTATAGTCCGCTTAGTCCTGTAAATTTTAGTCCCACATCTCTTATTTGTATTCTCTCATCTCTTCTCCATTCTATATAAGGGAGGGCATACCTTTGTAATAGATATCTTTTTTGGATAATAAAGTTTCAATTATTCAAAACTCTATCCGTTTGTTTCTGCATGTTCGCTACTTCTAACAATGCGTAATGAAGTCGACGAAGCGAACTCTACTATACGCGCTATTCGAGAGAGGCTTCTGATAGCCCAGGATCGACAAGCAAAATATTACAACGCTAAGCACCGGAACATGGAGTTCGCGGTAGACGATTGGGTCTATCTGAAGATTAAACCCTTCAAAGGCATATCCAGGATTCGACGTTTGAAAAAGTTGAGTCCGAGATATCTTGGTCCGTTTGAAGTGGTAGAGCGAGTTGGGGAAGCTGCATATCGGCTAGCTCTTTCGGCAGAATTGGGTGGATTACATGATGTGTTTCACATCTCCGTGCTTCAGAAATCCGTCAAAGATCCAGCTTAAGTGATAGAGAATGATCATGTGCTGGTGGAGTATGGGCTAACAACGAAGGTTAGGCCCATGCGGATCGAGGATCGTGCCGATAAACAGATGCGGAACAAGACAATCAGGATGGTCAAAGTCCGGTGGGACAATTGCGGCCGTGAGGAGCTAACATGGGAGCGAGAGCAGACTATGCGAGCTGAATTTCCCGAGCTCTTTGTGTAAGTGTTATGCAGTACAAGTCAAGTTGTATTAAACGATTATGGAATCAAATATCTTATGTTTGACTTCCTTCATGTGTGCAAATTTCGGGGATGAAATTTTTGTAAGGAGGGGAGGGTTGTAACACCCCAAATCCCAGGATTGGGAAAAGTTGGGTGACACGGCCTGGGACACAGGCGTGTCCCAGGACGTGTCCTGCTCGTGTGAGCCGCCAGCGAGTGTTCGACGAAAACCCATTTCTATGAAAATCAGGGAACACGCTCTCTGACACGGGCGTGTCAGAGGCCGTGTCCTCCTCTGGTTGATGAAGTCAGTTCGACGAAGTTGAGCTGGGGCGTGTCTGCTACCGTGTAAGGGCACACGGTCGGTGACACGGGCGTGTCACTGGCCGTGTCCTGTGCTGGATGTGCCCAGGGAATTTGAGGCCTGGTGAACATGGGCACGACACTGGTGTGTCTTAGGGTACATGGCTTGCGACACGGGCGTGTCACTGGCCGTGTCCCGATCTGGTTGAAGTTGGTTTTGTGTAGCCTGATGTACACGGCAACAAAAACGGGCGTGTCGGAAGGCGTGTCAAGTGACATGGCCCGTAACATGGGTGTGTCACATGGGTGTGTACTAGTTTGGATGAGTCAGTTGTGTACCGCTTAAGGTACACGGCCTGTGACACGGGCGTGTCACAGGCCTTGTCAGGCAAAATTTATCCTTTTGTGGCAAAATCGTGGCCGTCCATTTTCTCAGCTGGGATCCAATGGCTGAGAGCCCTCCCTGCTTCCTTAAGGCCGACAAATGAGATGAGAAAGCTCCTTTGCTTTTGGCCACTATCTTTCTACAAAGTTAGAGAGAGAGAGAGAAAGAAGGAGGAGGAGGAGGAAAGGAGCCGGCCACCGATGGAGCTGCGGAGTTCCGGTTAGAGATCCGAGGCCAGCGTTGTGGAGGCAAAGCCATTGCGGTACTTTCCAGCCAACTAAAATTCTCATGGCGCCAAAACGATCGTCAAGGGTAACGACCTTTCTTCCTAGCCATGTGAAGGCTTCCTTTTTGGCATGTGCATACGATTCCCCCACCAGAGGGTGGCTTGCTATGGGAGTCCCTTGGGTTGATTCATGGAATCCCCAATCATTTGGCATATAGATCCGGAAATGGATTACAGAATAGGCATGCTGTGTGAAGCCCATCTGGATAAGTTGGTCTGGATTGGTTATGTTGCATATGCGCACCAGAGAAGACTCCTTGATGAAACGTATAGTTTAGGAGTCGATGGGTTAAACCTGTGAAGGGCAGTAATAGGAAGTACTGGATTGAAACTCCAGGAAACACCCTTATAATGCTTGATGTTCATGGGTGGTACCTGTGAAGGCTAGTAGCAGGAAGTAATGACGTGGTAAGTCAGGAAAATACCCTTGATGCTTGTGCTGCTTGCTGGGTTGTGCCTGTGAAGGGTAATAACAGGAAGTACTGGTAGGAAAGCCCAGGAAAATACCCGCAAATGGTTAGAGCTAGGGATGGAAAATGAGTTCTGTCGCTACCGTTGAGCGTGGCACCTAGCTAACCTGTGATTTTGAAGCCTGTCCTGTGAGGACACTATGACTATTTGCTGAACGGACAAGGGGATGCCGACCTGTGTTAGTCTGGTTATAGAGCTAGTGATTTGAGCAACGGGCAAAGGCTGAACTCTATCTGCGTTATGGTTATCTGCCATGGGTGTCTGCCATGGGTGTCTGGATGAATTAGCATTTGGCAGAAACGCATAGCGAGAGTCTTAGGCCTGCGTGCCACGACACCATTGGGGGGGGGGGATACGGGCCAATCCCGGGTCATTAAGACTAAAATCTCCGGTTGCATGCCATGGAGTAAAATGCTCAACTTTTGTCATTGGGTTTCGGCACTGATACGGTGGTGGGATCCTGGTTTGCTGGTACACCAAGAATGTTCCCTGAGTGCACGGATCGTCGGGCCGCGTGGCTGACAGTTGTGATGGAATGTTTGTGTATGAGCACACAATATGTGATGAATATATATATGCATGTGAATTGCTATGCCTGCAGGGAAGGAATGTCACTGCCCCGGGAAAGGGGTAGGGTCGT
This sequence comes from Platanthera guangdongensis, assembly GCA_039583875.1. Classification (NCBI taxonomy): domain Eukaryota; kingdom Viridiplantae; phylum Streptophyta; class Magnoliopsida; order Asparagales; family Orchidaceae; genus Platanthera; species Platanthera guangdongensis. Next base: position 42,951,324 of record CM077154.1, read on the forward strand.
TATAAAATTGGTCAGCTGCATGTTGACCATTGCCTTGTTTGCCACCATTGGGTGGAATGTCCTTGTACAGGTGCTGGAGAGCCGAGTGAGACATATAAAGTCTGAAGTCCCTGTTGTTGTTGCTGCTGCTTCCGCTAGCCCTTGAAGGCTAAGCTTAAAATGCTATGTTTTGTTTATATGTGGCCGGCCTGCGCGCCAATGTTTAATGCCACTGTATATAAGGACTTGTAAGGCCATAAGACCAACTAATTTATATTTAGTGAACATTCCTGATATATAAATGTGGATCTTTATATGGTGGACATTCATGTTTTGAGTTCAGCTTCGTGTTATAGGCTTCCGCTAGAATGCAATGAGTTTGAATGCGCAACTCTGGTATCCCTCTGTAACTTCGCCTCCTGTTTTGTGGTATATGATGTGGGGCCCTGGCCGGACCTTCTAGTATATACTATATGAACGGATGGAGTCATTACATATTCACCAACCATACAAGAGTTGCATAATGATGCAATCGGCAAGCGTTGTCTACCTAAATAACTATATTGTGAGAGAAAAGCCAAAGCTGACTCATGATGTTGGTGAAATACGGATCTTGCCCACTAAAAGAGTAGCTAGCATAAACTCTATGAATTGATATTGAGGGTTATCAGTTTGATTAAAATAGCGAGAGTAATTTTAATTAAAGTCCCAATTGAAATAAAATTGTATTTTGAAATGTCGTACTGAGTTTTTTTTTGCATAAATCCTTATAGAATTTCCATGATAAGTGGATCTCACTCAACTCTGTCCCTCAGAGCTATCCTTGAGAAGGAGAAATTGAGTGAGACAAAATATTTTGACTTGTACAAGAACCTGAGAATTGTGGCTAAGTCAGATAAATACTTACTTAAGGTGTGTAAAGACAAAAAATTGTCTAAGTCCATAAGCATTGAGTGAAGGTCATTCACTCAACTCCAGATGACTTATAGTGTTGAGTGAAGCACAGTCAAATCCATGAAGTGGAAAGCTGAGAACGTGGATAAGTCCACATGCATTGAGTGAAGTCAACTCACTCAACGCCATATAGCAAAAGGCTGTGAGGCAGGCTAATGCAGTCAAAGTCTAAGAAGAAATGAGCTGAAAAGTGGTCAAGTCCACAGGCGCTGAGTAAAGATCATTCACTCAACGTCATAGCTCCATAATCCTTGAGTATAGCTTAGTCAGTCAACACCATAGAAAAACTGTGAATATTTACCAAGTCCACATGCGTTGAGTGAGGCAAGCTTACTCAACGCCATGTGATATTTGGTTGACTAACTCTCAAAGGAAGTGGTCATCTTGACACAGAAATTTGGCTAAGTCCAAATTCATCGAGCTGAGCTCAGAGTCGAACTGAGTTCTGAGTTCGTCAAACTCGAAATGAATTCTAAGTTCGTCGAGCTAAGCTCTCAACGCCAACAAACAAAAAATCTAGCTAAGGCAGAAAGCTTTGAGTGAGGCGTGATCACTCAACGCTCTCAACGCTTAAGATGTTGAAGAAGCAGAAATGGCTCAGGCAGAAAGTATTGAGAGAGGCATGCTCACTTAACGCTCTCAACGCTTAAATTACAGAATCTGGTTAAGGCACAAGGCATTGAGTGAGGTGTGCTCACTCAACGCTCTCAATGCCAGGCATGAAGAAAAGGCTGCAGAAATGGTTAAGGAAAAAAGCGTTGAGTGAGGCTTGCTCACTCAATGCTATCAACGCCTAGATAGACAGAATTGTCTAAGTACTTTGGCGTTGAGTGAAGCTCATTTACTCAACATATATTCTACTGATGCTCGATTTTTACTAAGTCCACAAGTGCTGACGTCAACAAGATCTACAAAATTGATAAAGTCAACTTATGTTAAATCAAGTACAGGTAAGCTACGGAACACGACAAACTCTGTCATGAAGCTACTATATGTCTTATTCCATTGAAGTAAGGTACAACTGGATGTTGCAAGTGGGCCCCACTGAGTTCTAAAGAGCCATTGATCGGCAAACTACAAAAAGAAGCGTGTGGGGGCAAGACAAAATAATTTTTGAAGGATTATCATTTTTTAAAAAGAGGCGGCTGGACATCATCGTCTTATCCGATGAGCTTGAAAGAGCAGTCCAGCAGAGAAAGCCAGAAGGCAGATAAAGATAGCTGAAGCTTCTTCCACTTCAACAGGATAGTTCTGGGCATAACAAGATTGTTGATTCTTCTAATCCAGCAAGAGTGAAGATAACAGTTGAAGAGGAATCATTTCTTCAACAACAGGTAGCTGAGTAAATCTGATCAGCAAAAAAGTTAGCTGCCAAAGAGGACTCTTTTCTTCAACAGCAAGTGGCCTGGACTGAAATCTGCTCTGTCCAACAAGGTAGACTCAGAGATTAATCTTTGAGTCTATTACTTAATCATTCCATTTAAATTACCCTGTAGGATTCAATGTATACTGAATCTGAGTGTAGGCCTAAGTTATTAGGCTAAGAGATAGATCTATTTAGATCTGAGCAGTAGGAACACTTAGTGTTCTGAGGTAGGTGATTAGTGAATCATTGAGCTGTAGGATCCTTTGTGGATCTGAGTTGTAGGGCTATCTGAGCCTGAGGTGGGGCAACATTGCCTGAGTTGTAGGAGAGTGAATCTCTCTAAGTTGTAGGATCCAACTAGATCTGAGCTGTAGGTGCCTAGAAGGGTATTGAGGTAGGTACCTGCTGGATACTGAGCTGTAAGAGTGGTGCAGCACTCTGAGAGTAAGGCTGTATGCCTGAAACTATAGGGCTGAGAAGCATGAGCTATAGGTCTTTATGTAAGGCTGAGGTAGGTGTCTTGAGGGTCACAGAGTATAGGAGCACTGCAGAGCTCTGAGGTAGGTGTCCTGAAAAGGATACTGAGTGTAGGAACTTACTGAAATTCTGAGTGTAAGGCTGAGGGCCTGAGGTGTAAGCTTTGAGGAGAATATTTGGAGGAGTTTGGCCTTGTCTAATAAGAGTTAGAAAGGTGGGAGAGACAATGGATGTACCCATAATTTGGGGAACTACTATAAATCTTTGTGTGCATGTTTCTGTGTTGGTTTTTTTATTAGTTGTAGGTGTTAAGGACAAAGTCTAGATCACCACAAGCCGAAAGATAAAAGAAAGTAACAAGATAGTAGAAAGACTCAAAAATATTTAAACACCTATTCACCCCCCTCTCTAGGTGACCAGCTAACGTTAAAATAAGAACTTTCAAGTGGTATCAGAGGGAGGTTACTCAAAAAAGACCTAACAGTCTGAGTAAGCCTCCAAGGTTAGCTAGAAGTCTTTACATATGGGTTCAGGAGTGAACTACAGGGAGTTGTGTGCAATGAAGCTTCCTATCTGTAAGAATGAGAGTTTTGGCATATGGAAGGAGTGGGTTAGGCTGTTCATGGAAGCAACTGACCCTAGAATATTTATAACTGTCAAAGAAGGACCTTTCATCCATATGAAAGTGTCTGTCCTGGATACAAACATCTAGACACCCAAGACCTATGAAGAGATGACTAAGGATGAAGTCATTCTTGCCACCATGGACAAGAGGGCTCAAAATATCATAGTCAGTGCAATTGATGATTCTACCCTTTAGAATCTGATTCATTGCAAAATTGCAAAGGAGATATGGGACACTCTGGTGATTTATATGGAAGGCATAAAGGAGGTCAGGGATGATAGAAAGTCTATGCTCAAACAGGAGTATGAGGCCTTCAGACAAACCAAGGGAGAGAACATAACCACCTACTATGAAAGATTCTTCAAAATAGTGAATGAGCTATGGACCTATGGAATGGTCTTTACTCATTATGAATTAAATGATAAGCTTCTCAGGTCTCTCACTAGAGACTGGGACACAATGATTTGTGCCATCAGAGAAATGGATAAGCTGGGTGACACTCCACCTCACACCCTGTTTGGAAAGCTGCTCTCTTATGAGATGCAGCTAACTGTTAGGAATGAATAAGAGACAAACTGCAAGTCTCAGGCCAAAGAGAAGTCAGTGGCTTTCAAAGCTGAAGCCACAAGCAAGAGTGGGAGAAAGACCCCTTCTGCTCCAAGAAGACTAGCAGATTCAGACTGCTCTGAATCAGGAGCATCAGACAACATCATATCTGATGAGGACTTTGTTGTCTTCTCTAGGCAGCTCCATAGGCTGATGAAGAAGAAGCACTGGAAGACAAGACCCTCCTCCTCAGCATATCACTGGAAGAAATCCTCCAAGGAGGACAACTATGGCTCTAAACCCAGTAAATAGAATTTAGCTAATGTTATCTGTTACTGCTGCAGTAAGCCAGGGCATGTCATAGTTGAATGCCTGGTAAAGAGAAAGGAGGATAGTGAGAAGAAATCTCACCACAAGGACAAGGGCAAGAAAGAAAAGTCCTTTGTGGCCAAGAAAGAGAATGTAACACCCCCATCTGTCGCATGACATATAATAGAAGGTGCAGCTGGAACCCGACGCCATATACCACAGACAGTCAGAAGGAGTACCAAATGAATAATCAAACCATCCAATTAATACTACTCGTCCTACACAGAGCATTCTAGCGGAAGTTTTTGAAGTTGAAAGAACCCAAACTTAAATCCATCAAATATGAATGTCCACATCTACAACAACAGGAATGAAACCCCAAATACACTGAAATAGGTACATGGCCTTATGGCCTTACAAATGTTCACTTAATATAACATGTCTTACATACATCGGCTCGCAGGCCAGCCACACATGATAAATGTAAAAACAACTATTCTACGGCCTTCTAGGGCCAACACAGCAACATGGGCTCCAGCCCGCTATTTGGCGCTCGGCTCTGCAGCACCTGCAAGCACATACCACCGCACGGTGGCAAACAAGGCAACAATCAGCTAAAAGCCGACCAAATTATAACGACCCCGCCCCTTACTCGTGACGGCGGTGCTCTTTCCATGCATAGCATTAGTCCAATAAAATAATATAGCGTAATTATATTTCGCCACAGGTGTAGGCTCGCATGGCCAAACACCCCGTGCACTCAGGGCACATTCATGGTGAACCCTGACCAATCAGTGCATTCACCACCACCCCCAGGATGACAACAACATGTGAGCATTTAGCCTATCTGACCACCGTCTAAGGCTCCGACTATGCCTACGGCCAGTGCCCGTCTTCAGATTTCTCGCACCGTACCACATAGCCTAGGTCCAATTCCACTTGCTCGTTGCTCACGCCGCATATACAATTTAAGTCCTACGCGCGGGCCAAGCTTCTCTCGGATCCCAAATTTTCCAAAACAATCTCATAACCCAGTTATGATCAAGGCCGGTTCCCAGACCGCCAAGTTAGCAGAACACGTTTCCGCTCAGTTTTCCGGGTGCGCCTTGAAGCTAGCCTCCAAGGATCCCTGCTGTAATCTACCGCGTAGAAACCCGAAAAACCCAAATCACGGAGTCTTCTCTGGCAAAACATATCAAATGCAACATCACCGATCCAGACAAAACACGTCCGGGTAGGCTTCACACACAATGCCTATGCCCGTACTTACGATTCCGGGCTCTATATGCAACACAAGGGGGACTATTCACATCAACCCCAAGGAACACCACGCACTCACCTCACACTCGCGGGAGTGGGGTTCCCTATGCAAAAGAAAGAGCTTCACATGCTCAAGTTGAGAATCATTACCCTTGTAGTCCATTTTGGCGCCATGGAAAAACTACGCAGACAGAACTCTTTGCAACGACCTTCCCTCCACGGATCCGCTCTCAGACTTCGAAACGGTGCTCCGGTGCTCCGCCGGCAGCCGGAAACCTCCTTCTTCTTCCTCTTCTCTCTCACCTTGGAAGGAGAAAGCTTTGGAGAGAAAATGAGGGATTAACCCCTATTCCCAGCCTTAACAGAGCAGGATCTCATCTAGGCCATCAGATCTTAATTAAAGAAAACGAACGGCTCAGATCTGCACAAAATTCTCCAGACCTGGGCCGAACACGGCTTGGCACACGGCCGTATCCCAGGCCGTGTGCCTCGATCCAGGCACGATCGTCGAACTGAGAGACGCACACGGTCCAAGACATGCCCGTGTCTCACCTAACACGCCCGTGTCGGGTTCCTCGACACGCCCGTGTTCGGGGGCGTGTCACGCATAACCGCCACGGCAATGGACACGACCCAACAGCACACGGGTAGGGACACGGGTTGGCACACGCCCGTGTCAGGTGACACGCCCGTGTCATCCGGACGTGTTCCTGGCGGTGTCCTTCTCGGGATGAAAACGGCCAAAAAAATCACCAGCCAGACACGGCCTTAGACACGCCCGTATCCTAGGCCATGTACCCCTATAGAGGCACCAAAAACCCTTTTTCGCGACCGACTCGCACACAGTTTTCGGGGTGTTATAGAGAAAATCTGGACAGACTCATCATCATCTGAGTCTGAAGAAGAGGAAGCCTATATTGGGCTAGTTGCTGCTGCAGTTAAAGATAAGACTATTGTAGCAGGAGATGTCTATCCCCAAGAAGGACAAGAATCGGGACCCCTCTGACACTATCAGATAGTGACTCAGAGGTGGATGAAGATGGCCACAGCTGCAGAGGGCTGATGACAATGACTGATGAAGAAAGCAGTCGGGATCAGCCTGGTCAAAGTAAGGTACATTCTCCATCCAGTGTTGCGTTCATGCATGAGACAAGATCTGATGCAGAAGCCTCTTCATCTAATGGTGAAGATGATTTTGGATTAGAGGGTGGTGTCAATCAATTGATTGGCAGATATATTGAACCTCTGAATGCCTTCAAGAAATGCAAGAAGATGACTAAGAAATAGGCTAAAGAGATTTTATCTCTTCAACCTATTGCTTTTTAGCTTGTTGAAATAGCTGCTGTGCTGAATCAGACAATGAGAGAGCTGAGTCATCTGAAAACCCTGTCAGGAATCCAGTGGAAATTATTAAAAGCGAAGATAGTCTCATCAATGATCTTGAAAAAAAACTCCAGAAGGAGAAAAGTATTGTGGTCAGTTTCTCTCAGCCCAATACAGTATTGCCCTTGATAGATTCCTTCTCCGCACAGAAGGGTAAGAAGGGGCTGGGCTTCAAGGGTAACACAAGACTAGTCCATCCCAAAGGGAATGGGAAAGGGAAAGTTCCAGTTGTGTCAACGACATCTAGGCCACCTAACCCATTCAAGAGGGTAATATACACTTCAAATAGGTATGACCAAGAAAGTATTTATGATCACTATATGAATGATGCTTCCACAAGTGGAACAAAAGATGTTCCCTGCCATTGTGGAAGCTATAGTAGGTCAAGTGGCTTTAGGGCTGCCCATGAAGAAATTCAAACGGTTCATCATGGACCATTTGTCTTTGGTGCTACAGCCCCCCCTCTCAAAAATGAGGCTGCAGCCAATTCTCTGAACCTGCCAGCACAGAATAAGATTAAGGGTTAGTCTGTCAGCTTGCCTAATATGGCTATTTTTGATGCTATTAAGAGCACACTATCTGAAAAGAAATATGCTGCTGATATAATTCAGAACAGGCCAATCAAGCCAGCAAGCAGACTAACCTTCAGTCAAATCCTTGCTGAAAGGAAACAGAAAATGGTTGCAGCATCTCTTCCTTCTGTCAAGACTGCAGTCAAATCAACTGCTAGGCCTACACAGAAGAGGAGATACAACATTTATGATTGTTGGTGCCGTGGAAAGATATGTCATTATGTCATTGACTGCTGACACAATCTCAATGTGGTTAGAGATAAATTTAGTCCACCAGTCAGAAATCTTGCTGGTGGACATGTTCAGTTTCAGACTAATATGCACCTAGGACCCAAAAAATATTGAGGTCCTATGGTAAAGTAAACTGTATATTACAGATTAGTCCAAGTGGCCATACCCCTATACGGTACTTGGATAGTGGATGTTCCAGGAACATGACTGAGACAAGGAGTAATTTGCAAGAGTACACTCTAGTAAAATATGGACCCAAAGTAATCTTTGGTAGTTCAGATAGAGGGATAACAAGAGGATATGGTAAGATCACCAATGACATAGTCATCATCACTAAGGTGGCTTATGTTTAAGGGTTGTAACAAAACCTTATAAGCATAAGACATCTCTCCGATCTTGGCTATGTTATTGTCTTCCACAAGTATGAGTACCTAATTAGGAGGTTAAGTGACCAAGAGGTCATCTTGACATGAACTAGGAGTGGAAATGTTTATTGCTTGAACTTTCTATGTTTAAATACAGACTCTCCTGTCTGTTTAGTGGCAAATGAGAAAGCCTCTTATTATGTCCTATGGCACAAGAGGCAAGCCCATGTAAATTATAAGACTATTGGCAAGCTCTTCAGTCAAGAGCTAGTTAGGAATGGTCCCAATGTGAAGTGCTCCAAGGAGGGGTGTTGCAGCATGGAGGCCGGGCGGTCTGTTGCAGTATGGAGGTCGAGCGGTCTGTTGCTGTTTGGGGGCTATTCAGTCTGGCGGTTTATCTCAGCAGCTTGTCTGCCAGGCTGTTGCTATTTGCTATCCGGTGGTCTGGCGGTTTGTCTCAGGCGACTTGGAGACCGGCGGTCTAGCGGTCTCCTGTGTCTGCTTATTCTCTCTTTCTGGTGGTTGTTGAGTGGTTAGCATATTCGTCTAACCGCGCGACTTGTTCGGTTTGTTTATTTGTAAAGCCGCATATACTTGTAATTATTTAGTCCCACATTGCTTATTTGTAATCTCTCTCATCTCCTCCATTCTATAAAAGGGACGCTATACCTTTGTAATACACATCTTTTTTGGATAATAAAATTTTATTACTCCAATTTTTTGGTCTACTTGTTTTCTGTTCGCACATGGTATCAGAGGACTCGATCTTTTCCTCCCGATTCGGTGGGCTTTCTCTGTCTGCATGACCTGTTTGCGCGGCTTGATCCTTTCTTTTTGTGACCTGTCTTCGTGACTTGTTTCTTCCACCTGTTTGGGCACTGTTCGCACGACTTCTTTCTCTTCTTGTCGTTTCCCTTGGTGTGCGTGACCTCTCTAATTCCCCTTTTTTACTTGTCGCGACCTGTTCTTAAGTCGCCGCGACCTGTTCTTCTTGCTGCGACCTGTGCTTAGTCGCCGCGCTCTTCTTTTCTAGCTTCTCTTCTTCTTAAGTCGCCGTGACCTGTTATTAAGTCGCCGCGATATGTTCTTGTGGCTGCGACCTGTTCCTAACTCGCCGCAACCTATTCTTCTTGTCGCGCCCTGTGCTTAGTCGCTGCGCCCTCCTTTACAAGACGCTACTTGTTCTTCTCTCTTCTACGGCAACCTCTGATATCTCTACCACCTCTACTCCCGTTGACGCTCCTCCTACTCCCCCTACTCTTTGGGCAACCTTGGCACTGTTTCCAAACTCATCGGTCCCAACTACCCGGACTGGAGTGTCTCCTTCACTTTCCTTCTCCGCTCTCAATGCAAACGCCGTCATCTCACCGATGACCCTCCTCCGTAAGACTCACCTCTCTTTGACGATTGGGATGTCAATGATGCTCTTATCCGCACATGGCTGGCTAACAATCTCTCTGATGAATGCCTACCCATCATCCGTCATGATCAAACAGTCAAGGATGCTTGGCTTCATCTTGCCGCTCTCTACTCCAAGGGGGCTCAGATGTCTCGCATCTATACTCTGTATGCGGACATCTTTGCCCGTCCCTCCATGTCTCCTGCCGCTGCTTACCAACAAGTTCATGCTCTCAGAGCTGAAATTCTCCAGAATCGCCCCTTCTTTGTAGATCTGGCTGAGCAACACAAACACTTTCGGGAGCTTCTGGTTGTGTGTTATCTTCTACGACTTCCAAAGTCTTATGACCCGATCCGTCAACAGATCCTTGGCGAGACGGAGTCTCCCACCCTGGATGCCACTACTGCCCATATAGCCGCGGTTACCTCTCTGTTACAACGTCTGCTATTATCCTCCCCTCCTCAACCGGACAACTACGCTCACCAAACTCAGCGAAGTAGCTCTGGTGGCCGCAACCACCCATCCGACGAATGTGGTGCTTCCCGCTTTCTCTATTCTCACTGTGGTCGCACCGGCCACACGGTTGATCGCTGCTGGAAGAAGCATCCTCATCTTCGACCAACTGGGTATGCTTCCACCTCCTCTTCGAAGCCGTCCACCTTCATGGTCACGTCCTCAGGTAGTGCCCACGTCGCTACTCAAGGTAAATGGCTGATCGACTCTGGTGCTACCAATCATATGACCGACAATCCGTAATGTTTTTCTCTCCTAGAACAACATGATTGGTTGCCCCCAGTCTTTATTGCGGATGACTCTCCCTCACCAGTCAATGGAATAGGAGTGGTTCAAGTCACTCTGTCTCTTCGCTTGGCGGACACCCTTTACGCGCCCAAGTTCCCTTGCAATTTGTTATCTATTACTTCTCTCTTCAAGCAACTACAATGCTCTGTCACATTCTCTTCTACTACGTGTTCTTTTCAGGATCCGGGCTCCAAACGTACGATTGCTATTGGGACTGAGAGAGGCGACCTCTACTTCCTCGATAATGTTTCCATATTGTCTGCCTTCTCCTCCTCTTCTACTGATCTTCTCCAGTGGCACCTTCGACTTGGTCATGCTCCTCCATGCCTTCTTCGTCAGCTTCTGCCACATCTTCCTTAGCAGAGTCTTCTTCTCAACTGTGACGTGTGTTAGCTTAGCAAGAAACACCGCTCCTTCTTCCCACCAAAGCAAGGTCACGAATCTTCCCGACCATTTGATCTTGTTCACTCCGATATCTGGGGTCCTGCTCCCACCCTCACCATAGGCCGAGGTAGTTCATATTTTGTAACCTTTATTGATGATTTTTCTAGGTGTACGTGGGTGTATCTTTTAAAGGATCGGTCCGAACTGTTTTCTGTATGGACATCATTTTATAATATGATTAAGAATCAGTTTGATATATCTATTAAAATTTTTTGCTCTGATAATGCTAAAGAATATCTTAGTACTGCTTTCTCTTCTTTCTGTATACAATATGACATTATTCATCAAACTAGCTGTGTCTATACCTCATAGTAAAATGTGGTGGCGGAACACAAAAATCGTTATATTCTCGATGTCGCTCGCACTCTGATGACACATATGCAGGTTCCTCGCTCCTATTGGGGCTACACTGTCCTCATCTCATGTTATCTCATTAATCACATTCTATCCACGGTTCTACACGGACAAACCCCATTCTCCATTCTATATCCGGGCAAGGATCCGTTTCCTCTCCCTCTGTATATCTTTGGGTGCACGGCTTTTGTGCACGCTCCTTCCGCTACTCATGACAAACTCGCCCCATCTGCCACCAAGTGTGTCTTTTTGGATTACACTACTACTCAAAAAGGCTATTATTGCTTTGACCCCGTTCTTCGTAAGAAATACGTACCCGTGGATGTGACCTTCTTTGAGAATACGTCCTATTTCTCTTCTGACCCCTCTCCCTCTCTAGATATTTCATCTCCTCCTACCGTACCCTCCACCATGTCTACTCCCATCGAGCATTCCCCACCGCCGTCGCCACCGTCTCCTCTTTCTCTCTCTCCCTCACCACCACTGCTCTCTCCCTCCTATTCGTGGCTATCTCTCTCCACTCCCGGGATAACTCTCTCTGCCATGGATGCTCCGGTTCTTGTGGAACACACTGACCTGGATCTTCCCATTGCTCTTTGCAAAGGGGTGCGGATGTGTACCTAGCACCTACTGGTTCATGTTGTTTCATATGATCGTCTAACTCCTTCTCACAGAGCATTTGCCTTGGCTATCTCTTCCACTGCCACTGCCCGCACCTACCAGGAAGCTCTTGCTGCTCCTCATTGTAAGGCTGCCATGGATGAGAAAATTGCTACCCTCACTGAAAGGGGTACCTGGACCCTTGTTCCTCCCCCTTTGGGCACTGATGTAGTTGGCTGTCGCTGGGAATTTGTTGTAAAGTTCTGTCCGGACGGCAGCATGGATCGATACAAAGCCCACCTGGTCACCAAAGGCTTCACTTAGAAATATAGTGTTGATTACTTTGACACCTTCTCTCTTATTGCTCGTCTCAACACCATTCGAGTCCTTCTCTTTGTGGCTGTCAACAGGGATTGACCCATTTCATAGCTGGATGTTAAGAATGTCTTTCTCTATGGTGATCTTCAGGAAGATGTTTACATGGAGCAACCTCCTGGGTATGTTACTCAGGGGGAGACACGAGTATGCCGGCTGAAGAAGGTCATCTATGGCCTAAAGCAAAGCCCTCAGGCTTAGTTTGATAAGTTTAGCGGCATTGTTGTGGCCATTGGTTTTGCAAGAAGTTCAGCCTATCACTCCTTATTCATTCATGAAACCTCCTTGGGTCTGGTCGTTCTTATTGTATATGTGGATGACATTCTTCTTACTGGCGATGACTAGGCTGAGGTAGCTTTGACAAAGAAACACCTCCATCAACACCTGATCACAAAGGATATAGGCTCCCCAAAATACTTTCTGGGGATTGAAATCTGTTGGAAGCCCAACTGCACGGTCCTTTCCCAACGAAAGTATGCACTTTATCTACTAAAAGAGGCAGGGTTGACTGGTGCTAAAACTGCCTGATGTCTCATGACTGTTGGAGAAGACAAACCTTGGACAGATGACTCGCCTCTTCTCTTCGATCTTATGAGGTACCGACGTCTGGTTGGCAAACTCATTTATCTCACGGTAACCAGACCCGACATATTCTTATGATGTAGGCAAGGTGAGCCAATTCATGCAAGCTCCCAGGGAGTGCCATATACAGACTGCCCTGAGGATATTGGAGTATGTTAAAGCAGCACCATGGAAAGGACTTCTTTTTCAGAAGAATGGTCACTTGAGGGTTGAAGCGTACTCAGATTCGAGCTATGCTAGTGAGAAAGGATACCGTAAGTCAACATCGGGCTTTTGCACATTTGTTGGAGGAAATCTTGTGAGCTGGAAGAGCAAGAAACAATCTGTGGTCTCCAGGTCTAGTGTAGAAGCGGAATATTATAGTATGGAGTCGACCACATGTGAGTTGAAATGGTTACGAGCTCTCATGCTTGACTTAGGGGAGGTCTACATCTATCCTCTTCCTATGTTCTGCGACAACAAGATCGCGATATACATCTCCAAAAATCCAGTCTTTCATGAGAGAACAAAACACATAGAAGTCGACTGTCATTTTATTCGGGAAGAGATCTTGAAGAAACAGATTTGTACTATGTTCATCATTTCTGACAATGAGTTGGCAGATATCTTCACTAAGCAGGTGTCTGCTTTCTTTTTCCACATTTTGCGAAAGCTGGGCATGTTGATATTTATACTCCAGCTTGAGGGGGAGTATTGCAGCATGGAGGTCGGGCGGTCTATTGCAGTATGGAGGACGAGCAGTCTGTTGCTGTTTGGGTCTGTTCGGTCTGGTGGTTTATCTCGGCAACTTATCTGTTGGGCTGTTGCTATTTGGTATCCGGCTGTCTGGCAGTTTGTCTCAGGCGAATTGGAGACCGACGGTCTAGCGGTCTCCTGTGGCAGCTTGTTCTCTCTTTTTGGTGGTTGTCGAGCGGTTAGCATATTCGTCTAACCGTGCGACTTGTTCAGTTTGTTTATTTATAAAACCACATATACTTGTAATTATTTAGTCCCACATTGATTATTTGTAATCTCTCTCATCTCCTCCATTCTATAAAAGGGAGGCTATACCTTTGTAATACACACCTCTTTTGGATAATAAAATTTTGTTACTCCAACTTTTCGGTCTACTTATTTTCTGTTCCCACAGAGGGCATTTGCTCTGCTTGTCAAAAGGGCAAGCAGACAAAAGCTTCCTTCAAGGGTATTGGGATCAAAGATTCTGTGAGGTGCCTATACCTCCTGTATATGGACTTGTTTGGTCTAATGCCAGTTCATAGTCTTGGTAGGAAGGTCTACACTCTTGTGGTGGTTTATGAATTTTCCAGGTTTGCTTGGATATTCTTCCTAAAGATAAAGAATGAAACACTTGATATCTTCATTAAGTTTGTCATGCAAATTCAGAATGAGTTTAACAGCTCTGTGGTCAAAATCAGAAGTGTTCATGGAACTGAATTCCAGTCTAATAGCATGATAAGATTCTATGAAGAGCATGAGATTCATCAAGAATTCTCTTCACCTAGAACACCATAGCAAAATGGGATTGTTGAGAGGAAAAATAGAACTCTCATAGAGGCTGGTAGGACCTTATTGAGTGACACATCTCTCCCAGAATATTTCTGCACTGAGGTAGTAAATACTGCATGTTATGTCCTTAATAGGGTTTCTATCACCAAATGCCACAAGAAGACTCCCCATAAGATCTTTAAAGGCAGAAAACCAAACCTGAGCTATCTCAGAATCTTTGGTAGTAAATGTTATGTGCTTCATAATGAAAATTCCTATATCACTAAGTTTGTTGCCAAGTCCTTTGATGGCATTTTTGTTGGGTATAATAATCATAACAAAGCTTATAAAATCTACAACTTGAAAACCAAGTTGTAGATTAGTCAGTGCATGTAGTCTTTGTTAAGTCTAGCATGATTAACAGGGTGCTGTCAAGCCCCTCTTCCAGCACTGCAAGTACAGAACAAATGATGGATAATCTGACCATAGAGGAAGTAGAACCATCTGTCCAGAATGAAGTGGATATTCCAAAAGGTCCACTAGAAACACTTGGAGTAGATGAAGATCAGCAAGGCGCTGTTCCTGAAGCAGATGCTGAAAGAAGATTTCCTCCAACAATGAGGCATTTGAGAGACCATCCTGCACACCAAATCATTGGTGAACTAAGTCAAGGAGTAGTGACAAGAAGCAGAAATCTGAATACTGCTATGTATGCATGCTTCCTATCTCAAGTGGAGCCAAATAAGTTTAAGAGGCAAACATAGATCAATTTTGGATAACAGCTATGCAAGAGGAACTGAACCAGTTCAAAAGATGCAATGTCTGGAAGCTGGTTCGCAGACCTCATGGACATAATGTCATTGGAGTCAAGTGGATTTACAGAAATAAACTTGATGAAAATGACATTACAATTAAGAACAAAGCAAGATTAGTAGCTAAGGGGTATAAGTAGGAAGAAGGCATTGATTTTGATCAAACCTTTGCCCCTATAGCAAGATTGAAGTCCATAAGATTATTCCTTGCATATACTGCGCACAAGGGATTCAAGGTCTACCAGATGGATGTGAAGTCAGCCTTCCTGAATGGTGACTTAAAAGAGGAAGTCTATGTTAAACAACCTCCAGGTTTTGTAGTTCCTAACTCACCTGATTATGTTTATAAACCTAGGAAAGCTCTATATGGGCTAAAGCAAGTCCCTAGAGCATGGTATGAGACATTGTCTAGCTTCCTCAATGAGAACAAATTCTCAAGTGGGAAGATAGACAAGACCCTATTCCTTAGGGAATCTAAGGGTAAGATCATCCAAGTACAGATCTATGTAGATGACATCATCTTTGCATCAACTGATGACCACCTCTGCAGGAAGATTGCCAAACTTATGCAGAGGATGTTTGAGATGAGCAGTATAGGTGAACTTAAAATCTTCTTGGGTCTCCAAGTTAGACAAACTGATGGTGGCTTGTCCATATCCCAGTCTAAGTTTAATAGAGAGTTAATAAAGAAATTTGGTATGGAAAATTCCTCCACCATGAGAACTGCCATGTGATCAAGTATATCCATATGCAAAGATGAGG
The DNA here is from genome assembly GCA_039583875.1 of Platanthera guangdongensis. Classification (NCBI taxonomy): domain Eukaryota; kingdom Viridiplantae; phylum Streptophyta; class Magnoliopsida; order Asparagales; family Orchidaceae; genus Platanthera; species Platanthera guangdongensis. The sequence goes on from CM077154.1 coordinate 42,967,005, forward strand.
CAGGGAAGCCTGTTGATGAGACTTTGTATATGGAAATAATTGGCTCTCTTATTTATCTTACTGCAAGCAGGCCAGACATCATGTATGCTACATGTGTTTATGCTAGGTACCAGGCCTGCCCCAAAGATTCTCATTACTCTACTGTAAAGAGAATTCAGAGGTATCTTAAGGGCACACATGATCGGCCTATGGTACCCTAGGAATGAGGAATTTGAACTAACTGGCTATTTAGATGCAGACTTTGTAGGCTGCAAGGAAGACACGAAGAGCACTTCTGGCACCTGTCAATTCCTAGGTGGAAGACTAGTCTCATGGAGCAGCAAGAAGCAAACCAGTGTTGCAGTTTTAACTACAAAGTCATAGTACATCTCGATATGTAGCCATTGTGCTCAGTTGCTGTGGATCCAGCATTAGCTCCAGGACTACAACCTTTAGATAAGTAGAACCTTATTCTGTGGTTCTACTAGTGTTATTTCAATTGCTAGGAATTCTGTCTCCCATAGCAGTACTAAGCATATTGAAATTAGATATCATTTCATTAGGGAGAATGTGTAATGTGGAGATATCAACCTTGAGATTGTCCCAACCGACAAGCAAGTGGCTAACATCTTAACTATGCAACTAGATGAAGCAAAATTGAACACCCTCAAATTTCAGTTGGGTATGTTAAATCTGGTATAGCTTCAGTTGCTCCTCATTTTTGTTGCAAATTATTTTGTCATTTGCAGATGGAAGTGTTCTTCAGAATAATGAAGACTCTTCAAGATGGTGCATTAGTTGAGGGGGAGCATGTTATGCAATTCAGAACCCTGCCAGCTATTTGTTGAAGTCAAAAAGGGGGAAGGAAAAGAAGAACATGCAAGGAGGTGTCATGACCAAGAATGGTTGCAGCAATTCAGGGGGAGCAGATAAGGAAATGTGAAAAAAAAACAAAGTGGTAACTATAAATTACATGCTCTTTAAAATTCTTATTGCTGCATAGTGGTATGTATGACATTGACTCATTATTGAATCATTTGCTTAAGAGTTTTGACTTCCTCAAATAGGGGGAGATTGTTGGGTCTATTGCCCTCAATGTCCTAGATTTGAGCGAAGTAAATCTTGTCAATGATATACATAAAAGTGTATTGGATGTCCTAACAACATGATGGGACAGATAGCCTAAGTGGCTAAGTCAGGTAAATACTTACCTTAGGTGTGGAAAGACAGAAAACTATCTAAGTCCATAGGCGTTGAGTGAAAGTCATTCACTAAATGCCAGATGACTTATAGTGCTGAGTGAAACCTATACAGTTAAAGCCGTGAAGTGGCAAGCTGAGAATGCGGCTAAGTCCACAAACATTGAGTTAAGTCAACTCACTCAACACCATACAACAAAAAGCTATGAGACATGCTAATACAGTCAAAGCCTAAGAAGAAATGAGCTGAAAAGTGGCCAAGTCCTCAGACATTGAGTGAAGATCATTCACTTAACGCCATAGCTCCATAATCGTTGAGTATAGCTCAGTCAGTCAACGCCACAGGAAAACTGTGAATATTTACCAAGTCCACAAGCGTTGAGTGAGGCAAGCTCACTCAACGACATATGATATTTGTGTTGACTAACTCTCAAAGGAAGTGGTCATCTTGACATAGAAATTTGGCTAAGTCTAAATTCGTTGAGCTGAGCTCAGAGTTCATCGAACCGAGTTCTGAGTTCGTCGAACTCGAACTGAATTCTAAGTTCATCGAGCTGAGCTCTCAATGCCAAGAAACAAAAAATCTAGCTATGGAAGAAAGCGTTGAGTGATGCGTGCTCACTCAATGCTCCCAAAGATTAAGATGCTAAAGAAGCAGAAATGGCTAAGGCAGAAAGCGTTGAGTAAGGCATGCTCACTCAACGCTCTCAACACTTAAATTACAGAATGTGGCTAAGGCACAAGACGTTGAGTGAGGTGTGCTCACTCAATGCTCTCAACGCCAGGTATGAAGAAAAGGCTGTAGAAATGGTTAAGGAAAAAAGCGTTGAGTGAGGGCTGCTCAATCAACGCTGTCAACACCTAGATAGACAGAATTGTCTAAGTACTTTGTCATTGAGTGAAGCTCATTCACTCAATGTCTATTCTATTGATGCTCGATTTTGGCTAAGTCCACAGGCGCTGACGTCAGCAAGATCTACAAAATTGACAAAGTCAACTTATATCAAATCAAGTATAGGGAAACTACAAAATACGACAAACACTACAACAAATTGCACTTATAGCAAGAACCTAAATCGTTACAATAAGTACAGAAAATCGTTACAAAAGCTCTTTGGTAACAATTTTTTTTGCAACGGTCGTCCTCTAAAGCTCGACGCTAAAACTTCTTGTAACGAATGTATGCGTGTCGTTACACATAAATTAATTGTAACAAAAGATACTTCATCACCCAAAAAAGATTCTTCCTCACAATAAATTAGTTACAATAAATATTATTTCGTTACAAATGTTTTTTTCCTCACAAAAAATCAGTTACGATAAATACTATTTCGTTACAAATGTTTTATTTTTTCCTCACTAAAAATAAATTTATTTCGTTACAATAAATTATAACAAACATTATTTCATTACCATAGATTAAACAATAGTAACGAAAATGATTACAATTGTTCTCTATTCTTCTCACTACAACAAAAAGTGGAAATAAAAGGTGCATTGAAAGACTGTGAACCCATCAAGGTACATTCAATGGAAGAAACATACATACGCGGTTCAAAAAGTATAACTCTAATAAGTACAATAATATAACTTCATTTTTTACAATTAAATAAACCAAATAAGTCAAAAAATTTAAGAGTTCCCAATTTTGTACATCGAGGAAGGAAATTCTTGAATCACAATATGTAACATTTGAATACTTTCATTACAAAATTTTTGAAGCAAATAAAATGAAAAACATGCATCACTCTATGTTTCACTAGGCTGTTATCCAGGTCAACAATGCTTCACTCTATGCTTCCCGATGCTATTCTCACTGAAGAAAATGTTGCTTAATGGGTGGCCTGGCTGGCAATGACAGTTGCTGCTGTTGTATTAAACATGAATTTTCGTATCTATACAAATCTTCTTTTCTTCTTGGAGAGCAATGACAACTAGCTGCTTCTCATACTTGGCATCTGTGTCGGGACAAAAAGACTTTCAAAAAGTGGAGTTATCGTTCCAATGCACTCATAGTTGCTTCTCATACTTGGCATATGCCTTGAACTTCAAATAGTGGAATTCATACTTGGCAATGCTTCACTCTATATGCTGGGAACGAATGGGGGAGCCTGCTGCCATGGAGTTCTCTTTGCACGAACGATGCCCTCGAGGGGAGGGTTGATTATCCACCTACAGTAAAACAAAGATATAGTAAATACCAACTGTGGATATGCAGCTATTGGATTATGAGAAATCTATACGAATTTGTAATGCAGATGGATATATGAATGATAAAAGGAAGCACCTCTGGTTTCAGGAATTTGATTCCAGCCTGGACTTCTATACATGATTCCTGTAACAATTAATCAACATAGCACTTCACACATGAAATTGATGCCCATAGAAGCAATAATCTTTACTTCAGACACAAAATTTATGACATGATAGTCATCTTATTATATAGTCAGATTTTTCAATTCAAGAAAAAAATTCAAGAACAATAACATCTTATATCAGTTGGTTGGAGACAGTATTGCAAATGACTATGCAATTCTAAGAAAAGGGTATATATTTAAAAAGAGAAGTATATAAGATGATATATAGGAAGAAATAAATGATTGGAGAAGGATGATTACTAAACAGGCAAATTTCGTATATAATTAACTAGCTGGATCAACTTAAAATAGTTCGTACTCTATTCAAATCGTTCTGTGAAGTAGGAAATCAGACCATGCTGCATGTATTTCACAGCAAGAGGAGATGAAAAAATGCTACAAATAAGGCAACATCAACTTTAATGATGAACATAACAGTGTTAGTGCGTAACTTCAGATAGATCTCATCTCCATGGCTCTTTCTAGAGCCCTTACTGAGTCTATTGTAACATCCCTCAAACAACTAGACCCCTAGGAGTGGTTTTCTCATGATTAGGTCATGATAAAACCCTAGGAAGCCAAAGAAGGCCCAGTGAACCTAAGAATGCAGGTAAGACCACTATAGTCTGCAAATAATAAATTTCTGAACCCTAGTTTAAGATGATCATTGGGCTTCACCAAGACTTTAAGACCCCACTATGGTTTCACCTGTAACGCCCCGAAAATTGTATTTGAGTCGGTCGCGAAAAAGGGGATTTTTGGTGCCTGTATAGGGGTACACGGCCTAGGACACGGGCGTGTCCAAGGCCATGTCTGGCTGGTGTTTTTGGTCGTTTTCATTCCGGGAAGGACACGACTAGAAACACGGCTAAGTAACACGGGCGTGTCATTTGACACGGGTGTGTGCCTACCCGTGTCCCTACCCGTGTTCTTTTGGGTCGTGTCCGTTGCCGTGGCGGTTATGCATGACACGCCCACGAACACGGGCGTGTCGAGGAACCCGACACGGGCGTGTCAGGTGAGACACGGGCGGGTCTTTGCCCGTGTGTCTTTCCTCCGTTCGACGATCGTGCCTGGAGCGAGGCACACGGCCTGGGACACGACCGTGTGCCAAGCCGTGTTCGGCCCATGTTTGGAGATTTTTAAACGGATCTGAGCCGTTCATTTTCTTTAATTATGATCCAATGGCCCAGATGGTTTCCTGCACTGTTAAGGTCGGGAATAGGGGAGTTAATCCTTCATTTCTCTCCAACCATTCTCTCTCTCAAGGAGTTGGAAAGAGGAGGAAGAAGGAAGGGATTACGGCCGCCGGCGGAGCATCGGAGCACTGTTTCGAAATCTGAGAGCGGATCTGTGGAGGAAAGTTCGTTACGAAGAGTTCTGTCAGTGTATTTTTTCCATGGCGCCAAAAGGGACTATAAGGGTAACGATTCTCTACTTGAGCATGTGAAGCTCTTTCTTTTTGCATAGGGAATCCCGCTCCCGCAAGTGTGCGGTGAGTGCGTGGTGTTCCTTGGGGTTGATGTGAATAGTCCCCCTTGTGTTGCATATAGAGTCCGAAATCATAAGTACGGGCATAGACATTGTGTGTCAAGCCAACCCGTACGTGTATTGTCTGGATCGGTGATGTTGCATTTGATATGTTTTGCCGGAGAAGACTCCGTGCTTTGGGTTTTTTTTCAGGTTTCTACGCGGTAGATTGCAACATGGATCCTTGGAGGTTAGCTTCAAGGCGTACCCGGAAAACTGAGCATAAACGTGTTCTGCTAACCTGGCGGTCTGGGAACTGACCTTGATCATAACTGGGTTATGAGATTGTTTGGGAAACTTTGAGATCCGAGAGAAGCTTGGCCCGCACGTAGGACTTAAATTGTATATGCGGCGTGAGCAACGGGCAAGTGAAATTGGACCTAGGCAATGTGGTTCGGTGCGAGAGACCGGAAGACGGGGACTGGTCGTTGGCATAGTCGGGAGCCTTAGACGGTGGTCAGAAAGGCTAAACGCTCACATGTTGTTGCCAACCTGGGGATGGTGGTGAAGACGCTGATTGATCAGGATTCACCGTTAATGTGCCCTAAGTGCACGGGGTGTTTGGCCGTGTGAGCCTACACCTGTGGCGTAGTATAGTTGCGCTTTATTATTTTATTGGGCTAATGATATGTAGGGAAAGAGCACCGCCGTCCCGAGTTAGGGGCGGGGTCGTTATAATTTGGTCGGCTTTTGGCTGACCGTTGCTTTGTTTGCCACCGTGCGGTGGAATGTGCTTGCAGGTGCTGCGGAGCCGAGTACCAAATAGCGGGCTGGAGCCCATGTTGCTGTGCTGGCCCTAGAAGGCCAAACCGAATAGTTGTTTTTATTTTATCATGTGTGGCCGGCCTGCGAGCCGATGTATGTAAGACATGTTTTTATTAAGTGAACATTTGTAAGGCCATAAGGCCATGTACCCTTTTAGTGTATTTGGGGTTTCATTCCTGTTGTGTGGATGTGGACATTCTTGGATATGGATTTAAGATTTGTGTTCTTTCAACTTTAAAAGCTTCCGCTAGAATGCTCTGTGTAGGACGTGTAGTCTTAATTGGATAGTTTGAATATTCTTATGTAACCCTTTCGACTGTCTATGGTATATGGCGTCGGGTTCTAGCTGAACCTTCTGTTATATGCCATGCGACGGATGAGGGTGTTACAATTTGGTATCAAAATTCTGGTAACGGTGACGCTTAAATGAATTCGTCGGCGAATTCTTTTAACGGGTGGCGAGCACATGTGTGCGTCATCGTTATAACATCAAAAAGAACCCATGAATGTCCACTTAGGAATGAAAAATACACTTATTTTGTGGAATCTGAGTGTTCCAATGATTGCTTTTAGCAATTTGTGTGTCGTCTAATCGTGTGTCTTTGCTACTATAGGCAGCTAGGAGCGGTGCTAGTCAGTCAGAGCATCCGCAATCAGCGGAAAGAAGTGCACCAAGGGACGTGCCTACAACACTTCCTTTAGCGGAAACCATCAGGATGGTGGCTGAAGCCATATTTGCAATGATAAATGCCTAACCTGCAGGGCAAATGCATCGCGCACCTCCTGCGAATGAGTAAGAACCGGTTAGGGTGACAGAGCCGAGAGTGGTGGAGCGCGTAGCAGTTGATCTGGTAGAGCCGAGGAGAGCTATGGAGAAGCAGCTTAAGCATATAATGGGCTTTAATCCTCCGAGGTTTGATGGGGTTGGAACGCCAGCTCAAGCTGAGGACTGGCTCTCTTCGATAAAGAGGGTTCTAACAACCACGTTAACTGAGGAGTGGCAGAAGACCACCATATCGACTTTTCTTTTGGTGGGTGAAGCGAGACTGTGGTGGGATGAGTTGGAGTTTCATCTTTTAGTGGGTAGGCAGCTTGCTGATGTGCCTATGGAGGAATTTTCAAGATTGTTCCTAGCTAGATTTGTACCCTCTGCTCAGAAGTTAGAGATGGAAAATCAGTACCTTCGGCTGACTCAGGGAGCCAGAAGCGTGGACGAGTATCTTCATGAGTTCACACGGTTGGGTCGTTATGCTTGTGCTACGTTTATGGAAGAAGAACGGAAGACCAACCGGTTTTATGACCATCTACGCGGCGATCTACAACTACTACTTGCTGGGCCTAAGGCGCAGGACTTCCTAGACTTGGTCAAATCGGCCCGGTCTTTGGAAAAGGTCGTTAAGAAAGTTCAAGAGAATAAGGACCCAGGAGAAAAGAATCTGAGTTCAAGGTGCCAAATGCCAAGTCAAGTTTCCGTAGGTGGAATAAGAAACAGAGGACTTCGAACTCAGCCCCTTCGGCTGATGCGTCGGGGGCAACTAGAAGTCGAGTCCCAGGAGCTTGCTACAACTGCGGGAAGACGGGGCATTTTTCTCATGAGTGTTGGAGCGGACGTTCAAAGTCCGAGAGGAAGTCTGGAGCGACTTATGAGGAGAAAGGGAAGGCGATGGAGTCAACCGCGTCCCATCATGCTCCAGCCCAGCCTAGAGTTTACAACCTTGGCCTGCAAGATGCCATAAAGCAAGCAGACGTAGCGACTTATGTTGGTGCTAGGCTTTGTGTTGATCTTTGAGTTTCTGGCGAGAGCCCTGTTTGATACGGGAGCATTGCATTCCTTCTTGTCCGAAAAATTCATATCGCGCATCGGGGTTCCGTTCTCGATGGCAAAAGACAAGTTGGATGTGTTGTTGCCCAATGGGTGCTCAATGCATGCAGATAGGGTCTGCGTTGTGAAGATTCGGTTTGGAGACCGGGAGTTTGATTTGCGGGCGTTGATTCTATTGTTAGTGGAGTTCGACGTAATCTTCAGTATGGATTGGCTCTAAGAGCAGGGTGCATGCATTGATTGCAATCGTAAGGAAGTTAAGTTGGGTCTGAACACTGATCGGGAGACTACTTTTGTGGGCATGAAGGGGTCGGGTAAGATTTTGATGTCAGCCCTTCAGGTGTTCAAGGCAGTTCGGTCTGGGGCAGAGCTGTTTGTCACTCTAGTGCAGACTTCGACGCCTAAGCCAAGTCTTGACAGTATTCCAGTTGTGTCCGAGTATCCTGATGTGTTCCTAGATGATCTCCCTGGAGCCCCTCCTCAGCGGGAGATAGACTTTACCATTGAGCTGGTACCGGGTGCCAAACCAGTGTCACGCTCTCCATGTACGCCTAAGAAAGCATTCAGTACGCGGTTTGGGCATTACGAGTTCACAGTCATGCCGTTTGGTTTGACCAATGCGCCATCCGTGTTTATGGATCTGATGAACAAGACGTTCAGAGAGTACCGAGATCGTTTCGTGATAGTATTTATCGATGATATCCTGGTGTACTCACAGTGTGAAGAGGACAATTACAATCATCTACACATGGTGTTGGAGACGTTGGGGAGGAATCAATTGTATGCTAAGTTCTCCAAGTGTGAATTCTTGTTATCCTCGATAGCGTTCCTTGGTCATGTTGTTAGTGGAGAAGGGATAGCTGTGGATCCGGCGAAGATAGTGGCAATACGGGAGTGGCCTACTTTGAATACGGTGGCGGAAGTCCGGAGCTTTCTGGGGCTTGCCGGCTACTATAGGCGCTTTGTAGAGAACTTCTCGCGGATAGCGCTACCACTCACGACGTTGACTAGGAAGGATCATAAGTTTGTGTGGTCTCCTAAGTGCGAACATGCTTTTGAAGAGTTGAAGAGGCGGTTGACCACGTCGCCTATTTTATGTTCGCTAGTTGGAACCGAAGGGTTCGAGATCTATAGTAATGCTTCTGGTGGTGGTTGGGGCTGTGTTCTGCTACGTCATGGGAGAGTGATACCCTATGGTTCACGACAATTGAAGGCTCACGAGAGAAATTATCCGATTCACGACTTAGAGTTAGCGGTCGTGATATTTGCTCTAAAGCTTTGGAGGCACTACCTGTACGGTGTGAAGGTCGATATTTACACCGATCATAAGAGCTTGAAGTACTTGTTGGACCAAAAGGATCTGAACATGAGGTAGCGGAGGTGGATTGAGTTCTTAGGGGACTACACCTTCAAGATACATTATGTTCCTGGGAAGGGAAATGCAGTAGCAGATGCGTTGAGTCGCAGGACTCCGGCGCAGGCCAGCTGGTTATCGGTACATGATGAGAGATTGGTCCATGAGTTGGAGAATTTGGAGATATCTTGTGTCGACAAGCAGTCGAGTGCTGAGGCGAAATTATTTTGGACAGAGGTGCAGTGTGACCTAGCTGATAGAGTTCGGCAGGCTTTGGTTCAGGATATCAGCATGAAGCAGATCTTGGATGAATCATCGGATGGGCCAAATTCCCAGTTTGCTATTGAGGATGGGTTGCTAAGGAAGGACGGTCGCCTATGCATTCCTAGTGCGGATAATATTTGGGAGGAGTTGATGTATGAGTCGCATCATACCAAGTACTCGATCCACCCGGGAAGCACAAAGATGTATAGAGACATGAAGAAATTATTTTGGTGGCCAGGATTGAAGAAAGATATAGCACTTTATGTGGCCAAGTGCCGTACTTGTGCATTGGTGAAGGCGGAATGCCAGAAGCCCGGAGGTTTCTTGAAATCCCTACCTATCCCAGAATGGAAATTCGACGACATATCTATGGATTTTGTGCATGGCTTGCCGAAGTCGCAGAAGGGAAACGACGCCATCTGGGTGGTCGTAGATAGGTTGACAAAGGTGTCGCACTTTATCCCGGTCAGGAAGGAAGATCCGGTAGAAAAGTTAGCCAAACTCTTTGTGGAGAATATTGTACGATTGCATGGTGTGCCCTGCAGTATTGTTAGTGATCGAGATGGACGCTTCATGTCGAATGACTGGAGGTTGGTGCATAGTCTGTTGGGTACTAAGCTAAAGTTCAGTACAGCCTTTCATCCGCAGACGGATGGCCAAATCGAGAGGGTCAACAGGACTATGGAGGACATGCTTCGTATGTGCGTCCTAGATTTTGGAAAGCAGTGGGAAGATCACCTGTACATGGTGGAGTTTGCGTATAACAACAGCTTTCAGGCAAGTATTGGAATGACGCCTTTCGAAGCCTTGTATGGGAGGAAGTGTCGTACGTCGTTGTCTTGGTTGGAGGCAGGCGAATCGAAGTTGTACAAATGTCAAGCGGTGAAAGACGCCACTTTAATGATACGGACAATTCAAGAAAGGTTGAAGATCGCTCAGGACAGGCAGGCAAAGTATTACAACGCCAAGCATAGGAACGTGGAGTTCAATGTTGGCGACATGGTGTATCTAAAAATCAAGCCGTTCAAGGGTGTATCGCGGGTTAGACTCTTGAAGAAGTTGAGTCTGAGATACCTTGAACCATTTGAAATCCTGGAGCGTGTTGGCAAGGCAGCGTATAGATTGAAGCTATCGGCGGAATTGAGTGGGCTGCAGGACGTGTTCCACGTATCGGTGTTGCGTAGGGCGGTGCAAGAGCCTTCGCAGATCATTGCGAATAATAAAGTACCAGTTGATTATGAGTTGACCACAAGGGTCAAGCCAGTACGTATTGAAGATGTTGCAGTCAAGCGACTCCGCAACAAGGATATCCGTATGGTGAAAGTCCGATGGGATAATTGCGGACATAAGGAGCTTTCTTGGGAGCGAGAGCAAACTATGTTGGAGGAATACCCCGAGTTATTCCACTCAGGTATTATTTAGATTTATGTACCTTTACTTAATTTCAGACGAAATTCATTAAGTGGGGGAGATTTGTAATGCCCTGAAATTTGTATTTGAGTCGGTCGCGAAAAAGAGGATTTTTGGTGCCTGTATAGGGGTACACGGCCTAGGACACGGGCGTGTCCAAGGCCGTGTCTGGCTGGTGTTTTTGGCCGTTTTCATCCCGAGAAGGACACGGCTAGAAACACGGCTAAGTGACATGGGCGTGTCATTTGACACGGGCGTGTGCCTACCCGTGTCCCTACCCGTGTTCTTTTGGGCCGTGTCCGTTGCCGTGGCAGTTATGCGTGACACGCCCCCGAACACGGGCGTGTCGAGGAACCCGACACGGGCGTATCAGGTGAGACACGGGCGTGTCTTTGCCCGTGTTTCTTTCCTCCGTTCGAAGATCGTGCCTGGAGCGAGGCACACAGCCTGGGACATGGTCGTGTACCAAGCCGTGTTAGGCCCAGGTTTGGAGATTTTTGAACGGATCTGAGCCGTTCATTTTCTTTAATTAAGATCCAACGGCCCAGATGGTTTCCTGCTCTGTTAAGGCCGGGAATAGGGGAGTTACTCCTTCATTTCTCTCCAACCATTCTCTCTCTCAAGGAGTTGGAAAGAGGAGGTAGAAGGAAGGGATTCCGGCAGTCGGCGGAGCATCAGAGCACCGTTTTGAAATCTGAGAGCGGATCTGTGGAGGAAATTTCGTTACAAAGAGTTCTGTCCGTGTAGTTTTTCCATGGCGCCAAAACGGACTACAAGGGTAACGATTCTCTACTTGAGCATGTGAAGCTCTTTCTTTCTGCATAGGGAATCCCGCTCCCGCGAGTGTGCGGTGAGTGCGTGGTGTTCCTTGGGGTTGATGTGAATAGTCCCCCTTGTGTTGCATATAGAGTCCGGAATCGTAAGTATGGGCATAGGCATTGTGTGTGAAGCCTACCCGGACGTGTATTGTCTGGATCGGTGATGTTGCATTTGATATGTTTTGCTGGAGAAGAATCCGTGCTTTGGGTTTTTTTCGGGTTTCGACGCGGTAGATTGCAGTAGGGATCCTTGGAGGTTAGCTTCAAGGCGCACCCGAAAAACTGAGAGAAAACGTGTTCTGCTAACCTGGCGGTCTGGGAACCGGCCTTGATCATAACTGGGTTATGAGATTGTTTGGGAAACTTTGGGATTCGAGAGAAGCCTGGCCCGCACGTAGTACTTAAATTGTATATGCGGCGTGAGCAACGAGCAAGTGGAATTGGACCTAGGCTATGTGGTTCGGTGCGAGAGACCCGAAGACGGGGACTGGCCGTTGGCATAGTCGGGAGCCTTAGACGGTGGTCAGAAAGGCTAAACGCTCATGTTGAGAACTAAGGTCCAGCGGGATTGGGTGTGTGTGGGACATCATATTTGGGCTTCCCCATCGCGTTCCAGGTCTGGGTGTTGACCCCGGTGGGCCCCCCGTGTGGCGGAATATCCCCGCCATCCCGTGGTTGGATTAGTCCCACATTGCCTGCAGCGGGTGGTCCTTGGTGTTTATGTACCCCCGTCCCCCGTTACCATCACCTCGGGGTTTTGGGAAGATGTGTGGTGACGGGTGGTTTCCACATGGTATCAAAGCCATCCCGCTGCGGGGGTGTGTTGAGAACTAAGGTCCAGCGGGATTGGGTGTGTGTGGGACCGCATATTTGGGCTTCCCCATCGCGTTCCAGGTCTGGGTGTTGACCCCGGTGGACCCCCCGTGTGGCGGAATATCCCCGCCATCCCGTGGCTGGATTAGTCCCACATTGCCTGCAGCGGGTGGTCCTTGGTGTTTATGTACCCCCGTCCCCCCTTACAATCACCTCAGTGTTTTGGGAAGATGTGTGGTGACGGGTGGTTTCCACAGCTCACATGTTGTTGCCATCCTGTGGGTGGTGGTGAAGATGCTGATTGGTCAGGATTCACCGTTAATGTGCCCTGAGTGCACGGGGTGTTTGGCCGTGCGAGCCTACACCTGTGGCGTAGTATAGTTGTGCTTTATTATTTTATTAGGCTAATGATATGCAGGGAAAGAGCACCGCCGTCCCGAGTTAGGGGCAAGGTCATTATAATTTGGTCGGCTTTTGGCTGATCGTTGCTTTGTTTGCCACCGTGCGGTGGAATGTACTTGCAGGTGCTGCGGAGCCGAGTACCAAATAGCGTGCTGGAGCCCATGTTGCTGTGCTGGCCCTAGAAGGCCAAAGCGAATAGTTATTTTTATTTTATCATGTGTGGCCGGCCTGCGAGCCGATGTATGTAAGACATGTTTTTATTAAGTGAACATTTGTAAGGCCATAAGGCCATGTACCCTTTTAGTGTATTTAGGGTTTCATTCCTGTTGTGTGGATGTGGACATTCTTGGATATGGATTTAAGATTTGGGTCCTGTCAACTTTAAAAGCTTCCGCTAGAATGCTCTGTGTAGGACGTGTAGTCTTAATTGGATAGTTTAAATATTCTTATGTAACCCTTTCGACTGTCTGTGGTATATGGCGTCGGGTTCCAGCTGAACCTTCTGTTATATGCCATATGACGGATGGGGGTGTTACATCACCAACCTATTATAACGTCCATTAGAGCCCTAGGGGTCCATTAGAGTCGACCCAGGATGGCCAAGTTGACCTAGAACCACTCAAGGCCTAAATTGGGCAAGCTGCCCTAACTAAGGGCAGTAATCACTAGTGAAGCCCAACTAACCCAACCATGGTTTTCCTAGACCTAAAGTGGGGTCAATGGATCACTAAGGACCCATAGAGGGAAGTCAAAGTGATTAAGTTGACCCAAAGTCAACTCTAACCCTAAATGGGCCAAACTAGCCTACTTAGGGGTCAATTTACCCTCCCCTAGCCAAAGTGGACCCCATCCATACCCTACCAACCCTAGGTGAGGTAAATGTGCTACCAAAGACCCATTGAGGTCAACCAAGAGTTTGGGTTGACCAAAGTCAACCCTAACCTTAATTTGGGCAAGTACCCTTCCTAAGGGCAGGTGACCTCCAAAGTGTCAAGTCAACCCTACCCATCCCTACCTAGACCCTAGGGGATCCCAATAGGTCACCAAGCATCCAATGATGGTAACAGAAAAGGTCAATTTGACCTAGGTCAACCCTAGTCAAGGTTAGGTCAAACCTAGCCCAAATGGGCTAACCCAAGCTCAAGCCCTCTTTCCAATTGGGCTAGCCTTATTATCAAGGAAATTATGAGTTAGTGGGCTGCCGATAGGCTGGAGTGGTCAGCATGGTCAACCTAGATGAATAGGAGAAAGAAAACCTCAACCTCACCTTAATGGAGGAGAGAGAGAAAGGTGAAAGGGTGCCATTCATGGCCAAGGAGGCCAAAGGCCTGTTGAGAACTAAGGTCCAGCGGGATTGGGTGTGTGTGGGACCGCATATTTGGGCTTCCCCATCGCATTCCAGGTCTGGGTGTTGACCCCGGTGGGCCCCCCGTGTGGCGGAATATCCCCGCCATCCCGTGGTTGGATTAGTCCCACATTGCCTGCAGCGGGTGGTCCTTGGTGTTTATGTACCCCCGTCCCCCCTTACCATCACCTCGGGGTTTTGGGAAGATGTGTGGTGACGGGTGGTTTCCACATGGTATCAGAGCCATCCCGCTGCGGGGGTGTGTTGAGAACTAAGGTCCAGCAGGATTGGGTGTGTGTGGGACCGCATATTTGGGCTTCCCCATCGCGTTCCAGGTCTGGGTGTTGACCCTGGTGGGCCCCTCGTGTGGCGGAATATCCCCGCCATCCCGTGGTTGGATTAGTCCCACATTGCCTGCAGCGGGTGGTCCTTGGTGTTTATGTACCCCCGTCCCCCCTTACCATCACCTCGGGGTTTTGGGAAGATATGTGGTGACGGGTGGTTTCCACAAGGCCATACCCCATTGGCTGATCCAGCTCCACACTCACTTTAGGAAGACTAGGGGGCCAGATTGGAGGTTGTTCATGGACAGAACAGTGCCACCATGCCATGGCCGAAATGTGCCTTCAATGGCCATTAATGGCCATTGAAGCATTGGCCCTTCCCTCCACCTCTAAATGGCTGGATTCAACTCTTCTGGGGAAGGAGTAATTTCCAGTCATTTTCCGGCTGGATTGTGCCAGATTCACCCCCCCCCCCCACACCATGGCCGAGAGCCACCTTAAGAGCCCATTAGACCCCTCCCCTCCATCTTCTTATTGTCTTAAAAGCTTCCCTAGGCTCCAGGCTTTCGGTTCCACATCTTGCCCGAAGGAGACGACCAACTTCGTAGTGCTGTTGTAGAGCGCCGGCGACATCTCCTCCAATGGCTTCCCGGCGATCGACGCGTCTCCAGACCGCAAACAAGGTCCTCCTCCACTCCTTCCATGGGTAGATCATAGGATTCATTTAGAAAGGGAATCAGGCTCAGTTGAGCCCGATCAAAGCTGGAAATTTCCTGGTTTTTCCATGCTTTTCATCTTGTCGGGATCGCAGGAAAAGGCCCCTCCGGCGGCTGAGCTGCCGCCTGGCGACAGCCACCACCTCAATGAAGGTGGTGGTGGCGGTGGCCGGCAAGGGAGGTGTCTGGATGGCCGGCGGCAACGTGTGGAAGATGCTCCAGGAAAATCAAATCCAGGCCGTTGATGTGCGGGGACAATGATGGGATGCCGTTCAATAGTGCGCCAAGATTTGTGCAGATTAGAAATTAAACTATAGGTTTATATTATATATTTAAATATTTCTGGCACACTTTTCCTAATTAAGTTTTCTAATTTTTAAAAATACTTAGAGGCTAATTCACAGAATGTGGTCAACATAAACATTGTATCCTGGAGAGTCTAGTTTACTACAAAATTTGTTTGAACCAGTTTGGGTGCCTGGTTTGACCAGGGCACTCATTTTGGTGGGGTCTATACCTAGGGCTAGGCAGAAATTAAAATGGGTGCACACACTTCACCTCTAGACCAAATGTCGTGAAATTTGGACAGGAAGTCACCCTAGTCCATATCTAGTCCTGCCCAAAAATGAGAATTTTTGGGGACAATGTTTCTATAGTTTTGGAAAATATTTAATTTCTCTAAGGTAATTTAATTTAGGGACCAAATGATACCCAAAATCACCCAAATATTGGTGTGTGGTGCTTGGGGTCATTATAATGCTCTGGTTAAAAATTCATCTCATTTGGAGGTGGTTTGAAATGAAATCATGCAAACCCTAGCTTTGCCTTTAAGAGGGTCTTTTGGTCAAAAAGTGCACTTTGAGATTTGAGTGACCAAATCACCTCACTAGGGGTTGATATTGGGGCCACTAACTTGGCATGGCTATTAGCACCCTCCCAAGCAAGATAGGATAGATTGGAATAGTTTTGCCCTAAGATCTAAAACCAAACCCTAAGGAAGGACTTTTGTGCCTTGTGAAGGACATGAGGTCAAATGACCTTAAATGAACTTGAAATTTGGTAGGGAGGGTGCTAGTGTATCTAAAGCCCTCTAGTAAAAATATTAGGAGATTTGGGAAAGGGTAGGCCCCACAAAACCCTAACCCTAGTTTAGGGCACAAATCTTATAGTGCTAGCATTGGTTAGTGAAACTCCTTGAACTACAATGAAATTTGTGTAGTGTGTTCATAAGGGTAAAATGAACCTCTGGTAATTTATTGGAGAATTTTGGGACATTAATTCTAGTACTTCCTTTACAAATTCATGAGTTGGCCTTACTTATTTATCTGGATATTATGATCCCACTACCCATTGGAAGTTCATGAAAATTTGGCAGAGGGAATTTTAGGCCTTATTTCTTATGTATGAAGTTTATTAGAATTTTTGAATACATATTTGCAGTACCTACTTCACAAGCTCATTAATTTGAAAAATAGTTCAATAATTTGTTTAGACCTCATTACTTCCTAATAATTTTTGAAACTTGACTCAGAGCTTTTATATGTCCTTACAATCATCCTTGAATTTTCTCAGAAATTTTGGAAATATTTTTGCTGCACTTGCCTCTTTAAATTGATAAAAATATGTAATATTCAAAATTAGAATTAGAGACTAAACCTTGCTGAAAAATTAGGAGACTTTGGATTTTATATTAAATTGTCATATTGAATGTATCATAAAATATTTGGAGCATTTGTTTGTCGTAAACTGGTACTTCATGTTCAAATTTGGGATTTTGGATTTCTAGAATAATTAAATAAAATATCAGATAAATTAGAAAAATTATGAAATTCTGTATTTAGGCCAAAAAGGTCATGATAAACCCCTAATAATTATTATAGGGTTATCAGATGATTATTTTGAGTACCTTCCATTTTGCACTCCATATAGCTTATGTTGATCTGCGTTCAGTAAAACTGCAGAAGTTATGTTGGAACATGAATTTGAGCACATGAGTTGGGGTTAGATGTTTGCTGATTTAAATAAATAAGAATGAGTCCATCATTGGAAGTTAGGACGAGTAGGGTGTTTGATTGGCAAGCGTTAGGTAGTGCTTGAGATCGACGAAAGATCGTCTTTTCCGAGGGGAGGAAGTGTCAATGTACTCTAGGGTTAGATCCAATACAACAAGAAACAGTTTGGGAAATCTGATAGAAACCAATAAAAGTAAGTGCCTTACGAAAGGGAGCTTCAGGCGTAATCCCATCATAGTTCCTAGTGCCTTCGAGAGCCCTTCACAGGGTATACCTTGGCCAGTCCTGGGCTAACCTAAACTGTAAGTAAAACTAAATTACAAGAGTAACTAGTAAATCTAGGGTTGCACTTTCACTCATCTAGATGTCTTGGATGGTAGGTTGGGTCACACGGGCTGTAGGCTCGGTGGAATTGATGGTGGGCAGGTTGGCCCGACGAGCTTTGGCTCGGTTGTTGTTGGTGACAGACGGGTTGGTCCGGGGAGCTTTAGCTCGGTGGCTTTACATCAAGGTTGCATGTGCATAAGGAAAGGTGGTGGGTCTTCGGTATTAGAGGGTCGATGCACCGACGCCAATACGTTGACTCGGCAAGTGTGGTTTAGTACTTGGCCAAATAAAGTCCGGTGCGCCAGCCGGCAAGAGTACACAGGAGCTCCGCTTAGTGCACCAGCATTGAGGCGTACGATAGGTTTGACTGGTAGTGCAATTACCGGTTTAGAGGTGGGCGAGGCCCAACCCACTGCTTCTGTTTGCCACTACGGAGGTATCCTGGGAGGTTCGGCTCCAAAAAGGGGGAACAAAAGGTCCGTGTACACAGAGTCGAGTGAGTGTGTTGCACTTGCATGATCACATCATTGCATAATTGTATTTCATAGCATAGTCATCGCATATAACCCGACACCTATTGTATAAGTGATATGGGAGGCTTATACAATAGGCCCTGCAAAACGACCCCTTCGTTTATAAGTTCGTGCGAGCGTGCTTATAAGTCAAGGTTTTATTCAGTAAATATATATGATTGTTAGGAAGCCGACACCCTATCGTATAAATTGGTATGAGACTTTTTATACGACAGGAGCCCTGCAAAAGATCCCTTGGCCTATGTGTTTTTGCATAAGTTAAGGTTACTTTTCTTGTTCAGTTTTTCATACCTTTATTACTTCCTTATATACTATAGAACTGCTAGTTTAGTTCCGCCGCCATCTGCTCATTTTGTTATTCTCCACCTTCATGTCCTCTCCTTTCCTTCTCCCCGCTCGGTGCTTAGAAGCCATGGGGGAAGGGGCGGGGGATGATAGGGCTTAGTCTTTTAGACTAACGGTTTTCGAACCACATCATTTAGGGGACTGTGGAGCCCAGCATGGAGGAGCAGCCCCGGAGGTCGGCACGCTTGGAGATGGGGCAGTCTAGCACCGGAGTTCAGTTAGCAGGGATTGTGAGTCCTGATCGCTAGTAGTTATATTAATTTTGCTTTCGCGATGAGAGATTTGTAGTGAGGATTTGATGTACTGGGCATGAGCCCAAGGTTTTAGTATTTTGTCATATCTGTGGACACTCCCTTCATGGAGATTATTATTATATATATGATTTTCTGTGGACTTGCCTTTTTATCATTTTGCTACAGTTTTGATCGATTTGACCGACAGGATCGGCGTTTTGTAGTGATGACCTTCCCGGGCGCGAAGGTGTCACCGCAAAGCGGCGGTTCTGGGCCTAAGACCTCGGTGTTTCAAATGGGGGGGGGGGGGTCTTACAAGTGGTATCAAAGCAGACCTCGATCGAAACGTAGCAGTCCACAAACCATGGATCACCCCCGCACGAGTTTAGTTTGGGGACAAACTAAGTAGTGGAAGCAGTGGTGTGCCCATAAGGGAGATCACATGTAAATTGTCCATTGTTAATTAGGGTTGAGTCGATTATTTACTAATTGGCTTTTATTATGCAGCCCCCAGCACAGCCTACACAACAGAGCAGAGTCAAGCAGACTCCGAATGTTGCACCATCCCCCGATACCCACTCCGTTCCTACAGTCAGAGATGGGGCAGACTCTGATAGCTATCCTGGAGGCGTTTAGGGCACAACAGGTTCCGGCTCCGCATCCAAACCCGGGGGCCAATTGGCTGAGTATTTTTCGAGGACTCTTCCCCCATCCTATTTGGGGACAGAGTCGGCCGTTTAGACGGAGGAGTGGTTGGACATTATGTATGAGATATTAACAGGGATCCGTTGCCTGTGGGAGGAGAGAGTGCCCTTGGTTGTCTCCTACTTAGAGTCCCATGCCAAGAGGTGGTGGAAGACTTCGCTGGACATGACGTTTGCTGACAGAGAGGTTGCTCAGATAGCTTGGGGGGAATTCAGGGCCGCACTATTGGAGCATTTTGTTCCGCAGTCGGCCAGAGATGAGTTGGAGGATAGATTTCTACAGTTGAGACATGGTAGCAAGACAATGGTGGAGTATCATCGGGAGTTCAACCACCTAGCCCGGTTTACGGATTCGTATCAGTTGGATGAGTCAGGTTACACTAAGAGGTTCTATAAGGGCCTGCGGTGATGTAGGGGGGTCCGGAATCGGAGATCTCCACGAAGTTAACGCTCTATCTACGCACTACACGTCATAGATCTACCGCACCTACACAACACCTATCGCCCACAATAGTTTCTCGTCGCAAGAACGCATCACAAACAACAAAGGAAGAATAGTCGACTCGAAAACAACGATCGGAAATTTGAGTCGGAATATTCCCCAAGAAAAACACAAAGGTTGCCACTCCTTTTGGAGAGCAAGACCAAGGCTATAGGCCAGGATCCGCTCAGGCAAATAGGATCCACCCGATCCAAAATTAAAAAGCCTAGCAACGACGATTTCGGTTCAAAACTTGCAGCGATTAAATTAATTTTCCGGAGAAAACGAGTGCGAAACCACCAAAACTAAAGAAGAGAATCACACAAGGGAGAGGGAAGAGATTACCCAACCGGAAAGCTTTTCACACAAGATAACTGTGGGAGAATCACTCTCTCCACGGATCCACCGACGTCACACCGAAGGGTTTGCAACCTTCTTCCAAGGAGTCGCACCGAAGGAAGCCGCGCCGGAGTCGCACCGAACGGATGGAGGGAGCAGGGGGGGGGGGGGGGGGGGGCGGCTTCACACCACAAGCAAGGGGGGCGGCGGCTTGGAGAGGTCTCCTCTTGGCCGAAATTCTCAAGGAGAAATTAGGTTTAACTTTTGTCTAATTATCTCATAAGGAAGCCTCCTTATATAGGAGTTACAAACAAGCCTTAACCATTCATGATGGAGATGTAATCTCATCCATCCGAATGGCTAAATGCACACCAACATTAAAATTGTTCTAAATTAAAAATAACAAAACATGCAATGAATATAAAATTATCACTTAAACATAGGATAATTTTATATTCCAAATATAAAATAGAGTTCAAGAAAATGAAATAAATAAGGCTAATTCTTTGCAGTGGCTGTAGCACGCCGCGGGCGGAAGTTGTAGCGTAGCCTTCCGTTAGCGTCATCGTGCCGCCTCACGTCCTTGAGTTGTATTGCCTTATCAACCGGATCATCATCAGCATCGTCAGCATCGTCTTCAAATGGTGGAGGAGGGGGCACGCCATCAATCCTCCCCCGCTCAAATGCACGCATCTCTGTTGCGTGGTACAAGCGATAGCGGTGAAGGAGAGAGGCATCCAAACTTTGCAGCTCCATCTCGAGTACCCAAGAGTCATCCGAAGGGGGCCGATCATGCCAACGGATGAGAAAGCGGTGGGTGTCGCCATCAGCAGTGGTAACAGGCTCAACATCAAGTATCATCTATGGAGTGGAAAACGTTAGTGGAAACCCGGGGAACATATTAGTAGGAGGCAGGAAGGAAGGCAACTTACCATCCGATGATATACCTGTGGGGACCGAAAGAGAGAGATCATCCGTACTACCACTCCCCAACCCATGAGAATTTAGAGTGGGAGAAGAAGACGACAAAGAAATCAACTCTTGTGGTGGTGACACAAACATCGTTAAATCCGAAACGTTAAAAATGGGGGAGATACCCCAATCAGCAGGCAAGTCCAAAACGAAAGCGTTGTCACCTAACTTTTTAACAATCCGAAAAGGGCTGACGCGCTTTGGTGCTAACTTTTTAACGGTGCCAGTTGGCAAGCGTTCGGGAACCAAATGGACTAAAACTAGATCGCCAATTTTGAAGTTTGATACTCTCCTATATAAATTAGCGTGCGCTTGATAAGAGTCGTATTGCGTAGTCAAGGTGGCACGTATACGTGCATGTAAATCATGGATATGCTGGGCGAAGGATTGTGCAAACTGACTTGCCTTGTACGTGGGGGGCAACGACACCAAGTCAAGTGGCACAGGAGCCTTATACCCGTGGACAATCTCATTCGGAGACAGATACGTAGACCTATTCTTGGAATTATTGTAGGCTAATTGGGCATGAGGAAGGAGAAGATCCCAAGTGCTCTTGTGATCACTCACAAGGCATCGTAACAAATTTCCTAAGCTCCGATTAACCACTTCCGTCTGCCCATCAGTTTGGGGATGATAGGCGGAGGAAAACAATAATTTTGTTCCCATTAATATCCAAAGAGTTTTCCAAAAATAACTAGTGAATTTTACGTCCCTATCCGATACTATGGTCTGTGGCACTCCACAGTGACTAACGACTTCTTTAAAAGATAGTTTAGCGACGTGAGACACATCGTTTGTCCTACTGCACGGGATGAAATAAGCCATCTTTGAAAACCTATCCACAACTACAAAAACTGAGTCGTGACGACGTAGGGTAATGGGGAGGCCTAGTACAAAATTTATACTAACGTCTACCCAAGGCATGGAGGGAATAAGCAGGGGTGTATATAATCCTACGTTGGTCTTACTACCCTTAGACACCTGACACGTGCGGCATCTACTCACTACCTGTCCCACCATAACCTTAAGTTTTGGCCAATAGAATTTGTCCTCGACTAACGTAATGGTCTTATCTCTACCGAAGTGGCCACTCAACCCTCCGCTATGCAACTCCCATATGATACCAAATTGATGTAGGGGGGGTCCAGAATCGGAGATCTCCACGAAGTTAACGCTCTATCTACGCACTACACGTCATAGATCTACCGTACCTACACAACACCTATCGCCCACAATAGTTTCTCGTCGCAAGAACGCAGCACAAACAACAAAGGAAGAATGGTCGACTCGAAAACAACGATCGGAAATTTGAGTCGGAATATTCCCCAAGAAAAACACAAAGGTTGCAACTCCTTTTGGAGAGCAACACCAAGGCTATAGGCCAGGATCCGCTCAAGCAAATAGGATCCACCCGATCCGGAATTAAAAAGCCTAGCAACGGCGATTTCGATTCAAAACTTGCAGCGATTAAATTAATTTTCCGGAGAAAACGAGTGCGAAACCACCACAACTAAAGAAGAGAATCACAAAAGGGAGAGGGAAGAGATTACCCAACCGGAAAGCTTTTCACACAAGATAACTATGGGAGAATCACTCTCTCCACGGATCCACCGGCGTCACACCGAAGGGTTTGCAACCTTCTTCCAAGGAGTCGCACCGAAGGAAGCCGCGCCGGAGTCGCACCGAACGGGTGGAGGGAGAAAGGGGGGGGGGCGGCGGCTTCACACTACAAGCAAGGGGGGCGGCGGCTTGGAGAGGTCTCCTCTTGGCCGAAATTCTCAAGGAGAAATTAGGTTTAACTTTTGTCTAATTATCTCATAAGGAAGCCTCCTTATATAAGAGTTACAAACAAGCCTTAACCATTCATGATGGAGATGTAATCTCATCCATCTGAATGGCTAAATGCACACCAACATTAAAATTGTTCAAAATTAAAAATAACAAAACATGCAATGAATATAAAATTATCACTTAAACGTAGGATAATTTTATATTCCAAATATAAAATAGAGTTCAAGAAAATGAAATAAATAAGGCTAATTCTTTGTGAAAGTCCACCGAGTGTCGGCTATGTGCACCTATGGGGGGGGGGAATAGGTGACGAGCAAAGCTTTTGCGGAATTTACGACGGTACCTGCACAATAAAATAAAAAGCACAGCACACAGAATACACAGGCAATTTAGAGTGGTTCCCCGACTTGGGTACATCCACTTTCCCCCTTCGACCTATCTCCCCAACAAGGGACGACTCGGTCACTTCTCCAACGGGATTGAAATCCAATCCCTGCACTACCGGAAGGAACCCTTCCACACGTGAGAGTCAACACTCCCACAAAACGGGTTGCACCCAACCCTTACAACACGGAACAAACGTTCCTTTACAACAAAAGTAAATATAGAATGTACACGAGATACAAACTTTGTTTGGAGACTACGATGTTCCTCTTCGTTCGACGACGTGTTCGTGAAGTCAACGAAAAGTCTACAACCTTGGTCTCTCTTGGAAAGGATCTTCTTGAAACCGGCGGCGGCAATCCGAGCGGCGGCTTGGTTCGGGATCGACGACAACGAAGGTGCGCGGCAGCAGTACTTCTGAGATCCAATCTTCGTTGCAAAGCAAACTAGGTCTACCAACGGTCACTCTAGGATCGGTCGTCTCGATCGATTCGGACGGGGGAGTTTTTCCCGGTCAACAAATCGAGAGACAAGGGATCTCTGGATAGACACGTGAGACTCAAGCTTTGCTAAGCTTCTGTCGCCGGAGATCGGGAAGAAATGCGATCAGCAGCGGCGACAGACTAGCGCGAGCGGCGACGGAGGCGGCGGAGAGATTTCGCGATTTTAGGGTTTGCACTCGCTCGGCTTCTTTCTGTCTGTATTCCGTTCAAAATACCCGTGTATAAATACTGTAGTTAACTCCAATATGACCGTTTGTGGGACCCACAATAGAAATCCCCAAATCCCGGTCCAGAAATTTAACAGCGGCAGAATCCGGTTCAGGAAGTTCCAGAAAAACGCCAAGTCAAAATCGGTGAGAATCGAAAGTGATTCTCGCCGAGTCGCCGAGAATCAAAGGTGATTCTCGACGATTCGGCGAGAATCAAAGATGATTCTCGTCGAATTTGCCTTGGTTGCACGCACTGCTTTAGGCCAGGTCGAGACGGCGAGAATCAACCAGTGATTCTCGCCGATTCTTACTTAGACGCAGAGGTGCTTGCTTAGAAGTGGCTGGAACTTGTTCGGCGAGAATCAACCACTGATTCTCGACGAATCGGCGAGAATCCCTTGTGATTCTCGACGAATCGGCGAGAATCCCTTGGTGATTCTTGTCGATTTACACTTAGACGAATTTTCGTCTTTCCACCCATGAGCTGCTCCTTGACCCATCCGTGCTCCTTGTCTTCTCTTGCATAAATACGGCCCTGTACTTGAAAGTAAGTGCACTCCAATAGAGAGAGTACACGTAGGCCAACACACCGATCTGCTCAACGAGTGATTACGTCGTGCAGACCCGTGTATATTGACCTACTGCACCCTGACATTGGTGTGCACTTAGCGTGGAGGAACTGCAAGCACAACTTAAAAGAGTTTATCAAATACATTGTCTATTGACCTTAGCTTGTCCAGGGGCTTCTTCAAATCAGGTACATTGTGGATACAATACCCAACAATCTCCCCCTATTTGAAGAAGCCTAAACCCTACAAGCTAAGGTGAATAGAGCAAATGAGAATGAAAACCATAAACTGAAAAGTGAGTTGAGTGAGTTATCCATTACCAATACCAATTTCTTGGGAGCAAGCTTGGAGCCACCTTAGCCTTAGCCGGGAGGGTAATCTCCCCTTTTGGGCTTCTACAAATTGGGCTCTGTAGCGTTTGACCCTTTGCTCCCCCTCAGTTCTTGCACAGGCCTGAAGCCTCTGTAGTCTTCATTCCTCATAATTGAGCATCCCCAATTCAGTCTTGAAAATATTGAACTTGGCCTCGTCTAGGGGCTTTGTGAATATATCAGCAATCTGCTTGTCCGTGGGGACATAACAGAGAGAGATATCCTTGTTCTCCGCGTGCTCCCGAATGAAGTGGTAGCGTACTTCAATATGCTTCGTTCTGCTATGCGACACCGGATTGTTGGCAATGGCAATTGCACTGGAGGAGTCGCAGTACATGGGTACTTCCTTGAACTGAAGGTCGTAGTCGGCTAACTGGTTTCTGATCCATAGAAGTTGTGCGCAACAGCTTCCTGCCGAGATGTACTCTGACTCTGCTGTGGAGGTTGCAACACAATTCTGTTTCTTGCTGTTCCATGAGATAAGCCTCCTGCCGAGGAATTGACACGTCCCGGAGGTGCTTTTCCTGTCATCCCTGCTCCCTGCAAAATCAGCATCTGAAAAGCCTATTAGCTCGACATCATTGTTTCTCGGGTACCACAAGCCAAGATTAGGAGTACCTTTAAGGTATCTCAGAATTCGCTTTGCAGCGACATAGTGAGATTCCTTAGTGTTCACCTGATATCGGGCACAGACACAT
The DNA here is from genome assembly GCA_039583875.1 of Platanthera guangdongensis. Lineage (NCBI taxonomy): Eukaryota > Viridiplantae > Streptophyta > Magnoliopsida > Asparagales > Orchidaceae > Platanthera > Platanthera guangdongensis. The sequence goes on from CM077154.1 coordinate 42,992,534, forward strand.
GTGGAGAACATAATATCCGGTCTACTGGCAGTAAGGTAGAGCAGGGATCCAATGATGCTTCTGTATTTGGTTTCATCGAAAGGTTTACCTTTCTCATCCTTATCCAGAGACATGGTGGATCCCATTGGAGTCCTCATAGAGGTTGCACTCTCCATACCGAATTTCTTAAGGAGTTCATTTGTGAACTTCGTCTGAGAGATGAAGATTCCATCCTCAGACTGTTTCACTTGAAGTCCTAAGAAATACTTGAGCTCTCCCATACTGCTCATTTCAAACTTTCCTTGCATAAGTTTAGAAAACTTTTTGCAAAGATTGTTGTCCGTTGAGCCGAATATTATGTCATCGACATAGATTTGCACCAGCAAAATCTTGCCTTTGACTTCCCTGAGAAACAATGTTTTATCTATTTTACCTCTGGAGAACTTGTTCTCAAGAAGAAAACTAGATAAAGTCTCATACCAAGCTCGTGGAGCTTGTTTCAACCCATATAAGGCCTTATTAAGAAAATAAACGTGATTGTGATAAGTAGGATTGACAAAACCTGGGGGTTGAGCGACGTATACTTCCTCTTTCAGGTCTCCGTTCAGGAATGCCGATTTTACATCCATTTGATAGACTGTGAATCCTTTGTGTGAAGCATACGCCAGAAACAACCTGATTGCCTCGAGCCTTGCTACTGGTGCGAAGGTCTGGTCGAAGTCAATCCCTTCCTCCTGTCTGTAACCTTGAGCCACCAGCCTGGCCTTGTTCTTTACGATGACACCATGTTCATCCAGCTTGTTTCTGAAGATCCACTTCGTGCCAATCACATTCTGCTTGTATGGTCTGGGAACCAGCGTCCAAACATTGCAACGTTCGAATTGATGTAGTTCCTCTTGCATGGCCAGAATCCATGCCGCATCCTTGTTCGCCTCGTCGAACTTCTTTGGCTCAACCTGTGACAGGAAGCTAAGATGCAATACTTCGTTAACTGTACCTCTTCGAGTTCTGACACCAACACGAGGATCCCCGATGATCTGATCTCTAGGATGATCTCTCACGTGCCGGAGCTCTAGAAGTCTGGCGTCTGGAGCTTCAACTACTTCTTGGGCTTCTCTTTCTTCTAAGAGATTTGTTCCATCTTGATCTTCAACATTTTCAGATGACGTGGAGGTGGAAACTTTGACGTACTTGGGAGCATCATCTTTAGCGGTCTCATCCAGACTCAGCTGTTCAAGTCTAGCACCTGCATCTTCAAGAATACTACTGGAAGAATTGCTGTTAAGCAAACTTCCTTCATCAAATACAACATTTATTGATTCTTCTACCACTAGGGTTTTCTTATTGAAGACCCTATATGCCCGACTATGGGAACTATAGCCCATGAATATGCCTTCGAAGCATTTTTCACCGAATTTAGTACGCGGGTACTTCCCATTATTCAGTACATAGCATCTGCAACCAAAAATCCTCAAGTAGGACATGGTTGGTTTCCTGCCTTTCAGTAGCTCGTAGGGCGTCTTACGATGATGCTTGTTGATCAATGCTCGGTTTTGTACATGACAAGCCGTATTGACACCCTCTGCCCAGAAGTATTCCGGGAGAGAAGCGTCTTTCAACATTGTCATGCAGGCTTCAATGAGAGTTCTATTTCTCCTCTCCGCAACTCCATTTTGCTGAGGAGTGCGCGGGGAGGAAAACTCATGAAAGATACCTTGTTCTTCACAAAATTCTGTCATTGCACCAGATTCGAATTCTGTTCCATGGTCACTTCTGATTTTGACCACGGAGCAGTTAAATTCGTTCTGAACCTGCTTGACAAAATTAGTGAAGATGTCAAACGCATCTGACTTTCGTTTCAAAAAGAACACCCATGTAAACCGAGAATGATCATCAACTATCACTAGCGTATAGGACTTGCCTCCCAAGCTATGAACTTGCATTGGACCAAACAAGTCCATATGCAAAAGGTAAAGACATCGGGAAGAGTCTTTGTCAGCGATGCTCTTAAAGGTAGCCCGAGTCTGTTTGCCCATCTGGCATGCAGGACATGGGCTATCTTTGATGCACTTGATACTGGGAGCATCCCTTACCAAGTCCTTAGAAAACAGCATACTAATTGTCTTGAAATTAATATGTGCCAATCTCTTGTGCCATTGTTCACACAGAGATGCACTGCTTGTTGCCACAAGGCATACGGGGGTAGATGAATCTAAACTGAGAAAATCTAAACAAAAGATATTTCTGCTCCTAATGCCTGATAATACCGTTTCAGAAGAGGTACGTGAAATTATCAGACATTTATCCTTGCAGAACTTAACGTCATAACCTTTATCACATAACTGACTTACACTGATCAGGTTATGGTTTAACCCTTCAACATAAGCCACGTCGGTGATAGAGATTATACCGTTGGAAATCATACCATAACCTCTGGTGACTCCTCGATCTGACCCTCCAAAGATGACTTTGGGTCCATTCTCGACCGGAGTGTAATCACGCAGCAGGCTTCTTGTCCCGGTCATATGCCGGGAGCATCCACTGTCCAAATACCAGATCGGCATTTTGGTGGCCTTTGGACATTCCTGCAAAACAAAATTAATTTGCCTTAGGAACCCAATCGAACTTGGGTCCTAGATTCCTGGTTAGCACACTCCCCCTCGGTTGGTTAACCCTACGAGTGGTCGGTCTCGCATTGCTAACATGGGGAGTCTCGTAATTCCTTGGATTAAACCAACAATCCACGGCAAAGTGACCGACTTTGCCACAACACCAACAGTCAAATCTGTTGTACCTCTTCCTGGGCTCCTACCTTACCCTGGGAACGGTGGGTACTGCTGGGGCCTTGGATCTGGAGGTGGAGGCCTCATGGTGACAACAGTCGCATGACTTTGTCACCTTCTGTATAACAGGCTTGGCTTTTGGTGGCTGCTTTCCATTATGGCCGCTAGAGAACGGACCATAATTTCCTATGTGGATTTCCTCATAAGGTGCCTTGAAGGCACTCTTACCGAAGTTCCGGGGAAAGTTCCAACCGTCATACCGGCTCTTTGGCTTTGCAACCGAGGGCCGGAAATGATGCCCAAAAGTTGACTCAAAGTCATGTTGGTTACAAGGAAAGCCAGGCTTTCTGAACGCAACAGGACTAAGAGGAGCCTTACCCTTTTCATCAGCAGAGGCCTTCTTGGCGGCCTTATTCTTCCTCTGGTTCTTGTTTCTCCTAGATGAAGAACCAGATACCCCTTTATGCCCCAAGACAGCTCCTTTGGCCTGAGCAGAGAAGGTATCAACGACTGGAAGAACTGTTTTTGGCATGGAGAAGCTCTTGACGATCTTCCTTTCTGCCGCAAGTAGTTCTTCCAACTTGTCGACTTCCTCCTGCTTAAGATCAAGGAGCTTAAGAGACTCTGAGTGCTTTGAAGTCAGGTCGAGGTGTTCCTGTCGGAGAGAGATCAAGCTGGTGACCTCTTCCCTTAGGGAAACACACTCGCCCTTAAGGAATTTTACTTCCTTTTTCTCAGCCTTCAATCTCTTTCGGCACTCCTCGAAGGTGTTGAGCAGAAGCTCATACTTCTCGAGGAGCTCAGCTTCGCGGGCCGAAAGGCTATCCTCAGGTTCATCATCCTGAGACTCAGGATCAGAGTCAGAGTCGGAGAGAGGTGTGTGAGCTTTTACCATCCCAGTAAATGGGGGACATTCTCCTTCTGAGTCGGAGCAACCCACCAGCCCGAAGTAGGCTTCCTCATCATCACTGGAGTCTGAGGAATCAGACTCACTTAGTGTCTTTGGCCTTCTGGCGATGTAGCTCCGCTCCTTCTTCTTATCTCTGGAGGATTTGAGCTCCTCTCCTTTACCTTTTTCTCTTTTGCTTTGATGGCAGTCGGCCACGACGTGTCCTGGCTTGTTGCATCCAAAGCAAATAATATCAGAAGAACGATGTTTGTTAGGTTTAGATGCATACCTGTCAGAAGAATAATTTTTCTTCTGATGTCTGGAGGAGGAGCTGTCTTTCTTTCTTTGATTACTCATCTTGAGGAACTTCTTGAACTCTCGGGTGATGAGAGAGAAATCCTCCTCCGACAGCTCTGAGACGGAGGAGGATGGTTCAGAGTCTTCCTCCTCTTCCTTATTCCTCGCACGGTATGACATCGCACCCTTGCCCTTTCTGGAGTAACTGGCTTTTAGGGCCACAGTCTTTTCTTTTGCAGCAGCCTTCTCTGCTTCTTCCTCTGCTTTCCTGGTGTTCAGCTGAAGCTCATAGGACATCAGCTTCCCAAACAGGATTTGTGGATCAGTTTCTGCTAGTCTGCCAAATTCTCTGATGGCGCAGATCTTTGTGTCCCATTCCTTAGTAAGTGACCTAAGGAATTTGTCATTGAGTTCACCATTGGTGAACACTCTTCCGTAGCCCTTGAGGGCGTTGACAATCTTTAGGAAGTTCTCGTATGTGACTCCGATCTCTTCCTTAGGCCCTTGCTTGAAGGCCTCATATTTTTGGTTCAGGAGGGATCTCCGATCATCCCTCACTTCATCTGTGCCCTCCATTAGGATGATCAGGCACTGCCAGATCTCCTGAGCAGTCCTGCTGTTGCTGAAATTTTGCATCATGGAATCATCAACTGCGCTCACCAGAATGTTTCGTGCCTTCTTGTCCAGTCCCACGAGCACCATCTCGTCTTTGTCCATTTCAGAAAGTGTCTTCGGCACCTTCTTGGTGGGATCGATGGTGGAGGCCTTGGTGGGGACATAAGGTCCCTCCTCCATGATCATGAAGAGTCGAGGATCGACTGCTTCCATGTAAAACCTGATTCTTTCCTTCCAGATCGGAAAGTTTAGCCTGGTGCATACTGGGATCTTGCCGGAGAACTTGAGCCCGTCCATAGTAGATATTTGTCTTCTTCTTGACACTAGGGGCAGGATTCAACTCAAGGTGTTGACCTTTTTGATGAGCAACCTCACTCTGATACCACTTGAAAGTCCATCGAGTGTCGGCTATGTGCACCTATGGGGGGGGGGGGGGAATAGGTGACGAGCAAAGGTTTTGCGGAATTTACGACGGTACCTGCACAATAAAATAAAAAGCACAGCACACAGAATACACAGGCAATTTAGAGTGGTTCCCCGACTTGGGTACATCCACTTTCCCCCTTCGACCTATCTCCCCAACAAGGGACGACTCGGTCACTTCTCCAACGGGATTGAAATCCAATCCCTGCACTACCGGAAGGAACCCTTCCACACGTGAGAGTCAACACTCCCACAAAACGGGTTGCACCCAACCCTTACAACACGGAACAAACGTTCCTTTACAACAAAAGTAAATATAGAATGTACATGAGATACAAACTTCATTTGGAGACTACGGTGTTCCTCTTCGTTCGACGACGTGTTCGTGAAGTCAACGAAAAGTCTACAACCTTGGTCTCTCTTGGAAAGGATCTTCCCGAAACCGGCGGCGGCAATCCGAGCGGCGGCTTGGTTCGGGATCGACGGCAACGAAGGTGCGCAGCAGCAGTACTTCTGAGATCCAATCTTCGTTGCAAAGCAAACTAGGTCTACCAACGGTCACTCTAGGATCGGTCGTCTCGATCAATTCGGACGGGGGAGTTTTTCCCGGTCAACAAATCGAGAGACAAGGGATCTCTGGATAAACACGTGAGACATAAGCTTTGCTAAGCTTCTGTCGCCGGAGATCGGGAAGAAATGCGATCAGCAGCGGCGACGGACTAGCGCGAGCGGCGACGGAGGCGGCGAAGAGATTTCGCGATTTTAGGGTTTGCACTCGCTCGGCTTCTTTCTGTCTGTATTCCGTTCAAAATACCCGTGTATAAATACTGTAGTTAACTCCAATATGACCGTTTGTGGGACCCACAATAGAAATCCCCAAATCCCGGTCCAGAAATTTAACAGCGGCAGAATCCGGTTCAGGAAGTTCCAGAAAAACGCCAAGTCAAAATCGGTGAGAATCGAAAGTGATTCTCGCCGAGTCGCCGAGAATCAAAGGTGATTCTCGACGATTCGGCGAGAATCAAAGATGATTCTCATCGAATTTGCCTTGTTTGCACGCACTGCTTTAGGCCAGGTCGAGACGGCGAGAATCAACCAGTGATTCTCATCGATTCGACGAGAATCACTAGTGATTCTTGCCGAATCGGCGAGAATCACTAAGTGATTCTCGTCGATTCTTACTTAGACGCAGAGGTGCTTGCTTAGAAGTGGCTGGAACTTGTTCGGCGAGAATCAACCACTGATTCTCGACGAATCGGCGAGAATCCCTTGTGATTCTCGACGAATCGGCGAGAATCCCTTGGTGATTCTCGTCGATTTACACTTAGACGAATTTTCATCTTTCCACCCATGAGCTGCTCCTTGACCCATCCGTGTTCCTTGTCTTCTCTTGCATAAATACGGCCCTGTACTTGAAAGTAAGTGCACTCCAATAGAGAGAGTACACGTAGGCCAACACACCGATCTGCTCAACGAGGGATTACGTCGTGCAGACCCGTGTATATTGACCTACTGCACCCTGACATTGGTGTGCACTTAGCGTGGAGGAACTGCAAGCACAACTTAAAAGAGTTTATCAAATACATTGTCTATTGACCTTAGCTTGTCCAGGGGCTTCTTCAAATCAGGTACATTGTGGATACAATACCCAACACTTTGCAGTGGTTGTAGCACACCGCAGGCGGAAGTTGTAGCGTAGCCTTCCGTTAGCGTCATCATGCCGCCTCACGTCCTTGAGTTGTATTGCCTTATCAACCAGATCATCATCAGCATCGTCAGCATCGTCTTCAAATGGTGGAGGAGGGGGCACGCCATCATGCGGGAGGATCTGAGGGAGGCTCTGATGTTCGTGTCCGATGGTCCTATTCCTCAGATATTAGAGATGGCGAAAAGGATCGAGGCAGATTGGCACACTACCCGAGGCTGGAAGCGGCCAACTGAGGATCAGGGTCGGGGAACCAGAAACGATCAGAGACAGGGCCGGATCATAGATGGGAGAAGAGCAGAAGATCAGCCTCGTTAGGAGGTAAGACAGGAGCAGAGGGAACTGGTAGTGGTGGCCCCTCAGCCACCGCAGATGCGGGAGGTGCAAAGACCCGGCGGTATGGCATATCCCCCGCCAGAGTGCTTCAACTGTCACTTGGTGGGGCATATCAGGAGGAACTGCCCCATGAGGGGGGCCCCACCACCAGCACCACCGGCTTCCTCGCCAGCTCAGTATTTTGGAGGCCGAGGACGTGGCCGAGGTCGTGGATACCAGTGCAGAGACCACAGACAAGAGAGGGAGCAAGTGTATACACTGGATCTGACTCAACAACGGAATCCAGAACAAGTGATCACAGGTACGCCAGTTAATTTTTAAGTCTTCTCTTTCCTAGATAATTAAAGTTATGGATATAGAACTGATAATCTAGGAAATAAAACCACAATTAGATTTTTCTAAGACTCTAAGTTACCCCCCCCCCCCCCCAGGCATAGTCTTCATCAGCAGCAAGCCCGTCTATACATTGTTCGATACGGGTGCTTCGCACTCGTTTGTGTCGGAAGCCTTTGTGGAAGGGCTGGAAGGCGTGGAGCGATTCACGGGCCTGATGATGAGGATATGGCTACCTGATGGATCAGAGTTATTCACCACCGCCCGCTGCAACATGGAGGCGGAGATCGGCAGAAAGATATTTGAAGCACTAGCGACGATCATGAAGATGCCAGTCTTTGATTTGATCCTGGGAATGACATGGTTGCGCTGGAACCATGCTCAGATTGACTGCATGTCCAAGAGGATTAATGCAAGGCATGGGGATTCCTACATCATCATCGAAGGTATTAGATTTATTCCCCCTCTCTTGCTGTCATCCGTGCAGGCCGTCAAGGCCCACTTGCAGGGGGAGGAAGTCTATGAAGTGTTATATGAAATGACCGAGGCTAAGGGTTCCATCTCAGATATTCCGGTGGTGCGAGATTCTGCTGGCGTATTTCCAGAGAAGCTGCCAGGGCTACCCCCGCACCTGGAGCAGGATTTCCGGATACAGCTGGTGCCGGGGGCTCAACCAGCATCTAGAGCACCTTACCGAATGGCCCCGAAGGAGCTGACAGAGTTTCGGAGCCAGTTCCAGGAACTGGTGGAAGCCGGATTTGTCCGGCCAAGCTCTTCACCATGGGGAGCCCCGATGTTATTCATCATGAAGAAGGACATGACACTCAGATTGTGCATCGATTACCGGGCACTGAACCGACTGACAGTCCGGAATACCTATCCACTGTCAAGGATAGATGAGCTGTTTGACCAGCTGGAGGGCACGCACTTCTTTTCAAAATTGGATTTGAGGTCGGGCTACTATCAGTTGCAGATCCAGGAGGAGGACATACCGAAGACTGCCTTCAGTAGTAGATATGGGCTGTTCGAGTTTACCGTGATGCCCTTCGGGCTCACGAATGCACCGTCGGCATTCATGAGCCTCATGAATCGGGTGTTCGAGGCATATCTGGATGTGTTCGTCATGGTATTTATTGACAACATCCTCATCTACTCGAGGATGGAGGAGGAGCACACACGACATCTGATGCTGACCCTGGAGAGACTACGGGAGCACCAGCTTTATGCGAAGTTCAGCAAATGCCAGTTCTGGTTGAAGGAGGTGGCTTTCCTAGGCCATATCATCAGTGGTGCTGGGTTGGCAGTGGACCCGACCAAGATTCAGGCAGTTCGGGATTGGCCGCAGCTGAAGTCGGCCTCAGATGTGCGGAGTTTCCTAGGACTTGCCGGTTACTACCAGAAGTTCGTGGAGGGATTTTCTCGTATTACCCTTCCACTCACATCCCTGACAAAGAAAGATGTTCCCTTTGTCTGGACCCCGCAATGCGAGGTGGCTTTTTAGGAGCTGAAGGATCGACTCACCTTGGCTCCTATACTTGCCTCCCTTCGGGGAGAGGAGGATTCCAGGTCTACACCGACGCTTCCTACCAGGGCATGGGTGCGGTACTGATGCAGAATGGTCATGTGATAACATACGCTTCTCGGCAGCTGAAGAAGCATGAGTAGAACTACCCAGTTTATGACTAGGAGATAGGAGCAGTCATTTTTTCTCTGAAAGTCTGGCGACACTATCTGTACGGCATCCACTGCGACATTTACTCCGATCATAAGAACTTGAGGTATGTGGACACGCAAAATGAGCTGAATATTAGGCAGAGGCGATGGGTGGAGTTTCTAGCAGATTACCAGTACGAGATGCACTACCACCCGGGGAAGGAGAATGTGATGGCAGATGCGCTGAGCCGGAAGGCCACAAACTCTGGAGCGGGTACACAGTTGATGGCCTTGGAGTTAATTCAGATGTTAGAAAAGATGCATATAACATTGGTGTCTGAGGATCACCCAAAGCTGTACCGGGAGTACCTAGCATTGTTGGTTTCCCCAGATGATATTCGAGACCGAGTCAGAGATGGGAAGAGGCAGGATGCTCAGCTAGATCCTATATTCCGGGCCTTAGAAGCAGGCACAACTGGAGATTACTCGTCGAGGGATGGTCTAGTGTGTTTCAGGGGATAGATTTACATACCAGAGGGAGGCCAGGTATGGGAGGATATCATGACGGAGGCTCATTGCAGTCGTTATGCACTATACCCGGGAGTTACGAAGATGACTGCAGACCTGAAGATGACCATGTACTGGCCAGGCATGAAGAAGGATATCACCTACTTCGTGACCCATTGTGAGGAAACGATTCGATCTAGGTGATCGTCGACCGGCTGACGAAGGTAGCCAGATTTATTCTGATCAGGAAGGAAGATTCAGTTGGTGTGCTGGTTCGGAAGTTCGTGGAACAGTTCATCCGTTATCATGGCGTACCCAGGTCGATTGTATCGGATCGGGATGGACGGTTTACGTACAGGGAGTGGAGGTCAGTGCAGACGTACTTGGGCACTCGGCTGACATTCAGTACAACATTTCATCCCCAGACTGATGGGCAGACAGAACGCACCAAGCGGACCTTGGAAGATCTGCTGCGACTTTACATATTGGATCGCGGTGAGCCCCGGGAGAAGCTGTTGCCACTGATCGAGTTCTCATATAATAACAACTACCAGTCCAGCATAAGGATGGATCCTTATGAGGCCCTGTACGGACGGAGGTGTAGGACTCCGCTATCATGGATACAGGACGAGGATCCGAGGGCTTTGGGTTCGGAGTTTGTCGAGGACACCGAAGCTCAGGTGAGATTGATACAGGACAGGATGCTAGAGGCACAGAGCCGACAGGCTAAGTATTACGATGCTCGGCATTATCAGGTGGAGTTCTAGGTGGGGGACCAAGTGTTCTTGAAGATCCGACCAATGCATGGGGTTTCACGGGTGCGCGATAGGAAGAAGAAGCTCAGCCCAAGATATATGGGGCCTTATAGGATCCAGGAGCGGATCGGTCCCTTGGCATACAGGCTGGAACTGCCGCCAGAGCTGGTGAACCTGCACGACGTGTTCCTTGTATCCTCTCTCAGGAGGGCTCTACTAAGTTCGGAGCAGCATGTTACGGCCACGGATCGGCCGGTAGCATCTGATCGGTCAGTTCACCTGGAACCGGTCCGCATCGATGACAAGGTGGTACGAGTCTTGCACCGCAAGAAGGTTCCATTAGTCAAGGTCCTGTGGAGGAATCATGGGCGAGAGGAGCACACATGGGAGCCTCAAGACTTGATGCAACAGAGGTACCCAGAGCTTTTCAGTCAGGTATTACTCACAACCTCTCGGGATGTTACACTGTTCCTTCCATATTTGAAACCTCGTAGGCCTAACTAGAATTTCGAGGACGAAATTTTTTGTTTATATATTGGGATTTGTAACATACCTCAAACAACTAGACCTCAGAAGTGGTTTTGTCATGATTAGGTCATGACAAAACCCTAGGAAGCCCAAGAAGGCCCAGTGAACCTAAGAATGTAGGTAAGACCACTATGGTCTGCAAATAATAAATTTCTGAACCCTAGTTTAAGATGATCATGGGGCTTCACCAAGACTTTAAGACCCCACCATGGTTTCACCAACCCATTGTAAGGTCCATTAGAGCCCTAGGGGTCCATTGGAGTCGACCTAGGGTGGCCGAGTTGACCTAGAATCACTCTAGGCCTAAATTGGGCAAGCTGCCCTAACTAAGAGTAGTATACCCTAGTGAAGCCCAACTAACCCTACCAGGGTATTCCTAGACCTAAAGTGGGGTCCATGGGTCACTAAGGACCCATGGAGGGAAGTCAAAGTGATTAAGTTGACCCAAAGTCAACTCTAACCCTAAATGGGTCAAACTAGCCTACTTAAGGGTCAATTGACCCTCCCCTAGCCAAAGTGGACCCCACCCATACCATACCAACCCTAGGTGAGGTCAATGGGCCACCAAAGACCCATTGGGGTCAACCAAGAGTTTGGGTTGACTAAAGTTAACCCTAACCTTAATTTGGGCAACTACCCTTCCTAAGGGCAGGTGACCTCCAAAGTGTCAAGTTAACTCTACCCATCCCTACCTAGACCCTAGGGGAGCCCAATAGGTCACCAAGGATCCCATGATGGTAACAGAAAAGGTCAATTTGACCTAGGTCAATCCTAGTCAAGGTTAGGTCAAACCTAGCCCAAATGAGCTAACCCAAGCTTAAGCCCTCTTTCCAATTGGGCTAGCCTTATTATCAAGGAAATTATGAGTTAGTGGGCTCCAATAGGCTGGAGTGGTCAGCATGGTCAACCTAGATGACTAGGAGAGAGAAAACCTCAACCTCACCTTAATGGAGGAGAGAGAGAAAGGTGAAAGGGTGCCATTCATGGCCAAGGAGGCCAAAGGCCATACCCCATTGGCTGATCCAGCTCCACACTCACTTCAGCAAGACTAGGGGGTCAGATTAGAGGCTGCTCATGGCTGAAATAGTGCCACCATGCATTGGCCCTTCCCTCCACCTCTAAACGGCTGGATTCAACTCCTCTGGGGAAGAGGAGCAATTTACAGCCATTTCCCGGCTGGATTGTGCGAGATTCACCCCCCACACCATTGCCGAGAGCCACCTTAAGAGCCCATTAATGGCCACCACCGGCTAGACCCCTCCCCTCCCTCTTCTTATTATCTTAAAAGCTTCCCTAGGCTCAAGGCTTCCGATTCCACATCTTGCCCGAAGGAGACGACCAACTTCATAGTGCTGTTGCAAAGCACCGGGGACATCTCCTCCACCAATGGCTTCCCGGCGATCGACGCGTCTCCGGACTGCAAACAAGGTCCTCCTCCACTCCTTATTCCATGGGTAGATCATAGGATTCATTTAGAAAGGGAATCTAGCTCAGTTTAGCCCGATCAAAGCTGAAAATTTCCTGGTTTTTCCACGCTTTTCATCTTGTCGGGGTCGCCGGAAAAGGCCCCTTTGGCGGTGGCCGGCCAGGGAGGTGGACGGATGGCCGACGACAACGTGGGGAAGATGCTCCAGGAAAATCAAATCCAGGCCGTGACGTGCGGGGACGATGACAAGATGCCGTTCATTAGTGCGCCAAGATTCGTGCAGATTAGAAATTAAACTATAGGTTTATATTATATATTTAAATATTTCTGTCACACTTTTCCTAATTAATGTTTCTAATTTTTAAAAATACTTAGAGGCTAATTCACAGAATGTGATCAACATAACAGTTGTAGCCTGGAGAGTCTAGTTTACTACAAAATGTGTTTGAACCAATTTGGGTGTCTGGTTTGACCAGGACACTCATTTTGGTGGGATCTATACCTAGGGCTAGGCAGAAATTAAAATTGGTGCACACACTTCACCTCTAGACAAAATGACTTGAAATTTGGATAGGGAGTCACCCTAGTCCATATCTAGGTCCTGCCCAAAAATGAGAATTTTTGGGGACAATGTTCTATAGTTTTGGAAAATATTTAATTTCTCTAGGGTAATTTAATTTAGGGACCAATTGACACCCAAACGCACCCAAATTTTGGTGAGTGGTGCTTGGGGTCATTATAAAGCTCTGGTTAAAACTTCATCTCATTTGTAGGTGGTTTGAATTGAAATCATACAAACCCTAGCTTTGCCTTTAAAAGGGTATTTTGGTCAAAAAGTGCACTTTGGGTTTTGAGTGACCAAATCACCTCAATAGAGGTTGATATTGGGGCCACCGACTTGGCATGACTATTAGCACCTTCCTAAGCAAGATAGGGTAGATTGGAATAGTTTTGCCCTAAGATCTAAGACCAAACCCTAAGGAAGGACTTTTGTGCCTTGTGAAGGACATGAGGTCAAATGACCTTAAATGAACTTGAAATTTGGTCGGGAGGGTGCTAGGTTATGTAAAGCCCTCTGGTAAAAATATTAGGGGATTTGGGAAAGAGTAGGCCCCACAAAACCCTAACCATAGTTTAGGGCACAAATCTTATAGTGCTAGCATAGGTTAGTGAAACTCCTTGAACTATAATGAAATTTGGGTAGTGTGGTCATAGGGGTAGACTGAACCTCTGGTAATTTATTGGAGAATTTTGGGACATTAATTCTAGTACCTCCTTTACAAATGCATGAGTTGGCCCTGTAACACCCCCTATCCGTCACATAGCATATAGCAGTAGGTCCGGCCGGGGCCCGACGCCATATACCACAGACAGACCGGGTGGTTACTCAATGGAAACCATCCAACTAATCAAACGTCCTACACATAGGCATTCTAGCGGAAGCAATTATTAATAGTTGCAATTTAAAGAACCCAGCAAAAGCACGAATGTCCATTAAACAAAACCACATGAATGAAGTACAAATACACAAGCACTGGCCTTATGGCCTTACAATTGTTTTCCTCAAATTACATGTCTTTCAAACCTCGGCGCGCAGGCCGACCATACATGAATAAAAAAAAACACCCAATTTAGGCCTTTGAGGGCCGGCACAGCAACTTGGGCTTTAGCCCGCTATTTAGCACTCGGCTCCGCAGCACATGCAACCAAAAATCCACCGCACGGTGGCAAACAAAGGCAACGGTCAGCTATGCTGACCAAATTATAACGATCCCGCCCCCAACTCGGGGCGGCGATGCTCCTTCCCTGCACTTTGTTAGCATAATCCAGCATTATAGATAAACATTTCATCACAGGTGTTGGCAAGCACGACCACACGCCCCGTGCGCTCAGGGCACATTCTCGGTGAACCGGTCAATGTGATGTCATTTTAAGCCATAGACACCCCGGTCTCACCATCGCCACTTTGACGGCCAAACTATGAGCATTTTGTCTTCCCGGCATGGGTCACGTCAATTTAATCCATAGACCGCCGAAGACCCTTATCTATGCTAACGGCTCTAACCGAATGACATAGAACGGGTACGGTTCCATCTAACCCGTGCTCACATCGCAACGAAAATTTAAGCAATATGCGCGGGTCAAACTTCTCACGAGTCCCGTTTCCGTCACACACTTCACATAACCCAGTTATGTTCAAGTTGGCTCCCAGGCCATCATATTGGCAGGATCACGCATCCGCCCAGATTTCCGGGTGCACCTTGGGGTTAATCCCCAGAGCTTCCTGTGGCAATCTACAGCGTAGAAAACCCGAAAACGAACAACGCACAGAGTCTTCTCCGGCCATTTATGCAATGCAACATCACCGATCCAGACCAACTTGTCCGGATAGGCTTCACACATCATGCCTATGTCCGTTCTCGAATACAGACTCTACATAACGGGGACTTTACATATCTACCCGAAGGAACGCCTCAAACTCACCGCAAACTCGCGAGAGCTGGCTTCCTATGCAAGGGAAAATAAGAGCTTCACATGCTCAAGTAGAGAATCGTTACCCTAGCGTTATTCCTTGGCGCCATGGAAATCTACGCAGATGAAAAGCACTGCAATCTCCTTGCCTTCGTAGATCCGAAGTCGGCTCGCGATTTGGAGTCCCGAAGCCCCCTCCAAGGACCAGATCTAGATTTCTTCTTCCTCCTTTGCTCTCCCTTCTCTCTAGAACTTAGACAGAGAACCAGCGGCAGAAGATAAGGGTTTTGAAACCATATACTCGGGTATAATCGACTCAGCTTAACCACCAGCCGTCGGATCCCACAAAAGGGAAATGCACGGCTTCGATCCAGGTCTGACCTGGACAAACGGGGCTAAACATCACACGGTTCACCAACCGGAGCAGGACACGTCTGCGACCAATCAAATTGTGTCGGGACATTTAGTCAAGATCCCGCCAAAAACCTCTGTGTCGACACTCCGCGTCGACAAGTCAAACACGCCACAAACTGCCCCGCGCTCGACGATCGTCGAGCCAAGATAGACGAACGCTGCCAAATCGTTGATCGCTGATCCCTGGCCTGATCGTCGAATGCCGCCAGATCGTCGAACGGAGATCGCTGGCCGATCGTTGAACGCAGATCGCTGCCAAATCGTTGAACAGAGATCGCTGGCCGATCGTCGAACGGAGATCGCTGTCAGATCATCGAACGGAGATCGCTGGCTAATCGTCGAACGCAGATCGCTGCCAGATCGTAGAATGGAGATCGCTGGCTGATCGTCGAATGCCCCGACACGCCCTGGCCAAATACCAAATTTGGTACTAAAAGTCCACCTAGTGTCAACTATCTTCACCTATGGGGGGGGGGGGAATATGTGACGTGAAGCGCTTTTACGGAATTTACGAATGTACCTGCACAATAAAAACAAACAGCACAACACACAGAAAACACAGGCAATTTATAGTGGTTCCCCGACTTGGGTACATCCACTCTCCCCCTTCGACCTATCTCCCAACAAGGGACGACTCGGTCACTTCTCCAACGGGATTGAAATCCACTCCCTACACTATCAGAAGGAACCCTTCCACACGTGAGAGTCAACACTCCCACAAAACGGGTTGCACCCAACCCTTCAACACGGAACAAACGTTCCTTTACAACAAAAGTAAATATAGAATGTACACGAGATACAAACTTCATTTGGAGACTACGGTGTTCCTCTTCGTTCGACGACGTGTTCGTGAAGTCAACGAAGAGTCTACAACCCTAGATCTCTCTTGGAGACGATCTCCCCGGAACCGGCGACGGCAATACAAATGGCGGCTTTGTTCGGGATCGGCGGCGACGACGATATGCGGCTGCACTTCTTTAGAGATCCAAACTTCGTAGCAAAGCTAGCTAGGTCTACCAACGGTCACACTAGGATCAATCGTCTCGATCGATTCGGATGGGGAAGACTTTCCCGATCTACAAATCGAGAGACAAGAGATCTCCGGTTAGACACGTGAGACGCTGAGCTTAGCTAGGCTTCTATCGACCGGAGATCTGGAAGAAAACACGATCACGACCGGCGATCTACACTCTCGCGCGGCGACGGAGGCGGCGGCGGAAATCGCGAACTAGGTCAAGTCGCGGCTCTGCTATGTATATATTTTCCCGTACTCCTACTGTTCAAAAGTACCAGTGTATTTATACACTGTAGATACTAACAATATGACCGTTGTGGGTCCCACAAGTAGAAACCCAAAATCCGGTTCAAAATAGTCCAGCGGCAGAATCCGGTCCAGCAGCATCCAGAGAAAACGCCAAGTAAAATTCGTCGAGAATCATTGGTGATTCTCGACGAATCGGCGAGAATCAGTTAACGATTCTCGACGATTCGTCGAAAATCACTAGTGATTCTCGACGATTCCCTTGTTGATTCTCAACGATTTTCACTTGGTATTCATGACCTGCTCAGCGACGGGTTCGGCGAGAATCATTAGTGATTCTTGCCGAATCTTACTTGGCACCATTTTGAGGTAGCCGGAAGGAGTCGGCGAGAATCACTAATGATTCTCGACGATTCGGCGAGAATCATTAGTGATTCTCGCCGAATCGACGAGAATCACTTGGTGATTCTCGCCGAATCGACGAGAATCACTTGGTGATTCTCGTCGACTTTTACTTAGACGAATTTTCGTCTTTCCACCCAAGAGCTGCCCCTTGACCCATCCTTGCTCCTTGTCTTCTCTTGCATAAACACGGCCCTGTGCTTGAAAGTAAGTGCACTCCAATAGAGAGAGTACACGTAGGCCAACACAATGATCTGCTCAACGAGGGATTACGTCATGTAGACCCGTGTATATTGACCTACTGTACCCTAACATTGGTGTGCACTTAGCGTGGAAGAACTGCAAGCACAACTTAAGAAGTTTCATCAAATACATTGTGAATTCATCTTAGCCTGACAGGTGGCTTCCTCAAATCCAGGTGATTGTGGATACAATACACAACAATCTCCCCATATTTGACGAAGCCAAAACCCTACTAGCTAAGATGAATAACACTAATCAAATAATAAAGAACAGCATTCAGAAGTTAAACATGCAGCACAAGAGAATATAAACAACCAGATCAGGACTTGAGTCATTCACATATTCAAATACAAATGTATATATATATATATATATATATATATATATATATATATATATATATATATATATATATATATATATAATCTCAGAATTGTTCATATCATAACAATAAGTATTAAATGTTCTTAGGAGAGAATGACAAGCTACAAGTTGTTGACTATCTTTCCTTAGCTGAGTCATCCTTGAGTTTTTGCGCCAAAAACTTCTTCCTTTGTCTCTCCATGTACTCTTTAGGCTTCGGATAGTATCTGGGAGGAGGAACTTTATCTGCATCCGTGTTGTTTCTGAAGAATATGTTCCTTTTGGCTTCATACGACTTATGCATCTCCCATTCATACTGGCTGTATACTTCGTTGCGATTGAGTTCTCCTTTTTCTTGTAGCCAAAAGGTGTCCAAGATGATATTCTTTGAAAATGGACTCCACTTTTCATTTCTTACTTCCTGCTCACTCAGTCGAGTTCTCTTTTCAGCCTGTGTCTCCTTGGAGGTCCCTTCTTGAGCTTTTCGCTTGCCCCTGGCTTTTGCTAGGGCCTCCTGGTCAAACATGCTCATCAATTTTGCTTTAGAAATAGCCCTAGCATCAGCTTCACGCATGGGAACATCAGCAGCACTTGCACCTATTCCCTCAGCAGCACTTACTCCCGCAGCAGCCATAGAAGTCTCAGGAGCATGAATACCTGCAGGATTGTCAGGCAAAATGACGCCTAACGCGCCTAATGCCTGTTGGAGCATCCACCAGCAGCTCTCATAGACATATTTGTTTGACTGTTCGAAGTTTGTGATCATGATTTCTTGAAGCTCGGCCATCTTAGCTAGATACTCTTTCTCCCCCTTTTTGGCTTCGACCGCGACGGAATTGGCATATGAGTGCAGCGAGTCATCAATATGCTTTGAAGTCCTGGAGAATTCATTGACTAAGGCTTGCTGATTGGCATTGAGAGTTACCATATTACCGTCAAACGTTTGAATGTTGTTGGCTACAACATGTGCATTTTGATTTACTACAGCAAGAGTGTCGGTGGTCTTCTTCAATCCGGCCATAAGAAGTGTGATAGCTTCGCCGGCCGCGGTATACTTCTCTTCAAATTTCTTATCCATCACGTCAAGTTTATGATTGATCTCTACCATATTCTTGAGCATGAGATTTTCAGACTTCTTAATTCTTTGCAGCATTTGATTCTGAGCTTTATCAAAGGAAGCCTTAAGCTCATTCACGATGCCCTGAATGATATTTACAGTGTGAGTGGCAAGCTCATCTCGTAATGGAAGAGCCGGAGGCACTTCTTGGCCTTGCTCTTTAGCAGACGCATCTGTAGAGCTGGATACAA
Organism: Platanthera guangdongensis; assembly: GCA_039583875.1. NCBI lineage: Eukaryota > Viridiplantae > Streptophyta > Magnoliopsida > Asparagales > Orchidaceae > Platanthera > Platanthera guangdongensis. The sequence continues at coordinate 43,011,226 of CM077154.1, forward strand.
TCACAGTCTCTAATGGGGGAATGCTGGCGGCCTCTGTAGATTTTTCTGACTCCCCCTCCACTGGTGCACCAATGTTTTCAGGAACGATTTTAGGTGCGTGCTTGTCAGATGGGGGTTTTATGAGATCCGGAGCCTCCAATGCTTCATGTCCTTCATTGCCGTCTTCCTCTCCGTCATCATTCATGAAATCATCTTCATCAGCAGCCTCTTCCAACTCTTTGTCAGCAGTCTCCTGTATGGTAGCTTCGGCTCCTTGATCGTTCCGGTTCAGGGCCTCCTCATGCTCCAGCACAGTTTCATTTTCTTCTTGTATTTCGGCCACAGCATCCCTGGCCACTTGGGAGATGTCAGATACTATATCAGTATGAGGGGGTAGAGGCTCCCCCTCGATTCCTGCAGTCAGAGTATCTGGAATTTCACTGGGGGTGACTGCTGGAGATACTCCCTGTTGTTCTTCCACTGCAGTCTGCCCAATACGCCTCTCCCATCGGTCAAACACACTTGAGTCCATCTTCTTCAAGTAGTGGAGAGGAACACCTTTACTCATGTCAAACTTGTCTCCATTTAGATGATTTAGATATAGACTTATGATGCGGCCAAAACTCGGAGAGCCCAAGGTGTCCTTTATCTTCTCGAACAACAACTCCCCCCAGTTGAACCTTTTACGGCAGACAACAGCTATCAGGGTCTTGAACATATCCGCTGAGATATGGTTATGAGAGCCCGGCTTGCAGATGAGCACCATTCCAATTATGTCAGATAGGAGCTTCCCTTCTTCATTCATATCTTTTCTCTTTATTGACCGAGTTCCTCGTGGGAGACCACAGAATAAGAGTGTTCTGGTTTTGTCATCGTCCTCCAGATAGTCCTCATGCTCCGAGCTAGAAAGCTGCAGGAAGCGGGTCACCGGTTACGAGCTTGTTCGAACTGGGTTCTCTCACGCCTCAGACGAATTCCGCAACATCATTCTGATGCTGGAAGAGGCTGGGCCACCCAGCAGTTGTCCTTGGAGCCATTGTAGATCTAGAGAGAGAAGCCCTACTCTAAGCTTTAATGAACAGTCAAAAGGAAAGCGTCACTAGTGATAACGTCCAAGTACGGGTGAGGAAGAGGTTACCTAAAGGCGTAGATGGAAGAGAGTTGGAGAGCTTCCTGCAAGAAATCTTCCTTGAGCGTCCTTTGGGAAGGCCTTCGGTGGAGACCTAGCGGGAAACAGCGATGGAGACCTTCGGTGAGTAGGAGAGTTTCCTGCGGGGTTCGGCGGGATTCGTCGTGAGCCTGTGCGATTCGACGAGAACCTTGCGAGAACCTTGCGGGAACTTGCGGGAAGAAGATGGAGAACCTTGCGGGATTTTGCGAAGGCGGTGCGGGATCCGACGAGAACCTTGTGTGATTCCTAAAGGAGAAACCTTGCGGGATCCTTGAGAAGATGATTCGACGAGCTTCCTGCGGGTCGGCGGAAAAGACCTTGTGCGATTCCTAAGGAATGTGAAGAGTCGGCGGGAGAAATCTAGGGTCTCCTGTGAAGTTCGGCGGGATTCGTATAGTGTGCTCCTTCGGCGGGATTCTTATGGAAGGTGAAAGGTCAGCGGGAATTCTTCCTCAATTGTGAATCTTCTTGATCCTTCGGCGAGAATGGGATTCTCCTTAAATGTCCGTTAAATGAGATTCTTACGGTTTCCGTTTGTCTAAGTTAATTTGAAAGTCTTCTAACTATATAGATACTCCAGAAAGCCAAGCTATTAGGGTTTGAGCCAGCTTTTCCATACACACATTGATCCAGTGGAATTAATTTAACGACGTAAGTTAATTTGAAAGTCTTCCAACGACGCATCTTTGTTAGTTTTCAGTGAATTGAGTTACGCCTGCAGATGTTAGTTCTCGAATCTACCAGTGGAAGTTCCGATAACTCTTTAATGATATATCTAAGGTTTATATTCATCGTGTTACCCTATCCTTGGATGTTCATATATACACGTATATACAAAGATGTATCTGTATATAAAGATATATATATATATATATATATGTAACTGTCAATGGAAAACGACTCAAGTCTTGGAACTGATCATGACTACCTGGGATTTTGAGAGTCATCGTTTAGTCCCACAGGTAGAACATATTAGGAGCTCAATGTGAGTATGCTCAAGTCGATATCACATCTGTTATAGCAGACGCTTGCTCCAATTTAGTCTTGAGCCACCTATTGTCTGGTTCCCATCATATTCATGGGAACCTAGACTACCCTGCAAGAAAGAATTACTTTACCTTAGGAACCCGCATCATATTGGGTCCTAGGTTCCTGTTAGCATAAGCACGCAACTGCCTTCCTTCAGAAAACCTGTCAGGAAGACTACCTCTGTCCCGTGAATGTGGATAAGCCCTTGCCGTGGGCACAGAGGGGTTGTGCCAACAGTCGATGGCAAAGTGCCCCACTTTGCCACAGCACCAACATGGGTGAATGTTGTATCGCCGTTTCCGACCTGATCTAGTGACTGAGGTAGTCACGGTCCTAGGTCTAACCGGGATAGAGCATGATCGCCTCACAAAATTTTCTCTTCCATCGTGACACGTGGAAGAGTGGAAGGAATGCATGTTGTGAGCGTCATGAGGCCGGGAAGGTGGTGCCTTTCTCACAAGCATCCCCCTTCCAGAGGCCCCATGAAAACTTACACCATGACTTCTATCCTCCCTATTTTGTGTCCTCGGGTGGTGAGAAGTCTTCTGTGAGCAGGGACATGCAGATTCACACCGAGTTGAGGCAGTGGCAGTGAATACAAAGGGCTCAGAATGAGCCTTAGGTATTCTCTAATGGGTTGCCACGACGGCCCTTGCACTGTGGGTGTCTCCACATGGGGACAGATCACCCCTGCAGTGACCACGACTATTCCTGTGGTCATACCTGAAGACATGATGAGTTGCCTTCCTGCTTGGAGTGGGGGGTCGGAACACAGTTTCCCCATTTCTCCACGAATTGATAATCCGGGAGATCCACACATTTTCTTGCTTTCTCTTTATAGCATCAACTTTGGAAAAGTTTGATACTATTTGTTTCTCATTCTCTAGACTACTCGCTAGAGCTGAGATCTTAGAGTCCTTGACCTTGTTGGACGCCAATTGGAGAACCAACAAGATCTTCAGTCGAGCAATCTCTTGAGCTTGCTCCTCAGCAAGTAGGTTGCTTGACTGAAGGGCTCTCTTCAGAGAATCAGAATCTTCTGGAGGAAAGCAGTTCCTGTCTTCATAAAGTTCAAAAGATATGGGGCAGGATGAGGAAGTTACCTACTCTTCAGTGTTATTGTCATTCAAGCCAGTGACCATTGCGTCATCCTCATCAGAGCTGCTTTCCTCACTGGTCTCATCAGTCTCAGACACGGACACTAGAGCTCTGATGCTATCCGAGAGATGCTTGCCTTCATCTTCAGAGGTGAGGACCCCCACATAGGCTTCATCCTCTGGTTGACAGTAAATTCCACCTTTCTCTGACTCCCCCATCAACTCGGAGATCATCACCCACATGGATTTAGCCGTCCTACATTTTTCTAATCTAGAGCGAGAAGCTCCAGACCAGATATCCAAGATAATTTGACGAATCCTCTCGTCCAAGTTAAATAGTGACAGTTCCGTCTCTGACATCTCAGCAATGCACATGGGCACTTGGATCCCAGAGTTGGAGGTCTTCATGGGAATAAATGGACCCTCTTCCAGGATGAAGGATGCTCGAGGATCGATAGCATCCAAGTGAAACGACACTCTCATCCTCCAGATGGGATAATAATTCTTTGTGCAAGCGGGGAGTTTGAGTGGCGATATCTCATAATCCATCTCCATGCTTTTGACACTGGTGGCAGGATTCTACTCAAGGTGTTAACCTTTTTGATGAGCAACCTCGCTCTGATACCACTTAAAAGTCCACCTAGTGTCAACTATCTTCACCTATGGGGGGGGGGGGGGGGGGGAATAGGTGACGTGAAGCGCTTTTACGGAATTTACGAATGTACCTGCACAATAAAAACAAACAACACAGCACACAGAAAACACAGGTAATTTATAGTGGTTCCCCGACTTGGGTACATCCACTCTCCCCCTTCGACCTATCTCCCAACAAGGGACGACTCGGTCACTTCTCCAACGGGATTGAAATCCAATCCCTGCACTATCGGAAGGAACCCTTCCACACGTGAGAGTCAACACTCCCACAAAACGGGTTGCACCCAACCCTTACAACACGGAACAAACGTTCCTTTACAACAAAAGTAAATCTAGAATGTACACGAGATACAAACTTCGTTTGGAGACTACGGTGTTCCTTTTCGTTCGACGACGTGTTCGTGAAGTCAACGAAGAGTCTACAACCCTAGATCTCTCTTGGAGAGGATCTCCCCGGAACCGGCGGCGGCAATACAAACGGCGGCTTGGTTCGGGATCGGCGGCGACGACGATGTGCGGCTGCACTTCTTTAGAGATCCAAACTTCGTAGCGAAGCTAGCTAGGTCTACCAACGGTCACACTAGGATCAATCGTCTCGATCGATTTGGATGGGGAAGACTTTCCCGATCTACAAATCAAGAGACAAGAGATCTCCGGTTAGACACGTGAGACGCTGAGCTTAGCTAGGCTTCTATCGACCGGAGATCTGGAAGAAAACACGATCACGACCGGCGATCTACACTCTCGCGCGGCAACGGAGGCGGCGGTGGAAATTGCGAACTAGGTCAAGTCGCGGCTCTGCTTTGTATATATTTTTCCCGTACTCCTACTGTTCAAAAGTACCCGTGTATTTATACACTGTAGATACTAACAATATGACCGTTGTGGGTCCCACAAGTAGAAACCCGAAATCCGGTTCAAAATAGTCCAGCGGCAGAATCCGGTCCAGCAGCATCCAGAGAAAACGCCAAGTAAAATTCGTCGAGAATCATTGGTGATTCTCGACGAATCGGTGAGAATCAGTTAACGATTCTCGACGATTCGTCGTGATTCTCGACGATTCCCTTGTTGATTCTCAACGATTTTCACTTGGTATTCATGACCTGCTCAGCGATGGGTTCGGCGAGAATCATTAGTGATTCTCGCTGAATCTTACTTGGCACCATTTTGAGGTAGCCGGAAGGAGTCAGCGAGAATCACTAATGATTCTCGACGATTCGGCGAGAATCATTAGTGATTCTCGTCGATTTTTACTTAGACGAATTTTCGTCTTTCCACCCAAGAGCTGCCCCTTGACCCATCCTTGCTCCTTGTCTTCTCTTGCATAAACACGGCCCTGTGCTTGAAAGTAAGTGCACTCCAATAGAGAGAGTACACATAGGCCAACACACTGATCTGCTCAACAAGGGATTATGTCATGCAGACCCGTGTATATTGACCTACTGCACTCTGACATTGGTGTGCACTTAGCGTGGAAGAACTGCAAGCACAACTTAAGAAGTTTCATCAAATACATTGTGAATTCATCTTAGCCTGATAGGTGGCTTCCTCAAATCCAGGTGATTGTGGATACAATACCCAACAGGTACAAAATGCCTCCCGTCGCTCTTTTGAGTTTTGGGGCATTACAACTCTCTCCCTCTTAAAAGAATTTTGTCTGCAAAATTTCGTAAAGGAAAGATAGGTACAAAACTAAAATTGTACCTGAGCGGAACAACTCCGGGTATTCGTCAAGCATAGTCTGCTCTCGCTCCCAAGAGAGCTCTTCTCGACCGCAATTGTCCCAACGGACCTTGACCATCCTGATCTCTTTATTGCGTAGCCGCTTGACTTCCGAGTCTTCAATACGTACGGGCTTGACCTTCGTCGTCAACCTACTATCAACTGTCACTTAATCGACCGCGATCACTTGCATAGGCTCTTGCACTGCCTTCCGTAGCACCAATATATGGAATACATCATGTAGACCACTAAGCTCCACAGACAGCTTCAACCGGTACGCTGCTTCACCAATCCGCTCTAGAACCTTAAACAATCCAAGGTACGTCGGGCTTAGCTTCTTTAAGCGCCGCACCCGCGAGACACCCTTGAACGGCTTGATCTTGAAGTACACCCAATCGCCAACAACGAACTCCACGTTCCTGTGCTTGGCATTATAGTACTTAGCCTGGTGGTCCTGAGCGATTAGCAACCTCTTCCGAATGGTTCTCACCAAAGAAGTAGCATCCTCCACCTCTAATTGCTTATACAACTTTGATTCACCCATTTCCAACCAGGACAATGACGTGCGGCATTTTCTACCATAAAGGGCCTCGAAGCGCGCCATTTGAATGCTCGCCTGATAGCTATTGTTGTAAGCGAATTCCACCAAGTATAGGTGGTCTTCCCATTGCTTTCCAAAGTCCAGGACACACATGCGGATCATGTCTTCCATTGTCCTACTGACCCTCTCGGTCTGCCCATCCGTTTGTGGATGAAAGGCTTTGCTAAAACTCAGCTTTGTTCCCAACATCTGCTGCACTAGCCTCCAATCATTTGACGTGAACCACCCATCTCGGTCACTCACGATGCTGTGGGGCACACCATGAATCCGCACTATGTTATCCACATATAACTTCGCCAGTTTCTCCACAGGATCATCTTTCCTATGCGGAATGAAGTGCGACACCTTCGTTAGACGATCTACGACCACCCAAATAGTGTCGTTCCCCTTCTGCGACCTTGGCAACCCGTGCACAAAGTCCATAGTGATGTCGTCGAACTTCCACTCCGAAATAGGCAAAGATTTCAAGAATCCTCTCGGCTTTTGGCATTCCGCCTTCACCAAGGCGCACATTTGGCACTTCGCCACGTAGAGCGTCGCATCCTTTTTCAGTCCTGACCACCCAAATTGCCCACATTTGGGATGCACAAACGACCGTCTTTCCAAAGTAATCCGTCCTCCACAACGAATTGGGGATTTGACCCATCCAGAGACTCTATAGTAAGTTGCTTCATGTGGACATCCATATCCAAAGCCTGCTGAATCCGATCAGGCAGGTCATATTGAACTTCAGTCCAATTCAATAGTGCTTCAGCACTTGACTGTCTATCCATGCAAGAAATCTCCAACACCTCCAACTCCCGAACCAACCGCTCATCATGCACCGATAGCCAATTGGCTTGAGCTGGGGCCCAGCGACTCAACGCGTCCGCAACCGCATTGCCTTTACCAGGCACGTAGTGGATCTTGAATGTATAGTCCTCCAGGAAGTCCATCCATCTACGCTGCCGCATGTTCCGATCTTTCTGATCAATCAAATATTTCAGGCTCTTGTGATCGGTGTAGATATCAATCTTCACACCATACAAATAATGTCTCCACAGCTTCAAGGCAAAAATCACGGCTGCTAACTCCAAGTCATGGACCGGATAGTTCCTCTCGTGCACCTTCAGCTATCTTGAGCCATAAGCTATAACGCTTCCATGCTGTAACAACACACAACCCAAACCACTGCCCGAAGCATTGCTATAAATCTCATAACCTTCAGTCCCACTCGGCGAACTCAACACAGGCGCCGTGGTCAACCAACATTTCAACTCCTCAAAAGCTCGTGCGCACTCCGGCGTCCAAACGAACTTCTGCTCCTTCCTCGTCAAAGTAGTGAGAGGTAACACTATCCGCGAGAAGTTCTCTACGAAGCGCCTATAATAGCCGGCAAGAACCAGAAAGCTCCGGACTTCCGCTACCGTAGAAAGCTCAGGCCATTCTCGTATCGCAATAATCTTCGCCGGATCCACTGCAATACCTTCCCCACTCACTATATGACCGGGGAACGCCACTGAGGACAAGCAAAACTCGCACTTCGAGAACTTGGCATACAACTGATTCCTCCTTAGCATCTCCAAAACCAAATGAAGATGTCTGAAGTGATCTTCCTCACTCTGCGAGTACACCAAAATATCGTCTATGAAGACGATCACAAAATGGTCCAAGTACTCCCTGAAGGTCCTGTTCATCAAATTCATGAACACTGATGACGCATTCGTCAGTCCAAACGGCATGACCGTAAACTCGTAATGCCCGTATCTTATACTGAACGTTGTCTTAGGGATATCACTCTCTCTTATCCTCAGCTGATAGTAACCAGACTTGAGATCCAACTTAGAGTACACCGTCGACCCGACCAACTGATCAAAAAGATCATCGATCCTTGTGATTGGGTACTTGTTCTTTTCCATTAGATTGTTTAACTCCCGATAATCAATACAAAGTCTTAAGCTCCAGTCCTTTTTCTTTACAAAGAGGACCGGTGCGCTCCAAGGCGACGAACTTGGACGCACAAACCCTTGCTCCAACAACTCTTGAAGTTGCACCTTCAGCTCCGCCATTTCCTTAGGCGCTAGCCGATACGGAGATCGTGACACAGGCTTTGCACCTGGCACTAGCTCAATAGTGAAATCTATCTCCCGTTGAGGCAAGGCTCCAGGAAGATCTGTGGGGAACACATCAGGGTATTTAGCTACCATTGAAATACTATCCAACGTAGGCTTTGGCTTTGCAACCTCCACTAGTGTAAAGAACAGCTCTGCACCAGCACGAACCGCCTCCACCTGAAGAGCAGACATCAACGTCCTGCTCGACCCTTTCAAGCCCGCAAAAGTCGTCTCACGACTTGATCCCAACTTGACTTCCTTGCGACTGCAATCAATATAGGCTTGCTGCTCCGAGAGCCAGTCCATGCCAAATATAACGTCGAAATCCACCAACGGTAGTAACGACGCTTGCAAATCAAACTCTTGATTCCCAATGCGAGTCTTAACACCGCAGACTTTATCCGCGCGCATCGAACACTCATTCGTTAACAAAACATCCAACTTGTCCTTCTCCATCGAATAAGGTACTCCGATGCGCGATATGAATCCTTCGGACAAGAAGGAGTGTGAAGCTCCTGTATCAAAGAGTGCTCTCGCCGGAAACTCACAAATCAAAACAAATCCTAAACAAGCAGTGGTAAGGTAACATACGCATAACAAGTATTTAAAGAAATTTAACTTGCTACAAATTAAACCGTACCTGTCACCACATCCGCTTGTTTGATGGCCTCCTGTTGGCCAAGATTATAAACTCTCGGTTGAGCTGGAGCATAATGGGATGCGGTTGACTCCATCGCCTTGCCCTTCTCTTCATAAGTTGCTCCCGACTTCCTCTCGGACTTGGGACGTCCGCTCCAACAATCACGGGCAAAATGCCCCGGCTTCCCACAAGTAAAACATGCACCCGGGGTACGACCCGTAGTCTCCCCAGAAGCACCAGAAGTGGGGGCTGGACCCGAAGTCCTAGCCTTCTTGTTGAACCTTCGATAGCCGGACTTTGAAGTAGTCGGCACCTTGAACTCAGATTTCTTATCAGCCAAGCTTTTCTTCACTTGAACCTTCTTCATGTCCTTCTCCAAGGACCGGGCCGTGTTGACCAAGGTCAAGAAACCCTGCGTCATCGGCCCCGAGAGTAGTAGCCTCAAGTCATCTCTTAGACCTTCGTAGAAACGGTTGGTCTTACGCTCCTTATCCGCGATGGTGGAGCTAGCATACCGACCCAACCGAGTAAACTCGTGGAGATACTCATCCACGCTACTCTCTCCTTGTACCAACCTCTGGAACTCATTATCCAAAGCTATCCTCTGAGTCGAAGGGAGGTACCTAGCCAAGAACAGTCTTGTGAACTCCTCCATTGAGACGTCTGTAAGTTGCCTACCTCTCAATAGATGCAGCTCCAAACCCTCCCACCACAACCTAGCGTCTCCATCCAACAGGAACGTAGCTATAGTGGTCATCTGCCACTCCTCCATCTCCGTCGCTGTCAAGAATCTCTTCACACGGGAGAGCCAGTCTTCAGCTTGAGATGGGGTTTCCAACCCCGAGAATACCGGAGGATTAAAGCTCATGACATTTTGAGCTGTCTCTCGGTTTCCCTCCTTGGCACCAATGGATCCACTACTACCTGCTCCACTCTTCTCGGCTCGACCTCTGGAAGAGGTACCTGCTCCATCGCAGGAGCGGGCTGCTGCATTTGTCTTGCAGGCTGCGTATTGATCATGACAAACACTATTTCAGCCACCAATCGTATGGTCTCAGCCGATGGAGGTGTTGCAGGAGCATCATTTGGTGCACTACTAGCCTCAGAAACTCGGCGTTCCGACGGCCCAGCACCACTTCTGGTCACCTATAGTGGTACAAAACACCGTTAAGCGACCAAACAAAATTGCAAAACGCAATTATAAGAACACGCAGGTTCCCCAAACACGTGTATTTTTCATTCCTAAGTGGACATTCATGGGTTCTTTTGTTGTTATAACGATGACGCACACACGTGTGCTCACCGCCCGTTAAAAAGAATTCACCCACGAATTCATTTAAGCCTGACCAAAACCAGTAGTCTGATACCAAATTGTAACACCCCATATCCGTCACATAACATATATCAGTAGGTCCGGCCGCGGCCCGACGCCATATACCACAGATAGACCGGGTGGTTACTCAATGGAAACTATCCAACCAATCAAACGTCCTACACAGAGGCATTCTAGCGGAAGCAATTATTATCAGTTGCAATTTAAAGAACCCAGCAAAAGCACGAATGTCCACTAAACAAAACCACAAGAATGAAGTACAAATACACAAGCACTGGCCTTATGGCCTTACAATTGTTTTCCTCAAATTACATGTCTTTCAAACCTCGGCGCGCAGGCTGGACATACATGAATAAAAGAAAACACCCAATTTAGGACTCCGAGGGCCGGCTCAGCAACTTGGGCTTTAGCCTGCTATTTAGCACTCGGCTCCGCAGCACCTGCAACCAACAATCCACCGCACAGTGACAAACAAAGGCAAAGATCAGCTATGTTGACCAAATTATAACGATCCCGCCCCCAACTCGGGGCGACGATGCTCCTTCCGTGCACTTTGTTAGCATAATCCAGCAATATAGATAAACATTTCATCACAGACGTTGGTAAGCACGGCCACACGCCCCGTACACTCATGACACATTCTCGGTGAACCGGTCAATATCACGTCATTTTAAGCCATAGACACCCCGGTCTCACCACCGCCACTTTGACGGCCAAACTATGAGCATTTTGTCTTCCCGACATGGGTCACGTCAATTTAAGTCATAGACCGCCGAAGACCCTCATCTGTGCCAACGGCTCTAACCGAACGACATAGAACGAGTACAGTTCCATCTAACCCGCGCTCACATCGCAACGACAATTTAAGCCATATGCGTGGGTCAAAATTCTCCCGAGTCCCGTTTCCGTCACACACTTCACATAACCCAGTTATGTTCAAGTTGTCTCCCAGGCCATCATGTTGGCAGGATCACGCATCTGCCCAGATTTTCGGGTGCACCTTGGGGTTAATCCCCACAGCTCCCTGTTGCAATCTTCCGCGTAGAAAACCCGAAAACCAACAACGCACGGAGTCTTCTCCGGCCATTTATGCAATGCAACATCACCGATCCAGACCAACTTGTCCGGATAGGCTTCACACATCATGCATATGTCCGTTCTCGAATACGGACTCTACACAACGGGGACTTTACATATCTACCCGAAGGAATGCCTCAAACTCACCGCAAACTCGCGAGGGCGGGCTTCCTATGCAAGGGAAAAGAAGAGCTTCACATGCTCAAGTAGAGAATCGTTACCCTAGCGTTCTTCCTTGGCGCCATGGAAATCTATGCGGATGAAAAGCACCGCAATCTCCTTGCCTTCGTAGATCCGAAGTCGGCTCATGATTTGGAGTCCCGAAGCCCCCTCGAAGGACCGGATTTAGATTTCTTCCTCCTCCTTTGCTCTCCCTTCTCTCTAGAACTTAGACAGAGAACCAGCGGCAGAAGATAATGGTTTTGAAACCCTATACTCCGGTATAACCAACTCGGATTAACCACCAGCCATCGGATCCCACAAAAGGGAAATGCACGGCTTTGATCTAGGTCTGACCTGGACAAACGGGGATAAACACCGCACGGTTCACCAAACGGAGCAGGACACGTCCGCGACCATTCAAATTGTGTCGGGACATTTAGTCAAGATCCCGCCAAAAACCTCTGTGTCGACACTCCGCGTCGACAGAGTCAAACACGCCACAAACCGCCCCGCGCTCGACTATCGTCGAGCCAAGATCGTCGAACGCTGCCAAATCGTCGATCGCTGATCCCTGGCCTGATCGTCGAACGCCGCCAGATCGTCGAACGGAGATTGCTGGCCGATCGTCGAACGCATATCGCTGCCAGATCGTCGAACAGAGATCGCTAGCCGATCGTCGAACGCAGATCACTGCCAGATCGTCGAACGGAGATCGCTGGCCGATCGTCGAACGCAGATCGCTGCCAGATCGTCGAACGGAGATCGCTGGCCGATCGTCGAATGCCCCGACACGCCCTTACCAAATACCAAATTTGGTACAAAATGCCTCCTGTCGCTCTTTTGAGTTTCGGGGCGTTACAAGCCCTACTTATTTATCTGGATATTATGATGCCACTTCCCATTGGAAGTTCATGAAAATTTGGCAGAGGGAATTTCAGGCCTTATTTCATATGTATGAATTTTATTAGAATTTTTGAATACATATTTGCAGTACCTACGGCACAAGCTCATTAATTTGGAAAATAGTTCAATAATTTGTTTAGAGCTCATTACATGCTAATAATTTATGCAACTTGACTCAGAGATTTTATATGTACTTACAATCATCCTTGAATTTTCTCAGAATTTTTTGAAATGTTTTTGCTGCACTTGCCTCTTTAAATTGATAAAAATATATTATATTCAAAATTAGAATTAGAGTCTAAACCTTGCTGAAAAATTAGGAGACTTTAAATTTTATGTTAAATTGTCATATTGAATGTATCATAAAATATTTGGAGCATTTGTTTATTTTAAACTGATACTTCATGTTCAAACTTGGGGTTTTGGATTTCTAGAATAATGAAATAAAATATCAGATAAATTAGGAAAATTATGAAATTCTGGATTTAGGCCAAAAAGGTCATGATAGACCCCCAATAATTATTATAGGGTTATCAGATGATTATTTTGAGTACCTTCCATTTTGCACTCCATATAGCTTATGTTGATCTGCGTTCAGTAAAACTGCAGAAGTTATGTTGGAACATGAATTTGGGCACATGAGTTGGGGTTACATGTTTGCTGGTTTGGATAAATAAGAATAAGTTCATCATTGGAAGTTAGGATGAGGAGGGTGTTTGATTGGCTAGTGTTAGGTAGTGCTCGGGATCGACGAAAGATCGTCTTTTTCGAGGGGAGGAAGTGTCAATGTACTCTAGGGTTAGATGCAATACAACAAGAAAGGGTTTGGGAAATCTGATAGCAACCAATAAAAGTAAGTGCCTTGCGAAAGGGAGCTTTGGGCGTAGTCCATCATAGTTCCTAGTGCCTTCGAGAGCCCTTCACGGGGTATAGCTTTGGCAGTCTTGTGCTTACCTAAACTGCAAGTAAAACTAAATTACAAGAGTAACTAGTAAATCTAGGGTTGCACTTTCACTCATCTCGATGCCTCAGGTGGTAGGTTGGGTCACACGGGATGTAGGCTCGGTGGAATCGATGGTGGGCAGGTTGGCCCGACGAGCTTTGGCTCGGTTGTTGTTGGTGAAAGACGGGTTGGTCCGGGGAGCTTTAGCTCGGTGGCTTTACATCAAGGTTGCATGTGCATAAGGAAAGGTGGTGGGTCTTCGGTATTGGAGGGTCGATGCACCGACGCCAAAACGTTGACTCGACATGTGTGGTTTAACACTTGGCCAAATAAAGTCCGGTGCGCCAGCCAGCAAGAGTACGCAGGAGCTCCGCTTAGTTCACCAGCATTAAGGCGTACGATAGGTCTGATTGGTAGTGCAATTATCGGTTTAGATGTGGGCGAGGCCCAACCCACCGCTTCCGTTTGCCACTACGGAGGTATCCTGGGAGGTTCGTCTCTAGAAAGGGGGAACAAAAGGTCTGTGTACACAGAGTCGAGTGGGTAAGTTGCACTTGCATGATCACATCATGACATAATTGTGTTTCATAACATAATCATCACATATAACCCGACACCTATTGTATAAGTGGTGTGGGACGCTTATACAATAAGCCTTGCAAAATGACCCCTTGGTTTATAAGTTCGTGCGAGCGTGCTTATAAATCAAGGTTTTATTCAGTAAATATATATGATTGTTAGGAAGCCGACACCCTAACGTATAAATTGGTATGAGACTTTTTATACGATAGGAGCACTGCAAAAGATCCCTTGGCCTATGTGTTTTTGCATAAGTTAAGGTTACGTTTCTTGTTCAGTTTTTCATACCTTTATTACTGTCTTATATACTATAGAACTGCTAGTTTAGTTCCGCCGCCATCTGCTTATTTTGTTATTCTCCACCTTCATGTCCTCTCCTTTCCTTCTCCCCGCTCGGTGCTTAGGAGCCATGGGGGAAGGGACGGTGGATGATAGGACTTAGTCTTTTAGACTAACGATTTTCGAACCACATCATTTGGGGACCGTGGAGCCCAGCATGGAGGAGCAGCCCCGGATGTCGGCACGCTTGGAGATGGGGCAGTCTAGCACCGGAGTTCAGTCAGCAGGGACTGTGAGTACTGATCGCCAGTAGTTATATTTATTTTGCTTCCGCGATAAGAGATATATAGTGAGAATTTGATGTACCGGGCATGAGCACAAAGTTTTAGTATTTTGTTATATCTGTGGACACTCCCTTCGTGGAGATTATTATTATATATGTGATTTTCTGTGGACTTGTTTTTTTATCATTTTGCTACAGTTGTGATCGATTTGGCCGGCAGGATCGGCGTTTTGTAGTGATGACCTTCCCGGTCGCGAAGGTGTCACCGCAAAGCGGCGGTTCTGGGCCTAAGACCCCGGTGTTTCAAAACAAGGGGGGGGTCTTACATCTATCTTGGAGGGAATGTCTAAGAGCATCTATATAACCCAGAAGAAAAAAAGACAAGCAAATGAGAAATGAACAACTGGACCATAAAAACAATGTTACTACTGATGTTAACACAAACTTTGATATTACAAATCTATGAAAACATCTGAACAAGGTCAAGTAAACTCACTCGCAAAAACCTGCTGTGATTTGCTGTCAATCTATAGGATTATGGATTTACTGTTGAGGGATTTGTCCATCTGTAGATCAATACTGATGGGCGCCCTAGTAGCTCCATTTTCTCCAATTGGCGGGGCAAGTAATCGCGCCAGTGAAGAAAAAAACTCGGTAAACAAATTAGTTGAACAAAAAACTATACCAGATGCAACTTAAGAGGATCGGATGCCCTACCAAACTGTTCATAACTGCAGACTTCCCAACACCCTAGACAGAGAACAATACCAAAACCAATTAAGCGCGACAATAGTGGAAACACCGGTAAAGCGATAAGCCCAATGAAGATAACAAAACATGCGTTCTTTTTGGCGGATCGATCTGTCATGACCCAGATTAATGAACTTACGACATTCCCAAGGGCGACGATGTTGAGGAAAGTGGACGTCCGGCAGGAGGGGGACTTCTCGTCGACATCCTCATCGGCGAGGAGATCAGAGGCCTGCATCATTGATACAGATAGCTGGATCAACTCCTCCATGGCATAGTAAAAAAGTTGTTGATGCTTAGGTTGAGCATAGTAAAAAATTTAGAGTACTCAGATGGATGTGCGGCAAAAATAAGAAAGAAATAAGGAATGATTATAATAGAAGAACGGTTGAAGAAATATATTGATGCTAAGATGATTAAAAATAATCTTGATGGTTTGAACATATACAACTTGAGGGTTAAAAATGCAACGATGAGTAGATAAATTAGGGTCAGAGGAATAAGAAGAGGTAGACCTGAGGCAACAGGTTCAGAATGATTTGCAAAGAATATGTTAAGACCTCATGCACCACTTAACAAAGAACTAATGGAAATTGAGGATTACTAAAGCCCCACCAATAATTAGGATACGGTCTATAATGCAAGAAAGCTGATCACTTTATTCTACAAGAAATGGTACCTGGACAATAATATTCAGCCTGCATATTTGAGCCAAGCAGAACTTACCACATTAATCAGATTATTGTCAGGAAGTTAGAGAACTTACCACATTAATCAAGGAGGTGATATTCCATAAGCATATACACTTGCAAGCCCTGCAGATCTTCTAGGTCCATGACTAAACAGAGCATTTATACCAGCGGGAAATGGTGCAAGAATACCCAAGGGAAGAACGAACAAGACTAAGAAAACATCCACTAGCGAGAATGAATACAACTGAAGCAAAGTAAGCAGCACTAAGCTAAAATCTCCCAGGGGAAGGATTGAAATGACTAACCCAACAAGATCCTGCAGTGTAAATTAAACATTAACAAGTCGATCACGATCAATTAACCAAATTTTAACAAAAAGTTACGATGAAAAAAATTTAGGAATCTAAGAGAGCACACTACCTGGTGGCCTACGGGCTTGGTGTTACACATCACAAATGATAGTGGATAGAAAATATCTTTCTTATCATCAAAGGGTATGCACATTACGACAATCTATTATACTGCCATTTGTTCTTTTGTGCGTTAAAACAGCTTCCCTGTTTAAAGGGACTGCTTCTGCTTGGCTACCCCTCGGTAAGATGTAAAATACAAGGCGAGCATTAGACCATTTGCACTGATTCCGCTACAAATTAGAAAAAAAGAATCTTGTATATCAAATATTCATGATAATAAACCATATGTAGTATACCATGGAGATTCTTCTATTTTATTAGCTCTGATAGCACTTTCAGCCTGTAACACCCCTATCCGTCGCATAACATATAGCAGTAGGTCCGGCCGGGGTCCGACGCCGTATGCCACAGACAGACCGGGTGGTTACTCATGTAAACCATCCAACCAATCATAACGTCCTACACAGAGCATTCTAGCGGAAGCAGTTTATAAGTTGAAATAAATAACGCAGCACTAAAGCACGAATGTCCACTAGAATAGCCAACCAGGAATGAAGTACATACACCAGTACTGGCCTTAAGGTCTTACAAAATGGTTCACTTAATGTTACATGATTTTCAAACCACGGCACGCAGACCGGTCATACATGAATAAAGCAGTAAACACTCCAAATAGGCCTTCAAGGGCCGGCTTCGCAATTTGGGTTTTAGCCTGCTATTGACTGCTTGCTCCAGCAGCACCTGCAAGCAACATAACCACCGCACGGTGACAAACAAAAAGGGCAACGGTCAGCAATGCTGAGCAAATTATAACGATCCCGCCCCCGACTCGGGGCGGCGATGCTCCTTCCCTGCAATTTTATTAGCACAAGCGAGCAATATAATAATATTCATTACATCACAGGCGTAGGCTCAATCGGCCACACACCCCGTGCACTCAGGGCACATTCTCGGTGAACCGGTCGATGTCACGTCAGTTAAAGCCATAGACATTTCGGACCCACCCCCGCCACTTTGACGGCCAAACATATGAGCAATTTGTCTTCCCGGCATGGGTCACGACAATTTAAGCCATAGACCGCCAAAGACTCTCATCTATGCCAACGGCAAGTGCCACGTAACCTTAGGTCTCTTTAACCCGAACGACATAGATATGTGTACGGTTCCATCTAACCCGTGCTCACATCGCAACGACAATTTAAGCCATATGCGCAGGTCAAACTTCTCCCGAGTCCCATTTTCATCACACAATTTCACATAACTTGGTTATGTTCAAGTTGGCTCTCAGGCCTCCATGTTGGCAAGATCACGCATTAGCCCAGTTTTCCGGGTGCACCTTAGGGTTAATCCCCAAGGCTCCCTGTTGCAATCTACCGTGTAGAAAACCCGAAAAACAACCAATAGCACGGCGTGTTCTCCGACATTTATGCAATGCAACATCACCGATCCAGACCAAAATGTCCGGGTAGGCTTCACACATCATGCCTATGTCTGTTCTCGCTTACGGACTCTAAACAACGGGGACTTCACATATCTACCCGAAGGAATGCCTCCAACTCACCGCAAACTCGCGAGAGCGGGCTTCCTATGTAAAGAAGGAGAGCTACTCATGCTCAAGAAGAGAATCGTTACCCTTGCGTTATTCTTCGGCGCCATGGAAAAGTAAGCGGATGAAAAGCACCGCACTCTATTCGCCTCCGTGGATCCGGAGTCGGCTCGCGATTTGGAGCTTTGAAGCTCCTCCAATGGCTGGATCTAGCTTCTTCTCCCTTCCTTGGCTCTCCTCTCTCTCTAAGCTTTAGAAAGATAAGAACTCATGAAAAGTGAGGGTTTCTAAGTCCAATCCCGGGTATATCTCATCAGGAACAACCCCCAGCCGTTGGATCCCAAAATAAAGAAACGAACGGCTTTGATTCGGGACTGAAATGCCCAATCTGGATCGCACACGACCTGGCACACGCCCGTGTCCAGGGCCGTGTGGCTCATTCGCCGTCAAAATCGACTCGCCTGGAACAACACACGGGTATCGAACACGCCCGTGTTCAAACTGACACGCCCGTGTTCCACCTGACACGACTGTGTGAGCGGCCGTGTACCCCCATCGTTTTTCCCCGAAAATAACCCGAGCACTGCACGGGTTCTAGGACACGCCCGTGTCCTTGCCCGTGTCACCTCAACACGCCCGGGCTCCAGGCCGTGTACACGGTCTCGACACTCGACACTTCGTCGAGCGAAGATCGTCGACCTGACGACACAGCCTTGGACACGCCCGTGTCCTAGGCCGTGTGCCTTGTCTCGACACATCGTCGATCAAAATGTCGACTTCCCAGGACGAGTGTCGACACGGGTCCACACGCCCTGCGACACGACCGTGTGCCATGTCTCGACACTTCGTCGAGCGCAGAGTGTCGACTTCGCGGGCTAAGTATCGACACGGGTCGACACGCTGTAACGCCCCAAGTTTTTCTTGGTTTTGTTTGATCTTGGATTGGCGTTACGATGACGCATTTTTCCGGCCTTTCGCCGTTGTAGAGCGTGGTCTTAGCTCTTTAGGTTCCTGGTGTAGCCTGGTTGTAGCCTGTTGGCAAATTTCCTCAGCTAGCCGGAGTCTCTTTTGGTGACTCGGTTGGGCCTCTTAGGGAAATGCTTGTGTTTTGGCTTCGGGAGGTGTTAGCCCGAGTGTGCGATCGTCGGATGTTGTTTTCGACCTCACCGTTGTTTTCGTAGCCTGGGAGTTTAGCTACGGTGCGAGTTTTGGTCGAAATCCGGGATCGTTTGCTTTCGCGTCGTTTCGACGATTATTTTTGTTAGCTGTAATGTTTATAATGTTTGATGTGTTGTGCGTGCCTGATGTGGCCGAGCTAGTAGGCTGGTGCCTTGTCTTTTGTTTGCTAGGAGTTAGCAGGTTTCTTTTTTTGCGTAAGTTTGGGTGACACGGCCTGGGTCACGCCCGTGACCCAGAGCGTGTCGTGCTCGGGTGGAGCTCCCGTTTCTCTAGTCGACGAATTTTTGGTCGACGGGGTTTTTGTAGGAACACGGCCTGTGACACGGGCGTGTCACAGGGCGTGTCCCCCTTCGTCGAGTTGTGCTCGATGGTCGTCAGGCGGAGTTTTAGTGAGAACATGGCCGTGTCACGGACATGTCGTATCAGACACGGGCGTGACACGGGGCGTGTCTCTCCGTTCGACGATTGGCGCTCTACGATCGTTGAGTGGTGTTTGAGTTGGTACACGGCCTGTGACACGGGCGTGTCACAGGGCGTGTCACCTGTTTCATCGAGCTGAGATCGACGGTCGTCGAGTGGGTAGGTGTGTGAGTACACGCCCCGTGCCACTGGCGTGTCGGGCCATGTCACGGGCGTGTCTGGGGCGTGTCCCGTGTTTCATCGAGTGGAGATCGACGTTCGTCGAGTAAGTACACGCCCCGTGATATGGGCGTGTCGGGCCGTGTCACGGGCGTGTCTTGGGCGTGTTCCGTACTTTTTCTCCTGAGAACATCTTTTGTTGCCGTGAAGCGTTTTTCCTTCTCATTTTCATCGTTCCCGGGTCTGGATAGCTTCCAGCGAAAGGGTTTTGAGATGAGGCGGTGGTTTCTTTTGGCCGCTGTTTGCGGGAGGAAGCTCGTTTTTCTCGTGCGATAGCGGATTTGGCTTGCTCTCGACTAGATCTTCCCTTTCATGTAAGTTTTTCTTGATTTAGGGTTGATTCTAAGAGTTAGGAATTTTTTATTTCTTCTCTTCTTCCTCAAAGTTTCAGTTTTGGTCTTCTAGGTGACCGATCTTGCCGCCGGTGCCAAGCTTGGGTGGTAGTTGTTGTTTTTCCTGGAGGTAGAGGCAAGTGGCTCCCTTGCCCTTGCCAAATTATTTCTAACCCATGCTCTGTTTTCATTCCTTGTGCAATAGCTCTGTTCTCTTTGTTTTCCTCCCTAGAGCAGCAGGTTGAGTTATTACATCAAGCTTTAAATCAAGTGGCTGATCCTTTATTTTTTTTGTAGAATTTAAATCAAAGTTCTCTCGTTTGTCTGAGGTTTGGTGTCCAGCGGGTAGCTAGAGTTAGGGTGAGGCTGCGGTTAGTTACAGTTTAGGTTTAGTTGCGGTAGCCCCGCGTAGTTAGGATGGAATGGAGGGTTGGGATTAAATTTCCAACTCCCTGTTTTCGCGCGTTGAGAGAGTTTAGGCTGTGGTTTTAACTAAAACTTACGTTTACCCTAAGTGGAAAGCGCTGACAGCGTCGAGTGAGCTAAGTTCACTCAACGCCATCATCCAACGTAGGATTTGCGGCTAAGTAATTTGGGCGTCAAGTAAGTGGAGCTTACTCAATGCCGTGTCGGGAGGGCTCAACGTTTCTGTCTTGGGTTCGTGTGTTTCCTTAGGATTGTTAGTGTGACTTTTCCCTTTCTCTAGGGGGTGGTATTGGGTGTTCGGCTAGTTTTGCTTGCCGACTCTTGGGATGTGGCAGGTGGTGGAGTTTTGGTGGCCTCTGGAGGGGTGGATTTTGATGTGGAGAGCTGTGGCCACCGCCTTTTGCCCCGGTTTGGGTTGGTGTGTGTGGGACCCTAAAGCTGCCACATTGACGCCTTAGCCCTTTTTGGATCTGGTTTTGGTTACGTATTCAGATCCATGTTTTGACCACTGCCACTTACCCACGTGTTAGGAATGGTAGTCCCTTTCCTGTTTATGTTTTCTCTTTCTTTTGGCATATATGTATATGTCTTGTTGCTGTTGCAGACTCTTTGTAGGGCAAGTTGCTTTTATTGCTCGCACTTGGTGTGCTTTGCTGTGCTTTAGACAGTACTCTTTTCTTACTGTCATGCCCTTTCTTTTGCTTATAACAGTTTGTTGTCAGGTTGGTAAACCCTTCTTTTTATTTTCTCACAAATCTAATGCTCTATTTACCTTTTGATTATTTTCTTGCTGAGGTGTTCTTTTCTTGAATGCCTCAGGTCCAGGTTGTAGCCAGTTCAGCTGCTAGTTCTTTTGGAGGGGCTGGTTGGTGGCCTCTTGGGTAGCTGAGATAACGGATCCCCGATTTTGTGAGGTAGTTCTTTACCTTTCTGTATAGACATACATACTCACCAGTGGGTTCCTGTCAGGTTGTTGACGCCCACTGGTGGCTTCTTGCGATGTTGGGTATGAACTTAAACTGTTGTTTTTGCCTATTTGTGGTTGTTTACTTGCTTCTGGGAAGGATTTATGCTAGGTTGCACGTTAGATATTTTAAACCCTAAAAGCATTATTATATGTACCTCATGCATAACATATTTATAAAACAAAGACACTATTTTTTCTTAGCGTAAAACACTATCTTTCATACATACTATATTCACCTTAGAGTCGTGCATACCATGAGTCGTCTCTCGGGGACACTTATGCTCATTTAGAGTGTCAACTTAATTGAACCAAAAGTATTTTCTGCTGCGTATAAATATACTTTTAATTGTGGACTTGCTGATCCACCGTACCGAGGGATACGACCTTTCAACCTAACTGGTTTTCTTTTATAATTAATCAACGGTTTTCCTTAAAATCAAAGGTCTAGAGTTTTGCCTGAGCGTGTGCAGTTATCCCCTGCACGACGTGGAATCACGGCATGTGTTTTCTCTTGCTCTGATACGATTTTATCGTTGAGAAAATGCGGGCTGTGACAGTTGGTATCAGAGGGAGGTTGCTTGGCAAATGATCGGGCAACCTTTCCCTTATTTGCATTAGTGGTTAGCGTCATACCATACACACACCAATATGTCATCAGCACGTCTTGGCTGAAGCACGAACACTACACTCATGAGCATAAAGAAGTATACGGGGCATATTAAGTAGTATGAGATGCATAATATGTGTTTGTATATGGATCCACCATAGGAGGCAACATGTGAGGGTTATGTAGTATGGGATGCATAACCTCACCACATGAATGTGGCTAGCACGTTTTCTTTTTTTCGTTGCATGGGAATGTTATGTAGTATGGGATGCATAACATTTTCATGTGTACGCCGCCCATAATATGCATTAAGGCCTTTTTAGAATGCATAGCACATTATGCATAGCATAACATGTCATAAGCACAACATGCCAAGCTAAAGATTTGCAAGATGACATATGTACACGCATGGTTTTGAGTCAAAAAGAATACAAATACATGCATTCATGGTTTAGGCACATGAGTTAGTATGATGGTGGTGAACCATCTTAGGTTAAGCATAACATCATCATGGTAAAAACAACTCCCAGAGCAAGTTTAGCAGTTGAAGTTCATATTTAAGTGTGTTTGTCTGTACCAGGTAGTTTTGTTCTAGCTCTTGGGCTGTGTTCTGTCTAAGCTTGTGCGATATTAGGATGGCGAGACGTCCTGCGACGAGATCAACCCCCCAATCTGAGGGTGAGACGTCGGGAGCGCAGAGCGAGGCGTTGATAGAAAGCCTGCGACATAGTAATGAGGCCTTATCAAGACAGGTAGTGGATATGCAGGCTCAGATTCAATCTCTTGTAGCAGTGGTGGCAGGATGCACTTGGGAGTCGTTTAAGGTGATGCTGTTGAGTAAGTTTCTGCCTTCAGTCGAGAGGGACCGGCTAATGAATGACTTTCTCCATTTGAAGCAAAGGGAACTCACGGCTAGTGCGGATTTGATTGAGTTCAACAAGTTGAGTCGGTTTGCCCCTAGTTTGGTGAGTGTTGAAGCAGACCGAGTTAAGCGATTTCTGGGTGGGCTAAGAAGCGACATTCAGCAGTTAGCGAATGCCTATGGAGCAGTTCGTTTTGCCAGCGTGGTGGAAGCTGCCCCGAAGGTCGAGGACATTGAGGGTGCCAAGAATAAAGGACAACAGATGAGGAAGGATAAGCGGAAGTCCGGTGGAGGGAAAAGCCCTCAGGAGCCTGACGCTGTCTCGAGGAAGAAGAACAAAGAGCTTTGTAGGTTCTATGGTCGGCTAGGCCACCCCTTGGAGAGGTGTTTCAAAAGGTTGAGAGCGTAGAAGAAGGAACAGGTGCATGCGATGCAGGGTGCTCCCAGAGGAGACTTGGTGTGTGCCTGGTGTGCTAGGAAGGTGCATGATGCTGCCTGTTGCTGGTCAAAAGATAAGGTCTGTTTTCAGTGCGGCCAGAAGGGTCATCGCAAGACAAAGTGCCCACAGTCCCAGCCTATTCTGCAGCCAGTTCCCCTCCAGGATTTTCCACCACCTCAGCAAATGGATAGAGGAAAGGGGAAGCTGAATGTGCTTTCGGCAGATGAAGCGCAGACTTCGACCCAGGTTATCTCAGGTTCGACTCCTCCCAAGCCATTTTGTCATGTTCCCTTGTTGTAGTTTTTGTTCTAGCGTTTGTTGCTTTAGATGCGTGCGCTATGAGTAGGACGAGTTAAGGTAAAGAACCGTTGGGCGCGTGTTCTCTTTGATTCCGGCGCTACCCACTCGTTTGTGGCTAGAGCCTTCGTGGAGCGGTTCAGTTTGGGCCTAGATCGTGTTGGTGGTGCCTTTTGCGTTAAGTTCCCCTTCGGTGACTCTGTGGTTACGGACCTGGGTGTCCTTGATTGTCCGATTTTGTTGGGGGATTTTCTAGCCAAGGCAGATCTGAAGGTGATTGACCTGGAGGACTTCGATGTTATCTTGGGCATGGACTGGTTGTCAAGGTACGATGTTGTCATCCAGTGCAAGGGTAAGCGCTTGGACTTCGTCAAAGACAAAGGTCAGCCAAGGAGCGCTTATGGGTATTCTCTCCAGGAGTCTCCAGTCATTTCCGCGGTGCGTGCTCGGAAGTTGCTTGATTCTGGCTGTTTTGCCTATTTGGTCTCTCCGGTAGGGACAGTTGTTCGAGTGCCGTGTTTGAAAGAGATTCCTGTGGTGTGTGACTTCTCTGATGTGTTTCCTGATGATCTTCCCGGTCTCCCACCCGATCGAGATGTCGAGTTTGTTATAGATTTGGAGCCAGGCACATGTCCTATTGCCAAGGCGCCGTACCGGATGGCCCCGCGAGAGCTGGAGGAGTTGCGAATTCAGCTGGATGAGATGTTGGCAAAAGGTTTCATTAGGTCGAGTTCTTCACCTTGGGGTGCACCAGTGCTGTTCGTTAAAAAAAAGGATGGGTCGATGAGGCTATGCATCGACTATAGAGAGCTGAACAAGGTTACTATTAAGAACAGGTACCCTTTGCCTCGAATTGACGATTTGTTTGACCAACTGCGTGGTAGTGCCGTGTTTTCCAAGATTGATCTTCGTTCGGGCTATCACCAATTGAGGATTCGGGACTCAGATGTTCCGCGGACGGCGTTCCGCTCTCGTCATGGGAATTTTGAGTTTTTGGTTATGTCATTTGGTTTGACTAATGCGCCCTCAACTTTTATGGATCTGATGAATAGAGTTTTCAAGGATTTTCTAGATAAGTTTGTGATTGTCTTTATAGACGATGTTTTGGTGTACTCTAGAGATGCGGAGGAGAATGATCGACATTTGCGACTGGTCTTGGCGACTCTGAGAGACCATAAGCTATACACCAAGCTGAGCAACTGCGAATTTTGGTTGCCTCAAGTTTCTTTTCTCGGCCACGTGGTTAATAAGGAGGGAATATCGGTGGACCCAGAAAAGATCGCTGCTGTTATGGAGTGGGCTAGGCCTGTTACTCCCAAAGAGATCAGAAGCTTCTTGGGCCTGGCTGGATATTATAGAAGATTTGTAGAGGGATTCTCTACCTTGTCTGCGCCGTTGACCAAGTTGACGCAGAAGAATGTAGCCTTCATCTGGGATGGCAAATGTGAGGAGGCTTTTGAGGAACTAAAAAGAAGGTTATGTTCAGTTCCAATTTTGTCTATGCCTACTGAAGATAGTGAGTATGATATCTATGTGGATGCGTCGCATGTCGGACTGGGCTGCGTATTGATGCAGGGCGGAAAGGTGATTGCGTACGGGTCAAGGCAGCTAAAGACTCACGAGAGGAATTACCCTACGCATGACCTGGAGTTTGCAGCTGTGATCTATGCGTTGAAATTATGGAGGCATTTGCTATATGGCGCACAGTGCAAGATTTTCACGGATCATAAGAGTTTGAAGTATGTCTTCACTCAGAAAGAATTGAATCTGTGCCAGCGGCGGTGGTTGGAGTACGTGGCCGACTATGATGTTGAAATCCAGTACCATCCGGGTAAAGCGAATGTGGTGGCCGATGCCCTGAGTCGGAAGTCAGGGAAGATTTTCAATCTCTCCGCCGAGCGTCTAGTGGAAGAGTTTCTTTTGATGGACATTTCTGTGGGAAGCTGCGATTCGCAGAGTAGCTTGGCAGTGGCAGAACCTTCGTGGATTGCGCTTACGAGACTGCATCAGAAGGATGATCCCGATCTTCTGCATTTGTATCTTCGAGCTGAAAAAGGTGAATTACCAAATTTCTCTATAGATGAAGCGGGTACCTTGAAGTATCGTGGCAGGTTCTGCATTCCCGCAGTTGGAGATATTCGGGATATGGTGTGCAGAGAAGCCCACGGATCTAGTGTTGCTTACCATCCAGGGTCTACCAAGATGTACCATGATTTAAAGCAGATTGCCTGGTGGTATGGGATGAAGAAGGACATAGCCAGATTTGTTTCAGAATGTTTCACTTGCAGGCGTGTGAAAGCCGACCATGGGAGGCCTGGTGGCAAGCTGACTCCCTTAGAGATTCCGATGTGGAAGTGAGAGAGTATCTCGATGGATTTCATTACAGGCTTACTGAGATCTCCTAAGGGGCATGAATCAGTTTGGTTGATCGTAGACAGATTGGCGAAGTGTGCTCACTTCGTACCATTTAAGATCGATTATCCGATGAGGAAGATAGACGAGCTGTATTTGGATGAGGGTATCAGATTGCATGGTGTACCCGTGAGTATCATATCAGATCGAGACTCCAGGTTTACGTCTCGTTTTTGGAAGAGCCTTCAAGAGGGGTTGGGCACAGATTTGAGATATTCCACGGCTTATCATCCGCATACCAATGGTCAGACGGAGCGAGTAAATCAGATTGTGGAAGATATAATCCGATGCTATATTCTGGACCACGGA
Source organism: Platanthera guangdongensis (assembly GCA_039583875.1). Classification (NCBI taxonomy): domain Eukaryota; kingdom Viridiplantae; phylum Streptophyta; class Magnoliopsida; order Asparagales; family Orchidaceae; genus Platanthera; species Platanthera guangdongensis. The sequence goes on from CM077154.1 coordinate 43,037,641, forward strand.
GGAGCGTGGGATGAGCGCTTGCGGCTTATGGAATTTGCGTATAACAACAGTTATCAAGAAAGCTTGCAAATGGCTCCTTTTGAAGCTTTGTATGGGAGGCGCTGCAGGACTCCCTTGTTTTGGGCTGAGGTTGGCGAGAGACCTTTGTTGGGTCCAGAAGCGCTCGAGGAGATGGAAACCGCTGTGAAGCTTATACGGGAAAAGCTTCGGATAGCCCAGGAGAGATATGAGAAAAACGCCAATCGGCGTAAATCAGACTTGGAATTTGTGGTGGGGGACTCAGTGTTCTTAAAGGTCTCCCCGTTGATCGGAGTCAAGCGGTTTGGCAAGAACAGGAAGTTGGACCCGAGGTACGTAGGGTCGTTTCCGATTGTTGAGTGGATTGGGATATCAGCTTATAGGCTGGCGTTGCCCGCAAATTTCCCTGGCGTGCATGATGTCTTCCACGTCAGTCAGCTGCGGAAATGTGTGATGAATGGCAGGCAGGTTTTGGATTTTGTGCCTCGGTTGGAGCCGAATCTTTCTTATGTGGAGGTGCCTGTCAGCATTCTGGATTCTCAGGCTCGCGCGTTGCGGAAGAAGACTATTCCTATGGTTAAAGTTTTATGGAGGAATCAGGATGTAGAAAGCGCGACTTGGGAATTAGAGTCGGGTATGAGGGAGGCTCACCCTCATCTGTTTCCCTGATCTTGGGCCTGGTATGTTCTGCTTTATTTATTTATATATAGCCCTTTCCTGGCTCTTTCTCTCTCCTTCTTCATAGGAGTGTTGTGAGTAAAGTTTCGAGGTGAAACTTCCTTTTAGGGGGAGTGGCTGTAACGCCCCCGGTTTTTCTTGGTTTTGTTTGATCTTGGATTGGCGTTACGATGATGCATTTTTCCGGCCTTTCGCCGTTGTAGAGCATGGTCTTAGCTCTTTAGGTTCCTGATGTAGCCTGGTTGTAGCCTGTTGGCAAATTTCCCCAGCTAGCCGGAGTCTGTTTTGGTGACTCGGTTGGGCCTCTTAGGGAAATGCTTGTGTTTTGGCTTCGGGAGATGTTAGCCCGAGTGTGCGATCGTCGGATGTTGTTTTTGACCTCACCGTTATTTTCGTAGCCTGGGAGTTTAGCTACGGTGCGAGTTTTGGTCGAAATCCGGGATCGTTTGCTTTCGCGTCGTTTCGACGATCATTTTTGTTAGCTGTAATGTTTGTAATGTTTGATGTGTTGTGCGTGCCTGATGTGGCCGAGCTAGTAGGCTGGTGCCTTGTCTTTTGTTTGCTAGGAGTTAGCAGGTTTCTTTTTTTGTGTAAGTTTGGGTGACACGGCCTGGGTCACGCCCGTGACCCAGGGCGTGTCGTGCTCGAGTAGAGCTCCCGTTTCTCTGGTCGACGAATTTTTGGTCGACGGGGTTTTTGTAGGAACACGGCCTGTGACACAGGCGTTTCACAGGGCGTGTCCCCCTTCATCGAGCTGCGCTCGATGGTCATCAGGCGGAGTTTTAGTGAGAACACGGCCGTGTCACGGGCGTGTCGTATCAGACACGGGCGTGACATGGGGCGTGTCTCTCCGTTTGACGATCGGCGCTCCACGATCGTCGAGTGGTGTTTGAGTTGGTACACGGCCTGTGACACGGGCGTGTCACAGGGCGTGTCACCTGTTTCGTCGAGCTGAGATCGACGGTCGTCGAGTGGGTAGGTGTGTGAGTACACGCCCCGTGCCACGGGCGTATCGGGCTGTGTCTGGGGCGTGTCCCGTGTTTCGCCGAGTGGAGATCGACGTTCGTCGAGTAAGTACACGCCCCGTGACACAGGCGTGTCGGGCCGTGTCACAGGCGTATCTTGGGCGTGTTCCGTACTTTTTCTCCTGAGAACATCTTTTGTTGCCGTGAACCGTTTTTCCTTCTCATTTTCATCGTTCCTGGGTCTGGATAGCTTCCAGCGGAAGGGTTTTGAGAGGAGGCAGTGGTTTCTTTTGGCCGCTGTTTGCGGGAGGAAGCTCGTTTTTCTCGTGCGATAGCGGATTTGGCTTGCTCTCGACTAGATCTTCCCTTTCATGTAAGTTTTTCTTGATTTAGGGTTGATTCTAAGAGTTAGGAATTTTTGATTTCTTCTCTTCTTCCTCAAAGTTTCAGTTTTGGTCTTCTAGGTGACCGATCTTGCCGCCGGTGCCAAGCTTGGGTGGTAGTCGTTGTTTTTTCCTGGAGGTAGAGGCAAGTGGCTCCCTTGCCCTTGCCAAATTATTTCTAACCCATGTTCTGTTTTCATTCCTTGTGCAGTAGCTCTGTTCTCTTTGTTTTCCTCCCTAGAGCAGCAGGTTGAGTTATTACATCAAGCTTTAAATCAAGTGGCTGATCCTTTTTTTTTCTAGAATTTAAATCAAAGTTCTCTCGTTTGTCTGAGGTTTGGTGTCCAGCGGGTAGCTAGAGTTAGGGTGAGGCTGCGGTTAGTTACAGTTTAGGTTTAGTTGCGGTAGCCCCGCGTAGTTAGGATGGAACGGAGGGTTGGTATTAAATTTCCAACTCCCTGTTTTCGCGCGTTGAGAGAGTTTAGGCTGCGGTTTTAACTAAAACTTACGTTTACCCTAAGTGGAAAGCGCTGACAGCGTCGAGTGAGCCGAGTTCACTCAACGCCGTCATCCAGCGTAGGATTTGCGGCTAAGTAATTTGGGCGTCAAGTAAGTGGAGCTTACTCAACGCCGCGTCGGGAGGGCTCGACGTTTCTGTCTTGGGTTCGTGTGTTTCCTTAGGATTGTTAGTGTGACTTTTCCCTTTCTCTAGGGGGTGGTATTGGGTGTTCGGCTAGTTTTGCTTGCCGACTCTTGGGATGTGGCATGTGGTGGAGTTTTGGTGGCCTCTGGAGGGGTGGATTTTGATGTGGAGAGCTGTGGCCACCGCCTTTTGCCCCGGTTTGGGTTGGTGTGTGTGGGACCCTAAAGCTGCCACTATTGACCCCTTAGCCCTTTTTGGATCTGGTTTTGGTTATGTATTCAGATCCATGTTTTGACCACTGCCACTTACCCACGTGTTAGGAATGGTAGTCCCTTTCCTGTTTATGTTTTCTCTTTCTTTTGGCATATATGTATATGTCTTGTTGCTGTTGCAGACTCTTTGTAGGGCAAGTTGCTTTTATTGCTCGCACTTGGTGTGCTTTGCTGTGCTTTAGACAGTACTCTTTTCTTACTGTCATGCCATTTCTTTTGCTTATAGCAGTTTGTTGTCGGGTTGGTAAACCCTTCTTTTTATTTTCTCACAAATCTAATGCTCTATTTACCTTTTGATTATTTTCTTGCTGAGGTGTTCTTTTCTTGAATCCCTCATGTCCAGGTTGTAGCCAGTTCAGCGGCTAGTTCTTTTGGAGGGGTTGGTTGGTGGCCTCTTTGGTAGATGAGATAGCAGATCCCCGATTTTGTGAGGTAGTTCTTTACCTTTCTGTATAGACATACATACTCACCAGTGGGTTCGTGTCAGGTTGTTGACGCCCACTGGTGGCTTCTTGCGATGCTGGGTATGAACTTAAACTGCTATTTTTGCCTATTTGTGGTTGTTTACTTGCTTCTGGGAAAGATTTATGCTAGGTTGCACGTTAGATATTTTAAACCCTAAAAGCATTATTATATGTACCTCATGCATAACATATTTATAAAACAAAGACACTATTTTCCTTAGCGTAAAACACTATCTTTCATACATACTATATTCACCTTAGAGTCGTGCATACCATGAGTCGTCTCTCGGGGACACTTATGCTCATTTAGAATGTCAACTTAATTGAACCAAAAGTATTTTCTGCTGCGTATAAATATACTTTTAATTGTGGACTAGCTGATCTACAGTGTCGAGGGATACGACCTTTCAACCTAACTGGTTTTCTTTTATAATTAATCAACGGTTTTTCTTAAAATCAAAGGTCTGGAGTTTTGCCTGAGCGTGTGCAGTTATCCCCTGCACGACGTGGCATCACGACACGTGTTTTCTCTTGCTCTGATATGATTTTATCGTTGAGAAAATGCGGGCTGTGACACACGCCCTGCGACACGTCCGTCTCGCAGGCCGTGTGCCCAGTCTCGACACAATGTCGAGAGCAAAATGTTGACTTCCTGGCTGAGTGTCGACACAAGCTTGACACGCCCTGGGACACGCCCGTTTCCTAGGCCGTGTGCCTGCAACCAGAACCCAAAACTGGCCCAAAACGTCCCCCGTCGCTCTTTTGAGTTTCGGGGCGTTACAAATCTCCCCCTCTTAAAAGAATTTCGTCCACGAAATTATATATAATGGAAAGACATGTACAAAACCAAAATTTGTACCTGAGCGGAACAACTCCGGATACTCGTCAAGCATAATCTGCTCTCGCTCCCAAGAGAGCTCCTCACGACCGCAATTGACCCACCGGACCTTGACCATCCTGATCTCGTTATTGCGTAGCCGCTTGACCTCCGAGTCCTCAATCCGTACGGGCTTTACTTTTGTCGTCAACCCACTATCAACCGGTGCTTGATCGACCGCGATCACTCGTGTAGGCTCTTGCAGGCTCTTGCACCGCCTTCTGTAGCACCGAAATATGGAATATATCATATAGACCACTAAGCTCCACTGAAAGCTTCAATTGATAGGCATGCTTCACCAACCCGCTTCAGAACCTCAAACGGCCCAAGGTACCTCGGGTTTAGCTTTTTCAATCACCGCACCCACGAGACACCCTTGAACGGCTTGATCTTTAAGTACACATAGTCGCCCACGGCGAACTCCACGTTCCTGTGCTTGGCATTATAGTACTTCGCTTGCCGTTCCTGAGCGATAAGCAACCTCTCCCGAATGCTTCGCATCAACCAAGTAACATCTTCCACTTCGAATCGCTTATACAACTTGACTCACCCGTTTCCAGCCAGGACCACGGCGTGCGACATTTTCTACCATATAGGGCCTCGAAGGGCGTCATTTGAATACTCACTTGGTAGCTGTTGTTGTATGCAAACTCCACCAAATAAAGGTGGTCTTCCCAAAATCCAAGACACACATGCGGAGCATGCTTTCCATAGTTCTATTTTAACTTTGTCCCCAACATTTGCTGCACAAGCCTCCACTCATTGGATGTGAACCGCCCATCTCGGTCCCTCACGATGCTGCGGGGCACACCGTGAAGCCGTAATATATTATCCACCTATAGTTTTGCTAACTTCTCCACCGGATCATCCTTCCTATGCGGAATGAAATGCGACACCTTCGTTAACTGATCTACGACCACCAAAATGGCGACGTTCCCCTTTTTGCGACCTTGGCAAACCGTGCACAAAGTCCATAGAGATGTCGTCGAATTTCCACTCCGGAATAGACAAGGACTTAAGAAATCCTCCCGGCTTTTGGCATTCCGCCTTCACCAAGGCGCAAGTTTGGCACTTCACTACGTAGAGCACCACATCTTTCTTCAAACCCGGCCACCAAAACATTTTCTTTACATCACGGTACATCTTCGTGCTCCCCGTATGAATTGAGTACTTAGTATGGTGTGCCTCGTACAACGATTCCACCCGCAAATTTCCACACTTGGGACGCACAGACGACCGACTTTCCCAAGCAATCCGTCCTCCATAACAAATTGGGAATTTGACTCATCCAGAGCTTCTACCATGAACTGCTTCATATGGACATCCAAATCCAAAGCCTGCCGAATCCGATCATCCAGGTCATATTGAACTTCAATCCAATTCAGTACTGCTTCAGCACTTGATTGCCTATCCACACAAACAATCTCCAACGCCTCCCACTCCCGCACCAACCGCTCATCATGCATCGATAGCCAAATGGCTTGAGCTGGGGCTCTGCGACTCAATGCGTCAGCAACCGCATTCCCTTTATCAGGCACGTAGTGGATCTTGAATGTATAGTCTCCCAAGAACTCCATACATCTATGTTGCCGCAAATTTAGATCCTTCTGACCAATCAGATACTTCACGCTCTTGTGACCGGCGTAGATATCCATCTTCATACAGTACAAATAATGCCTCCACAGCTTCAAGGCTAAACTCATGGCCACTAACAACAAGTCATGGACCGGATAGTTCCTCTCGTGCACTTTTGGCTGTCTCGCGCCATAAGCTACTACACTTTCGTGTTGCAGTAGCACGCAACCCAAACCGCTGCCCGAAGCATCGCTATTAAATCTCATAGCCTTCGGTCCCACTCAGCGAAATCATCACAGGCGCCGTGGTCAACTGACATTTCAACTCCTCAAAAGCTCGCGCGCACTCCGGCGTCCAAAAGAACTTCTGCTCCTTCCTCGTCAAAGTAGTGAGGGGTAACGCTATCCGCGAGAAGTTCTCTACGAAGCGCCTGTAATAGCCGGTAAGCCCCAGAAAGCTCCGAACTCCTGCTACCGTATAAAACTCAGGCCACTCCCGCATCGCAACAATCTTCGTCGGATCCACTGCAATACCTTCCTCACTCATTATATAAGACCGAGGACGCCACTGAGGATGACCAAAACTCGCACTTCGAGAACTTGGCATACAACTGATTCCTCCTTAGCGTCTCCAAAACCAAAAGAAGATGCTTGAAGTGATCTTCCTTACTCTGCGAGTACCCCAGAATATCGTCGACGAAGACGATCACAAAATGGTACAAGTACTCCCGGAAGGTCTTGTTCATCAAATCCATGAACACTGACGGCGCATTAGTCAGCCCAAACGGCATGACCGTAAACGCGTAGCGCCCGTATCCTGTACTGAGCGTTATCTTAGGGATATCACTCTCCCTTATCTAATTTAGAGTACGCCGTTTGCCCGAACAACTGATCACAAAGATCATCGATCCTTGGGATTGGGTACTTGTTCTTTTCCGTCAACTTGTTGAGCTCCCGATAATTAATACGTAGCCTCAAGCTTCTGTCCTTCTTCTTAATAAAGAGGGTCGGTGCGCTCCAAGGCGAAGGACTTGGACGCACATACCCTTACTCCAACAACTTTTAGAAGTTGCACCTTCAGCTCCGCCATTTCCTTAGGCGCTAGCCGATAAGGAGAGCGTGACACAGGCTTTGCACCCGGTACTAGCTCAAACATGAAATCTATCTCCCATTGAGGCGGGGCTCCAGGAAGATCTCTAGGGAACACATCAGGGTACTCCTATACCACTGAAATAGTAACCAATGCGGGCTTCGGCTTTACAACCTCCACTAGTGTACAAAATAGCTCTACACCAGCACGAACTGCCTTCACCACCTGAAGAGCAGATGCCAACGTCTTGCTCGACCTCTTCGAGCCCGTAAAGGTCATCTCACGACTAGCTCCCAGCTTGACTCCCCTAGCGGTAGTAACGATACTTGGAAGTCAAAGTCCTGGCTCCCTGACCACACCTAAACGCAACAGATACTACCCGCGCACATTGAGCACCATTGGACCATAACACATCCAATTTGTCTCTTACCATCGAAGGAGGTACTCCGACGCGTAAAAACAATTCCTACATAAAGGAATGCGAAGCTCCCTAAACGAACCGTGCTCTCGCAGATAAAGTAAAGTCGTAACAAAGCTTAGCACAAGTAGTTCTAAGCTATCATGCACAAGGGCGACAAGTATTTAAGGCAAAACTATATTTAAACCATACATGCCCTTACGACGGCGTGCTTTCTCTCGGACTTGGGACGTCCGCTCCAGCATTCTCGGGCAAAGTGCCCCGGTTTTCCAAAAGTGAAACATGCGCTCGGGGTTCGACCCGTAGTCACCCCAGAAGCACCATAAGGAGCTTGACCCGAAGTCCTGCGCTTCTTATACCATTTTTGATATCCAGACTTTGAGGAGTTCGGCACTTTGAATGCCGTCTCCTTTGCACTAAAGTCCTTGACTGCTCCTGACATAGCTTTCTTGGCCTTCTGAGCACCTTTCCAACAGTCTCGGGCAAACTGCCCTTTCTTTCCACAAGTAAAACATGTGTAAGTAGCATTGCTAGTCGATGCCATAGCCCCCTTCTCCAACATTCCAACGGATGCAACCCTTATGGGGCTTACATAGTTCGATACCATGGTCGCTGGCATCGGGAGGGTCTTCCTCAAATCTGCCTCCAAAGATCTAGCTGATTCCACCAAGGCTCGGAATCCCAATAACTTTGGTCCTAGCAGTAGAACTTGTAACTCGGCGCGCAGGCCATTATAAAACCTATCGACTGTAGCTGGCTCATTATCCACCTCGAAGCATGGGTAGCGACTTATCATTAGAAATGCTTGCAAATATTCCTCAACTGTGTGCGCTCCCTGCACTAAATGCATATTCAGCTGCTGCCCCGATGGTCTACCAAAGGTCATCAGCTGCATCACGCCCACTGGCGTTGAAGCCACAACCGGGGCGCGGGGTTGTATATTCCCTCCAAGCTGTGCACCCGTCACAGCGAACACCGCTTCTACGATCCTTCTAACGGTTTCATACGAAGGAGGAGTCTCAAACACCTCACAGGGTGCACTATGCTCCTCAGAAACCGGACATTCTGGCGGTCCAGCACCGCTTTCGGTCACCTATAGTGGTACAAAATACCGTTAAGCGACCAAATAAAATTGCAAACAACAAGTATAGGAACACGTAGGTTCCTCAAACACGTGTATTTTCATTCCTAAGTGTACATTCATGGGTTCTTTTACCGTTATAACGATGACACACACAATGTGCGCACCACCCCTTAAAATGAATTCGTCCACGAATTCATTTTAAGCCCGACCAAAACCAGTAGTCTGATACCAAATTGTAACACCCCCTATCCGTCGCATAGCATATAGCAGTAGGTCCGGCCGGGGCCCGACGCCGTATGCCACAGACAGACCGGGTGGTTACTCATGGAAACCATCCAACCAATCATAACGTCCTACACAGAGCATTCTAGCGGAAGCAGTTTATAAGTTGAAATAAAAAACCCAGCACTAAAGCACGAATGTCCACTAGAATAGCCAACCAGGAATGAAGTACATACACCAGTACTGGCCTTAAGGCCTTACAAAATGGTTCACTTAATGTTACATGATTTTCAAACCACGACACGCAGGCCAGTCATACATGAATAAAGCAGTAAACACTCCAAATAGGCCTTCAAGGGCCGGCTTTGCAATTTGGGCTTTAGCCCGCTATTGACCGCTTGGTCCAGCAGCACCTGCAAGCAACATAACCACCGCACGGTGGCAAACAAAAAGGACAACGGTCAGCAATGCTGACCAAATTATAACGATTCCGCCCCCGACTCGGGGCGGCGATGCTCCTTCCCTGCAATTTTATTAGCACAAGCGAGCAATATAATAATATTCATTACATCACAGGCGTAGGCTCAATCGGCCACACACCCCGTGCACTCAGGGCACATTCTCGGTGAACCGGTCGATGTCACGTCAGTTAAAGCCATAGACATTCCGGACCCACCACCGCCACTTTGACGGCCAAACATATGAGCAATTTGTCTTCCCGGCATGGGTCATGACAATTTAAGACATAGACCGCCGAAGACTGTCATCTATGCCAACGGCAAGTGCCACGTAACCTTAGGTCTCTTTAACCCGAACGACATAGATATGGGTACGGTTCCATCTAACCCGTGCTCCCATCGCAACGACAATTTAATCCATATGTGCATGTCAAACTTCTCCCGAGTCCCATTTTCATCACACAATTTCACATAACTCGGTTATGTTCAAGTTGGCTCTCAGGCCTCCATGTTGGCAAGATCACGCATCAGCCCAGTTTTCCGGGTGCACCTTAGGGTTAATCCCCAAGGCTCCCTGTTGCAATCTACCGTGTAGAAAACCCAAAAAACAACCAATAGCACGGAGTCTTCTCCTGCATTTATGCAATGCAACATCACCGATCCAGACCAAAATGTCCGGGTAGGCATCACACATCATGCCTATGTCCGTTCTCGCTTACAGACTCTAAATAATGGGGACTTCACATATCTACCCGAAGGAACGCCTCCAACTCACCGCAAACTCGCGAGAGAAGGCTTCCTATGCAAAGAAGGAGAGCTACTCATGCTCAAGAAGAGAATCGTTACCCTTGCGTTATTCTTCGGCGCCATAGAAAAGTAAGCGGATGAAAAGCACCGCACTCTCTTCGCCTCTGTGGATCCGGAGTCGGCTCGCGATTTGGAGCTTTGAAGCTCCTCCAATGGCCGGATCTAGCTTCTTCTCCCTTACTTGGCTCTCCTCTCTCTAAGCTTTAGAAAGAAAAGAACTCATGAAAAGTGAGGGTTTCTAAGTCCAATCCCGGGTATATCTCATCAGGAACAACCCCCAGCCGTTGGATCCCAAAATAAAGAAATGAACGGCTTTGATTCGGGACTGAAATGCCCAATCTGGATCGCACACGGCCTGGCACACGCCCGTGTCCAGGGCCGTGTGCCTCATTCGCCGTCAAAATCAACTCGCCTGGAACAACACACGGGTATCGAACACCCCCGTGTTCAACCTGACATGCCCGTGTTCCACCTGACATGGCCGTGTGAGCGGCCGTGTACCCCCATCGTTTTTCCCCGAAAACAACCCGAGCACTGCACCGGTTCTAGGACACGCCCTTGTCCTTGCCCGTGTCACCTCAACACGCCCGAGTTCCAGGCCGTGGACACGGTCTCGACACTCGACACTTCATCGAGCGAAGATCGTCGACCTGACGACATGGCCTTGGACACGCCCGTATCCTAGGCCGTGTGCCTTGTCTCGACACATCGTCGATCAAAATGTCGACTTCTCGGGATGATTGTCGACACGGGTCGACACGCCCTGCGACACGCCCGTGTCGTAGGCCGTGTGTCATGTCTCGACACTTCGTCGAGCGCAGAGTGTCGACTTCGCGGGCTAAGTGTCGACATGGGTCGACACGCCCTGTGACACGCCCGTATCGCAGGCCGTGTGCCCAGTCTCGACACAATGTCGAGAGAAAAATGTCGACTTCCTGGCTGAGTGTCGACACAAGCTTGACACTCCCTGGGACACGCCCGTGTCCCAGGCCGTGTGCCTGCAGCCAGAACCCAAAACTGGCCGAAAACGTCCCCCGCCGCTCTTTTGAGTTTCGAGGCGTTACACAACCCCTCCTGTTCTAGTTTCGCCTTCAATCAAATATACCACAAGACCGAGATGGTAATAACCAAATGATGTAGGCTGAAACCATGCAAATCTACCAAAATGCCATGCTTGCTAAGAGATGGATTAGAAATAGTTTCCAGCCAAGAAAGAACATGCAACAACAACATCCTAAGGCGACCATGCTGAACTAATCTCAGTTGGGCATTCAATCCAGCAACCAGCCTATACCATATAGTTGGTGGCATAGCCTGCCAGTAGAACACGCTCATTAGCTCATCAAATAAATTTATGGGAACCCATGCACAAAAAATGCAGAATGCAAAAAGGAGCACTTACCTTTGTCTCATCTGTATGAAGATAATAGAAAAGACCAGAACCACATCCTCATTAAGGTATCTGAAAAGATCAATTCTTTGGAATAAACCATAAAATAGTTGTGAATCTGTACAAAAGCCCACCATAAGGCCCAAAGAACAACATATCAGCAATTTCAGATATATCAAAGTTATACTGAGCAGAAGTAATAAAGTACACAGTGTATGTTTTACCAGGATTTAGTACTTGGTCACCAAACATGCAAGTCAGATATATCAAAGTTATACCAAACATAATTAATAAAATAGTATCAAAACACTATGCCCAAATACTAACAGTCAAATAATAGTCTAAACCAAGCAGAAGTAATAAAATAGTAACAAAGCACTATACCAAAATACTAACAGTCATAAACCATTTGACAACAAAAAAGTGCACCAAAAAGTGAATGGTGTGTGCATCAATTAGTCAAGGAATTGCGCAAAATTTTTGCAGAACAGAAGACAGCATCGCTTTCAGCTCAATCTGTCCCTCTTTTAGTCATGCAATCTCTGCATTGTGAGTTTGAATCAAAGCTTCCTGTTTATCTATAAGCTCTGTTTGTGATGCAATACGAGTCGTGGCATTGCACAATTCTTCTTCCGCTACATTCAACTTCTTTTTCAACTGAGTGGACTCTATCATTGTCTTCTTCATTCATTTTGAAGGCACAACACTGTAGCCTAATCCTTTGTCATAACCAAACTTATTTCCAAGTACAGTCTTTATAATTTCTCTCTCAGAGCTTATGGGATCACTGTCAGAATCTGTTGATATTGTCCTCAGCCTTTCCATTTCACGCTGTAAAATAGTGTTATAATAGAAACGTATGTTATCAATCAATTTTGTGAAAGTTTCAAATATATTTTGACTTACGTATGCTGCTTCTGCTTTCTCACTTACAAACACCTCATTCTTCTTATGGGTGATAACAAAGTTCTCAACGGGGCTTTGATTAACCTGTATATCAATAAAATATTTGAGAATATGTCGTAGTAATCAAAAACTCACATGTAATCATTGCATTAACATTTACAGCTGTCTTGAATGGTAGGATTTGGAACCCGACGTATGAGTAAATGACATGTGTGATCTATTAACAACATTTGTCTTGGGCCTTTTCTGCAAGTAAACAAAAGTATTGAATGGTAGACATTGAATGTGTGATTAATAACATATGTATTAAACAGAATTTCAGATTCTTTCTCTGTCGGTCGAGAATTACTTAAGTAGTTACAATCACCTTAAAAGTTTCACTCTCGAAGAGATCGCACAACTGACATCAATTCTCGATTGAGATCCACTCAAATGGGCTACTAGATCTTGGATTCTTTCCTGCCACAATATAACCCATATACTTTTTTGATAATCTTCCTCTCCAATGTGTGTAGCTACGTTGAAACATCTACTCCATGAACTTGTGCATACTTTTATCTGTTTCCCAATTCTTTATCTCAAACCATTGCTACAAAAGAATAAAATATTTGGTTATCCCAAACAAATTCACATATATGATATATAAATATTTACTTACACCTAATCCACCATATAAAGTAAGTTTCAGCTCTTCCCCCAGTTCACTCCATGGGGTCAAAAAATCCAAACCTGCACCGTGTCTCACAATAACACCTACACCATTTGCAAGGTGCTTTGCAAAGCGACACAGCTTCTTAAAACCTTCAGGAAACTCAATCTCAAGTAGTTTCTTATCCTAATAAAATAAATAAAAGTCTGTAAACATATAATAAGTGTATGTAAGTTTTAATATACCTAAATAAAGCATACATTTTCTAGTATTGCTTTCTCAATTGACCTTCCGGTGGTCACCCCATGTCCTCTTCTTATAGAGGAGCTTCCCACTGCATAATTAAAACCCTTAATAAATATATGATTCAAGTAAATGATACAAATTTGTGAAATAAAATAAGGTATACTTACCAGTATTATCAGAACCTTGTATTGGACTTTCAACATTTCCTTCATTAATGGTGGTATCATCATCAAGAGCTTGTGATCTACTTTGTGATTGTTGCAGATTAGGTGAAGGTGTATTTGGTGCAGGTGACAATTCAACAACCTCAATATTTGATGGTTTTTCATAAACAAACAGTTGTTTGCTGCTCCTTGTCATAGGGCGCCGTAGAATAACAATTTTTGGAGGCATATTACAACAAAGTAAATAAGATGCAAACATTAAACATCACATTAAATTATTTAGAGAAATCTTAAAAAGGAAGAATTGCATTATTGTTTCGTACTAATGAATTAGAAAAACCTTAACGTACCATTTGTATTAGCTTTACATGTTATCATCACTGTCATAAGAATATTGCACTAGTGTTTCATCATCCTCATATATTGACTCATCTCCGTCAACAATATTATTAAGTTCTTCCTCTTCGCGGATTCTAGTTAGAACTTTTATATTTATAATATCAGGTTCTATATCATCTCTTCCTAGTAATTTCAAGTTTTGCTCTTCGGTAGCATATATTAATTCAGTTTCTGAGGACTCATGCTGTTTAATTATGTTATCATTCATCTCCTCCACTTCTAGGTCAACGTGTTCCTCTATGTCCCAAAGGTGTCTATGACATACAAGTTGTGCAATTTTCCAAGGATCACCGAGTTTTATGTCATCGACATAGAACACTTACTGCACTTGGTTTGGAAGAACAAATGGATCATCCTCACACCAACGAGAAGTTATGTCGATGCTCAAAAAATATTTATCTTTATGCATAGTCTTTTTCCTACTATTGTCAAACCACTCACACCAAAATAATACTACTTTATACCCATGAAGATAGGTCAATTTAACGACCCTATTTAATACTCTATAAAACTCTACCAACATATTTGATGTTCCCCCTCAACAAGTAAACCACTATTTTGTGTTGTTCTACGATCATCTCGATCTTGTATATGAAATCGTACTTCATTAACAATACAAAAAGAGTGAAATTTTGTTAAGTATGATTGTGGACCATTTTCCAATGCCCATAATTCTTCGGAGACTTCGCCCGAGTTTGTGTGATACACTCTATTTATCTATACATAATACAATATGATGATAATTAGATAAGTGATACTATAAATTAACAATCATCAAGGGCATCTTCATATTTGGAGCTTACATGAGCTTGAAGCCAATAATGAAATAGCTCTTGATGAGTTTTGTCAATGTTTCTTTCATTTTCCCTTTTAAGCTCCTACATGTGCTTATTATTAAAAATAAAAAAAATAAGTACATTAAATATAGTTACAAAGTAAGGAAATTGAGCTCTATCATGTAACAAACCTTTGAAAATCATCTACTTCGGTATAATTGTTTAATATGAATTTATGAGCTGCATCTAGATCTTTTTAGAAAGTGTTTTGCAACGACGAAGAGGCCCGAATGGTCTCACTTTTGATGCAAAAACAGACAATTCACACTCTTGTTGATGCTCCACTGAATCTTCATTTCTATTTGCTTTATTGAACTTTGTTTCTATTTCATTTAGGTACATTGACACAAATGTCAAAGACTCGTTTACAATATATCCTTCCGCTATAGAACCCTATGGACGAGCTTTATTACGTACGTATCCTTTAAGAATTTTAAGAAACCTAAAGGGAAAACTCAATGATAATATCAACAAAATTGTTCATTTATGCTATGTAAGATAATAAAGTATAAATGCATAAAAAACAAGTACCTTTCAATCAGGTACATCCAATGTGAGTGAACTGGGCCAACGATCTTTGCCTCTTTCGGAAGGTGAATAGACAAGTGAATCATTACATCAAAAAATGCTGGAGGGAACATTCTCTCCAATTTGCACAAAATAATTAGGATATTACTCTCTAACTTCTCGATATGCTCTACCTTTAATGTCTTTGAGCATAAAATTTTTAAAAAATCTCCTAGCTCATGGAGTGCCTCAACGACATCTGGGCGTAGAAACCCACAAATGCCAATAGGAATTAACCGTTGTAGTAGAACATGACAATCATGAGATTTAAGTCCATAATTCTTCTCATCCTTTACGCATCTTGAAATATTTCACGCATAGCCATCCAAAAACTTGACATTTTTTAAAATATCGCAAAATCTTTTTTTTTTCTCATCGGAAGATAGATTATAACATGCTTAAGGTTTTATTATAGTGCTTCCATTTCTAATCAAGTGTAACTCCTTCCTAATGTTAAAGTCTCGCAAATCTTCTCACGCTTTTTCCGTATCTTTATTTTTTCCATCAATGTTCATCAATGTGCCCAACACACTACCACAAATATTTTTTTCAACATGCATTACATCAACGTTGTGTCGTATCAAAAGCTTATGCCAGTAAGGTAGTTCAAAAAAGATGCTTCTTTTTACCCAATTTCCTTCTTCACTATTGCACTTCCTCTTTCGCTTGCTTGGGTGTTTTCCAAATTTATCAAAGTTATGTTCAAGTTTGGTTAAATCTGAAAGCAATTGTGCGCCACTCCACTCCCTTGGTTTTGAACGTGTTTCAGACTTTCCATTGAACAATTTAGGCTCTATTTTGTTCGGCGTTTCGCTGCTCCGTTTGGGGCAAAAGCCGCCAGAAGGCGGGTAAACAAATGAACCTCCGACGGCATTTGCTCCGTTTCCACCCACCCGCCTTGAGAAACGCCCCAAAAAGCTTTATTTGGAGCAGCCACCTCCCCCCTCCGTTTCGAACACTCTGTTTCCACCCGCCGGATCGATAAGGGTGATCTTTATGTAGATAACGACGATGTCCCATGTAGCATATCTTGCTTCGAATTCTTTTAGAATCTGTATCATTTAAATAAGTTGGGCATGCCCCGTAACCCTTTGTGGTCCACCCAAATAAATTACTAAATGCTGGAAAATCATTAATTGTCCACATAAGTGCAGCATGCATTCTAAAAGTATATTTGGTGTATGTGTCATAAGTCTCAACACCATTCCATAATTCTTTTAATTCTTCTATTAATGGTCTAAGATAAACATCAAAATCTTTTCCAGGTGCTCGTGGGCCAGGAATTAATAATGACATCATAAGAAACTAATCTTTCATACCTTTGTAGAATAACATATTATATGGAATTAGCACAAATGGCCACATACTATAAGAAGTACTCATATTTCCAAACGGATTGAACCCATCAGTATCCAATCCAAGCCTCATTACGTGGATCTGCGGCAAAACTGGGATACTATGCATCAAAACTCTTCCATGCAAGTGAATATACCAGATGACTTAGAGTACCTTCTATCTCTATATGCTTCGCAGTATGCCACCTCATGTAACCTGCTGTTTTAGAAGACATATAAAGTCTTTGTAGCCTTGGTGTTAAGGGGAAATGCCACAAAACCTTTTGAGCAATTAATTTTCCTTTTCCTTCATTATATTTCCAACGCGGTTCTTCACACACAGGACACACATCTTTCTTCTCATTCTCTTTCCAAAATAGTGCACAATCATGTCTACATGCGTCTATCTTCTTATAGCCCAATCCTAAACCAGAAAGAAGTTTCCTAGCCCAATAAAGAGATTTTGGAATAAGATTACCTTCTGGCATCATGTACTTTAACAATTCAAGACGTATGTTAACTGACTTATCGGACATCTTGTTCATTACTTTGATATGCAACAGTTTAACAATGAAGGCTAATAAAGAATACTTTCTGCAACCCGGGTATAGTTCACGTCTGACATTACATAATAGATTTGAAAAGTTCCAGTACTATCTTCGTTATAATGTTCAGGAAGTTCTGCATCTCCAATCTCATGTATCAAATCAACTAAATCATCGATGACTTCAATATCATCGTTACTTTCCTGACTTTGAGAAGGTCCACTATTGTTACTATTATAACTGAACACAAAAGAACTAGTCATTTTAGCTTCTTCATGATGTATCCACTTCTTATAATATTTGTAAAACCCTTTCAAATGCAAGTCTGTTTTAACTTCAATGAGGCTCTTTATTTTAGTGTTTTGACTGTAAGACCCCACTTTTTTTCCTTTTAAACCATAGGAGTCTTATGCCCATAACCACTATTTTGCGGGGACACCAACACGCCTGGGAAGGTCGTCACTACAAAACGCTAATCCTGCCGGCTATACCGATCCCAGAAGAGAAGATTAAAAGTATAAGTACATGAGTAAAATAAAACTCAATGCTGGTCCACCAAAAATCACATGAATATTAATAAATCTCCACGAAGGGAGAGTCCACAATAACAATAAGTCAAGTACGAATAAAAAGGGCTCCTGCCGATACATCATGATCCTCACTACAAGTCACTCAACGCGGAAACAAATCCATAATAAGTACTAATAATCGGGACTCACTGTCCCTGCTTCCTGAACTCCTGTACTAGACTGTCCCGTCTCCAAGCGCACTGACCTCTGGGGCTGCATCTCCTAGTTCGGCTCCACGATCCCATAAAATGATTTGGTCTACGACCGTTAGTCTAAAAGAATAAGTCCTATCATCCCCCACCCCTCCCCCATGGCTCCAAGGCACCGAGCGGGGAGAAGGAAGATTGTTGCGATCGTCTACTTGGACCATTTTGTGATCGTCTTCATCGACGATATTTTGGTGTACTTGTAGAGTGAGGAAGATCACTTCAAGCATCTTCATTTGGTTTTGGAGATGCTAAGGAGGAATCAATTGTATGCCAAGTTCTCGAAGTGCGAGTTTTGATTATCCTCAATGGCGTTCCTCAGTCATATAGTGAGTGGAGAAGGTATTGCTGTGGATCCGACGAAGATTGTTGCGATACGAGAGTGGCCTGAACTTTCTACGGTAGCGAAAGTCCGGAGCTTTCTGGGGCTTGCCGGCTATTATAGGCGCTTCGTAGAGAACTTCTCGCGGATAGCGTTACCTCTCACTACTTTGACGAGGAAGGAGAAGAAGTTCGTTTGTACGCCGGAGTGCGCGCGAGCCTTTGAGGAGTTGAAATATCAGTTGACCACGGTGCCTGTGCTGAGTTCGCCGTGTGGGATCGAAGGTTATGAGATTTATAGCGATGCTTTGGGCAGCGGTTTGGGTTGCGTGCTACTGCAACACGGAAGTGTGATAGCTTATGGCTCGAGACAGCTGAAAGTGCACTAGAGGAATTATCCGGTCCATGACTTGGAGTTAGTGGCCGTGAATTTTGCCTTGAAGCTGTGGAGACACTATTTGTAAGGTGTGAAGATTGATATCTACACCGATCACAAGATCCTGAAGTATTTGATTGATCAGAAAGATCTGATTATGCGGCAGCGTAGATGGATGGAGTTCCTGGGGGACTATACATTCAAAATCCACTACGTGCCTGGTAAAGGGAATGCGGTTGCGGACGCGTTGAGTCGCTGGGCCCCAGCTCAAGCCAATTGGCTGTCGATCCATGACGAGCGGTTGGTTCGGGAGTTGGAGGCGTTGGAGATTGTTTGTGTAGATAAGCAATCAAGTTCTGAAGTAGTACTGAATTGGACTGAAGTCCAATATGACCTAGCGGATCGGATTCGGCAGGCATTGGATTTGGATGACCATATGAAGCAGTTCATGGTAGAGGCTCTGGATGGGTCAAATTCTCAATTCATTGTGGAGGACGGATTACTTTGGAAAGACGGTCGTCTGTGCGTCACAAGTGTGGGCAATTTGCGGGTGGAATTGTTGTACGAGGCACATCATACCAAGTACTCGATTCACCCGGGGAGCACGAAGATGTACCGCGATGTCAAGAAACTGTTTTGGTCGCCGGGTTTGAAGAAGGATGTGGCACTCTACGTAGAGAAGTGCCAAACTTGTGCCTTAGTGAAGGCAGAATGCCAAAAGCCGGGAGGATTTCTGAAGTCCTTGCCAATTCCTGAGTGGAAATTCGATGATATCTCTATGGACTTTGTGCACGGTTTGCCAAGGTCGCAAAAGGGGAACGACGCCATTTGGGTGGTCGTAGATCGGCTAACGAAGGTGTCGCATTTTATTCCGCATAGGAAGGATGATCCGGTGGAGAAGTTGGCAAAACTATATGTGGATAATATAGTATGGCTTCACGGTGTGCCCCGCAGCATCGTGAGTGAGCGAGATGGGCGGTTCACGTCCAATGATTGGAGGCTAGTGCAGCAAATATTGGGAACAAAGTTAAAATTCAGCACAGCCTTCCGTCCGCAAATGGATGGGCAGACCGAGAGGGTCAATAGAACTATGGAAGACATGCTCTGCATGTGTGTCTTGGACTTTGGAAAGCAATGGGAAGACCATCTTTATTTGGTGGAGTTTGCATACAACAATAGCTACCAGGCGAGTATTCAAATGGCGCCCTTCGAGGCCCTATATGGTATAAAATGTCGCAGGCCGTTGTCTTGGTTAGAAACGGGTGAGTCAAAATTGTACAAGCGCCAAGAGGTAGAAGATGCTATGTCTTTGGTTTGTACCATTCAGGAGAGGTTTCTTATCGCTCAGGACCGGCAAACGAAGTACTATAATGCCAAGCAAAGGAACGTTGAGTTCGCTGTGGGCGACTGGGTGTACTTAAAGATCAAGCCGTTCAAGGGTGTCTCGCGGGTGCGGCGATTGAAAAAGCTAAGCCCGAGGTACCTTGGGCCGTTTGAGGTTCTGGAGCGAGTTGGTGAAGTAGCCTATCAGTTGAAGCTTTCAGTGGAGCTTAGTGGTTTACATGATGTATTCCATATATCGGTTCTATGGAAGGCGGTGCAAGAGCCTTCGCAAGTGATCGCGATTGATCAAGTGCCGGTGGATAGTGGTTTGACGACAAAAGTCAAGCCCGTGCGGATTGAGGACTCGGAGGTCAAGCGGCTACGCAATAAAGAGATCAGGATGGTCAAGTTCCGATGGGACAATTGCGGTCGTGAGGAGCTCTCTTGGGAGCGAGAGCAGACTATGCTTGACGAATATCCGGAGTTGTTCCGCTCAGGTACAAATTTTGGTTTTGTACTTATCTTTCTTTATGTAATTTCGTGGACGAAATTCTTTTAAGAGGGGGTCTGTCGCAGGCCGTGTTCTGCCCAGTTTTAGCATTTCAGGCCCGAATCAAGGCCGTTCATTTCTTTAATTTGGGATCCAACAGCTGAGGGTTGTTCCTGATGGGATATACACGGGATTGGACCCTTGAAACCCTCATTTCACTTGAGAGGTTCTCTTTCTAAAGTATAGAGAGAGAGAGGAGAGCCAAGGAGGAACAAGGAGCTTAGATCCGGTCTTTGGAGGAGCTTCGGAGCTCCAAATCGCGAATCGACTTCGGATCTACGGAGGCAAAGAGAGTGCAGTGCTTTTCATCCGCTTATATTTTCATGGCGCCAAGGATGAACGCTAGGGTAACGATTCTCTTCTTGAGCATGTGAAGATCTCCTTCTTTGCATAGGAAGCCCTCTCTCGCGAGTTTGTGGTGAGTTGGAGGCGTTCCTTCGGGTAGATATGTAAAGTCTCCGTTGTTTAGAGTCCGTATTCGAGAACGGACATAGGCATGATGTGTGAAGCCTATCCAGACATGTTGGTCTGGATCGATGATGTTGCATTGCATAAATGCCGGAGAAGACTCCATGTGATTGTTTGTTTTTTGGGTTTTCTATGTGGTAGATTGCAACAGGGAGCTTTGGGGATTAACCCTAAGGTGCACCCGGAAAACTGGGCGGATGCGTGATCTTGCCAACTTGGTGGCCTGAGAGCCAACTTGAAACATAACCGGGTTATGTGAAGTGTGATGGAAATGGGACTCGGGAGAAGTTTGACCCGCACATATGACTTAAATTGTCGTTGCGTTGTGATCACGGGTTAGATGGAACCGTACTCGTTCTATGTCGTTCAGTTAAAGAGACCTAAGGGTACGTGGCACTTGCCATTGGCATATATGAGGGTCTTCGACGGTTTATGGCTTAAATTGACGTGACCCATTCCAAGAAGAAAAAATGCTCATAGTGTGGTCGTCAAAGTGGTGGTGGTGAGTTCGGAATGTCTATGGCTTAAATTGACGTGACATTGGCCGGTTCACCGAGAATGTGCCCTGAGAGCACGGGGTGTGTGTCCGTGCGAGCCAATGCCTGTGATGCAATGTATATTTATATACTGCTTGGTTTTTCTAATAAGTGCAGGGAAGGAGCATCGCCGCCCCGAATTGGGGGCGGGATCATTATAATTTGGTCAGTATTGCTGACCGTTGCTTTTGTTTGCCACCGTGCGGTGGTTTGTTGCTTGCAGGTGCTGCTGGACCAAGCGGTCAATAGCGGGCTAATTCCCAAACCGCGAAGCCTGCCCTCGAAGGCCTAATTGGAGTGTTTACTTGCTTTTATTCATGTATGACCGGCCTGCGTGCCATGGTATGGAAAACATGTAATATTGAGTAAACCATTTTGTAAGGCCTTAAGGCCTATACTTGTGTATGTACTACATTCCTATTTGTTGTTTAGTGGATATTCATGCTTGGTGCTGGGTTCTTTTAATCGCAACTTATAAAATTGCTTCCGCTAGAATGCTCTGTGTAGGACGTTGGATTAGTTGGATGGTTTCCATTGAGTAACCACCCGGTCTGTCTGTAGTATATGGCGTCGGGCCCCGGCTGGACCTACTGCTATATGCTATGCGACGGATAGGGGGTGTTACACTGGACCATTGCAATGCATGAGGAATTAGACCAATTTGAGAGATGTAGAGTTTGAGATTTGGTTCCAAGACCCCAAGACTATCCAGTCATTGGAACTAAATGTATATACAAAAATAAATTGGATGCCCAAGGTACAATAATGAGGAACAAGGCTAGGCTTGTTGCTCCAGGATATAGGCAAGATGAAGGAATAGATTATGACCAAACCTTTGCACCAGTGGCAAGGTTAGAGACAATCAGAATATTTCTTGCCTATACATCCTACAAGAGATTCAAGGTGTATCCGATGGATGTAAAGAGTGCATTCCTGAATAGAGTACTTAAAGAAGAGGTTTATGTTGAACAACCTCCAGGTTTTGTCTCTCAAACTCACCCCTATCATGTTTTCAAATTGCATAAAGCTCTTTATGATCTCAAGCAAGCTCCAAGAGCTTGGTATGAGACCCTAGCTAGCTTTTTGATAGAGCATAAATTCATTAGAGGCATAGTAGATAAGACACTTTTCACTAGACATCATAAGGACCAAATTTTTTTAGTACAAATTTATGTGGATGACATCATATTTGGGTCTACTGATTCCAAATTATGCAAGAGGTTCTCTGACCTCATACATTCAAAATTTAAAATGAGTAGCATGGGTGAGCTCTCCTACTTCCTTGGTCTCCAAGTGAAGCAGTTGTCTGATGGCATCTTCATCTCCCAAGCTAAATATGCAAAAGAGCTTATCAAAAGGTTTGGGATGGCTGATGCCTCAGCAAAGAAAACACCCATGACTACTAATGCTGTGATTGACTCTGATGCACATGGGAAACCTGCGGATCAGAAATTATATAGTGGCATTGTTGGGTCCCTACTATATCTTACAACAAGCAGACCTGATATCATGTTTGCCACATGCCTTTATGGTAGGTTCCAAGTGAACCCAAAAGAATCTCACCTAGTTTTCTTAAAAAGGATTTTGAGATATATAAAGAGTTGTCCTAGTCTAGGCCTATGGTATCATGCTGAGTCAGAATTTGATTTAACTGGATTTTCAGATGCTGACTTTGTTGGATGCAGGGTTGATAGAAAAAGCACCCCAGGGACTTGTCAGTTCCTTGGTATGAGGTTAGTATCCTAGTTTTGGAAGAAACATTCATTTGTATCCACCTCAACTACTGAAGCAGAATATATTACAGCAGACAGTTGTTGTTCTCAGATGCTGTTGATCCAAAACCAACTCCTAGACTATGGTCTCAACTTAAATAATTCAACTCTCTTTTGTGATAACACAAGTGCTATAGCAATAGCACAAAATCCAGTCCATCACTGTAGGACTAAGCATATAGACATTAGACATCATTTCATTAGAGAGTGTGTGGACAAAAATAAAATTAATCTTGTCTATATCTACACTGATTTTCAAAGAGCTGATATATTCACCAAACCTCTGGATGAGAAAAATCAATTGTTCTTTATAAATCAGCTTGGAATGATCAATGGAGAAGACTTAGTTTAGTTTCTGTATACACTCGACGAATTTTCCAAAGTTCGTCGAACGGAGCTCGACGAACTAGGGACAGTTCGGGAGATATTCGTCGAACGGAGGTCGACGAACTCTCAGTGTGTAAAGTTGTGTTCGTTGAACGGAGCTCAATGAATCTACTTCAAGAAAACTTTCTTCGAACGGAGCTTGACGAAATATCTTCAAATCTTCAGGCTGCGCTCGACGAATTATTTAACTATCAATTATTTCGTCGATCTCAGGTCGAAGAATTTCTTAATTTTCGTGGAACGGAGTCTGTCGATTCATATTGTGGAAAACCTTATATTTAGGTTTTCTTCGACCTCCGTCCCGCGCTTTCTGTTCCCTTGCACTTGATAGTCGTTTTTTCTCTCTTGCAGGTGATTTCATGGCGGTTCCAGCGGGAACATTGGCTGTGATGAAGTTCGACACCGGATTTGATGTTGACTTTGATTCATTTCAGCATTCAGATCCAATATTTCTAAACATTCTGAAACTTCTGGAAGAGCAACAACTGAAGAATTTGATGACAATAAGGATAAAAAAATCTGGAACTGAGATACGAGAATGGGTCTATACATCATCGATAATAGAAGAAAATATAATGATTGGAATAATTATGGGTAACGCTATCTCCCTATCTCCCGTCGTATTAACTGAAATCTTTGGTTTGGATAATGAAGAGGAAGAACTGGAAATAGATTCTGAAGAATATGATATGATGTTGAATTTGATGTGTTATATTGGAGATAACCCCAATAAGTTATTGAAGAAACATTTATCTGCAGAATACAAATTTCTGGCAGATATTGTTGGGAAAGTCTTGCTAGGCAAGCACACTGTACATGATTATATTACCAGACATCAGTTTTTGGTCATGTGTGTAGTGGTTAACAAGAAGAAGGTGAACTGGGCACAGATCATCTTTGATCTAATAAAGAAAAAGACTAATAAAAAGGAAGTGTGTTTTGGAAGGATCCTAGGGATCTTCCTGAAGGAGAAGGCTACTGAATCACTGGTCTCCCCGACCATATTCATTAATGCCAGCAAGAGGCTCACCTGTGCCTTGTTTGGCGGGTGGGATAGGACTATATCCAAGCCATCCAAGGCTTCAACCTCTTCCACCCCAGCTTCTGAAAGCACAAGGGCTGTTAGGGCCACTTCCCACCCTGATGAAGAGATCATCCCCATACCTCCATCCCTTCCAGCAACTTAACAACAATCACCCTCCACAGTTCATACTTCCTCTCTTCAACCACATCAACAACTCCAACAACAACTTCAACCACATCAACAACTCCAACAACAACTTCAACCACATCAACAATCACAGCCCTCTGTTCATGTTCCTACTATAGCTACATTACCTGCCACCTCTCCACCATTAGACCTTACTGACTTCCCTTGCTCACCCACCCAGGAATACCATCAACCCACTCCATCTCAATCACCACAATCCCCCCATGATATACCAGCCCCAACACCACCTTCATCTCCTCTTACCCCCACTTATCTTCCCTCCCATCCTTCAATCTATTGTCAACTCCTCCCAATACTCCCTCTCCTCACAATGCCTCCATCCAGGATGCCCACATGCAAGATGCTCCTCCTCCATCCTCACCAACATCTACTATCCCTTCACATGTTTCCACCTCAACACCATCTGCCACTCTATCACTGGCTCCCTCCACCATCTCATCTGTCCTTGCTCTCATCACACCCCTCCTCAAAACTCTAATAATAGAGGCCATTACACCTCTTGATACCTCCATTTCCTCTCTCTCTCTCTGCTCAAATTTCTGCCCTCTCTGCTGCACCCTCTTCATTTAGGGGACTGCCTCTAGTTATTACTGAAACTAGGCAGGGGGAGATGCTTGATGAAGAAGCTGCAGCAGCTCAAGTAGCAACAGTTTCAGTTTCAGCAGCTCCAGTAGATGCAAAGGTAGCAATAGCAGTAGATACAAAGTTTATAGATACAGATTTGATTGATTTCATTAATTTTATTAAGACTGACATGGATATAGAAGAGTCAGCTTCAGGAGAAATAATTACTGTTGGTGATTTCATCATTAATCCCACAGTAGATTTAGCATATTTGTTGAAAAATTTTGATACTGCATTTTTGAGCTTCCCTCTAGCAGATCATACTAAGCTATCCTTGGTTATTATTCCATATTCCTCCCATATTAGTTCAAAAGTTACCAAGCAACTCAGAACTCTTTTTGCTGCTTCAGAGCCCATAGCCATTCCATCCCCTCCAGAGGCTATTTCAGCTCCCAGTTTTGTTATGGATGACTCACCAATGCCAGATCTTGATGCCTTGATCTTGGCTGACATTGAGGAAGAGAATAAGGCAGTTGCTGAAAGCACTATCAGAGTTAGTTCTCCAACTCCTGATGAAGTTTCTTCTTTAGCTCCACCTCCTATTGTAGTTTCCCCTCCAGCTCCAGGTCCTACTCCTTCTCATGTTACAGCTCAGGCTGAAAAGCCAATTGATAAGTCTATACAAAAGGCCATTGATGTCTTATATGATAATCCTTAGGGATCTGATGATGATGAGGATGATAATGAGGATGAGGATTCTGATGAGGATCCAAAGAAGAAGAAAGTGTCTAAGAAGAGGAAAGTACCTCCTCCTCCTGCTCCTAAACTAAATCCAACCAATGACACTCCCTACTATATTCTTCAGAAGATAACTCCATATAAAGGGATGCCAGCTTGGATGTGGTTATTTAAAAATGAACAGAAAGAAAGGAAAAGAAGCAGAAGATACTCCCCTCCTCCAACTCAGAAATACAGAAGGGACCCTCCTCCTCCTCCTCCAGCTGCTGGTGCTTCAGGCATATCTTCTCAAAGGCCCACTCAATTTCAAACTTATCAAAGACATCAGAGTAGGCCCTCCTTCTCAAGCAGCCAGCAAAGATAATACCAATCTGGCAAGCAGCATCAACCTCAACATCAACACCAACAATAACAATTCTCTGAACATCAACAAGATGAAAGTCCTAAAAGACCAAATTCTTCTCCTGTTCCTTTTGAAGATCCAGAAACAGCTAATACAGCTAGAATGGCCAGGTTCCAAGAACTTGTAGGCCTTTCTATGATTAACAAGGCCAAAGTTAAAGGAAAGGATCCTTCTGAGTACTCCACAATGTCTAAGTACATGAAAGAAGAGCTTAAGAGGTTTGAGAAAGCAAACAAGTATTTCAATGCTGATGACTACATGAAGTTGCACCCAGAAGCAGTTGTCCCCAGAGCCGCATCTTTGAAGATTATAGAGGCTGCTGACATGACCATGACTAAAGTGCAAGCTTCTGATCCTAACAGAGAGTTTGTCTTCACTAAGCCAGGTGACAAGAGCAAAGAAGAAAAGCCAAAGGAAAAGAAACAAAAGAAATGAGTTCTGGTCTGTTTTATTTCTGTTATGTTTTTAAAACTGCTTTCTATTTCTGAACAAAGCTTATCTGTATATATATATCTGTTGCATGTGTTATTGATCTCTGCCAGATATATGCTTTCTTGCTTTGTTTATTTTCAATTCTAGTCTGAGTATGTAATTAGTGACCTCACCCAAATAGGGGGAGATTGTTGGATCCCTAGTTTGATTTGTGCTAGGTTCACTAAGTTAGGATCATTTGACCCAACATGTATAGCCAGGGTCATAGTTGTATCCTAGAGTCTAGACCAAGTCCTTAGAATCAACACTGTAAGGACCAGCCATCAACACTACCAAAGACTCATGACTTAGACAGATTTCATACTAAGTAAAATGAGTTCGATATTCGTCGAACGCAGTTCGATGAAAGTCTTGTTCAGCTCGACGATCTCAGAGTAAATTCTCTGAGCTGAGCTTGACGAACTTGGTACTCAGGTCGACGAACTTTGGACAATATACTTCAACACTTCAAGATCAGAAAAAATATCTTTATTCTAAGTCCAGAGTCAGACTTTGGTCGACGAACTTAGTTCTCGGCTCGATGAACTTGGACCACAGTCTAGGGAAGGCTCATGTATCAGTTATAAAGTTCTCAGCGCGACGATTTTGGA
The DNA here is from genome assembly GCA_039583875.1 of Platanthera guangdongensis. NCBI lineage: Eukaryota > Viridiplantae > Streptophyta > Magnoliopsida > Asparagales > Orchidaceae > Platanthera > Platanthera guangdongensis. The sequence continues at coordinate 43,065,156 of CM077154.1, forward strand.
TACTTCACTTCAACACCTTCATCCAAAAGCATCTGAAATTATTCTAAGTCCAGAAATATTTTGCTGAACCTCAGTCGACAAAACCAGTTATCATCTCGATGAACTCCATACACAGAAAAGGCAAAGTTTCTAGAGAATATAGTTCTGCTCTCTGCTCGACGATCTTGGAACTCATCTCGACGAACAGAAGTCATCTGGTCGACGAACTCAGCAACTCAGCTCGACGAACTGTGAACTCAGCTCGACGATTTCTGTTATCAATTCGACGAATCCAGACTTAGTTATTTTCCATCCTTCTGTCCCCTTCTTACTGCAATAATTCCTGAGTAATTAATGCTCAAATATTCTCTGGAATATAACCGTTAGACAGAGCATTGATTATGGTCTTCTCCAGGATTATTGCCTGCCATTTTTCCATGGGACAGTTGGGGAAATAATTCAATGCAGTTTATTCTCAAGGCCGTCAGCATTGATTACAGAGGATTTCAAAATTTCAAAAGACCATATTTGACAGAAAATACAAAAAGAGATTTTCTCTCTTCTTCCTTGAGATGGATAGAACAAGATAGATAGACACACAGAGAAAAAGACAATTAGTCTGAATCAAGAAACTCTCTGCACTTTCTTCCATAGATTTCTGATACAGAAAAGAAGCCATATATCTGAAGATCATCAGCTATCTGAAGAAGAAGAACACCAAATCAAAATCAAGAGTCTTCTGTCTTCAACACTCCAGGACACTTCAAAGGACAACTACAACTTTATCTGTCAAAGAAGTTCCTGAACAGCTGCTGATCAAGGCTGAACTACTGAAGGCCTATCACCCTGCAGCAAGGCTCCATCTCTCTGAACCATTCTATACCTCAGGGGGAGCCATTGCTAAAATCAATATCCACAAGTGTTCTCAGTTGTATATTGAGAAAGAGAAGATAATATCATCTCTCATCCCCTTCATTGTATAAAGGGTTATAACTCCCTTCAAAAGGTATTCCTGGTTGCAAGTCACCTGACCAAAAGACTTGAGGATTGGTTTTTGAGCACCTGATCAAAAGCTCATTGGTGTCAGGCACCTGATCAAAAATCTGAGTGGATTCCTACTATGGTGATAGAAGAGTGGATGTACCCAAGTTTAGGGGAACCACTATAAATTCTTGTGTTGTCTGGATTGCCCTTTTCTTTTGTTTCTTGTTGTGGCTGTGTTAGTTGTTAGGTTTGCTGTTTATGCTTTTAATTTTATTCCTGCACTAGATAAAATCAATTGAAAATTTTATAAAACCTGAATACTCTATTCACCGCCCCCCCTCTAGAGTATTCCTGATCTAATAGCTCACTTTCAGTCTGCTCCTTGCTCACCACCTCCGTTGCTTCTTCAGGCTCAGCTCCATTACCGGGTAAAATTTGAGCAATGCTCCCCCTGCCGCCTGAACCAGAGGTCTCTGCTCCAGAGCTTGAAGCAACAGGAGCTACTTGTGATACAACAAGCTCCTCTTGAAGGACTTCAACAACCACCTTCTGTTCCTCATCAACCTTGCTCTCTGATAGCTCAACCGAGCCTCCTCCATATGATGTTAGTTCATCAAAGACCACGTCTCTTGAAACAACAAACTTCTTCGTCGCAGGATCCATGCACTTCCATCCCTTCTTCCGCTCATTATATCCTACAAAGACAAGCTTCCTTGCCTTTGCATCAAGCTTTGTCCTTGAAGCATCCGGGACATGCACATAGCAAGTTGATCCAAACACCCGAAGGTGTTCCATGCTTGGCTTCTACTTCAGCAACATCTCGAAAGGAGACTTCATATTGATCGAGCTCAGAGGCATCCGATTGATGACATATATTATGCAAGCCATTCCTTCCGCCCAAAAGGACTTGGGATTGTCTTTTGCATGAAGCCAGCATTTGCAGGTTTCCATCAAATGATGAATCTTCCACTCCGCTACTCCATTTTGTTGTGGACTATGAGCATAAGTGAGCTCTCTCTGGATCCCATGCTTCCTGCAGAAGTTAGAAAATTCGGAGGAGACAAAATCACCACCATTGTCTGATCTAAACTTCTTGATCCGCATACCAAGCCGGCCCTTCACCAGCTCCTTGAACTCAACAAATAGTTGAAAAGCTGCCGACTTTGAAAGTAAGGGTTAGATCTGAAATACTTTGCGGGTGTGAATAGAGTATCTTGAAAACTTAAAAAACTCTTTGTTGTAAATAAAAACAGACCTAAGATAAATTAATCTAGCACTATCACATGCACAGCAAAACCTAACTATCACAGCCACAGTAAGAACAAAAGAAAAGGTGTAACCAGACAACACAAGAATTTTATAGTGGTTCCCCAACCTGGGTACATTGGTAACATCCCATGTTACTTCTGGACCACTCAACTTAGATTGGGTTAGGCATGGGATGAGTTTTAGGGAAATTAGCTAGGTCTGACCCTAGGTAGTGGGTGGTAGCCATGTGGAGCCCACTATAGGACCATAGTCAAAGTAGGTCAAACTAGCCTAAGTGAGGACTCTAGCCACACCATGACCCCACCACATTGCCCTAACCCTAAAAACAATCTAAGTGCACCCTAGGGCATGCCATTAGGTCAACAGTTTGACCTCAATTGACCCAAGTCAACCATGGGCTTAATTTGGTCAAACCCACACTCATAAGCCCAATTAGCCTAAGTAGGGCACCCCCTTGACCCAACCCAAGTTGGGTGGTGCCACTAGACCCATTTCCACCAAGTAGGGTCAGTCCACCCACCATGTTGACTAAGTCAACTCTCCAAGTCAACAAGTCAACTATTTGACCTAAAAGAATGAAATGGAGACCAAACCACCCTCCTTTGCACCAAGCCCACCAAATTTGGCCCATGGCCATCCCAAGTGAACAAGACCAACCCTACCCCTCTAAATCAGGAGAGAGAATGCATGCAAAGGGGTAGAAATGAGATTTTGAGAGAAGGAGGAGAGAGAAATGGAGAAGAAAGGGAATGGTGGCCACATGGCCACCCCTTCAGCTGAATTTCTCTGCCCAAAACCAGATGGCCGACCTCCTCTCATCATTCCAGAGGAAAATAGGGGCTGAGAGCCACTTGGCAAGCAGGGGCGGAGCAACCAAGGCTGAGCCGAGCTCACCTTGGGTGTATCTCCCCATATACTCCACCTCAGCCCCAAATAACCTCACCAACAGCTTCAGGAGGTAGAAAGGAATCGAATTCGAGTGCTGGAACATGGAAAACGATGGAGAATCAAGGAATCGGGGAGGAGCTCGCCGGCACACCACCACCATGGCAAACCGCCGCCTGACCCGCAGCCAAGCCCCAATCCAGGTTCGTTTCACCTCACCTCTACCTGTACTAGGATCTTAGATTGATTAGGTGAGATATCAGGCTCAACTGAGCCCGATGCCATGGGAGAAAAATGTGAATTTTCCAAGCTTTAGAAACCGCTCGGGTTCTCCATCGCCGCCATCTCCCGCCGCCGTCTCTCGCCGCCCCATCACCGGGAAGCGATAGCCACCACCACCGTGAAGGTGATGGCACCGTTGGCCGGAGGTGGCGCCGCCTCAGCTAGCCGTAAATCGCCAGCAAAGCTGCTCCAGGTCGGCTCGATCTCAGCCGTTGGCTGGAGGTAGGAGATAACCCGATTCCGTCCATCTTCGCTTCAAGATTCGTGCAGATATAATAATATGATTTAATTTTAAATATGATGAATAGTGTAATTCTGTCACAAACATACAGCCACATTGCATGTCATTTCTAGGCCTCTTACAGGCATTTACAGAAACTGGTCTCTAAATGAACAATGTATTTGCCTGTCTTACCTTTAGTTTGCCACCTTAAATTTGTAATTTGGTGTAATATACAGTCCTGGAGGGCATTTCTCCTAGGACTGGTCCTAGACTAGGGCAAAAATTCATTTGGATGCCCAAGTCAAACCAGCAATCACCATGGCCCAAAATTTTGGGTACATGCATGATTAGGGTATACCTAGCCCATGCCAAAAGTTAGGAATTTTTGAAACAACGTTTCCTATAGTTTTGGTCAAAATGTCAAAATGTAAATAAATGCAATTTATGGAGTTATATGACTCCTCATGGCCCCAAATTTTGGAGGTGGGTCCTTGGGAACACCATTAGTGCATGATAAATTTCAGCACTTTTGGATCACTGCATGATGGGAAAACCACTTGCATGTGTTGGTGATGAAACTCTGCCAATAGTCATACATTAATGGTTTATATGTTCTGTAATTTTCCTGGAATTTTGGATTACATATTACCTGTACTTCATTTGGAAAATGGAAATTATGTGAATTTAGTATTAAATAAGGAATTAGCATAAATAATCAAAGGAAAGTTATGAAACTCTGTAGACAGTAATATTTTATCATTATTCAACTCAGGAAAAATTACCTAGGTTAGTGGATGCCCAATCATACTACTTCATGTGTAAAGTGACCTAGTAATTAATTCAAAAGATTTAATTAAGTGATTATTTGGCCAAGGAAAATTATGAGAATTCATAGGATAGTTCCCTTATCCCATGCCACCCTAGGATAAATATTTAGGGGCAAGATGCCTTAAGGATTGGAAGATTCCATTTTTAGGGTAATAATAGGACATGGTCTGCATATAACATAAATAAGTCTTGCCTTAGGGGTTACCAGGGGATTGATTATCAGAAGAAATAAGAGAGTGCAATATGAGTAATCCCTGGTGGGTAGTATGGTCTTAGTGATGGGGCTAAAAGTGCAAGTCTTTAGGTAGCAACTGGAGTGGGGGTCGACGGAAGACCGTCGGTTTCCCGATAACATCTTAAGTCACTAGGGTTGTTCCAGAGAAACAGAGAGAGCTGGGGTGAAACATGGGTAGCCATCAACTAAAGTAAATATCCTTGCGAAAGGGAACGCTGGGCGTAATCCCAACACAGTTCCTAGTGCCCCTTGAGAGCCCTTCACAGGGAATACCGGGGGCAGTCCTGGGATTAACCTTAAATCTCTAAGTATAATAACCCGTAGACGAGAGTAGTCTAATAGGTTAAGATATTTGTTGTACCTTCTCACCCATGTAGGGTTGGAGAGATTCATGATATATGCTCACCAGTTTAGGTTTTGAGGGAGTTGGTATAAATGCACTAATGTGCGTTCTCACCCGGGTTGAGTTTGAGGGTTTTCAGGACGGGTTTGGTCCTGCGAGCGGAAGGCTCGGAGTAAAATACTTGCATGTGCATAAATCTAGTGGCGGGGCATGCGGTACTGGCCGTTCGTCACACCGATGGTAGTACGGTGCACCAGGCGGTTGTGAGGGTTAGAGGGGCCAGTGGGTTGTTTTACACTGCGGTCTGGAGGACGACCCCCGATAATGCACATCCAACCCAACAAGACTGACGGGTTGTCAGCAAAGTACGTACGCGAGACTCTAGAGTGCACCTTGGAGGTATATAGAGGCGCATGAGAGGGGGTCTAAGGCTTGGTAGTGTGTATACCGGCCTAGAAGCGGAGACGCCCGCTCCGCTGCTGCCGTAGCCACAGCGGTGGTACCCGAGAGTGATGCTAGCTCTCAAAAAGTGGGAACTAAAGGTCTGTGATCACAGAGTCGTTGTGTGTGAGTTGCACTTGCCTGTGCATGAAATTGCATCATAACATTCATTCATATTAGGTCATACGCTTCATAGATCCTTATCATATAAATTAGTATGGGCTCTTTTATATGATAAGTTAAATTTCCTGGAAATCCTAACTTATATATTTGTATGAACATTTATATAAGTTAGGGTACTTTTGTGATGATAGTATAGTGGTAGAATAGTTTATTTACTTGTTTTTACTGCTGTCTTTACTTCCTTTACTGTACTGCTCTTACTTACTTGTACTATACTTAGAACTGCTAGAGTAGATCAATACTACTTATTACAACTGCTAGTTAGATTCTGTCACCTGCTTCCACTTTTCCTACCCCTTGTTGTCCTCCGCTTCGTCCTCCCGCTCGGTGCCTAGGAGCTGCAGGGCGAGGTGCGGAGGAAAAGACTTAGTCTTTTTGACTAATGGTCGGTGACCATACTATTTTTAGGAGCCCGTGGAGATGGAGCACCAGCATGTCGAGGAGGCAGGACTTGAGGAGCAGATACCGCTTCAGTAGGCTACTACCACTACTGTGCGTCCTCAGGTGGGACGAGTTCTGATGTATTAGTGTAGCCTCCATTTTTATTTTGAGAGAGAGTGGATTTGATGTACCGGGCATAAGCCCTTATTCTCTTTCTTTTGTACTCTTCTGTGGACTATATTGGTGTACTTTTCATTTCAAATATATGATGGTACTATGTGACTTGTGGACTAGTGGATTTATACACAGTTTTACTTTTCTTCTCATATTGGCCTACAAGTTAAATGATCGTACTAGCCGGCAGGATTGGCGTGTTGCGCTGTCGACTAACCCGTGCGTTAGTGCCACCGTAAGACGGCGGTTCTGGGCATAAGACCCGGTAGCCCTCCTTGGTAAGAGGTGGGGGGGGGGGTCTTACAAACTGGTATCACTTGAACAACGATCATATGAGAAAGATGTCCACAACATGGGACCACCCCCGCCCGAGCATTAGTTTGCGGACAAACTATGCAGCGGAAGCAGTGGTGTGCCCATGTGCAAATGTCACATAAATAGTCCACAAAGTACAATGAGTTAGGCCAGTTCTGTTTTAACCTTACCTTTATGCAACCTCCACAGGTCGCCGCGCCGCAAAACGTGGCTCCTCCCCCTCCAGCTACCACTCCATTCCTACATACGGAGATGGGGCAGACCTTGACGGCGATTCTGGATGCCTTCAGATCCCAACAAGTCCCGGCTCCACAGCCAAATCCGGGGTCGAGCTGGCTGAGTGCATTCAAGAGCCTGTCCCCACCGACGTACCGTGGGACAAAGGATGCAGTAAAGACGGAAGAATGGCTGGAGGCCATACACGAGATCTTAGCAGGAATCAGCTGCCCGGTCGGCAATGCGGTACCTCTAGCCACCTCTGCGCTGGAGGCTCATGCGAAGAGATGGTGGAAATCAGTGCGGGAGTCTACATATGCGGACTTTGAGCTATCAGAGATATCATGGGAGGAGTTTGGCGATGTATTTCTGGAGCACTTCGTCTCTGCTATGGATAGAGATGCCTTGGAGGAGAGGTTTTTGAACCTCAGGCAGGGGACTAGATCGGTGATCGAGTATCAGAGAGGGTTCTCTCATTTGGCCAGGTTCGTAGGGATTCAGGATACCGATGATAGGAGGTATGCCAAGAGGTTCTATCGGGGCCTCAGGGACGATTTGAGGCAGGTCTTGCTATTCATTTCTCATGGCACATCTAGGCAGATCATCGAGATGGCAAAGAAGCTGGAGGCTGACCAGCTGATGGTGCGAGCCGGAGGGAAGAGACCATTTGATGGGTCGACATCAGTAGAGAGCAGCAGGGGCTCTCAGAGAGGCAGGACTATCAGATACAAGAAGGGTGGGGGACGTCGTCATCCCAACTTCAGGCAGGAGCAGGGGCCTCCTCCAACATTGGCTCCCCCACCTCTACAGATGCATGATCCGAGGAGACAGGATGACCGAGGCTACCGACAGGTAGTTTGTTACGGATACCGCCAGCCCGGGCACATTAGGTCGGAGTGCCCGCATCGATTCCATCATCCTCCTCCTCCTCCTCCACCTCCAGTGGCCCCATTACAGCAGGGTCGAGGACGAGGCCGAGGACGAGGTAGAGGCCGGGGATATCATGGCAGGAGACGCGAGCAGGAGCAGATATACGCCTTGGACCTCACAGAGCAGAGGAACCCCGAGGAGGTTATCACAGGTACTTAAAGTTAATTATTAAATTTCTTGAATTTTCAATTATATATAGTACCTGGAACTATAGGATAACAGTTAATTTTAACGTAAACAAACCTCAGGCATAGTTATGATCAGCGGCAAGCCGCTCATACTCTCTTCGACACGGGTGCTTCGCACTCGTTCGTATCCGAGGCCTTCATCGACGGACTCGAAGGCGTGGAGAGGTTCCCTGGACTAGAGATAAGGGTGCGTCTACCCGATGGGTCAGAGCTGCGGACCACTGCACATTGTGATATGGAGGCCGAGATTGGCGACAAGGCATTTGAGGCGCCAACAATTATTCTGAAGCTGCAGGACTTCGACTTGATTTTGGGCATGGCTTGGTTACATCGGAACCATGCTCAGATAGATTGTTCGTCCAGGAGGATCACGCTAAGGCATGGCGACTCTCATGTTATCGTTGAAGGTATTCAGCCCATCTGCCACCTATTGTTATCTTCTGTACAGGCTGTGAAGGCCCACGAGCAGGGAGAAGAAGTTTATCTTATCTGCTTCGAGATGGTGGGAGCAGAGACGACTATTTCAGATATTCCGGTGGTCCGGGATTTCCCCGAAGTATTCCCAGAGAAATTGCCCGGGCTACCACCTGCTAGAGACTTGGATTTCAGGATTTAGCTAGTACCGGGAGCGAGGCCGGTGTCCCGGGCACCCAACAGGATGGCTCCCAGGGAGTTAGCAGAGTTCAGGACTCAACTACAGGAGCTAATCGAGTCAGGATTTGTGCGGCCCAGTTCATCGTCGTGGGGAGCGCCAGTTCTCTTTGTGAAGAACAAGGACGGGTCATTGCGACTATGCATAGATTACCGGGAGATGAACCGGTTAACGGTCCCCAATACCTATCCTCTGCCTCGGATAAATGAGTTATTTGACCAGCTGCAGGGAGCCTTCTGGTTCTCCAAGCTAGATTTGCGATCCGGTTACTACCAGCTCCGTATCAGGGAAGAGGACATACCGAAGACGGCATTCAGTTCACGCTATGGATTATACGAGTTCACGGTGATGCCTTTTGGGCTCACTAATGCCCCTGCTGCATTCATGAGTCTAATGAACCGTGTATTCGAGCCCTTCTTAGACCGCTTCGTGATTGTATTCATCGACGACATTCTTATATATTCTCGGACTCAGGAGGAGCATACAGAGCACCTGGCGCAGGTCTTGCAGAGGCTGAGGGAGTCCCAGATGTACGCAAAATTTTCAAAGTGCCAGTTCTGGCTGCAGGAGGTGGCTTTCCTGGGACACACGATCAGTGAGGCTGGATTAGCAGTGGACCTAGCCAAGATAGAGACAGTGATGGATTGGCCACGGCTGAAGACTGCATCTGACATTCACAGTTTCTTGGGACTAGCAGGGTATTATCAGTATCTGACATTCACAGTATCTGACATTCACAGTTTCTTTTCAGATCACAAGAATCTTAAATATATCGATACACAGAAGGACTTAAACCTAAGACAGAGGAGATTGCTGGAATTCCTCTGTGACTATGATTATAAGATCCACTACCATCCGGGAAAAGCGAGCACGGTAACAGATGCTTTGAGCAGGAGGGCCGACACTTTTGGACCGGAGCCCCGGTTAATGTCTATAGAGCTGCTACAGATGATGGAGGACATGCACATTACCATGGTATCTGAGACCGAGACAGTAGTGTATCGAGAGTATTTGAGCTCAGTGATCAGTGGCGATGATATACAGGAGCGCATCCGAACACATCAGAGGCTGGATGCTGCGTTATAGCCGATTTTTAGTGCCCTAGAGAGGGGCAAGGTTGAGGACTACACGCTACAGGATGATCTTCTTCGATTCCGTGGGCGCATCTACATACCAGCAGGGGGCAGTATCCGGGATGACATACTCAGAGAGGCTCATTGCTCCAGATATTCAGTGCACCCCGGCATCACCAAGATGTGGGCAGATTTGCGGAGGTCTATGTATTGGCCCGGGATGAAGAGGGAGATCACAGATTTTGTGACCCATTGCGAGACCTGCCAGCGTGTGAAAGCAGAATGCAAGAGCCCGAGAGGCTTACTACAGCCACTGCCAGTTCCAGAATGGAAGTTCGAGGACATTGCTATGAACTTTGTACACGGATTGCCTCGCTCCCACTCTGGGCATGATTCTATATGAGTCATAGTGGATAGACTGACCAAGGTAGCGCGATTTATTCCAGTTCGGAAGGATGCCCCAGTTGCAGTTCTGGTGAGATTATTTGTGGAGCAGTTCGTCAGATATCATGGCATTCCCAGGACGATTGTTTCGGACCATGATGGTCGGTTCACTTCGAGCGAGTGGAGGGTCGTGCATGCTTACTTGGGATCTCGGCTTACTTTTAGTACCGCCTTCCATCCGCAGACTGACGGACAGACCGAGCGGACCATCCGGACCATGGAGGACCTACTCAGATTATGCATATTGGATACGAGGAAGCCTTGGGAGAGGCTGCTGCCACTGATTGAGTTCTCGTACAATAACAGCCACCAGGCTAGCATCAGGATGGCTCCATTTGAGGCACTGTATGGGAGGATGAAAGTCCACCTAGTGTCGGCTATGTGCACCTATGGGGGGGGGGAATAGGTGACGTGTGGTTCTTTTGCGGAATTTATAGATGTACCTGCACAATAAAAACAACAAACACAGCACACAGAAAACACAGCAAATTTATAGTGGTTCCCCGACTTGGGTACATCCACTTTCCCCCTTCGACCTATCTCCCCAACAAGGGACGACTCGGTCACTTCACCAACGGGATTGAAATCCAATCCCTTCACTAACGGAAGGAGCCCTTCCACACGTGAGAGTCAACACTCCCACAAAGCGGGTTGCACCCAACCCTTACAACTCGGAACGAAAGTTCCTTTAAGCGGGTTGCACCCAACCCTTACAACTCGGAACGAAAGTTCCTTTACAACGAAATGAAAATGTAGAATGTACACGTGATACAAACTTCTCTTGGAGACTCCGGTGTTCCTCTTTGTTCGACGACGTATTCTTGAAGTCGATGAAGAGTCTACGACCTTGGTCTCTCTTGGAGAGGATTTCCCCGGAACCGGCCGCGGCACACGAGCGGCGGCTAGCTTCGGGATCGGCGGCTACGATGAAGAGCAGCTGCTGAACTTGGAGATCCAAACTTCGTTGCGAAGCAAGCTCGGTCTACCAACGGTCACACGAGGATCGGTCGTCTCGATCGATTCGGATGGGAAGTGTTTCCGATCGACAAATCGAGAGACAAAGGATCTCTGGATAGACGCGTGAGACTCAAGCCTTGCTAAGCTACTGTCGCCGGAGATCGGGAAGAAGATCTATCGGTGGCGGCGACGGACTTGCGCGAGCGGCGACGGAGGCGGCGGAAGGGTTTCGCGATTTTAGGGTTTCCGTGCTCGGCCTCTTTCTCCGTATTTTTACTGTTCAAAAGTACCTGAGTATAAATACTGTAGGATTCTCAAATATGACCGTTTGTGGGACCCACAAATGAAATCCCCAAAATCCGGTTCAAACAAATCCAGAAGCAGAATCCGGTTCAGCAGCATTCTGAGAAAACGCCAAGTAAAAATCGGCGAGAATCGCAAACGATTCTCGACGAATCGGCGAGAATCACCAAGTGATTCTCGACGATTCGTCGAGAATCGTTTGTGATTCTCGTCGAATCACTTGTCGATTCTCAACGAATTGGACTTGGTATTCATGGGCTGCTTGACCACTGGTTCGGCGGGAATTACAAGTGATTCTCGCCGAATCTCACTTGGCACCATTTTGAGATGGCCAGAAGGAGTCGGCGAGAATCACTGACGATTCTCGACGATTCGGCGAGAATCACTTAGTGATTCTCGCCGATTCGGCGAGAATCACTTGGTGATTCTCGTCGAATTTGCCTTGGACGATTTTTCGTCTTCCACCTAGGAGCTGCTCCTTGATCCTCCATGCTCCTTGTCTTCTCTTGCATATGAGCGGCCCTGTACTTGAAAGTAAGTGCACTCCAATAGAGAGAGTACACATAGGCCAACACACTGATCTGCTCAACGAGGGATTACGTCGTGCAGACCCGTGTATATTGACCTACTGCACCCTGACATTGGTGTGCACTTAGCGTGGAGAGACTGCAAGTACAACTTGAAAGAGTTTATCAAATACATTGTGAATTCATCTTAGCTTGACAGGGGGCTTCCTCAAATCTAGGTAATCGTGGATACAATACCCAACAATCTCCCCCTATTTGACGAAGCCAAAACCCTACTAGCTAAGATGAATAACACCTATCAAATAATAATTATAGCATTTAAAAATTAATTATGCAACACAAGGTAATAAATGCAATCAGAACAGGACTTGAGTCATTCACACATTCAAGAATATATATATATATATATATACCAAGAGAAATATATTCACCTATAAGTCAGAATTGTTCACACGACAGTAATAATTGTTAAATGTTCTTAATACACCGTGACCAGCTATAAAATAATGACTATTTGTCCTTAGCTCCGTCACCCTTAAGAGTTTGCGCCAAGTACTTTTTGCTCTGCCTTTCCATGTATTCCTTGGGCTTCGGGTAGTACCTAGGAGGAGCAACTTTGTCTGGATCCTTGTTGTTTCTGAAGAAAATGTTGCGTTTCGCTTCAAATGCTTTGTGCGTCTCCCATTCATACTGACTATATGCTTCATTTCGATTTATCTCTCCTCTTTCTTGCAGCCGGAAGGTGTCTAGGATGATGTTTCTTGAAACTGGGCTCCACCTTTCGTTTCTTACATCCTCCTCACTTAGTCTGATCCTCTTTTGAGTTGGTGTCTCCTTTGATGTCCCTTCCTGAACTTTCCTCTTTCCCCTTGCTTTAGCTAAGGCCTCCTGGTCAAACATGCTTCTCAGCTTAGATTTGGAGATGGCCCTAGCGTCAGCTTCATCAGTGAAAATATCAGCAGCACTTGTACTTACATCCTCAGCAATATGTACTTCCTCAGCAGCCTTAGAAGTCTCAGGAACCTGAACACCGGCAGGTTGGTCAGGTAGGACGACTCCTAACGTGCCCAGTGCCTGTTGTAGCATCCACCAGCAACTCTCATAGACGTAGTTGCTTGATTTCACAAAGTTTGCATCCATGCTTTTCTGGAGCTCGGCCATCTTAGCGATATACTCCTTCTCCCCCTTTTTGGCTTCTTCAGCTATGCAATTGGCGTATGAGTGCAAGGAGTCATCAATGTGCTTAGTTGTCTTGCCGAATTCAGTGATTAGGGCCTGCTGATTTGCATTTAAGGTGACCATATTACCATCAAACTGCTGAATGTTCTTGGCTACAACGTGTGCGTTCTGATTGACAACACCCAGAGTATCAGTAGTCTTTTTCAATCCGGCCATTAATAGTGTGACAGCTTCGCCGGCCGCAGTATACTTTTCTTCGAATTTCTTTTCCATCACATCCAGCTTATGGTTGATCTCCACCATATTTTTCAACATGAGATCTTCGGAAGTCTTGATCTTTTTCAGCAGTGTTTTATGAGCTGTATCAAAAGAATCTTTAAGCTCGTTCACTATTCCTTGAATGACAGTGATGGTGTGAGTGGCCAGCTCATCTCGTAGTGGAATACCCGGAGGCACCTCTTGGCCTTGCTCTGGCTCGGCAGCAGAAGCATCAGTAGAGCTGGATACAATCACAGCCTCTATGGGAGGAACGTTGGTGGCCTCATTTACCTCCCCCTCCACTGGTGCAGACTTATCAGTAGGAGGTTCATCAGTATCTGGAGATTCAACCACTTCATGGCCCTCACTGACCTCGTCCTCTCCGTCCTCATCCAAAAACTCATCCATATCAGCATCTTCTTCCACTTCTTGATCAGCAGTTTCCAGTGCCTCAGCTTCAGTTTCGTGGGTGTTTCTGTTCAGGACCTCCTCATCCTCCAACCCAGGTTCACTTTCTTCATGAACTTCTGCCACCGCATCCCTTGCCACCTGGGCGATTTCAGATATTATATCCATATGAGAGGGTAGAGTCTCCCCCTCGATTCCTGCAGTCACAGTATCAGGAATTTCACCGGGGGAGGTTGCTGGAGATACTTCCTCTTGCTCTTCCACAGCCGGCTGCCCGATGCGCCGCTCCCATCGATCAAATACAGTAGCATCCATCTTTTTCAAGTAATGTAGAGGAACTCCTTTGCTCATGTCGAATTTGTCTCCGTTGAGCTGGTTGAGATATAGACTGATAATGCGGCCGAAGCTTGAAGTGCCCAGAGTGTCTTTGATCTTTTGAAACATCAACTCGCCCCAGTTGAATCTCTTTCTACAGACCACGGCTATGAGAATTTTGAACATATCTCCGGAGATATGATCATGGGAGCCTGGCTTACAGATGAGGACTTTTCCTATGATGTCGGATAGAAGCTTCCCTTCTTCATTCATCTCTTTTCGCTTTATTGATCGAGTGCCTCTTGGTAGACCGCAGAACAGGAGGGTTCTGGCTTTGTCCTCGTCCTCCAAATAGTCTACCTGCTCCGCACTTGAGAGCTGCAGGTAGCGTGTTAGCTTACTGGCAGACATCTTTACCTTAGTCCCAGCCACCTTGCTTTTGATGATGGAGTCTCTGTCTCGAAGCCTTGCGGTAGAAAAGAACTCTAGCACTTCTTTATCTAAGACTTTGCAAGGATGCTCCAATATGAAGGTTAGCCCGGCTTCTTCCAGCATGAGAATGATGTTCCGGAACTCATCCGAGGCATGAGAAAAACCAGTGCGAACCAGCTCGCAACCAGAAATCAAGCCTGCAGTCGTCCTTGGGGCCATTGAGGATCTAAACAGAAGCCCGACTCCAAGCATTAGTGTACATTCAAAAAGAAGGCATCACATGGGGTTCGGCCTTGGAGCCAGTGAGGAGGAGGTTACCTAAGGGCTTCGGTGGAAGAGAGTTGGTGAGCTTCGGGAAGAGCTTCGGTGGAGGGAAGAGTATCCCGTGGGGTGCGACCTAGTTAGAATCTCACGGGAGCTTCGGGAGTTGGTGAGCTTCGGGAGAAGAAGATCACGCACAGAAGCGATTCGACGGCGTCGACGAGAGCGTCGGAGGGCTGCGGGTGTCGGTGAGTTCGCGGAAGTGCACTTGCACGAGGAAGGCGAGGGTTGTCCAGAGGTCTCCTGCGCGAGTCGTGAGGAAGGTGAACAGGCGGAGATTCTTTCGGCGGGATTTATAGGAGTCGTCGGGATTCAGGGGAAGCCGAGCGGTCGCGAGTTCCTTCGACGGGATTCGGCGAGATTTGTCTAATTTGATTTCTAATACCGTTTGTCTAATTCGGCGAGATATAAAATGGGTCGGCGAGATTCGGAGTATATATTGATGTTTTTCTTGACTACTTTGGGAAGCATTGCACCATTTTAGAGATTTTTCGATGTCAAGTTAATAAAAGGAATGATAAATACAAGTATATTCTAAAGTCAATCTATTTGAATTTTATGGAGGTTTTTGCAAAGTCTTCTAAATGTCAATTGTGTGTTGTCGAAATTCGCAATGACATAAGTATACGTATACACAATGATAGAAATGTATATATATTTACTTTGAACGAGGATGCATCATGACACAAGTCCTTGAACTGATCAAAATTACCTGGGATATGGAGAGTCATCGTCTTAGTCCCACAGGTAGAACATATCAGTAGCTTAAAGTGATTATGCTCAACAGGTAGCACGTCTGTTATTGCAGACGCTTGTTCCAAGTTAGCCTTGAGCCACGTACTGTCTAGTTCCCAAGTATTCACGGGGATCTAGACTACCCTGCAAAACAGAATTACTTTACCTTAGGAACCCAAATCATATTGGGTCCTAGGTTTCTATTAGCATGAACACGCAACTGCCTTCCTTGAGAAAACCTGTCTGGAAGACTGCCTCTGTCCCTATAATGTGGAGAAGCCCTTGTTGTGGGCACAGAGAGGTTGTGCCAACAGTCAATGGCAAAGTGTCCCACTTTGCCGCAGCACCAACAAGAGTGAATGTTGTATCGCCGTTTTTGACCTGATCTAGTGACTGATGTAGTCACGGTCCTAGGTCTCAAAGGGATAGGGCATGTTCTTGTTGCACAAATTCCTCTTCCATCGAGGCATGATGAAGGGTGGAACGAATGCATGATGTGAGCGTTATGAGGCCGAGAAGGTGGTGCCATTCTTTCAGGCATCTTCCTTGCTGAGGCTCCATGACGCCTGACATCATGACTTCTATTCTCCCTATCCCGTGTCCTCGAATGGAGAGAATTCTTCTGTGAACCAGGACCTGCAGATCCACACTTTGTTGTGGCAGTGGCCGTGAATACAAAGGGCTCAGAATGAGCCTTAGGTATTTCTTCATGGGTGGCCATGACGCCTCTTGCACTATGGACATTTCCACATGGGGACAACTCACCCTTACAGTGACCACGATTATTCCTGTGGTCATACCTGAAGGCATGATGAGTTGCCTTCCCGCTTGGAGTGGGAGGTCGGAACACCGTTTCCCCATTTCTCCATCCCTGGATAATCCGGGAGATCCACCCGGTTTCTTGTTTTCTCTTTATAGCATCAACTTTGGAAAAGTTGGATACTATACGTTTCTCATTGTCTAGACTATTCTCTAGAGCTGAGATCTTAGAGTCCTTGACCTTGTTGGACGCCAATTGGAGAACCAACAGGATCTTCAGTCGAGCAATCTCTCGAGCTTGCTCCTCAGCAAGTAGATTGCTTTCCTGAAGGGCTCTCTTCAGGGAATCAGTATTTTCTGGAGGGGAGCAGTTTTTGTCTTCAGAAAGGTCAAAAGATGTGGGACAGGATGAAGATGATACCTGCTCATCTGGGTTATTGTTATTAGAATCAGTGACCAATGGTTCTTCCTCGTCGGAGCTGCTTTCCTCACTATCTTCTTCAGTCTCTAACAAAGATACTGGAGCTCTGATGCAATCTGAAGGATCCTTGCATTCATCTTCAGAAGTGAGAACCCCCACATATGCTTCATCCTCAGATTGGCAGCAAATTTCAGCTTCCTCTGACCCCCCCATCAGCTCTGAGATCATCATCCACAGAGATTTAGCAGTTTTACATTTTTCCAACCTGGAGCGAGAGGCTCCAGACCAGACATCCATAATAATTTGTCGAATCCTCTGGTCCAGTTGGAAAAATGAGAGTTCCATCTCTGTCATCTCAGGAATGCATATGGGCACTTGGGTCCCCGAGTCGGTGGTCTTCATAGGGATAAATGGACCCTCTTCCAGGATGAGGGATGCTCGAGGATCGATGGCATCCAGGTGAAATAACACTCTCATCCTCCAGATAGGATAATAATCCTTTGTGCATGCAGGGAGTTTGAGTGGCAGTACGTCATAATCCAGATCCATGCTTCTGACACTGGTGGCAGGATTCACCTCAAGGTGTTAGCCTTTTTGTTGAGGAACCTGGCTTTGATACCACTTGAAAGTCCACCTAGTGTCGGCTATGTGCACCTATGGGGGGGGGGGGGAATAGGTGACGTGTGGTTCTTTTGCGGAATTTACAGATGTACCTGCACAATAAAAACAACAAACACAGCACACAGAAAACACAGCAAATTTATAGTGGTTCCCCGACTTGGGTACATCCACTTTCCCCCTTCGACCTATCTCCCCAACAAGGGACGACTCGGTCACTTCACCAACGGGATTGAAATCCAATCCCTTCACTAACGGAAGGAGCCCTTCCACACGTGAGAGTCAACACTCCCACAAAGCGGGTTGCACCCAACCCTTACAACTCGGAACGAAAGTTCCTTTAAGCGGGTTGCACACAACCCTTACAACTCGGAACGAAAGTTCCTTTACAACGAAATGAAAATGTAGAATGTACACGTGATACAAACTTCTCTTGGAGACTCCGGTGTTCCTCTTTGTTCGACGACGTGTTCTTGAAGTCGATGAAGAGTCTACGACCTTGGTCTCTCTTGGAGAGGATTTCCCCGGAACCGGCGGTGGCACACGAGCGGCGGCTAGCTTCGGGATCGGCGGCTACGATGAAGAGCAGATGCTGAACTTGGAGATCCAAACTTCGTTGCGAAGCAAGCTCGGTCTACCAACGGTCACACGAGGATCGGTCGTCTCGATCGATTCGGATGGGAAGTGTTTCCGATCTACAAATCGAGAGACAAAGGATCTCTGGATAGACGCGTGAGACTCAAGCCTTGCTAAGCTACTGTCGCCGGAGATCGGGAAGAAGATCTATCGGTGGCGGCGACGGACTTACGCGAGCGGCGACGGAGGCGGCGGAAGGGTTTCGCGATTTTAGGGTTTCCGTGCTCGGCCTCTTTCTCCGTATTTTTACTGTTCAAAAGTACCTGAGTATAAATACTGTAGGATTCTCAAATATGACCGTTTGTGGGACCCACAAATGAAATCCCCAAAATCCGGTTCAAACAAATCCAGAAGCAGAATCCGGTTCAGCAGCATTCTGAGAAAACGCCAAGTAAAAATCGGCGAGAATCGCAAACGATTCTCGACGAATCGGCGAGAATCACCAAGTGATTCTCGACGATTCGTCGAGAATCGTTTGTGATTCTCGTCGAATCACTTGTCGATTCTCAACGAATTGGACTTGGTATTCATGGGCTGCTTGACCACTGGTTCGGCGGGAATTACAAGTGATTCTCGCCGAATCTCACTTGGCACCATTTTGAGATGGCCAGAAGGAGTCGGCGAGAATCACTGACGATTCTCGACGATTCGGCGAGAATCACTTAGTGATTCTCGCCGATTCGGCGAGAATCACTTGGTGATTCTCGTCGAATTTGCCTTGGACGATTTTTCGTCTTCCACCTAGGAGCTGCTCCTTGATCCTCCATGCTCCTTGTCTTCTCTTGCATATGAGCGGCCCTGTACTTGAAAGTAAGTGCACTCCAATAGAGAGAGTACACATAGGCCAACACACTGATCTGCTCAACGAGGGATTACGTCGTGCAGACCCGTGTATATTGACCTACTGCACCCTGACATTGGTGTGCACTTAGCGTGGAGAGACTGCAAGTACAACTTGAAAGAGTTTATCAAATACATTGTGAATTCATCTTAGCTTGACAGGGGGCTTCCTCAAATCTAGGTAATCGTGGATACAATACCCAACAGAGGAGATGTCAGACACCGCTATCATGGGTTCAGGATGTGGATACCAGGGCTCTTGGATCTGATTATATAGAGGATACTGAGGTTCAGATTCGATTGATCAGGGATCGGCTACTAGAGGCCCAGAGCAGGCAGCAAAGTATTATGATGCTCGGCACCGGAAGGTGGAGTTCCAGGTTGGAGACATAGTATTCTTGAAGATACGTCCAGTACACGGTGTCTCTCGGGTGCGGAGGCACAAGAAGCTCAGTCCACGATACATGGGGCCATACCTGATCCTGGAGCGGATCAGCCCCTTAGCTTACCGACTGCAGCTGCCACCGGAGTTGGGTGCATTACATGACGTCTTCCATGTCTCTTCCTTACGAAGAGCTCTCCTTCGGCCGGAGCAGCACATTACTACTACAGCCGGACCGGTAGAGCCTGACAGATCAGTTAGATTGGAGCCGATCCGGATTGACGATACAACCATCCGAGTGTTGCGGAAGAAGAAGGTCCCTCTTGTGAAGGTGCTGTGGTCCAACCATGGACGGGAGGAGCACACCTGGGAGCCAAGGGATCTGATGCTGGAGCAACACCCGGAGCTATTCGCATCAGGTACTTTCAAGTTATGTTTTAAAATTTCTTAAAAAATTCTTGCAAGTAGAACCCCGTAGACCCGAACTTAAATTTCGGGGACGAAATTATTTTCTTGTTTATTGGAATTTGTAACATCCCATGTTACTTCTGGACCCCTCAACTTAGATTGGGTTAGGCATGGGGTGAGTTTTAGGGAAATTAGCTAGGTCTGACCCTATGTAGTGGGTGGTAGCCATGTGGAGCCCACTATAGGACCATAGTCAAACTAGGTCAAACTAGCCTAAGTGAGGAATCTAGCCACACCATGACCCCACCACATTGCCCTAACCCTAAAAACAATCTAAGTGCACCCTAGGGCATGCCATTAGGTCAACAGTTTGACCCCAATTGACCCAAGTCAACCATGAGCTTAATTTGGTCAAACCCACACTCATAAGCCCAATTAGCCTAAGTAGGGCACCCCCTTGACCCAACCCAAGTTGGGTGGTGTCACTAGACCCATTTCCACCAAGTAGGGTGAGCCCACCCACCATGTTGACTAAGTCAACTCTCCAAGTCAACAAGTCAACTATTTGACCTAAAAGAATGAAATGGAGACCAAACCACCCTCCTTTGCACCAAGCCCACCAAATTTGGCCCATGGCCAGCCCAAGTGAACAAGACCAGCCCTACCCCTCTAAATCAGGAGAGAGAATGCATGCAAAGGGGTAGAAATGAGATTTTGAGAGAAGGAGGAGAGAGAAATGGAGAAGAAAGGGAACGGTGGCCACATGGCCACCCCTTCAGCTGAATTTCTCTGCCCAAAACCAGATGGACGACCTCCTCTCATCATTCCAGAGGAAAATAGGGGCTGGGTGCCACTTGGCAAGCATGGGCGGAGAAACCAAGGCTGAGCCGAGCTCACCTTGGTTGTATCTCCCCATATACTCCACCTCAGCCCCAAATAACCTCACCAACAGCTTCAGGAGGTAGAAAGGAATCGAATTCGAGTGCTGGAACATGGAAAATGATGGAGAATCAAGGAATCGGGGAGGATCTCGCCGGCGCACCACCACCATGGCAAACCGCCGCCTGACCCGCAGCCAAGCCCCAATCCAGGTTCGTTTCACCTCACCTCTACCCGTACTAGGATCTTAGATCGATTAGGTGAGATATCGGGCTCAACTGAGCCCGATGCCACGGGAGAAAAATGTGAATTTTCCAAGCTTTAGAAACCGCTCGGGTTCGCCGTCGCCGCCGTCTCCCGCCGCCCCATCACCGGGAAGCGATAGCCACCACCACCGTGAAGGTGATGACACCGTTGGCCGGAGGTGGCGCCGCCTCAGCTGGCCGGAAATCGCCAGCAAAGCTGCTCCAGGTCAGCTCGATCTCAGCCGTTGGCTGGAGGTAGGAGATAACCCGATTCCGTCCATCCCCGCTTCAAGATTCGTGCAGATATAATAATATGATTTAATTTTAAATATGATGAATAGTGTAATTCTGTCACAAACATACAGCCACATTGCATGTCATTTCTAGGCCTCTTACAGGCATTTACAGAAACTGGTCTCTAAATGAACAATGTATTTGCCTGTCTTACCTTTAGTTTGCCACCTTAAATTTGTAATTTGGTGTAATATACAGTCCTGGAGGGCATTTCTCCTAGGACTGGTCCTAGACTAGGGCAAAAATTCATTTGGATGCCCAAGTCAAACCAGCAATCACCATGGCCCAAAATTTTGGGTACATGCATGATTAGGGTATACCTAGCCCATGCCAAAAGTTAGGAATTTTTGAAACAACGTTTCCTATAGTTTTGGTCAAAATGTCAAAATGTAAATAAATGCAATTTATGGAGTTATATGACTCCTCATGGCCCCAAATTTTGGAGGTGGGTCCTTGGGAACACCATTAGTGCATGATAAATTTCAGCACTTTTGGATCACTGCATGATGGGAAAACCACTTGCATGTGTTGGTGTTCATATTGCCTTGGGTGCTAATAGCAATAATTTAAATATTGTGCATTCAGCCTAATGAAGGCATTCAAAAAATCTTGGATTTGTTTACAGTGGTTCATTAGGGTAAATTTCACCCCTCAGATTAATTATGGGATTTTTGGAATCAAAAAACCCATTAATTGAAATTTATTTTAAATGTAGCTCTTTTGAAAATAAATTTGAAAAATAGGTTTTCCTTAAGCACAAATCCTCAAACTTTGCCAAGATGTAGATAAGGTTACATTTGACTTAGGAAAATTTGATCTTTCTGTTTGAAGAACTTTTAGAATAAAATATCTTAAAATGCTCATTTTACCCTTATTTCATTTATTCTTGAATTGATGGATATGCACCTCAGAAAAATTTGGAAATAATTCTAGTGCTGTAAAATTATATTATTAGTCTTGCATAAAGTTTTCAGAATTAATGGGTGTATTCATAGCTTTTAAATTAATATAAAGGCATTTTTGGTAAATATGTAAGAATGGAAATTGATAGGCCATTACACAATAAAAGTTGATGAAACTCTGCCAATAGTCATAAATTAATGTTTTATATGTTCTGTAATTTTCCTGGAAATTTGGATTACATATTACCTGTACTTCATTTGGAAAATGGAAATTATATGAATTTGGTATTAAATAAGGAATTGACATAAATAATCAAAGGAAAATTATGAAACTCTGTAGACAGTAATAGTTTATCATTATACAACTCAGGAAAAATTACCTAGGTCAGTGGATGCCCAATCATACTACTTCATGTGTAAAGTGACCTAGTAATTAATTCAAAAGATTTAATTAAGGGATTATTTGGCCAAGGAAAATTATGAGAATTCATAGGATAGTTCCCTTAGCCCATGCCACCCTAGGATAAATATTTAGGGGCAAGATGCCTTAAGGATTGGAAGATTTCATTTTTAGGGTAATAATAGGACATGATCTGCATATAACATAAATAGGTCTTGCCTTAGGGGTTACCAGGGGATTGATTATCGGAAGAAATAAGAGAGTGCAATATGAGTAATCCCTGGTGGGTAGTATGGTCTTAGTGATGGGGTTAAAAGTGCAAGTCTTTAGGTAGCAACTGGAGTGGGGGTCGACGGAAGACCGTCGGTTTCCCGGTAACATCTTAAGTCACTAGGGTTGTTCCAGAGCAACAAAGAGAGCTGGGGTGAAACATGGGTACCCATCAACTAAAGTAAATATCCTTGCGAAAGGGAATGCTGGGAGTAATCCCAACACAGTTTCTAGTGCCCCTTGAGAGCCCTTCACAGGGAATACCGGGGGCAGTCCTGGGATTAACCTTAAATCTCTAAGTATAATAACTTGTAGACGAGAGTAGTCTAATTGGTTAAGACATTTGTTGTACCTTCTCACCTGTGTAGGGTTGGAGAGATTAATGATATATGCTCACCCGTTTATGGTTTGAGGGAGTTGGTATAAAGGCACTAATGTGCGTTCTCACCCGGGTTGGGTTTGAGGGTTTTCAGGACGGGTTTGGTCCTGCGAGCGGAAGGCTCGGAGTAAAATACTTGCATGTGCATAAAACTAGTGGCGGGGCATGCGGTACTGGCCATTCGTCACACCGATGGCAGTACGGTGCACCAGGTGGTTGTGAGGGTTAGAGGGGCCAGTGGGTTGTTTTACACTGCGGTCTAGAGGACGACCCCCGATAACGCACATCCGACCCAACAAGACTGACGGGTTGTCAGCAAAGTACATACGCGAGACTCTAGAGTGCACCTTGGACGTGTACAGAGGCGTATGAGAGGGGTCTAAGGCTTGGTAGTGTGCATACCGGCCTAGAAGCGGAGACGCCCGCTCCGCTGCTGCCGTAGCCACAACGGTGGTACCCGAGAGTGATGCTAGCTCTCAAAAAGTGGGAACTAAAGGTCTGTGATCACAGAGTCGTTGTATGTGAGTTGCACTTGCCTGTGCATGAAATTGCATCATAACATTCATTCATATTAGGTCATACGCTTCATAGATCCTTATCATATAAATTAGTATGGGCTCTTTTATATGATAAGTTAAATTTCCTGGAAATCCTAACTTATATATTTGTATGGACATTTATATAAGTTAGGGTACTTTTGTGATGATAGTATAGTGGTAGAATAGTTTATTTACTTGCTTTTACTGCTGTCTTTGCTTCCTTTACTGTACTGCTCTTACTTACTTGTACTATACTTAGAACTGCTAGAGTAGATCAATACTACTTATTACAACTGCTAGTTAAATTCTGTCACCTGCTTCCACTTTTGCTACCCCTTGTTGTCCTCCGCTTCGTCCTCCCGCTCGGTGCCTAGGAGCTGCGGGGCGAGGTGCGGAGGAAACGACTTAGTCTTTTTGACTAATGGTCGGTGACCATACTATTTTTAGGAGCCCGTGGAGATGGAACACCAGCACGTCGAGGAGGCAGGACTTGAGGAGCAGATACCGCTTCAGCAGTCTACTACCACTACTTTGCGTCCTCAGGTGGGACGAGTTTTGATCAGAAGGATCTGAATATGCGGCAGCGTAGGTGGATGGAGTTCCTGGGGGACTATACATTCAAGATCCACTACGTGCCTGGTAAAGGGAATGCGGTTGCGGACGCGTTGAGTCGCCGAGCCCCAGCTCAAGCCAATTGGCTATCGGTGCACGATGACCGGTTGCTGCGGGAGTTGGAGGCGTTGGAGATTGTTTGTGTGGACAGACAATCAAGTGCTGAAGCAGTTCTGAATTGGACTGAAGTCCAATATGACCTGGCTGATCGGATTCGGCAGGCTTTGGATATGGATGCTCATATGAAGCAGTTCATGATAGATGCTCTGGATGGGTCAAATTCCCAATTCGTCGTGGAGGACGGATTGCTTTGGAAAGACGGTCGATTGTGCGTCCCAAGTGTGGGCAATTTACGGGTGGAGTTGTTGTACGAGGCACACCATACCAAGTACTCGATTCACCTGGGGAGCACAAAGATGTACCGTGATGTGAAGAAACTATTTTGGTGGCCGGGTTTAAAGAAGGATGTGGCGCTATACGTGGCGAAGTGCCAAACTTGCGCCTTGGTAAAGGCGGAGTGCCAAAAGCCGGGAGGATTTCTTAAGTCCTTACCTATTCCGGAGTAGAAATTCGACGACATCTCTATGGACTTTGTGCACAGTTTGCCAAGGTCGCAAAAGGGAAACGGCGCCATTTGGGTGGTTGTTGATCGATTAACGAAGGTGTCGCATTTTATTCCGCATAGGAAGGATGATCTGGTGGAGAAGCTGGCAAAGCTTTATGTGGATAACATAGTACGGCTTCATGGTGTGCCCCGCAGCATCGTGAGTGACCGAGATGGGCGGTTCACGTCCAATGATTGGAGGCTGGTGCAGCAAATGTTGGGAACAAAGCTGAAGTTTAGCACAGCCTTCCATCCACAAACGGATGGGCAGACCGAGAGGGTTAATAGAACCATGGAAGACATGCTTCGCATGTGTGTCTTGGATTTTGGAAAGCAATGGGAAGACCACCTTTATTTGGTGGAGTTCGCATACAACAACAACTACCAAGCAAGTATTCAGATGGCGCCTTTCGAGGCCCTATATGGTAGAAGATGTCGCACGCCGTTGTCTTGGATAGAAACGGGTGAGTCAAAGTTGTATAAGCGATCGGAAGTAGAGGGTGCTACTTCTTTGGTGAGAACCATTCGGGAGAGGTTGCTTATCGCTCAGGATCGGCAAGCAAAGTACTATAATGCCAAGCACAGGAACGTGGAGTTCGTTGTGGGCGATTATGTATACTTGAAGATCAAGCCGTTCAAGGGTGTCTCGCGGGTGCGGCGATTGAAAAAGCTAAGCCCAAGATACCTTGGACCATTTGAGGTTCTGGAGCGAGTTGGGGAAGCGGCCTATCGGCTGAAGCTTTCAGTGGAGCTAAGTGGTTTACATGATGTATTCTATATTTCGGTGCTTCGGAAGGCGGTGCAAGAGCCTACGCAAGCGATCGCGGTTGATCAGGTACCGGTGGATAGTGGGCTAACGACAAAGGTCAAGCCCGTGCGGATTGAGGACTCGGAGGTCAAGCGGCTACGCAATAAAGAGATCAGGATGGTCAAAGTCCGGTGGGACAATTGCGGTCGTGAGGAGCTCTCTTGGGAGAGAGAGCAGACTATGCTTGACGAATATCCGGAGTTGTTCCGCTCAGGTACAAATTTTGGTTTTGTACGTGTCTTTCCTTTATGTAATTTCGTGGGCGAAATTCTTTTAAGAGGGGGAGAGTTGTAACGCCCCGAAACTCAAAGGAGCAAAATGGAGACGTTTTGGGCCAGTTTAGGTTCTGGCAGCAGGCACACGGCCTGGGACACGGGCGTGTCCCAGGGCGTGTCAAGCCGTGTCGACACTTAGCCGCGAAGTCGTCGAGTTTGACTCGACGATTCGTCGAGAGGGGGCACACGGCCTGCGACATGTAACACCCCCTATCCGTCGCATAGTATATAGCAGTAGGTCCGGCCGGGGCCCGACGCCATATACCACAGACAGACCGGGTGGTTACGTATGGAAACCATCCAACCAATCTCAACGTCCTACACAGAGCATTCTAGCGGAAGCAGTTTATAAGAGTTGTAAACAAGAACCCAGCATAGGAGCATGAATGTCCACTAATACCAAAAGGAATGTTATACAAAAATACCCAAAACCGGCCTTAAGGCCTTACAAAGTGTTTCACTTGAAAATTACATGTTTTACAAACCACGGCACGCAGGCCGGTCATACATGAATAAAGCAGTAAACACTTCTACTTGGGCCTTCGAGGGCCAGCTTCGCAAAAAGGGCTTTAGCCCGCTATTGACCGCTTGGTCCAGCTGCACCTGTAAGCAATAAACCACCGCACGGTGGCAAAACAAGGCAATGGTCAGCAATGCTGACCAAATTATAACGATCCCGCCCCCAACTCGGGGCGGCGATGCTCCTTCCCTGCATTTCATTAGCATAAGCGAGCAATGTATATATCCATAGCCATTTCAACACAGATGTTGGCTCGCACGGCCACACGCCCCGTGCACTCAGGGCACATTCTCGGTGAACCGGTCGATGTCACGTCAATTAAAGCCATTAACATTCCGGACTCACCACCGCCACTAAGACGGCCAAACCTATGAGCAATTTGTCTTCTTGTCATGGGTCACGTCAGTTTAAGCCATTGACCGCCGAAGACTCACATCTATGCCAACGGCGAGTGCCACGTAACCTTAGGTCTCTCTAGCTCGAATGACATAGAGCGGGTATGGTTCCATCTAACCCGTGCTCACATCGCAACGACAATTTAAGCCATTTGCGCGGGTCAAACTTCCTCCGAGTCCCATTCTACCGCAAATCACATAACTCAGTTATGTTCGAGTTGGCTCTCAGGCCACCAAGTTGGCAAGATCTCGTATCCGCCCAGTTTTCCGGTTGCACCTTTGGGTTAGTCCCCAAGGCTCCCTGCTGCAATCTACCGCGTAGAAAACCCGAAAAACAAACCATAGCACGGAGTCTCCTCCGGCCTTATGCAATGCAACATCACCGATCCAGACTAACATGTCCGGGTAGGCTTCACACAAAATGCCTATGTCCGTTCTCGCATACGGACTCTAAACAACGGGGACTTTACTTATCTACCCGAAGGAACGCCTCCAACTCTCCGCAAACTCGCGAGAGCGGGCTTCCTATGCTAAGAAAGAGAGCTATTCATGCTCAAGATGAGGATCGTTACCCTTGAGTTCCTCTTTGGCGCCATTGAAAAGTAATCGGATGGAAATCACCGCACTTGCGTTGCCTCAGTGGATCCGGAGTCGGCTCGTGATTCGGAGCTCTGAAGCTCCTCCAATGGCGGGATCTAGTTCTTCTTCCTCCAATGGCTCTCCTCTTTCTCCAAGGGCTTGGAGAGATGATAAGGTAAGAAAGTGATGGATTTTCTAAGTCAAAACACGGGTATATCCCTTCAGGAACAACCCCCAGCCGTTGGATCTCAACCTAAGAAAACGAACGGCTTTGATTCGGGGCTAAAATGCCCAATCTGGACCGAACACGGCCTGGCACACGCCCATGTCCAGGGCCGTGTGCCGCATTCGCCGTCAAAATCGAATATCCTGGACCATCACACGGGTATCGAACACGCCCGTGTTCGAGCTGACACGCCCGTATTCCAGCTGACACGGCCGTGTAGCCGGCCGTGTACCCCATGATTTTTCCCCATTTTCAACCCGAGCACTGCACGTGTTCTAGGACACGCCCGTGTCCTTGCCCGTGTCACCTTGACACGCCTGGGCCCCAGGCCGTGTACATGGTCTCGACATTTCGTCGCATGCATTTCGATGACTCGATGACACGGCCTTGGACACGCCCGTGTCCTAGGCCGTGTGCCTTGTCTCGACGATCGTCGAGCGAATCTCGACGACTTCCCCGGACGATCGTCGACACGGGTCGACACGCCCGTGTCGTGGGCCGTGTGCCCATTCTCGACGATTCGTCGAGTATAACTCGACGACTCCGCGGCTAAGTGTCGACACGGGTCGACACGCCCTGCGACACGCCCGTGTCGCAGGCCGTGTGCCCATTCTCAGCGAATCGTCGAGAAAATCTCGACGACTTCGCGGCTAAGTGTCGGCACACGCTTGACACGCCCTGGGACACGCCCGTGTCCCAGGCCGTGTGCCTACAGCCAGAACTCAAACTGGCCCAAAACGTCCCCCTTTTCTCCTTTGAGTTTCGGGGCGTTACAACTCTACCCCTCTTAAAAGAATTTCGTCCACGAAATTACATAAAGGAAAAACATGTACAAAACCAAAATTTTGTACTTGAGCGGAACAACTCCGGATACTCGTCAAGCATAGTCTGCTCTCGCTCCCAAGAGAGCTCCTCACGACCGCAATTGTCCCACCGGACCTTGACCATTCTGATCTCTTTATTGCGTAGTCGCTTGACCTCCGAGTCCTCAATCCGCACGGGCTTGACCTTTGTCGTTAGCCCACTATCCACCGGCACTTGATCGACCGCGATCACTTGCGTAGGCTCTTGCACCGCCTTCCGAAGCACCGAAATGTGGAATACATTGTGTAAACCACTTAGCTCCACTGAAAGCTTCAACCTATAGGCCGCTTCTCCAACTCGCTCCAGAACCTCGAACGGTCCAAGGTACCTCGGGCTTAGCTTTTTCAATCGTCGCACCCGCGAGACACCCTTGAACGGCTTGATCTTCAAGTATACATAATCGCCCATAGCGAACTCCACGTTCCTGTGCTTGGCATTATAGTACTTTGCTTGCCGGTCCTGAGCAATAAGCAACCTCTCCCGAATGGTTCTCACCAAAGAAGAAGCACCCTCTACTTCCGATCGCTTATACAACTTTGACTCACCCGTTTCTATCCAAGACAATGACGTGCGACATCTTCTACCATATAGGGCCTCGAAAGGCGCCATCTGAATACTTGCTTGGTAGTTGTTGTTGTATGCGAACTCCATCAAATAAAGGTGGTCTTCCCATTGCTTTCCAAAATCCAAGACACACATGCGAAGCATGTCTTCCATGGTTCTATTAACCCTCTCAGTCTGCCCATCCGTTTGTGGGTGGAAGGCTGTGCTAAACTTCAGCTTTGTTCCCAACATTTGCTGCACCAGCCTCCAATCATTGGACGTGAACCGCCCATCTCGGTCACTCACGATGCTGCGGGGCACACCATGAAGCCGTACTATGTTATCCACATAAAGCTTTGCCAACTTCTCCACCGGATCATCCTTCCTATGCGGAATAAAATGCGACACCTTCGTTAATCGATCAACAACCACCCAAATGGCGTTGTTTCCCTTTTGCGACCTTGGCAAACCGTGCACAAAGTCCATAGACATGTCGTCAAACTTCCACTCCGGAATAGGCAAGGACTTAAGAAATCCTCCCGGCTTTTGGCACTCCGCCTTTACCAAGGCGCAGGTTTGGCACTTTGCTACGTATAGCGCCACATCCTTCTTCAAACCCGGCCACCAAAACAGTTTCTTCACATCACGGTACATCTTTGTGCTCCCCGGGTGAATCGAGTACTTGGTATGGTGTGCCTCGTACAACAACTCCACCGGTAAATTGCCCACACTTGGGACACACAATCGACCGTCTTTCCAAAGCATTCCGTCCTCCACGACGAATTGGGAATTTGACCCATCCAGAGCCTCTATCATGAACTGCTTCATATGAGCATCCATATCCAAAGCCTGCCGAATCCGATCAGCCAGGTCATATTGGACTTCAGTCCAATTCAGCACTGCTTCAGCACTAGATTGTCTATCCACACAAACAATCTCCAACGCCTCCAACTCCTGCACCAACCGCTCATCATGCACTGATAGCCAATTTGCTTGAGCTGGGGCTCGGCGACTCAACGCGTCCGCAACCGCATTCCCTTTGTCAGGCACGTAGTGGATCTTGAATGTATAGTCCCCCAGGAACTCCATCCATCTATGCTGCCGCATATTCAGATCCTTCTGATCTATAAGATACTTCAGGCTCTTGTGATCGGTGTAGATATCAATCTTCACACCGTACAAATAGTGTCTCCACAGCTTCAAGGCAAAAATCACGGCCGCCAACTCCAAGTCATGGACCGGATAATTTCTCTCGTGCACTTTTAGCTGTCTCGAGCCATAAGCTATCACGCTTCCGTGCTGCAGTAGCACACAACCCAAACCGCTGTCTGAAGCATCGCTATATATCTCATAGCCTTCGGTTCCACATGGCGAACTCAGCACAGGCGCCGTGGTCAACCGACACTTCAACTCCTCAAAAGCTCGCGCGCACTCCGGCGTCCAAACGAACTTATGCTCCTTCCTCGTCAAAGTAGTGAGAGGTAACGCTAACCGCGAGAAGTTCTCTACGAAGCGCTTATAATAGCCGGCAAGCACCAAAAAGCTCCGGACTTCTGCTACCGTAGCAAGCTCAGGCCACTCCCGTATCGCAAAAATCTTCGCCGGATCCACAGCAATACCCTCTCAACTCACTATATGCCCGAGGAACGCTACTGAGGATAGCCAAAACTCGCACTTCGAGAACTTGACATACAACTAATTTCTCCTGAGTGTCTCCAACACCAAATGGAGATGCTTGAAGTGATCCTCCTCACTTTGCGAGTACACCAAAATATCGTCGATGAAGACGATCACGAAATGGTCTAAGTACTCCCTGAAAGTCCTGTTCATCAAATCCATGAACACTGACGGCGCATTAGTCAGCCCAAACAGCATGACCGTAAACTCATAATGCCTGTATCTCGTACTAAACGCTGTCTTAGGGATATCACTCTCCCTTATTCGCAGCTGATAGTACCCAGCCTTGAGATCCAACTTCGAGTACACCGTCGACCCGACTAACTGATCGAAGAGATCATCAATCCGAGGGATCGGGTACTTGTTCTTCTCAGTCAGCTTGTTTAGCTCCCGATAATCAATACATAGCCTCAAGCTTCCGTCCTTCTTCTTAACAAAGAGGACCGGTGCGCTCCAAGGCGAATAACTCGGGCGCACATACCCTTACTCCAACAACTCTTGCAGTTGAACTTTCAGCTCTGCCATTTCCTTAGGCGCTAGCCGATACGGAGATCATGACACAGGCTTTGCACCTGGCACTAGCTCGATCGTAAAATCTATCTCCCGTTGAGGCGGGGCGCCAGGAAGATCTGCGGGGAACACATCAGGGTATTCCGATACCACTGAAATACAATCCAACGCGGGATTCGGCTTTGCAACCTCCACTAGTGTAAAGAACAGTTCTGCTCCAGCACGAACCGCCTTTACTACCTGAAGAGCAGACATCAACGTCTTGCTCGACCCCTTTAAGCCCGTAAAAGTCGTCTCACGACTCGCTCCCAGCTTAACTTCCTTGCTACCGCAATCTATATGGGCCTGCTGCTCCGAGAGCCAGTCCATGCCAAATATGACGTCGAACTCCACTAACGGAAGTAAAGATGCCCGCAGGTCGAACTCCTGCTCCCCAATACGAGTCTTAACATCGCAGATCCTATTCGCTCGCATCGAACACCCATTGGGCAACAACACATCCAACTTATCCTTCGCCATCGAAGAAGGGACTCCGATGCGTGATATAAATCCTTCGGACAAGAAGGAGTGTGAAGCTCCCGTATCGAAGAGTGCTCGTGCCGGATTTTCACAAATCAATACAAATCCTAAACAAGTAGTGGTAAGGTAACATGTGCATAACAAGTATTTAAAGAAATTGACTTGCTATAAATTAAATCGTACCTGTCACCACATCAGCTTGTTTAATGGCCTCCTGTTGGCCAAGATTGTAGACCCTTGGTTGGGCCGGAGCATAATGGGATGCGGTCGACTCCACCGCCTTTCCCTTCTCTTCATAGGTAGCTCCCGGCTTTCTCTCGGACTTAGGACGTCCGCTCCAACAATCACGGGCGAAATGTCCCGTCTTTCCACATGTAAAGCACGCGCCCGGGGTCCGACTCGTAGTCGCCCCAGAAGCGCCAGAAGGAGCTGGTCCCGAAGTCCTATGCTTCTTGAAAGCCCTCCGATAGTCGGACTTTGAAGTAGTCGGCACTCTGAACTCAGATTTCTTCTCACCCAAGCTTTTCTTCGCTTGTACATTCTTCATGTCCTTCTCCAAGGACCGGGCAGTATTGACCAAGGTTAAGAAACCCTGCGTCATTGGCCCCGATAGTAGCAGTCTCAACTCATCCCTCAAGCCGTCGAAGAATCAATTAGTCTTGCGCTCCTCATCCATGATGGTGGAGCTAGCATAGCGACTCAACCGCGTAAACTCGTGGAGATATTCATCCACGCTCCTCTCACCCTGCACCAACTTCAGGAACTCATTCTCCATTGAAATCCTCTGAGTAGAAGGGAGGTATCTTGCTAAGAACAATCCCGAGAACTCTTCCATCGGAACGTCTATCAGTTGTCTACCTCTCAAATGGTGCAACTCCAATCCTTCCCACCACATCCTCGCTTCTCCGTCCAAAAGGAACGTAGCGATGGTGGTCATTTTCCACTCCTCCGTCTCCGTCGCTGTCATGACTCTCTTCACCCTGGAGAGCCAGTCTTCAGCCTGAGATGGGGTTCCAAACCCCGAGAATAGCGGAGGGTTAAAGCTCATTACATGCTTCAGCTGCCTCTCAGTTGCCCTCCTTGGCACTATTGGTTCCACAACCACTTGATCCACCCTCCTCGGCTCAGCCTCTTGCAGAGGTTCTTGCTCCATCACGGGAGCGGGCTGCTGCGCTTGCCTTCCAGGCTGCACATTAATCACGGCCAACACCGCTTCAGCCACCAATCGTATATTTTCAGCCGACAGAGGTGTTACAGGAGCAACATCCGGTGCACTACTAGCCTCAGAAACTCGGCGTTCTGACGGCCCAACACCACTTCTGGTCACCTATAGTGGTACAAAACACCGTTAAGCGACCAAATAAATTGCAAATAGCAATTATAGGAACACGCAGGTTCCTCAAACACGAGTATTTTCATTCCTACGTGGACATTCATGGGTTCTTTTTACCATTATAACGATGACGCACACAATGTGCTCACCACCCCTTAAAAAGAATTTGCCCACGAATTCACTTTAAGCCCGACCAAAACCAGTAGTCTGATACCAAATTGTAATACCCCCTATCCGTCGCATAGTATATAGCAGTAGGTCCGGTCGGGGCCCGACGCCATATACCACAGACAGACCGGGTGGTTACGTATGGAAACCATCCAACCAATCTCAACGTCCTACACAGAGCATTCTAGCGGAAGCAGTTTATAAGAGTTGTAAACAAGAACCCAGCATAGGAGCATGAATGTCCACTAATACCAAAAGGAATGTTATACAAAAATACCCAAAACCGGCCTTAAGGCCTTACAAAGTGTTTCACTTGAAAATTACATGTTTTACAAACCACGGCACGCAAGCCGGTCATACATGAATAAAGCCGTAAACACTTCTACTTGGGCCTTCGAGGGCCAGCTTCGTAAAAAGGGCTTTAGACCGCTATTGACCGCTTGGTCCAGCTGCACCTGTAAGAAATAAACCACCGCACGGTGGCAAAACAAGGCAACGGTCAGCAATGCTGACCAAATTATAACGATCCCGCCCCCAACTCGGGGCGGCGATGCTCCTTCCCTGCATTTCATTAGCATAAGCGAGCAATGTATATATCCATAGCCATTTCAACACAGACGTTGGCTCGCACGGCCACACGCCCCGTGCACTCAGGGCACATTCTCGGTGAACCGGTCGATGTCACGTCAATTAAAGCCATTAACATTCCAGACTCACCACCGCCACTAAGACGGCCAAACCTATGAGCAATTTGTCTTCTTGGCATGGGTCACGTCAGTTTAAGCCATTGACCGCCGAAGACTCACATCTATGCCAACGACGAGTGCCACGTAACCTTAGGTCTCTCTAACCCGAACGACATAGAGCGGGTACGGTTCCATCTAACCCGTGCTCACATCGCAACGACAATTTAAGCCATTTGCGCGGGTCAAACTTCCTCCGAGTCCCATTCTACCGCAAATAACATAACTCAGTTATGTTCGAGTTGGCTCTCAGGCCACCAAGTTGGCAAGATCTCGTATCCGCCCAGTTTTCCGGGTGCACCTTTGGGTTAGTCCCCAAGGCTCCCTGCTGCAATCTACTGCGTAGAAAACCCGAAAAACAAACCATAGCACGGAGTCTCCTCCGGCCTTATGCAATGCAACATCACCGTTCCAGACTAACATGTCCGGCTAGGCTTCACACAAAATGCCTATGTCCGTTCTCGCATATGGACTCTAAACAACGGGGACTTTACTTATCTACCCGAAGGAACGCCTCCAACTCTCCGCAAACTCGCGAGAGCGGGCTTCCTATGCTAAGAAAGAGAGCTATTCATGCTCAAGATGAGGATCGTTACCCTTGAGTTCCTCTTTAGCGCCATTGAAAAGTAATCAGATGGAAATCACCGCACTTGTGTTGCCTCCGTGGATCCGGAGTCGGCTCGCGATTCGGAGCTCCGAAGCTCCTCCAATGGCGGGATCTAGTTCTTCTTCCTCCAATGGCTCTCCTCTTTCTCCAATGGCTTGGAGAGATGATAAGGTAAGAAAGTGATGGATTTTCTAAGTCAAAACCCGGGTATATCCCTTCAGGAACAACCCCCAGCCGTTGTATCTCAACCTAAGAAAACGAACGGCTTTGATTCGGGGCTGAAATGCCCAATCTGGACCGAACACGGCCTGGCACACGCCCGTGTCCAGGGCCGTGTGCCGCATTCGCCGTCAAAATCGAATTTCCTGGACCCTCACACGGGTATCGAACACGCCCGTGTTCGAGCTGACACGCCCGTGTTCCAGCTGACACGGCCGTGTAGCCGACCGTGTACCCCATGATTTTTCCCCATTTTCAACCCGAGCACTGTACGGGTTCTAGGACACGCCCGTGTCCTTGCCCGTTTCACCTTGACACGCCTGGGCCCCAGGCCGTGTACATGGTCTCGACATTTCGTCGCGTGCAGTTCGACGACTCGATGACACGGCCTTGGACACGCCCGTGTCCTAGGCCGTGTGCCTTGTCTCGACGATCGTCGAGCGAATCTCGACGACTTCCCCGGGACGATCGTCGACACGGGTCGACACTCCCGGCGACACGCCCGTGTCGCGGGCCGTGTGCCCATTCTCGACGATTCGTCGAGTATAACTCGACAACTCCGTGGCTAAGTGTCGACACGGGTCGACACGCCCTGCGACACGCCCGTGTCGCAGGCCGTGTGCCCATTCTCAGCGAATCGTCGAGAAAATCTCGACGACTTCGCGGCTAAGTGTCGGCACACGCTTGACACGCCATGGGACACGCCCGTGTCCCAGGCCGTGTGCCTACAGCCAGAACTCAACTGGCCCGAAACGTCCCCCTTTTCTCCTTTGAGTTTCGGGGCGTTACACGACACGGGCGTGTCGACCCGTGTCGACACTTAGCCGTGAGTCGTCGAGTTGTACTCGACGATTCGTCGAGAATGGGCACACGGCCTGCGACACGGGCGTGTCGCAGGGCGTGTCGACCCGTGTCGACGATCGTCCCGGGGAGTCGTCGAGATTCACTCGACGATCGTCGAGACAAGGCACACGGCTTAGGACACGGGCGTGTCCAAGGCCGTGTCATCAAGTCGTCGATCTTCCCTCGACGAAATGTCCCGTGTACATGGCCTGGGGTCCAGGCGTGTCAAGGTGACACGGGTAAGGACACGGCCGTGTCCTTGAACCCGTGCAATGCTCGGGTTGAAAATGGGGAAAAATCATGGGGTACACGGCCGGCTACACGGCCGTGTGAAGTGGAACACGGGCGTGTCAGCTCGAACACGGGCGTGTTCGATACCCGTTTGAGGTTCCAGGAGATTCGATTTTGACGGCGAATGCGGCACACGGCCCTGGACACGGGCGTGTGCCAGGCCGTGTTCGGTCCAGATTAGGCATTTCAGTCCCGAATCAAAGCCGTTCGTTTCCTTGTTTTGAGATCCAACGGTTGGGGGATGTTCCTGAAGGGATATACCCATGGGTTGACTTAGAAATCCATCACTTTTCTTCACTTGTTCTCTTTCTAAGTCCTTGGAGAGAGAGAAGAGCTAAGGGAAGAAGAAGGAGCTAGATCCGCCATTGGAGGAGCTTCGGAGCTCCGAATCGCAAGCCGACTCCGGATCCACGGAGGCAACGCTGCTGCGGTGATTTCTATCCAATTACTTTTCGATGGTGCCACAGAGGAACTCAAGGGTAACGATCCTCATCTTGAGCACGAATAGCTCTCTTTCCTAGCATAGGAAGCCCGCTCTCGCGAGTTTGCGGAGAGTTGGAGGCGTTCCTTCGGGTAGATATGTAAAGTCCCCGTTGTTTAGAGTCCGTATGCGAGAACGGACGTAGGCATGATGTGTGAAGCCTACCCGGACATGTTAGTCTGGATCGGTGATGTTGTATTGCATAAGTCCGGAGAAGACTCCGTGCTATTAGTTGTTTTTCGGGTTTTCTACGCGGTAGATTGTAGCAGGGAGCCTTGGGGACTAACCCAAAGGTGCACCCGGAAAACTGGGCGGATACAAGATCTTGCCAACTTGGTGGCTTGAGAGCCAACTTGAACATAACGGGGTTATGTGACTTGTGATGAAAATGGGACTCGGTGGAAGTTTGACCCGCGCAAATGGCTTAAATTGCCGTTGCGATGTGAGCACGGGTTAGATGGAACCGTACCCGTTCTATGTCGTTCGGTTAAAGAGACCTAAAGGCACGTGGCACTTACCGTTGGCGTAGAGTAGGGTCTTCGGCGGTCAATGACTTAAATTGTCGTGACCCAGGCCAGGAAGACAAATTGCTCATAGGTTTGGTCGTCTAAGTGGCGGTGGTGAGTCCGGAATGTTAATGGCTTTAATTGACGTGACATCGACCGGTTCACCGAGAATGTGCCCTGAGTGCACGGGGCGTGTGGCCGTACGAGCCAACGTCTGTGATGACATGGCTATGGTTATTTATATGGCTCGGTTATGCTAACGAAATGCAGGGAAGGAGCATCACCGCCCCGAGTTGGGGGCGGGATCGTTATAATTTGGTCAGCATTGCTGACCGTTGCCTTGTTTTGCCACCGTACGGTGGTTTGTTGCTTGCAGGTGCAGCTGGACCAAGCGGTCAATAGCAGGCTAAAGCCCTTTTTGCGAAGCCGGCCCTCGAAGGCCCAAATGGAAATGTTTATTGCTTTATTCATGTATGACCGGCCTGCGTGCCGTGGTTTGTAAATCATGTAACAGTCAAGTGAAACATTTTTGTAAGGCCTTAAGGCTTGTTTTGAGTATTTTGTAATAACATTCCTATTTTCGTAGTAGTGGACATTCGTGCTTGTTGCTGGGTTCTTGTTTACAACCTTTTTAAACTGCTTCCGCTAGAATGCTCTGTGTAGGACGTTGAGATTGGTTGGATGGTTTCCATAAGTAACCACCCGGTCTGTCTGTGGTATATGGCGTCGGGCCCCGGCCGGACCCACTGCTATATGCTATGCGACGGATAGGGGGTGTTATAGTAGGCCTTCAATATTTTAGCCTTGACCAGCAGGTATCCAGGAGCTTCTTGACAAATAGAGTGTTTGTTGTCCTTTAAAGAATCCTAAGATGAAGAAGGAAGAAGACTCTTGATTTGAATGTATGTTCTTCTTCTTCAACTTGCTGTAATTTCTCTGGTCAAGGGCTAGGGCTTCTTGTATCTTTACTGTGTTATTGCCCTGTGTATGTTGTTCTATGTGTTCAGACGAGAAGGAAGAAGAAAAACCATATGCATTGTCATCTGTAAGTCATCTGTATTGTTCTTATTGCTACTGAAGGAAGAAGAAGAAAATCCTTTTTATATTTCTGTGTAATCTTCCTTCTAAATTTTGAATTTCTTCCTTCATTCAATGCTGACGGCCTGGAGAATATTTGCATTAATTGATTTCCCCAACCGTCCCATTGAAAAATGGCAAGCAATAATCCTGATGAAGTCCATAATCAATGCTGCGTCTAACAGTAATATTCAGAGAATGTTAAACATTGATTACTCAGGAATTATCGCAATAAAATAAGGGACAGAGGAGAGGAAAAGTCCATGTCTGGATCTGCACAAAAATCGCCGAGCAGAGAACAGAATTCGTCGAGCTGGGTCCAGAGTTCATCGAGCTTAGAAGATATATTTGTCGACCAGATAATAGTTGTTCGTCGACCTGAGATCCAAGATCTTCGACCTGAGAATATATAACTGCTTTCTCTGGAACCTTGCCAATTCTGTCCATCAAGATGGTCGAGCTGAGAATCTAAGTTCATCGATTGGAGTTCAGTGAAATGTTTCTTGGACTTTTAGAATGTTGAAGTAGAGTGTCCAGATATCGTTGACCTGAGAACTAGGTTCGTCGACCTGAGAACTAGTTTCATCGAGCTGAGAACTGTTAACTGCTACTTGATAAAACTTGTCAGGATTGTGGTCTAAGTTCTTTGAACTGAGAACATGAATTCGTCGACTGAAATATGATTCTGGACTTAGAATATTTAAGTGTTTCTGGTCTTAAAATGTTGAAGTAGATGATCCAGAAATCGTCGACCTAAGATCCAAGTTCGTCGAGCTGATGTTCTAACTTCGTTGATTGGAGTTCAGCGAAAAGAATTCTGGACTTGCAATGTTGAAGTATAGTATCCATAGATTGTCGACCTGAGAACCAAGTTCGTCGAGCTCAGTTCAGAGAATTTTCTCTGAGTTCGTCGAGCTGAGCACGACTATCGTCGACCTGAGTTCGACGAACGTCGAACTCATTTTCCGAGTCTTTGAAATTTCTCTAAGTCTTGAGTCTTTTGCAGTCTGTTGATGGCTGGTCCATGCAGTGTTGACTCTAAGGACATGGCCTAGACTCTAGGACTCATACATGACCCTAGCTATACATGTTGGGTCAAACATCCTAGTTTAGTGAACCTAGCCCAAATCCAACTAGGGATCCAACAATCTCCCCCTATTTGTGTGAGGTCACTAATTACAGACTTACATTAACAACAAAACAAGAAAAGTATATTTGGCAGGAATTTTAACACATACAACAGATATATATATACAGAGAGCTTTGTATCAGAATATAAACAAACAGTTTTTAAAATAATAGAGAGACTAAAAAACAGTTCAAAATGTTTATTTCATCTTCTTGGGCTCCTTTAGCTTACCCTCCTTAGCTTTGTCTCCTAGCTGAGTAAACTTAATTTCCCTGTTAGGGTTAGCTGCTTGAGTTTTGGTCATTGTCATATCAGCATCACCAATGATATTAAGGGAGGTAGCCCTTGGCACTACAGCTTCAGGATGTAGTTTCATATAATCATCAACATTAAAGAATTTATTTGCCTTAGCAAACCTGTTGAGTTCCTCCTTCCTGTATTTGGACATGGTTGAATATTGAGAAGGATCCTTCCCTTCAGCTTTTGCTTTATTAATCATGGATAGGCCAACCAGTTCCTGGAACCTGGCCATCCTTGCAGTTGTAGCTGTTTCTGGATCTTTAAAAGGTACCGGAGGGGAGGCAGGTCTCTTTGGGCTTTCAGCTTCTTTATGTTCATAGATTTGTTGTTGTTGATGTTGTTGATGCTGTTGTTGATGTTGCTATTTGCCTGATAAGTAATGCCTCTGCTGGCTGCTTCCTGAAGAGGAGGAGGACCTACCCTGACGTCTCTGATATGTTTGATACTGGGTAGTCCTCTGAGTTGAAGAACCTGAAGCACCAGCAGCAGGAGGAGGAGGAGGAGGATCCTTTCTATATCTCTAAGGAGGAGGAGGAGTACTTCCTGCTTTTCTTTCTCTCTTTTTGTTGGTTCTTGGACAACCACATCCATGTTGGCATGCCCTTGTATGGTGTGATCTTCTGCAGTATATAATATGGAGTGTCATTTGCTGGATTTGGTTTTGGGGCAGGAGGTGGAGGAGCCTTTATTTTCTTTGAGAATTTATTTTTCTTAGGCTCATCATCAGAGTCCTCTTCATCATCATCCTCATCATCATAGTCTTGAGGAGCATCATACAAAGCATCAATAACTTTTAGTACTGATTTATCAATCGACTTTTCAGCCTGAGTAAGAGCTGGAGAAAGAACTGGAGGAGGAGCTAGAGCTGGAGTAGGAGAGCTGTGCATATCAGTGCTTTCAGCAACTGATTTATTTTCTTCTTCTATGTCAGCCATGATCAGTTCATCTAGATCAAGCATTGGGGAATCATACATGACAAAAGTTGGAGCAGGACTGTCTCTGGGAGGGGATGAGATAATGGGGGAAGCAGCTTTTGGTGGAGATGGAATAGCTGGAACCTTTGTTACGGCAAAACTGGCCTTTAGTTGCTTGGCAACCTTGGGGCTTATGGGAGATGTATAAGGGACTATAGCCAAAGATGGCTTTGTACTATACTATGGAAGTCCACTCAAATAAACTGTATCGAAAACTTTCAACAGATTCATCAGATCAACTGTGGGATTTAAAATATAATCACCATCAGTTGTTATTTCCTCTAGGACTTGCTCATCCAGATCCATATCAGACTCAATAAAATTAATTAAATCAAATAATTCTTTATCAGCATCTGCATCTGCTATTGCTTCTGCTTCTGCTGCTTCTTTTTCTGTTGTTACTACAGCTGCTGTTACAACTGCTTCTGCTGTTACTGCTGCTTCTGCTGCTACTTCTTCATAGAGCATCTCCCCCTGCTTGGTTTCAGTGGGCACTGGAGCCAGGCACCTGACTGAAGATGGAGGAACAGAGAGAGCAGAGATGGCATCAACAAGAGAGGATATAGAAGAAGCAAGAGGTATAATAGCCTCTGCTATAATGCTTTTGAGGAGGGGAGTGAGAAGTGTAATGAGGGATGGAATAATGGAGGGGTCCAATGGCAGAGATGCAGAGGGTGTTTCAATGGAAATAGAGGGAGGGATGGAAGATGATGGTGGAGGAGGAGGTAAAGTATCTATCATTTGGGCATTTAGAGAGGAAGAAGTATGAAGACGGGAAGTGGGCAGAGTGAAGGATGGGATGTTGTCTAGATGATGGGGTAAGGGAGAGGAAGGTGGGGAGTTAGTTAGTGTACCATGGGGAGAGGGAGTGGGAGTGTTGGAGGGAATGTGTGTACCATGTTGGGATGGAGGTGATGTATGAAAGTGAATATGAGTGGGGGATGTATGTATTGGGAATGATGGAGGTGTGGGAGTGTGGACTGTGATAGGAACTTGGGAGGAGAGTTGGTGTGCCATCTGTAGATGAGTTTGGATGGCTGGAGGTGATGGAGGTGGAGGAGGGATATCTTCAGTAGGGTGGGAAGTGGCTAGATCACCCCTAGTGCTCTCAAAAGGCCTGGTGGAAGAGGAAGAAGCCTTGGAGGGCTTGGTGATGGTCCTCTCCCACCTGCCAAAGAGGACATAGGTGAGCCTCTTGGAGGCATTGATGAATATGGTCGGGGAGACCAGCGATTCAACAGCCTTTTAAGGAAGATTCCCAAAATTCTTCCAAAACAAACCTCTTTCTTTGTGTTCTTTTTCTTGATTAATTCAAACATAATCAGAGCCCAGCTCACTGGTTTCTTTTTCACCACAGCACACATTACCAGGAATTGGTGCCTGGTGATGTAATCATGGGCAGTGTGTTTGCCCAGCAGTACTTTCCCCACAATTTCTGCTAGAAATTTGTATTCAGCAGAGAGGTGTTTCTTCAGCAGTTTGTTAGGGGTTTATCCAGAATAACCCATCGTACTTATCATCACATCAAACTCTTCATTTTCAATCTCTAATTCTTCTGTACCATTATTTAATCCAAAAATTTCAGTCAGAACGGCGTGGGTAAGAGAGACGGTGTTACCCGATATTGTGCCGATCATGCAGTTCTCATCTGTGATGGAGGAAGTGTAGACCCACTCTCTAATTTCTGCATTGGCGAGCTTGATCCTGGTTGTCATCAACTATTTCAACTGCTGTTCTTCAAGCAGTTTTAGAATATCCAGGAAGATTGGGTCGGAGTGTTGAAATGATTCAAAGTCTACATCAAATCCTGTATCGAATGTCATCACTACAAGACTGCCCGCTAGAATCACCATTAGTTCACCTACAAGAGAAAAACAAAGATCAAGTGCAAGGGAACTGAAAGCGTGGTACATAGGTCGAAGAAAACATAGATATAAGATTTTCTGGAATATGAATCGACAAACTCCGTTCCACGAAAAAAAAATAATTCTTCGATCTGAGATCGACGAAATAATTTGTATTAAATAATTTGTCAAGCTCAGTCTGAAGATTTGAAAACATTTCGTCGAGCGCCGTTCGACGAAAGTTTTCTGAAGCAGATTTGTCGATCTCCATTCAATGAAAATAG
Source organism: Platanthera guangdongensis (assembly GCA_039583875.1). NCBI lineage: Eukaryota > Viridiplantae > Streptophyta > Magnoliopsida > Asparagales > Orchidaceae > Platanthera > Platanthera guangdongensis. Next base: position 43,107,519 of record CM077154.1, read on the forward strand.
CTTCACTCACAGAGAGTTCGTTGATCTCCATTCGACGAATATCTCAAGAATGTTTCCCAGTTCGTCGAGCTCCGTTCGACAAACTTTGAAAAATTTGTCGAGTGCAGACAGAAGTTAAATCAAAGCTTCTCCATTGATCATGCCCAGCTGATTTATATAGAACAAGTGATTTCTTTCATCCAAGGGTTTGGTGAAAATATCTGCTCTTTATAAATTAGTATAGATATAGACAAGTTTAATTTTGTTTTTGTCTACACACTCTCTAATGAAATGATGCCTAATGTCTATATGCTTAGTCCTACTATGATAGACTTGATTCTGTGCTATAGATATAGCACTTGTGTCATCAAATAATAGAGTTGAATTATTTAAGTTGAAACTATAGTACAGGAGTTGATTCTGAATCCACAACATCTGTGAACAGCAACTGCCAATTGTTATATATTCTGCTTCAGCTGTTGATGTAGACACAGATGATTGTTTCTTGCAGAACCAAGACACTAATCTCATACCTAGTAACTGACAAGTTCCTGAGGTACTTTTCCTATCTACCCTGCATCCAATAAAGTCAACATCTGAATATCCAGTTAAATCAAATTCTAACTCAGTAGGATACCAAAGGCCTAGAGTAGGACAACTCTTTATATATCTCAAAATTCTTTTTAGAAAAACTAGGTGAGATTCTTTAGGGTTCACTTGAAACCTAGCACAAAGACATGTGACAAACATTATATCAGGTCTGCTAGCTGTAAGATATAATAGGGACCCAACAATGCCCCTATATAAATTCTGATCAACTGGTTTCCCATGTTCATTAGTGTCTATTACAACATAAGTAGCCATAGGTGTTTTCTTTGATGAGGCATCAGCCATCCCAAACTTTTTAATAAGCTCTTTAGCATATTTAGCCTGGGAGATGAAGATGTCATCAGGTAGCTGCTTCACTTGGAGACCAAGGAAATAGGAGAGCTCACCCATGCTACTCATTTCAAACTTAGAATGCATGAGGTCAGAAAACCTCTTGTATAGTTTGGAATCAGTATACCCAAAGATAATGTCATCTACATATATTTGTACTAACAAAGTTTGATCCTTATGGTGCCTAGTGAATAATGTTTTATCTATAATGCCTCTAATGAATTTATGCTCTATCAGAAAGCTAGCTAAGGTCTCATACCAAGCTCTTAGAGCTTGCTTTAGACCATAGAGGGCTTTATGCAATCTAAATACATAAGAAGGATGAGTTGGAGAGATAAAACCTGGAGATTGTTCAACATAAACCTCTTCTTTTAGTACTCAATTTAGAAAGACACATTTCATATCCATCTGGTAGACTTTAAACTTCTTGTAGGCAGCATAGGCAAGGAAGATTCTGATAGCTTCTAACCTTGCAACTGGTACAAAGGTTTGATCATAGTCTATGCCTTCTTCTTGCCTATATCCTTGAGCAACAAGCCTAGCCTTGTTCCTCACAATTGCACCATGGGTATCTAGTTTGTTTATATATACCCATTTGGTTCCAATGACTGTGTAGTCTTTGGGTCTTGGAACCAAATCACAAACTCTACATCTCTCAAATTGGTTGAGTTCCTCTTGCATTGCAATGATCTAGTGGGGATCTTGCTCAGCATCGTTTATGAATTGAGGTTCAACTTGAGAGAGCAAACATGCATGCATCACATCTTAATTGAGTTGATGCCTTGTCTGTACACCTACTATTATGTCTCCAATCACTTGGGATCTAGGATGATCCCTTACTATGACAAGATCAGTGGGTGGAGTTGGTTCAGCAACAACATTTGGATTTAATTCCTCTTGTGGAATTATGTTTGTTGTTGAATGAGGTTCAGCCTCTTCCAAAGATTCATCTTCACTGTCTTCAAAGACTTGTGGAGGAGAGGGTGTTATAGCTTCTTGTGGAAGGTTCAACTCACCCATTTTCTCACACAAGTGAGGTACCTACAAAGTGTTACTGGTAGAAATCTCATTCTCCTTATAAGACATGTTAGTTTCATCAAAAGTGACATGAATTGATTCCTCAATTTTTAAATATGATTTGTTGAACACCCTATAAGCTTTGCTTACTTGGGAGTATCCTAGAAAATTTCCCTCTTCAGCCTTAGCTTCAAACTTTCTAATATATTTCTTGTTATTATTATGTACATAGCATACACATCCAAATACTTTAAAATAAGTGAAGATCATCTCTACATGGTGGAGTTTGCTTATAATAACAGCTACCAGACGAGGACCGGGATGGCACCATATGAAGGTCTATATGGAAGGAAGTATCGTACTCCCTTGGCTTGGGTAGAAGCGGGCGAAGCTCGAGTTTATAATCGTAATGAAGTCGATGAAGCAAACTCAACCATTCATGCTATTCGGGAGAAGCTACTCATAGCCCAAGATCGTCAAGCGAAGTACTACAACGCCAAGTACCAGAACATGGAGTTCGCGGTAGGCGATTGGGTCTACTTGAAGATCAAGCCCTTAAAAGGCGTATCCCGGATTCGACGTTTGGAAAAGTTGAGTCCAAGATATTTAGGTCCATTTGAAGTGGTTGAGCGAATCGGAGAAGCTGCGTATCGGCTAGCTCTTTCAGCAGACTTGGGTGGACTACATGATGTGTTTCACATCTCGGTGCTTCGGAAGGCCATGAAAGATCCAGCTCAAGTGATCACAGATGCTCGTGTGTCGGTGGAGTATGGGCTAACAACGAAGGTTAGGCCCATTCAGATCAAGGATCGAGCCGAGAAACAGTTGCGGCACAAGACGGTCGGGATGGTGAAAGTCCGGTGGGACAACTGCGACCGTGAAGAGCATACATGAGAGCGAGAGCAGACCATGCGAGCTGAGTTTCCCGAACATTTTTTGTAATGGTCATACACTGTGTATCGACTGATATTAAACTGATTGTGGAATGAAAATCATTTTGTTTGAGTCCTTACTTGGTGAAAATTTCGGGGACGAAATTTTTGTAAGGATGGGAGGGTTGTAACACCCCAAAATTCAGAAGTTGGAAAAAAATGTGAGTGACACGGCCTGGGACACGGGCGTTTCCCAAGGCGTGTCCTTCTTAGGTGAACGGTCGACGAACTCAACATTTGACCTCAGGCGTGTCTGGTGCCGTGTATGGGCACACGGCCTGAGATACGGGCGTGTCACAAGGCCGTGTGAGTCTCGGGTGATTTCGAGTTTTTCCAGCCTGAGGAACACGGCCACAGACACGACCGTGTTGGTAGGAAAAGCTCTTGTGAGTCATTTGAGCCATCCATTTGACCTCAGGCGTGTCTGGTGCCGTGTATGGGCACACGGTCTGAGGAACACGGGCGTGTACTGGAATTGATGAGTCGGTTGAGCACCACTTAGGGAACACAGCCATGGGCACGGGCATATCACAGGCCGTGTCAGGCAAAATTTATGATTTTTGGTGAAATCGTAGCCATCCATTCCTTCAGCCTGGATCCAAGGGCTGAGAGGCCTCCCTGTCTTCTTAAGGCCGAGAATGGGTTGGGGAAACTCATTTGGCTTTTGACTTTCTCTTACTACACTTCTAGAGAGAGAAAGAGAGAGGAAGAAGGAGGAGGAGGAGAGGGGGTTGATCACCGGTGGTGCTGCAGTTTGCCGACAAGAGATCTGAGGCCGACGTTGTGGAGGAAAAGCTCTTGTCAGTCGTTTGAGCCAGCGTGGAGCTCATGGCACCGAAGCGGTCTTCGAGGGTAACTACTTTTCTTCATAGCCATGTGAAGGCTCCCTTTTTGCATATGCACATGATTCCCCCACAAGCGGGTGGTCGGTTATGGGGATCGTTGGGTTGATGCATGAAATCCAAGTGGTTAGCATTTAGATCCGGAAATGAAAGTACGGAATAGGCATGCTGTGTGAAGCCCATCTGGACAGGTTAGTCTGGATTGGTGATGTGCATACGAACTGGAGAAGACTCCGTGATAAACGTGTAGTTTAGGAGTCGACGGATTGGACCTGTGAAGGAAGTAGCAGGAAGTACTGGAGTGGTAGTCCAGGAAAATATCTGTGTCATGCTTGTGCTGTTGGGTCATGCCTGTGAAGATAATAGCAGGAAGTACCAGATGGAAGTCCGGGAAAGGCCTATTGTGATGCTGAATGTTTAGGTGGTACCTGTGAAGAGAGTAACAAGAAGTACTGGAATGGTAAGCCAGGAAAGACCCCTGACATTTGTGATATGCGTGGTGTGGTACCTGAGAAGCAGGAAGTACTGGTGTGCCCAGGAAAGACCCGCCGACGCTGTGATCTTTATGGTGTGGTAACTGTTAAGGCAGGAAGTACTGGTGTGCCCAGGAAAGACCCGCCAATGTTGTGCTAGAAATGGATGTCAGAGGATACCCAGGTTGTAATGCCAAACAGGATCCGTGAGACCAACCCGCGCCTTTTATGTGCCGCGAGTACGTGGTACTCAGTGATAGCAAAGGAGATTTGAGCAACGGGGGGGGGGGGGGGGGGGGGTGGGGGGGTGGAGGATCCGACCTGCGCTATGTCCGTCTGACGGGAGACCTGAAAGTGTGGTCTATTGGAGGGCATAGTGAGAGTCTTAGGACTTCGAGCCATGTCACAATGGGGGGCTACGGGCCATCCCGGTGAGGTAAGACTAGAACTCCGGCTACACGTCATGGAGTAAATGCTCAAGTGATTTGTCGTTGGGTTGCGACCCTGATACGGTGGTGGGCAACTAGTTCGCCAGTTCACCAAGAATGTGCCCTGAGTGCACGTATCGTTGGGCCGCGTGGCTGACGATTGTGATGGAATGGATGTGTGTGAGTGCACATTGAATGAGCTATAGATATATATGCGTGTACATGCTATGCTTTGCAGGGAAGAATACCGCTGCTCCGAGAGGAGGGGTAGGGTCGTTATAATTTGGTCAGCGGAATGCTAACTGTTGCCTCTTTTGCCACCTTTGGGTGGCCTGTCCCTGTGCAGGTGTTGGAGAACCAAGCGGGACGCATAAGGGCTGAAGTCCATGTTGTTGTTGCTGCTGCCGCCGCTAGCCCTCGAAGGCTAAAGAAATGAAAGTGTGATTTTTTTTTTGTGTGGCCGGCTTGCACGCCATTGTTTATGTCTACTTGTATGAAAGCCCTGTATGGCCTTAAGGCCAACTCTTTGTCTTGTATGTGTTGTAAGACATTCCTATGAAGATATAAAATATGGGGTTTTATTTGTCGGACATTCAGGTGTGGAGTTCAAGTGTACTGTTAGGCTTTCGCTAGAATGCAATGGGTTAGGGTGCGTTGCGCTACTCTTGTGCCATACCGTGACTTCACCGCTCGTTTTGTGGTATATGCTGTGGGTGCCCGGCCGGACCTTCTAGTATATACGATATGAACGGATGGGGTTGTTACAAGGATGCACTCGTCGACAGCCTGAGCGCAAGGCTCAACGTCAACCCAACTTACCCGTGGAGATTCAACCTGCACAGGCTCAGATAAGGAAGGGGGGTCAATAAATAAAAGTGACGAAGAACATAAAGAAATAATCGGGGGAGTGATCTCGGTTTCACTCCCTAAAGGTTGAGGCAGAAAAATATCGTCAGCAATGTCGACAATGCTACAAGGCTCGGCCGGATCCATAGAGGCCTCCACCAAGACTTGGACTTCCTCCTTTGGTATCGAGGGAGAATCCTCGACACCAGGAAGGTTGTCCTCCTCCATGGGAGTGGAAACAATCCATGTATCATAAGCCTCAACTTGTTTTGCATCGTCGAAAATATAGTAAGAGATGACTGATCTAGAATGCACAAAAGGCGGAAGAACTTTGCTTGGATAAAAGTCAAGCGCAGGTTCCTCACAAAGAATCGGCTCCACGCTTGGAGATGTATGCACAGGAGAGATGAGCTCAGCCACGTCGAAGCCTAGATCAGCCACACATCTGGTGGTTGTGTCCACATCATTCCCTTCAACAAATGAAGGTGACAAGGATACATAACCAGATGATGAAGGTGTGCCACCGAGGGTAGGAGTCGGGATGAAACGGATGTCCGACTCATCATCCTCTTCCATAATACGGAGGTACTCGGCACAATCCTTCAGGACATGATCTATTCTACGACAATACAAACACTTTATCCCATTACTCTACGGTCCTTGTGGGGCCGGAGAGGAATAAGAGAACGGTGTATGTGGCGAGGTCGATTGACCATAAGCTCGGGGAACAGTGTTTGAAGGGTTGTATGAATACAACATCTCATGCATTGTGCGCTGAGGCTTATGCTCAATATCTCTCATAGGGCATTCATGACTAGCGTGGGAAGGCTTTCCACACCAACGACATTGGGCATACGAATATCCCCACATGGTGTCAAAATAGTAGATTCAAAATAAATTGTGCAAATTACTAAATCCAACAATATATTACTACAATTGCCTAAACAAACAAGAAAAAGGCAGGCAAAACAGAAATAGAACAAAACAAAAGTGATTTACAAAGGAAAAGGAAAACATCTCACGTCTCCCTCTCCATAAACTCACACGACTGTGTTCCCCGGCAACGGTACCAAGAACTTGATGCTAAAGATCACGGCAGTGAACCGGTCGCACAAGTAATATAAAATGGGTGAGTTTTCCCAAGTATCGATCTCTCAAGGAACACAGTAAGGTGAAGTTAATTTCAAGGAGGACTTGAGATTGAAGTCCTTAGGTCGGAGTTAACTAAGGGGGTTTTGATATTTGCAAAAAAAGAAAATAAAAGGCTAACAACTACTCCTATGCAACGCCGCTATGCGATGCTTCGCCAGGCGGGATGGAAGACTAGTCGGGCCGCTATGCACCGAATTGCTGGGCAGATGGATGAGTAGGCTTGCGGATGAGGTGGTTAGAATGACAGAATGAGGGTGAAAGCACCTCTTCGCTACGCACACCACCAGCAATTGCTAGTGCGGCAAGGGTGGATGGTGGTGGATGGAATATGGCGCACCTCAAGCAAATATAACGAAAATACAAATCACAAAGACATGATTTAATATAAGCGTTTTACAACTAAGTGCACATCATCTATAAATAAAGTTTACAACAACACATAAACAACAATAAAGGAAGAACAAGGTAAAATATCGACCGAATCCGAAGTCTTGTCGAGGATTCATGGTTGGAATCGTCAGGTTGTCAATCCGCGTCCAAGCTCGGTCCTCAACTGCGTCCAGGGTAGATAAGGGATGTCACCACCTTCCAATGACCCATCTTGTTGGTGTCACGATAGCAGACGAAAGTTGCAAGCTTCCCTTTGCTTGATGGCTATGGCGTTGAAGCTTAAAATGAGCCCAAGAGATGATGGAGGAGGCCGAGAGGAAGCTCCAGCTTGGATTTGGCGGTGAAAGCTTGCCCGGAGCACCTCCCTAGGGTGGAGATTGAAGGAGGATGGCAGAATCCCTCCTCGGAGATGAAAACCACGGAGGAAAAATGAGCGATCTCGAATTAGGACGGCACTTGCATATTTATAGAAAGCAGAATTGAACAATGCGCACAATCACGGGCGCACGACCAGTGGTCGTGCGCACTATGTCCAGTGATCGTGCGCACTGGCATGGCAGATTAGGAAGAAGAACCGGGGTACTGCGCATGAGCAATGGCGCACGACCGGTGGTCGTGCGCACTATGTCCAATGGTCGTGCAATTACCCCAGACGGAACTCCAGGAAAAGAGGAATCAATGCACACGATCAGTGGCACATGACCGGTGATCGTGCGCACTATGTCCAGTGGTCGTGTGATTACCCCAGGCAGATTCTGGAAATCAGGGTACATTGTGCACGATCATCGGCACACAACCATTGGTCGTGCGCATTATATCCGATGAGCGTGCACAGTATTCCTGCTTCCAAACGTCCCCGGAACACGCACACGACCCCTAAATCCAGCACTGATATGCGCAGACATTCCAGACGAGCACAAAAAGGTGTACAAACAATAAAAGTAGAAAAATACACAACCACGGGCCAAAGTGTGCAATTCCTATGGAATTATAGATAAGAAGAAATATGAACGATATAGAACTAAAAGTGAAGTGCAAATGGGTGAAAACTAGAACAGATGAATCCGAAAAACCATATATAAATCATACTCATAAGGAGTAGAAGGGGAGCAAAAGAAGAAGAAGAAGAAGAAGAAGAAGTAGAAGAAGAAGAAGAAGAAGAAGAGGAGGAGAAGAAGAAGAGGAGGAGGAGGAGGAGAAGAAGAAGAAGAGGAGGAGCAGCAGAGGAGCAGAAGAGGTGCATAAGAAGAGGAAGAAGAAGAGGAGCAGAAGAGGAGCAGAAGAGGAGCAAAAGAAGAAGAAGAAGAAGAAGAAGACCTTGAGGCGGCAAACTACATCGGACGGGAGGCGGGAGATCGTGAGTAGCATCAATCGGGAGCAGATCGGCGGGCTAGGGCAAATTCATAGCACGAAATAAAATCATCTCGCCTGACGCCCAGTGAAATCCGCGCTAATTCACACCCGGGCACGTGCCTAGGTGTGTCCGAAGTTGGGTATGCCCATGTCTGGAATGGCTTATTTAGGCGGAAAAACAAAACAAAAAATCGAATACCTGGTTTAAGATTTTATTAGAAGGTTGGCTTACGAGATGATTACCTGGTTTCAGAAGGATCTTAGCAAACAGAGGTCTTATAACCAAATGGCGAAAGCAATAATCGGCGCCAGGCGGAAGTAATGGCGATGAGGTTTAAAGCGGCGGAAGAAGCTGCCCAGGAAGCTGCGGTGGGCGTCGAGATGGCGGACAACATCAAGGCGGCAAACGGCGTCGAGGCAACGTAAGGCGTCGATGGAGAAAAATGTCGCGGGCGATTTCTTGGGGCTAGGGTTGAGAGTGTTGTGCACAATAATGTTTGCGCTTAGTTATAATTTTAAGGGTTCAGTGATTTTGTGGTTCACAGAGCAAAAATTGCGGTGCACTTAATAGTAATGTTAAATATTTTTTGGGGTGGGGGGAAATTTCCCTCCAAATAGTTTTTTCTCATGATTTTTTTGTAATGTTTTAGGGAGCAATTCACGTGGAAATAATAACTCGTGTGCCGTCATGAGCAAAACATATTTGTGCTCGACCTCTCGACTCATAAACGAGCTCGAGCTCGACTCGTAAACGAGCCGGAGCTAGAGAGGCTCGTGCTCGAGTCGAGCTTTTTCGAGAACTAAATCGAGCTCGAGTCGAGTTGATTGTGTGTATGTCCATGTTCATGTATACGCATTTATGTGTAACTGTGTCTTATGTCTGTCTGTTCCTATTGGGGTTTGTGTTTCTGTCTGTGTTTGTGTACGTGTCTCTGTGTAGTCTATATGTGCTTGTGCATTTGTGTCCCTATATCTGCGTGCAGTGTCTATGTGCAGTGTGTGTCTGCGGCGATGTGTGTCTTTGTCTATGTGTGTTTGTGTGCGTGTCCGTGTTTGCTTATATGCATGCATGTGTGTTTGCGTGCCTATATACGTTTGTTTGTGTCTGTTGGGGTCCGTGTCTGTGTCTGCGTGCCTATATATATTTGTTTGTGCCTGTTGGGTTCTCTGTCTGTGTCTGTGTCTTTGCATCCCTATATATGTGTATGTGTGTTTATGTGTTTAATTATGTGTATCTGTCTAGTATCAATGTGTGTGTCTGCGGCTGTGTGCGTGTCTGTGTCTGTGTGTCTTTGCCTGCGTGTGTGCATGTGTCTGTGTTTGTATTGTTGTCAGTCTGTGTTTGTGTATGTTAGTCTTTATATATGTTTTTTGGGTCTGTCCATATCCGCGTTTGTCTGTGTTTATGTATTTGTTTCTATCTGTGTCTGTGTCTCTATTTGAAGCTGTGTTTGTTTTTGGCTGTCCGTATCTGTGTGTGTGTCTGTGTTTGTGTGTCTGTGTCTATGTGTTTGTGTGTTTGTGTCTATGTGACGGAGGTCACTATATATCTCGCGTGAAGAGGAACTTCATGTGCACTATCAGTTATCGAGCATCATATTCAAAAACTAGCAGACGAATTGAAATCAGGCAGAGATAATTCTTATCTAAAAAATAAAAAAAAATATTATTTAAAAAATAATTCTTATTGAACCACGCATTGTATTTATCAATCGAATTGACATGTATTTATGAATTTCATTACATGTATTTTCATTAAACCGCGTCTCATATAGCAATCAATAAAATGCGCACATATTTCAAAAAAATGCATGAATGAGTTAATTTTTAGTTTACTTTTGTTCAAAATTTTATGGAGGGAACTGTCCCTCCATATATTTCATTATGTGAGAGAGAGGAATAAAAACTTTTATAAAAAATTAAAGATTTATAAATATTTTTATACACGTTTTAATAAATTTTAATAAAAAACTTTATATAAAGAAATTTAATATATAATGTGCTTCACAAGAAAACGCTAGCTGTTCAACCCCAGCGCGTTGGCAGCACCAGCGCGCGCACGTGCTCGCGCTCCATGTTAGAGAAAAAAATACATTTTAGGACCAAAAGTACGGGCGTGCGAAAACGCATGTCATTGCTAAAAAGGTGATTCCTAGAGAAAATGCACCCCGACACAATACACGTTCTCAAGAAAAAAAGGAAAACAACACGCACGAGAGTGCATTTGCGTGTGCTCGAGAGTGTATTTGCGTGCGCGCGAGAGTGCATCAGTGTGCGCGTGAGAGTGCATTTGCGTGCGCGCGAGAGTGCATTTGCGTGCGCGCGAGAGTGCATTTGCGTGCGCGCGAGAGTGCATTTGCGTGTGTGTGTGGGTCCGTGCGTGATTTTATTTTTTTTCAAAAATTATATTAAAAAATTAATGTTACATTTGCATTCAATTTTATAGTTAATATATTTTTAATTTTTAGTTTAGTTTTGTTCAAAATTTTATGGAGGGAAATTTCCCTCCATACATATCATTCATGTGAGAGAGGGGGAGAGAGGGGGAGAGAGGAAGAAAAGCTTTTATTAAAAGTTAAAGTTTTATAAAAGCTTTTTATACACGTTTTAATAAATTTTCATAAAAACTGTATATAAAGAAATTTTATATATAATGTTTTATATAAAACTTAATAGTGTCCCAGCACAACGACGCTCATGCAGGTCGTAACCCCGACCGTGCGCGAAAATATATACTCATTTCGCATAAGTACGTTCCATATGTCCGTGACAGCCGTGCATGGATGTTTGCGAGCTGTAAGAGCATCATCACGTTGGAGCATTGTCGAGGAGGGGGTGGTATTGTCGCACCGGTACAATTGCGAAAAAGCACTGGTATGCAAAAAGCGAGCCGGAAAAAAATTAACGTGCTTCGCAAGAAAACGCTAGTGCACTTGCAAAATTTTGTATTCTCCCGAGCAAAAAAGTACTAGTGCAATATGCACGACTAAGCAAAAAACGTGTGCTCGTGGAAAAAAACGTGCGTCCGAGTGAAAAGCACGTGCTTGGAAGAAAAATGCTCTCACGGGCCAAAAATGCTCTCACGGGCCAAAAATGCTAGCTATTGAACCCTCGTTATACTATCAAAACATAGAACTGCTCGTTCCCCATGCGACATTAGTTACCCTCGCCTCGATAGTGTCCCAATGTGATGACATTGCGCAGCTCGCAAACCACAACCGCACGTGCAAAAATACACATGTCGCAATAATACCACATATCTGCGACAACCACGTACGAATGTTTGCGAGCTGTATGAGTATTATCACGTTAAAGCACTATCAAGGCGGGGTACTACTGTTGCAAGTATAAATTTTTTTTATTTCTAAAAGAATTAATTGAAAACTTTTATAATAAAATAATACAAAATTTGATAATAAAATATGATATATTTATTGTAACAAAACTTTAATAATAATATATTACTAATAGTAAGAAAAATCTCTTTGTCACAAAAAACTTTCATGATGTGGTTACAATTGATACATATTGTGAGGAAAATTTACTATTTGTAACGTAACATTAGTGTTGTTATAAATACTTACATTTATAGTAACAAATTAATTATTATTATAACAAAATATAAAATATTCGCTACAAAAAAGTATTTTTTGGTAACAACAGAAAAAATTCGTTACTAAATATAGCTATTAGTAACAAACTGTGTTTTAGTTATATTTCAATCCTTACGAAATGTGCAGTTTGTTGTAGTGAAACTCTGCCGTGAAGCTACTGTACGTCTTCTTCCGTTGAAGCAAGGTGCAGCTGGATGCTGTAAGTGGGCCCCACTGAGTTCTAAAGAGTCGTTGATCGGTGAATTACAAAAAGAAGCGTGTGGGGAAAGACAAAAGAACTTTTGAAGGATTATCATTTTTCAAAAAGACGCGACTAAACATTATTGTTTTCTCCGACGAGCTTGAAAGAGCAGTCCAACAGAGAAAGCCACAGGGAAGATAAAGATAGCTGAAGCTTCTTCCACTTCAGCAGGATAGTTCTGGGCAGAACAAGATTGCTGATTCTTCCGATCCAGCAAGATTTAAGATAACTGTTGAAGAGCACTCATTCCTTCAACAATAGTTAGCTGAGTAAATCTTATCAGCAAAGAAGTTAGCTGCCGAAGTGGACTCTTTTCTTCAACAGCAAGTGGCCTGGACTGAAATCTGATCAGTCCAGCAAGGTAGACTCAGAGATTAATCTCTGAGTCAGTTACTTAATCATTCCATTTAAATTACCATGTAGGATTCCGTGCGTACTGAATCTGAGTGTAGGCCTAAGTAATTAGGCTGAGAGCTAGACCTGTTTAAATCTGAGCAGTAGGAACACTTGGTGTTCTGAGGTAGGTGATTAGTGAATCACTGAGCTGTAGGAGCCTTTATGGATCTGAGTTGTAGGGCTATCTGAGCCCGAGGTAGGGCAATATTGTCTGAGTTGTAGGAGAGTGAAGCTCTCTGAGGTGTAGGATCCAACTAGATTTGAGCTGTAGTGCCTGGAAGGGCACCGAGGTAGGTAACTGCTGGGTACTAAGTTGTAGGAGTGCTGCAACACTCTGAGAGTATGGCTGTGTGCCTGAAATTGTAGGGCTGAGAATCCTGAGCTGTAGGCCTTTGTGTAAGGCTGAGGTAGGTGGCTTGAAGGTCACTGAGTGTAGGAGCACTGCAGAGCTCTGAGGTAGGAACCTGTTGGTTCTGAGGTAGGTGTCCTGGAAAGGATACTGAGTGTAGGAACTTGCTGAAGTTCTGAGTGTAATGCTGAGGGTCTGAGGCGTAAGCTCTGAGGAGCATATTTGGAGAAGTTTGGCCTTGTCTAATAAGAGTTAGAAAGGTGGGAGGGACAGTAGATGTACCCATAATTTGGGGAACCACTATAAATCTTTGTGTGCTTGTTTCTATATTTGTTTTTCTTTTATTAATTGTAGGTGTTAAGGACAAGTTCTAGATCAGCACAATTCGAAAGATAAAAGAAAGCAACAAGATAGTAAAAAGACTCAAAAAGATTTGAACACCTATTCACCCCCTCTAGGTGACCAGCTAACCTTGAAATAAGAACTTTCATGGACTACTTGACTCATTTGATTATGAATCATTTGACAGATGCGAATACTATTTGTTAGGTAAGATGACTAAAGTCCCATTCACTGGTTTCAATGAGAGGGCTGATGATCTCTTGGGTTTAATACATAGTGATGTATATAGACCCATGAAGTCTATGGCTAGAGATGAGTACTTCTACTTTATTACATTTACTGATGATTTCAGTAGATATGGATATGTGTATCTTATGAAGTGCAAATACGAAACCTTTGAAAACTTCAAAAAGTTTAAGAATGAAGTAAAAAACCAGCTGAGTAAGAGGGTTAAAGCACTCCGATCTGATCAAGGTGGCGAACACCTAAGTCATGAGTTTCGTGATCATCTGAATGAGTGTGGTATTGTATCACAGCTCACTCCACCTAGAACGTCATAGCATAATGGTGTGTCTGAGCAGAGGAATCGTACTCTGTTAGACATGGTACGGATGATGATGAGTCATGCAGATCTACCTATTTTCTTTTGGGGTTTTGCTCCAGAATGGTTGTTTTTACACGAAATCGTGCTCCAACAAAAACGATTATGAAGACACCATATGAGATATGGACTACAAAGCATCCTAATGTCTTTCATTAAAATATGGGGCTGTGAGGCATACGTGAGATGTCAAATACCTGACAAGCTGGAACTTAAGTTGGATAAATATTATCTTTTGAGGTATCCTAAGGAAACTAAAGGGTACTATTTCTTCCTACCATCTGAGGGCAAAATGTTTATCGTGAGGACTAGTGTCTTTCTTGAGAAAGAGTTCTTCAGTAGAAAGACTACTAGGGTAGATCTTGAAGAAGTTCAAGAACCAAAAATAGTGAATGAACCAAAATTAGAACCTGAGCAAGGACTACAAGATATTATTGCAAGAGAACATGTTCAAGAAACACAAGTTTCACATATATCTGGTAGACCAAGGTTTGAGCCTAAGAGATATTGATTTCTCATATCTCAAATAGGTAATGTGTTGCTTATGGATCATGATAATGAGCCTGCAACCTACTAAGAGGCTATGAGTGTACTGGAATCTGAGAAGTGGCTTGAGGTCATGAAATCTGAAATGGACTCCATGTATGCAAACCAAGTTTGGACCTTGGTGGAATCACCTGAAGGGGTATGCTCCATAGGATGCAAGTGGGTCTTTAAGAAGAAGACTGATATAGATGGGAATGTATAGACATTCAAAGGGTGACCGGTGGCTACATGTTTCAAGCGAATTCATGGTATTGACTATGATGAGACATTTTCTCCCGTTGCTATGGTTAAGTCCATCAGAATTCTGCTTGCTATTGCTGCGTATTATGATTATGAGATCTGGCAGATGGATGTCAAAACGGCTTTCCTAATTGGAAACCTCCTTAAAGAAGTGTATATGACACAACTCGAGGGTTTTGTATCTCCAAGTGAAGCCATAAAATATGCAAGCTGCAGAGATCCATTTATGGATTAAAACAGGCTTCTCGAAATTGGAATCTTCATTTTGATGAAAAGATCAAAGAGTTTGGTTTTATCAAGAATGAGGATGAACCGTGTGTTTACAAGAGAATTAGTAGGAGCATTATTATCCTCTTGATATTGTATGCAGATGACATATTGCTGATTAAGAATGACAAACCGACCCTACAAATTATTAAGAATAACCTAGGGAATTTATTTTCTATGAAAGACTTGGGCGAAATGACTTATACACTTGGTATTAAGATCCATAGAGATTGATTGAAGAAGTTACTGGGTTTGACCCAAAGTACATATATTGAGAAGATGTTGAAGCGGTTTAACGTGCTTGAATTCATGAAAGGATTCTTACCCATGTCTTATAGTGTGAGTCTCTTTAAGGACCAATGTCCTAAATCTTGTGAAGATAAGAACCGTATGAAGTTGATTCCATATGCTTCGGTAATTGGATCAATCATGTATGCAATGAATATATACTCGACCCGATATCTCTAATGCTTTGAGCATGACTAGCATGTATCAGTCTAATCCTAGTGATATTCACTGGATAGTCGTCAAAAATATCCTAAAGTACTTGAGAAAGACTAATGATGCAATCTTGGTACTTGGTGGAAAGGAAAAACTCGTTGTAAAGGGTTACACGGATGCTAGCTTCTAAACTGATGGGTTCAACTCAAAGTCTCAGTCAGGGTTTGTATTTTGCCTAAATGGAGGAGCTGTTAGTTGGAAGAGTTTCAAGAAGGTGACAGTTGCTGATTCTACAACTAAGGCTGAGTATATCACTGCTATAAATGCAGCGAAGGAGGCTGTATGGATTAGGAAGTTCATCGACGAGATAGATGTAGTTCCTAGCATTGTTGGTCCCATAGTTCTCTACTGTGACATCAATGGTGCAATTGCACTTGCTTCGGAACCTAGATCTCATCAGCACTCCAAGCACATACTTTGGCGGTTCCATCTTATTTGTGAGATTGTCAATCGAGGAGATGTGAATATTTGCAGAGTGCCGACTGAAGAAAATATTGTGGATCCACTAACAAAGCCTCTTGCACAGAGAAAGCATGATGGTCAAGTTAGATCAATGGGTATTAGATACATGAATGATCAACTCTAGTAGGAGTCTTATGGGTTTTATATTTGTTAGTTGTAATAATTCATTTGATGAATAGAGTACTGTACATTTCAATTTTATATTTATGGCAAGTTCTCTTATTGTATAAATTTATTTCTATTATGATAGATTAATTTAACGTAATAAATGCCTTATAATGTTTGCTTCCATAGGAGTCAAGTGGTGACTTGAATGTCAGAGCCTATGT
Organism: Platanthera guangdongensis; assembly: GCA_039583875.1. NCBI lineage: Eukaryota > Viridiplantae > Streptophyta > Magnoliopsida > Asparagales > Orchidaceae > Platanthera > Platanthera guangdongensis. The sequence goes on from CM077154.1 coordinate 43,123,758, forward strand.
TATTAGAAGCTTCATTCTTAAATGATACCTAGTCGGTGTGTCATCTTAGAAGCTAAGAGCAATGATGCTACATTAAGATTAGCATGTGCGTTGACTGATGGTCCGGTTCTCACAGGTCATAATATTGTGATATCAAGTCATCACATGGGTACTTGTTAGTGAAAACGTTGTACAGGACAGACCCACCATGAGAATACTTTGTGGATTATTATATGAACGTGTCACAAGTATGACTCAAGTGGCAATGGTGTTTGTGGTCCTTTGACCTGACATCACAACATTCATCAAGTGAGAAAGAGCATGCTTTGATGCTATCAAAAGCCCAGTCTTGAGAAAGTTGGATGATAAAGGTGGTTATTGGGTACGTTACGAATCATTTGGGTGTTTGCGTGTGAGCAGAAATGAGATTTATCCTCCTATATGACAGGAGTTGCATCCATGGGCCCCTTAATGTAATGAGACCGAGAAATGAATGGCCATGCTTGGTTGAGTCGATATATGATATTGGACTCATCGATTTATGGAAGTCCATTCTAGATCAGGAAACTAGGATTGAACAATTATGAGGGTGACACGGTCAATACCTCTAGTTCTATCGAAATGTAAGGGACGAAGGGACATGACAACACTGATACATTGGTCACAATGACATTTGAGTTTTAAACTCTTATTGCTTCTAGAGCAATGTTGCATTGCTAGATGCCTCTCATTGTTTGTGAATATTTTGTACGATACTTTCAAGATCAAGTGAAAGACTGTTGGTTTTACCATTGTGATCTGGAAGTGATCAAGCATGTAGTATCACTGTCAGCGCAACATGAGCCTATAGGATCGCACATAAGAGCGTTTGGAGAAATTTGATGAATGGATTATGTTAGTCTTACTCATATGTGATGAGTGAAGGAGTAAGTACTACCAGGTGTTGAGTGCGTCGAGACCACACTGCCAGGAGTTGAGTTCGTTGAGCCCACTTAGCTAGGCATTGAGTGCATTGTGACCACTCGACGCTCCGTCGAGTCAAGTGTTGATTCGTCGAGTGCTGGCGTTGAGTGCGTTAAGACCACTCGATGCTTAGTCGAGTCAAGTGTTGATTTGTCGAGTCTTGGCGTTGAGTGCGCTGAGACCACTCGATGCTTCGTCGAGTCAAGTGTGGATTCGTCGAGATAACTTCAATGTGTTATGGGTATGCCGTAGAGACGACTTTCTGCTATTTATTACTTTGGGTATTAATAGAAGATGTCTTAGGGTTTTACGTGGTAAGTGCGTTAAAGTGCAATAGTAACCCGAGAGGAAAAAGGCTGATAGAAATCATTTTCGAAAGTCCTGATCCCGTCACTGTCGCTTAGCCTATTTCCAACACCCGTCGTCGCTGCCTCTTGTAGAGCAGATCTAGTAGTCTGTGAAGACGCAAAGTTCTTTTCTCCAACCTAGATCATGTAACATCCCACAAACAACCAAGCCCCTAAGTAGTTTTTGTCATGACTAGGTAATGACAAAGCTATAAGAAGACCAAGAGGATCATGAGTGCCTAGGTAAATAGGTGAATTCACCTTGGGCTAGAAATAACAATTTCTGGTTGCCTAGCCTAGGGTTTGGTTTCTGGGTTCCAACTTGACTATTTGACCCCACTATAATACTTTTAATCCTATAAGGCCCCTCTAGTGCCCTACCAACCCTTTTGGGACCAACCAAAGAGGTCAAGCTAACTAGAGTCAACCCTAACCCTAGTTAGGTCAATTGCCCTAGCCTGGCCCAAATGTATTGCACCAAGACACAAATGGACTTGAGTGGTTGCAAGGTACTCAAGACACAAATTTGACCAGTCAACCCAATCAATTGACCAAGTCAACTCCCCAAGTTAGCCTTGGTCAAATCAAGCCCAAAATATGGAGGAGAGTTGAGACCAACTTCAATCCAATTAGGCTAGACCCAATTAGAATGGCCCACTACCTATAACAAGTGAAAATTACCTATAATGCCATTAAAATTCAGGGTAGGGTGACTATAAGAGAGAAAATGGGGGTTTCATTCAAGGGAGGAGAGAGAAAGAGGGAGGGGATTAATGGTGAATGCAAAAAACCTTCCCTTTCCCCTTCCTTAAGACCCCATTCCCCTTCCTTGACCCTTGGGAAGAAATTGCCATCAATTCCAGCCGACCAAACATAGGAGAAAGCACCCATTCACCATGGCCGAAAGCTCCATTCAGGGCCATTAATGGCCATTCACTGCCTGAGCAAGACAGAAATCTGTCTAAGTGTTTTGGCGTTGAGTGAAGCTTGTTCACTCAATGCCTATACTAAAGTGTTTGAGTTTGACTAAGTCCACAGGTGCCGACGTCATCAAAATTCAAAATGTTGCGGGATGGCTGCTGTACGCGACAAACTGCATCGCGGGCCTACTGTATGACTTTTCCTGTAAAAGCAAAGTTGCAGCTGTCAACTATGGTGGGGCCCACGGGTCAAAATAGCCGTTGATCGGCGGAAAAGAAAAGGCAGAGATCAGATCGAAGAATTTAACTTTTGGAAAAGGAAAAACTTCATCTTCTTCGTCGTCATTGTTGCAGAGCCTGGAGAAGAAGTTCTAACTTCTAATCTGAGAGTTCAAAAAGTTAGTGGTAGCGATTTCCATCAGCTACTGCAAGATCAGAGATTTCTCTGAAGAAGCAGCAAAGGTCTTACCCAAGCTGCAGCATTTGAAAGCTCAACCAAGATAGCTGTTGACATCCTCACCATAAACAATAAGATCAGAGTAGTTTTTGAGAGAGAAAGAGGTAGCAGTAAAGGGCTAACCCTAGCTGCAGTCCTTCACTTTTCTAGCTGTCTGAAGAATATTTTTTGGAAGCTATGAAGAGGAAAGCTTGAAGAAGCAGTGATATAAAAGAAGACTCAAAGGACTATTTCTCTGTAGTCAATGTTAGAGCTGAATTTACTCAGTCCAGGAAGGGTAGAAGAAGCAGAGCAGTTGTTTTGTAAGTTACTTCCAGCACAAGCAGTTGTTTATTGAAGATCTACTCTTGTTACTGTGAAGAAGAAGATATGGTTGAGATTTTCTCAGTTCAGGATGTAAGACCCCCCTCCCGGATCCCAAAACACGGCACGAGGGGGGGGGGGGGGGTCTTATGCCCGGAACAGCCGCCTTGCGGTAGCATTAGCACAAGGGATAACCTGTACCACAAGACGCCTATTCCATCGGCTACAACAATATCAATATAACATGCCAACCCAACCAAATATAAGCAAGATAAGTCAATCCACACTAAGCAAATAAGTCTAAATAGTACAATAAGAGAAACTAAAACATGCTTCTACAACATATCAGAGTACAGCTATCAACTGCCCAAACCGGCTACATCAGAGTCTCACAACACTCACATCAGTAACCGACGGTAGCGACGGTACCGTCCCCTCAGGCCCTGTCGTCCTGGCCTTGCTGTCCTGCTGCATAGTCTGCGGCTGCTCTACCTGTGGCATGACCTCCTAGAAAGGAAGACGTAGCAACCGTTAGTCGAAACGACTAAGTGGCTTCACATCCGCTCCCCCGGCGACTCCTTTGCACCGGGCGGGGAGAAGGAACAAGGATAATATATATGCAAATAATAAAAGAAGTACAAGCAGGTGGCAACAGTGTAAGAGTAACAGTATCATAATCTAGCAGTTATTTAAGAGCTATAACAAACTAACAAGTAAGGTAACAGTAGTAGGAAAGTAACTTAACTTATAAGGATGCCCATACAAACTTATAAGTTAAGGATCGGGTTACATAAAGATAATTCATCGTATAAGAGTGACCATACAAACTTATACGATGAGCATCTTGTTGTGCAATGTTATGAAATGCTATGTATGCTACGCAATGACACACCCATGCTCACACACATGCAACTGCCATGTCGACACAGACTGTAGTTCCCACTTTTCAAGCAAGTAGCTAACCTCTCAAGCATCAGCCGTCGTGGCCAGGCGGTGACAGTAGAACAGGCACTTCTACTAATAGGAGGGTATCCACACTACTTCACCTAGGCCTCCGTACGCCTCAACGCTAAGAACACAACAACAGAGCCCATGCATACTATGGCCCAGCGGGGTCTTGGGTAGATGAGCACCAAAAACACAGCCCGAACTGGCCTTGTGTGACCCGGAAGGGGCCTCGGAAGTAAGCACGAGAACACACCCCAACCGTTCACTTGGCACGGAAGGGGCCCCGGGACATGAACACCGAGGACACAGCCCAACCGCCCAAAGTCTAACTGTCAACTCCCGTCGGTGTGACGATCGACGAGCCCGTAGACCTGCAACACTATCCTTAACCCAGGATTACGACACCGCGTGTCGACTCACACCGCATGCAAATGCCTCCTCGCCATAACATGGAAGGGGCCTCGGAAGTAAGCACGAGGACACAGCCCAACCATCCATCCATACCTTATCTCAACACAAACCAAACAAGTGACGGTCAACACCACACTCACATCCTCTCACAATACTACCCGTAGGGAGACAACGCTCTAAGTATTGGACTACTAAACTCATTCCATTAATCGAACATACTCATGGCCATAATTTATTCTTCTACATGACTTTCCAAATGATGACAACATAATATAAACATGATGCGCATATAAAGATTTATCAATCTTTCCAAAAGTAAAAACATATTATAAACATGATGCGTGTATAAAGAACCATCATTCTTTCTAAAGGATAACAATATATTATAAACATGAAGCGCATAAATAACCATCTATCAATTTATATCAAGTCAATTCGTTTAAGTAAGCTTGCTTCACAATTGGATTATATGAAATCTGATTAATAAACTTCATCAATCATGCAACTAAAATTATTATTCATAAAAGAGTTCATTCAAGCCAAGTAACTTGCAATATTAATTCCACCGAATCCAAATACATATTATATAAGCCCAGAATTTAGGTGCAGAGTAAATCTGGGCAGCAATTTCGACCGGAGATTCCCGAAGCTACAGGAATCCGGCGAAGACGTGTAACACCTCGATGGAAAGGTCTTTCCATAGGATACAACCTTCGTATTCAGACCTCAACCCAGATTTGAATGTATCCTATTAGAAACCAGCCTTGAGGTCCGCTGCGTACAAAACACAATTTCTGCATGCAGGATTTATTGAACACCATTTTCGTTCAGACTTTCCCGTGGCTACAGACATCGCCTGAAGTCGTGCGGCTACTCGTTGGAAAGGTATTTGCTGTAACGTCCCGAATCGTTCTAGGCCCCTAGTGTGCGTTTTTGAGTCAGGAGGGTTGACTCGAGTCCTGAGAAGTGCAAGGAATTGGACTGCACTTGTGGAGAAGTGGAGAAATCAGGGCAGAGAGACACGGGTAGTGACACGGGTAGTGACAAGGGTAGTGACACGGGTAGTGATGTTGGGTACATTGGTCAAATGTACCTGATTTGAAGAAGCCTCACCCAACTCAATGATATACATCATAATGTATTTGATGTATGTTTGAGTTACTTGTGCAGGTTAGGTATTCACTGGACTGAAGCTAAAACTTTCTAAGTCCATGTGTCGACACCCAGAGGGAAAGTGTCGACACTTGAGAAGGCTTGTGTCGACACCCAGACAAGCAGTGTCGACACTTGGAGTCATTGTGTCGACACCTGGGATGAAGAGTCGACACCAGACAGAAAGTGTCGACACAAGGAGCTGTGTCGACACTCAGTGACGAAAAGTGCAGACAGAAAGTGTCGACACAAGAAGCTGTGTCGACACCCAGTGAAGCAGTGTCTACACCAGAAAGTGTCGACACTTGGAGCTGTGTCAACACTCAGCAAAAGTCTGCAGAGTCCAAGTACAAGTGTCGACACTCAACACAATGTGTCGACACTATGCAGAAGAGTCAACATTTAAAGTATGTGTCGACACTCAACACAATGTGTCGACACACCATCAGAGAAGTCAACATTTAAAGTATGTGTCGACACTCAGAACAATGTGTCGACACACAGTTAAAGACTCAACACTGGAAGGAAGTGTCGACACAAGGAGCTGTGTCGACACTTAGCAAAGAACAGAAATATCTACAAAAATATTCTAAGTACAAGTGTCGACACTAAGGGAATGTGTCGACACTCAGCTGAAGAATCTATATTGAAGACTTGTGTCGACACCAAGAAGCAGTGTCGACACTTGACAGATTCAACACAAGAAGTTGTGTCGACACAAAAGAGATGTGTTGAGACTTAGAAGAATACAATTAAAGAATGAAGAACAAGTACTTGGGTCGACACTCAATTTCAGTGTCGACACATGCAGAAGAATCTGTGTCGAGACATACAAGTAGTTGTGTCGACACCTTGTAGACTTGTGTCGACACTTACACAGCATGTGTCGACACTTGGTCTATAAGTGTCGACACTTAAGAACAGAAAGTCTCGACACTATCTGACAGTTAGAGAATTTCAAGAAGTGACTGGTTGACATGACAGCTGCCGATCCAGCCGGTCTACAACAACTGTCAGGGAAGTCAGAAGTCTGTTATGAACCGGACCAGCCGGTTACCATGAAGAATGCCTATAAATAGGCACTCACAGTTTACAGAAACTGTGGTTGAAGCTATTTGAAGTAATTGATCAGATTATTCAAGTAATCAGAAAAGTGGTACACAGAGTATCAACACAAGAAGATCTGGCAGTCCAACTGCAGATCTAAGAAGTTGGAGAGAGAAAGCTCCAATCAAGAATTCAGTCTTTGGAACTAGGCTGAGAAGAAGGATTCAGAAGCATCTGGATCTTAAGAAGCAGAGGTCAAGGAACAACTGCAGAGGATTCATACTTATTCAGTTCTACTCAAGAAGCTTTGAAGGAAGCTAAGTCAGTTTGGATCTATCTGAGTTCTTCCAAGAACTCAGCAAGAAACTCTCAACTCCTCTCTTATTTTCTGAGTTGTTGAGTTATTTGTTGTAATACTATTTTATCTTGTAGGATCTTTGGATCTGAGTGCATTGTAAGACTAAATTTATAAAGGCTGAGGGTAGGGCTTGATAGCCTGAGTGTAGGAGTTGAAGAACTCTGAGTGTAGGCCTTGATTGGCTGAGTCTAGGCCTGGGTGGCTGAGTGTAGGCCTTTGTGGCTGAGTGTAGGCTTTGGAGAAAGCTGAGGTGTAAGGCTTTGGGCCTGAGGTGTAGGAACCTATTTGGGTTCTGAGACAGTGGAGAAGTTTGGCCGAATCTAGTACACTGCTAGATAGGCGAAGGGGGAAAGTGGATGTACCCAAAGATTGGGGAACCACTATAAATCATTGTGTGCTGTGCTGTGAATGTGCTGTGTATGTTTGATTTTTGCTGATTGCTGTAATAGACTACTTAGAAATCTGAGATATAACTGTTTGGCTGCCAACAAAGTTAGAAAAGGATTAGGTCACCTATTCACCCCCCCCCCCTCTAGGTGTTTAGGTACCATATCTTTCAAGTGGTATCAAAGCGAGGTTACTCAAAACAAGGACTAACAGTCTAAGGAGATCCTGTTTGGCAGAAACAGTCTAAGTCAGAAAACAGCTTCAAGAAAATCAAGAACCATGAGTTCCTTTGAAAATCATAAAGAATTGGGTTCCATGAAATTATCTATTTGCAGAAAGGAATTTTTTGGGATCTGGAAAGAGAGGGTAAGGCTATTTATGGAGGCCTCAGACCCTAGAATATACATCACAGTAAAGGAAGGGCCTTATGTGCCAATGAAGATCTCAGTATTGGATGCAAATAAAAGGACTCCAAAGGATTTCTCTGAGATGACCAAGGATGAAATTGTCCTAGCCACTATGGACAAGAGGGCACAAAACATAATAGTGAGTGCCATTGATGATGCAACATTTCAGAACTTAATTCATTGTAAAACAGCAAAAGAAATGTGGGATACCCTCATTGTCTATATGGAAGGTTCTGAAGAAGTTAGGCAAGATAGGAAGTCCTTGCTTAATCAAGAGTATGAGAGCTTTAGGCAAGGCAAGGGAGATAGCATCACTGAATGTTACAAGAAGTTCTATAGAATAGTTAATGAACTGATGTCTTATGGAAGAGAGTTCAGCAACTATGAACTAAATGACAAATTCCTAAGGTCCCTAACCAAAGATTGGGACACCAAGATCTGTGCCATAAGAGAAATGGCAAAGTTGGGAGAAATTCCTCCTCCTACACTATTTGGCAAGTTGTTGTCATATGAGATGCAGCTGACAGTGAGGAAAGAGGAGGAGAAATCAACAAGGATTGAGCACAAGGAAAGGACTGTTGCCTTCAAGACAGAAGTTCCCAGAAAATGCAGAACTAAGTCATCAACTCCACCTCCAGAGGTAGTTGAATCTGAGTCAGAAGGGTCTGTCAGTACAAAGTCTACAAGCAGTGAAAGTGATGAAGACTTTGCTTCCTTCACTAGACACTTTCAGAAATTCCTGAAAAAGAAACAGTGGAGGTCCAGACCATCTACTTACAAGGGAAAAGAAGTCTTGTATCAGGAGAAAAAGCCTTCTAAGAAGGACAGGAAGAAGACAAAGACAAGCAAGGCAACTGGATCAAAGATTGTGTGCTACTGCTGCAATAGACAGGGTCATGTCATTGCTGATTGTCCTGAGAAAAGAAAAGAATCCAGTGACAGGAAAAAGACTCACTTCAAAGGGAAGAAAAAGAAGTCCTTTGTTGCCAAGAATGAGAAGACTCTTTCAGATATTTCTTCTTCAGACACTGATACTGATGCTGAAGCCTACATAGGGCTATTTGCTGAAGAAGAAGAAGAATTTATGCAGATCTTGGAGTCAATTTATGAACAAGAAGACTGCCAGTGCCAAGGACTGATGACATTGACTGAGAGTACCAAAATCCTGGAGCAGCCAGGACCTAGTCAGGTACAAAGTCCAACTCTAAGTTCAGATTCTTGTTCTAGTTCAGAATCAGATTCATCTTCATCAAATGATGGAAGTGTTTCTGAGTCTGAAGAAGATATTCATCAGCTCATAGATGAATATAAGGTGCTGTTACAGGCTTATAAGAAAAGCAAGTCCCTTGCCAAAAGTCAGGCAAAGGAAATTGCTAATCTAAAAGCTGCTGCAACAGACCTTGAGAAGCAGTATGATCAAAAACTGAATGAAGTAGCCAGGCTGAAACACATTACAGTGATTCAGATGGGTACTATTACATTTAAGAATGATCAAATTAAGAGACTGGAGACAAATCTTCAGAAAGAGAGAGAATTGGTTGCAAAGTTTTCAAAGCCTAAATCAGTTCTACCTTTGATTGATGATTTTATTCATCACAAAGGCAAGGCTGGACTGGGTTTTGTTAAACCTGCTAGGACTGTTCAGGATCAGTTCAAGCCCAAGGGCAAGGCCCCAACATTCAATAAGTTAGCTGCAGTTAAGACAGCAAAGTCTGTACCTAAGCAAAGGTACAATAAGTATGAATGTTGGTGTTGTGGCAAGGTTGGCCACTTTGCCTTGGATTGTTGGCACAATGCAAGTGCCAAAGAGGAGTAGCAAGCTACCTGGTGGAAAGCCAGTAGGTAGCTGTGTCATGTTGCAAACTAACAATCACCAAGGACCCAAGTTTACTTTGGGTTCTAAGGTTCATTAATTTGTTTTGCAGGTGAATCCAAGTGGCCATACCCCAACATGGTACTTGGATAGTGGATGTTCCAGACATATGACTGGAACAAGGGGACTACTGAAGGACTATATTCCAATCAAAAATGGTCCTAAAGTGACCTTTGGTGGTTCTGAAAAAGGAATCATCAAAGGGTTTGGTAACATTTCTTCAAACCTTGTTACCATTACTCAAGTGGCTTATGTTAAAGGGTTGAAACACAACCTTATAAGTATAAGTCAGTTAAGTGATGTAGGGTATGACATCTCATTTGTTAAAAATGGTTGTCATATCAAGAGGTCAAGTGATCAAGAGATCATTTTGACAGGATACAGAAAGAGGAATGTCTACTGTCTAGACATTATGATTGAGAACAATGGTTCTCCTGTTTGCCTTGTAGCTGATGAGTCAGTCTCTCATTGTGTCAAGTGGCACAAGAGGCTAGCTCATCTTAACTACAAGACTATTAGCAAACTCTTTAGCAAAGAGTTAGTGAGGAATGGTCCTCAAGTTAAGTGTGTTAAAGATGGCATTTGCTCAGCTTGTCAAAAGGGCAAGCAGACTAAATCCACCTTTAGAAGCATAGATAACAAAGATGCTGTGAGATGTTTATACCTCTTGCATATGGATCTCTTTGGTCCAATGCCAGTTCACAGCTTAGGTAGGAAGGTCTATACCTTTGTAGTTGTTGATGACTACTCAAGGTTTTCCTGGGTGTTCTTCTTAAGGCAGAAATCTGAAACACCTAGTGTCTTCTACAGCTTTGTCAAGCAAATTCAGAATGAAGTAAATAGTACTGTGGTCAAAATTAGAAGTGACCATGGTACTGAGTTTCAATCTGAAAGCATGACAAAACTATGTGAAGACTTTGGGATATTTCAAGAATTCTCTTCACCTAGAACACCTCAGCAAAATGGCATTGCTGAGAGGAAGAATAGAACCTTGATAGAGGCTGGTAGAACCCTACTTAGTGATACATCACTGCCTGAGTATTTCTGGGCTGAAGAAGTTAACACTGCATGCCATGTGATAAATAGGGTTACCATCACTAAAAGGCTAAACAAGACCCCCTATGAAGTTGTGAAAGGCAGGAAACCAAATCTATCCTATTTCAGGATCTTTGGTTGCAAATGCTTCATACTTAACAATGGGAAGTCTTACATAACTAAGTTTGCTGCCAAGTCCCAAGAGGGAATTTTTGTTGGGTACAGCAACAATAGTAAGGCTTATAGAGTATACAACTTGACTACACAAGTTGTAGAGGAGACTGTGCATGTAGTTTTTGATGAGACAAAACTTATTAACAATGAGTTGTCTAGCAATGTATGCAGCCCCACAGGTTTGACAAAGAAATTGGACAAGCTTACTATAGAAGAGATGCCTGCTGCAAGACAGCAAGTAGAAGGCAATAGCAGTTGTCCAGGGGGAGAACTACATGTACCAATAGCTGAAGAAATACAAGAAGTACAGCATGATGTAGATGCTGAAGAAGTTCAACCTGAAGTTAGGATGCCACCAGCCAACAGGCATCTAAGAGATCATCCAGTAGAGCTGATTATTGGAGATCCAAGACAAGGAGTTCAGACAAGGAGCAGAAATCAGAATGCTGCAGTATATTCTAGTTTTCTGTCTCAAATAGAACCTAAGAAATTTGAAGAAGCTATACAAGATCCACAGTGGACTGAAGCTATGCAAGAAGAGCTTAATCAGTTCAAAAGGTGCAAGGTTTGGGAGCTGGTTCCAAAGCCTAAAGACCAAAATGTTATAGGAACTAAGTGGATCTACAGAAATAAGTTAGATGAACAAGGGGTCATCATAAAGAATAAAGCAAGACTGGTTGCAAAAGGATATAGGCAAGAAGAAGGTATTGATTTTGATCAAACCTTTGCCCCAGTAGCTAGACTGGAGGCCATAAGGATGTTCTTGGCCTATGCAACCTATCAAGGATTCAAGGTATACCAAATGGATGTCAAGTCAGCATTCCTAAATGGTAATTTGAAAGAAGAAGTCTATGTGGAGCAGCCATCAGGTTTTGTTGATCCAACTCAACCTCATTATGTCTATAGACTTAGGAAAGCATTGTATGGGTTAAAACAAGCTCCTAGAGCTTGGTATGAAACCCTATCTAGTTTCCTCATTGAGAACAAGTTCACAAGGGGGAAAATAGATAAGACTCTATTCCTTAGGGAATCTAGAGGCAAAGTCATACTTGTCCAAATATATGTAGATGACATTATATTTGGGTCTACTGAAAGTAGCCTTTGCAAAAAGTTTGCAAAGCTTATGCAAAGTCAATTTGAGATGAGTAGTATGGGAGAGCTAAAGTTTTTCTTGGGTCTCCAAGTTAAACAGACTGAAAGTGGCTTGTCCATATGTCAGTCCAAGTTCACCCTAGAACTCATAAGGAAATATGGTATGGATTCATCCAGTACCATGAAGACTCCTATGGGGTCAAGTATGTCTCTTAGCAAGGATGATGCAGGGAAACCTGTAGATGAAACCTTGTATAGAGGGATAGTTGGCTCCTTACTATACTTGACTGCAAGTAGGCCTGACATTATGTATGCTACATGTGTTTGTGCCAGGTATCAAGCCTGCCCTAAAGAGTCTCACTTGACTGCAGTCAAAAGAATATTGAGATATCTAAAGGGCACTCCCTATCTAGGCCTCTGGTACCCTAGGAATGGAGATTTTGATCTAACAGGTTATACAGATGCAGACTTTGCAGGATGCAAAGAGGATAGAAAGAGCACAACTGGAACCTGTCAATTCCTAGGTGGAAGAATAATTTCATGGAGCAGCAAAAAGCAGACTAGTGTGGCTATCTCCACAGCTGAGTCAGAATATGTAGCTGCAGGAAGTTGCTGTGCTCAACTTCTATGGATTCAACATCAGCTAGTGGACTATGGATTTCAGGTAAGTAGAACTCCACTCTTCTGTGATTCTACAAGTGCTATTTCAATAGCTAACAACCCTGTATCTCATAGTAGAACAAAACATATTGAGATTAAATATCACTTTCTTAGGGAGCATGTAGAAAGAAATGATATTGCACTTGAATATGTTAAAACTGATGATCAGATAGCTGACATGTTTACTAAGCCCTTAGAAGAAGCTAAGTTCAATAGATTCAAAATTGAACTAGGTATGATAAACTTAGACTAAGTTTACAGAATAGAAAATTGGCTAAGTCAAAAGGTGTCGACACATAGACAAGTCTATGTCGACACAGAATAAAAGTGTCGACACTTCAGGAAAAAGGTGTCGACACATCTAGGATGTTGGTGTCGACACTTCAGAATGTTTGTGTCGACACATGTCGAGTAGGTGTCGACACATCCAATGTGGTGTCAACACTTAAGTTTTACTCAGAATTTTCTAAGTAAAGTCTCGACTATTCGTCGAGTAGAGTGGTGTCGACACATAAACATGTGTCGACACATAATATCTGTTGACTAAACTTGTGTCGACACATATGTGTCGAGACATTATAAGTAAGTGTCGACACTTATTGCCAGTGTTGACACATGTTAAGCTAGATATCCCGCCTGTTCATCTTCAAAATTAGATAAGTATAAATAGGGTTCTGTCTTAGATTATCGACACGCTTTCACAGTTTCGCGACCAAAACTCTTGTGTCGACATTTCTCTTTTCTCAAGCCTAATTCTCCAAACCCTAATGGCTCCCAAGCTCGAGGAAAACGTCAACGAAGGCTACGAACTTGTGCGCGGCGCATTCGACGATGGCGATCAAGATATCAAGTCAGTGGTTACCCTAGTCAACGATTCAGGACTAGAATACTTGGTTTCAGAACCAACCAAGATATGGAAGAAGGAAGTGCTTGAATTCCTTACTGGAGCAACTGTGGATGACTCTGGATACAGAATCAAATCTAGAGTGCATGGAACCAAGGTCAAGGTATCACCCAAAAGTCTGAGAAAGGTACTTCAGCTACCTAAGACTCAAGAAGAAGAAGAAGTTTCTACAACCAAGACCAGGGAAGCTTTGGTCTGGTGTGGTCTTGATTCTAAGATGAAGATAGGTTCTGTCTTTAACAGAAAAGGCATGAACAGTCAAGGAAAATTTCTGTCAGAGATAGTGGGCAAGGTAATTCTCAGTAAACCTGGAGGGCATGACAGGGTGTCAGCCTCAATGTTCAATATCATGACAAGAATCATCTTCACCCTTAAAACAGATTGGTCAATGGTCATCTATGAAAAGATCAAGGAAAGCTTGAAGAAGCCCAACCTGGGCAGAATACTAAGTCTCTACCTTGCTGGTACAATACCAGAGGTGATGAGCAATGCAGTTGGAAGTAAGATCAATCACATGAGGAAGATGGATTCAAGGATATTCTCTAGATGGGAAAGGGTGTTGTCAAAGGACATGCCTACCCCTGAGAAGCCAGTTTCTGAGAAAGTTACTCCTCCCAGGAAGAAGAGAAAGACTGCTGCTGTGACACAAGAGTCCTCCAGCAGTTCTGATAGTGAAGAACAGGTTGTTTTCACACCTGATGACCATGAAGAAGTGGTTGCAGAGAAGACTCCTGCTCCTCAAGATGTAGCTGAGATCCAGGGGGAGCTGCCTCCAGCTAGCCCCATCCATAGGGATCACAGCGAGGGGGAGCTTCCAGCAGTAGAAGAACCATCTACTCTGGATAGTGAGCAAGCCACCATCATTATTCAAGAGGTACTCACTGACTTAAAAACTTTAGAATATCTTATTGAAGATGCTGATTTGTCTGATGTTCCTCAGCAAACTCAGCTACCTAGCCAAGCTCCAGATGTTGGTCTTGAAGACACATCTGCTGTTGTGCAAAATGTTCCAGATACTACTCAAGTAGTTGAAGAACCAAGTACTTCTCCTGCACAGTCACCTCCTGAATACACAATGGAAGACCTCTTTCTGAATTTAGATCAAGAGGATTTTGACATGGACAAGGTTGCTGCTGAAGATAAGAGTGTTGCTGCTGAGGGGGAGCACATATCAGTTCAGGATGAGCCTTTAAGGCCAGAGACTGAGAAGGCACTTGATGTGCAAGCAGAAAAACAAGAGAGCCCTAAGAATAGAGTTGATATTGCCAGTACCTCTGCCTCTGAAGATGAGGAGAGTGCTAGGGCTAAAAAGAAGAAACTCTTTGTATTCAAGAGAAGAAGTCAGAGCTACAAGAAAGCCCTACAATCCATTGCCCCACAGCCTATAGTTCAGCAAGCTCCAACTACTGACTATAGTGCTTTACTGATTGCACTACAGATCAAAATGGATGAACAAAGGAAAGCCATAGAGGCTTATGTTGATGCAGGGCACAGATCATTACAGTTTGATCTTGCTCAAGATATAAAATTTATAAGGTTTGAGATGAATCTCAACAAGAAAGAAATGACTGACTGCTTCCACAAGGGTGGGAATGCAGTAGTCTATTTGGCTACTCACCAGGAGAAGATCAAGACTCAAGTAGATGATATAGCATTGAAACAAGACTATGTGCTGGAAAATCAATTAAGGATGAATGATAATTTGACTGCATCCCACAATGCTATAGTCACTGAATTAAAGAATAAGTCTGCTGAACCATCTACATCTGCTGCTGCTGCAAAGGCTGATTTTGATAAAATCTTTCAAGCTGAGATTACTGCTGTCAAAACTGCTATACAAGATTCCCAGAAAGCAATCTCTGAACAACTTACAAAGCTTAGACCTTATTTTAAGGATGGAATCAGGTATTTGGATAGTCAGATTAGATTCCAAAAGGATGATGTAAGAGACCATGTGGCCCAAGAAGTCATAAAGGGGGAGAGAGTGTTAGTCAAGGCAAGTTCTGAGCATGCAAAATGGATATCAAATTCAATCAGGGCTACACTTGGATATCCTCCCCTGTGTGATGACAATGAAGTTGCTGAATCTGGACTGAACCCTGCCTATTTTGGAGGTGAGCCACAAGAAGTAGCTCAAGTCATTTATCCACCTCCAGATTTTGAAATGATTCATGTAGAGGTGAGCACTATGTATAGCCCATCTCGGGGCAAGGACAATGTCCATTTAGAAAAGGTTGTTCAACCTATAACAGCAGCTATGCAAGAGGCCTTAGACAAAGAAGAAGAGGCAAGGTTGTCAAAGAAGAGGTTTAGGGAACAAGCTGAACTAAAACCAGATTTTGAACAATGGAGCCCTACCTCTAGAAACATAATTCTTACTGCCTGGAAAGCTGCAAAGGACAATGCTCATGAAAGGAACAAATGGTTCTCTGAGGCTGAATGGAGAAAGCATGAGATTAGGCAGGAGGCTATAGTACAATATAAAAGGAAGGCTAAGATGAGAAAGCTACCTCCTACTGCTGTGGAGCCTAGCAAGTACTTCCCCAAGCCATACCACTATTTTGAGAGACAGAAAATCAAGGCTGAAGAACAAAAGAAGAAGGACTCAAAAGGCAAGAAGCCTGCTGATGCTGAGCCTACTGCTACTGCTGCTGTCAAAGCTCAAGTTAAAGCTGGCAAAGGAATTGTTATCAAAGAACCTGATCAGAAATAGATTAGGAATTAAACTTGAAGCTTGTTATAATCTTTTAAATGAAAAACATTTTTGTACAACATTGAAAATGTATAAGGAACAATGTTAGAACAATATATGATAAATATAGTATGATTGTTCTGAAATGTGTTTGTTTCTTATTTGTTCTGGAATGTTGAATGTGTATATGTGTGAAGTTTTACATGTTCATGTTAACCCTGCTGATTATAATCTGCTTTTCATCATTTTGTAATTTTTAATTATGAATGGTGTATATCATTGACTAAGGGTTATGACTTCTCCAAATAGGGGGAGATTGTTGGGTACATTGGTCAAATGTACCTGATTTGAAGAAGCCTCACCCAACTCAATGATATACATCATAATGTATTTGATGTATGTTTGAGTTACTTGTGCAGGTTAGGTATTCACTGGACTGAAGCTAAAACTTTCTAAGTCCATGTGTCGACACCCAGAGGGAAAGTGTCGACACTTGAGAAGGCTTGTGTCGACACCCAGACAAGCAGTGTCGACACTTGGAGTCATTGTGTCGACACCTGGGATGAAGAGTCGACACCAGACAGAAAGTGTCGACACAAGGAGCTGTGTCGACACTCAGTGAAGAAAAGTGCAGACAGAAAGTGTCGACACAAGAAGCTGTGTCGACACCCAGTGAAGTAGTGTCTACACCAGAAAGTGTCGACACTTGGAGCTATGTCAACACTCAGCAAAAGTCTGCAGAGTCCAAGTACAAGTGTCGACACTCAACACAATATGTCGACACTATGCAGAAGAGTCAACATTTAAAGTATGTGTCGACACTCAACACAATGTGTCGACACACCATCAGAGAAGTCAACATTTAAAGTATGTGTCGACACTCAGAACAATGTGTCGACACACAGTTAAAGACTCAACACTGGAAGGAAGTGTCGACACAAGGAACTGTGTCGACACTTAGCAAAGAACAGAAATATCTACAAAAATATTCTAAGTACAAGTGTCGACACTAAGGGAATGTGTCGACACTCAGCTGAAGAATCTATATTGAAGACTTCTGTCGACACCAAGAAGCAGTGTCGACACTTGACAGATTCAACACAAGAAGTTGTGTCGACACAAAAGAGATGTGTCGAGACTTAGAAGAATACAGTTAAAGAATGAAGAACAAGTACTTGTGTCGACACTCAATTTCAGTGTCGACACATGCAGAAGAATCTGTGTCGAGACATACAAGGAGTTGTGTCGACACCTTGTAGACTTGTGTCGACACTTACACAGCATGTGTCGACACTTGGTCTATAAGTGTCGACACTTAAGAACAGAAAGTCTCGACACTATCTGACAGTTAGAGAATTTCAAGAAGTGACTGGTTGACATGACAGCTGCCGATCCAGCCGGTCTACAGCAACTGTCAGGGAAGTCAGAAGTCTGTTATGAACCGGACCAGCCGGTTACCATGAAGAATGCCTATAAATAGGCACTCACAGTTTACAGAAACTGTGGTTGAAGCTATTTGAAGTAATTGATCAGATTATTCAAGTAATCAGAAAAGTGGTACACAGAGTATCAACACAAGAAGATCTGGCAGTCCAACTGCAGATCTAAGAAGTTGGAGAGAGAAAGCTCCAATCAAGAATTCAGTCTTTGGAACTAGGCTGAGAAGAAGGATTCAGAAGCATCTGGATCTTAAGAAGCAGAGATCAAGGAACAACTGCAGAGGATTCATACTTATTCAGTTCTACTCAAGAAGCTTTGAAGGAAGCTAAGTCAGTTTGGATCTATCTGAGTTCTTCCAAGAACTCAGCAAGAAACTCTCAACTCCTCTCTTATTTTCTGAGTTGTTGAGTTATTTGTTGTAATACTATTTTATCTTGTAGGATCTTTGGATCTGAGTGCATTGTAAGCCTAAATTTATAAATGCTGAGGGTAGGGCTTGATAGCCTGAGTGTAGGAGTTGAAGAACTCTGAGTGTAGGCCTTGATTGGCTGAGTGTAGGCCTGGGTGGCTGAGTGTAGGCCTTTGTGGCTGAGTGTAGGCTTTGGAGAAAGCTGAGGTGTAAGGCTTTGGGCCTGAGGTGTAGGAACCTATTTGGGTTCTGAGATAGTGGAGAAGTTTGGCCGAATCTAGTACACTGCTAGATAGGCGAAGGGGGAAAGTGGATGTACCCAAAGATTGGGGAACCACTATAAATCATTGTGTGCTGTGCTGTGAATGTGCTGTGTATGTTTGATTTTTGTTGATTGCTGTAATAGACTACTTAGAAATCTGAGATATAACTGTTTGGCTGCCAACAAAGTTAGAAAAGGATTAGGTCACCTATTCACCCCCCCTCTAGGTGTTTAGGTACCATATCTTTCAAGTGACACGGGTAGTGACACGGGTAGTGACACGGGTAGTGACACGGGTAGTGACACGGGTAGCGACACGGGCGTGTCCCTACCCGTGTGTGTCGAGTTACTCTCAACACGCCGTATCGAGACTGACTAAGTTGTGTCGACATCATGTGACACGGGTAGCGACATGGTCGTGTCCCTACCCGTGTGTGTCGAGTCGACAATTTTTGATAGATCGTCGAGATGCAACCCGAGAAGGACACGACCAAGGACACGGCCAGGAACACGACCGTGTCAAATATTGAACCGACATGGAAACTGTCGTTGCCGCTTCGCCAGGAAGGACACGGGTAAGGACACGGTCGTGTCCCTACCCGTGTCACTTTTTATATATAAGGGGGACAGAAAACCCTAGCCGTTTTCTTGCTCATTTTATCCCCAAATTCCTATGAGAACTCCTGGTGAGAGGAAAAACTGCTGGAGCAAGTTCTACCGGAGGAGATCCGCCATCGCCGTGAAAGGGAAGATGCCACCAAGGAGAACTACGAGATCCATGGCCGGAAATGGTGGTACCGCTGGAGCCAATGTGAGTTTCCTACCCTCTCCCTTGGTGCTAGATCTATAGTTATTTTCCTAGGAGAGACATCGACTCAAGAGAGTCTTGATGGTGAGGAGGAGTTTTCTAGGAAAGGCCATGCTAAGACTTGTGTCTTAGGTTTTAGATCTCATCAACCACGTCCTTCTTCAATGTGATGATAAGGGATGGGTTCGTGAAGGGTTTTGGCCTCTTGAGGGTGAATAAGGGAGGAGGTTTTCTGGAATGATTTGGGAAGAATCGCCTTGAGGAGGAAGATGAACCGATGTCGTTCATTCCGCCTTAAGATGCGTGCAGAATCTGTATTCTGCGCGCAGCGAACTTCGTGGCCATTTTTATGTATGCTATGACCAGATCTGGGCTTTAGGCTTAACATGAAAGTTGAAGCCCTTGAAAATACCTTTCCAACGAATAGTTGCACGACTTCTAGCGAAGTCTGTAGCCATAGGAAAGTCTAAACGAAAATGGTGTTCAATAAATCTTGTATGCAGAAACTGTGTTCTGTACGCAGCGGACTTCAAGTCCGATTTCAAATAGGATAATATCAAATCTGGGTTGAGGTCTGAATATGAGAGTTGTAGACCTCGGAAAGACCTTTCCATCGTGGGGTTACACGTCTTCATCGGATTTCCATAGCTTCGGGAATCTCCGGTCGACGTTGCTGTCCAGATTCAGCCTGCACCTAAATTCTGGGTTTAATGGAAAATGGATTTTGATTCGGTGGAATTAATAATGCAAGATACTTGGCTTGGATGAATGATTAATCATTTGTTGCAGATTTCATATTATCAAATTGAGAAACAATATTATTTAAACAAACTGAATTGGTAGGAATTGAAAGATTGATAATTGTGCACTTCATGTTTATATTATGACATTATCAAATGAAAAGTGAGATAGATCTTTATATGTGCATCATGTTTATATTACATTGTCATCATTTGGAAAGTCATATAGATGAATAGATTATGATCATGGACATGTTTGATTAATGAAATGAGTCTTGTAGTCCAATACTTAGAGAGTCGTCTCCCTACGGGTAGTATTGTGAAGGGATGTAAGTGCGGTGTTGACCGTCACTTGTTTTGGTTGTGTTGAGATAAGGTGTGGATGGATGGTTGGGCTGTGTCCTCGTGTTTACTTACGAGGCCCCTTCCATGATATGTTGCTGTGGTATTTTCATGTGGTGTGAGTCGACACGCGGTGTCGTAATCCTGGGTTAAGGATAGTGTGGCAGGTCTACGGGCTCGCCAGTCGTCACACCGACGGGAGTTGGCAGTTAGACTTGGTCGGTTTGGGCTGTGTCCTCGGTGTTCACATCTCTAGGCCCCTCCGACCATGTGAACGGTTGGGCTGTGTCCTCGTGCTTTCTTCCGAGGCCCCTTCCGGGTCACACAAGGCCAGTTCGGGCTGTGTTCTTGGTGCACATCTACCCAAGACCCCGCTGGGCCATAGTACGCATGGGCTCCACTGTTGTGTTCTTAGCGTTGAGGCGTACGGAGGCCTAGGTGAAGTAGTGTGATACCCGCCTAGTAGTAGAAGTGCCCGTTCTACTGTCACCGCCTGGCCACGGCGGCTGATGCCTGAGAGGTTAGCTACCTGCTCGAAAAGTGGGAACTATAGTCTGTGTCGACATAGCAATTGCATGGGTGTGCATGGGTGAGTCATTGCATAGCATTTCATACATTGCACAACAAGATCCTCATCGTATAAGTTTGTATGGGCACTCCTATACGATGAGTTACTTTATGTAACCCGACCCTTAACTTATAAGTTTGTATGGACATTCTTATAAGTTAAGTTACTTTCCTGCTGTAGATTTCCTTACACATGTTGATATATGATGATAGCTTGTAGAACTGCTAGATTATATATTATATTCATGTACCTTGCCACCTGCTTATACTCCTTTACTTGCATACTTGTTATATACTATACTCTTGTTCCTTTTCTCCGCCCGGTGCCGAGGAGTCGCCGGGGGAGCGGATGTGAAACCACTTAGTCGTTTCGACTAACGGTTGCTACGTCTACCTTTTTAGGATGTCACGCCACAGGTAGAGCAGCCGCAGACTACGCAGCAGGACAGCCAAGCCAGGACGACAGGGCCTGATGTGACGGTGCCGTCGATACCGTCGGTTACTGATGTTAGTATTTTGATTACTCTGATGTATCCCGTTTGGGCAATGATTAGCTGTACTCTGATATTTTGTAGAAGCATGTTTAGCTTCTCTTTATTGATGTTTTGGACATTATATATTACTTAGTGTGGATTTTGACTTCTCTTGCTTATTTATTTGGTTGGGTTGGCATTTATATTGATATGGTTGTAGCCGGCGGAATAGGCGTCTTGTGGTACAGGTTAGCCCGTGTGCTAATGCAACCGCAAGGCGGCTGTTCCGGGCATAAGACTCCCCCTTCGTGCCGTGTTTTGGGATCTTGGGGGGGGGGGGTCTTACAAATGGTATCAGTTTGCCACGATCCTCAACTAAGAAGTCATTCAACAATGGTGCAACCCCCGTTTGGTTAGTCAGTTTGGGGACAAACTGACTTAGCGGAAGCAGTGGTGTGCCCATATGTAATTCACATTAAGTTTGTCCAACTTTGACCTTAAGTTTAGCCAACCTGACCACAAATTTGTCGTGTATGTGTAGGTTCCACTGCATGTTGAGCCGATGGGGGGTACTCCTACCCCTCCCATACCCACTCAGTTCGAACAGTCTGAGTTGGGGCAGACGCTCACCGCCATTCTTGATGCTTTTAAGGCACAGCAGGCTCCGGTGCAACAACAGGCCCCGAGCTCCAACTGGCTGAGCACCTTCCGGGCTCTCTCCCCTCCCGTCTACCTTGGGACGGAGTCAGCCGTACGTACAGAGGAATGGCTAGACACGATACAGGAGTTGTTGGCTGGTATCCGTTGCCCAGCCAACATGGCAGTGACATTGGCAGTGTCCGTCTTGGACTTACATGCGAAGAGGTGGTGGAAGTCCCTCATGGGCTCTACCTTCCAAGGCCGGATCTACACTGAGATAAGTTGGAGTGAATTCTCGGGTGTTTTCTTGGAGCACTTTATCCCTACATCGTCCCGAGATGAGCTTGAGCAGAGGTTCCTTCTACTAAAGCAGGGATCAAAGTCGGTTACAGAATACCAGCGGGAATTCCAGCATCTCGCAAGTTTTGCGGATTCTTATGAGTTGGATGATAGAGGTTATGCCAAGTGCTTCTATAAAGGGCTGCGAGATCCCCTAAGGCAGTCCCTTTTGCTTATAGCGGATGGTAGCTTGGCGGAGATCATTGATATGGCGAAAAGATTGGAGGCGGACCACCTGGGATGTAGTAAGAGGCCTGCGAAGGACGTGATGGAAGCCGACCCAAGTAATAGAAGGAGACGGGACTTCAGAGGAGGAAGAGGTTATCAAAGAGGTGGAGGGCGTGTCCACCGAAACTATAGGGTGGAGCATCCAGTTCCACAGCCGCCTGCGTTGCCTCCACCCACACAGCCTCAGCGATTTCAACAACCTGAAGGGCGTCGTGGTCTGGTGTGCTTTGAATGCAACCAGCCGGGCCACATCCAGCGTTTTTACCCGCAGCTATATGGGAACACCCCTCCTGCTCTCCCTCCTGCTCTCCCTCCTGCTCTCCCTCCAGCAGCTCCACGAGGGTGGGGATATATGCGTGGTCGAGGACGAGGACCGCCAAGAGGAAACCCCGGACCGGACCGGGATCAGGTGTACGTGCTTGACATGGCGCAGGAACGGAACCCACAAGATGTGATTGCAGGTATGATTTAATTAATTTACATATTTGCATGGTCTAACTTGAATTGATTAGAACTTACTAGCCACTAGAAATAAGTTTTGGTTGTTGGTACTTAGGCACCTTGATTATTGGCGGGAAGACAGCCTATGCGGTGTTCGATACCGGTGCCTCACACTCCTTTGTGTCCGAGGATTTCATAAAAGACGTGGAGGATGTACAGTACTTCACTGGCATAGCCCGACGTGTACGCCTTCCAGATGGCTCGGAGATGATCGCAACCGCCAAGTGCGAGTTGGAGTTATTTATTGATGGGAAGGCCTTTGATACGCCGGCCACGGTTCTGAGAATGCCGGAGTTTGACATCATTTTGGGCATGGTATAGCTGGATTGGCACTTCGCGAGGATCGACTGCGCGGAGAAGCGGATCTATTTGAGACATGGAGACTCTGACGTCATCTTCCAAGGTATTGGCTTCGCGCCTCGCATGATGTTATCTTCCGTCCAAGTTGTAAAAGCTCATATGAAGGGGGAGGAGGTCTTCATGATCTGGTTCGAGTTGAAGGAGGAAGCGTTGGAATTAAAGGATGTACGGGTTGTGCGGGACTTTCCCGAGGTATTTCCTGAGAAGCTACCAGGATTACCTCCGCATAGAGAGGTTGACTTCCAGATCAATCTAGTACCAGGTGCCAAGCCTGTATCCAAGGCTCCGTACAGAATGGCTCCGAAAGAACTCGCGGAGTTTAGAGTTCAATTGCAAGAACTGGTGGATTCAGGGTTCGTTCGCCCCAGTTCATCACCATGGGGAGCCCCTGTGCTGTTCGTAAAGAAGAAGGATGGAACCCTGCGATTGTGCATAGATTATCGGGAACTCAATCGGTTGACGGTGCAGAACACTTATCCCCTACCTCGGATCGATGAGTTGTTCATCAACTAGTGGGAGCACATTGGTTTTCTAAATTGGATTTGCGCTCCGGATACTATCAGTTGAGGATACAAGAAGGGGACATCCAGAAAATGGCCTTCAGTTCGAGATATGGTTTGTATGTGTTCACAGTAATGCCGTTTGGGCTCACAAATGCCCCTTCGGCCTTCATGAGTTTGATGAACAAGGTGTTTGAACCGTATTTGGACATCTTCGTCATTGTTTTCATCGACGACATCTTGGTCTACTCAAAGACGGAGGAGGAGCATGTCGAGCACCTGACCTTGGTTTTGAAGAAATTGAAGGAGCATGCCTTGTATGCCAAGTTTAGCAAGTGTGAATTCTGGCTTAAGGAGGTAGCCTTCTTGGGGCATGTGATCAGTGGAGCAGGATTAGCGGTGGATCCAGCAAAGGTGCGAGCCGTGAAGGAGTGGTCGCCCTTGAAGTCGGCGGCCGATGTACGAAGCTTTCTTGGATTTGCTGGGTACTACCGCAAGTTCGTGAAAGGATTTTCCAAGATTGCCCTTCCCCTTACCTCCTTGACGAAGAAGGGTGTGCCATTTGAGTGGACACCTCAATGTGAAGCGGCATTTCAAGAGCTGAAGGATAGGCTTACCTCCGCCCCCATCCTTGCACTTCCATCAGGGAAGGAAGGATTCCAAGTTTACACGGACGCATCATATCAAGGGATGGGAGCGGTATTGATGCAGCACGGGCACGTGATCGCATATACTTCAAGGCAGTTAAAGAAACATGAAATCAATTACCCGGTTCATGATTTGGAGTTGGGAGAGTGGTCTTCGCTTTGAAGGTCTGGAGGCATTACCTATATGGCGTACACTGCGAGATCTTTTCCGATCACAAGAACTTGAAGTATGTCCACACTCAGAAGGAGTTGAACCTGAGACAACGGCGGTGGTTGGAATTTCTATGCGACTATGAGTTCACCATGAACTACCACCCCGGGAAAGCGAACTCGGTAGCCGATGCCTTGAGTAGAAAAGCACCAGGCTCTAGCCCAGAGTCTCAGTTGATGAGTATGGAGTTGTCTCGGATGATCGAGGAGATGGAAATTACTCTAGTATTCAAGGCTCCTTCGGCAGAGTATGCAGAGTATTTGGCCAACATGAGCATAGTTTGTGATATCCGAGACCAGATTCGGGTGGAGCAAGGAATGGATGCGGCCTTGGCCCCGGCAATCAAGGCAATTGAAGATGGGGCCACCGATGAGTACACACTCAAAGACGGCCTCGTTTATTTTCGAGGCCGACTCTATATTCCCAAGGGCGGCAAAATTCGGGAGGATATCTTGAGAGAGGCACATTCCTCTCAATATTCAGTGCACCCGGGTATTGCTAAGATGTACGCCGGATTGCGAAAGACCATGTGTTGGCCGGGAATGAAGAAGGATGTTCGCTATTATGTTACACATTGCGAAGCTTGCTAAAGAGTGAAGGCTGAATGCAGGAGTCCCGGTGGTTTGTTGCAGTCGCTGCCCATCCCCGAATGGAAGTTCGAGGATTTCTCCATGGACTTCGTTCATGGGTTACTCCGTTCCCGCTCCGGAAATGATTCAGTGTGGGTTATTGTTGATCGACTGACAAAGGTGGCCCGGTTCATTCCAATGAAGAAGGAAGCACACGTGGAAGTTTTGGTACGCCTTTTTGTGGAGCAATTTGTATGGTATCATGGCGTGCCCAAGATAATTGTTTCGGATCGGGATGGTCGATTTACATCCAATGAGTGGAAGGAGGTACAGGCGTATTTGGGCTCGCGCCTAACCTTTAGTACTGCATTCCACCCACAGACGGACGGGCAGTCTGAAAGGACCATCAGAACCCTGGAAGATTTATTGAGGTTATGTGTGCTGGACAGAGGAGAGCCATGGGAAAGGCTCTTGCCACTAGTGGAATTCTCCTATAATAATAGCCATCAGGCGAGCATCGGCATGGCGCCCCATGAAGCCCTTTACGGAAGAAGGTGCAGGACTCCCTTGTCTTGGGTGCAAGATGAAGATCCGAAGGCATTGGGAAACGAATACATAGATGATACTGATGCGGCGGTCAGATTGATACGGGATCGCATGTTGGAGGCTCAAAGTCGACAGACGAAATATTACAATAAAAAGCACCGGATGGTGGAGTTCCAAGTGGGCGAAAAAGTGTTTCTCAAGATTCGGCCGATGCATGGTGTGTCGCGGGTACGTGGGGTGAAAAAGCTCAGCCCAAGGTGTGTTGGGCCTTATACTATACTAGAAAGGATCGGCCCGTTGGCCTATCGGTTGGAGTTACCACCAGAACTAGAAAATCTCCACGACGTGTTCCATGTGTCGTCGCTTCGAAAAGCACTGTTGCGGCCCGACCAGTATATTCCCACTACTGATGGTGCAGTGGCATCAGATAGGTCTGTGCGACTAGAGCCGGTGCGGATTGTTGACAGCGAGACAAGAACTTTGCGCCGCAAAAGTGTACCCTTGGTGAAGGTACTATGGTCGAATCATGGGAAGGAGGAGTACACATGGGAGCCAATGGATTTGATGCAGCAACGCTACCCGGAGTTGTTTGCTCAAGGTAATCTTATTTAAAAGAATATGTCAAATTTCATGTTATGCATTTCTCCCCTCAGCCTAAGCCTGATTTCGGGGACGAAATCTTTTATTTTGTTTATAGGATTTGTAACGTCCCGAATCGTTCTAGGCCCCTAGTGTGTGTTTTTGAGTCAGGAGGGTTGACTCGAGTACTGAGAAGTGCAAGGAATTGGACTGCACTTGTGGAGAAGTGGAGAAATCAGTGCAGAGAGACACGGGTAGTGACACAGGTAGTGACACGGGTAGTGACACGGGTAGTGACACGGGTAGTGACACGGGTAGTGACACGGGTAGCGACACGGGCGTGTCCCTACCCGTGTGTGTCGAGTGACACTCGACATGCCGTGTCGAGTCTGACGAGCCGTGTCGACATCATGTGACACGGGTAGCGACACGGCCGTGTCCCTACCCGTGTGTGTCGAGTTACCCTCGACACGCCGTGTCAAGACTGACTGAGTTGTGTCGACATCATGTGACACAGGTAGCGATACGGCCGTGTCCCTACCCGTGTGTCTCGAGTCGACAATTTTTGATAGATCGTCGAGATGCAACCCGAGAAGGACACGGCCAAGGACACGGCCAGGAACACGTCCGTGTCAAATATTGAACCGACATGGAAACTGTTGTTGCCGCTTCGCCAGGAAGGACACGGGTAAGGACACGGCCGTGTCCCTACCCGTGTCACTTTTTATATATAAGGGGGACAGAAAACCCTAGCCGTTTTCTTGCTCATTTTATCCCCAAATTCCTGTGAGAACTCCTGGTGAGAGGAAAAACTGCTGGAGCAAGTTCTACCGGAGGAGATCCGCCATCGCCGTGAAAGAGAAGATGCCGCCAAGGAGAACTACGAGATCCATGGCCGGAAATGGTGGTACCGCTGGAGCCAATGTGAGTT
The DNA here is from genome assembly GCA_039583875.1 of Platanthera guangdongensis. NCBI lineage: Eukaryota > Viridiplantae > Streptophyta > Magnoliopsida > Asparagales > Orchidaceae > Platanthera > Platanthera guangdongensis. The sequence goes on from CM077154.1 coordinate 43,150,958, forward strand.
TCCTACCCTCTCCCTTGGTGCTAGATCTATAGTTATTTTCCTAGGAGAGACATCGACTCAAGAGAGTCTTGATGGTGAGGAGGAGTTTTCTAGGAAAGGCCATGCTAAGACTTGTGTCTTAGGTTTTAGATCTCTTCAACCACGCCCTTCTTCAATGTGATGATAAGGGATGGGTTTGTGAAGGGTTTTGGCCTCTTCAGGGTGAATAATGGAGGAGGTTTTCTGGAATGATTTGGGAAGAATCGCCTTGAGGAGGAAGATGAACCGATGCCGTTCATTCCGCCTTAAGATGCGTGCAGAATCTGTATTCTGCGCGCAGCGAACTTCGTGACCATTTTTATGTATGCTATGGCCAGATCTGGGCTTTCGGCTTAACACAAAAGTTGAATCCCTTGAAAATACCTTTCCAACGAATGGTTGCACGACTTCTGGCGAAGTCTGTAGCCACAGGAAAGTCTAAACGAAAATGATGTTCAATAAATCTTGTATGCAGAAACTGTGTTCTGTACGCAGCGGACTTCAAGTCTGATTTCAAATAGGATAATTTCAAATCTGGGTTGAGGTCTGAATACGAGAGTTGTATACCTCGGAAAGACCTTTCCATCGTGGGGTTACACGTCTTCATCGGATTCCCGTAGCTTCGGGAATCTCTGGTCGAAGTTGCTGTCCAGATTCAGCTTGCACCTAAATTCTGGGTTTAATGGAAAATGGATTTTGATTCGGTGGAATTAATAATGCAAGATACTTGGCTTGGATGAATGATTAATCATTTGTTGCAGATTTTATATTATCAAATTGAGAAACAATATTATTTAAACGAACTGAATTGGTAGGAATTGAAAGATTGATAATTGTGCACTTCATGTTTATATTATGACATTATCAAATGAAAAGTGAGATAGATCTTTATATGCGCATCATGTTTATATTACATTGTCATCATTTGGAAAGTCATATAGATGAATAGATTATGATCATGGACATGTTTGATTAATGAAATGAGTCTTGTAGTCCAATACTTAGAGAGTCGTCTCCCTACGGGTAGTATTGTGAAGGGATGTAAGTGCGGTGTTGACCGTCACTTGTTTTGGTTGTGTTGAGATAAGGTGTGGATGGATGGTTGGGCTGTGTCCTCGTGTTTACTTCCGAGGCCCCTTCCATGATATGTTACTGTGGTATTTGCATGTGGTGTGAGTCGACACGAGGTGTCGTAATCCTGGGTTAAGGATAGTGTGGCAGGTCTACGGGCTCGCCAGTCGTCACACCGACGGGAGTTGGCAGTTAGACTTGGTCGGTTTGGGCTGTGTCCTCGGTGTTCACGTCCCGAGGCCCCTCCGGCCATGTGAACGGTTGGGCTGTGTTCTCGTGCTTTCTTCCGAGGCCCCTTCCGGGTCACACAAGGCCAGTTCGGGTTGTGTTCTTGGTGCACATCTACCCAAGACCCCGCTGGGCCATAGTACGCATGGGCTCCGCTGTTGTGTTCTTAGCGTTGAGGCGTACGGAGGCCTAGGTGAAGTAGTGTGATACCCGCCTAGTAGTAGAAGTGCCCGTTCTACTGTCACCGCCTGGCCACGGCGGCTGATGCCTGAGAGGTTAGCTACCTGCTCGAAAAGTGGGAACTATAGTCTGTGTCGACATAGCAATTGCATGGGTGTGCATGGGTGTGCATGGGTGAGTCATTGCATAGCATTCATAGCATTTCATACATTGCACAACAAGATCCTCATCGTATAAGTTTGTATGGGCACTCCAATACGATGAGTTATTTTATGTAACCCGACCCTTAACTTATAAGTTTGTATGGGCATTCTTATAAGTTAAGTTACTTTCCTGCTGTAGATTTCCTTACACCTGTTGATATATGATGATAGCTTGTAGAACTGCTAGATTATACATTATATTCATGTACCTTGCCACCTGCTTATACTCCTTTACTTGCGTACTTGTTATATACTATACTCTTGTTCCTTTTCTCCGCCCGGTGCTGAGGAGTCGCCGGGGGAGCGGATGTGAAACCACTTAGTCGTTTCGACTAACGGTTGCTACGTCTACCTTTTTAGGAGGTCACGCCGCAGGTAGAGCAGCCGCAGACTACGCAGCAGGACAGCCAAGCCAGGACGACAGGGCCTGATGTGACGGTGCCGTCGATACCGTCGGTTACTGATGTTAGTATTTTGATTATTCTGATGTAGCCCGTTTGGGAAATGATTAGTTGTACTCTGATATTTTGTAGAAGCATGTTTAGCTTCTCTTTATTGATGTTTTGGACAGTATATATTACTTAGTGTGGATTTTGACTTCTCTTGCTTATTTATTTGGTTGGGTTGGCATTTATATTGATATGGTTGTAGCCGGCGGAATAGGCGTCTTGTGGTACAGGTTAGCCCGTGTGCTAATGCTACCGCAAGGCGGCTGTTCCGGGCATAAGACTCCCCCTTCGTGCCGTGTTTTGGGATCTGGGGGGGGGGGGTCTTACATTTGCAAGGGCTTCAACTTTCGTGTTTAGTCGAAAGCCCAGATCTGGACATATCTATCATTAAAATGGCCTAGAAGATCGATGCGCGCAGAATATAGATTCAACACGCATCTTGAGGCGGAACGAACGTCATCGGTTCATCTTCCTACTCAAGTCGATCCTCTCAAATCTCCTCCAGAAATTTCCTCCACCCTTATTCACCCTCATGAGGCCTTTACTCTTCACGAAACCGTCCCCCATCTCCACATAGAAGATCAGAGAGGTTGAAGACACCACTAACCAAGGGCACAAGCACTAGATCGGCCTCATCCTAGAGAAAAACATCTTCTCACAAGTCAAGACTCCACCGAGTCGACATCTCACCTATATATCTACAGATCTAGCACCAAGGGAGAGGGTAGGAAACTCACATCGATTCCAGCAGTTCCACCATTTCCGGCCATGGATCTCGTAACTCGTCTCGGGGGCATTTCCTCCTTCACGGCGGTGGCAGATTTCTTTCTCTACCGAAGTTCTCTCTGGCAATGGGGCTGGAATGAAGAGTGAAATAGCTAGGGTTTTACGGTCTGTATATATATAACAAGCGACACGGGCGAAGCGTTACAGACGGTTACAATGTCTATTCAATGGACTTACACGGGTAGGGACACGCCCGTGTCTCTACCCGTATCCTTCTCGGGTACACTTCGTCGATCTCAACACGCTTCGTCGAGTTCAATACTCGACACGGGTAGGGACACGCCCGTGTCCATACCCATGCCCACATGACACGGCCGTGCACTTGGCTGAGTCCTTCTACTCGAGTGTCGACACAAGGGCTGTGTCGATAGAGGCCTACTGTGTCAACACAGAGCTACTGTATCGACTCAGCCTGCTGCTGTGTCGACACAGGTAGCAGCTGGTGTCGATACAGGCAGCAACTGTGTCGACACAGGAAGCAGCTGTGTCGACACAGGCAGCAGCTGTGTCGACACATGCAGCAGCTGTGTCGACACAGGCAGCGGCTGTGTCGACACAGGCAGCGGCTGTGTCGACACAGGCAGCGGCTGTGTCGACACAGGCAGCGGCTGTGTCGACACAGGCAGCGGCTGTGTCGACACAGGCAGCGGCTGTGTCGACACAGGCAGCTGCTGTGTCAACACAGGGCTGTGGACTAATTTGTCCATTCCACCACAAGTGCAGCCCAATTCCTGCACTTCTTTGGACCCGAGTCAGCCCTCCTGACTCGAACACGCAAACGAGGGGCCTAGTTCAAATCGGGACGTTACAAATCCTATAAACAAAATAAAAGATTTCGTCCCCGAAATCAGGCTTGGGCTAGGGGAGAAAAGCATAACAGGAAAATCAACATATGCTTTTAAATAAAATTACCTTGAGCAAACAACTCCGGGTAGCGTTGCTGCATCAAATCCATTGGCTCCCATGTATATTCCTCCTTCCCATGATTAGACCATAGCACTTTCACCAAGGGAACACTTTTACGGCGCAACATTCTTGTCTCGCTATCTACGATCCGCACCGGCTCCAGTCGCACCGACCTATCAGACGCCACAACACCATCAGTTGTGGGGATTTATTGATCGGGCCGCAACAACGCCTTCCGAAGCGACGATACATGGAACACGTCGTAGAGGTTCTCTAGCTCTGGCGGCAACTCCAACCGATAGGCCAACGGGCCAATCCTTTCCAATATTGTATAAGGCCCAACATACCTTGGGCTGAGCCTTTTCACACCACGCACACGTGACACTCCATGCATCGGTCGGATTTTCAGGAACACCATATCACCCACTTGGAACTCCACCATCTGGTGCTTTGCGTTATAGTACTTCGCCTGCCGACTTTGAGCCTCCAACATGCGATCCCGTATCAATCTGACCGCCGCATCAGTATCATCTATATATTTATTTCCCAATGCCTTCGGATCTTCATCCTGCACCCAAGACAAGGGAGTCCTGCACCTTCTTCCGTAAAGGGCTTCATGGGGCGCCATACCGATGCTCGCCTGATGGCTATTATTGTAGGAGAATTCCACTAGGGGCAAGAGTCTTTCCTATGGCTCTCCTCTGTCCAGCACACATAACCTCAATAAATCCTCCAGTGTTCTGATGGTCCGCTCAGACTGCCCGTCCGTCTGAGTGTGGAATGCAGTACTAAAGGTTAGACGCGAGCCCAAATATGCCTGCACCGCCTTCCACTCCTTGGAAGTAAACCGACCATCCCGATCCGAAATAATTATCTTGGGCACGCCATGATACCATACGAACTGCTCCACAAAGAGGCGTACCAAAACGTCGACGTGTGCTTCCTTCTTCATTGGAATGAACCGGGCCACCTTTGTCAGTCGATCAACAATAACCCAAACTGAGTCATTCTCGGAGCGGGAGCGAGGTAGCCCATGGAAGAAGTCCATGCAGATATCCTCAAACTTCCACTCGGGGATGGTCAACGACTGCAACAAACCACCGGGACTCTTACATTCGACCTTCACCCTTTCACAAGCTTCGCAATGTGTAACATAGTAACGAACATCCTTCTTCATTCCCGGCCAGCACATGGTCTTCCGTAAGCCGACGTACATCTTGGCAATACCCGGGTGTACTGAATATGTGCCTCTCTCAATATATCTTCCCAGATTTTTCCGCCATTGGGAATATAGAGTCGGCCATGGAAATAAACAAGGCCGTCTTTTAGTGTGTAATCATCAGTAGTCCCATCTTCAATTGCCTTGATTGTCGGGGCCAAGGCTGCATCCATTCCTTGCTCCACCCGAATCCGGTCCCGGATATCACAAACTATGCTCATGCTTGCCAAATACTCCGCATACTCTGCCGAAGGAGCCTTGAATACCAAAGTAATATCCATCTCCTCAATCATCCGAGCCAACTCCATACTCATCAACCGAGACTCTGGGCTAGAGCCTGGCACTTTTCTACTCAATGCATCGGCTACCGAGTTCGCCTTTCTGGGATGATAGTTTAAGGTGAACTCATAATCGCACAGAAACTCTAACCATCGCCATTGCCTCAAGTTCAACTCCTTCTGTGTATGAATGTACTTCAAGTTTTTGTGGTCTGAAAAGCTCTCGCAGTGGACGCCATATAGATAGTGCCTCCAAACCTTCAAGGCGAACACCACTGCTCCCAACTCCAAATCATGGACCAGGTAATTAATTTCATGTTTCTTTAACTGTCTTGAAGCATATGCGATCACGTGCCTGTGCTGCATCAGTACCGCTCCCATCCCTTGATACGATGCGTCGGTGTAAACCTGAAATCCTTCCTTCCCAGATGGAAGTGCAAGGATTGGGGCGGAGGTAAGCCTATCCTTTAGCTCTTGGAACGCTGCTTCACATTGGGGAGTCCACTCAAATGGCACACCATAATTCGTCAAAGAAGTAAGAGGAAGGGCAATCTTGGAGAATCCTTTCACGAACTTGCGGTAGTACCCAGCAAGTCCAAGAAAGCTTCGTACATCGGTCGCCGACTTCAAGGGCGACCACTCCTTCATGGCTCGCACCTTTGCCGGATCCATTGCTAATCCTGCCCCACTGATCACATGCCCCAAGAAAGCAACCTCCTTGAGCCAGAATTCACACTTGCTAAATTTGGCGTACAAGACATGCTCCTTCAATTTCTTCAACACCAAGGTCAGGTGCTCGACATGCTCCTCCTACGTCTTTGAGTAGACGAAGATGCCGTCGATGAAAACAATGACAAAGATGTCCAAATATGGCTCAAACACCTTGTCCATCAGACTCATGAAGGCCAAAGGGGCATTTGTGAGACCAAACGACATTACCATGAACTCATACAAACCATATCTTGAACTGAAGGCCGTTTTCTGGATGTCCCCCTATCGTATCCTCAACTGATAGTATCCAGAGTGCAGATCTAGTTTAGAAAAACAATGTGCTCCCACTAGTTGATCGAACAACTCGTCGATCCGAGGTAGCGGATAAGTGTTCCGCACCGTCAACCGATTGAGTTCCCGATAATCTATGCACAAACGCAGGGTTCCATCCTTCTTCTTCACGAACAATACAAGGGCTCCCTAGGGTGACGAACTGGGGCGAATGAACCCTGATTCCACCAGTTCTTCCAATTGAACTCTAAACTCCGCGAGTTCCTTCGGGGCCATTCGGTACGGGGACTTGGATACAGGCTTGGCACCCGGCACTAGATTAATATGGAAGTCAACCTCTCTATGCGGAGGTAATCCTGGTAGCTTCTCAGGAAATACCTCGGGAAAATCCCGCACTACCCGTACATCCTTTAATTCCAATACTTCCTCCTTCAACTCGAACCAGATCATGAAGACCTCGTCCCCCTTCATATGAGCTTTTACAACCTGAATGGAAGATAACATCATATGAGGCGCGAAGCCAATACCTTGGAAGATGACGTCGAAGTCTCCATGTCTCAAATAGATTCGCTTCTCCGCGCAGTCAATCCTCGCGAAGTGCCAGTCCAGCCATGCCATGCCCAAAATGATGTCAAACTCCGGCATTCTCAGGACCGTGGCAGGCGTATCAAAGGCCTTCCCATCAATAAATAACTCCAACTCGTACTTGGCGGTTGCGGTCATCTCAGAGCCGTCCGGAAGGTGTACTCGTCGGGTTATGCCGGTAAAGTACTGTACACCCTCCATGTCTTTTATGAAATCCTCGGACACAAAGGAGTGTGAGGCACCGGTATCGAACAGCGCATAGGCCGTCTTCCCGCCAATTAACACGGTGCCTAAGTACCGACAACCAAAACCTATTGATAGGTGTCTAGTAAGTCTTAATCAATTCAAGTTAGACCATGAAAATATGTTAATTAATTAAATCATACCTGCAATCACATCTTGGGGGTTCCGTTCCTGCGCCATGTCAAGCGCGTACACCTGATCCCTAGCAGGGTCGGGGTTACCTCCTCGCGGTCCTCATCCCCGACCACGTATGTGACCCCGCCCTCGAGGAGCTGCCGGCGGGAGAGCGGGAAGGACGTTTCCAAATAGCTGTGGGCAGAAACGTCGGATGTGGCCCGGCTGGTTGCATTCGAAGCAAACCAGCCCATGACACCCTTCAGGTTGTTGAAATTGCTGAGGCTGTGGTGGTGGAGGCAACGCAGGCGCCTGCGGAACCGGATGCTCCACCCTATAATTTCGGTGGACACGCCCTCCACCTCTTTGATATACTCTTCTTCCTCTGAAGTCCCGCCTCCTTCTATTGCTTGGGACGGCTTCCATCACGTCCTCCGCAGGCCTCTTACTACATCCCAGCTGGTCCGCCTCCAATCTTTTCGCCATATCAATGATCTCCGCCAAGCTACCATCCGCTATAAACAAAAGGGACTGCCTTAAGGGATCTCACAGCCCTTTGTAGAAGCGCTTGGCATAACCTCTGTCATCCAACTCGTAAGAATCCGCAAACCTTGCGAGATGCTGAAATTCCCGCTGGTATTCCGTAACCTACTTTGATCCCTGCTTTAGTAGAAGAAACCTCTGCTCAAGCTCATCTCGGGCCGATGTAGGGATAAAGTGCTCCAAGAAAACACCCGAGAATTCACTCCAACTTATCTCTGTGTAGACCCGACCTTAGAAGGTAGAGCCCATGAGGGACTTCCACCACCGCTTAGCATGTAAGTCCAAGACGGAAACCGCCAATGTCACTGCCATGTTGGCCGGGCAACGGATACCAGCCAACAACTCCTATACCGTGTATAGCCATTCCTCTATACGTACGGCTAACTCCGTCCCAAGGTAGGCGGGAGGGGAGAGAGCCCGGAAGGTGCTCAGCCAGTTGGAGCTCGGGGCCTATTGTTGCACCGGGGGCTGCTGCGCCCTAAAAGCATCGAGGATGGCAGTGAGTGTCTGCTCCAACTCAGATTGTTGGAACTGAGTGGGAGTGGGTATGGAGGGCGCAGGAGTGCCTCACACCTGCTCAACGAGCGCTGGAATCTACACATAAAACGCAAACGTATGGTCAGGTTGGCTAATCTTAAGGTCAAAGTTGGACATACTTAGCGTGAATTACATATGGTCACACCACTGCTTCCGTTAAGTCAGTTTGTCCCCAAACTGACTAATCAAACGGGGGTGGCACCATTGTTGAATGACTTCTTTAGCTGAGGATCGTGGCAAACTGATACCATTTGTAAGACCCCCCATCCCGGATCCCAAAACACGACACGAAGGGGGGGGGGGGGTCTTATGGCCGGAACAGCCGCCTTGCGGTAGCATTAGCACACGAGCTAACCTGTACCACAAGACGCCTATTCCTCCGGCTACAAAAATATCAATATAACATGCCAACCCAACCAAATATAAGCAAGAGAAGTCAATCCACACTAAGCATATATGTCCAAATAGTACAATAAGAGAAGCTAAAACATGCTTATACAATATATCAGAGTACAACTATCAACTACCTGAACAGAAGCAAAGACCAACAAGGCACACAAGGCAACAGGTCGCGGCGATAGGAAGCGGCGACTTAGAACAAGTAACAAAGAGGTCGCGCACATAGAGGGCAACGACAAGGAGAGAAAGAAACCGCACGGACAGGGCGCATACGGGCGAAGCAAGCCGCGCGGACAGGGAAGGCGCACAGAATTAGGAGGAGAATATCGAGTCCTCTGATACCATGTAAAAGCCGAACAGAAACATGTAAAAGCCGAACAGAAACAAACCAGAAGTGGTTTAACTGAAACTTCATTTTCAGAAAAAGGTATCTATTACAAAGGTATGACCTCCCTTATATAGAATGGAGGAGAGAGGAGAGAAAACAAATAAGAGATGTGGGACTAAAAAAATACAGGACACAAGCGTACTATACAGACACAAACCGCACAAGCCGCGCGGTTAGACAGAAGGGCTAACCACACGGCTACTACCACAGAGAGAGAGATCGCCATGGGAGACCGCTAGACCGCCCGATCTCCAAGTCGCCAGAGACAAATTGCTAGACCGCTTGGTCCTCAGACAGCAACACACAGCAAACAAACCGCCGAAGAGTAACAGCAAAACCACACGGTCATCAACCCGCCAAGCCAGACCGCCAGACCGCCCGGTCACCAACTTCAACAGAATTAGAAATTATTATGCATGCATAGAAGAGTTTTTTACTATTGTTTTTTGTACATGAGGGTATGACTTCGTATGGTACTCTATTTATGCAATTTCTTAGTCAACTAGCTTTCTTAAACTCCGCTTAGTGATGATTTGCTCGGGACGAGCAAATGTTTAAGTATGGTGGTGTGATTAGTCTGATCTATATAGGGTTTTTCGGACTCATCTGGGCTAGTTTTCACGCACATGCACTTCACTTTTAATATGTTATCGTTGATATTTCATTTATACAGTTTTTCACGATAAGTGTATTGTTTTGGCCCTTGTGGTGTGCAGTTGCACATTTGTTGTTGGGGGTAAGCACATGGTGCTCCCCAGGGGCTCTTTCCAGTTACTTTTGTTGCATTTCTGCTTTGCTGGAGGGTCCTGTTTGCTTTTATTTATTTGTATGCAGGTGGTGCATTTTCCCCCAGGCTGGAATATAGGTTTGAGAAAAATGCACGGTCGTGCGTTTTCTTAGCACACGGTTCTTTGCGATCATGTGTTTTGTCTTTGCAGGAGAAACGTCGAGTTGAGCTCGATGAATTTCGTCGAGCTGAGTTCGACGATCCTCACGAATGGTTGACACACGGTTTCATCTTAACCGTGCGCGAAGTAAACGCACGGTTTTCCTGTAGTTTTCTAGTTTGTTCCTTTCTGGGGTTAATCATGTGTTTCCTTCACGCACGGACGACAGCGCCCATGCGCGAGTAAAACGCACGGTTCCCCTGTAGTATCTTGTTTTCCTGCACTCTGTGTTTACCCGTGCGATTTCCTTCAACCACGGGCAGAAGCGCCCGTGCGCGAGTAAAATGCACGGGTCAATGCATCTTCATCTGCAAGCTTGGCCTGGAAGTTAATAACGCACGGTTAACGCACTGTCGTGCGCCAAACCGTGCATTCTTATTTTTCTGACCTGCTTCTATTTAAAGCGCAGATTTTCCTCCATGGTGGACAGATTTTCTCCCCTACCATTTTTCACCTCCGAGGAAGCTTTCCTCCATTTCCCTTCATATTCCACCAAGGGAGGTGCTCCGAGCAAGCTTTCAACGATAAATTAAAGTCAGAGCTTCCTCTCGACCTCCTCCTTCATCCTTGAGCTTCAAGAAGACTTTGATCTAGCTTTCTCCATCAAACTATGAGAACCTTGTGACATCCTCCACCGGATCTTGACACAAAGAAGACGGGTCAATTGGGAGTTAGTGACAACCTCCTCTACCCTGGACGTAGTGGAGGACTGAGCTAGGACGCAGATTGACAACCCGACGAATCCTTCCGTGAATCCTCCGCAAGACGTCGGATTCGGTCGATCTCGCACACTCTTTTCCTCTTGTTGTTGATAGTGTAGTTTAATCTCATGTATTTGATGAAGTGTGTTTAGTTTGTAAAACGTTTGTATACAATCATGTCTATGTGATTTTATATTTTCATTATTTGCTTGAGGTGCGCCTTTATTTCCATCTACCACCACTTCCGGTTCTGCATCACTAGCGATTGCTAGAGGCATGCGTAGCGAAGAGGTGCTCACGACCCTCATTCCGTCATTCTAACCACCTCATCCGCAAGCCTACTCATCCATCCGCCCAGCGATTCGGTGTATAGTTGTCTGTGTTGTCTTCCATCCTTCCTGGCAAAGCATTGCATAATGGCGTTGCATAGGAGTAGTTGATAGTAATTTACTTTTTTTTTCCACAACCATCAAAACCCTCCTTAGTTAACTCTGACCTAAGAACTTCAATCTCAAGTCCTCCTCAAAATTAACTCCACCTTACTGTGTTCCTTGAGAGATCGATACTTGGGGAAATTCACCCATTTTATATTAGTTGTGCAACCGGTATACTTGTCGTCCAACGCATCAGCGGACACCACTTCTCCCAATTCTAAATCATGTACTGGATAGTTGAATTCATGCTTCTTCAGCTGCCTCGAAGCGTAAGCAATCACATGCCAGTGCTGCATCAGTACTGATAGCATCCCTCTATACGACACATTAGTGTAGACTTAAAATCCTTCCTTCCCAGACGGAATGACTAGGATAGGCGTGGATGTAATTCTATCCTTTAATTCTTGGAACGCAGCTTCACACTGGGCTGTCCACTCGTATGGCACACCTTTCTTTGTCAGAGTAGTAAGAGGAAGGGCTATCTTTGAGAATCCTTTCACAAACTTGTGATAATACCTAAAAAGCCCAAGTAAACTCTATACATCTGCCGCTGACTTCAAGGGTGGCCATTCCTTCACGACATGCACTTCGGCCGAATCCACAGCTAGAACAGCCCCACTGATAACATGACCAAAGAAGGCAACTTCTTGGAGCCAGAATTGGCACTTGCTAAACTTGGCAAACAAGGCATGCCCTTTTAGCTTCTTCAGCACGAAGGTCAGATGTTCAACATGCTCCTCCTCTATCTTTGATAAGACCAAACTGTCATCGTTGAAGAAGATGACCAAGATGTCTAGATATGGCTCAAACACTTTGTTCATCAGACTCATGAACGAGGATGGGGCGTTCGTGAGCCCAAATGACATTACGGTGAACTCATATAGCCCATACCTCGAGCTAAATGCCATTTTCTGGATATCCTCTTCTTATGTCCTCAATTGATAATACCCCGAGAGCAGATCTAACTTGGAAAACCAGTGCACTCCTAACATTTGGTCGAATAACTCATCTATCCTGGGTAAAGGGTAGGTGTTCCGCACCATTAAATGGTTGAGTTCTCGGTAGTCTATACATAATCGCAAGGTTCCATCCATCTTCTAAACGAACAGAACAGGGGCTCCCCAAGGTGATGTGCTGGGGCGAACGAATCCTGATTATACCAATTCTTGCAACTAAACTCTAAACGCTACAAGTTCCTTCGGGACCATTCGATAAGGGGTCTTGGAGATGGGCTTGGCACCCGGTACTAACTTTATTTTAAAGTCCACCTCTCGATGCGGGGGTAATCCCGACAGCTTCTTGGAAAATACTTCGTGAAAATCCCGCTCCACTCGCACATACTTCATATTTATTGTAACACCCCCATCCGTCGTATGACATATAACATAAGGTCCAGCTGGAACCCGACGCCATATACCACAGACAGTCGGAAGGGTTACGTATGAATAACCAAACTATCCAATTAAGACTACTCGTCCTAACACAGAGCATTCTAGCAGAAGCTTTTAAACAGTTGAAAGAACCCATAACTGTAATCCAATAATCATGAATGTCCACAACCACTACAACTGGAATGAAATACAAATACACTGAAAGGGACTTGGCCTTATGGCCTTACAGGAGTTCACTTAACAATATAATATTTTCCATACATCGGCTCGCAGGCCGACCACACATGACAAAATAAAGAACAACTATTCACTTGGGCCTTCGAGGGCCAGCTCAGCAACATGGGCTCCAGCCCGGTATTTTGCACTCGGCTCCGCAGCACCTGGAAGCAGCATTCCACCGCACGGTGGCAAACAAAGCAATGGTCAGGCAAAGCCGACCAAATTATAACGACCCTGCCCCTAACTCGGGACGGCGGTGCTCCTTCCCTGCAATTCATTAGCCCAGCTAAACAATATAGTACAAACATACTTCGCCACAGGTGTAGGCTCGCACGGCCAAATACCCTGTGCACTCAGGGCACATTATCGGTGAATCCTGACACTTCAGCGTCTTCACCACCACCCCCAGGATGGCAACCTCATGAGCATTTTAGCCTTTCTGACCACCGTCTAAGGCTCTCAACTATGCCAACGGCCGGTCCCCTTTTCGGGTCTCTCTCACCGAACCACATAGCCCAGGTCCGATTCCACTTGTCTGTTCCTCACACCGCGTAGTTCACCTTAAGACGTACGCATGAGCCAAGCTTCTCTCGGATCCTAATATTTCAAACAATCACATAACCCAGTTATGTTCAAGGCCGGTTCCCTGACCGCCAAGTTAGCAGAACAACGATTCCGCTCTGTTTTCCGGGTGCGCCTTGGAGCTAATCCCCAAGGATCCCTGCTGCAATCTTCCGCGTAGAAACCCGAAAACCCAAAGCACGGAGTCTTCTCTGGCAAACCATAACAAATGCAACTTAACCGATCCAGACCAACATTTCTGGGTAGGCTTCACTCACAATGCCTATGCCCGTACTTTGATTCCGGACTCTATATGAAAAACAAGGGGGACTATTCACCTCAACCAGAGGGAACACCGCACACTCACCGCACACTCGCGGGATCGGGTTTCCCTATGCAGAAAGGAAGAGAGCTTCACATGCTCAAGTAGAGAATCGTTACCCTTGTAGTACGCTTTTGCGCCATGGAAAACTATCCAGATATAAGTCTTCGCAACGGAATTTCATCCACTGATCCGCTCTCAGTTCTTTAAACGGTGCTTCGATACTCAGCCGGCGGCCGGAATCCTCCTCCTTCTTCCTCCTTGCTCTAACTCCTTGGAAAGAGAAAGCATAAGGGAGAAATGAGGAGCTAAACCACCATTCCCGGCCTTAACAGAGCAGGAACACATCTGGGTCGTCAGATCTTACTTAAAGAAAACGAACGGCTTAGATCTGTACAAAAATCCTCAAACCTGTGTCGAATACGGCCTTGCACACGACTGTGTCCCAGGCCGTGTGCCTCGATCCAGGCACGATCGTCGAACATAGAAAAACCACACGTGCTAAGACACGCCCGTGTCTCAACCTGTCACGCCCGTGTCGTGTCCTCGACACGCCCATGACCGGGGGCATATCATATATAACTGTCATGCCAACCGTCACGTCCCTGCTGAACACGGGTGGGGACACAAATATGAACATGCACGTGTCTCCCCTGACATGCCCGTGTCAAAACTGCCCACAACCCGTGTTTCCTGCCGTGTCCTTCTCTGGACACAGCCGGCCAACACACAAAGAAAGACACGGCCTTGGACGCGCCCGTGTCCTAGGCCGTGTACCCCTCTACAGGCACCAAATTTATTTTGGACGCGATCAACTAAAAATTGATTTTCGCGGCGTTACAAATCTCCCCCCTTAAGGAATTTCGTCCCGAAATTAAGTAAAGGTAGACAAAATTAAATGTTACCTGAGTGGAATAACTCGGGGCATTCCTCCAACATAGTTTGCACTCGCTCCCATGAAAGCTCCTCACGTCCACAGTTATCCCAACGGACCTTAACCATTCGGATTTCCTTATTGCGGAGTCGTTTGACTTCAACGTCTTCTATACGTATAGGCTTGACCTTTGTCGTAAACTCGTAATCAACCGACATTTAATCGACCACAACTATCTGTGATGGCTCTTGCACCGCCTTAGGCAACACCGATACGCGGAACACATTGTGTAGCCCACTCAACATGCTCCAGGATTTCAAATGGTCCAAGGTATCTCGGACTCAGCTTCTTCAAGCATTGAACCCGCAAAACACCCTTGAATGACTTAATTTTTAAATACACCCAGTCGCCAACACCGAACTCCACGTTCCTATGCTTAGCATTATTGTAACGCCCCCGATTTTCCAGTGATTTATTTAATTTCTTATTTGACGTATTATGACGTCAGAGCGTTATGTTAGCGCGTGTTGGTCATGTGACGTTGTTAGAGCGTGCTCTTAGCTCTTTAGGTTCCCTGAGTGGCTTGATGATGCCTGGTAGCAAGATTCCCTAGCGAGCCGGAGTCTGTTTGGTGAATCGGTGGAGCCTCTTGGGGAATGCTTGTGTTTTGGCTTCGGGAGAAATTTGCCCGAGTTTTGTTCGTCGGATTTTGTTACCGACCTTGTCGTTAGCGCGTTTTGCGTTCGTTAGGTTTGACCGGCCAAATTTTGGGATTTGCGTCGGGAGTGGAAAATTTTACATTAGGAAATTAGATCGGCTAATTTTAGATTTGCTCGTCAAGTTTCGTCGCGTTCCGAGCATTTTTGGAGCCTCGGCGCGCGATTGAAGTTTGTATGTTTTCGCGTACGCCGTTAACTTTAGAAATTATTATCTCGAAAACGGTGCGTCGGAATTCGATTTCGACTTCGCCGTTGGATTCGTAGCGTCGTCATTCGCCTACGGTGCGAATTTCGTTCGATTCGGCGCGCGTTTGGCCCTCCGTAACGATATATGTTATAGCATGTTTTTTTATAATTATAAATATTATATATATATATATATATATAAAGAAATAAAATAAAAAAAAATAGAAAAAGGGGAGAGGGATCGGTGAGAATGATTCTCACCGAATCAAGCATTCTCACCGAACAGCCCCCCCTTTTGTTTTAAATTATTAATAATATTATTATTTTAAGTTTATTTATATATAAAAAAAGAGAGAAATAGGGGGAGAGGGAATCAGTGAGAAGGATTCTCACCGATTTAGCCTCCCCCCTTGCCTTTCCCGCCGAACCAATAGCAGCCCCCCTTTTTTGTGTTATTATAATTATAATTATAATTATATTAAGTATATATATAAGATTAAGAAAAACCCCCTTCTCCTTCCTCCGAACCAGCAGCCCCCTCCTGTGCGAAAAATTAGGCGTGTGCGGAACCTCTCGTTTGCGAATCTTCCGGCGGCCGCCACCGCCGATCCGGTGGACGGAATTTCGAGATCGCGGTAAGATTTTCCCGTTTCGGTGACCGTTTCGCCATAGATTTTTTCGGCCCTAACCCCGGTTGTCCGTTTTTTTCGTAGATCTCGTCTCCGCGTGCCCCCTTTTGGACGGATCTACGTGGTGGAGTATTTTGGGTGGACGTTTTCAAGAACGATTTGAGGCAAGTGGATTTCTCCCCTCTTGCGTGCCTCCATGGGTTGAATTTCGCCTTATTAACTCTCCTTGTCATAAAATACCGGAGAAATATAGGTGAGATTAGAAATATTCCTAGGTTAGGGCTTGTGGTCGGCCTAAACTAGGAAGTTATCAGAATTTATTTTTAGTATAATTCGGCGGGTAGGGGGAAATAATTCGGCGGGTAGGGGGAAATAATTCGGCGGGTAGGGGGAAATAATTTGGCGGGTTTTGGTTGTAGAACTTGGTAGTTTCTAAGTGGTGTTGTCGGCTAGTTTTGGCGCCGAATCGTGGATCTTTAGCATGTGGTAGCTGGGTTTCTGAAGGAGTATGGTACCTGGGGAGTTCGAGCCGTGGCCACCACTATTCCCTCCTTTGGACATTTTGGGTTCCTGTAAGAGGTTGGAACTCTATGTGTGTGGACCCTGTGGCGGCCCCTTTAGTACTCTTGAGACACCTGGACCTGGTTGTTCGGTTGTGACTGTTCTTAGTCTCCGACACAGGTTTGGGATTTGTGCCAGTGCTAACGATTTACAAGTTTAGGACTGTTATTTCCTTTCATACTGTTCATTTGATGCATATTGGTTTCCTTTTTGTCTCTTCAGGCTTGAGCGGAGTTTGGTATGTTTTAGTACTTGTTGCATTTCTCTCACTTTACTGATTGTTATACTTACATTTGTCCCTTTTTGGATTCTTTAGCTAAGATTTTCAGCATTTCTCTTGCAGGGTTGGTAACCCTTTTTCTTTCTGCTCTTTTCATTCGATTATTATCTGATGTTTCTTTGCCTCCTGTTTTATTATTTCTTGCTGAGGTGTTCTTCTTTTGAATGCCTCAGGTTCAGGTCTGTAGCCGGCTGAACGGCTAATTTCAGGAGTTCCCTTGTGGACTGCGTTGTGGCAGTGTTTTCCTCACTTGTTGAGGTAGTTCTTTAGCTTTGTAGTAGTACAGACATGCATGCTCGCCAGCGAGTTCGTGTCAGGTTGTTGACGCTCGTTGGTGATTTTCCTTGGTGATACTAAGTCTTTGCTTAGCTGCTAGTTTACCTGTTTTGTGGTAGTTTCACTTGCTCTCTGGGAATGTTTTATGCTAGGTTGCTAGTTATTTTTAAAACCTATAAAAAAAGGAACTACTATATGTATTGCATGATCAGCATGTTTTATAAAAGCTCAATCATTATTTTCCAAATGCGTAAAAAGATTGTTTTCTTTATAAATATTATAAATTGAAATCTAGGGTCTTGCATAGTGTAAGTTGTCCTCTTAGGACACTTATGCGCTCTTTTAGGATGTTAAGCATAAATGAAGTATTTTTCCGCTACGTATAAAAATAGTTTTCAAACCGTGGACTATCTGATCCACTGAGTCGAGGGATACAACCAATTAATTTAAAAATCAGTTTTCTATTCATTTTAACTTATGATTTGAAGGATTAGAGTGTTGCCTGAGCGTCAGCAGTTATCCCCTGCTTGACGTGGCATCACAGCTCGTAGTTATCTCGTGCTCTGATTTATTTTATAATTGAGAAAAATGCGGGTTGTGACAGTTGGTATCAGAGGGAGGTTTCTTGACAAATTGTCGGGCAACTTGTCCCTGTAAGTATTAGGTGTTTAGAGTCATATCATACACACACCGATTTGTCATCAACACGTCTTGGCTGAAGCACGAACACTACACTCATAGCATGACATGAAGTATACGAGGCATATTATGTAGTATGGGATGCATACTATGTGTTTGTATATGGATCCACCATAGGAGGCAACATGTGAGGGTTATGTAGTATGGGATGCATAACCTCACCACATGAATGCGGCTAGCACATTTTCTTTTTCGTTGCATGGAAATGTTATGTAGTATGGGATGCATAACATTTTCATGTGTACGCCACTCATAACATGCATTAGGGCCTTTTTAGAATGCATAGCACAATCATGCATAGCATAACATTGCATAAGCACAACGTGCCAAGCTAAAGATTTGCAGGATGACATGTGTACACACATAATTTTTGAGTCAAAAAGAATATAAATTCATGCATTCCCGATCTAGGCACAAGAGTTGATGTGATGATAGTGAATCATCGTAGGATAAGCATAACATCATTATTGAAAATCCCAGAGCAAGTTAGCAGCATGAGCAAGTACTTAAGTATGTATTGTTTGTACTATGTTGTTTGGTTCTAGTGGGTGGGCAAGGTGTCTGATTAGTGTTTTGTTGTTCCATTAGAATGTCGAGGCGTCCTTCGACAAGGTTGACTCCCCAATCGAAGGGAGAATCTTCAGGTGCGCAGATCAATGCAATGATAGAAGGTCTGCGACAAAGCAATGAAGCCTTGTCAAAGCAAGTAGTGGATTTGCAGTCTCAGGTCCAGTCCTTGTTAGCAGTTGTGGAAGGGCAAATTCCGAGAGTTCAGGACCCTGTTATGGGTCAAGCTGTCCCTGTTCCCCCCGCTCCTCTGGTGCCTTCGGTCGTGGTGCCACCAGAGATGACCTTTATTTCTCAGTTTCAGCGACTTAGGCCTCCGACGTATGATGGCAAGGCAGATTACATGGTCTTAGACGATTGGATGATATCAATCGAGGAGATTTCTCATACTCCGGGATCACTGATGATCAGAAAGTGATGTTAGCCGCATATCAGCTCAAAGGGTTGGCAAAGGGCTGGTGGCTGAGGGAGAAAGAAGGTCTGAAGGACGGGTGTTCCTGGGAGTCCTTTAAAGAGCTACTTCTGAGCAAGTTTCTGCCATCGGTCGAGAGGGACCGTCTGATGAATGATTTCCTGCACTTAAAGCAGAGGCAGCTCACGGTTAGTGAGTACGAAATCGAGTTTAGTAAGCTAAGCCGATTTGCCCCAGACTTGGTGAGTTCCGATGAAAATAAAAGCAAGCGATTTCTGGCTGGGCTAAGGAGTGACGTCCAGCAATTAGCAAGTGCCTATGCGACCTCAAGTTATGCTGGTATGGTGGAAGCTGCCTTAAAGGTAGAGGCAATTGATAAAGCCAAGAATCGAGGTCAACAACTGAGAAAAGATAAAAGAAAGTCTGATGAGGGTAAGAGTACTCAGGTCCCTGACGCTGCTCCGAGGAAGAGAAACAAAGAGGTATGCAGTTTCTGTGGCCGACCGGGCCATCCATTTGAAAGGTGCTATCAAAGATTAGGAGCTCAGAAGAAAGAGAAGATTCATGCGATCCAAGGTATCCCAAAGAAAGACTTGCTTTGTTCTGTATGCAAGAATCCGGGGCACGATGCTGCCCATTGCTGGAAGAAGGCGAGAAGTTGTTTCTTGTGCGGTCAAGAGGGTCATCTCAAGTATCAGCGCCCGCAAGCTCAGCTTACTCTGCAGCCAGTTCCTCTTCAGGCCTTGCCGCCGCCGCAGCGAGTGGACAAGGGAAAAGGAAAGTTGAACGTGGTCTCTATGGAGGAAGCTCAGGCGTCCACGCAAGTGATATCAGGTTAGATTCTCCCCTAGTTTTAATGTTTAGCTCATAATTATAGTTTTGAGCGTTCGCTTCCTTAGTCGCATGTGCAATTTTATAGAACGATTTAAGGTAAAGAACCGCTGGGCGCGTGTTCTGTTCGATTCCGGCGCTACCCACTCATTTGTGGCTAGGGCCTTCGTAGAGCATTACCGTTTGGATCTCGATCGTGTTGGTGATGCGTTCTGTGTCAAGTTTCCTTAAGGCGAATCTGTAGTTTCGGATCAGGGTATTCAGAGTTGTCCGATTTTACTAGGCGATTTTCTCGTGATTGCTGATTTGAAGCTGTTGGATCTGGAAGTCTTCGATGTGATCCTAGGCATGGACTGGTTGTCCAGATATGATGCTGTGATCCAATGCAAGGGTAAACGCTTGGACTTCAGGATGGACAACGGTCAGTCCGGGAGTGTTTACGGTTATCCGCGCCAGGATTCTCCGACTATATCGGCGGTATGTGCTCGGAAGCTTGTAGATTCCAGATGTTTTGCTTGTTTGGTTTCAGTTTTAGAAACCAAGGTTAGTTTGCCGTGTTTGGAGGAGATCCCGGTGGTTCGTGATTTTTCTGATGTCTTTCCAGCTAACCTTCCTGGTCTCCCGCCTGATCGAGACGTGGAGTTTGTTATAGATTTGGAGCCGGGTACGCGTCCTATTGCCAAGGCGCCTTATCGGATGGCCCCACGCGAACTGGAGGAGTTGCGTATCCAGTTAGACGAGTTGCTTGAGAACGGATTTATAAGGCTGAGTTCTTCGCCTTAGGGTGCTCCCGTTTTGTTCGTCAAGAAAAAAGATGGATCGATGAGGTTGTGCATCGATTATAGAGAGCTAAATAAGGTAACGATCAAGAATAGGTATCCGTTGCCGAAGATAGATGATTTGTTTGATCAACTGCGAGGCAGTGCCGTGTTCTCTAAGATTGACCTTCGTTCGGGCTACCACCAGTTAAGGATCCGTGAATCAGATATCCCGCGGACTGCCTTCCGTTCCAGACATGGTCATTTTGAATTTTTGGTGATGTCGTTTGGTTTGACCAACGCACCTTCTGCTTTCATGGACATGATGAACAGGGTCTTCAAGGACTTCCTGGACAAGTTTGTAGTCGTATTTATAGACGATGTGTTGGTGTATTCACGCAATGTTGAGGAGCATGACCAACATTTGCGTCTAGTTTTATCTGCCTTGAGGGACCATAAGTTGTTCGCCAAGCTAAGTAAATGCGAGTTCTGGTTGCCTCAGGTTTCTTTCCTGGGTCATGTGGTTAACAAGGACGGAATCTCTGTCGACCCAGAAAAGATAGCCGCAGTTATGGAATGGACGAGGCCTGCCACACCCAAAGAAATAAGAAGCTTCCTAGGGTTGGCTGGCTACTATAGAAGATTTGTAGAGGGTTTCTCTACATTATCTGCGCCATTGACCAAATTGACGCAGAAGAATGCAGCATTTGTGTGGAGCGATAAGTGCGAAGAAGCGTTCCAAGAGCTAAAGAATAGACTGTGCACTGCTCCGATATTGACATTGCCTACGGAAGGATTAGACTATGTCGTTTACGTGGACGCATCCCACGTGGGTCTTGGTTGTGTGCTGATGCAAGAAGGAAAAGTGATTGTGTATGGGTCAAGACAGCTTAAGATTCATGAAAGGAACTACCCTACGCATGACTTGGAATTCGCAGCAGTTATTTATGCATTGAAATTATGGAGACACTTGTTGTATGGCGCGCAGTGCAAGATTTATACAGATCATAAGAGTTTGAAGTACGTCTTCACTCAAAAGGAGTTGAACTTGCGCCAGCGCAGATGGTTAGAGTATGTGGCTGATTATGAAGTGGAGATCCTATACCATCCGGGTAAGGCTAACGTGGTAGCCGACGCCTTAAGCAGGAAGACAGGAAAAATTTTCAATCTCTCCACTGAGTTGTTGGTAGAAGAGTTCCTTTTAATGGATATTTCAGTTGGTAGATGTGACTCGCCAAGCAGTTTGGAAGTGTCTGAGCCTTCATGGATTTCTCTTACGAGGCTTCATCAAAAGGACGATCCTGATCTACTGCACCTTCATAATAGAACTGAGAAGGGGGAGCTGCCTGACTTTTCGATCGATGACGCGGGTACTCTAAAGTACCGCGGTAGATTTTGCGTCCCCAATTTTCGAGATATTCGAGTTAAGTTGTGCAGTGAGGCACACGGTTCAAGTGTGGCCTACCATCCAGGGTCTACAAAAATGTATAAGGACTTGAAACAGATTGCCTGGTGGATTGGGATGAAGGGTGACATTGCAAGGTTTGTGTCAGAATGTTTTACGTGCAAAAGAGTTAAGGCTGATCATGGAAGGCCTGGTGGAAAATTAGCGCCTTTAGAGATTCCAACTTGGAAGTGGGAGAGTATCTCAATGGATTTCATTACTGGTTTGCCGAGATCTCCCCGAGGGCATGACTCTGTTTGGGTGATTGTTGATAGATTAACAAAGTGTGCGCACTTCGTACCCTTTCAGATTAGTTACTCGATGAAAAAGATAGCGGGACTATATTTGAATGAAGTTATCAGGTTACATGGAGTACCCGTAAGTATAGTATCAGATCGAGACTCCAGGTTTACGTCTCGTTTCTGGAAGAGCCTTCAAGAAGGATTGGGAACTGACTTGAGATATTCTACCGCATATCATCCACAGACCAATGGTCAAACGGAGCTTGTTAATCAGATTGTGGAAGATATGATCCGTTGTTTTATATTAGACCACGGAGGAGCGTGGGATGAACGCTTGAGGTTGATGGAGTTCGCATACAATAACAGTTATCAAGAGAGTCTGCAAATGACTCCTTTCGAAGCGCTATATGGAAGACGATGTAGAACTCCTCTATTTTGGGCTGAGGTTGGTGAGAGGCCGATGTTAGGTCCAGATGCCTTGGAAGAAATGGAAGTCTCTGTAAAGCTTATTCGAGAGAAGCTTCGGATAGCTCAAGAGCGATGCGAGAAGAACGCCAATCGGCGTAGGTCCGTTTTGGAATTTTCTGTGGGGGACATGGTATTCCTTAAGGTTTCCCCGATGGTTGGAGTGAAGAGGTTCGGTAAGAACCATAAGTTGGACCCAAGGTATGTGGGACCATTTGAAATTGTGGAGCGGATTGGTGTGTCAGCCTACAAGTTGAAATTGCCCGCAAATTTTCCTAGCGTGCACAATGTTTTTCACGTGAGCCAACTGCGGAGGTGCGTGCTAGGTGACAGACAAGTTCTGGATGCAGTGCCCCAGTTGGAGCCTAACCTTTCCTACATGGAAGTTACTATTCGTGTTTTGGATGTGCAAGATCGAGTGTTGCGGAGAAAGACAATACCGATGGTAAAGATTCTGTGGAGAAACCAAGATGTGGAGAGCGCGACTTGGGAGTTGGAGTCAGCTATGAGGGAGGCGCATCCTCATTTGTTCTTCTAGCTGTGCTCGGTAAGCATTCGATAACCCTTGGTTATTTTCTTTTCCTTCTATGGTAGAAGTGTTTTATGCGTAAAGTTTCGGGACGAAACTTTCTTTTAGGGGGAGTGACTGTAACACCCCCGATTTTCCAGTGATTTATTTAATTTCTTATTTGACGTATTATGACGTCAGAGCGTTATGTTAGCGCGTGTTGGTCATGTGACGTTGTTAGAGCGTGCTCTTAGCTCTTTAGGTTCCCTGAGTGGCTTGGTAATGTCTGGTAGCAAGATTCCCTAGCGAGCCGGAGTCTGTTTGGTGACTCGGTGGAGCCTCTTGGGGAATGCTTGTGTTTTGGCTTCGGGAGAAATTTGCCGGAGTTTTGTTCGTCGGATTTTGTTACCGACCTTGTCGTTAGCGCGTTTTGCGTTCGTTAGGTTTGACCGGCCAAATTTTGGGATTTGCGTCGGGAGTGGAAAATTTTACATTAGGAAATTAGATCGGCTAATTTTAGACTTGCTCGTCAAGGTTCGTCGCGTTCCGAGCATTTTTGGAGCCTCGGTGCGCGATTGAAGTTTGTATGTTTTCGCGTACGCCGTTAACTTTAGAAATTATTATCTCGAAAACGGTGCGTCGGAATTCGATTTCGACTTCGCCGTTGGATTCGTAGCGTCGTTATTCGCCTACGGTGCGAATTTCGTTCGATTCGGCGCGCGTTTGGCCCTCCGTAACGATATATGTTATAGCATGTTTTTTTATAATTATAAATAAATTTTTTATATATATATAAAGAAATAAAATAAAAAAAATAGAAAAAGGGGAGAGGGATCGGTGAGAATGATTCTCACCGAATCATGGATTCGGTGAGAATCATTCTCACCGAACAGCCCCCCCTTTTGTTTTAAATTATTAATAATATTGTTATTTTAAGTTTATTTATATATAAAAAAAGAGAAATAGGGGGAGAGGGAATCGGTGAGAAGGATTCTCACCGATTCAGCCTCCCCCCTTGCCTTTCCCGCCGAACCAATAGCAGCCCCCCCCCCCCTTTTTTGTGTTATTATAATTATAATTATAATTATATTAAGTATATATATATATATAAGATTAAGAAAAACCCCCTTCTCCTTCCTTCGAACCAGCAGCCCCCTCCTGTGCGAAAAATTAGGCGTGTGCGGAACCTCTCGTTCGCGAATCTTCCGGCGGCCGCCACCGCCGATCCGGTGGACGGAATTTCGATCCGATCGCGGCGTTGGAAAGCTCTCGGCGAGAGCTTCGAGATCGCGGTAAGTTTTTCCCGTTTCGGTGACCGTTTCGCCATAGAGTTTTTCGGCCGAACCCCGGTTGTCCGTTTTTTTCGTAGATCTCGTCTCCGCGTGCCCCCTTTTGGACGGATCTACGTGGTGGAGTATTTTGGGTGGACGTTTTCAAGAACGATTTGAGGCAAGTGGATTTCTCCCCTCTTGCGTGCCTCCATGAGTTGTATTTCGCCTTATTAACTCTCCTTGTCGTAGAATACCGGAGTAATATAGGTGAGATTAGAAATATTCCTAGGTTAGGGCTTGTGGTCGGCCTAAACTAGGAAGTTATCAGAATTTATTTTTCGTATAATTCGGCGGGTAGGGGGAAATAATTCGGCGGGTACGGGGAAATAATTCGGCGGGTAGGGGGAAATAATTCAGCGGGTTTTGGTTGTAAAACTTGGTAGTTTCTAAGTGGTGTTGTCGGCTAGTTTTGGCGCCGAATCGTGAATCCTTAGCATGTGGTAGCTGGGTTTCTGAAAGAGTATGGTAACGGGGGAGTTCGAGCCGTGGCCACCACCATTCCCTTCTTTGGACATTTTGGGTTCCTGTAAGAGGTTGGAACTCTATGTGTGTGGACCCTGTGGCGGCCGATTAGTACTCTTGAGACACCTGGACCTGGTTGTTCGGTTGTGACTGTTCTTAGTCTCCGACACAGGTTTGGGATTTGTGCCAGTGCTAATGATTTACAAGTTTAGGACTGTTAGTTCCTTTCATACTGTTCATTTGATGCATATTGGTTTCCTTTTTGTCTCTGCAGGCTTGAGCGGAGTTTGGTACGTTTTAGTACTTGTTGCATTTCTCTCACTTTACTGATTGTTATACTTACATTTGTCCCTTTTTGAATTCTTTAGCTAAGATTTTCAGCATTTCTCTTGCAGGGTTGGTAACCCTTTTTCTTTCTGCTTTTTTCATTCGATTATTATCTAATGTTTCTTTGCCTCCTGTTTTATTATTTCTTGCTGAGGTGTTCTTCTTTTAAATGTCTCAGGTTCAGGTCTGTAGCCGGCTGAACGGCTAAT
Organism: Platanthera guangdongensis; assembly: GCA_039583875.1. Classification (NCBI taxonomy): domain Eukaryota; kingdom Viridiplantae; phylum Streptophyta; class Magnoliopsida; order Asparagales; family Orchidaceae; genus Platanthera; species Platanthera guangdongensis. The sequence continues at coordinate 43,176,462 of CM077154.1, forward strand.
TTCAGGAGTTCCCTTGTGGACTGCGTTGTGGCAGTGTTTTCCTCACTTGTTGAGGTAGTTCTTTAGCTTTGTAGTAGTACAGACATGCATGCTCGCCAGCGAGTTCGTGTCAGGTTGTTGACGCTCGTTGGTGATTTTCCTTGGTGATACTAAGTCTTTGCTTAGCTGCTAGTTTACCTGTTTTGTGGTAGTTTCACTTGCTCTCTGGGAATGTTTTATGCTAGGTTGCTAGTTATTTTTAAAACCTATAAAAAAGGAACTACTATATGTATTGCATGATCAACATGTTTTATAAAAGCTCAATCATTATTTTCCAAATGCGTAAAAAGATTGTTTTCTTTATAAATATTATAAATTGAAATCTAGGGTCTTGCATAGTGTAAGTTGTCCTCTTAGGACACTTATGCGCTCTTTTAGGATGTTAAGCATAAATGAAGTATTTTTCTGCTACGTATAAAAATAGTTTTCAAACCGTGGACTATCTGATCCACTGAGCCGAGGGATACGACCAATTAATTTAAAAATCAGTTTTCTATTCATTTTAACTTATGATTTGAAGGATTAGAGTGTTGCCTGAGCGTCAGTAGTTATCCCCTGCTTGACGTGGCATCACAGCTCGTAGTTATCTCGTGCTCTGATTTATTTTATAATTGAGAAAAATGCGGGTTGTGACAATTATAGTACTTTACTTGCCTGTCTTGAGCGATCTTCAACCTTTCCTGAATTGTACGTACCATTGAAGTGGCGTCTTCCACCGCTTGACGTTTATACAACTTCGACTCGCCTGTCTCCAACCAAGACAATGGCGTACGACACTTCCTCCCATACAAGGGCTCGAAAGGTGCCATTCCAATACTCGCTTGAAAGCTGTTGTTATACGCAAACTCCACCATGTGCAGGTGATCTTCACAATGCTTTCTGAAATCTAGGACGCACATGCGAAGCATGTCCTCCATCGTCCTGTTGACCCTCTCGGTCTGACCATCTGTCTGTGGATGGAAGGCTGTGCTGAAACTCAGCTTAGTTCCCAACAAACTATGCACCAGCCTCCAGTCCTTCGACGTGAACCATCCATCTCGGTCACTAAAAATACTGCGAGGCACACCATGCAACTGTACAATATTATCCACAGAGAGTTTGACTAACTTTTCCACCGGATTTTCCTTCCTATTCGGGATGAAATGCGACACTTTTATCAACCTATCTATGACCACCCAGATGGCGTCGTTTCCCCTCTGCGACTTTGGCAAACCATGCACAAAATCCATAGAAATATCGTCGAATTTCCATTCTGGGATAGGCAAGGACTTTAGGAAAGCTCCAGGGCTTCTGGCACTCTACCTTCACCAAGGCACAAGTTTGGCACTTGGCCACATAAAGTGCTACATCCTTCTTTAATCCTGGACACCAGAATAATTTCTTCATGTCTTTATACATCTTCGTGCTTCCCGGGTGGATTGAGTGCTTGGTATGATGAGCCTCGTACATCAACTCCTCCCGAAGATTATCCGCACTAGGGATGCATAGAAGACCGTCCTTCCTTAGCAGTCCATCCTCAACAGCAAACTGAGAATTTGACCCATCCAAAGATTCATCTAAGATCTGCTTCATGTTGCTATCCTGAACCAAAGTCCGTCGAACTCTATCAGCCAGGTCATACTGTACCTCTGTCCAACACAATATCGCCGCGGCACTAGACCGTTTATCAACGCAGGAGATCTCTAATGCCTCCAAATCACGGACCAAGCTCTCATCATATACTGACAACCAACTGGCCTACGCAGGAGCCCTGCGGCTCAATGCGTCCGCCACTGCATTTCCTTTCCCAGGTACATAATGTATCTCGAAGGTGTAGTCCCCCAAGAACTCCATCCACCTCTGCTGCCTCTTGTTCAGATTCATCTGATCTAACAAGTACTTCAGGCTCTTATGATCGGTGTAGATGTCTACGGCTTCAGAGCGAATATCACAACCGCTAAATCTAAGTCGTGAACCGGATAATTACTCTCATGAACCTTCAATTATCGTGAACCATAGGCTATCATGCTCCCATACTGTAGCAGAACACAGCCCAAACCACTACCCAAATCATCACTATAAATTTCAAATCCTTTGGTTCCACTCGGTGAACATAAGATAGGCGTCGTGGTCAACCGCCTCTTTAAATCTTCAAAAGCCTGCTCACACTCCAGCGACCACACAAACTTTTGATCTTTCCTTGTCAACGTCGTGAGTGGTAACACTATCCGCGATAAGTTCTCTACGAAGCGCCTGTAGTAGCAGGCAAGCCCAGAAAGCTCCGGACTTCCGCCACTGTAGTCAAAATAGGCCACTCCCATATCGCCACTATTTTCGCCGGATTCACCGCTATCCCTTCTCCACTAACAACATGACCAAGGAACGCTACTGAGGATAACCAGAACTCACACTTGGAGAACTTAGCATATAACTGATTTCTCCTCAACGTCACCAACACCATGTGTAGATGCTTGTAATTGTCCTCCTCACACTGCGAGTATACCAAGATATCATCGATAAATACTATCACGAAACGATCCAGGTATTCTCTGAACGTCCTGTTCATCAGATCCATAAACACGGATGGCGCATTGGTCAGCCCAAACTGCTTGACCTTGAACTCGTAATGCCCAAACCGCGTGCTGAACGCTGTATTTGAGATGTCGCTTTCCCTTATCCTCAATTGGTAGTAACCGGACTTCAGATCTAACTTCGAATATACTGTTTACCCAACCAACTGATCAAATAGATCGTCAATCCTGGGGATCGAATACTTATTCTTCTCTGTAAGCTTGTTCAACTCCCGATAGTCAATACAGAGTCACAAGCTCCCATCCTTCTTCTTAATGAAAAGAACCGGTGCGCACCAAGGCGACGAACTTGGACGCACATACCCTTGCTCCAACAACTCCTGCAGTTGCACCTTCAACTCCGCCATATCTCGCGCTGTTATGCGATACGGAGAGCGTGACACCGGTTTGGCACCTGGTACCAGATCAATTGTAAAATCAATCTCCCACTAAGGAGGGGCTCCTGGGAGACCATCTAGGAACACATCAAGAAACTCGGACACAACTGGGATATTGTCCAGACTTGGCCTAGGCGTTGAAGCATGCACTAAGGTGACAAACATCTCTGCACCAGACCGAACTGCCTTGATCACTTGAAGGGCTGACATCAAAACTTTACCTAACCCCTTCATGCCCGCAAACATAGTCTCTCGTTCAGTATGCAGCCCCAACTTAACCTCCTTTCGATTGCAATCGATGTAAGCTTGCTGCTCCGAGAGCAAGTCCATACCAAAGATTACGTCGAACTCCACTAACGGTAGTACCAATGCTCGCAAATCAAACTCATGGTCCCCAATCCGTATCTTTATCATACAGAACTTATCCGCGCGCATTGAGCACCCATTTGGCAATAACACATTCAACTTGTCTTTTGCCATCGAGGAAGGGACCCCGATTCGCGACACGAATCTTTCGGACAAGAAGGAATGTGAAGCCCCCATATCAAACAGGGCTCTCGCCGGACAATCGAAAACCAACACGAAGCCTGTCACCACGTCAACTTGCTTTATGGCCTCTTGCAAACCAAGATTATAAACTCTAGGCTGGGCTGGAGCATGATGGGACGCGATTGACTCCACCGCCTTCCATTTCTCTTCATAGGTCGCTCCAGGCTTCCTCTCGGACTTTGCACGTCCGCTCCAACACTCACGAGCAAAGTGCCCCGTCTTCCCACAGTTGTAGCATGCTCCTGCGACTCGACTTGTGGTTGCCACCGACATACCAGACGAAGGGGCTGAGTTCGAAGTCCTCTGCTTGTTCCATTTGCAGAATCCTGACTTTGCATTTTGGCACTTTGAACTCTGCCTTCTTTTCCCCGGGGTCCTTCTTCTCTTGCACTTTATTCACAACCTTTTCCAATGACCGGGCCGAATTGACCAAGGCTATGAAGCCCTCCGCCTTAGGCCCAGTAAGGAGTAACTGTAGGTCGACGCGTAGACCCTCATAAAATCAGATGGTATTCCTCTCTTCTTCCGTAAACATAGCACCCGTATACCGACCCAACCGTGTAAACTTGTGGAGATACTCGTCCACACTTCTGGCTCCATGATTCAACCCAAGATAATAATTCTCCATCTCAAGCTTCTGAGCAGAGGGTAGATATCTGGCAAAGAACAATCTTGAGAATTCCTCCATAGGCACATCAGCAAGCTGCCTTCCCACTAAGAGATGAAACTCCAACTCATCCCACCACAGCCTCGCCTCACCAGCCAAAAGGAAGGTCGCTATAGTGGTCTTCTGCCACTCCTCAGTTAATGTGGCCGCCAAGACACTCTTTATCGTAGAGAGTAAATCCTCAGCTTGAGCTGGCGTTCCAATTCCATCGAATCTCGAAGGATTAAAGCCCATTACATGCTTGAGCTGTCTCTCTGTAGCTCTCCTCGGCTCTACCTGATCTACTGCTGCGCACTCCACCACTCTTGCTCTGCTGCCCTAACCGGTTCCTGCTCAACAACAGGTGGTGCGTGGTGCATTTGCTCCGCAGGTTGGGCATTTATAATCGCAAAGACCGCTTCAGCCACCAACCTAATGGTTTTCGCTGAAGGAGGTGTTGTAGGCACGTCCCTCGGTGCACTACTTTCTACCGATTGCGGACGCTCTGACTGACCAGCACCTCTCCTAGCTGCCTACAATAGCAAAGACCCACAACTAGACGATAAACAAATTGCTAAAAGCAATCATTGGAACACTCAGGTTCCACAAAACAAATGTATTTTTCATTCCTAAATGGACATTCATGGGTTCTTTTTGATGGTATAACGATGATGCACACATGTGCTCACCACCGCTTAAAAGAATTTGCACACGAATTCATTTAAGCCTGACCGTAACTAGAAGTCTGATACCAAATTGTAACACCCCGTTCCGTCGTAAGACTACTTGTCCTAACACAGAGCATTCTAGCGGAAGTTTTTAAACAGTTGAAAGAACCCATAACTGTAATCTAATAATCATGAATGTCCACAACCACTACAACTAGAATGAAATACAAATACACTGAATGGGACTTAGCCTTATGGCCTTACATGAGTTCACTTAACAATATATTGTTTTCCATACATAGGTTTGCAGGCTGGACACACATGACAAAATAAAGAACAACTATTCACTTGGGCCTTCGAGGGCCAGCTCAGCAACATGGGCTCCAGCCCGCTATTTTGCACTCGGCTCCGCAGCACCTGCAAGCAGCATTCCACCGCATGGTGGCAAACAAAGCAACGGTCAGCCAAAGCCGACCAAATTATAACGACCCCGCCCCTAACTCGGGACGGCGGTGCTCCTTCCCTACAATTCATTAGCCCAGCTAAACAATATAGTACAAACATACTTCGCCATAGGTGTAGGCTCGCATGGCCAAACACCCCGTGCACTCAGGGCACATTATCGGTGAATCCTGACACTTCAGCGTCTTCACCACCACCCCCAGGATGGCAACCTCATGAGCATTTTAGCCTTTTTGACCACCGTCTAAGGCTCCCAACTATGCCAACGGCCAGTCCCCTTTCCGTGTCTCTCACACCGAACCACATAGCTCAGGTCCGATTCCACTTGCCCGTTGCTCACACCGCGTAGTTCACCGGCAAACCATAATAAATGCAACATCACCGATCGAGACCAACATGTCCGGGTAGCCTTCACACACAATGCATATGTCCGTACTTCGATTCCAGACTCTATATGTAACACAAGGGGGACTATTCACGTCAACCCCAGGGAACACCGCACACTCGCCGCACACTCGCGGGGGCGAGTTTCCCTATGGAAGGCAGCTTCACATGCTCAAGTAGAGAATCGTTACCCTTGTAGTACGCTTTTGCGCCATGGAAAACTATCCAGATAGAAGTCTTCGCAACAGAATTTCCTCCACGGATCCGCTCTCGGTTCTCTAAACGGTGCTCTGATGCTCCGCCGGTGGCCGGAATCCTCCTCCTTCTTACTCCTTGCTCTAACTCCTTGGAAAGAAAAAGCTTAAGGGAGAAATGAGGAGTTAAACCATCATTCCCGGCCTTAACAGAGCAGGAACGCATCTGGGCCGTCAGATCTTACTTTAAAAAAATGAACGGCTCAGATCTGTACAAAAATCCTCAAACCTGGGCCAAACACGGCCTTGCACACGGCCGTGTCCTAGGTCGTGTGCCTCGATCCAGGCACGATCGTCGAACACAGAAAAACCACACGGGCCAAGACACGCCCGTGTCTCAACCTGACACGCCCGTGTCAGGTCCTCGACATGCCCGTGACTGGGGGCGTATCACATATAACAGTCATGCCAACCGTCACGTCCCTGTTGAATACGGTTGGGGACACGGGTATGAACACGCCCGTGTCACCCCGGACACGCCCGTGTCAAAACTGTGCACAACCCGTGTTTCCTGCCATGTCCTTCTCTGGGCACAACCCGTGTCAGGTACTCGACACGCCCGTGATCGGGGGCGTGTCACATATAACCGTCACGCCAACCATCACGTCCCTGCTGAACACGGGTGGGGACACGCGTATGAACACGCCCGTGTCACCCCTGACACGCCCGTGTCAAAACTATGCACAACCCTTGTTTCCTGCCGTGTCCTTCTCTGGACACAACCGGCCAACACACAAAGAAAGACACGGCCTTGGACACGCCCGTATCCTAGGCCGTGTACCCCTATACAGGCACCAAAATTTCTTTTGGAAGCGATCAGCTCAAAAATGATTTTCGGGGCGTTACATCTATTGCCATCTCTTTCAATTCGAAACATATCATGTAAACTTCATCCCCCCTTATGTGGGCTTTCAAGGCCTGAATTGAAGATAATAACAAACGTGGTGCGAATCTTATACCTTGAAAAAAGACTTCAATGTCTCTATGTCTCAAGTAAATTTGTTTCTCCAAGCAGTAAATTCTTGCGTAATGTCAATCCAACCGTGTGATGCCCAGAATGAGGTCCAATTCTAGCATTCTCAAAACTGTGGCAGGGGTATCAAAGTTCCTTCCTCCAAGGAGTATCTCCAGTTCGGACTTGGCGGTTGCAGTCATCTCAGAGCCATCTGTGAGGCGTACTCTCAGAGCAATACCAGTGAAGTATTGCACTCCTTCTAAGTCTTTAACGAATTCCGCCTAAACAAACGAGTGTGTGGCAACAGTATCGAATAACGTATAGGCCGGTTTCCCACCGACCATCACAGTGCCTAGGTACCAATAGCAAATACTCAAAGCTAAATTTCTAGTACTTCTTAGGCAACTTAAGGTGAATACTGAAAATGTTTTAATTAACAGTTACATAACTGCGATCACCTCAAGAGGGTTCTGCTCCTACGCCATGTCTAGCACGAACACCAATCCCGAGCAGGTCCGGGGTATCCTCCTCATGGTCCTCATCCTTGAGAACGCATATGTCCCCGTCCTCGTGGAGCTGTCGGAGGGAGAGAAGGAGGAGAATTCCCACATAGCTGTGGGCAGTGACGTCAGATGTGGCCCGGTTGGTTGCATTGGAAGCATACTCGCTCATACCTCACTTCAAGTCGTTGGAACTATTGAAGCTATGGAGGTGGAGGCAATGTTGTCGGCTGTGGGACCGAGCGCTCCATTGTAAAATTCTTGTGCAAATGCCTGCCACCTCTCTGGTATCCTCTTCCACCTCTGTTGTTATTCCTTCCTCTGTTACTATGGTCAGCTTACAACACACCCTCAGCGGGTCTCTTACCACTTCCCAAGTGGTCTGCCTCTAGCCTCTTTGACATGTCAATTATCTCTGCTAAGCTGGAGTCTGCTATAAACAAAAGGCCTTGCCTTAGGCGGTCTGGTAAGCCTTTGTAGAACCATTTGGTGTATCCTCTGTCATCCAACTCATAGGAGTCAACAAACCTTGCGAAATGCTAAAACTCCCTCTTTTATTCTGTGACCGACTTGGATCCCTGCTTCAGCTACAGTAATCTTTCCTCGAGTTCATCTCTGGCAGTCGACGGGCCAAAAAGGCTCCCGAGAACTCTGTCCAAGTAATCTTCGTATAAACTCAACCATGGAAGGTGGAACCCATCAGGGACTTCCACCATCTCTTGGCATGTAGTTCCAAGACTGACACCACTAATGTCACGGCCATGTTGGTTGGGCAACGGATTCTTGCTAACAGCTCATGTACTGTATCGAGCCATTCTTCCATCTATACGACCGACTCTGTCTCGAGGTAGGAAGGAGGGGAGAAAGCCTGAAAAGTGCTCAACCAGTTTGAGCCCGGAGCCTGTTGCTGCATTGGGGCCTGTTGAGACCTAAAGGCATCCAAGATGGCTGTGAGTGTCTCTCCTAACTCTAATTACTGGAACTGAGTGGATACGTGAGAGGTAGGAGTTCCCCCTACTGGCTCAACGTGCACTAGTATCTACACGTAAGGTTCAAATCTACGGTCAGGTTGACTAATTTTAAGGTCAAAATTGGACATACATATTGTGAATTACATATGGGCACACAACTGCTTCCACTAAGTCAGTTTGTCCCCAAACTGACTAATCGAATGGGGGTGCCACCATTGTTCAATGACTTCTTTAGTTCAGGATCGTAGCAAGCTGATACCATTTGTAAGACCCCCCTCCCGGAACATAAAACATGGCACGAGGGGAGTCTTATGCCCAGAACAGTCGCCTTGTTGTAACGTTAGTACACGGGCTAACCTGTACTACAAGAGGCATATCCTACTGGCTATAATCAGTATCATTCATTGCCAACCCAACCAAGAATATAAAACAGAATTCAAATCCGCACATAAGTAAAATAGTCCAAAAGAAAGTACATCAAATGAAAGAAGCATCAACTAGCTTCTATAACATCAGAGTACATGCACAAAATGAGTCTCTCTAACTCACATCAGTCACTGATAGTAGAGATAGCACTGTCACCTCAGGCCTTATCGTCCTGGCCTTGCTATCCTACTGCATAACCTGTTGCTGCTCATCTGCGGGGTTCCCTCCTAAAAAGGAAGATGTAACAACAGTTATTAATAAAGACTAAGTGGCTTCACATCCGCTCCCTTGACGACTCCTCGACACCGGGAGGAGAAAAGGATAGGTAATATATATATATATATATAAGAGCAGTACAAATAGGTGGTATAAGAGAGAACAATATCAGAGCATGTCAGTAAAGCAACAAGTGAGTAAACAAACTACTCAAGCAGTACTACCACCTACAAAATTATAAAATATAGAACTACAACAGAAAGTAACTCAACTTATATGAATGCCCATACAGATATATAAGTTGAGGATCAGCTCAACAGTAAAGTAACTCATAGTATAAAGTGCCCATAAAAACTTATACGAAAAGGATCTTGTGTATGCAATGTATGCAATGAGATGAATGCAATGCAATGACTCACCCATGATCATGCACATGCAACTGCTATGTCGACACTGACTTATAGTTCTCACTTTTCGAGCAGGTAGCTAACCTCTCAGGTGTCAACCGTCGTGGTTAGACAGTGACAGTGGAGCGGGATTCTCCACTACTAGGCGGACATCCACACTACCAAGCCTAGGCCTCCGTACGCCTCAACGCTAAGAACACAATAGCAGAGCTCACATCCGTACTACAGCTCAGAAGGGGTCTCGACTAGATGTGCACCAAGGGCCCAACCCAACTATCCTATCTTCATGGCACGGAAGGTGCCTCTGTGAACAAATCACCAAAGGAGCAAGGCCAACCGTCCACTAGAATGGAGGGTGCCTCGGGAAGTAAGCACTGAGGACCAAGGTCAAACCGTGCAAGTCTATCTGTCAACTCCTGTCGGTGTGACGACTGGCGAGCCCGTAGAGCTGCCATACTATCCTTAACCCAGGATTACGACACCGCGTGTTGACTCACACCGCATGCAGTTTCACATCATCGTGGAACGGAAGTGCCTTTATGGACAAACCGCCAGAGGACCAAGGCCAACCGTCCACTTATGTCTCTTTTCATCATTACCAATCTAGTGCGGTCAAACACCAGCACTTACATCCTTTCACAATCTTGTTACCCCATGCACTTAATGGTTCATCATCAACACAAGTGGCAAACCACCTCATATAACATACAATCCACACTACTTCACGTAAGGAAACACACCTCACAGTAGTGGACCTCCTTAGACTTCCTTATTTGTCAAGCCTCAAGACATGCATCAACCTCTTCCGATTTCTTTCAACGAATCAAGCATCCACAACCATTATTCTTTCGCCACAATAATTATATCCACATAAAGATAGTTCTTTTACAAGCATCACATCTTCTTCCAATCTCGTTCCATTACCAAGTTACAGTCACACCCAATAACGTTTCCCCAACCATTTGTTTATCAAATTCTCATATAGGCCAAATTCACACAACACCTCAACAATTATTTTGAGAGGGAATAAGTTGTATGCCTATTGATATGAAGCAGCAAACAAGGCCGAAAATTCGCCTAAGGCAAAAAACGTTGAGTCCAGTCAACGCTCTCAATGCGTACAAACACCAGAATAATTTAAGTAAAAATCATTAAGTGCATTGAGTGCACTCAACGCCTAACCCTCCAGAATAATTTCTAAGTAAAAAGAATTGAGTGCACTCAATACAGCATTGAGTGCACTCAACGCACTCAACGCCTAACTTGCCAGAACATTTTCTAAGTTAAATGGTGTTGAGTGCGTTGAGTGCACTCAACGCCGCGTTGAGTGCACTCAACACACTCAACGCCTTACCCTCCAGAACTGGTGTAGGATACGGTGTTTGGCGATATAACGACAAAGGGAGTAATGCGTACGCCTCTCTACTTCCATTATTACGCTCACACAATAACTAAACGCAGCACACCCACGAACAACGTTATCAACTATCGCCAACGCACGGTAGCCATGCCGTGTAAAGATCGAACAAACGACTAGAGGCCGATGTTCTCTCAAGCTAAAAGGACCAATCTTGGGTCCGACCGAGCGATGGTTGTACCAAAAGAGATCTACCCAAAATGCGATCGAAAAATGGTAGATCTCTCCCAACAAAAATTACGGGGCTCGCCAAACCCTTTCGGAAATAATGCGTTTAAGATTGATGCAAATCAAAAGGAAACCACGAAGAATCTAACGATTCAAATCCAGCGAAAAAATCTTTCCGACCACTAGACTATCTAGAGGGAATCACACGTGAGTGGAGATGATCGTTACCCAAGTCGGAATAGATGATTCCGACTACCATTGAAGGATCGCTCTTCCACGGTTCCGCCGGAGTTGCGCCCGATGGAGAGATAGATCGTCCGCCTTGGCCGCTTCACACCGATATCCAGATTCCTCGTCGTAGAAGGAGGCCTTTCCCGGATAAAACTCCAAGAGAAGTTGGGCAGCCGGTTTTCTTCAAAGGGGTGCTCGGGTGGTGGAGGTAGGTGGTCGGCCGACTATGGATAGGGGTGGTTGGGATGAGGATGGTGGAGAGGAGTTGGCGGCTTGGAAGAGGAAGATGAGGGAGAGGGGCTGGCTGAATGCTCTAGAGAGAGAGAGAGAAAAGGAGAGTGGCGGCTAGGAGAGGAAGAGAGAGAGAGAGATTAGCAAGTAAGGAAAGTTTAGGGTTTCTTTTCATTTCAACTGAGCTTAAACAAAACCATACATACCTATATATAGGCTTAACACCAAGTCTTGGCTTTATGTAGCCCAAATAAAAATAAAACACTCAATGGCTATATGCAGCCCAAATAAAATAACATACTCCAAATGTGTAAATAAAGCATGCTAAAAATATGAGTGCTCATAAGCTAATAATAAAATAAGTTCAACTAGTTATTTGTCTTGCGCCGAGGGCGGTGATTGTAGCGCCGCTCCATACGAACACCATGGCGATGCGAGTCCTTTGTTGGAGACGAAGGAGGGTCTTCCGTTAGCGTGCCATCATCAACAACTTGAGGGTCGTCATCAACAACTTCGGGGTCGTCGTCTCCACCAATCCTCCCCCGCTTGAAGGGACTCATCACCGATGAGTTGTCTTGAAGATACCGTCGGAGAAGAACACCATCCAATAGAGCGACCTCCGTTTCCGGGAGCCAAGAGTCATCAGAGGCGGGGCGATCACGCCATCAAATCAAGTAGCGGCGCACATCGCCATCTGTAGTGGGAAACACGTCATCCTGGAGAATCCTGTCTGGCAAAAATGTTGTCCTGGCAAACCAGGGAAAAGCATTAGGCAGCAAAGGGGGAAAATCTTTATCATCAACATTTAGCATACCTCCATTGGAGACTGACGGAGAGAGCGATCCCTTACCCCACTCAACCCCATACCAATGAGAATCTATAGTGGAACGAAACGGACAGGAAGATAATTCTAGTGGCGGAGCAATATATAGCGTTAAATTCGAAACATTAAAACAGGGGAAATACCCCAATCAGTTGGTAATTCCAAAAGAAATGCATTGTCTCCTAACCTCTTTAAAATTCGAAAAGTTCCCGCTCGCCGATCCACTAACTTTTTTAAGGTGCCCGTAGGCAACCGTTCAGGGATGAGACGCACCATTACTAAATCGCCCACTTTCAAGTGAGACACTCTCTTTTGTGCGTTGGCATTAGCTTGATAAGACGTGTATTGAGTGGTAAGCACTTCATTTATGTGCTTATGCAGATCATGGATGTGAGAGGCAAAGTCCTGTGCAAATTGACTTGACTTAAAATAGGGTGGTAACAGAATCAAGTCAAGTGGCACGGGTGCTTTATAACCGTGCACGATCTCATTCGGGGACAAACCCGTGGACCTATTTTTGGAATTATTATACGCTAACTGGGCATGAAGGAGGATAAGGTGCCATGTACCCTTATGGTCTCCCACAAGGCATCGAAGCAAACTACCTAAACTTCTGTTTACAACTTCCGTTTGCCCATCCGTCTGCGGATGGTATGCTGAAGAGAATAGAAGTTTGGTGCCCATAATCCTCTACAGGGCTGCCAAAAATAACTAGTAAACTTCACATCCCTATCGGTAACTATAGATTTTTGAACGCCTCGATGGCCAACTACCTCTTTAAAATATAATTGTGCAACGTGTGACGCATCATTGGTTCTATTGCACGCGATAAAATAGGCCACTTTGGAGAAACGATCTACAACAACTAAGATAGAGTCGTGATGTTTAAATGTGAGTGGGAGGCCGAGAATGAAGTCCATGCTAACGTCTTCCCAGGGAATAGAAGGAATCGGAAGAGGGGTATAAAGCCCCGCATTAGTTTTGTTCCCCTTAGCCAATTGGCATGCTCGACAACTTCCCACGATTTTATTAACCGTGGCCTTAAGACCGGGCCAATAGAACTTGTCTTCTACTAACGTGATCATCTTGTCACGGCCAAAGTGTCCACCTAACCCTCCGCTATGCAATTCCCACACTATGAAGTGTCGTAGGGAGGAGCGGGGAATGTATAGCTTCGAATGGTTCAATAAATAGCCGTCACGAATGTAAAAAGAAGTAATGGTTGTAGGCAAGTCCTCTTGAGTGGTGAAATAGATATCCTTAAAATATGGACAGTGGACGTATTCGTCCTTAATCCTATCGAAGCCAATCACCTTAACTTCTAGCGTGGATAGTAATTACGAAACACGGCTAAGGGCATCGGCTACGCGGTTGAGAGTTCCCTTAAGGTGTTTGATAATGAACGTGTACTCCTGAAGATAGGAGACCCATTTGGCATGCCTAGGACTAACCTTAGTTTGTGAGTTAATTAACCTTAGCGCTTCATGATCGGATAGGATGACAAACTCCTTAGGAAGTAAATAATGCCGCCAATGTTGGAGGCATTTAATGACCGCGTAAAACTCCCGATCATAATTGGAATAATATAATTTTAGACCTGCCAGTTTCTCACTGAAATACTCCACAGGGTGGCCTTCCTGACTCAACACTCCACCAATTCCACTCCAGATGCATCACATGACAACTCGAAAACTTTGATAAATCCGGTAGTCGCAAAAGGGGGCTTCTGACATGAGCGATTTAATTAATTGGAACGCCGTAGCGGCCGAGTTCGTCCATGTAAATTCATATTTTTTCATGCACTCGGTAATGGGGGCCATAATACTACTAAAATCCTTAATAAATCGCTGATAGAATGTAGCGAGCCCGTGAAAACTCCTAACATCCCGAATGTTGGCGGGCTCGGGCCAATCTCCAATGGCTTGTACCTTCTTGGGGTCTACGTGGATCCCCTTCGAACTCACAATATAACCGAGGAACTCAACCGATGACACATGGAAGGTACACTTCTTAATATTCACGAATAATTTTTCCGATCTCAGCGTGGTAAGAATAATTTTTAAATGTGACTCGTGATCGATCGTGGAGGTGCTAAAAACCAAAATGTTGTCAAAATATACCACGATGAATTTTCCCATATAGGGTTGCAAGACGTGGGTCATCATCCTCGAAATTGTGCTCGACGCATTGTAAAGCCCAAACTGCATAACTAACCACTCGTAGAGCCCTTCCTTAGACTTAAATGCAGTTTTCCACTGGTCACCTTCCCTAATTCGGATCTGATGGTAGCCGCTCCTAAGGTCCAATTTTGAGAAAATCATGGCACCGGCTAACATGTCCAATAAATCATCCAGGCGAGGGATGGGAAATCGGTACTTAATAGAGATTTTATTAATGGCTCTACTATCCACACACATCCTCCAAGAGCCATCCTTCTTGGGGGCAAGTAAGGCGGGTACGACACAAGGGCTCATGCTATGACGGATAAAACCTTTTTGCAATAAATCCGAAATCCGGGTTTGTAACTCTAAGTGTGGGGAAGGGTTTAGCCGATAATGTGGGAGGTTGTTCAATGAGGAGCCCGAAATGAAATCAATGGCATGCTAGATATCCCGCAATGGGGGTAACTCAGACGGTAGCTCGTCCGGGTACACGTCCACAAACTCTTCTAAGAGTTTTCTCAGCGCTGGCGGCAAATTCTCAAAAGTTGCCGCATCTTCCTTAACTTGTAGACACACTAATGCATAGAGGACACCGTCTAAAAACGTAGTACGCTTCAATTCTTTCTTCCCTATCAGACTCAACATTTTCTTCTCGACCGGGACGACCATATCCTTGGAGGGGGGCGAAGGATCCTTTGGCGGAGTGGGTTTAAAGAGAATGGTTCTGCCATTAAATTTAAACTCGTAAGTATTGGCCCGACCAAAGTGGGTGACGTCATGATCATACAACCAAGGGCGACCCAGCAAGACGTGACAAGCATCCATAGGGATGACGTCACACCAAATCTGCTCAGAATAAGCTTTGATGGTAAGGGGTACCAAACATCGTTTTGTCACAGGGAGGGACGACTTCTTTACCCATGACACCTTATAAGGGCGAGGGTGTGGCTCGGCAGCAAGATACATACGTCTCACCGCGTCTTCAGAAATAACGTTCATGTAACTACCACTATCGATGATCAACCTACACCATTTTTCACCACTCTTAAAATTCAACGTGAAAATGTTCGTCCTATTCCACTCGTCTAACGCTCGAGGGGTCGCCAGAATACACCTCATAACCATCATATGGGAGTAATCCTCCATATCACTAGGCACTCTGTCCGACTCGCTCTCTTCTCCCGCCTCGTAAGTAAGGTCGTTTGACCCACCAGTGGAATCTAACAGGGCTAATGGTTTGGGTTTAGTAGGACAATCACTATCATAGTGCCCTTAGATCCCGCAAGCGTAACAGGTGACATTCGTTCTGTTGACCCTACCCACTGGGACTCTCTCACCAGAGGGGTTTCTATTATTCCTAGCCATTACGACTATGGAAGTCGAGTCGGGGGACTGATACTTTCCCTTAGCCTTATAGGTGGAGGTGGGAGGCGGTCCTAAAATGGACGTGCCCTTTTGGAATGAGCGAGACTTAACTTTAAGCACATTGTGCTTCTCAATATCTAAGGCAGCGTTGAATGTGACGTGCAAGTCGGTGTGATCATAACGCAGAAGTTTCCCTTGGATGTCGGTGTTTAGTCCCTTACGGAACCTGGAGAGGGTGACCTCGGGCATCTCTTTCATGTCCCACCTAACCATCATGTCCTTCAGCATACTCATATACTCAGACACTAACCTAGTCCCTTGCTTAAGGGTAGCTAAATCATCGAACATCTGTGTTCGATGGTATGTTGGGACGTACTGCTCTGTCAGCCTAACCTTCATGTCATCCCAGCCTATGGGCAACGCACCGTTCTCGACTCTCAAATGCCGCTCCTCATTCAGCCAAAATATTTTAGCACTCCGTAGCAACTTCATCCTCGCTACTCGCACCCTATCCGCGTTGTTCAGAGTATACCACTCTAAATAGCATTCGATCTCCATGACCCAGTCTTGGAAGACTTGGGGATCCCCCAATCCATCGTAGGATGGTGGCTTGACTCGGACGGCCCGAGTAAGATCAAACTCGTAAGGTGCTCGAGGAGCGTGCTCATTAGGAGGGTGGGGGTAAGGATTGTGATTTTCTCCCACTCGTTGGTGAGCGGGTTGATTACGGGGTGCCCCTTGTGGTAATCCCAGTCCGTGAAGTGCCTCCCTAATAGCCGTCAACTGCTCCGTGAAATCCTGACAGAGTTCCTCAATCACAGTGAGGGCACGACCCTCACCCCGGTCATCATCCATATTAGAAGACGATGGAGGATATTCCGTACCTAGCCTAGTGCGCATGCAAAAATGAAGACAACAGACTTAGACAGACCACAGAAGGAATTAATCCCGCTTAATGACTATAGGAAAATAAATTTTTTTTGATTTTCTTACAGGAAATAAAAAGTGGATTATTAAAAAATTTATTTTGATTTTTTTTGGCTGAAAAATAAGAAATCTAAGCCGCTATTGGCAGACCAAAAATAATTTTTTTTGAGATTTGTTTGACAACTAACGTGCAAACAGAAGTGCGGGTTAACGTGCAAAATAAGAGGGGTGGGTGCCAATTAAAAAATTGACAAGAATCTCCCTCTGATACCAAATTGGTGTAGGCTACGGTGTTTGACGCTATAACGACAAAGGGAGTAACGCGTACGCCTCTCTACTTCCACTATTACGCTCACACAATAACTAAACGCAGCACACCCACAAATAATGTTATCAACTATCGCCAACCCACGGTAGCCATGCCGTGTAAATATCGAACAAACGACTAGAGGCCGATGTTCTCTCAAGCTAAAAGGACCAATCTGGGGTCCGACCGAGCAATGGTTGTACCAAAAGAGATCTACCCAAAATGCGATCGAAAAATGGTAGATATCTCCCAACAAAAATTACGGGGCTTGCCAAACCCTTTCGGAAATAACGCATTTAAGATTGATGCAAATCAAAAGGAAAACCACGAAGAATCTAACGATTGAAATCCAACGCAAAAATCATTCCGATCACTAGACTATCTAGAGGGAATCACACGTGAGTGGAGATGATCGTTACCCAAGTCAGAATAGATGATTCCGATTACCATTGAAGGATCGCTCTTCCACGGTTCCGCCGGAGTTGCGCCCGATGGAGAGATAGATCGTCCGCCTTGGCCGCTTCACACCGATATCCAGATTTCTTGTCGTAGAAGGAGGCCTTTCTCGGATAAAACTCCAAGAGAAGTTGGGCGGCCGGTTTTCTTCAAAGTGGTGCTCGGGTGGTGGAGGTAGGTGGCCGGCCGGCTATGGATAGGAGTTGGCGGCCCCACATTAGTTTTGTTCCCCTTAGCCAATTGGCACGCTCGACAACTTCCCACGATTTTATTAACCGTGGCCTTAAGACCGAGCGAATAGAACTTGTCTTCTACTAACGTGATCGTCTTGTCACGGCCAAAGTGTCCACCTAACCTTCCGCCATGCAATTCCCATACTATAAAGTGTCGTAGGGAGGAGCGGGGAATGCATAGCTTCGAATGGTTAAATAAATAGCCGTCACGAATGTAAAAAGAAGTAATGGTTGTAGGCAAGTCCTCTTGAGTGGTGAAATAGATATCCTTAAAATCTGGACAGTGGACGTATTCGTCCTTAATCCTATCGAAGCCAATCACCTTAACTTCTACCGTGGATAGTAATTACGAAACAAGACTAAGGGCGTCGGCTACGCGGTTGAGAGTTCCCTTAAGGTGTTTGATAATGAACGTGTACTCCTGAAGATAGGAGACCCATTTGGCATGCCTAGGACTAACCTTAGTTTGTGAGTTAATTAAGCTTAGCGCTTCATGATCGGATAGGATGACAAACTCCTTAGGAAGTAAATAATGCCGCCAATGTTGGAGGCATCTAATGACCACGTAAAACTCCCGATCATAATTGGAATAATTTAATTTCAGACCTGCCAGTTTCTCACTGAAATACCCCACAGGGTGGCCTTCCTGACTCAACACTCCACCAATTCCCACTCCAGATGCATCACATGACAACTCGAAAACTTTGATAAATCCGGTAGTCGCAAAAGGGGGGCTTCCGACATGAGCGATTTAATTAATTGGAATGCCGTAGCGGCCGAGTTCGTCCATGTAAATTCACCTTTTTTCATGCACTCGGTAATGGGGGCCATAATACTACTAAAATCCTTAATAAATCGCTGATAGAATGTAGCGAGCCCGTGAAAACTCCTAACATCCCGAATGTTTGCGGGCTCGGGCCAATCTCCAATGGCTTGTACCTTCTTGGGGTCTACGTGGATCCCCTTCGAACTCACAATATAACCGAGGAACTCAACCGATGACACATGGAAGATACACTTCTTAATATTCACGAATAATTTTTCCGATCTCAGCGTGGTAAGAATGATTTTTAAATGTGACTCGTGATCGATCGTGGAGGTGCTAAAAACCAAAATGTTGTCAAAATATACCACGATGAATTTTCCCATATAGGGTTGGAAGACGTGGGTCATCATCCTCAAAATTGTGCTCGGCGCATTGGAAAGCCAAAACAGCATAACTAACCACTCGTAGAGCCCTTCCTTAGACTTAAATGCAGTTTTCCACTGCTCACCTTCCCTAATTCGGATCTGATGGTAGCCGCTCCTAAGGTCCAATTTTGAGAAAATCATGGAACCGGCTAACATGTCCAATAAATCATCCAGGCGAGGGATGGGAAATCGGTACTTAATAGAGATTTTATTAATGGCTCTACTATCCACACACATCCTCCAAGAGCCATCCTTCTTGGGGGCAAGTAAGGCGGGTACAGCATAAGGGCTCATGCTATGACGGATAAAACCTTTTTGCAATAAATCCGAATTCCGGGTTTGTAACTCTAAGTGTGGGGAAGGGTTTAGCCGATAATGTGGGAGGTTGGGTAATGAGGAGCCCGGAATGAAATCAATGGCATGCTGGATATCCCGCAATGGGGGTAACTCAGACGGTAGCTCGTCCGGGTACACGTCCACAAACTCTTCTAAGAGTTTTCTCAGCGCTGGCGGCAAATTCTCAAAAGTTGCCGCATTATTTCTTAACTTGTAGACACACTAATGCATAGAGGACACCGTCTAACTTTTAGGACCGCCATTACGACTATGGAGGTCGAGTCGGGGGACTGATACTTTCCCTTAGCCTTATAGGTGGAGGTGGGAGGCGGTCCTAAAATGGAGTTGCCCTTTTGGAACGAGCGAGACTTACCTTTAAGCACATTGTGTGTAACGCCCCCTATCCGTCGCATAGTATATAGCAGTAGGTCCGGCCGGGGCCCGACGCCATATACCACAGACAGACCGGGCGGTTACTCATGGAAACCATCCAACCAATCAACGTCCTACACAGAGCATTGTAGCGGAAGTAGTTTATAAAAGTTGTAACAAAGAACCCAGCATTAAAGCATGAATGTCCACTAACCAAAATAGGAATGTATACAAAATACCAACATAAGCCTTAAGGCCTTACAAAATGTTTCACTTGATATTACATGATTTACAAACCACGGCACGCAGGCCGGTCATACATGAATAAAATAGTAAACACTTCCATTTGGTCCTTCGAGGGCCGGCTTCGCACTTGGGCTTTAGCCCGCTATTGACCGCTTGGTCCAGCAGCACCTGCAAGCAACAAACCACCGCACAGTGGCAAAACAAGGCAACGGTCAGCAATGCTGACCAAATTATAACGATCCCGCCCCCAACTCGGGGCGGCGATGCTCCTTCCCTGCATTTCATTAGCATAAGCGAGCAATATATATATAACCATTTCATCACAAACGTTGGCTCGCACGACCACACGCCCCGTGCTCTCAGGGCACATTCTTGGTGAACAGGTTGATGTCACGTCAATTAAAGGCATAGACATTCCGGACTCACCACCGCCACTAAGACGGCCAAACCTATGAGCAATTTGTCTTCCTGGCCTGGGTCACGACAATTTAATCCATTGACCGCCGAAGACCCTAATCTATGCCAACGGAAAGTGTCACGTGCCTTTAGGTCTCTTTAACCGAACGACATAGAACGAGTACGGTTCCATCTAACTCGTGCTCACATTGCAACGACAATTTAAGCCATTTGCACGGATCAAACTTCTGCCGAGTCCCATTTCCATCACATGTCACATAACCCGGTTATGTTCAAGTTGGCTCTCAGGCCACCAAGTTGGCAAGATCTCGTATCCGCCCAGTTTTTTGGGTGCACCTTTGGGTTAGTCCCCAAGGCTCCCTGCTGCAATCTACCGCGTAGAATACCCGAAAAACAACCAATAGCACGGAGTCTTCTCCGGCATTATGCAATGCAACATCACCGATCCAGCCCAACATGTCCGGGTAGGCTTCACACATCATGCCTATGTCCGTTCTCGCTTACGGACTCTAAACAACGGGGACTTCACCTATCTACCCGAAGGAACGTCTCCAACTCTCCGCAAACTCGCGAGAGCGGGCTTCCTATGCAAAGAAAGAGAGCTACTCATGCTCAAGATGAGGATCGTTACCCTAGCATTCCTCTTTGGCGCCATTGAAAAGTAAGCGGATGAAAAGCACCGCACTAGCTTTGCCTCCGTGGATCCGGAGTCAGCTCGCGATTCGGATTTTCGAAGCTCCTCCAATGGCCGGATCTAGCTCCTTCTTCCTTCCTTGGCTCTCCTCTCTCTCTAAGGTTTTAGAAAGATAACACTTAAGAAAAGTGAGGGTTTCTAAGTCCAAACCCGGGTATATACCTTCAGGAACAATCCTCAGCCGTTGGATCTCAAAATAAGGAAACGAACGGCTTTGATTCGGGACTGAAATGCCCAATCTGGACCGAACACAGCCTGGCACAAGCCCATGTCCAGGGCCGTGTGCCACATTCGCCGTCAAAATCGGCTCGCCTGGAACCTCACACGGGTATCGAACATGCCCGTGTTCGAGCTGACACGCCCGTGTTCCATGTGACACGGCCGTGTGGCCGGCCGTGTACCCCTATCATTTTTCCCCGAAATCAACCCGAGCACTGCACGGGTTCTAGGACACGCCCGTGTCCTTACCCGTGTCACCTCAACATGCCTGGACCCCAGGCCGTGTACACGATCTCGACACTCGACACTTCGTCGAGCGAAGATCGTCGACCTGATGACACGGCCTTGGACACGCCCGTGTCCTAGGCCGTGTGACTTGTCTCGACACAATGTCGAGACCAAAGTGTCAACTTCCCGAGATGAGTGTCGACACGGGTTGACACGCCCTGCGACACGCCTGTGTCGCAGGTCGTGTGCCATGTCTCGACACTTCGTCGAATGCAGAGTGTAGACTTCGCGGCTAAGTGTCGACACGGGTCGACACGCCCTGCGACACGCCCGTGTCGCAGGTCGTGTGCCCAATCTCGACACATTGTCGAGACCAAAGTGTCGACTTCCCGACTGAGTGTCGACACAAGCTTGACACGCCCTGGGACACGCCCGTGTCCCAGGCCGAGTGCCTGCAGCCAAAACCCAAAACTGGCCCAAAACGTCCCCCGTCGCTCCTTTGAGTTTCGGGGCGTTACAACTCTCCCCATCTTAAAAGAATTTCTTCCTCGAAATTACATAAAGGAAAGACATGTACAAAACCAAAATTTGTACCTGAGCGGAACAACTCCGGATACTCGTCAAGCATAGTTTGCTCTCTCTCCCAAGAGAGCTCCTCACGACCGCAATTGTCCCACCGGACCTTGACCATCCTGATCTCTTTATTGCGTAGCCGCTTGACCTCCGAGCCCTCAATCCGCACGGGCTTGACCTTTGTCATCAGCCCACTATCCACCAGCACTTGATCAACCGTGATCACTTGCGTAGGCTCTTGCACCGCCTTCCGAAGTACCAAAATATGGAATACATCGTGTAAACCACTAAGCTCCACTGAAAGCTTCAACCGATAGGCCGCTTCACCAACTCGCTCCAGAACCTCAAACGGTCCAAGGTACCTCGGGCTTAGCTTTTTCAATCGCCGCACCCGCGAGACACCCTTGAACGGCTTGATCTTTAAGTATACATAATCGCCCACAGCGAACTCCACGTTCCGGTTCTTGGCATTATAGTACTTTGCTTGCCGGTCCTGAGCGATAAGCAACCTCTCCCGAATGGTTCTCACCAAAGAAGTAGCATCCTCCACTTCCGATCGCTTATACAACTTTGACTCACCCGTTTCTAACCAAGACAATGGCGTGCGACATTTTCTACCATATAGGGCCTCGAAGGGCGCCATCAAAATACTCGCTTGGTAGCTATTGTTGTATGCGAACTCCACCAAATAAAGGTGGTCTTCCCATTGCTTTCCGAAATCCAAGACACACATGCGGAGCATGTCTTCCATAGTTCTATTGACCCTCTCGGTCTGCCCATCCGTTTGCGGATGGAAGGCTGTGCTGAATTTCAGCTTTGTTCCCAACATTTGCTGCACAAGCCTTCAATCATTGGACGTGAACCGCCCATCTCAGTCACTCACGATGCTGCGGGGCACACCATGAAGCCGTACTATGTTATCCACATAAAGCTTTGCCAACTTCTCCACCGGATCATCCTTCCTATGCGGAATGAAATGCGACACCTTTGTTAATCGATCAACAACCACCCAAATGGCGTCGTTCCCCTCCTGCGACCTTGGCAAACCGTGCACCAAGTCCATAGAGATGTCGTCAAATTTCCACTCCGGAATAGGCAAGGACTTAAGAAATCCTCCCGGCGTTTCACACTCCGCCTTCACCAAGGCGCAAGTTCGGCACTTCGCTACGTAGAGCACCACATCCTTTTTCAAACCCGGCCACCAAAACAGTTTCTTCACATCACGGTACATCTTCGTGCTCCCCGGGTGAATCGAGTACTTGGTATGGTCTGCCTCGTACAATAACTCCACCCATAAATTGCCCACACTTGGGACGCATAGACGACCGTCTTTCCACAGCAATCCGTCCTCCACGACGAATTGGGAATTTGACCCATCCAGAGCCTCTACCATGAACTGCTTCATAAGAGCATCCATATCCAAAGCCTGCCGAATACGATCAGCCAGGTCATATTGGACTTCAGTCCAATTCAGAACTGCTTCAGCACTTGATTGCTTGTCCACACAAACAATCTCCAACGCCTCCAACTCCCGCACCAACCGCTCATCATGCACCGATAGCCAATTGGCTTGAGCTTGGGCTCGACGACTCAACGCGTCCGCAACCGCATTCCCTTTTCCAGGCACGTAGTGGATCTTGAATGTATAGTCCCCCAGGAACTCCATCCATCTACGCTGCCGCATATTCAGATCTTTCTGATCAATAAGGTACTTCAGGCTCTTGTGATCGGTGTAGATATCAATCTTCATACCGTACAAGTAGTGTCTCCACAGCTTCAAGGCAAAAATCACGGCCGCTAACTCCAAGTCATGGACCGGATAGTTCCTTTCATGCACTTTTAGTTGTCTCGAGCTATAAGCTATTACACTTCCGTGTTGCAGTAGCACGCAACCCAAACCGCTTCCCGAAGCATCACTATAAATCTCATAGCCTTCGTTCCCACATGGCGAACACAACACAGGCGTCGTGGTCAACCGACACTTCAACTCCTCAAAAGCTCGCGCGCACTCCGGCGTCCAAACGAACTTATGCTCCTTCCTCGTCAAAGTAGTGAGAGGTAACGCTATCCGCGAGAAGTTCTCTACGAAGCGCCTATAATAGCCGGCAAGCCCCAAAAAGCTCCGGACTTCCGCTACCGTAGCAAGCTCAGGCCACTCCCATATTGCAACGATCTTCGCCGGATCCACAGCAATACCCTCTCCACTCACTATATGACCGAGGAACGCCACTGAGGATAGCCAAAACTCGCACTTCGAGAACTTGGCATACAACTGATTTCTCCTTAGCGTCTCCAACACCAAATGAAGATGCTTGAAGTGATCTTCCTCACTTTGCGAGTACACCAAAATATCATCGATGAAGACGATCACGAAATGGTCCAAGTACTCCCTGAAAGTCCTGTTCATCAAATCCATGAACACTGACGGCGCATTAGTCAGCCCAAACGGCATGACCGTAAACTCATAATGCCCGTATCTCGTACTAAACGCTGTCTTCGGGATATCACTCTCCCTTATTCGCAGCTGATAGTACCCAGCCTTGAGATCTAACTTCGAGTACACCGTCGACCCGACTAACTAATCAAAAAGATCATCAATCCGGGGGATTGGGTACTTGTTCTTCTCCGTCAGCTTGTTGTGCTCCCGATAATCTATACATAGCCTCAAGCTTCCGTCCTTCTTCTTAACAAAGAGGACCGGTGCACTCCAAGGCGAAGAACTCGGGCGCACATACCCTTGCTCCAACAACTCTTGCAGTTGAACTTTCAGCTCCGCCATTTCCTTAGGCGCTAGCCGATACGGAGATCGTGACACAGGCTTTGCACCTAGCACTAGCTCGATCGTAAAATCTATCTCCCGCTGAGGCGGGGCTCCGGGAAGATCTGCGGGGAACACATCAGGGTATTCCGATACCACTGAAATACAATCCAACGCGGGCTTCGGCTTTGCAACCTCCACTAGTGTAAAGAACAGTTCTGCTCCGGCACGAACCGCCTTCACCACCTGAAGAGCAGACATCAACGTCTTGCTCGACCCCTTTAAGCCCGTAAAAGTTGTCTCACGACTTGCTCCCAGCTTGACTTCCTTGCTACCGCAATCTATATGGGCCTGCTGCTCCGAGAGCCAGTCCATGCCAAATATGATGTCGAACTCCACCAACGGAAGTAAAGACGCCCGTAGGTCGAACTCCTGCTCCCCAATACGAATCTTAACATCACAGATCCTATCCGCTCGCATCGAACACCCATTGGGCAACAACACATCCAACTTATCCTTCGCCATCGAAGAAGGGACTCCGATGCGTGATATAAATCCTTCGGACAAGAAGTAGTGTGAAGCTCCCATATCGAAGAGTGCTCGTGCCGGATTTTCACAAATCAATACAAATCCTAAACAAGTAGTGGTAAGGTAACATGTGCATAACAAGTATTTAAAGAAATTGACTTGCTATAAATTAAACCGTACTTGTCACCACATCAGCCTGTTTGATGGCCTCCTGTTGGCCAAGAATGTAGACCCTTGGTTGGGCCGGAGCATAATGGGATGCGGACGACTCCATCGCCTTTCCCTTCTCTTCATAAGTAGCTCCCGACCTTCTCTCAGACTTAGGACGTCCGCTCCAACAGTCACGGGCAAAATGCCCCGTCTTTCCACAAGTAAAACACGCACCCGGGGTCCGACTCATAGTCGCCCCAGAAGCACCAGAAGGAGCTAGACCCGAAGTCCTATGCTTCTTGAAAGACCTCCGATAGCCGGACTTTGAAGTAGTCGGCACTTTTAATTTGGATTTCTTCTCACCCAAGCTTTTCTTTGCTTGTACATTTTTCATGTCCTTCTCCAAGGACCGGGCAGTGTTGACCAAGGTTAAGAAACCCTGCGTCATCGGTCCCGAAAGTAGTAACCTCAACTCATCTCTCAAGCCTTCATAGAAGCGATTAGTCTTGCGCTCCTCATCCATGATGGTGGAGCTAGCATAACAACTCAGATGAGTAAACTCGTGGAGATATTCATCCACGCTCCTCTCACCCTGAACCAACTTCAGAAACTCATTCTCCAACGTTATCTTCTGCGTCGAAGGGAGGTATCTAGCCAAGAACAATCTCGAGAACTCCTCCATCGAGACATCACCAAGTTGCCTACCTCTCAGTAAGTGCAGCTCCAAACCTTCCCACCACATCCTCGCTTCACCGTCCAGAAGGAACGTAGCGATGGTGGTCATTTGCCACTCCTCTGTCTCCGTTGCTGTCATGACTCTCTTCACCCTGGAGAGCCAGTCTTCAGCCTGAGATGGGGTTCCCAACCCCGAGAATACCGGAGGGTTAAAGCTCATAACATGCTTAAGCTGCCTCTCAGTTGCCCTCCTTGGCACCACCGGTTCCACAACCACTTGCTCCACTCTCCTCGGCTCCGCCTCTTGAAGAGGCACCTGCTCCATCACAGGAGCGGGCTGCTGTGTTTGCCTTGCAGGCTGCGCATTTATCACGACCAACACCGCTTCAGCCACCAATCGTATGTTCTCAGCCGACAGAGGTGTTGCAGGAGCAACATCCGGTGCACTACTAGCCTCAGAAACTCGGCGTTCTGACGGTCCAACACCACTTCTGGTCACCTATAGTGGTACAAAACACCGTTAAGCGACCAAATAAAATTGCAAACAGCAATTATAGGAACACACAGGTTCCTCAAACACGAGTATTTTCATTCCTAAGTGGACATTCATGAGTTCTTTTACCGTTATAATGATGACGCACACAATGTGCTCACCACCCCTTAAAAGAATTCGCCCACGAATTCACTTTAAGGCCGACCAAAACCAGTAGTCTGATACCAAATTGTAACGCCCCCTATCCGTCGCATAATATATAGCAGTAGGTCCGGCCGGGGCCCGACGCCATATACCACAGACAGACCGGGCGGTTACTCATGGAAACCATCCAACCAATCAACGTCCTACACAGAGCATTCTAGCGGAAGCAGTTTATAAAAGTTGTAACAAAGAACCCAGTATTAAAGCATGAATGTCCACTAACCAAAATAGGAATGTATACAAAATACCAACATAAGCCTTAAGGCCTTACAAAATGTTTCACTTGATATTACATGATTTACAAACCACGGCACGCAGGCCGGTCATACATGAATAAAACAGAAAACACTTCCATTTGGGCCTTCGAGGGCCGGCTTCGCACTTGGGCTTTAGCCTGCTATTGACCGCTTGGTCCAGCAGCACCTGCAAGCAACAAACCACCGAACGGTGGCAAAATAAGGCAACGGTCAGCAATGCTGACCAAATTATAACGATCCCGCCCCCAACTCGGGGTGGCGATGCTCCTTCCCTGCATTTCATTAGCATAAGCGAGCAATATATATATAGTCATTTCATCACAGACGTTGCCTCGCACGGCCACACGCCCCGTGCTCTCAGGGCACATTCTTGGTGAACCGGACGATGTCACGTCAATTAAAGCCATAGACATTCCGGACTCACCACCGCCACTAAGACGACCAAACCTATGAGCAATTTGTCTTCCTGGCCTGGGTCACGACAATTTAAGCCATTGACTGCTGAAGACCCTAATCTATGCCAACGACAAGTGCCACGTGCCTTTAGGTCTCTTTAACTGAACGATATAGAACGGGTACGGTTCCATCTAACCCGTGCTCACATCGCAACGACAATTTAAGCCATTTGCGCGGGTCAAACTTCCACCGAGTCCCATTTCCATCACATGTCACATAACCCAGTTATGTTCAAGTTGGCTCTCAGGCCACCAAGGTGTCAAGATCTCATATCCGCCCAGTTTTTCGGGTGCACCTTTGGGTTAGTCCCCAAGGCTCCCTGCTGCAATCTACCGCGTAGAATACCCGAAAAACAACCAATAGCACAGAGTCTTCTCCGGCATTATGCAATGCAACATCACCGATCCACACCAACATGTCCAGGTAGGCTTCACACATCATGCCTATGTCCGTTCTCGCTTACGGACTCTAAACAACGGGGACTTCACATATCTACCCGAAGGAACGCCTCCAACTCTCCGCAAACTCGCGAGAGCGGGCTTCCTATGCAAAGAAAGAGAGCTACTCATGCTCAAGATGAGGATCGTTACCCTAGCATTCCTCTTTGGCGCCATTGAAAAGTAAGCGGATGAAAAGCACCGCACTAGCTTTGCCTCCGTGGATCCGGAGTCGGCTCGCGATTCGGAGCTTCGAAGCTCCTCCAATGGCCGGATCTAGCTCCTTCTTCCTTCCTTGGCTCTCCTCTCTCTCTAAGGTTTTAGAAAGATAACACTTAAGAAAAGTGAGGGTTTCTAAGTCCAAACCCGGGTATATCCCTTCAGGAACAACCCCCAGCTGTTGGATCTCAAAATAAGGAAACGAACGGCTTTGATTCGGGACTGAAATGCCCAATCTGGACCGAACACGGCCTAGCACACGCCCGTGTCCAGGGCCGTGTGCCTCATTCGCCGTCAAAATCGGCTCGCCTGGAACCTCACACGGGTATCGAACACGCCCGTGTTCGAGCTGACACGCCCGTGTTCCATGTGACACGGCCGTGTGGCCGGCCGTGTACCCCTATAATTTTTCCCCGAAATCAACCCGAGCACTGCACGGGTTCTAGGACATGCCCGTGTCCTTACCCGTGTCACCTCAACACGCCTGGACCCCAGGCCGTGTACACGGTCTCGACACTCGATACTTCGTCAAGCGAAGATCGTCGACCTGATCACACGGCCTTGGACACGCCCGTGTCCTAGGCCGTGTGCCTTGTCTCGACACAATGTCGAGACCAAAGTGTTGACTTCCCGAGACGAGTGTCGATACGGGTTGGCACGCCCTGCGACACGCCCGTGTCGCAGGCCGTGTGCCATGTCTCGACACTTCGTCGAATGCAGAGTGTCGACTCCGAGACGAGTGTCGACACGGGTTGACACGCCCTGGGACACGCCCGTGTCACAGGCCGTGTGCCCAGTATCGACACATTGTCGAGACCAAAGTGTCGACTTCCCGACTGAGTGTCGACACAAGCTTGACACGCCCTGGGACACGCCCGTGTCCCAGGCCGTGTGCCTGCAGCCAGAACCCAAAACTGGCCCAAAACGTCCCTTGTCGCTCCTTTGAGTTTCGGGGCGTTACATTGTGCTTCTCAATATCTAAGGCAGCGTTGAATGTGACGTGCAAGTCGGTGTGATCATAACGCAGAAGTTTTCCTTGGATGTCGGGGTTTAGTCCCTTACGGAACCTGGAGAGGGTGACCTCGGGCATCTCTTTCACGTCACACCTAACCATCATGTCCTTCAGCAGACTCATATACTCAGACACTAACCTAGTCCCTTGCTTAAGGGTAGCTAAATCATCGAACATCTGTGTTCGATGGTATGTTGGGACGTACTGCTCTGTCAGCCTAACCTTCATGTCATCCCAGCCTATGGGCAACGCACCGTTCTCGACACTCAAACGCCGCTCCTCATTCAGCCAAAATATTTTAGCACTCCCTAGCAACTTCATCCTCGCTACTCGCACCCTATCCGCGTCGTTCAGAGTATACCACTCTAAATAGCATTCGATCTCCATGACCCAGTCTTAGAAGACTTGGGGATCCCCCAATCCATCGTAGGATGGTGGCTTGACTCAGATGGCCCGAGTAAGATCAAACTCGTAAGGTGCTCGAGGAGCGTGCTCATTAGGAGGGTGGGGGTAAGGATTGTGATTTTCTCCCACTCGTTGGTGAGCGGGTTGATTACGGGGTGCCCCTTGTGGTAATCCCAGTCTGTGAAGTGCCTCCCTAATAGCCGTCAACTGCTCCGTGAAATCCTGACGGAGTTCCTCAATCACAGTGAGGGCACGACCCTCACCCCGGTCTGTTGAAATTTGTGAAGTGGAAGTGGGTGACGGGACAGGCCGCGCGGCCTATGCGGACAGCTTTGGCGGACTGGGCGGACTGGGCGGACTGTGGGTTGCGGCCTGGTGAAAAGTCTGGTGGAAGCCGGCTGTGTTCTGAGCGGGTTGTAGCATGGAGTCCGCAGTTTGGTGCGGCCTGGTATCTGCGGATAGAGAGGCTTGCGGACTGATGCTTTGCTCAGTGGTCGCGGGTGCAAGCTTGCGCTGATGGCGGGTTGGTTCGAGTTCGCGGGAAGCCTTGCGGACTGGTGTGTCCGCGGTTTGGGCTGTTGCGGACTGGGCCTTGAGCTTGGCTGAGGCCTTGTCGAGCTCAGGTGTTACAGCAGGTCTTGCTGTGGAGACCGGTTGGCGGACTGGTGTTTGGAGTCCGGGAAGTAGCTGCTGTGTTGGACAAGTGCGAGGAGCTCGCGGACTGGTTGCGGTCTGTGCTAGGGTGTTTGGCGGACGGGACTTTGTGTCCGCCATGCTCGCACTAGCCCTTGATGGTTTTGGACTTGGTCACACATTGTGCCAAGTTCATGGTGTCCGCCGTATCCGCCAAGTCCGCTGTGACCGGGCGGACTGTTGCTGTTTGCCTTTGGTCGTGGACTTGTGGCGGATTGAGGTGTGAGTCTTGCGGACTGCCTCGGGTTGGTGCGGACTGCCATTGAAGAGGGTGCTGTCCTGAAGCAGTTGGAGCTTTGCGGGCTGGTGCCTTGTCCGCTTAGCTTGGGCGGACTGGAGAGGGTTCGTCAATGGTTGCCTTGCTCCTGGCGGTTTCCCTTGGTGACTGGCTAAGTCCTCGCGGACTGAGCGGACGGTCGTTTGTGTTCGCGCGGACTGGGGCGGTGTCGCTATCTCTTGGGCGGTGACCACACTCCTCACCTTGCCTATAAATAGGACCCCCCTGGCACATCTACAGTAACCTAAGTAACGTGAGTGAACAGTAAATTGGGTTGGGCGAGTGCTGCGGTCTGTGTTTTTCAGTCCGCACGGATTGTTACAGGCTGACGGTTTGCTGTGTGCAGGTCGCGCGGATAACTTCAAGGAGCCAGGAGTTTGGCTGTGACTTCGGTCAGTGCTTGGAAGTGTGCGGTCTCTGCGGACTCAGCAGGAGGTCGCTCTGCGGCTTGTCAGTTCTGTTTCAACTTTCCCAGCTTCAATAACCTGTCCGCCGGCTTCAGGCGGGTAGGGGAGTTCCTCAGTTCGGGTTCAGCAGGAGGCGAATAATGGTCTGTCCGCGCGGCCTCGCGGTCTCGGCGGACTCCGTGGTATTCGGCGGATTGCAGCATAGCTTGGGCGAGCTCAGCGGTCTCGGCGGTCTCGGCGACCTCGCGGTCTCGGCGGACTGGAGTGCTGTCCGCCCGGCTTGTTTTTTGGTTCTTTCTGTTTACAGCTGTAATACTAGCGAAATCATGTCTCGTTATGTATGCCTCGGATTGTAAAGAAGTGAATGCATAATAAGACCGTCTTGTGCTTCCATTGTTTTGTTGGGTGCAACCTCTAGTCCTTGGGTTTTCCGCAGGTTCAGCGTGCGAACTGGGTAGTTCCGAAGATATTAATTTGGTGTTTGGGCTATCTTGCTGACCACGTTGAGAAAATTTAACATGGTATCAGAGCGAGGTTTCTGAGGTTGCGGAGGTTCAGTTGCGTGAGCGGAGGTCAGCCAGTGTTGTTACTCAGTGATTGAGTGGTGATCAACCTGTGTTGTTGCTCGGAGCTGCTGAAGGGTACCAACAGGTGATTGCAATGGAAGGAAGCTTAGCAAGAGGTCTTGGCATTGAACTCTTAACGCCGACTAACTATAAAAAGTGGAAGTCGTGCATGAAGAGTTATCTTCTGGGCGAGGAGCTGTGGGAAGTTGTCGGTGGAGACGACAGACAGGAAGTTACTGCTGCTTTCGGTACTGCTGAACAGGTGAGGCTCTGGAGAAGAACTAATGCTAAGGCAGAGTTCGTTCTGAAGAGAGCTGTCTCTCCGGAACTGTTTGATCACATCATTGGATGTGAGTCGGCTGCTGATATTTGGACAACCATTGATGAGTTATTCAATAGGAAGAATGTGGCGCGGCTTCAGTTCCTGGAGAATGAGTTGGCCAGGGAAACTCAGGGAGACCTTTCCATCTCCAGGTACTTCTTAAAGATGAAGATCTTGTGTGCTGAGCTGTCGGCACTGGATCCTGATGAGCCTATCTCTGAGGCAAATATGAAGAGGCACATTATCCGCGGCTTGCGGAAGGAGTATGTGGCCTTTGTTACATCTGTTCAAGGGTGGGCTACTCAGCCGTCGTTGCTAGAGCTGGAGAATCTGCTTGCCTCGCAGGAGAGCTTAGCAAGGCAGATGGCTGGAGTGAATCTGAATCAGGAAGGCAGCGAGGCTCTCTTCTCAGGCAAGAAGAAGGGATGGGAAGGGAAGAAGAAGAAGAAGGTGCAGGCTGCTGGTGAAAAGGAGACTTCAACTTCGTATCCGCCGGAGAGGAGCAATGCTCCTAAGGACTGGAAGAAGAATCTGAAGTGCTACCGGTGTCACCAGCATGGGCACTTCAAGCGGGACTGCAAGGTCAAACTGCAGCCTGGGCATGCTGCGGGAAAGGAGGAAGCTTGCTCACGAAGTGAAGAAGCAGAATGGGGAGGAGCTTTCATGACGGGCACTTGTGTCCGGGCCTTATCTGCTGAGGACTTCAACAGCGAGTGGATCATCGACTCCGGGTGTGGTCATCACCTCACCGGAGACAAGTCGAAGTTCACCTCCGTGCAGGCTTACTCAGGTAATGAAGCTATTATCGCTGCTGATAATACTGTTTATGCAGTAGAGAAGGAGGGGGTCGTGTCTTTGGGTAGTGATCAGGGGCCACTCACGTTAAGGAGTGTGTATCACGTGCCGGGCATGAAGAAGAACCTCTTCTCGGTGACCAATGCGGTGGACGCTGGGTATCACATTCTGTTTGGGCCAACAGACGTGATGTTCCTTCGCAACGTATCAGCGGTAAAGGCTGATGTTGCTCATGTTGGGAGAAGGGTGAAGAACTTGTTTGTTCTTTCCACCAGTGCCTATGTTGATAGGATGAGAGCCAATGATAGTGCGGCTATCTGGCATGAGAGGCTGGGGCATGTTGGCATGGACAAGCTAAAGGCAATGGCGAGTAGAAGTCTGGTGAGGAGGTTGCCGATGCTGTCCTCCTTTGGTGATGGGCATGTTTGTGCGGGCTGTCAATACGGTAAGGCACATCGCCTTCCGTTTGATAAATCTCAAACAAGGAGCAAGAAACCATTGGAGTGTATTCATGGCGACCTGATGGGACCGACTGTTACTGCCAGCCTTGGTGGAAGCAAATACATGCTTGTCTTGGTTGATGACTACTCAAGGTATACTTGGGTGTACTTCTTAAAGGAGAAGTCGGAAGCCTTCCATTTGTTCGTGGAGTTCAAGGAGTTGGTAGAAGACCGGCTTGGCTTGCGGATTAAGAAGTTTAGAACTGATAATGGGGGGAGTTTGTCTCTTCCGAGTTTTCAAACTTCTGCAGGAAGCACGGGATCCAACGAGAGCTTACTTGTGCTCACACTCCACAACAAAATGGGGTAGCGGAGCGGAAGATCCGTCATTTGACGGAAACCTGCAAATGCTGGCTGCATGCGAAAGATATCCCAAGGTCCTTTTGGGCGGAGGGAATGTCTTGTGCTGCTTATGTTATCAACCGGATGCCACTCAGCCCTATCAACATGAAGACTCCTTTTGAGCTGTTGCTGAAGGAGAAGCCGAGTGTTGGACACCTTCGGGTGTTCGGTTCAACTTGCTACGTGCATGTCCCGGATGCTTCACGGACAAAGCTGGATGCGAAGGCAAGGAAACTTGTCTTTGTTGGCTATGATGAGCGGAAGAAGGGATGGAAATGCATGGACCCTGTGACGAAGAAGTTCGTGGTGTCAAGAGACGTTGTCTTTGACGAGCTGACGTCATATGGAGGTGGCTCGGTGGAGCCTACCGGAAGTAGCAAGGTTGAGGAAGCACCGGTGGAGGCTGCTGAAGGCTTGGAAGAGGAGCTTGCTGTTTCACCAGCAGCTCCTGTTGCTTCGAACTCCGAGGCTGAGCCTTCTGGCTCAGGAAGCAGGGGGAGCACTGCTCAATGCTTGCCCCAGGAAGGAGTGGAGCCTGAAGAAGCAACGGAAGCCATGAGCAAGGAGCCGTGTCTTCGGAGATCGAAGAGGGTGGTTAAGCCACCGGCTCGGTACTGTGATGGGAATGCAGTGAGCTTTGTCTCCTGCTTCTTTGCAGGTCCTCTGGATGAGCGAGAGCCTGCAAGATTCAACGAGGCCACTGGAGTGAAGGAGTGGGAAGGTGCCATGAAGGAAGAGATTGATGCTCTGAAGAAGAATGAAACCTGGGACCTTGTGCCCAAGGTTGATGGCATTACTCCAGTTACTTGCAAGTGGGTATATAAGTTGAAGAAGAAGGCTGATGGGAGCATTGATCGGTTCAAGACTCGCCTGGTCGCTAGAGGATTCTCACAACAGTATGGAGAAGACTATGAGGAGACATTCAGTCCAGTTGCGAAGATGACTTCTGTAAGAGTGGTGATCGCCTTGGCTGCTAGCAAGGGATGGAGGTTGTGGCAACTCGATGTGAAGAATGCCTTTCTTTACGGAGAGATTGACAAGGACATCTTCATGGATCAGCCGCTTGGTTTTGTCTCTGAGAAGCATCCGGACTATGTCTGCAAACTCAGGAAGGCTCTCTATGGGTTGAAGCAAGCTCCTCGAGCGTGGTATGGGAAGATTGCAGAGTACTTGCAATTCTATGGATACCTGGCTTCTAACTCGGACTCAAGCTTGTTCGTCAAGAAGAAGGGAGAGCTAAGAGTCTTGGTCCTACTGTATGTGGATGATATGATCATCACAGGGAACTCGGAGGAGGAAGTAGCAAGGCTCAGGGCAGAGCTTGCTATACGCTTCGAGATGAAAGACTTGGGAGAGTTGCATCACTTTCTTGGTCTGGA
Source organism: Platanthera guangdongensis (assembly GCA_039583875.1). NCBI lineage: Eukaryota > Viridiplantae > Streptophyta > Magnoliopsida > Asparagales > Orchidaceae > Platanthera > Platanthera guangdongensis. Next base: position 43,211,357 of record CM077154.1, read on the forward strand.
AGTGGAGAGGAAGGAGTGCGGGGTTCTCATTAGCCAGAAAGGGTATGCTGATCGCATTGTGAAGCGGTTTGGCATGGGCGAAGGGAAGAAGTGCTCTACTCCACTGGAACCTGGGCTAAAGCTTCGACGAGATGAGGGAAGGGTGCTTAATGATCCCTTGGTGTTCAGGGCTCTTGTTGGGAGCTTGATCTATCTGACGATTACAAGGCCGGATATAGCTTATGCTGTTGGCCGAGTAAGTCGGTATATGGCTGAACCAAGGCAATCTCATCTAGTGGCGGCGAAGGGAATTCTGAAGTATGTCAAGGTGACTTCTGAGATGGGACTCCTCTATGGAAGGGATGCGGAGTTTGCGTTGCTCGGGTACACGGATGCTGACTATGGCGGTGATTCAGATGATCGGAGGTCTACTTCAGGTTATGTGTTCACTTGCGGTTCAGCTAGCATCTCGTGGTGTAGCAAGAAGCAGGACTCAGTGTCGGTTTCAACCACGGAGGCGGAGTATAAGGCTTCGGCCTTGGCTGCTCGGGAAGCCGTTTGGTTGAGGAGACTCATAGAGGATGTTCATGAAGAAGTGCAAGGGCCTACTTTACTCCGGGGTGACAATGAGAGTGCTCTCAAACTGGTTAACAATCCAGTGTGTCACGCCAGGACCAAGCATATAGAGATTGATCACCACTTCATCAGGGAGAAGGTGTTGGAGGGGTCTCTGCTGGTCGGGCATGTTCGGAGTGAAGATAATCTTGCTGACATCTTCACGAAGCCACTGTCAAAGGGGCCCTTTGAACGCTTGCGCAGCTTGCTGGGCTTGGTCACCACTTCTCACTTCAAGGGGGAGTGTTGAAATTTGTGAAGTGGAAGTGGGTGACGGGACAGGCCGCGCGGCCTGTGCGGACAGCTTTGGCGGACTGGGCGGACTGTGGGTTGCGGCCTGGTGAAAAGTCTGGTGGAAGCCGGCTGTGTTCTGAGCGGGTTGTAGCATGGAGTCCGCGGTTTGGTGCGGCCTGGTATCTGCGGATAGAGAGGCTTGCAGACTGATGCTTTGCTCAGTGGTCGCGGGTGCAAGCTTGCGCTGATGGCGGGTTGGTTCGAGTTCGCGGGAAGCCTTGCGGACTGGTGTGTCCGCGGTTTGGGCTGTTGCGGACTGGGCCTTGAGCTTGGCTGAGGCCTTGTCGAGCTCAGGTGTTACAGCAGGTCTTGCTGTGGAGACCGGTTGGCGGACTGGTGTTTGGAGTCCGGGAAGTAGCTGCTGTGTTGGACAAGTGCGAGGAGCTCGCGGACTGGTTGCGGTCTGTGCTAGGGTGTTTGGCGGACGGGACTTTGTGTCCGCCATGCTCGCACTGGCCCTTGATGGTTTTGGACTTGGTCACACATTGTGCCAAGTTCATGGTGTCCGCCGTATCCGCCAAGTCCGCTGTGACCGGGCGGACTGTTGCTGTTTGCCTTTGGTCGTGGACTTGTGGCGGATTGAGGTGTGAGTCTTGCGGACTGCCTCGGGTTGGTGCGGACTGCCATTGAAGAGGGTGCTGTCCTGAAGCAGTTGGAGCTTTGCGGGCTGGTGCCTTGTCCGCTTAGCTTGGGCGGACTGGAGAGGGTTCGTCAATGGTTGCCTTGCTCCTGGCGGTTTCCCTTGGTGACTGGCTAAGTCCTCGCGGACTGAGCGGACGGTCGTTTGTGTTCGCGCGGACTGGGGCGGTGTCGCTATCTCTTGGGCGGTGACCACACTCCTCACCTTGCCTATAAATAGGACCCCCTGGCACATCTACATTAACCTAAGTAACGTGAGTGAACAGTAAATTGGGTTGGGCGAGTGCTGCAGTCTGTGTTTTTCAGTCCGCACGGATTGTTACAGGCTGACGGTTTGCTGTGTGCAGGTCGCGTGGATAACTTCAAGGAGCCAGGAGTTTGGCTGTGACTTCGGTCAGTGCTTGGAAGTGTGCGGTCTCTGCGGACTCAGCAGGAGGTCGCTCTGCGGCTTGTCAGTTCTGTTTCAACTTTCCCAGCTTCAATAACCTGTCCGCCGGCTTCAGGCGGGTAGGGGAGTTCCTCAGTTCGGGTTCAGCAGGAGGCGAATAACGGTCTGTCCGCGCGGCCTCGCGGTCTCGGCGGACTCCGTGGTATTCGGCGGATTGCAGCATAGCTTGGGCGAGCTCAGCGGTCTCGGCGGTCTCGGCGACCTCGCGGTCTCGGCGGACTGGAGTGCTGTCCGCCCGGCTTGTTTTTTGGTTCTTTCTGTTTACAGCTGTAATACTAGCGAAATCATGTCTCGCTATGTATGCCTCGGATTGTAAAGAAGTGAATGCATAATAAGACCGTCTTGTGCTTCCATTGTTTTGTTGGGTGCAACCTCTAGTCCTTGGGTTTTCCGCAGGTTCAGCGTGCGAACTGGGTAGTTCCGAAGATATTAATTTGGTGTTTGGGCTATCTTGCTGACCACGTTGAGAAAATTTAACACGGTCATCATCCATATTAGAAGACGATGGAGGATATTCCGTACCTAGCCTAGTGCGCATGCAAAAATGAAGACAACAGACTTAGACATACCACAGAAGGAATTAATCCCGCTTAATGACTATAGGAAAATAATTTTTTTTTTTGATTTTCTTACAGGAAATAAAAAGAGGATTATTAAAAAATTTATTTTGATTTTTTTGGCTGAAAAATAAGAAATCTAAGCCGCTATTGGCAGACCAAAAATAATATTGTTTTTGAGATTTTTTTGACAACTAACGTGCAAACAGAAGTGCGGGTTAACGTGCTAAATAAGAGGGGAGGGTGCCAATTAAAAAATTGACAAGAATCTCCCTCTGATACCAAATTGGTGTATGTTACGGTGTTTGACGCTATAACGACAAAGGGAGTAACGCGTATGCCTCTCTACTTCCACTATTACGCTCACACAATAACTAAACGCAGCACACCCACGAACAATGTTATCAACTATCGCCAACGCACGGTAGCCACGCCGTGTAAATATCGAACAAACGACTAGAGGTCGATGTTCTCTCAAGCTAAAAGGACCAATCTTGGGTCCGACCGAGCAATGGTTGTACCAAAAGAGATCTACCCAAAATGCGATCGAAAAATGGTAGATATCTCCCAACAAAAATTACGGGGCTCGCCAAACCCTTTCGGAAATAACGCATTTAAGATTGATGCAAATCAAAAGGAAAACCACGAAAAATCTAACGATTCAAATCCAACGCAAAAATCATTTCGACCACTAGACTATCTAGAGGGAATCACATGTGAGTGGAGATGATCGTTACCCAATTCGGAATAGATGATTCTGATTACCATTGAAGGATCGCTCTTCCACGGTTCCGCCGGAGTTGCGCCCGATGGAGAGATAGATCGTCTGCCTTGGCTGCTTCACACCGATATCCAGATTCCTCGTCGTAGAAGGAGGCCTTTCTCAGATAAAACTCCAAGAGAAGTTGGGCGGCCGGTTTTCTTCAAAGGGGTGCTCGGGTGGTGGAGGTAGGTGGTCGGTCGGCTATGGATAGGGGTGTTCGGGATGAGGATGGTGGAGAGGAGTTGGCGGCTTGGAAGAGGAAGATGAGGGAGAGGGGCTGGCCGAATGCTCTAGACAGAGTAAGAAAAGGAGAGTGGCCGCTAGGAGAGTAAGAGAGAGAGAGAGAGAGAGAGAGAGAGAGAGAGATTAGCAAGTAAGGAAAGTTTAGGGTTTCTTTTCATTTCAACTGAGCTTAAACAAAACCATATATGCCTATATATAGGCTTAACACCAAGTCTTGGCTATATGTAGCCCAAATAAATATAAAACACTCAATGGCTACATGCAGCCCAAATAAAATAACATACTCCAAATGTGTAAATAAAGCATGCTAAAAATATGAGTGCTCATAAGCTAATAATAAAATAAGTTCAAATAGTTATTTGTCTTGCGCCGAGGGCGAAGATTGTAGCGCCGCTCCATACGAACACCATGGCGACGTGAGTCCTTTGTTGGAGACGAAGGAGGGTCTTCCGTTAGCGTGTCGTCATCAACAACTTGGGGGCCGTCATCAACAACTTGGGGGGCCGTCGTCTCCACCAAGAACATTTTCTAAGTTAAATGGTGTTGAGTTCATTTAGTGTACTCAACACCGTGTTGAGTGCACTCAACGCACTCGACGCCTAAACCGCCAGAACAATTTCTAAGTTAAATGTCGTTGAGTGCATTAAATGCACTCAACGCCGCATTCAGTGCACTCAACGCACTCAACGCCTAACCCTCCATAACATTTTTCTAAGTTAAATGGAATTGAGTGCAATCAGTGCACTCAATGCCGCATTGAGTGCACTCAACGCATAACCCGCCAGAACATTTTCTAAGTTAAATGGCGTTGAGGGCATTTAGTGCAGTCAACGCCTCGTTGAGTACACTCAACGCACTCAACGCATAACCTGCCAAAAAATTTTATAAGTTAAATGGCGTTGAGTGGTGTCGAGTCCACTCAACGACTAACATTTAGAATGCTTTCTAAGTAAATTCCTGATCTAGTCGTTGAGTCCAGTCGACTCACTCGACTCATCCCCGAACCTGAGTCAAATTTCTTGACTCAAAACGCGTGTGAGGGGTCTGGCACAAAATGGGACGTTACAGATGGTCGCTGCGTATCAACTCAAGGGACTTGTTAAAAGTTGGTGGCTGAGAGAGAAGGAGAACCTTAAGGATTCGTGTTAATGGGAATCCTTTAAGGCATTTCTATTGAAAAAGTTTCTGTCATCGGTCGAGAGAGACCGTTTGATGAATGACTTCCTACACCTTAAGCAAAGGCAGCTTACTGTTACCGAGTATGAGGTGGAGTTCAACATACTGAGCTAATTTGCCCTGGGCATGGTGTCTTTAGAGTCTAATAAAGTTAAAAGATTTCTGGGTGGTCTTAGGAATGTCATCCAGTAGCTAGCTCATGCTTATGGATCTGAAAGCTATATTAAAGTTGTGGATGCTTCTCTGAAGGTTGAGGCGATTGACAATGCCAAGAATCGAAGTCAATAAATGTGGAAGGATAAGAGGAAGACTTGTGAGGGTAAGAGTTCCCAAGAATCCGACATTGAGTCAAGGAAAAGAAGTTAGGAGATATGCAGTTTCTGTGGCTGGCTAGGCCATCCATTCAAAAATGTTTCAAGAGGATAGGTGTAAGACACACCCCCCCCCCTTTTCTTTCAAAACACCGGGGTCTTAGGCCCAGAACCGCCGTTTTGCGGTGACTCCTTCACGCACTGAAGGGTCACCACCACAAAGCGCCGATTCTGCTGGCCAATTCAATTACAGAAAAGTAGCAAAACAAAGTAAACGCAAACTAGCAGTCCACAAAAAATAACATATCATATAGACAATCTCCACGAAGGGAGTGTCCACAGAATAATATATCAGAGTACTAAAATACGGGCTTATGCCCGGTACATCATGTCCTCACTACAAATAACTCATGCGGAAGTAAAAACAGAACATCTACTCAAGGTCGAGACTCATGGTCCCGGCTGTATGAACTCCGGAGCTAGATTGCCCCATCTCCAAGCGCACTGATCTCTAGGGCTGCTCCCCCGTGATGGGCTCCACGATTCCCTAAAATGGTGTTGTTCGAAAACCGTTAGTCTAAAAGACTAAGCCCTATCATCCCCCACCCCTTCCCCCATGGCTCCTAGGCACCGAGCGGAGAGGAAGAAAGGGGAGGACTTGAAGGTGGAGAATAATCAAAAACAGATGGCAGCGGATCTATATTAGCAATTCTATAATAGATATTGACAATAAGATGAAATATGAAAAGTAACCTTCACTTATGTGAGATCACATAAGCCAAGGGATCTTCTGCAAGACTCCCATCTTATAAAAAGTCTCATACCAATTTATACGTTGGGGTGTCGGTTATCAAACAGCAATATATTTATATATCAAAATTGACCTTAATTTATAAACTTGTCCACACAAGCTTATAGACCAAGGGGTCGTTTCGCAAGTCCTAATGTATAAGCGTCTCATTCCACTTATACATTAGGTCTCAGGGGTTAAATGAATCGATTATGCTATGATATGCAAGTCGGTATGATGGAACATGCAAGTGCAACACACAAACCCGACTCTGTGCACACAGACCTTTAGTTCCCCCTTTCTGGAGTCGTAACCTCCCAGGATACCTCCGTAGTGGCAGACAGAAGCGGTGGGTTGGGACTCGCCCACCTCTAAACCAGTAAAGCACTACCGGTCAGACCTATCGTACGCCTCAACGCTTGGTGCACGAAGTGGACTCCTGCGTACTCTTGCCGGCTGGCGCACCGGACTTCTGTTGGCGAAGTGCTAACCATACTTGCCGAGTCAGCGTATTGGCGTCGGTGCATCGACACTCCAATACCGAAGACCCACCACCTTAATTTTCTTTCCTTTTATGCACATGCAAATTTAACGTATACAAAAACCGAGCTGAAGCTCCCCGAACTAAAATGTCTGTCTCAAACAATCGAGCCGAAACTCCCCGGACCAAAACGTCCGTCTCTTAACTATCTGAGCCGAAGCTCTCCGGTCCAAAACGTCCGTCTCCTAACTATCCAAGCCGAAGCTCTCAACTATCTTCCTGTGCTATTTGTGCTCGTGAAATGTGCAACCCTAATTACTAAGTTACTCTTTTCAGCTTGTTAATACAGTTTACGTTAACCCAGGACTGCCCCCGGTATTCCCTGTGAAGGGCTCTCAAGGGGCACTAGGAACTATGATGGGATTACGCCCATCGTTCCATTTCACAAGGTACTTATTATTATTATTGGTTGATTCCCTTACCCATTACCTTCTCATATTACAATAGACTAATCCTAGGGTGATTTGACTCTACCTCACCTCGGGGAAGACGATCTTTCGTCGAACCCGAGCGCCTCTAAACTCTAGCCAAACCAATTTCTCACCACTCTTCCTATCCTTCTATGGTGAACTCATCCACATCTATCCAAAATGACTAACTCCTACACCATGTCCCATCGTATCTTATTGCAATTACCCATCTTGCCAAATGCAGACCATCATAGGTTATATGTCGGACAGGGCAGGAGATAATCCAAATACTAATCCAAATGGCCTACCTTATTTACTGGAGACTTATCATGATACAAATAGACTAAATCCAGGAAATTATAATTTTCCTAATTTATCTGGCATTTAATTATTTTCCTTAAAGCTTCCACAGGCTACCAGTTTGAACATGAACTACCCTAAGTACGCATGCAAGATGCCTAACAAAATTATGATAAATATTAGGTTATCTCAATATGGTAAATCCAAAGTATCACAATTTTTCTATCATCAAAAGGATACTCAAACTATTTTAGCAATATTTACTATCTTCCGTTGTTTATGAACCAAGTACAGCAAATATCCATCCAAAAATTATAAATTAATTATACTATGTAGATACAACCGTAAAAGTAGCATTGGCAAGGTTTCATAATTCTTCAGCAAGAATTATTCTCTGAATAAATTAATTATCAAAAATCTCCATATTATGGACTTGTAAATGAAGTGCTATAAACAACACTCTAAAAATTATGAATAAATTCCTACAAGCATATTTTGGCCTGAAATCATCAGTACGTAAGTCGCATGATTTTGCAATAGTTATATCATCTATAAATAATTTTATACCACCAAAGCCCCTTTTTGAAACTAGTGAAGGAAGTACTAAATATAATCAATTAAAAATTATAACAAAATTCAGGGATATTCACTTAGACCTAAATTATCTTCTGACCAAGTTTCCTCCGTTTCAAAGGAACAAAATAATCAAATTAATTAAAACACCATTTTGGGCCTTTTGATAGTTAACAAATAAAATACCAGAGATATAATCCATAAAATTCTAATAAAATTACTAAGGGATCTAGATGGTCTAAAACTTACTCTACCCAAGTTGCATAACCTTTAGATAAGGTTTAGTGGCTGAATTTATAAAATTGTGCTTCTACCCTAAAACTAGGGTTAGGGTTTTGAGGTGTCTACCTTCCTCCAAGTCCTCTAAAACTCCTTCCAAAGAACTTAGGTTACACTACCTTCAACTCCACTGAGTGTTCAAGGTCATACAAAGGCATTATCCCCCATGTCCTTCACAACCCCCAAAAGTCCTTCCTTAGGGTTTGAGGTTGAACCCTAGGGTAAATCAAGGCTAAATCACCCCATTTTACTTAAGAGAGTCACATTGGCCATTCTAAGTCACTGTCCAAAACCTCAGCCTCTGTTGAGGAGAGGTGGCCACCCTAAGTCCATGGTGCACCTTTAATCAAAAACACCTCCTTAAGGCCAAACTAGGGTTTGGTGATTCCCTAACCAAAACCCATCGAAATGAGTTGAAATTTTGTACAGAGCTAGATATTGATTCCAGGGAATACTCACCAAAATTTGGAAGGGTTTGGAGGTCATTACACCACTTAATTAAAATACCATAGCATTATTAAATAAAAGTAAAAAACTTTAGGCAAAGTGTCTCCAACAAATCCCAATTTTGGCCAAACTCTATGTATAGTTAAGACTGATCCCATGTCCAAATTTCATCCCATTGGGACAAGGGATGATGGGTGTGCATCCATTTGAATCTCAGGATAGCCCTAGGTATAGGTCCCACCAAAATGGGTGCCTTGGTCCAACTAGAGGGCGAAATTGGTCCAAATCAATTTTGGATTAAAGTAGACACATAGGGCTACAACTTTCATATTGAAAGTTGTCCCACCAGGTGGCCTAAGTATTTGTAAAAATTAATTCAAAAGAGCCCAGAAAACAGGACAGAAAATTCAGAAATCAAAACTAAATAAAAGAAATGATGCAGCACGAATCTTAAAGCAAATCCGACGCATCCTGGTCATCTTCCTCCTCCAGCCAAGGGCTGTGATTAGCCCGACCTGGAGCTTCTTCCAAGCCATTTTCCCGGCCACCTGGCCACCTCCCTGGCCGGCCACCACCGCCACCACCTTCGTTGAGGTGGGGGCTATCGCCGGGCGGCGGCACGGCCGCCGGAGGGGCGGTTTCCAGCAAACTCACGAGGTATAAAAAGACATGAAAAACTGAAATTTTCCTCACCCGATCCGGCTCAATTGAGCCCGATTTCTCTCCTAACTGATCTAGGATTCTAGCCCACGAAGAGAGGAGTAGAGGAGGACCTTTAACCGTGCTTGCCGACGGGTTTGGTGGTGGTGCGCCATGGCCGGATTTTGGAGCTTCGGGTGTTCTGCAACAGCACTACAAAATGTCTCGAAATCTTCAAGGAATGTGTGGAAACAACTCCTCTAGTCCTAAGGAAGCTTTTAAAACCATCAAATGGGGGAGGGAAAGGGTGTAGCATCAATGGCCATTAATGGCCTTAATGTTGAGATTTTGGCCATGGTGGGTTCACTGCACCCAGGCACTGAAAATGGCAGGAAAGTCCCTTAATCTTCCCCTAACTGACCAGGGAGGAAGATTCCAGCAATAAGAGAGGGCCTTTGGTCTTCTAAGCCATGAATGGCCTTCATTCCCCACTTTCTCTCTCCTCCATTAAAGGGGAAAATAAAGCTTTTCTCTCTCCTAATCATCAAGGCCGAATTTTGGTGTCCCCTCCAGCCTATTGACAGCCCACTAACTCATTTTAATAATAGAAACGAGGTTAGCCCAAGTGGGGGAAATGGGTTGAGCTTGGGTTAGCCCATTTGGGCTAATTTGACTTAACCTTAAGGTAGAGTTGACCTTGGTCAACATGACCATTTGGGTTGACCCCAATGGGTCCTTGGAGACTCATTGGCCTCCCCTAAGGTCTATGTAGGGTTGGGTAGGGTTTACTTGGCACCTTGGAGGTCTCTTGACCCTTGGTAAGGGCACTTTGACCACTTTGGGGCTAGAGTTGACTTGGGTCAACTTAGCCACTAGGTTTGACTCCAATGGGTCCCTAGTGACCCATTGACCTCACTTTAGGTTTAGAAATCCCTGAGTAATGTTGGTTGGGCACATTAGAGGTCAACTGCCCTTGATTAGGGCACCTTGCCATATTTAGGCCTATGGTGGTCCTAGGTCAAATTGGCCACTTGGGGTTGACTCCAATGACCCTTAAGGCTCTAGTGGACCCTCTAATGGGTTAGTGATGTTGTGGTGGGGTCATGGAGTCATGGTGAAGCCCTAAGGTCAAATTCTAGGTTTGGTGATGAGGTTGTGCCATAGGGAGACCATGGTGATCCTCACCTTGGCCTTCTATCTCTTGGCCCATTTCTTTCTTCCTAGGGTTTTGTCATGACCTAGTCATGGCCAAAACCACTCTTAGGGGTCTAGTTGGAAATGAGATGTTACAAATCCCAATAAACAAAACAAAGATTTCGTCCCTGAAATCAAGGCTAAGCCTTCGGGAATTTCTACCGAAGAAAAGAAACTTGTAACATCTCATCACGACGCCATCTTTGCTAAATTAGGTTTAAAGGGAAACCTAAATCTATGACCAATTCGCCCAATTGGCAAACCAAGATCCCAATAAACAAAAGATTAGCCTTTACTCTTCCTGGAGCAGCCTTACTAGTTTAAAGCAGGAAAATAAATTAAACATCTTGAGGGGTTGTGAGGTATACCTGACTGAACAGCTCTGGATACTTTTGTCACATCAGGTCCTGCGGTTCCCAGGTATGCTCCTCCTGGCCGTGGTTCCTCCACAGAACTTTGACTAACGGAACCTTCTTGCGACGCAAGATCCATACTTCTCTGTCGTCGATCCGAACCGGCTTTAAGCGAACTGACCGGTCTGAAGCTACCGGTCCATCTGTGGTCAAAATCTACTGCTCCGGGCATAGTAGAGCCCTCCTGAGCGAGGAAATATGGAACACATCATGCAAGGCTGCCAACTCTGGTGGCAACTCCAGCCTGTAAGCTAGGGGTCTGATTCGCTCCAGGATCTTGTAAGGGCCCATATACCTAGGGCTGAGCTTCTTCTTCTGACCACGCACCCGTGAAACTCCATACATGGTCCGGATCTTCAGAAACACTCGGTCCCCAACCTGAAACTCCACCTGACGATGCCGGGCGTCATAGTACTTAACATGTCTGCTCTGCGCCTCTAACATCCTGTCTCTGATCAGCCTCACTTGAGCCTCGGTGTCTTCTACAAAATCCGATCCCAACGCCTTCGGATTCTCGTCCTGAATCGATGAAAGCGGATTCCTACATCTCCTTCCATACAAGGGTGGAGAGTTGTGTTGAATGTCGACCGAGAGCCCAGATAAACCTGGACTGATCTTTTATCCTTGGACGTACACTATCCATATTGATTCAACACGATCATCTTGAGCACACCATGATAATGATCAACTACTCACAAAACTTATGAAACACCTACGGGAGTTTTCTTTCGAGTCAGGGTGACCATAGATATCTCGGCCAGTTTGTCGTTGATGTTCCAATTATAATTATGCCCGGATTGCGGATGAGGAATCGTGTGTATGAAAATCCCTAATTATATCCTCGAACTTCCACTCTAACCGGGCAGTGACTGTAATAGTTTCCCAAAAGTTCTTGCACTTGACCTTCATCGGGCGATGGACCTCACCGTGCATCACAAAATCCATGACGCCCTTCTTCACTCCAGGGAGATACACGTTCTGAGATACACCAAACTTCCGATGATTAAATTTCTCGCTTGTACGGGTAGACAACGACTCTATAAGATCTCCACTTCGCAATAAGATTCTTATCCCTACGAATACGCCCGAGTAGCACCGAATACGGTTTACGTCCATTTCACTATATTTATGATGCAAACTTTCTAGATGAGATCTAAGGGAAACCCAAGTCAGTCACTAATTTTCCCAATAAATAAAAGACACGCCCCCAATAAACAAAAGATAAGCCCCCAATAAACAAAAAGATAAGCCCCAATAAACAAAAGATAAGCCTCTACCTACCTTGGGCTGAGTATCTTTGATATTACCATGTTATATCCGTCCTAGCTGGGTGCACAATACCTAGGGCATCAATCTTTGACTTGGGGTTCCAACCTAAATCTGTTGATATACTCCATATTTTAAACCCTCCGAGTCATATTTACGACAACCTTATCCGGGTCAAAATGTTCCCAATCCCAACTGGGTCTCTTTCAAACTTGAAATCCTATCCGACCTTCGGTGTTTGTCGTGATGGTGTTCTCCAGGTAATCTTGTTACTGGCATGAGGGTTGAGACTATGTGTCTTCTACCATTCTGCTAATGGATTATTGGTCTCAATTCTCCTTAAAGCAGTCCTTCCGGTTTGAGTAATCCTTGATATGGACCATATGGCTACCTGAGTTTATGGCTTAGGTAGTCATTCTCGTGTTATACTCCTCCTTTATTCTCTTTAGGTATCTCCTTAGCTTAACCAAGTTCATACCCAAAGTATATTTCAGACTAGGGCATACTATAAGTTATCATGGTTAGTCATGTCTCCTAGTGGGTTGAGTCTAACTCATTGACTAAAGAATTATAAGACGAGATCTTCGCAGCCTAAAGTGCTCCCTACTAGGGGCAGGGTTTGCCGCAGGCTACAAAGAAAAATTCCAATTGTTAGATAGCGTACAAATGGAAATAATGGACAAGATAAAGTGGACTTTTAAATGTGATTTCCCTTATGGTCACACCAATGCTTCCGCTGCTTAGTTTGTCCCCAAATTAAACTCGCGCGGGGGTGACCTAGGGGTTGTTGACTGTTACTTTTCGATCGAGGTTCCCTCTGATGCCACTTGTAAGACCCCATTTTTTTTCTTTTTCAACACCGGGGTCTTAGGCCCAGAACCGCCGTTTTGCGGTGACTCCTTCACGCACTGAAGGGTCATCACCACAAAGCGCGGATTCTACTGGCGAACTCGATCACAGAAAAGTAGCAAAACAAAGTAAACGCAAACTAGCATTCCACAGAAAATCACATATCATATAGACAATCTCCACGAAGGGAGTGTCCACAAAATAATATATCAGAGTACTAAAATACGGGCTTATTCTAGGTACATCATGTCCTCACTACAAATCACTCATGCGAAAGCAAAAACAGAACATCTACTCAAGGTTGAGACTCACGGTCCCGGCTGTATGAACTCCGGAGCTAGACTGCACCATCTCCAAGCGCACCGGTCTCTGGGGATGCTCCCCAGTGTTGGGCTCCACGATTCCCTAAAATGATGCGGTTCGAAAACCGTTAGTCTAAAAGACTAAGCCCTATCATCCCCCACCCCTTCCCCCATGGCTATTAGGAACCGAGCAGAGAGGAAGAAAGGGGAGGACTTGAAGTTGGAGAATAATCAAAAACAGATGGCAGCGGACCTATACTAGCAATTCTATAATAGATATTGACAATAAGATGAAATATGAAAAGTAACCTTCACTTATGTGAGATCACATAAGCCAAGGGGTCTTCTGCAAGGCTCCCATCGTATAAAAAGTCTCATACCAATTTATACGTTGGGGTGTCGGTTATCAAATAGCAATATATTTATATATCAAAATTGACCTTAATTTATAAACTTGTCCACACAAGCTTATAGACCAAGGGGTCGTTTCGCAAGTCCTAATGTATAAGCGTCTCATTCCACTTATACATTAGGTGTCAGGGGTTAAATGAATCGATTATTCTATGACATGCAAGTCGGTATGATGGAACATGCAAGTGCAACACACACACCCGACTCTGTGCACACAGACCTTTAGTTCCCCCTTTCTGGAGCCGTAACCTCCCAGGATACCTCCGTAGTGGCAGATGGAAGCGGTGGGTTGGGCCTCGCCCACCTCTAAACCAGTAAAGCACTACCGGTCAGACCTATCGTACGCCTCAACGCTTGGTGCATGAATTAGACTCCTGCGTACTCTTGCCGGCTGGCGCACTGGACTTCTGTTGGCGAAGTGCTAACCACACTTGCCGAGTTAGCGTATTGGCGTCGGTACATCGACACTCCAATACCGAAGACCCACCACCTTAATTTTCTTTCCTTTTATGCACATGCAAATTTAACGTATACAAAAACTGAGCCGAAGCTCCCCGGACTAAAATGTCTATCTCAAACAATCGAGCCGAAACTCCCCGGACCAAAACGTCCGTCTCTTAACTATCTGAGCCGAAGCTCTCCGGACCAAAACGTCCGTCTCCTTACTATCCAAGCCGAAGCTCTCAACTATCTTCCTGTGCTATCTGTGTTTGTGAAATGTGCAACCCTAATTACTAAGTTACTCTTTTCAGCTTGTTAATACAGTTTACGTTAACCCAGGACTGCCCCCGGTATTCCCTGTGAAGGGCTCTCAAGGGGCACTAGGAACTATGATGGGATTACGCACATCGTTCCCTTTCGCAAGGTACTTATTATTATTATTGGTTGATTCCCTTACCCATTACCTTCTCATATTACAATAGGCTAATCCTAGGGTGATTTGACTCTACCTCACCTCGGGGAAGACGATCTTTCGTCGAACCCGAGCGCCTCTAAACTCTAGCCAAACCAATTTCTCACCGCTCTTCCTATCCTTCTATGGTGAACTCATCCACATCTATCCAAAATGACTAACTCCTACACCATGTCCCATCGTATCTTATTGCAATTACCAATCTTGCCAAATGCAGACCATCATAGGTTATATGTCGGACCGGGCAGGAGATAATCCAAATACTCATCCAAATGGCCTACCTTATTTACTGGAGACTTATCATGATACAAATAGACTAAATCCAGGAAATTATAATTTTTCTAATTTATCTGGCATTTAATTATTTTCCTTAAAGCTTCCAAAGGCTACCAGTTTGAACATGAACTACCCTAAGTACACATGCAAGATGCCTAACAAAATTATGATAAATATTAGGTTATCTCTATATGGTAAATCCAAAGTATCACAAATTTTATATCATTAAAGGACACTCAAACTATTTTAGCAATATTTACTATCTTCCGTTGTTTATGAACCAAGTACAGAAAATATCCATCCAAAAATTATAAATTAATTACACTATGTTGATACAACCTTAAAAGTAGCATTGCACAGGTTTCATAATTTTTCAATAAGAATTATTCTCTGAATAAATTAATTATCAAAAATCTCTATATTATGGACTTGTAAAGGAAGTACTGTAAACAACCCTCTAAAAATTATGAATAAATTCCTACAAGCATATTTTGGCATGAAATTATCAGTACCTAAGTCGCATGATTTTTCAACAGTAATATCATCTATAAATAATTTTATATCCCCAAAGCCCCTTTTTGAAACTAGTGAAGGAAGTACTAAATATAATCAATTAAAAATTGTAACAAAATTCAGGGATATTCATTTAGACCTAGATTATCTTCTGACCAAGTTTCATCCGTTTCAAATGAACAGAATAATCAAATTAATTAAAACACAATTTTGGGCCTTTTGATAGTTAACAAATAAAGTACCAGAGATATAATCCATAAAATTCTAATAAAATTACTAGGGATGTAGATGGTCTAAAACTTACTCTATCCAAGTTTCACAACCTTTAGATAAGGTTTAGTCGCTGAATTTACAAAATTGTGTTTCTACCCAAAAACTAGGGTTAGGGTTTTGAGGTGTCTACCTTCCTCCAAGTCCTCTAAAACTCCTTCCAGAGAACTTAGGTTACACTACCTTCAACTCTAATGAGTGTTCAAGGTCATACAAAGGCATTATCACCCATGTCCTTCACAACCCCCAAAAGTACTTCCTTAGGGTTTGAGGTTGAACCCTAGGGTAAATCAAGGCTAAATCACCCCATTTTCCTTAAGAGAGTGACATTGGCCATTCTAAGTCAGTGTCCAAAAGCTCAGCCTCTGTTGAGGAGAGGTAGCCACCCTAAGTCCATGGTGCACCTTTAATCAAAAACACCTCCTTAAGGCCAAACTATGGTTTGGTGATTCCCTAACCAAAACCATCCAAATGAGTTTAAATTTTGTGCAGAGCTCGATATTGATACTAGGGACAACTCACCAAAATTTGGGAGTGTTTGGAGCTCATTAGACCACTTAATTAAAATACCATTGCATTATTAAATAAAAGTAAACACTTTAGGCAAAGTGTCTCCCAAAAATCCCAATTTTGTCCAGACCCTAGGAATAGTTAAGACTGATCCACTGTCCAAATTTCAGCCCATTTAGATAAGGGATGAAGGGTGGGCATCCATTTGAATCTCAGGAAATCCCTAGGTACAGGTCCGACCAAAATGGGTGCCCTGGTTCAACCATAGGGCGAAATTGGTCCAAATGAATTTTGGATTAAAGTAGACCCATAGGGATACAACTTTTATATTGAAAGTTTTCCCACCAGGTGGCCTAAGTAGTTATAAAAATTAATTCAAAGCAGCCCCA
The DNA here is from genome assembly GCA_039583875.1 of Platanthera guangdongensis. Lineage (NCBI taxonomy): Eukaryota > Viridiplantae > Streptophyta > Magnoliopsida > Asparagales > Orchidaceae > Platanthera > Platanthera guangdongensis. Next base: position 43,227,667 of record CM077154.1, read on the forward strand.
GAAAACATGATAGAAAATTCAGAAATCAAAACTAAATAAAAAAAATGATGCAGCACGAATCTTAAAGCAAATCTGACGCATCCTGGTCATCTTCCTCCTCCAGCCAAGGGCTGTGATCAGCCTGACCTGGAGCTTCTTCCAAGCCATTTTCCCGGCCACCCGGCTGAAAGTCCACCTACTGTCAACTACCTTCACCTATGGGGGGGGGGGGAATAGGTGACGAGCAGCTTTTTTGCGGAATTAAAATTGTACCTGCACAAGAAAACAAAACAGCACAGCATAGAAAGGACACAAGCAAATTATAGTGGTTCCCCGATTTGAGTACATCCACTTTCCCCCTTCGACCTATCTCCCAACCAGGGACGACTCGGTCACTTCACCAACAGGATTGAAATCCAATCCTTGCACTAACGGAAGGAACCCTTCCACACGTAAGAGACAACACTCCCACAACACGGGTTGCACCCAACCCTTACAATTAGGAACCAACGTTCCTTTACAACAAAAATGAAAATAGAATATATAAGAAATACAAACAATTTTTGGAGACTAAGGTGTCCCTCTTCGTTCGATGACGTGTTCTTGAAGTCAACGAAGAGTCCACAACCCTAGATCTCTCTTGGAGAGAATCTCCCCGAAACCGGCGGCGGTAAGAAGGGCGGCGGCTTGGTTCTCGGGATCGGCGGCGACAACGGTGTGCGGCTGCTGTACTTTGGAGATTCAATCTTCGTAGCAAAGATAGCAAGGTCCTCCAACGGTCACACTAGGATCGATCGTCTCGATCGATTCGGAAGGGGAAGGTTTTCCCGATCAACGAATCAAGAGACAAGGGATCTCTGGTTAGACGCGTGAGGCGCTGTGCTTGGCTGAGCTTCTATCGCCGGGAGATCTGGAAGCAACCACGATCAAAGTCGGCGATCTACTGGCACGAGCGGCGACGGCGGCAGAGCGGATTTCACGATCTAGGTCAAGGTCGGCGGCCCGGCTTCGTTTTTGTGTGTGTCTATTTACTGTTCAAAATACGCGTGTATTTATACAGTAGAATACTCCTTTATGACCGTTATGGGTCCCACCAGAAGAAACCCTGAAAGTGGTTCAAAACAGCGTCTTAACATTTGATCCGGTCCAGCGGGATCTAGAAAATCGCCCAAGTCAAATTCGGTGAGAATCGAAGGTGATTCTCGACAAGTCGGCGAGAATCAGCCAGTGATTCTCGACGATTCGGCGAGAATCACTAGTGATTCTCGCCGAATCACTTGATGATTCTCGATGATTATGACTTAGCGCCAGATTTGCACTCTTTGATGTAGCCTGATAGAGACGGCGAGAATTAGCCAGTGATTCTCGACGATTCGGCGAGAATCACTAGTGATTCTCGCCGAATCGGCGAGAATCACTTGGTGATTCTCGTCGATTGTTACTTAGATGATTTTTCGTCTTTCCACCCATGAGTTGCTCTTTGACCCATCCTTGCTCCTTGTCTGCTTTTACATTGTCACGACCCTGTACTTGAAGATAAGTACACACCAATAGAGAGAGTACACGTAGGCCAACACATTGATCTGCTCAATGAGGGATTACGTCGCGCAGACCCGTGTATATTGACCTACTGCACCCTGACATTGGTGTGTACTTAGCGTGGAATAAATGCAAGCACAACTTGAAGGATTTTATCAAATACATTGTGAATTCATCTTAGCTTGACAGGTGGCTTTCTCAAATCCAGGTAATTATGGATATATTACCCAACAATCTCCCCCTATTTGACGAAGCCAAAATCCTACTAGCTAAGATGAATACCACCATCCAGATAATATATACAACATATAGAATTTAAAGATACGACACAAGGAAATAGAGGCAAACAGATCAAAGCTTGAGTCAATCATAAATTCATATACATATATATATATATATATATATATATATATATATATATATATATATATATATATATATATATATATATATATATATATATATATATATATATATATATATATGTGTTGAAGTATTAGACCAGGCGGCTTAGCGGTCTGATCCAGCGGTTTGTTGACCGAGCGGTCTATCGGTCTACCTCTGCGGCCTGTTCCATCCTGCTGGAGTTGCCGAGCGGTTATCCCATCTGTCTAACCGTGCGGCCTATGCGGTCTCCTTTATTCTAGCCGCTCAGTACTGTAAATGTTTAGTCTCACATTGTTTGTTTTCTCTCTTTCTTATCTCCTCCATTCTATATAAGGGAGGTCATACCTTTGTAAATGATATCATTTTTGGATAATAAAATTTCAATTATTCAAAAGTTTATTCGCTTGTTCTCTACTTTTCGCTTCTTTTTGCTACTTTCTAACATGGTATCAAAGCACACGGTCATTTCCTCCTAATTCTGTGCGCTCTCTGTTGCTCGCGGCTTGTTTTCCGAGTTCTGCGACTTGATTCGCGACCTGTCTTCTCTTCTATCCGCGCGGCTTGTTTCTATACGCGCGGCTTGTTTCTGTCCGCTGCCCTGTTCGCGCGGCTTGCTTCTTCTTGGTTATCTTCTCCTACTGCTCTTTGTCGCCGCGACCTGTTCACTTGTCGCCGCGCTCCTTGGTCTTTCCTGCCGCTCCGACTTCCTAGTCATTGCGGTCTGTCTCTGTCCACGAGTGTTGTCCCTCTACTTGCGGTTCGCTGCTGTGATCTGCCTGACCGTGCGGGTTGTTCCTTTCTCACCCGCATCTTGGTCGCGGTCACCAGCTCTTCTCCTCTTCTCTGTTCACTCGGCCTTTTTCAGTCCGCGCGACCTCTTCCCCGCTGTGCCTTTGACCGCTTTCTAGCAGCTGCTGTGATCTGCCTGACCGTGCGGGTTGTACCTTTCTTACCCGCATCTTGGTCGCGGTCACCTGCTCTTCTCCTCTGTTCTGTTCGCTCGGCCTTTTCAGTCCGCGCGACCTCTTCCCCGCTGTGCCTTTGACCTCTTTCTAGCCGCTGCTGTTCGCGCGGCTTCATCTGTTTCCTAACCGCTCCTGTTCGCGCGGCTTCTTCTGCTTGCCGGGTTCCATGACTACCTCCGGTCTCACCACTACTCCTGCAGCTCCTTCTCCTCCTCCTCCTTCGGGCAACCTTGGCACCCTTTCCAAGCTTGTTGGCTCCAACTATCCCGATTGGAGCGTTTCTTTCACCTTTCTCCTTCGTTCTCAACGCAAGCGTCATCACCTCACCGATGACCCTCCTCCTCGCACCTCTCCTGAGTTTGATGACTGGGATGCGAGTGATGCTCTTGTTCGCACCTGGCTGGCCAACAACCTTTCTGATGAGTGCCTTCCCGTCATTCGCCATGATGAGACGGTCAAGGCCGCCTGGCTTCACCTCGCTGCTCTCTATTCGAAGGGGGGCCAGACGTCCCACATTTATACTCTCTATGCGGACCTCTTCGCCCGCCCTTCCATGTCACCGGCTGCGGCCTATCAGCAGGTTCAGGCTCTTGGTGCTGAAATCCTCCAGAATCGCCCCTTCTCCGCGGACTTGGCCGACCAGCACAAACACTTCCAGGAACTCCTGGTTGTTTGTTATCTTCTTCGTCTTCCCGACTCTTATGATATGATCCGCCAGCAGATCTTGGGTGAGGCGGAATCTCCTACTTTGGATGCCACCGCGGCTCGCATTGCCGCCGTTACTTCGCTCCTCCAGCGGCCTCTGTTGGCCTCCCCCCCTTCCCAGGACTCCTTTGCTCACCAAGCTCAGCGGGGGGGCCCTAGTGGCCGTGGCTCCTCTGGCGGCCGGAGTTCCTCCCGGTTCCTCTGCTCTCACTGTGGTCGTACTGGCCATACTGTTGACCGCTGCTGGTAGAAACATCCTCATCTTCGCCCTTCCGGTGATGCTCCTTCGACCTCCGCCTCTTCTAGGCCATCTGCCTCTATGGACACGACGTCAGGTAGTGCCCACGTCGTTACCCAAGGTAAATGGCTGATTGACTCCGGTGCCACCAATCATATGACGGGCAACCCTCATTGCTTCTCCCGTCTTGAGACCCATGACTGCTTACCCCCAGTTCGTGTGGCGGATGGTTCCCCGTCCCCGGTTCATGGGACGGGCATGGTTCAACTCACTCCATCGCTCTGCTTGGAGGATACCCTCTATGTCCCGAAGTTCCCGTGTAATTTGTTATCAGTTACTACTTTATGCCGGCAACTTCAGTGCTCCGTTTTATTCACTCCCACTACTTGTTCTTTTCAGGACCCGAGGACCCAGCGGACGATTGCTACTGGGACTGAGAGCGGCGGCCTCTACTTCCTCGACGATGTTTCCGCTCTTTCTGCCTACTCCTCCTCCACCGATCTCCTTCAGTGGCATCTTCGTCTTGGACATCCTCCTCCTCGGCTTATTCGTCAGCTTCTGCCCCACTTACCTCCTACCAGTTCTCCGCTCAACTGTGATGCGTGTCAGCTTGGCAAACATCATCGCTCCTCCTTCCCTCCGAAGCAAGGCCGTGGCTCCTCTCGCATTTTTGATCTTATTCATTCTGATGTATGGGGTCCTGCTCCTACCCTCACAGTTGGTCGGGGCAGTTCCTATTTTGTTACTTTTATCGATGATTTTACTCGATGTACCTGGGTGTATCTATTAAAAGATCGCTCTGAACTATTTTCTGTTTGGCAATCTTTTTACTTTATGATTAAGACTCAATTTGCTATTTCTATTAAAGTCTTACGTTCTGATAATGCCAAGGAGTATCTGACTCATGAGTTCTCCGCGTTCTTTCACAAACATGGCCTCCTTCATCAAACGACTTGTGTTTACACCTCCCAACAGAATGGGGTGGCGGAGCGTAAAAACCGTCACCTGCTTGATGTTGCGCGTACTCTCATGACGCAGATGCACGTCCCTCGCTCCTACTGGGGCTACGCTGTGCTGCTCGCTTGCTATCTCATCAATCGCCTTCCCTCCATGGTCCTCCACGGCCAGACTCCCTTCTCCCTTCTCTACCCCCACCAGGAACCTTTTCCTCTTCCTCTCCGTGTCTTTGGCTGTACGGCCTTTGTTCACGCTCCCTCCGCCACCCGCGACAAGCTTTCCCCCCGTTCCACCAAGTGTGTCTTTTTGGGGTACTCTACCACTCAAAAAGGCTATTGCTGCTTTGACCCCCTTCTCCGCAAGCAGTTTGTCTCCGCAGATGTGACTTTTTTCGAAAATGCTTCCTATTTCTCTCCTTCCTCTTCTCTTCCTTCTCTTCCTTCTGATATCTCCGTTCCTTCCACACCTCTCCACGTTTTCCCACCTTCGTCTCCTGCTCCACCCACTCCTTCCCAGTCCGTCTCCCCACCCACCCCTCCACCCTCCTCTCCGCTGCCGTCTCTCTCTAGTCCCGGGCCAGCCTTCTCCGCCACGGACGCTCCGGTCGCTGACGCTCCCGTCGCCGACGCTCCCGTTGACCTGGATGTTCCCATTGCCCTTCGCAAAGGGGTGCGGCGCGTGTACTCAACACCCGCTCACGGCTGTTGTTTCTTATGATCAGCTTTCTCCTTCTCGCAGGTGTTTTGCCTTGGCTATCTCTGCTACTTCTACTCCCCGTACCTACCAGGAGGCTCTCGCTCTCCCTCATTGGAAGTCTGCCATGGATGAGGAGATGGCTGCTCTTACTGAACGGGGTACCTGGACCCTGGTTCCTCCTCCCGTGGGCACTGATGTGGTTGGCTGTCGCTGGGTATTCGTTGTGAAGTTTCGCCCCGACGGCACTGTGGATCGCTACAAAGCCCGGCTGGTGGCCAAGGACTTTACTCAGACTTATGGCGTTGATTACTTTGATACCTTCTCTCCGGTTGCTCGCCTCAGCACCATCCGGGTTCTCTTTTCTGTGGCTGTTAACCGAGCTTGGGCTATTTCCCAGCTTGATGTGAAGAATGCCTTTCTCTATGGCGATCTTCAGGAGGACGTCTATATGGAGCAACCTCCTGGGTATGTTGCTCAGGGGGAGACACGTGTCTGTCATTTGAAGAAGGCCATTTATGGCCTAAAGCAGAGCCCTCGGGCATGGTTCGAAAAATTCAGTGGTATTGTGGCTACCATCGGCTTTCAAAGGAGTTCGGCCGATCACTCCTTATTCATTCGCAAAACGGCCTCGGGACTGGTGGTTTTGGCCGTATATGTGGATGATATTCTCCTTACTGGCGATGACCGAGATGGGGTGGACTTGACGAAGAAGCACCTCCATTAGCACTTGGTCACGAAGGATATGGGCTCCCCAAAATACTTTTTGGGGATAGAAATCTCTTGGAAACTTGACTCCTTGGTTCTCTCTCAACGGAAGTATGCCCTTGATCTTCTTAGAGAAGCAGGCTTGACAGGTGCCAAACCAGCTCGTTTTCCCATGGCCGTTGGAGAAGACAAAACGTGGACGGATGATTCGCCTCTTCTATCTGATGTCACACGGTACAGACGTTTGGTAGGCAAACTCATCTATCTCACGGTGACTAGACCCGACATCGCCTACGCTGTATGCAAGGTCAGTCAGTTTATACAAGCTCCCAGGGAGTGTCATCTTCAGTCCGCCCTGAAGATTTTAGAGTATATCAAAGCAGCACCGGGCAGAGGGTTACTCTTTCAGAAGAATGGCCATCTGAGGGTTGAGGCCTACTCAGATTCAAGTTATGCGGATGACAAAGGCGATCGTAAATCCACGTCAGGTTTTTGTACCTTTGTTGGAGGTAATCTCGTGAGTTGGAAGAGCAAGAAACAGTCTGTTGTTTCCAGATCCAGTGCCGAAGCAGAATACCGGAGTATGGCGTCAACCACGTGTGAGTTAAAGTGGTTGCGGGCTCTCATGCTTGACCTGGGCGAGGTATATGACTGTCCTCTCCCTATGTTCTGTGACAACAAGGCCGCTATACACATATCCAGAAATCCGGTCTTCCATGAGAGAACGAAGCATATAGAGGTTGACTGTCACTTCATTCGGGAGGAGATTTTGAAGAAACAGATTTGTACTCCTTTTGTCACCTCTAACAAGGAGTTGGCAGATATCTTCACCAAGCCGGTTTCTACTTCCTTCTTCCGCATCTGTGACAAGCTGGGCATGATTGATATCTATGCTCCAGCTTGAGGGGGAGTGTTGAAGTATTAGACCGGGCGGCTTAGCGGTCTGATCCAGCGGTTTGTTGACCGAGCGGTCTATCAGTCTACCTCTGCGGCCTGTTCCATCCTGGTGGAGTTGCCGAGCGGTTATCCCATCTGTCTAACCGCGCGGCCTATGCGGTCTCCTTTATTCTAACCGCTCAGTACTGTAAATGTTTAGTCCCACATTGTTTGTATTCTCTCTTTCTTATCTCCTCCATTCTATATAAGGGAGGTCATACCTTTGTAAATGATATCATTTTTGGATAATAAAATTTCAATTATTCAAAAGTTTATTCGCTTGTTCTCTACTTTTCACTTCTTTTTGCTACTTTCTAACAATATATATATATATATATATATATATTCCCAAGATTGTTCATATAACAATAACAAAAGATAAATGTGTTCTTGAGAAAATGACAAGCTATAAACTTCTGTCTATTTCTCTTTGGCTAGGTCATCCTTGTGTTTTTGAGCCAGGAACTTCTTTCTTTGCCTCTCAACGTATTCCTTGGGCTTTGGATAGTATCTGGAAGGAGGAGCTTTATCTGCCGCAGTGTTGGTCCTGAAGAAGATGTTTGGTTTAACTTCATATGTCTTGTGCAGCTCCCACTCATGCTGGCTGTATACATCGTTCCGATTTATTTCCCCTTTTTCTTGTAGTAAGAACGTGTCCAAGATAATACTCTTTGATACCGGACTCCACCTTTCGTTCCTCACTTCATCCTCCTTCAATCTGATTTTCTTTTCAGCTTGCGTTTCCTTAGATGTCCCTTCTTGAGATTTTCTCTTGTCCCTAGCTTTTGCTAGGGCTCCTTGGTCAAACATGGCCATCAGTTTTGCTTTGGAGGTTGCCCTAGCAACCCTTTGAGAATCAGCTTCACTTAAAGGAACTTCTTCAACACTTGCTCCCTCATCAGCCGCAGTATTATTTTCAGGAGCAGGATTACCCTCACGATTTTCAGGGATATTGGCGCCTAATGCTTGTTTGAGCATCCACCAACAACTGTCATAAACATATATGTCTGACTGTTCAAAATTTTTGATTATGATTTCCTGAAGCTCGGCCATCTTAGCTGTATATTCTTTCTCCCCCTTTTTGGCTTCGACGGCAATGGAGTTTGCATAAGAATGCAGTGACTCATCAATGTGCTTTGTAGTCTTGGAGAACTCGGTAATCAAGGCTTGTTGATTGCTGTTAAGAGTCACCATGTTGGCATCAAATTTTTGGATGTTATTTGCCACGACATGAGCATTCTGATTAACGACTGCGAGTGTATCTGTGTTCTTTTTAAATCCGTCCATAAGAAGAGTTACAGCTTTGCCGACTGCTGTATACTTGTCTTCAAACTTCTTTTCCATCAAATCCAGTTTGTGATTGATTTCCACAACGTTCTTGAGCATTAGATTCTCAGATTTCTTAATTCTTTTTAACATTTTATTTTGAGCTTACTCAAAAGACGCTTTGAGCTCATCCACGATACCTTGAATAACATTCACCGTGTGATTAGCTAGATCAGCTCGTAGTGGATGATCCTGAGGCATTCCTTGGCCTTGCTCTTCAGCGATTCACTTGTAGAGCTGGACACTAGCACAGTCTCTAAAGGGGGAATACTTGCAGCCTCAGTAGATTTCTCGGAAGTACTTAGCAGCCTCTGCTGAGAGGACTCCCCCTCCACTGTTGCACTAATTTTCTCAAGAACTATCTCAGGAGCTTGCTTTTCAGATGGAACTTCAGTGTTGTCCTGAGGCTCCATTACTTCCTGTCTCTCATTTCCTTCTTCCTCATCCTCATCATCCATGAAATCATTCTCAGCTGCATCATCTTCCAAAGCTCCCTCATCATTCTCCTCTACATTACCTCCGGCTCCTAGATCATTCACGTTCAGGGTCGCCTCATTTTCCATCACATCTTCACTTTCTTCTTGCAGATCCGCAACTGCATCTCTAGCTATCTGAGAGATGCCAGATATGATATTAACACAAGCGGGTAGAGGCTCCCCCTCAATTCCTGCAGTTAGTGCCTCGGGAATTTCACTGGGAATATCCACGGAATCTGCTACGGTTCTGTCCTCGGCAGGAGATTCTTCTTGTTCTACTACCACGGCAGCCTGCCCGATGCGTCGCTCCCATCTGTCAAATACGCTGGAGTCCATTTTCTTCAAATAATACAATGGAACTCCTTTACTCATGTCGAACCTATCTCCGTTTAGCTGATTGAGATATAGGCTGATGATTCTTCCAAAACTTGGAGATCTGAGAGTGTCCTTAATCTTCTCAAAAAGCATAGCTCCCCAGTTGAATCTCTTTCTGCAGACAATCGCCACAAGGATCTTGAACATGTCAGCTGAGATGTGGTCATGTGAGTCGGGTTTGCATATCAGTACTTTCCCAATGATGTCGGACAAAAGTTTCCCCTCCTCATTCATTTCCTTTCGCTTTATCAATCTGGTTCCTCTAGCTAGTCCACAGAATAATAATGCCCTGGCTTTATCATGTTCCTCCAGATAATCCTCGTGCTCAGAACTAGTGAGCTGCAAGTATTGGGTCAGTTTGCATGTAGACATCTTGATCCTGGCACCTGCAACCTTACTCTTGATGATAGAGTCTTCATTCTGAAGTTTGGCGGTTGCGAAGAACTCCATCACTTCCTTGTCCAAAATTTTGCAGGGGTGCTCCAGTATAAAAGAGAGGCCAGCCTCTTCAAGCATGATGATGATGTTTCTGAACTCATCCGAGGCATGTGAGAACCCAGTTCAAACCAACTCACATCGAGTGACCAGGCCGGCGGTTGTCCTTGGAGCCATTGCAAACCTAGGGAGGGAATCCCAAGACTACGCCTAATCAGAAATCAAGAGGGAAGCTACACTAACAGTAAGTCACTGTAAGGGTGAGGATGTGGTTACCCAAAAGCGTAGAAGGTGAGAATCGACGGAGACGACGGAAAACCGGGAGGCGCTCGAGACTTTGTTTGATCGAAACCGCGGATAAATCCCTGGACGAGCACCCTGGACGCGAGAGGAGTGATCTACGGAAGGAAGAAACAGCGAGTTTCCTGCGGGATATCGACGGAAGAAGCGGCGGGATTCCTGCGGGATATCGATGGAAGAAGAGGCGGGATTCCTGCGGGATATCGACGGAAATGAGGAACTTTGACGGAAATGAGGGATATGAAGGGTCGGTGGGATTCCTGCGCGATATCGACGGGTTTTCGTGCGAAAAGCGAAATACGAGGGATCGGCGGGAGTTATTCTAAGTCGAAATCGAAGGGATTCTTCAATGGGAATCTACGGGTTAAGAGGCATGCCGGATTCTAGAAATCTTCTGATATTAAGACGGTTTAAAAATCTTCTAAATATATATATTTCTTAATACCAATCTATTTAGGGTTTGAACGGGGTTTTTCCATACATTTCTTGATGTCAATTGTAAGATTTAGTGATTTCCAATGACGTATCTTCTTTAATTTTCAGTGAACTGATTTATGCCTGTAGATGTTTATTTTTAAATCTACCAGTGAATTTACAGATAAATCTTTAATAATGTATCTAAGGGTTATTTTTACAGTGTTAACCTTTCCTTAGGTGTACACACATATATGTGTATATATATAAATATATATGTAAATGTCGACACAATATGACTCAAGTATTGGAGCTGATCAAAAATACCTGGGATTATGAGTTTTATCATTTAGCCCCTCTGGTTAAAGCATACCAGGTGTTCAATGTGAGTATTCCATTGTAGATAGTACTTCTGTTATTCCAGATACTTGTTCCAATTCAGTCTTGAAACATCTTCTGTCTAGTTCCCATCATATTTACGGGAACCTAGACTACCCTGCAAAAGAGAGTTACCTTACCTTAGGAACCCAATACGTATTGGGTCCTAGGTTCTTGTTAGCATAAAAACTTGAATGCCTTCCCTCAGAAATCCTGTCAGGAAGACTACCTCTGCCCAGAATATGTGGATAGACCCTTGCCCTTGACACAGAGGGGTTGTGTCAACAGTCTATGGCAAAGTGTCCCACCTTGCCACAGCACCAACACGTGTGAATGTTGTACCTCCGTTTCTGACCTGATCCAGTGACTGAGGTAGTCATGGTCCTAGGTCCAAACGGGATAGATCCGGATCTGCTCCCAAAATTGCCTCTTCCACCGTGACACTTGGAAGGGTGGAAGGAATGCATGTAGCGAGCGTCATGAGGCCTGGGAGGTGGTGCCTTCCTTTCAGTCAGCGCCCTTCTAGAGGCCCCATGAGAACTTACTGCATGACTTCTAACCTCCATTTCCTGTGTCCTAGGGTGCTGAGAAGCGTTCTGAGAGCTGATACCAGCAGATTCATGCTGAGTTGGGGCAGTGGCCGAGAATACAAAGGGCTCAGAATGAGCCTTAGGTATTCTCTCATGGGTGGCCATGACAGCCCTTGCACTATGGGTGTCTCCACATGAGGACAGATCACCCTTGCAGTGACCACGATTGTTCCTGTGATCATACCTGAAGGAATGATGAGTACCCTTCCTGCCTCGAGTGGGGGATCTGAATACCGTTTCCCCATTTCTCCATGAATTGATAATTCGGGAGATCCACCCATTTTCTTCCTTTCTCTTTATAGCATTAACCTTGGAAAAGTTGGATACTATCATTTTCTCATTCTCTAGACTACTCTCTAGATCTGAGATTTTAGAGTCCTTGACCTTGTTGGATGCCAATTAGAGAACCAACAAGATCTTCAGCCGAACAATCTCCTGAGCTTGCTCCTCAACAAGTAGGTTGCTTTTCTGAAGGGCTCTCTTCAGGGAATCAGGATTTTCTGAAGGGTGACAATTCCTGTCTTCAGGAACTTCAAGAGAGAAGGGGCAAGATGAAGAAGTTACCTGCTCTTCAGAGTTATTGTCACTAGCGCCAGAGACCGTTGTGTCAGCTTCATCAGAACTACTTTCCTCAATTTCTTCTTCAGTCTCTGACAAGGACACCGGAGCCCTGATGTTGTCCGATTGATCCTTGCCTTCATCTTCAGAGGCGAGGACCCCCACATAGGCTTCATCCTCTTGTTGACAGCAGATCCCTGCTTTCTTTGATCCCCCATGAGATCTGAGATGGTTACCCACATAGATTTGGCCGTCTCACACTTTTCCAATCTAGATCGAGAAGGTCCAGACCAGACATTCATGATGATCTGACGAATCATCTTGTCCAGATTAAATAATGAGAGTTCAGTCTCCGACATCTCAGTAATACACTTGGGGATTTGGATATCCTTTCCAGAGTCGGAGGTCTTCATAGGAATGAATGGACCCTCTTCTAAGATGAGAGATGCTCGAGGATCGATAGCCTCCAGGTGATAGGACACTCTCATCTTCCAGATGGGATAATACTCCTTAGTGCACGTGGGAAGTCTTAGTGGAGAGATCCCATGATCCAGCTCCATGCTTTTGACACTGGTGGCAGGATTCTACTCAAGGTGTTAACCTATTTGATGAGTAACCTGGCTCTGATACCACTTGAAAGTCCACCTAGTGTCAACTACCTTCACCTATGGGGGGGGGGGGAATAGGTGACGGGCAGCTTTTTTGCGGAATTAAAATTGTACCTGCACAAGAAAACAAAACAGCACAACACAGAAAGGACACAAGCAAATTATAGTGGTTCCCCGATTTGGGTACATCCACTTTCCCCCTTCGACCTATCTCCCAACCAGGGACGACTCGGTCACTTCACCAACAGGATTGAAATCCAATCCTTGCACTAACGGAAGGAACCCTTCCACACGTAGGAGACAACACTCCCACAACACGGGTTGCACCCAACCCTTACAATTAGGAACCAACGTTCCTTTACAACAAAAATGAAAATAGAATGTACAAGAAATACAAACAATTTTTGGAGACTAAGGTGTCCCTCTTCGTTCGATGACGTGTTCTTGAAGTCAACGAAGAGTCCACAACCCTAGATCTCTCTTGGAGAGAATCTCCCCGAAACCGGCGGCGGTAAGAAGGGCGGCGGCTTGGTTCTCGGGATCGGTGGCGACAACGGTGTGCGGCTGCTGTACTTTGGAGATTCAATCTTCGTAGCAAAGCTAGCAAGGTCCTCCAACGGTCACACTAGGATCGATCGTCTCGATCGATTCGGAAGGGGAAGGTTTTCCCGATCAACGAATCAAGAGACAAGGGATCTCTGGTTAGACGCGTGAGACGCTGTGCTTGGCTGAGCTTCTGTCATCGGGAGATCTGAAAGCAACCACGATCAAAGTCGGCGATCTACTGGCACGAGCGGCGACGGCGGCGGAGCGGATTTCACGATCTAGGTCAAGGTCGGCGGCCCGGCTTCGTTTTTGTGTGTGTCTATTTACTGTTCAAAATACGCGTGTATTTATACAGTAGAATACTCCTTTATGACCGTTATGGGTCCCACCAGAAGAAACCCCGAAAGTGGTTCAAAACAACGTCTTAACATTTGATCCGGCCCAGCGGGATCCAGAAAATCGCCCAAGTCAAATTCGGTGAGAATCAAAGGTGATTCTCGACGAGTCGGCGAGAATCAGCCAGTGATTCTCGCCGAATCACTTGATGATTCTCGACGATTATGACTTAGCGCCAGATTTGCACGCTATGATGTAGCCGGATTGAGACAGCGAGAATCAGCCAGTGATTCTCGACGATTCGGCGCGAATCACTAGTGATTCTCGCCGAATCGGCGAGAATCACTTGGTGATTCTCGTCGATTGTTACTTAGACGATTTTTCGTCTTTCCACCCATGAGCTGCTCTTTGACCCATCCTTGCTCCTTGTCTGCTTTTGCATTGTCACGGCCCTATACTTGAAGATAAGTACACTCCAATAGAGAGAGTACACGTAGGCCAACACATTGATCTGCTCAACGAGGGATTACGTTGCGCAGACCCGTGTATATTGACCTACTGCACCCTGACATTGGTGTGTACTTAGCGTGGAATAATTACAAGCACAACTTGAAGGATTTTATCAAATACATTGTGAATTCATTTTAGCTTGACAGGTGGCTTCCTCAAATCCAGGTAATTGTGGATACATTACCCAACACTTCTCCTTCCCAGTTCCTGCACATTTGATAAAATCCTTGTAGGGATATGGCGCAACCAACTCGCCCAAAAGCCCGGACTGTTTGAGGACGGCGCTACCACTCCTTTATGGAGCTGGCTACCCTAGGCAGGATCCACGGGGCGGCCAGTTAGGCCCCAGGGGACACACCCTTCTGTTTCGACTAGTGTGGGCCGTAGCGCATCACGCCGTACCTCCCAACACTGGGGGCATTGCTAGACCCCAACAATCCCCCCCCCCCCCCAGAAACGACCCCGGGGTTTCGAACCCGTAACCTCCCTCTGATACCACTTGTAGGGATATGGCGCAACCAACTCGCCCAAAAGCCCGGACTGTTTGAGGACGGCGCTACCACTCCTTTATGGAGCTGGCTACCCTAGACAGGATCCACGGGGCGGCCAGTTAGGCCCCAGGGGACACACCCTTCTGTTTCGACTAGTTTGGGCCGTAGCGCATCACGCCGTACCTCCCAACACCGGGGGCATTGCTGGACCCCAACACCGGCCACCTCCCTGTCCGGCCACCACCGCCACCACCTTCGTTGAGGTGGGGGCTATCGCCGGGCGGCGGCACGGCCGCCGGAGGGGCGGTTTCTGGCAAACTCATGAGGTATAAAAAGCCATGAAAAACTGAAATTTTCTCACCCGATCTGGCTCAATTGAGCCCGATTTCTCTCCTAACTGATCTAGGATTCTAGCCCACGAAGAGAGGAGTAGAGGAGGACCTTTAACCGTGCTTGCTGACGGGTTTGGTGGTGGTGCGCCATGGCCGGCTTTTGGAGCTTCGGGTGTTCTGCAACAGCACTACCAAATGGCTCAAAATCTTCAGGGAATGTGTGGAAACAACTCCTCTGGTCCTAAGGAAGCTTTTAAAACCATCAAATGGGGGGAGGGAAAGGGTGTAGCATCAATGGCCATTAATGGCCTTAATGTTGAGATTTTGGCCATGGTGGGTTCACTGCACCCAGGCACTGAAAATGGCAGGAAAGTCCCTTAATCTTCCCCTAACTGACCAGGGAGGAAGATTCCAGCAATAAGAGAGGGCCTTTGGTCTTCTAAGCCATGAATGGCCTTCATTCCCCACTTTCTCTCTCCTCCATTAAAGGGGAAAATAAAGCTTTTCTCTCTCCTAATCATCAAGGCCGAATTTTGGTGTCCCCTCCAGCCTATTGACAGCCCACTAACTCATTTTAATAATATAAACGAGGTTAGCCCAAGTGGGGGAAATGGGTTGAGCTTGGGTTAGCCCATTTGGGCTAATTTGACTTAACCTTAAGGTAGAGTTGACCTTGGTCAACATGACCATTTGGGTTGACCCCAATGGGTCCTTGGAGACTCATTGGCCTCCCCTAAGGTCAATGTAGGGTTGGGTAGGGTTGACTTGTCACCTTGGAGGTCACTTGACCCTTGGTAAGGGCACTTTGACCACTTTGGGGCTAGAGTTGACTTGGGTCAACTTAGCCACTAGGTTTGACTCCAATGGGTCCCTAGTGACCCATTGACCTCACTTTAGGTTTAGGAATCCCTGAGTAAGGTTGGTTGGGCACATTAGAGGTCAACTGCCCTTGATTAGGGCACCTTGCCCTATTTAGGCCTATGGTGGTCCTAGGTCAAATTGGCCACCTGGGGTTGACTCCAATGACCCTTAAGGCTCTAGTGGACCCTCTAATGGGTTAGTGATGTTGTGGTGGGGTCATGGAGTCATGGTGAAGCCCTAAGGTCAAATTCTAGGTTTGGTGATGAGGTTGTGCCATAGGGAGACCATGGTGATCCTCACCTTGGCCTTCTATCTCTTGGCCCATTTCTGTCTTCCTAGGGTTTTGTCATGACCTAGTCATGTCCAAAACCACTCTTAGGGGTCTAGTTGGAAATGAGATGTTACAATAGGAGCCCAGAAGCAGGAGCATGTTCATGCGATGCAGAGTGCTCCTATGGAATATTTAATCTGTTCTGCGTGTAATAAAAAGGGGCACGATGCTGCCCATTATTGGGGAAAGAAAAGAGACTGCTTCTAGTGCGGGCAAAAAGGACATTTCAGGTCGAAGTGCTCGCAGGCTTAGCCCCCATTGTAACCAGTTCCACTTCGGAACTTGCCGTCTCCGCAGCTATTGGACAGGGGGAAGGGCAAGATGAACATGGTGTCTTTGGAGGAAGCTCAGACATCTTCTCAAGTGATTTCAGGTTAGATTCTAACCTAGTTCCAGCTTTTAGTTTGTAGTTGTAGTTTTGATGTACGTTCCCTTAGTTGTGTATATGATTTTATAGGAAGGTTTAAGGTCAAGAACTACTGTGCACGCGTTCTTTTTGATTCTGGTGCTA
Source organism: Platanthera guangdongensis (assembly GCA_039583875.1). NCBI lineage: Eukaryota > Viridiplantae > Streptophyta > Magnoliopsida > Asparagales > Orchidaceae > Platanthera > Platanthera guangdongensis. The sequence continues at coordinate 43,244,152 of CM077154.1, forward strand.
CCCACTCGTTCATGGCTATGACCTTCATAGCGCGTCATGGTCTAACCCTTGATCTTGTTTGAAACGCATTTTGTGTCAAGTTTCCCTCAGGCGATTCTGTGGTGTCAGACCAAGGCATTCAAAGTTGTCTGCTTTAGTTAGGAGATTTTCTAGCTGTTGTTGATCTGAAGGTGATAGACTTGGAAGATTTTAGGTTATGGACTGGTTGTCCAAGTATGATGAAGTCATCCAGTGCAAGGTTAAGCGCTTAGACTTCATGATGGACAATGGTTAACCCAGGAGTGTTTATGGTTTTCCGTGCCATGTTTCTATGATTAATTCGAGGTACGTACTTGGAAGCTTGTGATTTCCGAATGTTTTTCCTGTGTGGTTTCAGTGTTGGCGACCGATAGTATTTTGTCGTGAGTTGAGGGGATTGCTATTGTGCTCGAGTTCCCTGATGTATTTCCTGAGAATCTTCCTGGTCTTCCACCTGAGAGAGTCGTGGAGCTCATCATAGATTTGGAGCCGGGTACCCATCCTTTTGCTAAGGCATCGTACTGTATGGCCCGTGTGAACTGGAGGAGCTGTGTACCCAATTGGATGAGTTACTGCAGAATGGTTTTATTAGGACGAGTTCTTCTCCGTTGGGAGCTACTGTGTTGTTTGTGAAGAAGAAGGATAGATCGATGAGGCTTTACATCAATTATAGAGAGCTTAATAAGGTGACCATCAAGAATAGGTATCCCCTCCCAAGGATTGATGACCTATTTGATCAGTTGCACGGTAGCTCTGTGTTTTCGAATATTGATCTTCCTTCAGGCTACCACCAGTGGAGGATTCGTGAGGCGGATATTCCTCAGACTGCTTTTCGTTCACATCATGGACATTTTGAGTGTTTGGTATTGTCCTTTGGTTTGACCAATGCACCCTCTTCTTTCATGGATATGATGAACAAAGTGTTTAAGGATTTACTAGACCGTTTCGTGGTTGTATTCATAGATGATGTTCTGGTGTACTCCTGTAGTGCTGAAGAGCATGCTCAGCACTTGCGTCTAGTTTTGTCTATTTTGAGGGAGCATAATTTGTATGCCAAGCTGAGTAAGTGCGAGTTTTGGATTCCTCAGGTTTCTTTTCTGGATCATGTGGTTAATAAGGATGGAATTTCTGTGGACCCTGAGAAGATAACCGCCATTATGGATTCAAATTGACCTACCAAACCCAAAGAGATAAGGAGCTTCCTAGGGTTGGAAGGATATTATAGGAGGTTTGTCGAAGGTTTTTATACATTGTCTACGTCGCTTACTAAGCGTACATAGAAGCATGCTGCTTTTGTTTGTTGCGATAAGTGCGAAGAAGCTTTTTAGGAATTGAAGAGTAGATTGTGCACTGCTCCGATTTTGGCCTTGTCTACGAAGGAATAGAGTATGTCGTGTATGTGGAAGTATCACACGTTGGACTTGGGTGCGTGTTGATACAAGAAGGAAAAGTGATAACGTATGAGTCGCGACAGTGAAAACACATCAAAGGAATTACCCTACGCATGATCTAGAATTCGCAGCTGTGATTTACGCCTTAAAGTTATGGAGACATATGTTATATGGAGCTCTATGCAAGATTTATACTAATCATAAAGTTTGAAGTACGTATTCACCCAAAAGGAATTGAATTTGTGCTAGTGGAGATGGTTAGAGTATGTGGCAGATTATGATGTTGAGATCCAATACCATCCGGGCAAAGCTAATGTGGTAGCCGACAGCCTGAGTGGGAAGTCAGCGAAAATTTTTAATCTTTATGTGGATTCGCTGGTGGAGTAATTTCTTTTAATGGATATATCGATGGGGAGTACCGACTCGCCCAGTAGTTTGGAAGTATTACAGCCTTCGTGGATTTCACTGACATGGCTATATCAAAGGGATGACCCCGATTTATTGAACCTTTATAACAGAACTGCGTAAGGGGAATTGGCGGATTTTTCCATTAATAACGCGGGTACTTTGAAGTACCACGACAGATTTTGTATTCTCGCAGTTGAGGATATCTGAGTTAAGTTGGGAAAAGAGTCGCACTGTTCTAGTGTTTCCTACCACCCCGGCTCTACTAAAATGTATAAGGATCTGAAGAAGATCGTTTGGTGGTATGGTATGAAGGGCGATATATCTAAGTTCGTATCAGAATGTTTTACTTGCAAGTGAGTTAAGGCTGATCATGGTAGGCTTGGAGGCAAGTTGACGCCCTTAGAAATTCCAAGTTGGAAGTGGGAGGGAATTTTGATGGATTACATTACTGAATTACCGAGATCTCCCCGAGGACACGATTCTGTTTGGGTTATAATGGACAGATTGACGAAGTGTGCTCACTTCGTGTCATTCAAGATCGACTACCCCATGAAGAAAATAGTTGGATTATATTTGGATGAGGTCATCAGGTTACATGGAGTGCCTGTCAATATTGTATCAGATCGAGACTCCAGGTTTACGTCTCGCTTTCAGAAAAGCCTACAGGAAGGATTGGGTACTGATCTGCGGTATTCCGCCACTTATCATCTGCATACTAATGGTCAGACAGAGAGAGTAAATAAGATCGTGAAGATATGATCAGATGTTATATTTTGAACCACGGAGGAGCGTGGGATGGGTGTTTGAGACTAATGGAATTTTCATACAATAATTTTTACCAAGAGAGTTTATAGATGTTCTCGTTCGAGTCTTTGTATGGGAGGCATTGCAGAACTCCCTTGTAATGGGCCGAGATTGGTGAGAAACCGTTGTTGGGTCCTGAAGCATTAGAAGAAATGGATGTTTATGTAAAGCATATTCAAGAGAAGCTTTGGATTGCTCAAGAGCACTATTAGAAGAATGCCAATCGGCGTAGGACCGATTTGGAGTTTATTGTTGGGGACATGGTGTTTCCTAAATTTTCCCTGATGTCTAGTGTTAAAAGGTTTGGTAAGAACCACATGTTGGACCCGTGATATGTGGGACTGTTTGGAGTTGTTGAGAGGATTGTTGTGTCAGCTTACAGGCTGGATTTGCTCATGAACTTTCTCGGTGTACACAATGTTTTTCACATGTGCCAATTGCGGAAGTGTTTTCTAAGTGACAGGCAAGTTCTTGATTCGGTGCCCCAGTTGGAGCCCAACCTTTCGTATGTGGAGGTGCCTGTTCGTGTTTTGGATACTCAAGATCGGGTATTGCGAAGAAAGACAATACCGATAGTTAAAGTTTTGTGGCGGAACCAAGACGTGGACAGCGCGACTTGGGAGTTGGAGTTAGCTATGAGGTAGGCTCATCCTCATTTATTCTCCAAATTTGTTTGGTATGTAACCTTTTCGATAACCCTTAGTTATTTCCTTCTTTTGTAATAGACATTTTTGTGTGTATAGTTTCGGGACGAAACTTTCTTTTAGGAGGAGTGGTTGTAATGCCCCCAATTTTTCGATGTTTAGTTTAATTCTTTTTGGCGTATTTATGACGTCACAACATTACTAAAAATTCAAAGACCTATTCACCCCCTGTAGGTGATTAGCTAACCTTCAGTTAAAAAACTTTCAGATTGCCTCGTCCTGTAGCTATACCAGTGTGGTTTCCCGGCCACACGGCCGCCTCCCTGGTTGGCCACCACCACCACCACCTTTATTGAGGTGGTGTCTATTGCCTGGCGGTTGCACAAACGCCAGAGGGGATGTTTCCGGCGAACCTGATAGGTTGTATTTTCAAGGAAAAATCTAGTTATCTCCTCACTAATCGGGCTCAATAGAGCCTGATTTCTCCTCCCAATGATCTAAAGATCTAGCACAGGATAGAAGGTGAAGGACTAGACCTGTAGGCGAGCTTGGAGGCATGAGTGGTTGTAACAACCCCATCCGTTCATATGGTATATTCTAGAAGGTCCGGCCGGGGCCCCACAGTATATATCACAAAACAGGCGGTGAAGGTACATGATGATACCAGAGTAGCGCATCGCACCTATCACAAAGCATTCTAGCGGAAGCCTAGACTACAACTTGAACTCCTCATGAATGCCCAAATATAAAACTCCACATTTTATACAATATAGGAATGTCTTACAACAAGTAAAAAGAGTTGGCCTTATGGCCTTACATGGCTGTCAAACAGTGGCCTAAACAGATTGGCGCGCAGGCTGGCCACAATAAACGAAAACACACAACATTTCCAAATATCCTTCGAGGGCTAGCAACAATAGCAGCAACAGTATCAGGAACATCAACCTCTATGCATCCCGCTCGGCTCTCCAACACCTGTACAGGGACAATCCACCCAGCGGTGGCAAACAAAAGCAACGTTCAGCGTTCAGCTGACCAAATTATAACGACCCTACCCCTTTTCTCGGGGTAGCGGTATTCTTCCCTGCAGGCATATCATATCACAAGCATGACAATATATCTCATATAATGAGCTTTCACGCACACATGCCATCACAACCGTTCGCCACCCGGCCCAACGGTTCGTGCACTCAGGGCACATTCTTGGTGTTCTGGCAAAGCTCTTACCCACCACCGTATCAGGGTCACCACCCAACGGTAAATCTCTTGAGCATTTACTCCATGGCGTGCAGCTGGAGTTTTATAGTCTTACTACACCGGGATGGCCCGTAGCCCCCCATTGTGTCATGGCGCGCAGGCCTAAGACTCTTGCTATGCGCTCCAACAGACCGCACCTTTTGGTCTCACGTCGGACGGACATAGCGCAGGTCGGATCCTCCACCCCCCGTTGCTAAAATCGCCTTGCCTTCTCCGAGTACATCGTACTCATGGCTATATCAAAGATGCGGGTCGGTCTCACCAATCCTGTTCTTGGCACACAGCCTGGGTATTTCTCCATACCCATTTTCATATCACAACAGCGGGCCTTTCCTGGGCATCCCAGTACTTCCTGTTACACTCTTCACAGGTGGACACCGCAAAATCACAAATGTCAGGGGTCTTTCCTGGCTACCATGCCAGTACTTCCTGTTACTTGCTTCACAAGTGGACACCCTACGACATCAAGCATCACAAAGGGCCTTTCCTGGTCACATCAGTACTTCCTGTGCCTCATCCACAGGTATGACCCAAAACATAACACAGATATTTTCCTGGACTACCACTCCAGTACTTCCTGTTACTCCTTTTCGTAGGCATAACCCGTTGACTCCTTAAACTACACGTTTATCATGGAGTCTTCTCCGGTTCGTATGCAACATCACCAATCCAGACCAACCTGTCCAGATAGGCTTCACACAGCATGCCTATTCCATACTCCAATTCCGGATCTATATGCCAACAAGGGGATTTCATGAATCACCCAAAAGACTCCCAAAATCCGCCACCTCTTGGTGGGGGAATCACAAAGACATGCCAAAAGGAAGACTTCATATGGCTAGGAAGAAACGTCGTTACCCTTGACGACCGCTTCGGTGCCATGACCTCAAAGCTAGCTTGAATGGCTCACAAGAACTTTTCCTCCGCAGCGCCGGCTTCGGATCTCTCGTCGGTCAACTACAGCACCACCACCACCAGCCCTTCCTCTTCTTCCTCCTTCTTCCTCTCCCTTTTCTCTCTTAAGATGAAGGCTAAGTAAAATGAGAATAAGTTCTCAGTTTCGGCCTTTAGGCACAGAGGAAAGAAGTTACAGCCCTTGGATCCTAGCTGAAGGAACAGACGGCCACAAAACTGCCAGAAAATATGAATTTGACCTGACACGGCATATGACACACCCGTGTCCCAGGCCGTGTGCCTCAAGCGGTGGTCAACCGACTGATCCAAACCAGTGACACGCCCATGGGAAACGCCCGTGTCATGGGCCGTGTCACCCAACACGCCTTCAGACACGCCCGTGTCTGTGGCCGTGTGCCTGGGCGAAAAATAATCCCAAACAACCCGAGACTTCACACAGCCTGTGACACGCCCGTGTACCAGGCCGTGTGCCCATACACGACACTCAGACACGGCCTAGCGCAACATTCGTCGCGCTGCGTTCGTCGACCTGATTTGACACGCCCTGTGACACGCCCGTGTCACAGGCCGTGTTCAACTTCTCGACACTCGTCGACCACATCTCGACACTCAATGATCTCGACATCTCGACACTCGATGACACGTCCTGGGACACGCCCATGTCCTAGGCCGTGTGCCCCCTCTCGACACATCGTCGAGCGCAAAAACGTCGACACCCAGGCCGATCGTCGACTCCAGCTTGATACGCCCTGGGACACGCCCGTGTGCCAGGCCGTGTCACCCAAAAATTTCCTGTTGAGAAATTTGGGCTGTTACAATCCTCCCCTCCTACAGGAAATTTCGTCCTCGAAATTCAGACACAGGAAGGCAATCTGTAACCAGCAAGAATAATGTTACAACATGCAAAATTTTATGTTACAACATCCTCTCTACAGATTACAAAAACAGCTCGGGGAACTCTTGTTGCATGGTTTGCTCTCGCTCCAATGTTAGTTCTTCATGGCCGCAGTTGTCCCATCGGACTTTCACCATGCCGACCATCTTGTTTCGCAACTGTTTCTCGGCTCGATCTTCGATCTGAATGGGTTTAACTCTCATTGTTAGCCCATACTCCACCGGCACACAATCATCCACGATCACTTGAGCTGGATCTTTCACGACCTTCCGAAGCACCGAGATGTGAAATACATCATGTAAGCCACCCAAGTCTGCAGACAGAGCTAGCCAATAAGCCGCTTCGCCAACTCGCTCAACCACTTCAAAAGGACCCAAATATCTTGGACTCAACTTTTTCAATCGTCGAATCCGGGAGACACCTTTGAATGGTTTGATCTTCAAGTAGACCCAATCGCCAACCGCAAATTCCACGTTCCGGTGCTTGACGTTGTAGTACTTCGCTTGTCGATCTTGAGCAATAAGTAGTTTCTCTCGAATCGTCCGTATGGTTGAGTTTGCTTCATCAACCTCATTTGGTTTAAAAACCCGCGCTTCACCCGCTTCTACCCAAGACCAAGGGAGTACGACACTTCCTTCCATATAGAGCTTCATATGGTGCTATCCCAATGCTCGCCTGTTAGCTGTTATTATATGCAAACTCTACCATATAGAGATGATCTTCCCATCTCTTTCCGAAGTCAAGGGTGCACATTCGGAGCATGTCCTCCATTGTTCTGTTGGTACGTTCAGTTTGGCCATCTGTTTGGGGATGAAAGGCCGTACTGAAAGTCAACTTCGTGCCCAAGAGTCGGTGAACTAGCCTCCAATCATTTGACGTGAATCGCCCATCTCGATCACTTACGATGCTCCGAGGAACACCGTGAAGCCGCACAATCTGGTCAACATATAACTTTGTGGTACTTGAGGCTCTTGTGATCTACATAGATCTCCACCTTCACTCCATAAAGGTAGTGTCGCCAGAACTTGAGTGGAAAAATCACCGCCGCTAGTTCCAAATCATGGACGGGATAATTTCACTCGTGCACCTTCAGCTGGCATGAGCCATAAGCAATAACCTTTTCATTCTGCAGAAGAACGCAGCCTAAGCCACTCCCTGAGGCATCACTATAAATCATAAATCCATCGTTCCCACTTGGCGAAGACAAAACCGGCGCCGTGGTCAACCGAATCTTCAGCTCTTCAAAAGCTCGTGCGCACTCTGGCGTCCAAACGAACTTCTGATCTTTTCGCGTCAATGTGGTTAGCGGCAAAGCAATCCGCGAGAAGTTTTCCACAAATCTTCTATAGTAGCCTGCAAGTCCAAGAAAACTCCTGACCTCGGCCACGGAAGACAACAATGACCACTCCTGTATGGCCCTTATCTTCGCTAGATCCATTGCAATGCCCGCACCACTCACCACATGGCCCAAAAATGCTACCGACGATAGCCAAAACTCGCACTTCGAGAACTTGGCATAGAGCTGATTTTTCCTCAACGTGTTCAACACCAACCGCAAGTGAATCTCATGCTCAACTTTCGACTTCAAGTACACCAGTATGTCATCAATGAACACAATCACAAACAGATCCAGGTACTCGCAAAAAATACGGTGCATCAAATCCATAAACACCGAGGGTGCATTGCACAGTCCAAATGGCATGACTGTGAACTCATAGTGCCCGTAACGCGTTCCAAATGCGGTTTTGGGAATGTCACCTTCCCGAATTCTCAACTGGTAATAACCAGACTTCAGGTCCAACTTCGAATATACGGTCGAGTCCACCAGCTGATCGAATAACTCATCAATCCGGGGTATCGGATACTTATTCTTCTCGGTCAGCTTATTCAATTCACCGTAGTCGATACACAACCGCAACCCACTGTCTTTCTTCTTTACAAAAAGCACAGGCGCGCTCCAAGGTGACATGCTTGGGCGTATATAACCTTGCTCTAGCATTTCTTGTAGTTGAACCTTGAACTCCGCCATCTCTTTTGGCGCAACGCGGTATGGCTAGCGGGCCACAGGTTTCGCACATGGCACCAACTCAATCGTGAAGTCAATCTCCCGCTGGGGTGGTAGCCCAGGGAGATCCGTGGGAAAAACATCTGTAAATTCCGCCACAATCGGAACCTCACTAACATGGGCCTTAGGCTCAACAGCCTGAATCAGTGCAAAGTAACACTTCGCACCCTTCCGAACAGCCTTGACTACCTGGAGTGCAGACATCAATGTCCCGCCTACTCCTCGCATACCCGCGAACTTTTTCTCCCGTTCGGTATTTTGGCCCAACGTGATTTCTTTAGACTGGAAATCAATCATAGCATGCTGCTCTGCAAGCCAATCCATCCCAAAAATCACATCGAATTCCGATATTGGCAAAACAAATACAGTTAAACGGAAATCCCGACTTCCTAACTGAATCGCCATATCGCAAGCTTGATCCGCAAGCATCCAACAGCCATTCGGCAACACGACTCTGACGCTATCTGTCTTTGCACGACTGGGTATCCCAAGCCGCGCTATAAACTCACTAGACAGAAAAGAATGCGATGCACCCATATCAAATAGTGCTCGCGCCAGCGTATCCCGAATCATCACAAAGCCTGTGACAAACATGTCACACACAAACCGCAAACATGGGGGTACTAAGCAAAGCATACAAACAATAGCATATGCAAAACTAAACTCATACCTGTGACAACGTCACTCTGCTTGATGGCCTCTTGCAGGCCAAGATTATAAACTCGGGGTTGCACTTGGGAGGCAGAGGAATCCACCACCGCCTTCCCTTTTTCCGCATAAGATGCTCCCGCCTTCTTTTCACTCTTTGGAGGCATCCGACAATCTCGCGCAATATGCCCCAACCGGCCACAATTGAAGCAGATACGAGTGTCTGGCTTGGAGGTAGCACCTGACGTTGCTCCTGTTGCAACTGATGAAGGAGCTTGTCTACTTGTCTTGGACTTCTTGCCCCATCTTTTTTTATAAAATGGTTTCCCCGATCGGGGCGCCTTCCACTCTAGTTGCGATACAGTCAAAGCTCTCTTCCCCTGCACCCTTTTCATATCCTTCTCCAGCGCGCTCGTAGTGTCAACCAACGCCTGGAAACCTTGGTTCACCGAACTTGACACAAGGAACCTCAGCTCGTCCCTCAGTCCTTCATAGAACCGATTGGTCTTCCTCTGCTCATCAGCAAAAATAGAACCCACATACCACCCCAAGCGAGTAAATTCATGCAGGTACGCATCAACACTGCCATCACCTTATGTTAGGCTTTGGAATTCATTTTCCATGGCTATCCGCTGAGCCGCAGGAAGGTGCTTTGCTAGGAAGAGCCGGGAGAATTCTTCTATTGATACTTGGGTTAAAGGACGACCCTCCATGTGATGCAACTCCATCTCATCCCACCACAATTGAGCTTCTCCTTCAAGCAAGAAGGTAACTAAGGTAACTTTCTGATGTTCCGCCGTTCCAATCACCGTCAACACTCGCTTGATGTTCGATAGCCAATCCTCAGCCTGCGTCGGAGTTCCCGCTCCCGAGAACGTAGGCGGATGGAAACTCATAAACCGCGTTAACTGCTTCTCAGCTGCTCGAGGAGCCACATCCACTACAGGTTCTGGCCTTGCCGCCACCTGTTCTGGCCTCACAGCCGCTTGTTCCTGCCTAAGTGGCTGGCCTTGGATCATGGTAAATAAAGCCTCCGCAACCAAACACACATGTTCCGCAGACAGTGGAGGTGTAGGCACCGCGGCTGGTGTCGTACTTTCATCAGAATGCTGGGGCTCAGACGGCCCAGCTCCACTTCGTGTCACCTAAAGGTGGACAAGACACACACATTAACGGTCTACCGAAGCAAACAACACAAAATAAGAACACACAGGTTCCTCAAACACACCAATTGCATTCCTATCATGGACATTCAGGAGTTCATTCGTAGACTTTGGTTTGCACAAACACGTGCTCGCCACCCCACAAAAGAAGTCGACCACGACTTCGAGAGGGAAAGACCAAAACAACCCAAGTCCTATCACAAATATACCATATGGTATATTCTAGAAACACGGGCGTGTCCCAGGGCGTGTCAAGATGGAGTCGAAGATTTGGCAGCGAGGTCGACAAAATTTGGGGTCGACGGTCGTCAAATAGTAGACACGGCCTGAGACACGGGCGTGTCTCAGGGCGTGTCGAGGCCATGTCGACGATCGGACTGGGTGTCAACGTTTTTGCGCTCGACGATATGTCGAGAGGGGTCACACGGCCCAGGACACGGGCGTGTCCCAGGCAGTGTCGTCGAGTGTCGAGATGTCGAGATCGTCGAGTGTTGAGATGTGGTCGACGAGTGTCGAGAAGTTGAACACGGCCTGTGACACGGGCGTGTCACAGGGCGTGTCAAATCAGGTCGACGAACTCAGCGCGACGAATTTTGCGCTATGCCGTGTCTGAGTGCCGTGTATGGGCACACGGCCTGGGAAACGGGCTTGTCACAGGCCGTGTGAAGTCTCGGGTTGTTTGGGATTATTTTTCGCCCAGGCACACAGCCACAGAGACGGGCATGTCTAAAGGCATGTTGGGTGACACGGCCCATGATACGGGCGTGCCCAATGGGCGTGTCACTGGTTTGGATCAGTCGGTTGACCACCGCTTGAGGCACACGGCCTGGGACACGGGCGTGTCACAGGCCGTGTCAGGTCAAATTCAGATTTTCTGGCATTTTTGTGGCCGTCCGTTCCTTCAGCTGGGATCCAAGGGCTGGAGCTTCTTTCCTCTTTTCCTAAAGGCCGAAAACTGAGAACTTATTCTCATTTTCCTTAGCCTTCATCTTAAAAGAGAAAGGGAGAGGAAGAAGGAGGAAGAAGAGGAAGGGCTGCTGCTGGTGATGCTGTAGTTTACCGACGAGAGATCCGAAGCCGGCGCTGCGGAGGAAAAGTTCTTGTGAGCCATTCAAGCTAGCTTTGCGGTCATGGCACCGAAGCGGTCGTCAAGGGTAACGACGTTTCTTCCTAGCCATGTGAAGGCTTCCTTTTGGCATATAGTTGTGATTCCCCCACCAAGAGGTGGCTGATTTTGGGAGTCTTTTGGGTGATTCATGAAATCCCCTTGTTGGCATATAGATCCGGAATTGGAGTACGGAATAGGCATGCTGTGTGAAGCCCATCTGGATAGGTTGGTCTGGATTGGTGATGTTGCATACGAACCGGAGAAGACTCCGTGATAAACGTGTAGTTTAAGGAGTCAACGGGTTATGCCTGCGAAAAAGAGTAACAAAAAGTACTGGGATGCCCAGGAAAGACCCGCTATTGTGATAAGAAAATGGGTATAGAGAAATACCCAGGCTGTGTGCGAAGAACAGGATTGGTGAGGCCGACACGCGCCTTTGATATAGCCATGAGTATGCTATACTTGGAGAAGGCAAGGCGATGTGGCAGCGAGGTCGACGATTTGGCACGTGAATTCTCCCGGCTCTTCCTAGCAAAGCACCTTCCTGCGGCTCAACGGATAGCCATGGAAAATGAATTCCAAAGGCTGACCCAAGGTGATGGCAGTGTTGACGCATAGCTGCATGAATTTACTCGCTTGGGGCGGTATGCGGGTTCTATATTTGCGGATGAGCAGAGGAAGACCAATCGGTTCTCTGAAGGACTGAGGGACGAGTTGAGGTTCCTTGTGTCAAGTTCGGTGAACCGAGACACGACCTGATACACGGGCGTGTCTCAGGGCGTGTCGAGGCCGTGTCGACGATCGGCCTGGGTGTCGAAGTTTTTGCGCTCGATGATGTGTCGAGAGGGGGCACACGGCCCAGGACACGTGCGTGTCCCAGGCCGTGTCGTCGAGTGTCGAGATGTCGAGATCGTCGAGTGTCGAGATGTGGTCGACGAGTGTCGAGAAGTTGAACAAGGCCTGTGACACGGGCGTGTCACAGGGCGTGTCAAATCAAGTCGACGAACTCAGCGCGATGAATTTTGCGCTAGGCCGTGTCTGAGTGCCGTATATGGGCACACGGCCTGGGACACAGGCGTGTCACAGGCCGTGTCTGAGTGCCGTGTATGGGCACACGGCCTGGGACACAGGCGTGTCACAGGCCGTGTGAAGTCACGGGTTATTTGGGATTATTTTTCGCCCAGGCACACGGCCACAGACACGGGCGTGTCTGAAGGCATGTTGGGTGACACGGCACATGACACGGGCGTGTCCAATGGGCGTGTCACTGGTTTGGATCAGTCGGTTGACCACCGCTTGAGGCACACGGCCTGGGACACGGGCGTGTCACAGGCCGTGTCAGGTCAAATTCAGATTTTCTGGCATTTTTGAGGTCGTCCGTTCCTTCAGCTAGGATCCAAGTGCTGGAGCTTCTTTCCTCTTTTCCTAAAGGCCGAAAACTGAGAACTTATTCTCATTTTCCTTAGCCTTCATCTTAAAAGAGAAAGGGAGAGGAAGAAGGAGGAAGAAGAGGAAGGGTTGCTGCAGGTGGTGCTGTAGCTTACCGACGAGAGATCCGAAGCCGGCGCTGCGGAGGAAAAGTTCTTGTGAGCCATTCAAGCTAGCTTTGCGGTCATGGCACCGAAGCGGTCGTCAAGGGTAACGACTTTTCTTCCTAGCCATGTGAAGGCTTCCTTTTGGCATATAGTTGTGATTCCCCCACCAAGAGTTGGCTGATTTTTGGAGTCTTTTGGGTGATTCATGAAATCCCCTTGTTGGCATATAGATCCAGAATTGGAGTACGGAATAGGCATGCTGTGTGAAGCCCATCTGGACAGGTTGGTCTGGATTGGTGATGTTGCATACGAACCAGAGAAGACTCTGTGATAAACGTGTAGTTTAAGGAGTCAACGAGTTATGCCTGCGAAAAGGAGTAGCAAGAAGTACTGGAGTGGTAGTCCAGGAAAATATCCATGTTATGTTTTGGGTCATACCTATGGATGAGGCACAGGAAGTACTGGTGTGACCAGGAAAGGCCCTTTGTGATGCTTGATGTCGTAGGGTGTCCACCTGTGAAGTGAGTAACAGGAAGTACTGGCATGGTAGCCAGGAAAGACCCCTGACATTTGTGATTTTGCGGTGTCCACCTGTGAAGAGAGTAAAAGGAAGTATTGGGATGCCCAGGAAAGACCCGCTATTGTGATAAGAAAATGGGTATAGAGAAACACCCAGGCTGTGTGCCAAGAACAGGATTGGTGAGACCGACCCGCACCTTTGATATAGCCATGAGTACGCTGTACTCAGAGAAGGCAATGCGATTTGAGCAACGGGTGGTGGAGGATCCGACCTGCGCTATGTCCGTCCGACGTGAGACCAAAAGGTGCGGTCTGTTGGAGCGCATAGCAAGAGTCTTAGGCCTGCGCGCCATGACACAATGGGGGGCTACCGGCCATCCCGGTGTAGTAAGACTATAAAACTCCGGCTGCACGCCATGGAGTAAATGCTCAAGAGATTTACCGTTGGGTAGTGACCCTGATACGGTGGTGGACAAGAGCTTTGCCAGAACACCAAGAATGTGCCCTGAGTACACAGACCGTTAGGCCGGGTGGCGAACGGTTGTGATGGCATGTGTGCGTAAAAGCATATTAGATGATATATATTGCCATATTTGTGATATGATATGCCTGCAGGGAAGAATACCGCTGCCCCGAGAAAAGGGGTAGAGTCGTTATAATTTGGTCAGCTGAACGCTGACTGTTACTTTTGTTTGCCACCGCTGGGTGGACGGTCCCTGTACAGGTGCTGGAGACCCGAGCGGGACGCATAGAGGTTGATGTTCCTGCTGCTGTTGCTGCTACTGCTGCTAGCCCTCGAAGGCTATTTGGAAATGTTTGATAGTCTCATGCTCAGCTTTTGACTTCGAGTACACCAGGATGTCATCAATGAACACAATCACAAACAGATCCAGGTACTCGCGAAAAATACGGTGCATCAAATCCATAAACACCGAGGGCGCATTGCACAGTCCAAATGGTATGACTGTGAACTCATAGTGCCCGTAACGCGTTCCAAATGCGGTTTTGGGAATGTCACCTTCCCGAATTCTCAACTGGTAATAACCAGACTTCGGGTCGAACTTCGAATAGACGGTCGAGCCCACCAGCTGATCGAATAACTCATCAATCCGGGGTATCGGATATTTATTCTTCTCGGTCAGCTTATTCAGTTCACGGTAATCGACACACAACCGCAACCCACCGTCTTTCTTCTTTACAAAAAGCACAGGTGCGCTCCAAGGTGACATGCTTGGGCGTATATAACCTTGCTCTAGCATTTATTGTAGTTGAACCTTCAACTCCGCCATCTCTTTTGGCGCGACGCGATATGGCCAGCGGGCCACAGGTTTCGCACCTGTCACCAACTCGATCGTGAAGTCAATCTCCCACTGGGGTGGTAGCCCAGGGAGATTCGTGGGAAACAAATCTGTAAATTCCGCCACAATCGGAACCTCACTAACATGGGCCTTAGGCTCAACAGCCTGAATCAGTGCAAAGTAACACTCCGCACCCTTCCGAATAGCCTCGACTACCTGGAGTGCAGACATCAATGTCCCGCCTAATCCTCGCATACCCGCGAACTTTGTATCCTGTTCGGTACTTTGGCCCAACGTGATTTCTTTAGACTGGCAATCAATCATAGCATGCTGCTCCGCAAGGCAATCCATCCCAAAAATCACGTCGAATTCCGATATTGGCAAAACAAATGCAGTTAAACGGAAATCCCGACTTCCTAACTGAATCGCCACATCGCAAGCTTGATCCGCAAGCATCCAATAGCCACTCGACAACACGACTCTGACGCTATCTGTCTTTGCACGACTGGGTATCCCAAGCCGCGCTATAAACTCGCTAGACAGAAAAGAATGCGATGCACCCGTATCAAACAGTGTTCGCGCCAGCGTGTCCCGAATCATCACAAAGCCTGTGACAAACATGTCACACACACAAACCGCAAACATAGGGGTACTAAGCAAAGCATACAAACAATAGCATATGCAAAACTAAACTCATACCTGTGACAACGTCACTCTGCTTGATGGCCTCTTACATGCCAAGATTGTAAACCCGGGGTTGCGCCTGCGAGGCAGAGGAATCCACCACCACCTTCCATTTTTCCGCATAAGATGCTCCCGCCTTCTTTTCACTCTTTGGCGGTATCCGACAATCTCGCGCAATATGCCACATCCGGCCACAATTGAAGCAGATACGAGTGTCTGGCTTGGAGGTAGCCCCTGACGTTGCTCCCGTTGCAACTGATGAAGGAGCTTGTCCACTTGTCTTGGACTTCTTGCCCCATCTCTTTTTATAAAATGGTTTCCCCGATCGGGGCGCCTTCCACTCCGGTTGCGATACAACCAAAGCTCTCTTCCCCTGCACCCTTTTCATATCCTTCTCCAGTGCGCTCGCAGTGTCAACCAATGCTTGGAAACCTTGGTTCACTGAACTTGACACAAGGAACCTCAACTCGTCCCACAGTCCTTCATAGAACCGATTGGTATTCCTCTGCTCATCCTCAAATATAGAACCCGCATACCGCCCCAAGCGAGTAAATTCATGCAGGTATGCGTCAACACTGCCATCACCTTGGGTCAGCCTTTGGAATTCATTTTTCATGGCTATCCATTGAGCCGCAGGAAGGTGCTTTGCTAGGTAGAGCCGGGAGAATTCTTCCATTGATACTTGGGTTAAAGGACGACCCTCCAAGTGATGCAACTCCATCTCATCCCACCACAATCGAGCTTTTCCTTCAAGCAAGAAGGTAACTAAGGTAACTTTCTGATGCTCCGCCGTTCCAATCGTCGTCATCACTCGCTTGACGCGCGATAGCCAGTCCTCAGCCTGCGTCGGAGTCCCACCTCCCGAGAATGTAGGCGGATGGAAACTCATAAACCGCGTTAGCTGCTTCTCAGCCGCTCGAGGAGCCACATCCACTACAGGTTCAGGCCTTGCCGCCACCTATTCTGGAATCACAGCCGCTTGTTCCTTCCTAAGTGGCTGGCCTTGGATCATGGTAAATAAAGCCTCCGCAACTAAACTCACATGTTTCGCAGACGGTGGAGGTGTAGGCACCGCGTCTGGTGCCGTACTTTCATCAGAACGCTGGGGCTCAGACGGCCCAGCTCCACTTCGGGTCACCTAAAGGTGGACAAGACACACACATTAGCGGTCGTACCCAAGCAAACAACACAAAATAAGAACACACAGGTTCCTCAAACACGCCACTTTGCATTCCTATCATGGACATTCAGGAGTTAATTCGTAGACTTTGGTTTGCACAAACACGTGCTCGCCACCCCACAAAAGAAGTCGACCACGACTTCGAGAGAGAAAGACCAAAACAACTGATACCAAAAATGTATCAATAAACACAATCACAAACAGATCCAGGTACTTGTGAAAAATACGGTGCATCAAATCCATAAACACCGAGGGCGCATTGCACAGTCCAAATGGCATAACTGTGAACTCATAGTGCCCGTAACGCATTCCAAATGCGGTTTTGACCCACAACCCACAGTCCGAGGATCGAAACCTCGCTCTGATACCAAAAATGTAACAACCCCATCCGTTCATATGGTATATTCTAGAAGGTCCGGCCGGGGCCCCACAGTATATATCACAAAACAGGCGGTGAAGGTACATGATGATACCAGAGTAGCGCATCGCACCTATCACAAAGCATTCTAGCGGAAGCCTGGACTACAACTTGAACTCCTCATGAATGCCCAAATATAAAACTCCACATTTTATACAATATAGGAATGTCTTACAACAAGTAAAAAGAGTTGGCCTTATGGCCTTACATGGCTGTCAAACAGTGGCCTAAACAGATTGGCGCGCAGGCCGGCCACAATAAATGAAAACACACAACATTTCCAAATAGCCTTCGAGGGCTAGCAGCAATAGCAGCAACAGCAGCAGGAACATCAACCTCTATGCGTCCCGCTCGGCTCTCCAGCACCTTTACAGGGACAATCCACCCAGCGGTGGCAAACAAAAGCAACAGTCAGCGTTCAGCTGACCAAATTATAAGGGCCCTACCCCTTTTCTCGGGGCAGCGGTATTCTTCCATGCAAGCATATCATATCACAAGCATGACAATATATCTCATATAATGTGCTTTCACGCACACATGCCATCACAACCGTTCGCCACCCGGCCCAACGGTCCGTGCACTCAGGGCACATTCTTGGTGTTCTAGCAAAGCTCTTGCCCACCACCGTATCAGGGTCACCACCCAACGGTAAATCTCTTGAGCATTTACTCCATGGCGTGCAGCCGGAGTTTTATAGTCTTACTACACCGGGATGGCCCATAGACCCCCATTGTGTTATGGCGCTCAGGCCTAAGACTCTTTCTATGCGCTCCAACAGACCGCACCTTTTGGTCTCACGTCGGACGAACATAGCGCAGGTCGGATCCTCCACCCCCCGTTGCTCAAATCGCCTTGCCTTCTCCGAGTACAGCGTACTTATGGCTATATCAAAGGCGCGGGTCGGTCTCACCAATCCTGTTCTTGGCACACAGCCTGGGTATTTCTCTATACCCATTTTCTTATCACAACAGCGGGTCTTTCCTGGGCATCCCAGTACTTCCTGTTACTCTCTTCACAGGTGGACACCGCAAAATGACAAATATCAGGGGTCTTTCCTGGCTACCATGCTAGTACTTCCTGTTACTTGCTTCACAGGTGGACACCCTACGACATCAAGCATCACAAAGGGCCTTTCCTGGTCACACCAGTACTTCCTGTGCCTCATCCACAGGTATGACCCAAAACATAACACAGATATTTTCCTGGACTACCACTCCAGTACTTCCTGCTACGCCTTTTCGCAGGCATAACCCGTTGACTCCTTAAACTACACGTTTATCATGGAGACTTCTCTGGTTCGTATGCAACATCACCAATCCAGACCAACCTGTCCAGATGGGCTTCACACAGCATGCCTATTCCGTACTCCAATTCCGGATCAATATGCCAACAAGGGGATTTCATGAATCACCCAAAAGACTCCCAAAATCAGCCACCTCTTGGTTGGGGAATCACAAAGATATGCTAAAATGAAGCCTTCACATGGCTAGGAAGAAAGGTCGTTACCCTTGACGACCGCTTCGGTGCCATGACCGCAAAGCTAGCTTGAATGGCTCACAAGAACTTTTTCTCCGCAGCGCCGGCTTGGGATCTCTCGTCGGTCAACTACAGCACCACCAGCAGCAGCCCTTCCTCTTCTTCCTCCTTCTTCCTCTCCCTTTTCTCTCTTAAGATGAAGGCTAAGTAAAATGAGAATAAGTTCTCAGTTTCGGCCTTTAGGCACAGAGGAAAGAAGTTCCAGCCCTTGGATCCCAGCTGAAGGAACGGACGACCACAAAACTGCCAGAAAATTTGAATTTGACCTGACACGGCCTGTGACACGCCCGTGTCCCAGGACGTGTACCTCAAGCGTTGGTCAACCGACTGATCCAAACCAGTGACACGCCCATGGGACACGCCCGTGTCATGGGCCGTGTCACCCAACACGCCTTCAGACACGCCCGTGTCTGTGGCCGTGTGCCTGCGACTTCACACGGCCTGTGACACGCCCGTGTACCAGGCCGTGTGCCCATACACGGCACTCAAACACGGTCTAGCGCAACATTCATCGCGCTGAGTTCGTCGACCTCATTTGACACGCCCTGTGACACGCCCGTGTCACAGGCCGTGTTCAACTTCTCGACACTCGTCGACCACATCTCGACACTCGACGATCTCGACATATCGACACTCGACGACACGGCCTGGGACACGCCCGTGTCCTGGGCCGTGTGCCCCCTCTCGACACATCGTCGAGCGCAAAAATGTCGACACCCAGGCCGATCGTCGACTCCATCTTGACACGCCCTGGGACACGCACGTGTCCCAGGCCGTGTCACCCAAAAATTTCCTGTTGAGAAATTTGGGCTGTTACAGTGGTGGTGATGTGCCATGGCCGATGACTCCAAGCTTTTTACTTACCAAATCCATTGTTCTCCTCCTAAACCAGTGAATTAAACATTTGTTTCGATTGCTTGAGTGGTTTTAAAGCTGATGAGGAGCTTGAATTGGGGAGTGGAAGAGGCTACACTGAATGGCCATTAATGGCCCTGGAGGGGGGTGTTCAGCCTTTTTGAAATGGTGCCTTTTCATACGCTAGCCTGGCTGGAATTGATGGCAATCTCCCCCAAGGGTCAGGGGATATGAATGGAGGCATAGGGAAGAGCAGGGGAAAGGCCTCTTTCATTCCACCATTAACTCCCCCATTTCTCTCTCCTCCCTTACGTGAACCCCCTCTTTCTCTCTCCTAGTCACCACACCAGAATTTGAGTAGTATTCCAGCTGGTTTCTACTTGTTAGAATTAGTGGGCCACCATTATTGGTCCTAGCCCAATTGGATTGGAGTTGGGCTTAGCCTTTCTCCCCATTTGAGCTTGGTTTGACCAAGTTTGACTTGGGGGTGTTGAATTGGTCAACTAAGTGGGTTGACTATTCAACTTAGTGCCTTGGATCCCTTGCCACTACCCAAGGCCACTTGTGTCTTGGTGTAAACCACTTAGGTCCATTTAGGGTAATTTGACCTAACCATGGTTAGGTTTGACCTTGCCTAAGTTGGCACCTTATGTTGATCCCAAATTGGTTGTATGACTTTAAAGGGTCCCCATGAGGTTGAAAGTAGTTTGGTTGGGTTAGGTAGTCATGTTGGGAGCCATTGGCCATACCCAAGCTTAGGTTTCCTGAAACCACTTTTTGCAGACCAAGATGCTTTCACCTATTTACCTAGGCCTCCAAGGTCCTCTTGGTCTTCTTAAAGCTTTGTCATGACAAATAGAACCTCCTGGGGGTCTGGTTGTTTGTGGGATGTTACAAGATATATACATAGAAGGGGATGAATAGGTTTCTTAGTCAATTTGACTTCTTTTTGTTTTAGGTGTGATGAGTGTTCAGTTATTAGGTTAGCTTTCAAGATTAAGACACAACGCACCAGGGTTTAGAGTGGTTCCCCAAGATATGGGTACAACCACTCTCCCTCTCACCTTTCTAACAGTGTGTTAGATAAGGAAATCTCCTCTAAATCTTGACTCAAAGAGCTTACAACACAGATCCCTCAGGATCTCTCAGACTTCCTCCAAGTCCTACCTTAGTCCAAAGCCCTTCAACTCAGAGTAAACTTTAGTCCTATAGCTCAGTAATCCATAGACCACCTACCTTAGACTTAATCAAGTCCTATACCTCAGGCTAGGAGGATTGACCTACACTCAAAGAGAATAACTCTCATACAACTCAGATCAAGAATTATCCTACCTCAGGCACATAGGCCCTACTTCAAATCCACTCTAGGATCCTACAACTCAGCCTTTATAATTCAGTCTTAGAACTCAGATCAAGACTGATCCTACATAATGAGTAAGTTTGTTTTTTTAATTGACTCCAGAGAAAGTGTCCTCTGAGCTTGCTTGCTGAATTGAGTAAACTCAGCCCTTTCTTCATCATAGCACCTAGAATAGATCTTCAAGGTTGTTCTGCTTATGCTGAGAAGTATCAGCAGAGCAGTGCTTCTTCAAGCCTTGATTGTAGTAGAGTTCTGAGCAGAGGCCTTGAAGATGAGGAGAATCTTTAAGCTTGCTGTGCTTCTTCTTCTTACTTAGAAAATAATATTTCTGAACTTGTCGTTGAAGATAGAATGAGATTTCATATCTTTATCTCTTCAACAGCCAACCTTGTTTGTGGTTCACAAACTTTCTTCAAGAATGACTTCCTTGAACACTTCTTCGACTTTCCACCCCAGGAAGAAGATGACCAAAAGTTATATTTAATTTCTCAGTACTTAGCTTTTGTATCCCGCCATCCAATGGCTCTTTGTTCAGAATGGAGCACCGGAGTTAGTAACTGCAACACTTCTTTTACATTAAATGTTGCACTGAAGGCAAGTTGTGCCTTTTGTCATCTATCAAGAAAAACACGTCACATTTGAATTTTTGATGACATCAACATGACTCAGCGTGATGTGCCCGCGAACAGACTCTTACTGTGGTTGGTTCGTTGAGTCGATCGCCGCGGGCTTGCTCGGGTAGGCAAGTGTACCTATCGCAAGTAGTACTCGATATTCAGGGGAATACCGAGGTCGTATTGTTCTCGGGGTCGCGTTGACTATTCTTACTCCTCCGGGAGGACTATTATTTTACTGAAAGAAAAGGTGGATTTTTTTTACTTTAAGAAAAGACAGAAAAGCAAAGGAGCGAAAAAAACGATTTAGAGAATATTCGATGAAGGGTTAACGCTCGGCATCGAATCGGATTAAGACTAAAACAATTTTTAATAATAAAAAGACTTGGTTTTCAAATTAATAATAAGGCAACTTGGCCGTGGAGGTTCCACAAATGTGAGCTCACCTAGCTATAGGGATATCGCTCACCTAAACGTTAAGACTATTCGACCGAACGTTAGTCCGACGAAGGATTCCTCTTAACGCCCGCTTTACGCTAAGAACCCCGCTATTGGGTGGGGGACCCAATCCGGTAGAATTACGCTTGTCCTCTCTCGAGGGGGTGCACGCAACTCTATTTACCCAGGGGTGATCGGTCCATATGCACGGCCTCTCGGCTAGCTAGCATATGGACTACGGAAATAGGGCCCACACATCGATTATGTGGTCCTACGCGTCGTAAACCCGGGGTAAACCCTAAGTGCTTAAATTAAAATGAAAATAAAGAGCTTCAATTATTATAAATCATTTTAAATGTCCCAATGCTCTTCGATGCCGAGGCTAATAGCGATTAGCCACACATCGGTATGGGGACGGCTTATAATTTAGTGAGGCGCGAGTTCGAAATTAAATACTAAACGATTATAAGAAGGGGACAAAAGAAAAATAACAACATTTAGAAAGCTAAAAAGTTAACTAAACTAGAACTCACGCACACTCCAAATTATAAATTAAACAAAAACTAAGTTACACATGAAAGAAAATTTGCATAATTCAAATTTGTGAGTCCCACTCAAACGAGTGGGGGCGGTAAATAAAGGCTGAAAATTGCAAGTCCTACTCAAACGAGTAGGACTGAAATGAAAGCGAGTCCTACTCAAATGAGTAGGAGAAAATAAATGCGATTACAGGGCTGAAAAGTCCGGCCATTTAACTCAAGTGAGTAGGCGGAAAAAATAAAGAAAGTAAAATTGCAAGTCCTACTCAAACGAGTAGGACTGAAATAAAGTCCGGCCATTTAAACTCAAGTGAGTAGGCGGAAAAATAAAGAAAGAAAAATTACAAGTCCTACTCGAACGAGTAGGACTGAAAATGAAAACGATGCGCCATTTAACTCTTAACGAGTAGGCGGAAATAAATGCACACGAACACACACACTCCATATGAAATTCAAGAAAGCAATAAAATTATACACCTACACTCACACACTCTACATAATTGAACAAAGCATTAAAAGAAAGCATGAAAATTATACACCTACACTCACACACTCTACACAATTTAAATTAAAGCATAAAAGTTAATACACCTACACTCACACACACTTCATGAAGATTAAGAAGAACAAAAGGAAATTTAGGCTCATACACTCACACACACTAATAACAAAGAAAAATTAAAGTTACCTAAAAATGAAAATAACAAGATTTCTACTCCTAAAACTTACCCAAAACACATAAAAAGAACAAACAAAAAGAGAATGAGCAAAACGTTTTACAAAATAAAGTCAAAATCAAAGGTGCTCAAAAATTAAAACTTTAACTTTTTCATGCTTAGGTTTTGCCAAAAATGAATAAAAAGAGAAAATTTCAATTTTTTGAAGACAGAAGTTTTTCAAAACAAATTAAAAATCAAGGTTTTTGGAAAATTAAAATACCAACATTTTCATTCTTATGATGTTATGAAAGTGATAAAAAGGGTGAAAAAGAAGTTGAAAAGAACAAAAAAAAGTTTTACAATCCTAAAAGAAAACTAAGTAAAAAAAGAACAAAATCACTATTTTAAATCTCTTTTAAAAAATCATAAGAATGAAATCAAAATCCTAAGCATGAAGACAAGTTAAGGGAAAAAAGACATGGAAAGTAAATACATTACACTCATACACACACACACACCTTTCATAAATGAAGAACTAAGTGAAGAACAAGGATGAAACCAAGGATAAAAAGGGAAAGAGGTGAGCCATCCAAATGAACTTTTCATGCTAAATAAAGAGAGAAAATCTAACATTTTTATTAAAATTTTCAAGCTATTACAAAGCTAAAAGATAAAGCAAAACAAAACATGAAATAAGAAGGGAGAAATCTCCTTACATAGCACTAGTATCCACGGATTAAGCCCACAAAAAGACACTAAATTGGCCCAAAAATCTGAACCCTTGGACCTTACAGAACTGGGCTATTTATAGGAAAAAATTTCAAAGTACACGCCCTCGGTCACGGGCGTGTAGGGGGGGCGTGACAGTACTATTCATGAAGGCGGCTGGCGATTGGACAGCAAAGTTGACTTCGGGCTGAGTTCGCAGCAGTCACGCCCTAGGTCACGGGCGTGACTATGGGCGTGTCGGGGAGGTAGAACCGGGCGCGGGTTGCGTCAAATGTCCTCGGCAGCATCTTGTCGGGCCAGCTGGAAAGGTCACGCCCTATGTCACGGGCGTGACTATGGGCGTGACAGTTGGGGTCGACACTCGACGAATGTCGAGCGGAAAGTGTCTAGTCGAAATCGTTGAGCTGAAATTGGGTCACGCCCTTGGTCATGGGCGTGACACTGGGCGTGACTGTTGGTGTCGACACTCGACGATCGTCGAGCGGAATTTCTCGAGAGGAGAGGACACGGGCTTGGGTCACGCCCCGTGTCGGCTGACACGGGCGTGTCGCCAGGCGTGTCAAGCCTTTTCTTCAGAAATTTTCCGATTTCACGGGAAATGCACAGTCACGGCTCGGTCACGGGCGTGACCCATGTGTCACGGGCGTGTACTTCCCAAATTTTGGCAGATTTTGGAATTTTTCTGAAAAATCAAATAAAACAAGTTAGGAGAAAATTTACAAGAATAAGAACATTTTATTGAACAAAAATAAGTAAAAACGAGGAAAATAAATGAAAATGACTAAATTTATGTGCATAAAAATACGCATATTTACAGTTCATCAAATACCCCCATACTTAGGCTTTTGCTATTCCAGAGCAAAAGTTTGAGGTGAATCTATAAGGAATAAAAAAAACTCTAAGTTTTGGCTATCGCTTAATCAATTATAAGAGAGATCGAAATAAATATACGGGGTGTAAGAGTTAAGTCCTAAAATTATGTAGATGATTTAAATAGCGCAAAAGTTTTGGCCAAAAGACTTCTTGATGTAATCAAATAGAAGGCAACATTTGTAATGGTTAGGTTAACGAAAATAGTTTGAAATTATAAAAACTCTAGCTTATATGAGTGCTACCGGAAATAATACAATTTACTAATTATGCTCTCAAAAAGATGTTTGAATTAATTCTAGAATCGTTTAATTGGCTAAGGGGGTAGTGTGGTTTATGAAGAGGGTTTTGATAATTGAGGTGAGGTAATTTTTTCTCGAACCTCCATGTTTTTTTTTCTTTTGGATTATTAGGAAAACGAAATCTTATTTTCCTAATATGATTTTTGTTTTTCAACTTCATAAGAAAAAGTAACCCAATGTATATTTGTAGGAGTAATGAATTTTATCCTCTTACTCCCTATATAATCTTTTAAAATTATTGGGTGCCTATGTTTACGGAACGAAATCTTGTTCCCATTGACATAAGATCTTTTAAGGATAAAATTTTTCATGCCAGGTAGGTCATGAAAAGTAAGGGGAGAAAGGAAAACTAGATTGTAATCCTAAAAATTTTTGAGAGCAACCTTAATAATTTGTACGTTCCAATTTTTTTTCAGAAAGCTAAAGGTAAGTATAATTGAATTCTATAGTCGTTATTTCCCAACATAATATACGTGCTCCTATTAATGAAAAATTAGAAGTAGTGCCTAAAACGAGTCCGCTAATTTTAACAAAGCATAAAGAATTCTTTAAAACTTAACCCCGGCTATTTAAATGTTTCAATCTATAATTAACAAACGGGTTGCAAACAGAGAATTAATAGTATTCACATATAAATAAACTCATAACAGAATTTTTGGATAGCAGAAAAGTTAAGTATGGAATATTTGTTTTATTTGTTGCAAAATTTTTTTTTTTATTTTTATAGTTTTTGTTATCATTTTTTGTTTGTTTTTCATTTATTATCTTTTTTTGTTATCATTTTTTGTTTGTTTTTCATTTATTATCTTTTTTTTGTATTTTTGTTTTTCTCAATTTTTTTTTTTGAAAATTTTTTGAACTATTATTTAATTGTTTTTTGTATTTTGTTTTAAGAGAATTTTCATAATATGTACAAAAATAAGGGAGAAAAAGAAAAAGGTTTGTACAAGAATGAGGAAGGGGGAGAGAGAAAAAAATATATACAAAGTGAAACTAAACAAAATAATTTTTTGTTTTGTTTTTTTTTTGAGTTTTTTGGAAAAGAGAAAGAGAACAAAACAAAAAATTGTTTTTGGATTTTTGTTTTTTTTTTTCATAAAAATTTTTTTTTTGTTTCATTTTAAGATGTTTTTTAATTTTTTTTGTTTTTGTTTTGTTGTTATATGTATTTTTTTGTATTTTCATTTTTTTTTTTTTTTTTGAGATGCAGAAAAAATTGAAGTGCAGAAAGTAAAGCACAAAAATACCCCCATACTTAAGTCCAACATTGTCCCCAATGTTGTATCGTAAGTATGCGGAACAGAAATGAAAGACAATATGTACAACGAAAAGAAAGGGAAGGGGGTAGAAGCTTCCCTGAAACGCAGAGGGGGAGGCCGATCAGAAACCCTGCGTTTATTAGAAAAAAAATAACAAAGATAATAAGGAAAGAGCGAAAAAGATAAGCGAGGGGTGCCTCCCAGGAGCGCTTTGTTTATAGTCGTGTAGCTTGACTATTTTGGCGGGTTTATAATGTGGAGGAAAGTTATGGTTTCGCTAAAACCGATCACTGGGTCGCCCGCGATGTAAGACTTTAACCGATGACCGTTTACTTTAAAAGAGCCTTTGTCCGGGTGGGAGACGAGTACGGTTCCATAGGGAAAAACTTCTTCAACTAGGAAGGGACCGGACCATCTAGATTTTAATTTACCTGGAAAAAGCCTAAGACGTGAATTGTAAAGAAGGACAAGATCGCCCGGAGAAAATAATTTTTGGGACTTGATTTTTCGATCGTGATATAACTTAGAGCGCTCCTTATAGAATTTATTGCTCTCGTAAGCGTTCGCACGCCATTCATCGAGCTCGTTTAGTTGCAGTTTTCTATTCTGAGCGGCTAAGTTGGAGTCGAGGTTTAAGAGCTTTAAAGCCCAAAGTGCGCGATGTTCTAATTCTACGGGTAAATGACACGCTTTGCCGTAGACTAACCGGAACGGCGTACATCCAATAGCGGTTTTGTATGCCGTCCGATACGCCCACAACGCATCGTCGAGTTTAACAGACCAATCTTTCCTATTTAGCGAAACGGTTTTTTCTAAAATTCGCTTAATCTCTCGATTTACTACCTCGACTTGGCCACTTGTTTGCGGGTGGTAGGGGGTGGCAAGCTTGTGCGTGACTCCGTATTTAGCTAACGTCTTAGCCATAAGAGCGTTACAGAAATGCGTTCCCCTTTCACTAACAATTGCGCGAGGCGTGTCGAAGCGAGAAAATAATTTTTTGAGAAATGTAACGACGACTCGCGCATCGTTGGTGGGGAGAGCTTGCGCTTCCGCCCACCTCGATACGTAGTCGACCGCCACTAAAATATACATATTTTTGAAAGACAGAGGTAGGGGGCCAACAAAATCTATGCCCCATAAATCGAAGACTTCGCACTCTAAAAACATGTTTTGGGGCATCTCGTCGCGACGAGAGATGTTACCCGACCGCTGACAGTTATCGCATGCGCGCACAAAATTATGCGCGTCTTTGAAGAGAGTGGGCCAAAAGTAGCCCGCCTCTAGCGCCTTCCGAGCGGTCCGGTTGGCTTGATAATGCCCACCGGCTGGACCCTCGTGGCAGTGCTTAAGAATTTGCAAGCACTCCACACCCGCAACGCATCGTCGAACCGCTTGGTCCGCGCAGATACGAAAAAGAAATGGGTCCTCCCAAAAG
Source organism: Platanthera guangdongensis (assembly GCA_039583875.1). Classification (NCBI taxonomy): domain Eukaryota; kingdom Viridiplantae; phylum Streptophyta; class Magnoliopsida; order Asparagales; family Orchidaceae; genus Platanthera; species Platanthera guangdongensis. The sequence continues at coordinate 43,271,698 of CM077154.1, forward strand.
AAATTTTTCAAGTCAGAAAAGAATTTCTTCTTTTGATGACTGGAAAACTCTTTTGGAAGGACCCGCGCTACTAAAAAATTTGCAAAATCTGTGAACCAAGGCGAAGATGACGAAGATTTATTAATGGCAAGAAGGCGTTCCTCGGGGAATCTGTCATTTATTTCAGATTCGACGAGCGCTTCCGCACCCGGATTTTCTAAACGGGAGAGGTGGTCCGCCGCTAGATTTTCCGCTCCCCGCTTATCTCGGATCTCCAAATCAAACTCTTGTAGGAGGAGAATCCATCGAAGAAGGCGGGGCTTCGCATCATTTTTAGCTAATAAATATTTAAGCGCAGAGTGATCGGTAAAAACGATAACTTTAGATAGCGTTATATACGAGCGAAACTTATCGAAAGCGAAAACGACGGCTAAGAGTTCCTTTTCCGTCGTCGTGTAATTTACTTGTGCGGAAGTGAGCGTCTTGCTAGCGTAATAAATAGGATGAAAATGTTTTTCTACGCGTTGGCCAAGAACGGCACCTAAGGCAATATCACTAGCGTCGCACATTATTTCGAACGGAAGGACCAATTAGGGGCCACTAATATTGGTGAAGAGATAAGTTTTTGTTTTATCAAATTAAAGGCGGACTCGCATTCGCTACTAAAGATGAAGCGTGATTCCTTTTCCAAGAGGTGAGTTAGCGGCTTTGTTATTTTTGAAAAATCTTGAATAAAGCGTCGATAAAAGCCCGCATGGCCTAAGAAACTCCTAATAGATTTTACGTTTGTTGGATGCGGAAGTTTTTCTATAATTTCTATCTTGGCCTTATCCACCTCTATCCCCTTAGACGAAATCATATGGCCGAGGACCAAACCTCCTCGAACCATAAAGTTGCATTTTTCCCAATTTAAAACAAGGCTTGTGTCCTCGCACCGTTGAAGGACACGATCTAAATTGTTAAGGCAATCGGGAAAAGAGCGTCCGAAAACAGAAAAGTCATCCATAAAGACTTCCATAATGTCTTCTACTAGCTCGCCAAAGATCGCTAGCATACATCTTTGGAATGTAGCTGGCGCGTTGCAGAGTCCAAATGGCATTCTTCGATAGGCGAAGGTGCCAAACGGGCAAGTAAAAGTTGTTTTCTCTTGATCATCGGGGGAAATGGGGATTTGGAAAAACCCCGATAAACCATCAAGAAAACAATAATACGGATGACCGGATAAACGCTCTAAAATCTGGTCTAGAAATGGCAGAGGGAAATGGTCCTTGCGGGTGGCGTCGTTAAGTTTCCTATAGTCGATGCACACTCACCAACCCGTAACAGTACGAGTTGGGACAAGCTCGTTATGCTCATTCGCCACTACGGTAAGACCGCCCTTCTTGGGCACGACATGCACGGGACTAACCCATGCACTGTCCGAAATAGGGTAGATAATCCCCGCATCTAACAACTTAATGATTTCGGCTTTAACGACGTCTTTCATGTTTGGGTTAAGACGACGCTGCGACTGAATCGTTTTGCGGCAATTATCGTTTAGGAAAATCTTATGGGTGCAAAAGGAGGGGCTAATCCCCTTTAGGTCAGAGATTTGCCACGCAATTGCGTGGCGATGTTTAAATAAAACTTCCAATAAATCGGAAGTCTCCGAATCACTCAAGTCCGAAGAAATGATAACGGGGAGCGTATCACCTTTTCCCAAAAAAGCGTACTTGAGCGAGGCGGGTAAGGGTTTGAGGTCTAGGATGGGCGGTTCTTCTAGGGAGGTTTTAATTCCTATGTCTTTCTTACCAATTGGTTCGAAAGGCAAGTCTATAGACGTATCCTCATCGCAGTTAAAATTTTCGAGCGCATAAATATCGTCATTTAAAAATACGGACTCGAAAATGAGAGAAGAACGATCTCCGAAAAAAGTATCTAAAGAATAGCAGAAATCGTCGCTCGATGACAAATTGTCCATCGAGGGATTAATAGAGAAAGTAACTTGGTCATCGCCTACTCGGAGGAGAAGGCTACCATTACTAACATTTATTAGTGCGCGGGAGGTGGCGAGAAAAGGGCGACCGAGTATTATTGGTACCTCGGCGTCCTCCACGATATCTAAGATGACGAAGTCTACCGGGAAGGTAAACTTGTCGACTCGGACAAGGACGTCCTCCACTACCCCGATAGGGAACTTAACCGAGCGATCCGCTAATTGGATGCGCATATTCGTAGGACTAGGAGTACCCAAACCTAAACGCGAAAAGAGCGAGAACGGCATCAGATTAATGCTAGCCCCTAAATCAGCTAAGGCGTACTTTACTAATATATCGCCAAAAAGGCACGGGATGGAAAACCGTCCCGGGTCGTTTTGTTTTGCGGGAAATTTATTAGTAAGGGCCGCCGAGCAGACAGCGTTGAGAGATACATGCGAAATATCCTCTAATTTGCGTTTATTAGAAAGTAGTTCTTTTAAAAATTTCGCATATTTGGGCATTTGCGAGATAGCCTCGCAAAAAGGAACATTAATGTGAATTTGTTTTAATAATAAAATAAATTTTTCATATTGCGCGTCCTTACGCTCGTTTTCTAACTTATGCGGATACGGGAGAGCCTTGTTTAAAGTAATTTTTTCTTTTATAATAGGTAAAGGCGGCGTAAGCGAAGAAAGGGGAAGAGGGGTCGGAGGTGAAATATGTACCTGAGGGTCGGTCCGTTTTGGATCGACCACCTCCTTTCCGCTACGGAGGGTTATAGCGTTGGCGTTTTCCCGCGGATTGGGCTCCGTGTTTCCCGGCAGTGCCCCGAGCGTGCGCTCGGACATCATCCTCGCCAGCTGTCCAACCTGTTGTTCGAGTGTTTTTAGCGATCCAGTGATGTTCCGGATATTTGACTCGTTGGACGCAATATACTTCGAAAAATTTTCCTCCATCGGGGAGGGTTTCGGAAGAGGAGGGGGAGGAAGAAATCCGGGCGCATAAGAAATAGGGGGACGCTGAGCATTATTCGGGTTGCTCCACGAGAAGTTGGGGTGATTCCTCCAACCCGGATTATAGTTATTACTATAAGGGTTGTTGTTGGGGTTGAAGGGAGGACGACCCGAATTTCCCATGAAGTCCACGAACTCTTCAGCTACGCAGACGTTGGGGGGAATAAAACAAGGCGGAGTGGAGGAGGCAGCAGACATCTCCGCCACCTGCTTTGTTAACCTTTCAACTTGAAGGGTCAAGAGAGCAGTGGCATCCACTTCAAAAAGACCAGCCGCCGGCTTTGGCCGTCCCCGCGGGACGTTCCATTGATAGGCGTTCATAGCCATCTCTTCGAATAAAGCCTGGGCGGCCTCGGGGGTTTTGTTGTTAAGCGTTCCCCCGGCAGCCGCGTCAATCATTTGACGCGTCTGAAAATTCAGCCCATTATAAAAAATTTGAACTTGCAACCACGTTGGCAGCGCGTGGTGCGGGCAACGGCGGAGGAATTCCTTAAATCGTTCCCAAGTCTCGTATAGAGACTCAGGATCGTTCTGCACAAACGAAGAAATGTCCGCCCGCAACTTTGCAGTTTTGGCAGGCGGAAAGTACTTCGTTAGGAACCGTTCCGTCAACTCAGCCCACGTGGTGATACATCCTCGCGGGAGGGCATTCAACCACGCCTTGGCTTTGGACTTAAGGGAAAAAGGAAATAAGCGCAAACGAATGGCGTCATCAGTGATGCCATTGATCTTGAAGGTGTCGCATATATCCAAGAAATTGGACAAGTGGACATTCGGGTCCTCATCCGGCAGTCCATCGAACTGCACGGCGTTTTGGACCATTTGAATGACACTTGACTTTATTTCAAAATTATTATTGGCCACCGCAGGGCGGACAATACTCGACCCAGAATCATCCAGGTTAGGCCGGGTGTAATAAGACATAGTACGCTCGGCCGCCGGGGGAATGTTAGGGGCGGCCATAACTACAACAGTGGGTTCTCCGATAGATTCCTCGGGATCTAAAGAAGGATTTCGGCGATGAGATCGGATACGCGCAAGAGAGCGTTCGATCTCAGGGTCGAAGTCTAAATCTTCAGACTCTGAGGGTTGTCCTCGGGTCATACACCCAAACAAAAATAAAACAAAAATAAAATTTTTTTTGTTTTTTTTTTTTTAAAATAAAGTTTTTAGTTTTTTTTTTGTTTTATAGAAAATAAGTAAAATTAATAGACTCCGGAATTCGAAATAGCAACTCGAAAAGAGATTCCCCGGCAACGGCGCCAAAAACTTGATGTGCCCGCGAACAGACTCTTACTGTGGTTGGTTCGTTGAGTCGATCGCCGCGGGCTTGCTCGGGTAGGCAAGTGTACCTATCGCAAGTAGTACTCGATATTCAGGGGAATACCGAGGTCGTATTGTTCTCGGGGTCGCGTTGACTATTCTTACTCCTCCGGGAGGACTATTATTTTACTGAAAGAAAAGGTGGATTTTTTTTACTTTAAGAAAAGACAGAAAAGCAAAGGAGCGAAAAAAACGATTTAGAGAATATTCGATGAAGGGTTAACGCTCGGCATCGAATCGGATTAAGACTAAAACAATTTTTAATAATAAAAAGACTTGGTTTTCAAATTAATAATAAGGCAACTTGGCCGTGGAGGTTCCACAAATGTGAGCTCACCTAGCTATAGGGATATCGCTCACCTAAACGTTAAGACTATTCGACCGAACGTTAGTCCGACGAAGGATTCCTCTTAACGCCCGCTTTACGCTAAGAACCCCGCTATTGGGTGGGGGACCCAATCCGGTAGAATTACGCTTGTCCTCTCTCGATGGGGTGCACGCAACTCTATTTACCCAGGGGTGATCGGTCCATATGCACGGCCTCTCGGCTAGCTAGCATATGGACTACGGAAATAGGGCCCACACATCGATTATGTGGTCCTACGCGTCGTAAACCCGGGGTAAACCCTAAGTGCTTAAATTAAAATGAAAATAAAGAGCTTCAATTATTATAAATCATTTTAAATGTCCCAATGCTCTTCGATGCCGAGGCTAATAGCGATTAGCCACACATCGGTATGGGGACGGCTTATAATTTAGTGAGGCGCGAGTTCGAAATTAAATACTAAACGATTATAAGAAGGGGACAAAAGAAAAATAACAACATTTAGAAAGCTAAAAAGTTAACTAAACTAGAACTCACGCACACTCCAAATTATAAATTAAACAAAAACTAAGTTACACATGAAAGAAAATTTGCATAATTCAAATTTGCGAGTCCCACTCAAACGAGTGGGGGCGGTAAATAAAGGCTGAAAATTGCAAGTCCTACTCAAACGAGTAGGACTGAAATGAAAGCGAGTCCTACTCAAATGAGTAGGAGAAAATAAATGCGATTACAGGGCTGAAAAGTCCGGCCATTTAACTCAAGTGAGTAGGCGGAAAAAATAAAGAAAGTAAAATTGCAAGTCCTACTCAAACGAGTAGGACTGAAATAAAGTCCGGCCATTTAAACTCAAGTGAGTAGGCGGAAAAATAAAGAAAGAAAAATTACAAGTCCTACTCGAACGAGTAGGACTGAAAATGAAAACGATGCGTCATTTAACTCTTAACGAGTAGGCGGAAATAAATGCACACGAACACACACACTCCATATGAAATTCAAGAAAGCAATAAAATTATACACCTACACTCACACACTCTACATAATTGAACAAAGCATTAAAAGAAAGCATGAAAATTATACACCTACACTCACACACTCTACACAATTTAAATTAAAGCATAAAAGTTAATACACCTACACTCACACACACTTCATGAAGATTAAGAAGAACAAAAGGAAATTTAGGCTCATACACTCACACACACTAATAACAAAGAAAAATTAAAGTTACCTAAAAATGAAAATAACAAGATTTCTACTCCTAAAACTTACCCAAAACACATAAAAAGAACAAACAAAAAGAGAATGAGCAAAAAGTTTTACAAAATAAAGTCAAAATCAAAGGTGCTCAAAAATTAAAACTTTAACTTTTTCATGCTTAGGTTTTGCCAAAAATGAATAAAAAGAGAAAATTTCAATTTTTGAAGACAGAAGTTTTTCAAAACAAATTAAAAATCAAGGTTTTTGGAAAATTAAAATACCAACATTTTCATTCTTATGATGTTATGAAAGTGATAAAAAAGGTGAAAAAGAAGTTGAAAAGAACAAAAAAAGGTTTTACAATCCTAAAAGAAAACTAAGTAAAAAAAGAACAAAATCACTATTTTAAATCTCTTTTAAAAAATCATAAGAATGAAATCAAAATCCTAAGCATGAAGACAAGTTAAGGGAAAAAAGACATGGAAAGTAAATACATTACACTCATACACACACACACACCTTTCATAAATGAAGAACTAAGTGAAGAACAAGGATGAAACCAAGGATAAAAAGGGAAAGAGGTGAGCCATCCAAATGAACTTTTCATGCCAAATAAAGAGAGAAAATCTAACATTTTTATTAAAATTTTCAAGCTATTACAAAGCTAAAAGATAAAGCAAAACAAAACATGAAATAAGAAGGGAGAAATCTCCTTACATAGCACTAGTATCCACGGATTAAGCCCACAAAAAGACACTAAATTGGCCCAAAAATCTGAACCCTTGGACCTTACAGAACTGGGCTATTTATAGGAAAAAATTTCAAAGTACACGCCCTCGGTCACGGGAGTGTAGGGGGGGCGTGACAGTACTATTCATGAAGGCGGCTGGCGATTGGACAGCAAAGTTGACTTCAGGCTGAGTTCGCAGCAGTCACGCCCTAGGTCACGGGCGTGACTATGGGCGTGTCGGGGAGGTAGAACCGGGCGCGGGTTGCGTCAAATGTCCTCGGCAGCATCTTGTCGGGCCAGCTGGAAAGGTCACGCCCCATGTCACGGGCGTGACTATGGGCGTGACAGTTGGGGTCGACACTCGACGAATGTCGAGCGGAAAGTGTCGAGTCGAAATCGTTGAGCTGAAATTGGGTCACGCCCTTGGTCACGGGCGTGACACTGGGCGTGACTGTTGGTGTCGACACTCGACGATCGTCGAGCGGAATTTGTCGAGAGGAGAGGACACGGGCTTGGGTCACGTCCCGTGTCGGCTCACACGGGCGTGTCGCCAGGCGTGTCAAGCCTTTTCTTCAGAAATTTTCCGATTTCACGGGAAATGCACAGTCACGGCTCGGTCACGGGCGTGACCCATGTGTCACGGGCGTGTACTTCCCAAATTTTGGCAGATTTTGGAATTTTTCTGAAAAATCAAATAAAACAAGTTAGGAGAAAATTTACAAGAATAGGAACATTTTATTGAACAAAAATAAGTAAAAACGAGGAAAATAAATGAAAATGACTAAATTAATGTGCATAAAAATACGCATATTTACAGTTCATCACAGCGCTTTTGGACTTAGCAAATTTCAGATAATCTATATAGCTGTTGAGAGGAGCTGTTGGGTCCATTGATCACAATGTCCAAGATTTGAAGAAGGCCCATAAGTCAATGATATACACATGAATGTATTTGATGCATTCCCATAGTTCAATGTATACAGGTTGTTCTATGTTGAACTGATTTAACAAGCTGTCAAAGTCACAAAGTCAGATGGACTTATGACATGATGCTGGCAAAGTAGAAATCTGGTTAAGTCTAGAAGCATTAAGTGAAGGCAGTTCACTCAACACCAAGTGTCTAAAAGTGTCGATTGATGCTCAGGCATTCAATGCCTCAATATAACCAAAGCAAAATTTTGGTTAAGTCCAGAAGCGTTGCGTGAAGACAGTTCACTCAACGCCAAGAAGCAAAAGCGTCAACAGGACAAAATGCAATCAAAGTTGCAGGGTTGCTATCAAAGAAATCTGTCTAAGCCCAGAAGTGTTGAGTGAAGGAAGTTCACTCGATGCCTCCTTAATAGATAATCCTACTATGTACAGAATAATTGAGTGAAGACAGGCCACTCAACGCCTCATCAAGAAAACAGGCAAAGTCAGAAAGCGTTAAGTGAAGAATCCTCGCTCAATGCCTTCTAGTAGAGTTAATCAATTAAGTCCAGATTCGTCGAGTGATGAAGATTCACTCGACGCCTAACCTGTTAGGCCAGAATTATCTATATTTGTTGAGTGATAAAGGATCACTCAACGCACTCAATGCCACTAGTCAGAATTCTGCTAAGGACCAGTGTGTTGAGTGACAAGACTTCACTCAACGCCCAAGAAGAATTACTAGAATTTTGGCTAAGTCCACAGGATTTGAGTCATGCTGACATCAGCAGAAATTCAAACAATGCGAGATCGTTTTGCTACATGACAAAAGGTGTTTCTTGCCAATTGTATAGTAATTAATGCAAAAGTGGTGGTGCAGCTAACTACTCTAGTGGTCTATACTGCTCAAAGAGGCGTTGGATGACGAAATATAAAGTTCAGAGTTCCGAGAAAGAAAAAGTCAACTTTTTGAAGAGATATTTTTGGAATCAACTCATCTTTTCCCTAAAATGAAGAAGTGCTCTACAATTAGTTCATCAAGTGATAGTCTGATAACTTTAGACAAAGGTTGTTGATTGAAGACACACAAAGAACATAAAACTTATTAATCTTCTTCAACAAGTTCAGAAATGTTTGTTTCTGATTTCTTCCTAGAATAAGCTAAAACATCCCGAAGATCTGCTGCCTTGGAGCTGAGAAGAAGATAGGGTATAGCAATCTCAGTCTAGAGAGGCAGACTCAGAGATCATTTCTCTGGATTCTAATCATCAACATCAAACAAAATTTCTTCAATAGTATCTTAATTGATCTAAGTTATAAGTCCGATTTATTAAGGCTGATTGTAGGATCCTTCTGTGGATCTGAGGTAGGGCCTATGTGCCTAAGCTATACGTGAGTTCATTTGCTGAGTGTAGGATCCTCTTATAGATCTGAGTGTAGGGTTATCCTCCTAGCCTGAGTTGTAGGACTTTGACTAAATTCTGAGGTAGGTGATAAATGGATCACTGTGTTGTAGGAGCATCATCTACACTGAGTGGTAGATCTTTGTGCCCGAGGGAATACTTGGAGGAGTCTGAGAGATCCTGAGGGATCTATTGGAGCTGATTTTGGAGAAGTTGGCCTTGTGTAACACACTATTAGAAAGGTGGGAAGGACAGTGGATGTACCCATACAATGGGGAACCACTATAAACAATTGCGTGTTATGTGTATTCTTGAAAGCTAACCTAAAACTAAGTCACAACACACCAAAGTAAAAAAAGATAGATATAAAAGATATAAAAACCTATTCACACCACCTCCCCCTCTAGGTGTTTAGCTATCTTTGAAAACAAAGAATTTGAAGTGGTATCAGAGGGAGATTGTTCAAAAAGGACTTAACAGTCTGAACAGATCTACAAGGGTAGCTATAGAATATCTTTATGGACTCAGGAGTGAACCATAAGGAGTTGGGGTCCATGAAGCTCCTAATCTGCGGGAAGAAAACTTTTGGTATCGGGAAAGAGAGGGTCAGATTGTTCATGGAAGCTTCTGACCCAAAGATTTTCATCAAAGTTCAGGAGGGACCCTTCCTCCCTTTGAAGATTTATGTCCTAGATGTAAATGTCCAAACCCCAAAGAAATACACTGAGATGACCAAGTATAAGGTCATCCTGACAACCATAAACAAGAGAGCACAAAATATTATTATGAGTGTTATTGATGATTCCACATTCCAGAATCTTGTCCACTACATGACATCCAAGGTAATGGGGGACAACCTGATTATCTACATGGAGGTCATTGAAGAAGTCATGTATGACAGGAAATCCCTACTTAATCAAGAATATGAAGCTTTCAGGCAAAGTACCAGAGACAGCATAGCTGATTACTATGAGAAATTTTTCAGAGTGGTCAATGAGCTGAGGACCTATGGGAGGCTCTTCAGTAATTATGAGCTGAATGATAAGTTCTAAGATCTCTAACCAAAGACTGGGACACAAAGATCTATCCAATCAGATAAGTGGCCTAGCTTGCTGGAACTCCTCCTCATACCTTGTTTGGAAAGATGCTTTCATATGGAATACAATTATCTGCTAGGAAGGATAGTAAGCCTCCAACAGTACTCATGCCAAGGAATGGATAGTGTCCATCAAGGTAGATAGCTCTAAGAAGAGCAAGTAGAGGATTGCCTCTCCCCCAAGAAGGCCTGCTGACTTAGAAATCTCTATGTCCAGCTTATTTGATAGGAATATGTCAGATGGGGAGTTTGTTGCCTTCTCAAGGCAATTCAAAAAAATGATGAAGAGGAAGCAATGGAGGAACAAGCCTTCATCCTATTCACATCATAAGAAGGATCACCATAAATCTGAGAAGAGGTTCTTCAAAGGAGACATGTATGACTCTAAATCCAACAAACATAATTCCTATAAAATTATTTATTATTATTGCAGCAAGCCTGGGCATGCCATTACTGACTGTCCAATCAAGAGAAAAGATACAGATGATAAGAAGATTCAACACAAGTGAAACAAGGAAAAGAACTTCATTTCCAAGAATGAGAATAGCTGGAGTCAAACTGACTCAGCTTCTTCAAACTCTAAAGAAGAAGATGAAGCCTACATCGTGTTGTTTGATGTAGTTGCTATTGTAGAGGATGAGGACTATCCAGCTACAAGGATAGGAATCAGGGCCCCTCTGACATACTAAGACAGTCACATAGAGGTGGATGAAGATGTTTATGGTAGTTTTGTGCTCATGGCCATGACAGATGAAGAATATAGCCAGGCCCAGCCTGGTCTAGACGAGGTACTATCTTATTTTATTTCCTCCTCCAAATCTGATTATGAAACTAGTCCCAATTATGATGCTCCTTCATCCTATGATGAAGATGGCTCAGAATTTGAGGAATATGTCAATCAATTGATAGGAATGTATGGGTTAATCTTGGAAGCTCTAAAGAAGAGCAAGTTTCTTGCCAAAAGATAAGCCAAGGAGATTGTCTCCCTACAGTTAGCTGATTCCCTGCAGTCTGACTCAGCACCCTTACTTGATCAGATTAGGGAAGTCAACCAGTTGAAGACTATCTTAATCATCCAAATTGGGACTATTAGCCATAAGAACAAGATCATTATGGTTCTTAAAGATAAGCTCCTCAAAGAGATAAGGCTCCATACCTAAATCTGTATTGCCACTCATTGATACCTTGACCACCCAAACTGATAAGAAGGGGCTGGGCACATTGAGAGGAATACTAGAAAAAGGAATTAGAGTAAGGGCAAGGCTCCAATTTAGCTTAATATCTCTTTTAAGAAAGTTTTCTTATCATGCAACAAGTTTGACCAATAAAGTATATATGGTCATTTTTTGAATGGAAGATCATTTAGTGTGAACAAAATTGCTCACAGCTATGGTAAAAGGAAGGGGAAGGGCTTGAATGCCTTTAAGACTCCTTATGAGGAAATACAAATGGCCCATCGTGGATCATTTGTATTTGGTGCCCCAGCCCCCATACTCAAGGATAAGGGAGTAGTCAATTCGTAGGATCCTCCAGCAACTACTCAGACCAAAAGTAAGTCAGTCAGTAAATCTGACTTAGCCATCTCTGAAGTCATCAACAACTTGTCTAATGTAAAGAAGACTGTTGTTAGGGGTACTAAGAGCAAGCCAAGTACATCTACTGGCAGACTCACTTTCAGCCAGATTGTTGCTGACAGAAACTAGAAAAGGTTGCTGCTCTCTCTTCTAAACACTCAGTTGTTGACAGCTTGCAATGTATAAGGGTTGTTCAGAAAAGGAGATAAACATTACTGAATATTGGTGTTGTGGTAAAGGGACACTTTGCCTTAGATTGTTGGTACAACCCTAATATGCCAAGGGCATGGGCAAGTCTTCCTATCAAAAGTGTTGCATGTAAACAAGTTCTTTTTCAGACTAACAAGAACCAAGGACACAAACACTTTTGGGGCCCTAAGGTAAACTAAATTGTGGTTGTAGTTAGTCCAAGTAGCCATGCACCAATATGGTACTTGGACAGTGGATGTTTCGGGCATATGACTGGAACAAGGTGTCATCTAAAGGAATATAGTCCAGTAAAGAATGTACTTAAGGTGATCTTTGGAGGCTCAAAAAAATGAGACACTAAGGGCTATGGTATGATCACCAATGGCAAAGTCTCAATCACAAATGTGGCTTATGTGGAAGGGTTGCAACACAACCTAATAAGAATAAGCCAACTACGTGATCTAGGCTACGTCATTTTCTTCCATAAGGATGAGTGTCAAATTAAATGATCAAGTGAACATGAGGTCATTTTGACAGGCACTAGAAGTGGAAACATCTACTGTTTAAACTTTTTTATGTCTAAGTTCTGACACAGTAGTGTGTCTAGTTGCTAATGTGAAAGTCTCTTACTTTGTACAATGGCACAAGATGCTTGCCCACTTGAACTACAAGACCATTAACAAGCTCTTCAGTGGAGAGCTAGTCAGAAATGGTCCCAATTTAAAGTGCTCCAAGGAGGCATTTGCTCTGCATGTCAAAAGGGCAAGTAGACCAAAGCATCCTTTAAGAGCATCGGGGCCAAGGATTCCATCAGGTGCTTGTACCTCCTATATATGAACTTGTTTGCTCCTATGCCAGTTCATAGTCTAGGTAGGAAAGTCTATACACTTGTGATGGTTGATAACTATTACATACATGCTTGGGTTTTCTTCCTAAAGAAAAGTCTGAAACCCCAGCCATGTTCATTACCATTGTTAGGCAAGTTCAGAATAAAAAGGCAGCTCTTTGGTCAAGATCAGAAGTGCCCATGGTACTGAATTTCCGCCTGAAGGCATGACAAAATTCTGTGAAGAACTAGGGATTTGTCAGGATTTTTCTTCTCTAAGAACACCCCAGCAAAATTGCATAGCTGAGAGGAAAAATAGGACTCTCATAGAGGTGACAGGACACTGGTCAGTGACACTTCTCTCCTAGAATACTTCTGAGCTGAAGCAGTGAACACTGCTTGTCATGTCTAGAGGTGTGCAGGGAAACCGAAAACCGCACCAAACTGACAAACCGCATCGCACCACATTTCAAACCGAACTGCTTGGTGACAGTACGGTGCGGTTCGGTTTTGTATGTGTGAAAACCGAGAAAACTGAGAAAACAACACCGCACCGTGACTTAGGTTTTAACTTTTAAAATTTTATGTCAAGAAAGAAAAGCGCACGCACCATAATATGTAAATGGGTTTAATGGCCTTGTTGGGTCAATCTTTCGTGAGATTTCAGTATAACTATATAATATATAAAATATAAGTATTTCATATAACATATATTATATAACTATATAATATAATTTAATACATCATTACATATTTAGGCTCCGTTTGGCATGGTGGTGGCGGTCGTAAATGCATGAGTTAAACCATCATTAGTTAAGTATCATCTAATAAACATCATCCATTTCAACATAAAATTGGATGAAGTTCCTTAGGTGGCGATAACGAATGATAATTTAACACCATATTCATGACCACCCACACCGTGCCAAATGAAACCTTACTGAATGCATGACTAAATGACGATTTGCATAAAGACAGGAATTAGGAAGAGCACTAGTACGAATGAAAGAAAAGCATTCACGACCAATATAGCAAATGATCTGAATGTACGATTTAATGGCTGAACATTAGAAAATATAGCTGATGGTTAAACTCGATTGTTACTGGGAAAGGAATCAATTTTCAACTTTTCTTTGAAGAGCCTTTCCTAAATTAAAGAAGGGACAAAAAACAGTCAAAAACCGAAACCGCACTGCAAAAACCGACCCTAAACCGCACCGAATTGAAACTGCACCACACGGTTTCGGTGCAGTGCACTTTTGGTCAGTAAGAAACTGCATTCCTGTGGTGTGGTTTAGATTTGGGACCAAATCACACCGAATCGCACCGCTTGAAGGCCTAGTCATGTCTTGAATAGAGCCTCTATCACCAAGTACCACGATAAACTGCCTATTAGATTATGAAAGGCAGAAAACCAAATCTAGCCTATCTCAGGATCTTTGGTAATAAGTGCTTTGTACTTAATAATGGGAAGTCCTATTTGACTAAGTTTGCTGTCAAATTCTATGAAGGGATATTTGTTGGGTACAATAATCATAACAAACACATAGAGTGTACAACTTGAAAAATAAAGTTGTAGAAGAGTCTGTTAATATAGTCTATGATCAGTCATCGATGATTAATAGTGAGTTGCCAAGCTCCTCTAGATCTGCAGGCATAGAGATGAAGATGGATAAAGTAGACATCAAGGATACTTCTCCAACTACCCTAAAATGAGGTGATGGTGTATACATTCTAGAAGAATGACAAAGTACTCAGGATATGGATGAAGAACAATAGGATCCAGCAACTGAAGTTCATGATGGTGAAGTATGAATGCCTCTAGTAATCAGGCATTTGAGGGATCATCCCAGGAATCAGATCATAGGAGATGCTAGCCAAGGATTTATAATAAGGAATAGAAGCCTCAACATTGTCATGTACTCCAGCTTCATGTCTCAGGTTGAACCTAAAAGGTTTGAAGATGCCAACATACATCCTTTTTGGAATGTGTCTATGCAAGAAGAACTAAACCAGTTCAAGAGATGCATGGACTAGAAGCCAGTTTCCAGACCACAAAGACATAACATCATTGGAATCAAGTGGATCTACAGGAATAAGCTTGATGAAAATGGTGTTATAATAAAGAATAAAGCCAGACTGGTTGCTAAGGGATACAGATAAGACGAAGGTATTGACTTTGATCAGACCTTTGCACCAGTGGCAAGATTGGAATCTATTAGAATATTCCTTGCATATGCTGCATATAAAAGTTTTATGCTCTATAAAATGGATGTGAACTCAACATTACTAAATGGTGACCTGAAAGAGGCGGTCTATGTTTAGCAATCCTCAGGGTTTGTTAATCCTAACTCTCCTAATTTTGTATTTAAGCTTAGAAAAGCTTTGTATGGGTTGAAAAAATCCCCTAAGGCATGGTATGAAACCATGTCTAGCTTTCTTATCGGAAACAAATTCTCAAGGAGAAAGATAGATAAGACAATGTTGGGTCTATTGATCACAATGTCCTAGATTTGAAGAAGTTCTACAGGACAATGGTATACACATGTTTGTATCTGCTGCATGCTATAAGTTCTATATATGCAGGGGGCTCTTTGTTACCTTGATTAGATAGATTATCCAAGTGACAATGATAGGAGGACATAGGACAAGATGCTGACAAGGTTGAAATTTGTCTAAGTCCAGATGTGTTGACTGAAGGCAGTTCACTCAATGCCAGATGGCCTTAAGCAGTGAGTAAAGCTCAAGCAGTCAAAGCTGCAGAGAATCTGCCAAGAAATCTGGCCAAGTCCAGAAGCGTTGAGTGAAGGCAGTTAACTCAATGCCATGCATCGAAAGCATCGATAAAACATAGTTCAGTCAGAGCTGCAGTATTGGTTGATACTAAATTCTATCTAAGGACAGAAGCATTGAGTGATGACAACTGATGAGTCCACATTTTACACTGATTTTTGGACTCATCTGGGCTAGTTTTATCGCCTTAGAACTACACTTGAGAGCCTTTATTGCTTATTTGTGTTTATGTACCTATTTCATGATTAAGTGCACTGTAGGCCCGCTTCTGTGTGCTTTCTGTGTTTCCATTTTGTTGTTATTCTTTAGCCCTATCTCGGGGATGTGGTGTGCACATTCTGGTGGCCTTTCTGCCCCTTCTGCTGGTACAATGGTCGTGTGCATGCTCCGAAACTGCTCGGGAGACTCCGACGATGCAGGAATACTGCGCACTACCACTGGACTTACTGCGCACGACCACTGGTCGTGCGCCACTGTTCGTGCGCATTACACCCCCTTTTTCATAACCCTATCTCGGTAATCGCACGAGCACTGGCCATAGTGCGAACGACCACTGGTCGTGCGCCACTGCTCGTGCGCTTATATGCTGATGCTTCTTGTCCAGGTTGCAGGTTTATTTGGAAAAGCCGCACGATCATCGACCTACAGTGCGCACGACCACTGGTCGTGCGCCACTGATCGTGCGCACTGCTTCTGCTGCCTCCGTATATAATGCCCTGCTCCATGTTTTAGGTCAACGCCTGTCATTTGCTGCGATCGGAGAGTGCGCGGGAATCGCCTTTTCACTTCTCCAGCTGCTCCACCACTTCCACCTTCGTCGGGAAGCCATTTCCAACTACTCTGAAGCTTTTCAACACTCCGGCGAAGCCCTCAGCCATTGATGACTTCAACTCCAAGCTTTCCTGCAGAGTTGGTGAAGTAGATAACCTAAAGAACGGACTTAAAGGCCTTCGAGGTGACAGATCGTTGGTACCGGAAGCCTCCTTGGACGGAGTCCGGAAGCGGATTGACAACTCGCTACTCCGGCCATGACCCGCGGTGGATCTTCATTCTCTTTTGGTTTACTCCTCTTTCCCT